>OX421928.1:7768338-9252507 GCA_949128165.1 Lathronympha strigana | reverse complement strand
TAACCTAACCTAACCTAACCTAACCTAACCTAACCTAACCTAACCTAACCTAACCTAACCTAACCTAACCTAACCTAACCTAACCTAACCTAACCTAACCTAACCTAACCTAACCTAACCTAACCTAACCTAACCTACCTAACCTAACCTAACCTAACCTAACCTAACCTAACCTAACCTAACCTAACCTAACTAACCTAACCTAACCTAACCTAACCTAACCTAACCTAACCTAACCTAACCTAACCTAACCTAACCTAACCTAACCTAACCTAACCTAACCTAACCTAACCTAACCTAACCTAACCTAACCTAACCTAACCTAACCTAACCTAACCTAACCTAACCTAACCTAACCTAACCTAACCTAACCTAACCTAACCTAACCTAACCTAACCTAACCTAACCTAACCTAACCTAACCTAACCTAACCTAACCTAACCTAACCTAACCTAACCTAACCTAACCTAACCTAACCTAACCTAACCTAACCTAACCTAACCTAACCTAACCTAACCTAACCTAACCTAACCTAACCTAACCTAACCTAACCTAACCTAACCTAACCTAACCTAACCTAACCTAACCTAACCTAACCTAACCTAACCTAACCTAACCTAACCTAACCTAACCTAACCTAACCTAACCTAACCTAACCTAACCTAACCTAACCTAACCTAACCTAACCTAACCTAACCTAACCTAACCTAACCTAACCTAACCTAACCTAACCTAACCTAACCTAACCTAACCTAACCTAACCTAACCTAACCTAACCTAACCTAACCTAACCTAACCTAACCTAACCTAACCTAACCTAACCTAACCTAACCTAACCTAACCTAACCTAACCTAACCTAACCTAACCTAACCTAACCTAACCTAACCTAACCTAACCTAACCTAACCTAACCTAACCTAACCTAACCTAACCTAACCTAACCTAACCTAACCTAACCTAACCTAACCTAACCTAACCTAACCTAACCTAACCTAACCTAACCTAACCTAACCTAACCTAACCTAACCTAACCTAACCTAACCTAACCTAACCTAACCTAACCTAACCTAACCTAACCTAACCTAACCTAACCTAACCTAACCTAACCTAACCTAACCTAACCTAACCTAACCTAACCTAACCTAACCTAACCTAACCTAACCTAACCTAACCTAACCTAACCTAACCTAACCTAACCTAACCTAACCTAACCTAACCTAACCTAACCTAACCTAACCTAACCTAACCTAACCTAACCTAACCTAACCTAACCTAACCTAACCTAACCTAACCTAACCTAACCTAACCTAACCTAACCTAACCTAACCTAACCTAACCTAACCTAACCTAACCTAACCTAACCTAACCTAACCTAACCTAACCTAACCTAACCTAACCTAACCTAACCTAACCTAACCTAACCTAACCTAACCTAACCTAACCTAACCTAACCTAACCTAACCTAACCTAACCTAACCTAACCTAACCTAACCTAACCTAACCTAACCTAACCTAACCTAACCTAACCTAACCTAACCTAACCTAACCTAACCTAACCTAACCTAACCTAACCTAACCTAACCTAACCTAACCTAACCTAACCTAACCTAACCTAACCTAACCTAACCTAACCTAACCTAACCTAACCTAACCTAACCTAACCTAACCTAACCTAACCTAACCTAACCTAACCTAACCTAACCTAACCTAACCTAACCTAACCTAACCTAACCTAACCTAACCTAACCTAACCTAACCTAACCTAACCTAACCTAACCTAACCTAACCTAACCTAACCTAACCTAACCTAACCTAACCTAACCTAACCTAACCTAACCTAACCTAACCTAACCTAACCTAACCTAACCTAACCTAACCTAACCTAACCTAACCTAACCTAACCTAACCTAACCTAACCTAACCTAACCTAACCTAACCTAACCTAACCTAACCTAACCTAACCTAACCTAACCTAACCTAACCTAACCTAACCTAACCTAACCTAACCTAACCTAACCTAACCTAACCTAACCTAACCTAACCTAACCTAACCTAACCTAACCTAACCTAACCTAACCTAACCTAACCTAACCTAACCTAACCTAACCTAACCTAACCTAACCTAACCTAACCTAACCTAACCTAACCTAACCTAACCTAACCTAACCTAACCTAACCTAACCTAACCTAACCTAACCTAACCTAACCTAACCTAACCTAACCTAACCTAACCTAACCTAACCTAACCTAACCTAACCTAACCTAACCTAACCTAACCTAACCTAACCTAACCTAACCTAACCTAACCTAACCTAACCTAACCTAACCTAACCTAACCTAACCTAACCTAACCTAACCTAACCTAACCTAACCTAACCTAACCTAACCTAACCTAACCTAACCTAACCTAACCTAACCTAACCTAACCTAACCTAACCTAACCTAACCTAACCTAACCTAACCTAACCTAACCTAACCTAACCTAACCTAACCTAACCTAACCTAACCTAACCTAACCTAACCTAACCTAACCTAACCTAACCTAACCTAACCTAACCTAACCTAACCTAACCTAACCTAACCTAACCTAACCTAACCTAACCTAACCTAACCTAACCTAACCTAACCTAACCTAACCTAACCTAACCTAACCTAACCTAACCTAACCTAACCTAACCTAACCTAACCTAACCTAACCTAACCTAACCTAACCTAACCTAACCTAACCTAACCTAACCTAACCTAACCTAACCTAACCTAACCTAACCTAACCTAACCTAACCTAACCTAACCTAACCTAACCTAACCTAACCTAACCTAACCTAACCTAACCTAACCTAACCTAACCTAACCTAACCTAACCTAACCTAACCTAACCTAACCTAACCTAACCTAACCTAACCTAACCTAACCTAACCTAACCTAACCTAACCTAACCTAACCTAACCTAACCTAACCTAACCTAACCTAACCTAACCTAACCTAACCTAACCTAACCTAACCTAACCTAACCTAACCTAACCTAACCTAACCTAACCTAACCTAACCTAACCTAACCTAACCTAACCTAACCTAACCTAACCTAACCTAACCTAACCTAACCTAACCTAACCTAACCTAACCTAACCTAACCTAACCTAACCTAACCTAACCTAACCTAACCTAACCTAACCTAACCTAACCTAACCTAACCTAACCTAACCTAACCTAACCTAACCTAACCTAACCTAACCTAACCTAACCTAACCTAACCTAACCTAACCTAACCTAACCTAACCTAACCTAACCTAACCTAACCTAACCTAACCTAACCTAACCTAACCTAACCTAACCTAACCTAACCTAACCTAACCTAACCTAACCTAACCTAACCTAACCTAACCTAACCTAACCTAACCTAACCTAACCTAACCTAACCTAACCTAACCTAACCTAACCTAACCTAACCTAACCTAACCTAACCTAACCTAACCTAACCTAACCTAACCTAACCTAACCTAACCTAACCTAACCTAACCTAACCTAACCTAACCTAACCTAACCTAACCTAACCTAACCTAACCTAACCTAACCTAACCTAACCTAACCTAACCTAACCTAACCTAACCTAACCTAACCTAACCTAACCTAACCTAACCTAACCTAACCTAACCTAACCTAACCTAACCTAACCTAACCTAACCTAACCTAACCTAACCTAACCTAACCTAACCTAACCTAACCTAACCTAACCTAACCTAACCTAACCTAACCTAACCTAACCTAACCTAACCTAACCTAACCTAACCTAACCTAACCTAACCTAACCTAACCTAACCTAACCTAACCTAACCTAACCTAACCTAACCTAACCTAACCTAACCTAACCTAACCTAACCTAACCTAACCTAACCTAACCTAACCTAACCTAACCTAACCTAACCTAACCTAACCTAACCTAACCTAACCTAACCTAACCTAACCTAACCTAACCTAACCTAACCTAACCTAACCTAACCTAACCTAACCTAACCTAACCTAACCTAACCTAACCTAACCTAACCTAACCTAACCTAACCTAACCTAACCTAACCTAACCTAACCTAACCTAACCTAACCTAACCTAACCTAACCTAACCTAACCTAACCTAACCTAACCTAACCTAACCTAACCTAACCTAACCTAACCTAACCTAACCTAACCTAACCTAACCTAACCTAACCTAACCTAACCTAACCTAACCTAACCTAACCTAACCTAACCTAACCTAACCTAACCTAACCTAACCTAACCTAACCTAACCTAACCTAACCTAACCTAACCTAACCTAACCTAACCTAACCTAACCTAACCTAACCTAACCTAACCTAACCTAACCTAACCTAACCTAACCTAACCTAACCTAACCTAACCTAACCTAACCTAACCTAACCTAACCTAACCTAACCTAACCTAACCTAACCTAACCTAACCTAACCTAACCTAACCTAACCTAACCTAACCTAACCTAACCTAACCTAACCTAACCTAACCTAACCTAACCTAACCTAACCTAACCTAACCTAACCTAACCTAACCTAACCTAACCTAACCTAACCTAACCTAACCTAACCTAACCTAACCTAACCTAACCTAACCTAACCTAACCTAACCTAACCTAACCTAACCTAACCTAACCTAACCTAACCTAACCTAACCTAACCTAACCTAACCTAACCTAACCTAACCTAACCTAACCTAACCTAACCTAACCTAACCTAACCTAACCTAACCTAACCTAACCTAACCTAACCTAACCTAACCTAACCTAACCTAACCTAACCTAACCTAACCTAACCTAACCTAACCTAACCTAACCTAACCTAACCTAACCTAACCTAACCTAACCTAACCTAACCTAACCTAACCTAACCTAACCTAACCTAACCTAACCTAACCTAACCTAACCTAACCTAACCTAACCTAACCTAACCTAACCTAACCTAACCTAACCTAACCTAACCTAACCTAACCTAACCTAACCTAACCTAACCTAACCTAACCTAACCTAACCTAACCTAACCTAACCTAACCTAACCTAACCTAACCTAACCTAACCTAACCTAACCTAACCTAACCTAACCTAACCTAACCTAACCTAACCTAACCTAACCTAACCTAACCTAACCTAACCTAACCTAACCTAACCTAACCTAACCTAACCTAACCTAACCTAACCTAACCTAACCTAACCTAACCTAACCTAACCTAACCTAACCTAACCTAACCTAACCTAACCTAACCTAACCTAACCTAACCTAACCTAACCTAACCTAACCTAACCTAACCTAACCTAACCTAACCTAACCTAACCTAACCTAACCTAACCTAACCTAACCTAACCTAACCTAACCTAACCTAACCTAACCTAACCTAACCTAACCTAACCTAACCTAACCTAACCTAACCTAACCTAACCTAACCTAACCTAACCTAACCTAACCTAACCTAACCTAACCTAACCTAACCTAACCTAACCTAACCTAACCTAACCTAACCTAACCTAACCTAACCTAACCTAACCTAACCTAACCTAACCTAACCTAACCTAACCTAACCTAACCTAACCTAACCTAACCTAACCTAACCTAACCTAACCTAACCTAACCTAACCTAACCTAACCTAACCTAACCTAACCTAACCTAACCTAACCTAACCTAACCTAACCTAACCTAACCTAACCTAACCTAACCTAACCTAACCTAACCTAACCTAACCTAACCTAACCTAACCTAACCTAACCTAACCTAACCTAACCTAACCTAACCTAACCTAACCTAACCTAACCTAACCTAACCTAACCTAACCTAACCTAACCTAACCTAACCTAACCTAACCTAACCTAACCTAACCTAACCTAACCTAACCTAACCTAACCTAACCTAACCTAACCTAACCTAACCTAACCTAACCTAACCTAACCTAACCTAACCTAACCTAACCTAACCTAACCTAACCTAACCTAACCTAACCTAACCTAACCTAACCTAACCTAACCTAACCTAACCTAACCTAACCTAACCTAACCTAACCTAACCTAACCTAACCTAACCTAACCTAACCTAACCTAACCTAACCTAACCTAACCTAACCTAACCTAACCTAACCTAACCTAACCTAACCTAACCTAACCTAACCTAACCTAACCTAACCTAACCTAACCTAACCTAACCTAACCTAACCTAACCTAACCTAACCTAACCTAACCTAACCTAACCTAACCTAACCTAACCTAACCTAACCTAACCTAACCTAACCTAACCTAACCTAACCTAACCTAACCTAACCTAACCTAACCTAACCTAACCTAACCTAACCTAACCTAACCTAACCTAACCTAACCTAACCTAACCTAACCTAACCTAACCTAACCTAACCTAACCTAACCTAACCTAACCTAACCTAACCTAACCTAACCTAACCTAACCTAACCTAACCTAACCTAACCTAACCTAACCTAACCTAACCTAACCTAACCTAACCTAACCTAACCTAACCTAACCTAACCTAACCTAACCTAACCTAACCTAACCTAACCTAACCTAACCTAACCTAACCTAACCTAACCTAACCTAACCTAACCTAACCTAACCTAACCTAACCTAACCTAACCTAACCTAACCTAACCTAACCTAACCTAACCTAACCTAACCTAACCTAACCTAACCTAACCTAACCTAACCTAACCTAACCTAACCTAACCTAACCTAACCTAACCTAACCTAACCTAACCTAACCTAACCTAACCTAACCTAACCTAACCTAACCTAACCTAACCTAACCTAACCTAACCTAACCTAACCTAACCTAACCTAACCTAACCTAACCTAACCTAACCTAACCTAACCTAACCTAACCTAACCTAACCTAACCTAACCTAACCTAACCTAACCTAACCTAACCTAACCTAACCTAACCTAACCTAACCTAACCTAACCTAACCTAACCTAACCTAACCTAACCTAACCTAACCTAACCTAACCTAACCTAACCTAACCTAACCTAACCTAACCTAACCTAACCTAACCTAACCTAACCTAACCTAACCTAACCTAACCTAACCTTTTTTTTTTTTTTTTTTTTTTTTTTTGACGGAGGGAAATGCATTTACGCATCCCCCCAGCCCTGAGGTTGGGACTTACAGGGGGTATGTGGGACTCCATCCCTTCCGGCCCCTCTGCTAGTCAGAGGGGGGGAAGAGGATAATACCCACTAAAACCCTCCGGGCAACACGCCTGACCGTTGGATGGGGGGCGCTGTGGGATCACTATTGGTATTCTACCTTGACGCCCCCCCGGTCTGCCCCATAGTTGGGGCACGACTTCAAGGCCGTTTGAGGCCAGTGTGGCCTCGGCCTCGCCTCTACGTCTTCGGGCTTGCGATAGCGGGTCCTCGGCCCGCCAGCCCTATCGCCACTGCGGCGCTAGGCGGCATCGCGCAGGAAGCGCTGCCGCCTTCCGCCTGCCCTTCTCCTGCGGTTCGGGGGCGCCTCAGCCTCATCCTCGCGCCCCCTCTCCGCCGCCTCCTTCTGCGCCATTACATCCTCGCAGAAGGAGGCCACCGCCTTCCACCTTCTCTCGCTGCTCAGCATCTTCTGAACGACACTGTGCAGCGAGAGATCAGCACCTATGGCCGCCTGAAGAGTGCGACGCTCTTCGACCCATGCCACGCATTCAGCAAGGGTGTGCTGAGCCGTGTCATCGGGAGCGCCGCACTCGTGACAGTGCTCGTCGCCCTCTCGTCCGATTCGACACAGGTAGTGACCGAAGCAACCATGTCCGGTCACCACCTGTGTCATCCTGTATGTCAGGACCCCCCGCCTCCTTTTAACCCACTGGCCCAGGACTGGCAGAATCGCCCCTATGGTGCGCGTTCCATAGGGCGAGTCCTCAAGATTTTTCTGCCAGTCCCGCAGCAACTCCATCCTCTCCTCCCTGCGTGCGCGCAGCTCTTCGTCAGGGTCCGGGGGGTCCGTCCTTCTCCGGACCTCCATTTTCCTGGCGTATCTCCTAGCCAGCACCCGAGCATCAAGCTCCCACGGCGGGGTGCTGGCCAGGAGGCATCCGGCTGCGTGTGAGACGGTCCTGTACGAGCGGCTCACACGCAGCGCCACCACTCTTTGTGGCCGACGGAGAAGGGCCCTGGTCTTCTCCGTCAGCCTTTCCGCCCAGATAGGTGCCCCATAGAGGGCCATCGACCGAACAACCCCTGCAAATAGTTTGCGGCAGGGGGTGCCCGGTCCACCCACATTGGGCAGCAGCCGACCCAAGGCTGCCGCCGCCTTTACGATTCGGGGAGCAAGTCTTGCGAAATGCTCCCCAAAGTCCCATTTCCGGTCCAGCACAAGGCCCAGATATTTGATGTGGGCCTTGAGCTGGACCATGCCATTCTCCGTGGGGATTCCTCTGCCCCGTGCCGCACCCTGTCCCCACCCTCTCCCCCCGAAGACCATCGCCTCCGTCTTCGGGAGGGACACCTGGAGGCCAAGTGCCCGGATGCGGCCCATCGCCAGGTCCGTGGCCACTCCAGCTCGCCTCAGGGTCTCCTCCAGCTGCTTGCCCCGCACCGCCACCAGTGTGTCATCGGCGTACACAATGGTGACCATACGGGGGAGCTGTACCCCCCTGATGGCCCAATCGAACCCGAGATTCCACAACAAGGGGCCCAACACAGACCCCTGTGGAACCCCGAGTTCCATGGCCCGGACCTGGATATTCCCCCCCACCTCGTAAAGCACTACCCGGTCCTCCAGGTAGTGCTTCACTATCCGCCGCAAGTATGTAGGCACTCCGTGGTAGCGGAGCGCCTCTATAATGACCTCATAGGGGAGGGAGCCAAAGGCATTTGCTATGTCTAACGACACAGCCACTACTCCCTCCCCTTTTTCCTCCGCCCTTTCACACTCCTTGCGCAACGACCCGATGGCGTCCATGGTTGAACGCCCCCTCCGAAAGCCATATTGGCGGTCACAGATATCGGGGCCCACCGCAGTAAGGTGCCGGGATATCCGAGAGGCCAGGATCCTTTCCAGGGCTTTCCCGACCTCATCCAGCAGCACCAGCGGGCGATACCCCGATGGTGTGTCCGCCGGCCGCCCCTCTTTGCGGAGGAGGCACAACCGGCCGGCTTTCCAGCACCTCGGGAAGCGGCCCTCTTTGAGGCAGTCTTCAAAGAGGACCCTTAGCCGGTCCCCGAGGT
Source organism: Lathronympha strigana (assembly GCA_949128165.1). NCBI lineage: Eukaryota > Metazoa > Arthropoda > Insecta > Lepidoptera > Tortricidae > Lathronympha > Lathronympha strigana. The sequence continues at coordinate 9,243,289 of OX421928.1, read as the reverse complement.
GCTTCAGCGCAACATATAAAACCTTCCCCGGGACGCCATCAGGTCCTGGCGCCTTTCTCCCCTCTCGCAACCTCTCCTGGACTATATACATCTCCACCTCCGTAATGGGGGGGACCATCACTTCCTCATCCTCCCTGGTGGGAGGCGCCATCGCTGGGGGAACAAAATCCCCGGCCCGCGGAAAGAGTCCCTCGACAATTCTCCCCAGGAGTGCTGGCTCTAGGGTATCCATCGGGGGGGCGCAATTAAGCTTGTTACGTACAAGCTTGTACGGGCGCCCCCACGGATCCCTGTCGAGCGTGGCGAGGAACTCTCTCCGCCCTTCGTCCTTCCTCTGTGCGATGGCCACCTCCAGTTTCCCCTTGGCCGCCTTGTAGGCCGCAAGGAGGGGCGCGGCTTCGTCTCGACCTCCTCTCCGCCTACCCCGCCGGTAGAACGCGCGGCGAGCTGCGTTACACTCCCGGCGCAGGGCAGCCACCTCCGCCGACCACCAGTATACCTGGGATTTGTCGGGGAGGCGCGTGACCCGAGGCATGGCGAAATCGCACACTCGGGTCAATGCCCGCCGGAAGTCCACCGCGCGTTCCTCCACGTCTCCCTGGGGTGGAGCGCCCCAGGCCTCTACCACGGCCCTCTCTTCGGCGAGGTCCCTGTCCAACTTCCCGAGTGCCCACCTCGGGAAGAGGGTTCCGCCCCCTCCTCTCCCCTGGCCCCGAGCTCCAGGCACTGGTGAGACCCTCATCCGAATGTACAGGTGGTCGGAGAGGGTCTCGACCTCCTCCAAGACGCACCAGTCGTGAACACGCGCGGCGACCGCAGGGGCAGCGAGCGAGACATCCACGATGGATCCTCCCTGCTGCCGCACACACGTGTTCACAGCGCCCCGGTTTAGTACCTGGAGCCCCAGGGTCCCCACCCAGTCCAGGAGCACCGCTCCCCTGGGGTCCGTGGCGGGGCACCCCCATGCCACACACTTGGCATTGAGGTCCCCGAGCACAATGACAGGCAGGGGAGCAGCCCTCCGCACCGCCCCTTCCACCACACTCAGCCACGCCTCAAACTGTCGTAGGGGTCTATTGGGAGAGAAATACACCCCTACGACAGCCAGACCTCCCCACTCGGCTACGACATAACCGGCCCCGCACTCCTTGGCCACAAGCGGCGGCCCCATGGTCCTAGCCAAGACCGCCACCCCCTCGTCCATGGCCCCCGCCCAGTTCGATCGAGGCGGAACCGCATACGGCTCCGCCACGACCGCAACATCGATGCCCCACTCCGCCATGTGCTGCATGAGCAGATCCTGCGCACGGGCGGAGTGGTTGAGGTTTCCCTGTAAAACCTCAAAGTGAGCTGGCGTAGGTCTCACTGGCATCAATGCTGCATGGGGGCTCCTCTCCTGTCCCTGTCATTGCCCCTGAGGGGGCGAGACTCGTTTCTGGAGGGCAGTGTGCTCCTCCATGACGCCTCCCTTCCCTTGGTGTGTGGGGGGGTGCACGACTGTCCCCCCATCACATGATCGCACGCCAATTTAGCGTGCGAGCACACCGCGCACCAGGGCACCGCCGCCTCACAGTCCCACTGGGTGTGGCCGGGCTGGCTGCACCGTCGACACAAATGGTCCCTTTCGAAGGGGGAGGGGCAGGTCGGCCTGGTGTGCCCCATCTCCATGCATTTATAACACCGGAGCGGGAGTGGGGCAACACTCTCCACCTTGGCCGACGCCCAACAGCCGACCAACATCTCCCCAAGCCCGACCAGCTTCCCGGCAACTGCGACAGGGCACTTGACTATTACCGAGAAGGTCCCCCTGCCCTCCGCCCTTATGGCCCCCACCGACACCTGGGCTGTCGAGCATTCACCCTTGTCGGCCACCGACTCCAGAATAGCCTGCGTCGTGACCGCCTCATTGAAGCCCGACAGCCGAATGTCCGCCTTCGGGACCGGTCTGGTGACCTCTGCCTCCTCCCCTATTATCCCCCGGAGCCCCTCAGCCAGCCGGTCCGCTACCACCTCGTTGCCTGCCCCGGACCCAGGAATCTCGATGACCCGGGCCCCCGAGGTGGCAATCCGCACGTTCACCGACGTCAGCCCATAGTCACCAAGTTTGAGGGTCGTGGCCTTTGCCATGACGGACTTATAGTCCGTCTCGACCCCCGGCTTCAGCGTAATCAACACTGCAGGCGTGGGCGGCTTCCTCGTCGTCGGCAACGGCTTGGCCGCAGGAGTCAGATTCCGGGGCCCAGGTTGGCCCCGAGGCGCCGGCTTGGATGACTCCTTTGGGGGAGCAGCAGCGGCAGAAGGGTTGGCCGCCTTCTTCTTCCCCTTTTTGACGACATCCGCCCAGTCGGATGTCGTCCGGGCCCCCGGGGAAGCTGCAGCTGCTGGCGGAGCGGCGGTGAAAGCAATCGGGGCAGCACTCTGCGCCACCCTCTTCTTCGTTTTGGGCAGCTGTTGCTGCGGCGGCGGTGGCGGCGGCGGTAGCGGCGGCCGCGACGTCCTTTCTCCCTCCCGAGCGGGCACTGCTGCGGCCCTCCTATCTGCCGCCAGCGGCGGGCGAACAATGGGCGCCGGAGGAAGCCGGCTCCCCAACTCATCCATACGAGCGTTGAGCATATTGCCCAGTGAGTTGGAGAGGTCCCTATGCATCGCCTGGAAGAGATGCTCCAACTTCCTCTCGATGACCGCCTCGACTTCCTCCGCAATGTCGTGTGAAGGCAGCACCGTAACGCCCTCTGGAGCCTCAGAGGAGACCTTTCTCTCCGAGAAGGCAGTGCGGAGCGCTTTTACCTCAGCCTCCGCTATCTCCAACTGCCTTCTCATCCTCGCGTTATCCGCCATGAGGCGGGCGGACTCCGCTACAGGGGCCTTCTCCAGATCCCCCGCCGCCTGTAAAATTTGTGCGCACGCCCGATTTATTGCGCCCCATACGGTCCCCTTTAGGTTTCCGGATGCCCTCGCCTCGTTCCGGATGACATCCGCGCACCTACGCACGCACTCTAAAGGGGACTCGAAGGTCCCATCCCCTTCCTCCTTATTGCGGGCTTTGCCCGCCGCCCGCCGTGAGGCAGAGCGAGACACCACAGGGGGGGAGACCAGGAAGTCCTCCCTCCCCTCGTAGTCGGTCACGTCCGTCACCATCTCCGATAGTCTCGCCCGAGCAGCCGCCAGTCCGTGATATGCCCCCATGGGCATGTTTTCCTTGGCCGCTTTGACCTTCGGAGTGGGCGCCATCTCCTCTCCACTGCCTCCCCCCTCCTTCGTCCGCTTGGCCCCGCCTATTCCCAGGGATGCCGCCTCATCCTCCTGGGTTTTACCGTCTATCGGGGGCTGGGGAGCATCCTCCGCGAGGTCACTCTCAGATGAGTGACCCGAGAGTCTGCGGATCCGGCTGTACCCCTGCCACAGACGTCCGGAGTGGGACGGCTCATCCGAGTCAGCCTCCGACTGCTCTCCCCCCCCCATGTATCCTTTTTTGTGGGTCTCCTTGGAAGGGGCTCGGCTTGACCTCTGTGACACTTCGGTCGTTTGCGTCGCTCCCCTCCCGTACCTTAGCCTCATCCCGCTCGCAACCGACGGTTGAGGTTTTCCCCCCACTTTTCCCCCCCCCCCGGAGTCGTCTAAAGGGTCCCCTGACTCCATCCTGGTCAAAGAACTCAGAATTGAATCCGACCCTTTGGACTCAAATGTGCGCCCGGTCAAGTGGGAGTCGGCCACTTTTTACAAACTTATGTAAAACACCAGTTTTCGGCTCCCCCCCACTAAACTACTCGTCCAAAAAATAAGTGTGATACGTCGATCGATAGGGCAAACCGTGCCCTAATTGACCCCGTAACTCACTTATTTTTAACCCCCCCCTCGCAACTGTTATTTAGTTTACAAACTTAAGGTCGGCGCTGGCGACCCCTGAAAAAACAAAATAGCAATATGCGTTTTTTCAAATTAGACCCCGAACCAAATGTCCTAGGACAATGGGACAGGTGTCGAACGAAAGAACTCGTTGAGTTTTAAATTACCAAATCAAAAAACAAAAGAAAAAAAGAAAGAGAAAGAAGATAGAATTTTTTGAAATATTAAAATAAAAAGTTTCAAAACTTCTGACAAACCCTGTCGGGCCCTACAACTTTTGAACGGATTGTCCAAAAATTATGGGACCAAAAGGGCCTGAAAGAGCACAAAAGTTTACTAATTACCAAAAGAAAAAACCAAACAAAAAGTGAAAACAGAAGAAATTAAACAGAAAAAACCAAATTTGTGAAAAATCGTCAGTATACAGAATCGAAAAATCCAAAAAACACGCAGAAGTCGTCAAAGAGTACTCAATCAAAGTCCGGAAGTAGTAAGCCAAAAATTAATAACGTCTAATCTCCAAATCTCGTAGCAATCGCACAGTAATCTCCCTTTCAAAATCGTCAACCTAACCTAACCTAACCTAACCTAACCTAACCTAACCTAACCTAACCTAACCTAACCTAACCTAACCTAACCTAACCTAACCTAACCTAACCTAACCTAACCTAACCTAACCTAACCTAACCTAACCTAACCTAACCTAACCTAACCTAACCTAACCTAACCTAACCTAACCTAACCTAACCTAACCTAACCTAACCTAACCTTTTTTTTTTTTTTTTTTTTTTTTTTTTTTTTTTTTTTTTTTTTGACGGAGGGAAATGCTTTTACGCATCCCCCCTGCCCTGAGGTTGGGACTTACAGGGGGTATGTGGGACTCCATCCCTTCCGGCCCCTCTGCTAGTCAGAGGGGGGGAAGAGGATAATACCCACTAAAACCCTCCGGGCAACACGCCTGACCGTTGGATGGGGGGCGCTGTGGGATCACTATTGGTATTCTACCTTGACGCCCCCCCGGTCTGCCCCATAGTTGGGGCACGACTTCAAGGCCGTTTGAGGCCAATATGGCCTCGGCCTCGCCTTTACGTCTTCGGGCTTGCGATAGCGGGTCCTCGGCCCGCCAGCCCTATCGCCACTTTGGCGCTAGGCGGCGTCGCGCAGGAAGCGCTGCCGCCTTCCGCCTGCCCTTCTCCTGCGGTTCGGGGGCGCCTCAGCCTCATCCTCGCGCCCCCTCTCCGCCGCCTCCTTCTGCGCCATTACATCCTCGCAGAAGGAGGCCACCGCCTTCCACCTTCTCTCGCTGCTCAGCATCTTCTGAACGACACTGTGCAGCGAGAGATCAGCACCTATGGCCGCCTGAAGAGTGCGACGCTCTTCGACCCATGCCACGCATTCAGCAAGGGTGTGCTGAGCCGTGTCATCGGGAGCGCCGCACTCGTGACAGTGCTCGTCGCCCTCTCGTCCGATTCGACACAGGTAGTGACCGAAGCAACCATGTCCGGTCACCACCTGTGTCATCCTGTAAGTCAGGACCCCCCGCCTCCTTTTAACCCACTGGCCCAGGACTGGCAGAATCGCCCCTATGGTGCGCGTTCCATAGGGCGAGTCCTCAAGATTTTTCTGCCAGTCCCGCAGCAACTCCATCCTCTCCTCCCTGCGTGCGCGCAGCTCTTCGTCAGGGTCCGGGGGGTCCGTCCTTCTCCGGACCTCCATTTTCCTGGCGTATCTCCTAGCCAGCACCCGAGCATCAAGCTCCCACGGCGGGGTGCCGGCCAGGAGGCATCCGGCTGCGTGTGAGACGGTCCTGTACGAGCGGCTCACACGCAGCGCCACCACTCTTTGTGGCCGACGGAGAAGGGCCCTGGTCTTCTCCGTCAGCCTTTCCGCCCAGATAGGTGCCCCATAGAGGGCCATTGACCGAACAACCCCTGCAAATAGTTTGCGGCAGGGGGTGCCCGGTCCACCCACATTGGGCAGCAGCCGACCCAAGGCTGCCGCCGCCTTTACGATTCGGGGAGCAAGTCTTGCGAAATGCTCCCCAAAGTCCCATTTCCGGTCCAGCACAAGGCCCAGATATTTGATGTGGGCCTTGAGCTGGACCATGCCATTCTCCGTGGGGATTCCTCTGCCCCGTGCCGCACCCTGTCCCCACCCTCTCCCCCCGAAGACCATCGCCTCCGTCTTCGGGAGGGACACCTGGAGGCCAAGTGCCCGGATGCGGCCCATCGCCAGGTCCGTGGCCACTCCAGCTCGCCTCAGGGTCTCCTCCAGCTGCTTGCCCCGCACCGCCACCAGTGTGTCATCGGCGTACACAATGGTGACCATACGGGGGAGCTGTACCCCCCTGATGGCCCAATCGAACCCGAGATTCCACAACAAGGGGCCCAACACAGACCCCTGTGGAACCCCGAGTTCCATGGCCCGGACCTGGATATTCCCCCCCACCTCGTAAAGCACTACCCGGTCCTCCAGGTAGTGCTTCACTATCCGCCGCAAGTATGTAGGCACTCCGTGATAGCGGAGCGCCTCTATAATGACCTCATAGGGGAGGGAGCCAAAGGCATTTGCTATGTCTAACGACACAGCCACTACTCCCTCCCCTTTTTCCTCCGCCCTTTCACACTCCTTGCGCAACGACCCGATGGCGTCCATGGTTGAACGCCCCCTCCGAAAGCCATATTGGCGGTCACAGATATCGGGGCCCACCGCAGTAAGGTGCCGGGATATCCGAGAGGCCAGGATCCTTTCCAGGGCTTTCCCGACCTCATCCAGCAGCACCAGCGGGCGATACCCCGATGGTGTGTCCGCCGGCCGCCCCTCTTTGCGGAGGAGGCACAACCGGCCGGCTTTCCAGCACCTCGGGAAGCGGCCCTCTTTGAGGCAGTCTTCAAAGAGGACCCTTAGCCGGTCCCCGAGGTGCTTCAGCGCAACATATAAAACCTTCCCCGGGACGCCATCAGGTCCTGGCGCCTTTCTCCCCTCTCGCAACCTCTCCTGGACTATATACATCTCCACCTCCGTAATGGGGGGGACCATCACTTCCTCATCCTCCCTGGTGGGAGGCGCCATCGCTGGGGGAACAAAATCCCCGGCCCGCGGAAAGAGTCCCTCGACAATTCTCCCCAGGAGTGCTGGCTCTAGGGTATCCATCGGGGGGGCGCAATTAAGCTTGTTACGTACAAGCTTGTACGGGCGCCCCCACGGATCCCTGTCGAGCGTGGCGAGGAACTCTCTCCGCCCTTCGTCCTTCCTCTGTGCGATGGCCACCTCCAGTTTCCCTTTGGCCGCCTTGTAGGCCGCAAGGAGGGGCGCGGCTTCGTCTCGACCTCCTCTCCGCCTACCCCGCCGGTAGAACGCGCGGCGAGCTGCGTTACACTCCCGGCGCAGGGCAGCCACCTCCGCCGACCACCAGTATACCTGGGATTTGTCGGGGAGGCGCGTGACCCGAGGCATGGCGAAATCGCACACTCGGGTCAATGCCCGCCGGAAGTCCACCGCGCGTTCCTCCACGTCTCCCTGGGGTGGAGCGCCCCAGGCCTCTACCACGGCCCTCTCTTCGGCGAGGTCCCTGTCCAACTTCCCGAGTGCCCACCTCGGGAAGAGGGTTCCGCCCCCTCCTCTCCCCTGGCCCCGAGCTCCAGGCACTGGTGAGACCCTCATCCGAATGTACAGGTGGTCGGAGAGGGTCTCGACCTCCTCCAAGACGCACCAGTCGTGAACACGCGCGGCGACCGCAGGGGCAGCGAGCGAGACATCCACGATGGATCCTCCCTGCTGCCGCACACACGTGTTCACAGCGCCCCGGTTTAGTACCTGGAGCCCCAGGGTCCCCACCCAGTCCAGGAGCACCGCTCCCCTGGGGTCCGTGGCGGGGCACCCCCATGCCACACACTTGGCATTGAGGTCCCCGAGCACAATGACAGGCAGGGGAGCAGCCCTCCGCACCGCCCCTTCCACCACACTCAACCACGCCTCAAACTGTCGTAGGGGTCTATTGGGAGAGAAATACACCCCTACGACAGCTAGACCTCCCCACTCGGCCACGACATAACCGGCCCCGTACTCCTTGGCCACAAGCGGCGGCCCCATGGTCCTAGCCAAGACCGCCACCCCCTCGTCCGTGGCCCCCGCCCAGTTCGATCGAGGCGGAACCGCATACGGCTCCGCCACGACCGCAACATCGATGCCCCACTCCGCCATGTGCTGCATGAGCAGATCCTGCGCACGGGCGGAGTGGTTGAGGTTTACCTGTAGAACCTCAAAGTGAGCTGGCGTAGGTCTCACTGGCATCAATGCTGCATGGGGGCTCCTCTCCTGTCCCTGTCATTGCCCCTGAGGGGGCGAGACTCGTTTCTGGAGGGCAGTGTGCTCCTCCATGACGCCTCCCTTCCCTTGGTGTGTGGGGGGGTGCACGACTGTCCCCCCATCACATGATCGCACGCCAATTTAGCGTGCGAGCACACCGCACACCAGGGCACCGCCGCCTCACAGTCCCACTGGGTGTGGCCGGGCTGGCTGCACCGTCGACACAAATGGTCCCTTTCGAAGGGGGAGGGGCAGGTCGGCCTGGTGTGCCCCATCTCCATGCATTTATAACACCGGAGCGGGAGTGGGGCAACACTCTCCACCTAACCTAACCTAACCTAACCTAACCTAACCTAACCTAACCTAACCTAACCTAACCTAACCTAACCTAACCTAACCTAACCTAACCTAACCTAACCTAACCTAACCTAACCTAACCTAACCTAACCTAACCTAACCTAACCTAACCTAACCTAACCTAACCTAACCTAACCTAACCTAACCTAACCTAACCTAACCTAACCTAACCTAACCTAACCTAACCTAACCTAACCTAACCTAACCTAACCTAACCTAACCTAACCTAACCTAACCTAACCTAACCTAACCTAACCTAACCTAACCTAACCTAACCTAACCTAACCTAACCTAACCTAACCTAACCTAACCTAACCTAACCTAACCTAACCTAACCTAACCTAACCTAACCTAACCTAACCTAACCTAACCTAACCTAACCTAACCTAACCTAACCTAACCTAACCTAACCTAACCTAACCTAACCTAACCTAACCTAACCTAACCTAACCTAACCTAACCTAACCTAACCTAACCTAACCTAACCTAACCTAACCTAACCTAACCTAACCTAACCTAACCTAACCTAACCTAACCTAACCTAACCTAACCTAACCTAACCTAACCTAACCTAACCTAACCTAACCTAACCTAACCTAACCTTTTTAATGTCAATAGTCCGTATCTATAACACTCTAGGGCGCGCTGTGTCGGCACGCGTCCTAACCGGCGAGAGCCCTAAATTCGGACTTTCGCAAGTTAATATCGTATACATAATATTACATCTTTGAAAATTTGTACAAAAAAAACCAATTTCACAGTTTTATTTCTATTTTGGAAACGGTGACAGTTAGAAAAAATTGGATCAAAACATCGTCCTTTTAGTATCAAAATCATCTGAAAATGATACCCCACATGCCAAAATTTGATATTTCAAATTCGATTTTCAAATGTCAAAAATGAAAAAAAATGTCAAAAATCTCAGAAACGGTAAAAGCTAGCTTAAAACTGATATGATTTTTGATCATTTCACCCCCTTTTGAGTTTTTCAAAATCTACTGAAAATGACACCCCATATGTCAAAATTAGACAGTTCAATTTCCATTTTGGAAACGGTGACAGTTAGAAAAAAACTGATCAAAACATCGTGCTTATAGTGTCAAAGTTATCAAAAAATGACAACCCACATGTCTAAATTTGACAGATCAGAAACAAATGTCAAAAATTTAAAAAATGTCAAAAATCTCAGAAACGGTATGAGCTAGGTCAAAAATGACATGATTTTTGATCATTTCAAACTTTAGGTGTGAGTTTCTCAAAATCTACTGAAAATGATACCCCACATGTCAACATTTGACAGTTCAATTTCCATTTTGGAAATATTGGTGATAGAAAAAAACAGATCAAAACATGGTGCTTATAGTGTCAAAGTTATCTGAAAATGACACATCTCACAAATGTAAAATTTGGCAAGTCATAATTGTCAAAAATAACATATCTCACAAGTGCCAAAAATGACACATCTCACAAGTGCATGAAATGACACATTTCACAAGTGTCAAAAATGACTCATTGCACTTGTGTCGAAAATGCCACATGTCAGAAGTGTCAAATATGACACATGTTAGAACAGGTAAAAATGACATATCACAAGTGCCAAAAATGACACATCTCACAAAGCCAAAATGACAAATCTCACAAGTGCACTAGTGCCATTAATGCCACGTCAGAAGTGCAAAAATGACACATCTCACAAGTGCCAAAATGACACATTACACTTATGCCATAAATGCCACATGTCAAATGACACATTTCACAAGTGGCAAAAATGACTCATTGCACTTGTGTCGAAAATGCCACATGTCAGAAGTGTCAAATATGACACATGTTAGAACAGGTAAAAATGACATATCACAAGTGCCAAAAATGACACATCTCACAAAGCCAAAATGACAAATCTCACAAGTGCACTAGTGCCATTAATGCCACGTCAGAAGTGCAAAAATGACACATCTCACAAGTGCCAAAATGACACATTACACTTATGCCATAAATGCCACATGTCAAATGACACATTTCACAAGTGGCAAAAATGACTCATTGCACTTGTGTCGAAAATGCCACATGTCAGAAGTGTCAAATATGACACATGTTAGAAGAGGCAAAAATGACATATCACAAGTGCAAAAAATGACACATCTCACAAAGCCAAAATGACAAATCTCACAAGTGCACTAGTGCCATTAATGCCACGTTAGAAGTGCAAAAATGACACATCTCACAAGTGCCAAAATGACACATTACACTTATGCCATAAATGCCACATGTCAGAAGTGCCAAAAATGACACATTGCACTGGTGCCATAAATGCCACATCTCACAAGTGCTAAAAATGACACATTGCACTTGTGCCAAAGTGACACATACTAGTGCCATTAATGCCACATGTCAGAAGTGCCAAAAATGACACATCTCATAAGTGCCAAAATGACACATCTCACAAGTGCCAAAAATGACACATTACACTTGTGCCATAAATGCCACATGTCAGAAGTGCGAAAAAGTAGCCAAAAAATCAATGGTCAAAACTGACATATCACAAGTGTCAAACATGATGATGATGATGATTAATAAAAATACTTCTATTATAAAACCCACAAACAACCCAAAACTTGAAAAATTTAACAAACTAAGAAATTTTGGTTAAGTGCGACTCGGATTTAACTATTCCCATACAAACTGGTCACCGACGCCTGATTTAGAATGACAGGCAAAGTTTCCAGAAATTTCGACTTTAAAAAATTAATATCTCAAAAACGGTAAGAGATAGAGAGAAATGGACTTGAAATTTGAGCTTTCGGCACCACGTAGTAGGTGCACGACTTTGCAAAGGCCTGCCAAATATATTTTTTTTGGACCAAAAAAACATACCTAAAGTACCAAAAAATAATCTAACCCGGGTCTAAAATCCGTATTTATTAACGGATCTTCCTGAAAAAAATTGCATTTTATAACAAATTAAAGAAATTTTGGGGCACTATAAAAACCAACCACCTAGCTGCATTATTTTTTCCAAAAAAAAAAAAAACTAAAAAATTTGTATGGGGGGTACCTAAAGGGGGGCGATTTACACCCAAAAGCGAAAGACCACAGAAAGATCAGATAAAAAAAAGCCCCCATACCAAATTTCAGTAAAATCTACCGAGAATCAACCCTATAACCTAACCTAACCTAACCTAACCTAACCTAACCTAACCTAACCTAACCTAACCTAACCTAACCTAACCTAACCTAACCTAACCTAACCTAACCTAACCTAACCTAACCTAACCTAACCTAACCTAACCTAACCTAACCTAACCTAACCTAACCTAACCTAACCTAACCTAACCTAACCTAACCTAACCTAACCTAACCTAACCTAACCTAACCTAACCTAACCTAACCTAACCTAACCTAACCTAACCTAACCTAACCTAACCTAACCTAACCTAACCTAACCTAACCTAACCTAACCTAACCTAACCTAACCTAACCTAACCTAACCTAACCTAACCTAACCTAACCTAACCTAACCTAACCTAACCTAACCTAACCTAACCTAACCTAACCTAACCTAACCTAACCTAACCTAACCTAACCTAACCTAACCTAACCTAACCTAACCTAACCTAACCTAACCTAACCTAACCTAACCTAACCTAACCTAACCTAACCTAACCTAACCTAACCTAACCTAACCTAACCTAACCTAACCTAACCTAACCTAACCTAACCTAACCTAACCTAACCTAACCTAACCTAACCTAACCTAACCTAACCTAACCTAACCTAACCTAACCTAACCTAACCTAACCTAACCTAACCTAACCTAACCTAACCTAACCTAACCTAACCTAACCTAACCTAACCTAACCTAACCTAACCTAACCTAACCTAACCTAACCTAACCTAACCTAACCTAACCTAACCTAACCTAACCTAACCTAACCTAACCTAACCTAACCTAACCTAACCTAACCTAACCTAACCTAACCTAACCTAACCTAACCTAACCTAACCTAACCTAACCTAACCTAACCTAACCTAACCTAACCTAACCTAACCTAACCTAACCTAACCTAACCTAACCTAACCTAACCTAACCTAACCTAACCTAACCTAACCTAACCTAACCTAACCTAACCTAACCTAACCTAACCTAACCTAACCTAACCTAACCTAACCTAACCTAACCTAACCTAACCTAACCTAACCTAACCTAACCTAACCTAACCTAACCTAACCTAACCTAACCTAACCTAACCTAACCTAACCTAACCTAACCTAACCTAACCTAACCTAACCTAACCTAACCTAACCTAACCTAACCTAACCTAACCTAACCTAACCTAACCTAACCTAACCTAACCTAACCTAACCTAACCTAACCTAACCTAACCTAACCTAACCTAACCTAACCTAACCTAACCTAACCTAACCTAACCTAACCTAACCTAACCTAACCTAACCTAACCTAACCTAACCTAACCTAACCTAACCTAACCTAACCTAACCTAACCTAACCTAACCTAACCTAACCTAACCTAACCTAACCTAACCTAACCTAACCTAACCTAACCTAACCTAACCTAACCTAACCTAACCTAACCTAACCTAACCTAACCTAACCTAACCTAACCTAACCTAACCTAACCTAACCTAACCTAACCTAACCTAACCTAACCTAACCTAACCTAACCTAACCTAACCTAACCTAACCTAACCTAACCTAACCTAACCTAACCTAACCTAACCTAACCTAACCTAACCTAACCTAACCTAACCTAACCTAACCTAACCTAACCTAACCTAACCTAACCTAACCTAACCTAACCTAACCTAACCTAACCTAACCTAACCTAACCTAACCTAACCTAACCTAACCTAACCTAACCTAACCTAACCTAACCTAACCTAACCTAACCTAACCTAACCTAACCTAACCTAACCTAACCTAACCTAACCTAACCTAACCTAACCTAACCTAACCTAACCTAACCTAACCTAACCTAACCTAACCTAACCTAACCTAACCTAACCTAACCTAACCTAACCTAACCTAACCTAACCTAACCTAACCTAACCTAACCTAACCTAACCTAACCTAACCTAACCTAACCTAACCTAACCTAACCTAACCTAACCTAACCTAACCTAACCTAACCTAACCTAACCTAACCTAACCTAACCTAACCTAACCTAACCTAACCTAACCTAACCTAACCTAACCTAACCTAACCTAACCTAACCTAACCTAACCTAACCTAACCTAACCTAACCTAACCTAACCTAACCTAACCTAACCTAACCTAACCTAACCTAACCTAACCTAACCTAACCTAACCTAACCTAACCTAACCTAACCTAACCTAACCTAACCTAACCTAACCTAACCTAACCTAACCTAACCTAACCTAACCTAACCTAACCTAACCTAACCTAACCTAACCTAACCTAACCTAACCTAACCTAACCTAACCTAACCTAACCTAACCTAACCTAACCTAACCTAACCTAACCTAACCTAACCTAACCTAACCTAACCTAACCTAACCTAACCTAACCTAACCTAACCTAACCTAACCTAACCTAACCTAACCTAACCTAACCTAACCTAACCTAACCTAACCTAACCTAACCTAACCTAACCTAACCTAACCTAACCTAACCTAACCTAACCTAACCTAACCTAACCTAACCTAACCTAACCTAACCTAACCTAACCTAACCTAACCTAACCTAACCTAACCTAACCTAACCTAACCTAACCTAACCTAACCTAACCTAACCTAACCTAACCTAACCTAACCTAACCTAACCTAACCTAACCTAACCTAACCTAACCTAACCTAACCTAACCTAACCTAACCTAACCTAACCTAACCTAACCTAACCTAACCTAACCTAACCTAACCTAACCTAACCTAACCTAACCTAACCTAACCTAACCTAACCTAACCTAACCTAACCTAACCTAACCTAACCTAACCTAACCTAACCTAACCTAACCTAACCTAACCTAACCTAACCTAACCTAACCTAACCTAACCTAACCTAACCTAACCTAACCTAACCTAACCTAACCTAACCTAACCTAACCTAACCTAACCTAACCTAACCTAACCTAACCTAACCTAACCTAACCTAACCTAACCTAACCTAACCTAACCTAACCTAACCTAACCTAACCTAACCTAACCTAACCTAACCTAACCTAACCTAACCTAACCTAACCTAACCTAACCTAACCTAACCTAACCTAACCTAACCTAACCTAACCTAACCTAACCTAACCTAACCTAACCTAACCTAACCTAACCTAACCTAACCTAACCTAACCTAACCTAACCTAACCTAACCTAACCTAACCTAACCTAACCTAACCTAACCTAACCTAACCTAACCTAACCTAACCTAACCTAACCTAACCTAACCTAACCTAACCTAACCTAACCTAACCTAACCTAACCTAACCTAACCTAACCTAACCTAACCTAACCTAACCTAACCTAACCTAACCTAACCTAACCTAACCTAACCTAACCTAACCTAACCTAACCTAACCTAACCTAACCTAACCTAACCTAACCTAACCTAACCTAACCTAACCTAACCTAACCTAACCTAACCTAACCTAACCTAACCTAACCTAACCTAACCTAACCTAACCTAACCTAACCTAACCTAACCTAACCTAACCTAACCTAACCTAACCTAACCTAACCTAACCTAACCTAACCTAACCTAACCTAACCTAACCTAACCTAACCTAACCTAACCTAACCTAACCTAACCTAACCTAACCTAACCTAACCTAACCTAACCTAACCTAACCTAACCTAACCTAACCTAACCTAACCTAACCTAACCTAACCTAACCTAACCTAACCTAACCTAACCTAACCTAACCTAACCTAACCTAACCTAACCTAACCTAACCTAACCTAACCTAACCTAACCTAACCTAACCTAACCTAACCTAACCTAACCTAACCTAACCTAACCTAACCTAACCTAACCTAACCTAACCTAACCTAACCTAACCTAACCTAACCTAACCTAACCTAACCTAACCTAACCTAACCTAACCTAACCTAACCTAACCTAACCTAACCTAACCTAACCTAACCTAACCTAACCTAACCTAACCTAACCTAACCTAACCTAACCTAACCTAACCTAACCTAACCTAACCTAACCTAACCTAACCTAACCTAACCTAACCTAACCTAACCTAACCTAACCTAACCTAACCTAACCTAACCTAACCTAACCTAACCTAACCTAACCTAACCTAACCTAACCTAACCTAACCTAACCTAACCTAACCTAACCTAACCTAACCTAACCTAACCTAACCTAACCTAACCTAACCTAACCTAACCTAACCTAACCTAACCTAACCTAACCTAACCTAACCTAACCTAACCTAACCTAACCTAACCTAACCTAACCTAACCTAACCTAACCTAACCTAACCTAACCTAACCTAACCTAACCTAACCTAACCTAACCTAACCTAACCTAACCTAACCTAACCTAACCTAACCTAACCTAACCTAACCTAACCTAACCTAACCTAACCTAACCTAACCTAACCTAACCTAACCTAACCTAACCTAACCTAACCTAACCTAACCTAACCTAACCTAACCTAACCTAACCTAACCTAACCTAACCTAACCTAACCTAACCTAACCTAACCTAACCTAACCTAACCTAACCTAACCTAACCTAACCTAACCTAACCTAACCTAACCTAACCTAACCTAACCTAACCTAACCTAACCTAACCTAACCTAACCTAACCTAACCTAACCTAACCTAACCTAACCTAACCTAACCTAACCTAACCTAACCTAACCTAACCTAACCTAACCTAACCTAACCTAACCTAACCTAACCTAACCTAACCTAACCTAACCTAACCTAACCTAACCTAACCTAACCTAACCTAACCTAACCTAACCTAACCTAACCTAACCTAACCTAACCTAACCTAACCTAACCTAACCTAACCTAACCTAACCTAACCTAACCTAACCTAACCTAACCTAACCTAACCTAACCTAACCTAACCTAACCTAACCTAACCTAACCTAACCTAACCTAACCTAACCTAACCTAACCTAACCTAACCTAACCTAACCTAACCTAACCTAACCTAACCTAACCTAACCTAACCTAACCTAACCTAACCTAACCTAACCTAACCTAACCTAACCTAACCTAACCTAACCTAACCTAACCTAACCTAACCTAACCTAACCTAACCTAACCTAACCTAACCTAACCTAACCTAACCTAACCTAACCTAACCTAACCTAACCTAACCTAACCTAACCTAACCTAACCTAACCTAACCTAACCTAACCTAACCTAACCTAACCTAACCTAACCTAACCTAACCTAACCTAACCTAACCTAACCTAACCTAACCTAACCTAACCTAACCTAACCTAACCTAACCTAACCTAACCTAACCTAACCTAACCTAACCTAACCTAACCTAACCTAACCTAACCTAACCTAACCTAACCTAACCTAACCTAACCTAACCTAACCTAACCTAACCTAACCTAACCTAACCTAACCTAACCTAACCTAACCTAACCTAACCTAACCTAACCTAACCTAACCTAACCTAACCTAACCTAACCTAACCTAACCTAACCTAACCTAACCTAACCTAACCTAACCTAACCTAACCTAACCTAACCTAACCTAACCTAACCTAACCTAACCTAACCTAACCTAACCTAACCTAACCTAACCTAACCTAACCTAACCTAACCTAACCTAACCTAACCTAACCTAACCTAACCTAACCTAACCTAACCTAACCTAACCTAACCTAACCTAACCTAACCTAACCTAACCTAACCTAACCTAACCTAACCTAACCTAACCTAACCTAACCTAACCTAACCTAACCTAACCTAACCTAACCTAACCTAACCTAACCTAACCTAACCTAACCTAACCTAACCTAACCTAACCTAACCTAACCTAACCTAACCTAACCTAACCTAACCTAACCTAACCTAACCTAACCTAACCTAACCTAACCTAACCTAACCTAACCTAACCTAACCTAACCTAACCTAACCTAACCTAACCTAACCTAACCTAACCTAACCTAACCTAACCTAACCTAACCTAACCTAACCTAACCTAACCTAACCTAACCTAACCTAACCTAACCTAACCTAACCTAACCTAACCTAACCTAACCTAACCTAACCTAACCTAACCTAACCTAACCTAACCTAACCTAACCTAACCTAACCTAACCTAACCTAACCTAACCTAACCTAACCTAACCTAACCTAACCTAACCTAACCTAACCTAACCTAACCTAACCTAACCTAACCTAACCTAACCTAACCTAACCTAACCTAACCTAACCTAACCTAACCTAACCTAACCTAACCTAACCTAACCTAACCTAACCTAACCTAACCTAACCTAACCTAACCTAACCTAACCTAACCTAACCTAACCTAACCTAACCTAACCTAACCTAACCTAACCTAACCTAACCTAACCTAACCTAACCTAACCTAACCTAACCTAACCTAACCTAACCTAACCTAACCTAACCTAACCTAACCTAACCTAACCTAACCTAACCTAACCTAACCTAACCTAACCTAACCTAACCTAACCTAACCTAACCTAACCTAACCTAACCTAACCTAACCTAACCTAACCTAACCTAACCTAACCTAACCTAACCTAACCTAACCTAACCTAACCTAACCTAACCTAACCTAACCTAACCTAACCTAACCTAACCTAACCTAACCTAACCTAACCTAACCTAACCTAACCTAACCTAACCTAACCTAACCTAACCTAACCTAACCTAACCTAACCTAACCTAACCTAACCTAACCTAACCTAACCTAACCTAACCTAACCTAACCTAACCTAACCTAACCTAACCTAACCTAACCTAACCTAACCTAACCTAACCTAACCTAACCTAACCTAACCTAACCTAACCTAACCTAACCTAACCTAACCTAACCTAACCTAACCTAACCTAACCTAACCTAACCTAACCTAACCTAACCTAACCTAACCTAACCTAACCTAACCTAACCTAACCTAACCTAACCTAACCTAACCTAACCTAACCTAACCTAACCTAACCTAACCTAACCTAACCTAACCTAACCTAACCTAACCTAACCTAACCTAACCTAACCTAACCTAACCTAACCTAACCTAACCTAACCTAACCTAACCTAACCTAACCTAACCTAACCTAACCTAACCTAACCTAACCTAACCTAACCTAACCTAACCTAACCTAACCTAACCTAACCTAACCTAACCTAACCTAACCTAACCTAACCTAACCTAACCTAACCTAACCTAACCTAACCTAACCTAACCTAACCTAACCTAACCTAACCTAACCTAACCTAACCTAACCTAACCTAACCTAACCTAACCTAACCTAACCTAACCTAACCTAACCTAACCTAACCTAACCTAACCTAACCTAACCTAACCTAACCTAACCTAACCTAACCTAACCTAACCTAACCTAACCTAACCTAACCTAACCTAACCTAACCTAACCTAACCTAACCTAACCTAACCTAACCTAACCTAACCTAACCTAACCTAACCTAACCTAACCTAACCTAACCTAACCTAACCTAACCTAACCTAACCTAACCTAACCTAACCTAACCTAACCTAACCTAACCTAACCTAACCTAACCTAACCTAACCTAACCTAACCTAACCTAACCTAACCTAACCTAACCTAACCTAACCTAACCTAACCTAACCTAACCTAACCTAACCTAACCTAACCTAACCTAACCTAACCTAACCTAACCTAACCTAACCTAACCTAACCTAACCTAACCTAACCTAACCTAACCTAACCTAACCTAACCTAACCTAACCTAACCTAACCTAACCTAACCTAACCTAACCTAACCTAACCTAACCTAACCTAACCTAACCTAACCTAACCTAACCTAACCTAACCTAACCTAACCTAACCTAACCTAACCTAACCTAACCTAACCTAACCTAACCTAACCTAACCTAACCTAACCTAACCTAACCTAACCTAACCTAACCTAACCTAACCTAACCTAACCTAACCTAACCTAACCTAACCTAACCTAACCTAACCTAACCTAACCTAACCTAACCTAACCTAACCTAACCTAACCTAACCTAACCTAACCTAACCTAACCTAACCTAACCTAACCTAACCTAACCTAACCTAACCTAACCTAACCTAACCTAACCTAACCTAACCTAACCTAACCTAACCTAACCTAACCTAACCTAACCTAACCTAACCTAACCTAACCTAACCTAACCTAACCTAACCTAACCTAACCTAACCTAACCTAACCTAACCTAACCTAACCTAACCTAACCTAACCTAACCTAACCTAACCTAACCTAACCTAACCTAACCTAACCTAACCTAACCTAACCTAACCTAACCTAACCTAACCTAACCTAACCTAACCTAACCTAACCTAACCTAACCTAACCTAACCTAACCTAACCTAACCTAACCTAACCTAACCTAACCTAACCTAACCTAACCTAACCTAACCTAACCTAACCTAACCTAACCTAACCTAACCTAACCTAACCTAACCTAACCTAACCTAACCTAACCTAACCTAACCTAACCTAACCTAACCTAACCTAACCTAACCTAACCTAACCTAACCTAACCTAACCTAACCTAACCTAACCTAACCTAACCTAACCTAACCTAACCTAACCTAACCTAACCTAACCTAACCTAACCTAACCTAACCTAACCTAACCTAACCTAACCTAACCTAACCTAACCTAACCTAACCTAACCTAACCTAACCTAACCTAACCTAACCTAACCTAACCTAACCTAACCTAACCTAACCTAACCTAACCTAACCTAACCTAACCTAACCTAACCTAACCTAACCTAACCTAACCTAACCTAACCTAACCTAACCTAACCTAACCTAACCTAACCTAACCTAACCTAACCTAACCTAACCTAACCTAACCTAACCTAACCTAACCTAACCTAACCTAACCTAACCTAACCTAACCTAACCTAACCTAACCTAACCTAACCTAACCTAACCTAACCTAACCTAACCTAACCTAACCTAACCTAACCTAACCTAACCTAACCTAACCTAACCTAACCTAACCTAACCTAACCTAACCTAACCTAACCTAACCTAACCTAACCTAACCTAACCTAACCTAACCTAACCTAACCTAACCTAACCTAACCTAACCTAACCTAACCTAACCTAACCTAACCTAACCTAACCTAACCTAACCTAACCTAACCTAACCTAACCTAACCTAACCTAACCTAACCTAACCTAACCTAACCTAACCTAACCTAACCTAACCTAACCTAACCTAACCTAACCTAACCTAACCTAACCTAACCTAACCTAACCTAACCTAACCTAACCTAACCTAACCTAACCTAACCTAACCTAACCTAACCTAACCTAACCTAACCTAACCTAACCTAACCTAACCTAACCTAACCTAACCTAACCTAACCTAACCTAACCTAACCTAACCTAACCTAACCTAACCTAACCTAACCTAACCTAACCTAACCTAACCTAACCTAACCTAACCTAACCTAACCTAACCTAACCTAACCTAACCTAACCTAACCTAACCTAACCTAACCTAACCTAACCTAACCTAACCTAACCTAACCTAACCTAACCTAACCTAACCTAACCTAACCTAACCTAACCTAACCTAACCTAACCTAACCTAACCTAACCTAACCTAACCTAACCTAACCTAACCTAACCTAACCTAACCTTTTTTTTTTTTTTTTTTTTTTTTTTTTTTTTTTTTTTTTTTTTTTTTTTTTGACGGAGGGAAATGCTTTTACGCATCCCCCCTGCCCTGAGGTTGGGACTTACAGGGGGTATGTGGGACTCCATCCCTTCCGGCCCCTCTGCTAGTCAGAGGGGGGGAAGAGGATAATACCCACTAAAACCCTCCGGGCAACACGCCTGACCGTTGGATGGGGGGCGCTGTGGGATCACTATTGGTATTCTACCTTGACGCCCCCCCGGTCTGCCCCATAGTTAGGGCACGACTTCAAGGCCGTTTGAGGCCAATATGGCCTCGGCCTCGCCTTTACGTCTTCGGGCTTGCGATAGCGGGTCCTCGGCCCGCCAGCCCTATCGCCACTTTGGCGCTAGGCGGCGTCGCGCAGGAAGCGCTGCCGCCTTCCGCCTGCCCTTCTCCTGCGGTTCGGGGGCGCCTCAGCCTCATCCTCGCGCCCCCTCTCCGCCGCCTCCTTCTGCGCCATTACATCCTCGCAGAAGGAGGCCACCGCCTTCCACCTTCTCTCGCTGCTCAGCATCTTCTGAACGACACTGTGCAGCGAGAGATCAGCACCTATGGCCGCCTGAAGAGTGCGACGCTCTTCGACCCATGCCACGCATTCAGCAAGGGTGTGCTGAGCCGTGTCATCGGGAGCGCCGCACTCGTGACAGTGCTCGTCGCCCTCTCGTCCGATTCGACACAGGTAGTGACCGAAGCAACCATGTCCGGTCACCACCTGTGTCATCCTGTAAGTCAGGACCCCCCGCCTCCTTTTAACCCACTGGCCCAGGACTGGCAGAATCGCCCCTATGGTGCGCGTTCCATAGGGCGAGTCCTCAAGATTTTTCTGCCAGTCCCGCAGCAACTCCATCCTCTCCTCCCTGCGTGCGCGCAGCTCTTCGTCAGGGTCCGGGGGGTCCGTCCTTCTCCGGACCTCCATTTTCCTGGCGTATCTCCTAGCCAGCACCCGAGCATCAAGCTCCCACGGCGGGGTGCCGGCCAGGAGGCATCCGGCTGCGTGTGAGACGGTCCTGTACGAGCGGCTCACACGCAGCGCCACCACTCTTTGTGGCCGACGGAGAAGGGCCCTGGTCTTCTCCGTCAGCCTTTCCGCCCAGATAGGTGCCCCATAGAGGGCCATTGACCGAACAACCCCTGCAAATAGTTTGCGGCAGGGGGTGCCCGGTCCACCCACATTGGGCAGCAGCCGACCCAAGGCTGCCGCCGCCTTTACGATTCGGGGAGCAAGTCTTGCGAAATGCTCCCCAAAGTCCCATTTCCGGTCCAGCACAAGGCCCAGATATTTGATGTGGGCCTTGAGCTGGACCATGCCATTCTCCGTGGGGATTCCTCTGCCCCGTGCCGCACCCTGTCCCCACCCTCTCCCCCCGAAGACCATCGCCTCCGTCTTCGGGAGGGACACCTGGAGGCCAAGTGCCCGGATGCGGCCCATCGCCAGGTCCGTGGCCACTCCAGCTCGCCTCAGGGTCTCCTCCAGCTGCTTGCCCCGCACCGCCACCAGTGTGTCATCGGCGTACACAATGGTGACCATACGGGGGAGCTGTACCCCCCTGATGGCCCAATCGAACCCGAGATTCCACAACAAGGGGCCCAACACAGACCCCTGTGGAACCCCGAGTTCCATGGCCCGGACCTGGATATTCCCCCCCACCTCGTAAAGCACTACCCGGTCCTCCAGGTA
This sequence comes from Lathronympha strigana, assembly GCA_949128165.1. NCBI lineage: Eukaryota > Metazoa > Arthropoda > Insecta > Lepidoptera > Tortricidae > Lathronympha > Lathronympha strigana. The sequence goes on along the minus strand of OX421928.1, from coordinate 9,220,234 downwards.
GTGCTTCACTATCCGCCGCAAGTATGTAGGCACTCCGTGATAGCGGAGCGCCTCTATAATGACCTCATAGGGGAGGGAGCCAAAGGCATTTGCTATGTCTAACGACACAGCCACTACTCCCTCCCCTTTTTCCTCCGCCCTTTCACACTCCTTGCGCAACGACCCGATGGCGTCCATGGTTGAACGCCCCCTCCGAAAGCCATATTGGCGGTCACAGATATCGGGGCCCACCGCAGTAAGGTGCCGGGATATCCGAGAGGCCAGGATCCTTTCCAGGGCTTTCCCGACCTCATCCAGCAGCACCAGCGGGCGATACCCCGATGGTGTGTCCGCCGGCCGCCCCTCTTTGCGGAGGAGGCACAACCGGCCGGCTTTCCAGCACCTCGGGAAGCGGCCCTCTTTGAGGCAGTCTTCAAAGAGGACCCTTAGCCGGTCCCCGAGGTGCTTCAGCGCAACATATAAAACCTTCCCCGGGACGCCATCAGGTCCTGGCGCCTTTCTCCCCTCTCGCAACCTCTCCTGGACTATATACATCTCCACCTCCGTAATGGGGGGGACCATCACTTCCTCATCCTCCCTGGTGGGAGGCGCCATCGCTGGGGGAACAAAATCCCCGGCCCGCGGAAAGAGTCCCTCGACAATTCTCCCCAGGAGTGCTGGCTCTAGGGTATCCATCGGGGGGGCGCAATTAAGCTTGTTACGTACAAGCTTGTACGGGCGCCCCCACGGATCCCTGTCGAGCGTGGCGAGGAACTCTCTCCGCCCTTCGTCCTTCCTCTGTGCGATGGCCACCTCCAGTTTCCCTTTGGCCGCCTTGTAGGCCGCAAGGAGGGGCGCGGCTTCGTCTCGACCTCCTCTCCGCCTACCCCGCCGGTAGAACGCGCGGCGAGCTGCGTTACACTCCCGGCGCAGGGCAGCCACCTCCGCCGACCACCAGTATACCTGGGATTTGTCGGGGAGGCGCGTGACCCGAGGCATGGCGAAATCGCACACTCGGGTCAATGCCCGCCGGAAGTCCACCGCGCGTTCCTCCACGTCTCCCTGGGGTGGAGCGCCCCAGGCCTCTACCACGGCCCTCTCTTCGGCGAGGTCCCTGTCCAACTTCCCGAGTGCCCACCTCGGGAAGAGGGTTCCGCCCCCTCCTCTCCCCTGGCCCCGAGCTCCAGGCACTGGTGAGACCCTCATCCGAATGTACAGGTGGTCGGAGAGGGTCTCGACCTCCTCCAAGACGCACCAGTCGTGAACACGCGCGGCGACCGCAGGGGCAGCGAGCGAGACATCCACGATGGATCCTCCCTGCTGCCGCACACACGTGTTCACAGCGCCCCGGTTTAGTACCTGGAGCCCCAGGGTCCCCACCCAGTCCAGGAGCACCGCTCCCCTGGGGTCCGTGGCGGGGCACCCCCATGCCACACACTTGGCATTGAGGTCCCCGAGCACAATGACAGGCAGGGGAGCAGCCCTCCGCACCGCCCCTTCCACCACACTCAACCACGCCTCAAACTGTCGTAGGGGTCTATTGGGAGAGAAATACACCCCTACGACAGCTAGACCTCCCCACTCGGCCACGACATAACCGGCCCCGTACTCCTTGGCCACAAGCGGCGGCCCCATGGTCCTAGCCAAGACCGCCACCCCCTCGTCCGTGGCCCCCGCCCAGTTCGATCGAGGCGGAACCGCATACGGCTCCGCCACGACCGCAACATCGATGCCCCACTCCGCCATGTGCTGCATGAGCAGATCCTGCGCACGGGCGGAGTGGTTGAGGTTTACCTGTAGAACCTCAAAGTGAGCTGGCGTAGGTCTCACTGGCATCAATGCTGCATGGGGGCTCCTCTCCTGTCCCTGTCATTGCCCCTGAGGGGGCGAGACTCGTTTCTGGAGGGCAGTGTGCTCCTCCATGACGCCTCCCTTCCCTTGGTGTGTGGGGGGGTGCACGACTGTCCCCCCATCACATGATCGCACGCCAATTTAGCGTGCGAGCACACCGCACACCAGGGCACCGCCGCCTCACAGTCCCACTGGGTGTGGCCGGGCTGGCTGCACCGTCGACACAAATGGTCCCTTTCGAAGGGGGAGGGGCAGGTCGGCCTGGTGTGCCCCATCTCCATGCATTTATAACACCGGAGCGGGAGTGGGGCAACACTCTCCACCTTGGCCGACGCCCAACAGCCGACCAACATCTCCCCAAGCCCGACCAGCTTCCCGGCAACTGCGACAGGGCACTTGACTATTACCGAGAAGGTCCCCCTGCCCTCCGCCCTTATGGCCCCCACCGACACCTGCGCTGTCGAGCATTCACCCTTGTCGGCCACCGACTCCAGAATAGCCTGCGTCGTGACCGCCTCGTTGAAGCCCGACAGCCGAATGTCCGCCTTCGGGACCGGTCTGGTGACCTCTGCCTCCTCCCCTATTATCCCCCGGAGCCCCTCAGCCAGCCGGTCCGCTACCACCTCGTTGCCTGCCCCGGACCCAGGAATCTCGATGACCCGGGCCCCCGAGGTGGCAATCCGCACGTTCACCGACGTCAACCCATAGTCACCAAGTTTGAGGGTCGTGGCCTTTGCCATGACGGACTTATAGTCCGTCTCGACCCCCGGCTTTAGCGTAATCAACACTGCAGGCGTGGGCGGCTTCCTCGTCGTCGGCAACGGCTTGGCCGCAGGAGTCAGATTCCGGGGCCCAGGTTGGCCCCGAGGCGCCGGCTTGGGTGACTCCTTTGGGGGAGCAGCAGCGGCAGAAGGGTTGGCCGCCTTCTTCTTCCCCTTTTTGACGACATCCGCCCAGTCGGATGTCGTCCGGGCCCCCGGGGAAGCTGCAGCTGCTGGCGGAGCGGCGGCGAAAGCAATAGGGGCAGCACTCTGCGCCACCCTCTTCTTCGTTTTGGGCAGCTGCTGCTGCGGCGGCGGTGGCGGCGGCGGTAGCGGCGGCCGCGACGTCCTTTCTCCCTCCCGAGCGGGCACTGCTGCGGCCCTCCTATCTGCCGCCAGCGGCGGGCGAACAATGGGCGCCGGAGGAAGCCGGCTCCCCAACTCATCCATACGAGCGTTGAGCATATTGCCCAGTGAGTTGGAGAGGTCTCTATGCATCGCCTGGAAGAGATGCTCCAACTTCCTCTCGATGACCGCCTCGACTTCCTCCTCCATGTTGACGTGTGAAGGCGGCACCGTAACGCCCTCTGGAGCCTCAGAGGAGACCTTTCTCTCCGAGAAGGCAGTGCGGAGCGCTTTTACCTCGGCCTCCGCTATCTCCAACTGCCTTCTCATCCTCGCGTTATCCGCCATGAGGCGGGCGGACTCCGCTACAGGGGCCTTCTCCAGATCCCCCGCCGCCTGTAAAATTTGTGCGCACGCCCGATTTATTGCGCCCCATACGGTCCCCTTTAGGTTTCCGGATGCCCTCGCCTCGTTCCGGATGACATCCGCGCACCTACGCACGCACTCTAAAGGGGACTCGAAGGCCCCATCCTCTTCCTCCTTATTGCGGGCTTTGCCCGCCGCCCGCCGTGAGGCAGAGCGAGACACCACAGGGGGGGAGACCAGGAAGTCCTCCCTCCCCTCGTAGTCGGTCACGTCCGTCACCATCTCCGATAGTCTCGCCCGAGCAGCCGCCAGTCCGTGATATGCCCCCATGGGCATGTTTTCCTTGGCCGCTTTGACCTTCGGAGTGGGCGCCATCTCCTCTCCACTGCCTCCCCCCTCCTTCGTCCGCTTGGCCCCGCCTATTCCCAGGGATGCCGCCTCATCCTCCTGGGTTTTACCGTCTATCGGGGGCTGGGGAGCGTCCTCCGCGAGGTCACTCTCAGATGAGTGACCCGAGAGTCTGCGGATCCGGCTGTACCCCTGCCACAGACGTCCGGGGTGGGACGGCTCATCCGAGTCAACCTCCGACTGCTCTCCCCCCCCCATGTATCCTTTTTTGTGGGTCTCCTTGGAAGGGGCTCGGCTTGACCTCTGTGACACTTCGGTCGTTTGCGTCGCTCCCCTCCCGTACCTTAGCCTCATCCCGCTCGCAACCGACGGTTGAGGTTTCCCCCCCACTTTTCCCCCCCCCCCGGAGTCGTCTAAAGGGTCCCCTGACTCCATCCTGGTCAAAGAACTCAGAATTGAATCCGACCCTTTGGACTCAAATGTGCGCCCGGTCAAGTGGGAGTCGGCCACTTTTTACAAACTTATGTAAAACACCAGTTTTCGGCTCCCCCCCACTAAACTACTCGTCCAAAAAATAAGTGTGATACGTCGATCGATAGGGCAAACCGTGCCCTAATTGACCCCGTAACTCACTTATTTTTAACCCCCCCCTCGCAACTGCTATTTAGTTTACAAACTTAAGGTTGGCGCTGGCGACCCCTGAAAAAACAAAATAGCAATATGCGTTTTTTCAAATTAGACCCCGAACCAAATGTCCTAGGAAAATGGGACAGGTGTCAAACGAAAGAACTCGTTGAGTTTTAAATTACCAAATCAAAAAACAAAAGAAAAAAAGAAAGAGAAAGAAGATAGATTTTTTTGAAATATTAAAATAAAAAGTTTCAAAACTTCTGACAAACCCTGTCGGGCCCTACAACTTTTGAACGGATTGTCCAAAAATTATGGGACCAAAAGGGCCTGAAAGAGCACAAAAGTTTACTAATTACCAAAAGAAAAAACCAAACAAAAAGTGAAAACAGAAGAAATTAAACAGAAAAAACCAAATTTGTGAAAAATCGTCAGTATGCAGAATCGAAAAATCCAAAAAACACGCAGAAGTCGTCAAAGAGTACTCAATCAAAGTCCGGAAGTAGTAAGCCAAAAATTAATAACGTCTAATCTCCAAATCTCGTAGCAATCGCACAGTAATCTCCCTTTCAAAATCGTCAACCTAACCTAACCTAACCTAACCTAACCTAACCTAACCTAACCTAACCTAACCTAACCTAACCTAACCTAACCTAACCTAACCTAACCTAACCTAACCTAACCTAACCTAACCTAACCTAACCTAACCTAACCTAACCTAACCTAACCTAACCTAACCTAACCTAACCTAACCTAACCTAACCTAACCTAACCTAACCTAACCTAACCTAACCTAACCTAACCTAACCTAACCTAACCTAACCTAACCTAACCTAACCTAACCTAACCTAACCTAACCTAACCTAACCTAACCTAACCTAACCTAACCTAACCTAACCTAACCTAACCTAACCTAACCTAACCTAACCTAACCTAACCTAACCTAACCTAACCTAACCTAACCTAACCTAACCTAACCTAACCTAACCTAACCTAACCTAACCTAACCTAACCTAACCTAACCTAACCTAACCTAACCTAACCTAACCTAACCTAACCTAACCTAACCTAACCTAACCTAACCTAACCTAACCTAACCTAACCTAACCTAACCTAACCTAACCTAACCTAACCTAACCTAACCTAACCTAACCTAACCTAACCTAACCTAACCTAACCTAACCTAACCTAACCTAACCTAACCTAACCTAACCTAACCTAACCTAACCTAACCTAACCTAACCTAACCTAACCTAACCTAACCTAACCTAACCTAACCTAACCTAACCTAACCTAACCTAACCTAACCTAACCTAACCTAACCTAACCTAACCTAACCTAACCTAACCTAACCTAACCTAACCTAACCTAACCTAACCTAACCTAACCTAACCTAACCTAACCTAACCTAACCTAACCTAACCTAACCTAACCTAACCTAACCTAACCTAACCTAACCTAACCTAACCTAACCTAACCTAACCTAACCTAACCTAACCTAACCTAACCTAACCTAACCTAACCTAACCTAACCTAACCTAACCTAACCTAACCTAACCTAACCTAACCTAACCTAACCTAACCTAACCTAACCTAACCTAACCTAACCTAACCTAACCTAACCTAACCTAACCTAACCTAACCTAACCTAACCTAACCTAACCTAACCTAACCTAACCTAACCTAACCTAACCTAACCTAACCTAACCTAACCTAACCTAACCTAACCTAACCTAACCTAACCTAACCTAACCTAACCTAACCTAACCTAACCTAACCTAACCTAACCTAACCTAACCTAACCTAACCTAACCTAACCTAACCTAACCTAACCTAACCTAACCTAACCTAACCTAACCTAACCTAACCTAACCTAACCTAACCTAACCTAACCTAACCTAACCTAACCTAACCTAACCTAACCTAACCTAACCTAACCTAACCTAACCTAACCTAACCTAACCTAACCTAACCTAACCTAACCTAACCTAACCTAACCTAACCTAACCTAACCTAACCTAACCTAACCTAACCTAACCTAACCTAACCTAACCTAACCTAACCTAACCTAACCTAACCTAACCTAACCTAACCTAACCTAACCTAACCTAACCTAACCTAACCTAACCTAACCTAACCTAACCTAACCTAACCTAACCTAACCTAACCTAACCTAACCGAACCTAACCTAACTCTGAACCGAACCTAACCTAACTCTGAACCGAACCTAACCTAACTCTGAACCGAACCTAACCTAACTCTGAACCGAACCTAACCTAACTCTGAACCGAACCTAACCTAACTCTGAACCGAACCTAACCTAACTCTGAACCGAACCTAACCTAACTCTGAACCGAACCTAACCTAACTCTGAACCGAACCTAACCTAACTCTGAACCGAACCTAACCTAACTCTGAACCGAACCTAACCTAACTCTGAACCGAACCTAACCTAACTCTGAACCGAACCTAACCTAACTCTGAACCGAACCTAACCTAACTCTGAACCGAACCTAACCTAACTCTGAACCGAACCTAACCTAACTCTGAACCGAACCTAACCTAACTCTGAACCGAACCTAACCTAACTCTGAACCGAACCTAACCTAACTCTGAACCGAACCTAACCTAACTCTGAACCGAACCTAACCTAACTCTGAACCGAACCTAACCTAACTCTGAACCGAACCTAACCTAACTCTGAACCGAACCTAACCTAACTCTGAACCGAACCTAACCTAACTCTGAACCGAACCTAACCTAACTCTGAACCGAACCTAACCTAACTCTGAACCGAACCTAACCTAACTCTGAACCGAACCTAACCTAACTCTGAACCGAACCTAACCTAACTCTGAACCGAACCTAACCTAACTCTGAACCGAACCTAACCTAACTCTGAACCGAACCTAACCTAACTCTGAACCGAACCTAACCTAACTCTGAACCGAACCTAACCTAACTCTGAACCGAACCTAACCTAACTCTGAACCGAACCTAACCTAACTCTGAACCGAACCTAACCTAACTCTGAACCGAACCTAACCTAACTCTGAACCGAACCTAACCTAACTCTGAACCGAACCTAACCTAACTCTGAACCGAACCTAACCTAACTCTGAACCGAACCTAACCTAACTCTGAACCGAACCTAACCTAACTCTGAACCGAACCTAACCTAACTCTGAACCGAACCTAACCTAACTCTGAACCGAACCTAACCTAACTCTGAACCGAACCTAACCTAACTCTGAACCGAACCTAACCTAACTCTGAACCGAACCTAACCTAACTCTGAACCGAACCTAACCTAACTCTGAACCGAACCTAACCTCACTCTGAACCGAACCTAACCTCACTCTGAACCGAACCTAACCTAACTCTGAACCGAACCTAACCTAACTCTGAACCGAACCTAACCTAACTCTGAACCGAACCTAACCTAACTCTGAACCGAACCTAACCTAACTCTGAACCGAACCTAACCTAACTCTGAACCGAACCTAACCTAACTCTGAACCGAACCTAACCTAACTCTGAACCGAACCTAACCTAACTCTGAACCGAACCTAACCTAACTCTGAACCGAACCTAACCTAACTCTGAACCGAACCTAACCTAACTCTGAACCGAACCTAACCTAACTCTGAACCGAACCTAACCTAACTCTGAACCGAACCTAACCTAACTCTGAACCGAACCTAACCTAACTCTGAACCGAACCTAACCTAACTCTGAACCGAACCTAACCTAACTCTGAACCGAACCTAACCTAACTCTGAACCGAACCTAACCTAACTCTGAACCGAACCTAACCTAACTCTGAACCGAACCTAACCTAACTCTGAACCGAACCTAACCTAACTCTGAACCGAACCTAACCTAACTCTGAACCGAACCTAACCTAACTCTGAACCGAACCTAACCTAACTCTGAACCGAACCTAACCTAACTCTGAACCGAACCTAACCTAACTCTGAACCGAACCTAACCTAACTCTGAACCGAACCTAACCTAACTCTGAACCGAACCTAACCTAACTCTGAACCGAACCTAACCTAACTCTGAACCGAACCTAACCTAACTCTGAACCGAACCTAACCTAACTCTGAACCGAACCTAACCTAACTCTGAACCGAACCTAACCTAACTCTGAACCGAACCTAACCTAACTCCGAACCGCACCTTACCAAACCAGCAAACCAGGCAGACGGCTAGGTCATCCGTAGAAAAATCTTAACAGCGCGATCTATTTGTGACGTTGTGGGTGATAAGTGCCATCTATCGGTTGTTTATGTCATGTTCGTGTATGATGACTACCAGATGAGTTGCGCAGTTTTAAAATGATAATAAATTTTATTAGCCAGCCCTATTGATTATAGCGGATTTTATGAATGCACTCTTAAGTTAGGCAAGATTTCGAAATAAATAATAAAAAAAAAAAAAAAAAAAACTTAAGATCTTATCATCGCTTCAGCGATGTTTGCGTACGCTCACACAGCGGGGTTCAGCGCGGTGATTCGTCAACGCGTTGCATCACTCATGCGCAGGGTGCGGGGGAGCCCCAACGCCATCCTGAGGCTCATTAGCGAGAGGATGGACTGCCCCATTGTGGGACACTGGGTGCGAACGCATGCGCATGTTCCAGGTGTTCCAGAGGGGGGCAGATACTTAAATTAAAATTAGGATTTAAGAATTAATTAATTAATTACCTTGCAAACTAATCTTAAGTATATGGACTTTCGTCTGAAATAAACAAATTTTATTTTATTTTTATTTTTATTTTTATTTTTTATTTTTTATCATGAATAATCATTAGTCGAAAAATTCGTTAAACACCTGTATTGCATGGACGTACCGTTTAAAAAAAAAGTTTGTCTATTATACACTAATAAATTTTAAAGGGCTTGTTGTTTTTTTTACTGCATTTAGGGAACTAGTTTTAGCAAGACTACTCATTAATGTCATTACATCTTTGTGAACACGCACGACTAAATAATACATATAATAAAAGCAGTTGACCGTTAACTAATGTGGTTATGCATAAACACGCATAAACAGACATGAAGCCAAAACGCGATATTTCATAATTTTTGACTTATAGAGAAAGGTAAAATTCGGTTATTGTTAACGTCGATATTGAGGACTACTAGCGCCATCTAGTTATCCTAAGGAGTACCTCTTTTTCAACTACTGGAAACGTGTGTTAGAGCCCAAAGTTAAAGTAATCTGACCCCGAATGACGCGTTAAAAAATAATCAAAACATTTATTATAAGTAATAAAAGATTTAATTCATGCTTTACAATTGTAGACATTGACTAATTAAAAGAAATAGACACACACACATACAGAACAAAAATGACAAAAAATGTGGGTCAGAATGACATGAGCGAACTTGCATTGATGATGATACAAAACCATAAATGTTTCGTACGAACAAGAGCATACTGACGTAAGTATTAAGTGTCAAATTCATACACAGAACTACCAACACTGTTAAAAGTATACAGGCTGTTGGCACTTACGGAACGTCACGTTCCAAATAAGACTACCTACATGAAAAAGAGTCGCAACTGCTGCACTTTTATGGCGTAATTTTTTCGGCCGAATGGGTATCCAGTTTTTTATCCTATATCTATGATAAAAGAAGAAGAAGAAGAGAAGAACGACAACTTCATAAAAAAAAGGCCTCTTCCAAAAGTTAGTTTATACTACTAGCGACATCAAGAAAACGCAGTGAACTAAATTTCACAACTGGTTTAACCTAATATTCTTGCATTTGAAGCAGATGGTTTTGGGTTCGAATCCCAGCAATGAAATGTTTTTTGTATTTTTTTTTCTTCAATCATTAACAGCGATTTTCAACTCTAGCACTTTTATCTGTTGATTAGATGACTGACTGCGATATTGAAAAGTATACATTATATACGATGTCTATGGTATTCCATAAGAACACTGTTCGAGTGTACAGCGCCATCTACCGGACAAGTCACGAAGAGGAGGAGTTCCCAGCACCGCCGCGCGGGGGCGTTGCGACTGCCTCTTCTTTTTTTTTACCAGCCACGACGACACGGCACACAAGCCGCACGCTAATATTTGCCAATTTTTATATAATTCGCTTGAATAGTTTAATTTTGTAATCTTTCTTCAAAAAACTTAATAAAAAACAATTATAAAATCACCATCAGAAGAAGTCATTGAAGAGCCCCGTTTTGCTGCCTCCTGCAAATACCTACCACAAGACGCTAACCCCCCAAACATTGGACCTTCTCACCGGATGCAATCGACCAGCGCCAGGATCAGCAAGAAACGGTCAGCCCATCCATTCTTCACCTTCTTCCCGTCAATTGGCTTGTGCTAAAATCGTGTCCATTTTGTAACCTTCCAGTGTGGAGCACGTGTTGCGCGGTACATGCAGCCGCCATTACGTGCCAACAACGAGTTTCGGGATTAAACTGTAAGTTGTCTACGCTTTCTCACACACACTATGGCTACTCCTAAAACCTCAGTGTCCCCACTTGCTTTAACTGTTGATATCAAAGATATACGGGTCTTGGTACAGAGACGCGGCACAATCAAGGGTAAACTCACGTTGTTCGCTAAGTATGTCGCTACGCTTAAAAAGGCTACTATAACGAATATACAAAAAGTCGAGTTACAATTGCGCATAGCTAACGCCGCGAGCTATTACCGGGAATTTGATATCGTTCAGACCGCGACCGAGGAGTTATCAGACGCAAGCGAGCTTGCTAAACATTTAGAATACCGCGAAGATTTCGATACGCAATACTTCCAGACAGTAGCTTTCGCGTCCGACCTTGCTGACGCTGGCAGCAAACCCGCTGGTGCTGAGGGCACTACTGCAGGTGCTGCTGTCAGCACAGATTCCGTGGGCTATAAGGTTAAACTACCAACTATTGCTCTCCCTACCTTCGACGGTACGTACGAAAATTGGTTAGGTTTTAGGGATACCTATACTTCTCTGATACACGATTCTAAAGACCTAGGTGCCATACAAAAGTTCCATTACCTACGCGCAGCCTTAACGGGTACCGCTTTGCAAGTAATTAAGTCCTTGGAATTTTCAACAGAGAACTATACGACCGCGTGGGAGCTTCTCGAAAACCGTTTCAATAATCATAGGTTACTCACACACAATTACGTAAAGTCACTTTTTAACACGCAATCTTTAAATAAAGAATCAGCCACACAGATTAGAAAGCTGATTGACTCCGTGCTACGTTCCCTACGTGCCCTGAAGACCCTAGGTGAACCTACGGACTCCTGGGACACGCTAGTCATTTATTTAATCGTCACAAAACTAGACGCGTCCACTGAACGCGAGTGGGAAGAGTACAAGGGCTCAATTAGTTTAAATCGGCAAGATTCGACCTCTAAAATAAAGTTAACTGATTTGATCACTTTTCTACAAAATCGGGCAGATATGTTAGATTCTATAGCGGCCAATCATTCCAAAACTACGCACTCAAATCCGCACGAAAACAAAAAATCATCAAATCAGTCACAATTAAATAAATCACACGCAACGCATAGTTATGTTTCTAATAACTCCACTGTTACACACACAAACAAATCCAGTTCCAAACGCACCGCGCCTCGCATTTGTCAAATGTGCAGCGCTAATCATCCGCTTTATTCATGCAATAGCTTTCTTGAATTGACCGTCGCAGACAGAGTCAAATTGCTTGAAGATAAGAAGCTATGCCATAATTGCCTTCGCGCTGGTCACACAGTTGACAATTGTTTTTTTGGCCCTTGCAGGATCTGCCAGAAAAAACATAATAGTTTAATTCATAGTCTGAGTAGTGACAGTGACGGCGCATCAACCACGGCTGGCAGTGTAAACAACAAGCCATCGCCGAGCGCCGTCCCCGCCACCTCGACTCATCACACGCACACAATTAATTCGCACACATGCTCACCACCATTGCAACGGGTTTTGTTATCTACAGCGCTCGTAGACGTTGCCGATAGCAACAATAAACTCCATAGGGCTAGGGTTTTCCTTGACAATGGGTCTGAGCACAGTTATGTCACGCAATCTTTTATAGATAAGGTAAACACACCTGTGATACAGTCCACTTACAATATTTCAGGCTTAGGTAAGCTAGTCACACAAACCACGCAGTCGTGTCAACTTAACCTACAGTCACACACAGGTAACTACCACGCACGCATCAATTGTATGGTACTTCCTTGTTTGACGGAACCGCTGCCGTCAGCACCAATAAACTCGCATTCCATACGCATTCCAGATCATATTCAGCTTGCGGACCCTAAGTATTATGAACCGTCTGAAATCGATATACTGTTAGGCGGTGATTATTTATGGGATTTATTAAATGATGAACGGATTCATCTCGCGGAGGGCCCTTACTTACAAGACACAAAATTTGGTTGGGTTATGGCGGGTCCTATTAAAAACTTACACGCAAAATCTTACAAAACAACCAATCTCACAAATCAGTAATCTGCTATCATCATTTCGCTTAATTAGTTTGTATTTGTATATATGTATTTATATATTTATGTATTTTGGTATGAACATATAATATGTATGTATATGTAATTGTGTGTGTGTTTGTTTTCTTTTTTTTTTTGTAGATTTGTTTTTTCTGTTTATGTCATATATTTTGGTTCTCACATAATACTTTTTCCAGTTTTGCACCACCTACTGTATGTATACTTTTCTTAGTGTAGTGTCTCCTCTACCCAAAGGTTGTCTGGAAGAGATCGCTCTTTAGCGATAAGACCGCCTGTTGTTTGCCTCTTTTTCATGTGTAATCTATACCAGTTTGTGTTATTTTTGTTGTTTTGAGGTGCAATAAAGAGTTATTGTATTGTATTGTATTGTAAAACAACTTGTCATTTCACACAAACTTTAGATACACAACTCAAGCAGTTTTGGGAGCTTGAGGAGGTTCCTAAGATAGGGGACGGATTGACTGACGACGAACGCGCATGTGAACAGCTTTTCGAGGCGACTACTCAACGCGATAAAGACGGTCGTTTTTTGGTGCGTTTACCTCTCAAGGAATCGGCTGACGCGCTCGGTGATTCATACGACATAGCTAAGAGTAGGTTATTATCTTTGGAACGTAAACTCGAGCGGCTCCCGGAGCATAAAAAAATGTATTGCGATTTCATGCGCGAATATATTGAGCTAGGGCATATGTCGCTTATACACACATACAAAAGGCCTTACTGTTTTCTAGTACATCATAGTGTATTAAAAGAAAGTTTGACTACGCGCTTAAGAGTAGTATTTAACTGCTCACTGCCTACAACTTCCGGTAAATCTCTGAATGATTTGCAATTAGTCGGGCCAACCATACAAAATGATATTTTTTCTATACTCTTACGTTTCCGCGAACATAGATACGTAGCTTGCGCAGACGTTGCAAAAATGTATAGGCAAGTCCTTATTCAGCCCGACCAACGGAACCTCCAATTAATCCTGTGGCGAGAGAACCCTTCGGAACCGCTTAACGTTTATCAACTAAACACGGTAACTTTTGGTACTTCCTCAGGAGCCTTCTTAGCGATTCGTTGTCTAAATCAACTGGCAAAGGAATGCGCTGACGAAGAGATCTCTCGCACCATATTAGAAGACTGTTACGTAGATGACCTAATCACAGGAAATAATGATAAACACGCTTTAATTGACATCTGTGAAAAAGTCACCGACGTACTCCAGTCTGGCTGTTTCCCACTCCGGAAATGGGTGTTTAACTTCGACGTTTCACCATTTTCCTCGTCTAAAATAACGTCACGCGAATTATGTTTAGGTGATAACTGTCAAAGCAAAACACTCGGATTAGGATGGACAAACAGCGCGGACGAATTTTATTACACATCTAAAATTCAACCGGAAATTAGCGAACCGATAACAAAGCGCAAAATATTGTCATTAATTTCACAAATGTATGACCCACTCGGTCTACTTCAGCCGGTCATTATTATTGCCAAAATCTTACTTCAAAAATTATGGCTTTGCCGGCTGGATTGGGATTCGCAAGTACCTAATGACGTCGCATCAACCTGGCGTAGGTACATCAATACTCATACACAACACATACATAGCCTGCGCATTCCTCGTTACGTAATGAATGCGTACGCGCACTGCACACAGCTGCATCTTTTTTCTGACGCTAGCCAAGCGGCTTACGGGGCCTGTGCATATGTGCGTACGCTTTCGGGTGATAATAATAATTTAATTACAGTGCATTTGTTGTGTTCCAAGAGTAAAGTCGCGCCATTAAAAACCGTCAGTATTGCGAGACTCGAGTTGCTAGGCGCGTTGTTGTCGGCTAGATTGTATTCCAAAGTTATAAAATCGCTTAAAGTGAAGTTCGATTCTGTTTATTTCTGGGTAGATAGCACTATAGTTCTCGGGTGGCTCAGAATGTCACCTCACACGCTTAAAACCTTTGTGCAAAACAGAGTAGCCGAGATAAACGAATTGACCGGGTGCGCGCAGTGGTTACATGTAAGTAGCAAAAATAACGCTGCCGATCTAGTTAGCCGCGGCCTTGAACTTGACGCGCTTATCAACAATTCCTTTTGGTTTAACGGGCCGTCATTTCTACACGAACCAGAGTCTAGCTGGTTACCTAGTACCTTATCGCGCACTTCCGAGGTTATACCTACCGATTTGCCTGAAATAAAAACAAACACAATTAGTATGACAAGCCAAATTGACCCCGATGTATTCCAATTCGACAGATTTTCGTCTTTTAACCGCTTACGGCGTGCGGGTGCCTATGTTTTACGATTTGTAAACAACACACGCATTAAAAATAGAATAAATCGTAAAACTGGCCCGCTAACTGTTGACGAATTGAATGCATCGGAGCAACGTCTGGCGCGTCTTTCGCAAATCAAATCTTTTCCTATTGAATACGATAACATGATTAAAAACTTACCTGTTAAACACACGCGCGGGATTGCTAAATTGAATGTTTTTTTGGATACGGACAACCTTATAAGGGTTGGAGGTCGTATTAGTAACGCATCTAGTTTCACGTATGATAAAAAACATCCAATTTTAATTTGCTCGAAACATCGTTTCACACAGCTATTGTTTCAGAGTGAACACACTCGGTTGCTACACGCTCCGCCTAATCTTCTGCTTTCTACAATCCGAGACTGCTGGTGGCCTCTCGGAGGTACCAATTTAGCGAAGCGGGTCGTACGCAGCTGTGTCACCTGCATCCGCATGAAAGCCGAAACGTTTACGCCTATTATGGGTAACTTACCTTCACAACGCTTAGAGCCAGGGTTTGCTTTTATGACTTGCGGGGCCGACTACGCGGGACCCGTGTATGTACTTAACCGTAGGGGTAGGGGAGCCAAGGTTCAAAAGGCCTACATCTGTCTGATAGTTTGCTTCACGACGCGCGCAGTATATCTCGATTTAGTCACTAGTCTAAGCACTGAGGGGTATTTACTCGCATTGAAACGCTTTATTTCGCGTCGTGGCAAGCCTAACGTCATATATTCGGACAACGGCCGCAACTTTGTAGGGGCAATGAAAGAGCTTTCATCGTTCCTACAAAGTAACGCGGATAGTATAGTTGAATTTGCCGCTAATGATAATATTGACTTACGTTTTAACCCGCCTTATGCTCCACATATGTCAGGTTTGTGTGAGAGAGCCGTACAGTCTTGCAAATATCACCTGAAGCGCGTTGTTGGCAACGCGAATTTAACTTTCGAAGAATTTTCGTCTGTTTTAGCACAAGTAGAAGCTCTTTTAAACTCCAGACCCATGCATCCTCTATCCACTGATCCTAATGACCTATCTGCCCTTAGCCCAGCTCATTTCCTTATTGGCCGACCGCTGACAGCGCCGCCCTGCAAGGACCTGACAGCCGAGACGGGGCGTCTCCCACGCTACGAGATGCTGGAGAGAATGCGACAGCACTTTTGGCAGCGTTGGTCGAAGCAGTATATTTCAGAGTTGCAGACCAGAACGAAGTGGCAGACGCGCGGCCAAGATATCGTCCTCCACTCCTTAGTTCTGATCAAGGAAGATAATCTACCACCCCTCAAATGGCGTTTGGGTCGAGTGGTAGCTCTGTTCACAGGCAATGACGGTGTTTCCCGCGTCGCTGACGTGAAAACAGCAAGCGGGATCATACGACGGGCTTTTACCAAGCTCTGCCCACTCTTGATGCCGCCAGAAAGTGACGCGGCACCAACCATCTCCACATCACCACAACCACATTGAAAGCGGGTGCTTTCAAGGCCGGGGGCATGTTCGAGTGTACAGCGCCATCTACCGGACAAGTCACGAAGAGGAGGAGTTCCCAGCACCGCCGCGCGGGGGCGTTGCGACTGCCTCTTCTTTTTTTTTACCAGCCACGACGACACGGCACACAAGCCGCACGCTAATATTTGCCAATTTTTATATAATTCGCTTGAATAGTTTAATTTTGTAATCTTTCTTCAAAAAACTTAATAAAAAACAATTATAAAATCACCATCAGAAGAAGTCATTGAAGAGCCCCGTTTTGCTGCCTCCTGCAAATACCTACCACAAGACGCTAACCCCCCAAACAAACACTGTTCCTACAATATATTCCATACAATATCCATACAATATATTAGCACAGTTGATTTTTAAATGTCTATAGTGGGCATACGACATAGTCCACATCTTGCCACCTTTCAAGATTTTGTTTGTTTCGCAATGATAGCTGTCGCAGAAAAACTAGCGTATGCACCAGCTCATAATTGGTTCTTAAAACTCTCGGGTCTATTATTACAAAACTAACGGTAAACCTCAAGTTTTAAGAACCTTATCACTGTTGCATAAACTACTATTCCAATACAAGAATAAAGATATTTGTGTATGTAATAAAGCGGTCACAATCTACGAGAACTTAGTGATTCTGAGTTATGAACATATATTTTGATTAATAGAAATATACTTTCTATGAAAATGTTCAAAGGACATTAATTTGTTGTATGTATATTTATGTATTAACGTTATGGAACTTTACTGTAGACTTTTAAAAATAATATTTTTAATATAAGCAGGTTCTTGTGATCACCCACGAGTAGATAATGTCTTCGGTACGAGTTTTGATTGAAATGAAATACTTCAAAAATGGATTGATCGCGTTTTTAACTAAATTCCTTACGTTTCCTGTTCCTAACAATTAATTATCACAAGGTAGACTAAGGACTGGGAAAATGAGAACTCTCCCTTTAACAACTACAACAAAAATGTACCTGTAGGGTTTCGCAGACTGCAGACTTTTGTTACAATGCCGGATATCGGCTATGTGTTCCTTCACCCTGGTTGAAGCACTCCGTTTCGTATACACAATGTATGAGAGACCACATTCACAGTCAAACCTGTCAATTCCTACATCTTGTTGAGACGTGTTACACTTTACAGGTCTCAAGAATTGAGGCATCTTCTTCAACAGCTTGAAATAGTAATTGATTGAAACACACTTCAAGATGTATGATCTTGTCAGTAACCCCTCTTATAAAAGGCGGTATATAGTAGATCTACGCGTGACTGATGGGATCTTCACACGGAAGGACTCCTTGACACGGGGTATCTTCAGGTCATTAGCTAGCAGGGCACGCTTTGCATGCTGAATATCCTTGTAAATCCTTGTGATGTTCGCTTATTTTAGTTCTTCGGCATACAAAAATATAACGAATTTTTAGGGTTCCTCACCAAAATGGTAAAAAAAGGAACCCTCAGGACTCAGTCTGTCACATCGTTAAATATCTCGAGAACTACTTAGGCCACCCATTTGAAATTTGAAATAACTAAAATAAAAACACATTGAAAGAAGATTTTTTATGTTTTTTATTAATTTTCGATGAAAAATGCCCGATAAAAGAGGGGGCAATTGCAGATGCTGGTAACTATTTGACTTTGCGCAACCCGCACATAACCAATTTGAAAGAGGCTTTCCATCATATAGAAGTTAATACACCTTGGTCTTAATAAAAAAAATATCGTATTTATTTGGCTTTCTGCTACCAGGGCACGTGGCCAAGCAAAAATTATAACAAATTCATTATAATATATCAGCATCGTTGTACGGTTGCTTCGTGTAATGATGGCAGCTTAATTATCGACAGGAATCGTCAGGAACTGCCAATTGTTGACAAGAAGGATGGTTAGCGAGTTTCAAGGTTAATTCATCATTAGCTGCACACTTATTCAGTTCACAGCATAATACGCCGTCATATTACACATTAAACAATAAAACTGTAAAAAAAATAAATAACTATTCTTGGGACGTCTTCGCCATCTTGCAGTTAATTCGAAAGTCCTCCGGTCTTAATATTGTTTAAGTATTATTTTATTCTGATAAATATATTTTAAAATGCGTGAAAACTAGAAATTGGTGGGAGTTTGGACGCCTGCCGTTCAAGTACGAGCAATATCGCGCACACACCACACACGCCAATCTGCACATTGTTTTAATATATATTTAAACGTGAATATCAAAGCCTTAGTTTTAATTCCTGCAAGAATGCTGATAAGTTAATTGCAAACGCCTGCCGTAAGGACAACATAATACCTTTTTCGTGACGCAAAGTAAAATTAAAAAATAAAAACGTCAAGTCAGACATCATATTTCAAATTGAATAAACAGACAATTTTTACTGGAATTCTAGTTTTCACACCTTTTCCATCCTAAAACCAACAGGTACGCATATTATTTGTGTTTCATTTGGCTGTTAACACTTACAATCTGCCGATATTTAAATATACCTAAACGTGAATATCCTAGCTGATATAATTTATAATCAACTACGCGTAGAAGCTTTAATTTAAGCATAGTCTTATCCCATTGGGAGGTCAATCTCAAAAAATCCTTGTTCATTGGTTTCACTTATACTAGACACGCCAACACGAAGAACATCTTTCAGCAGTAGGTTGAAGTTTCGTCTCTTCAAGTCTCCTCTCCTGGGACCACTTGCGCCAACCAGAGTTAGCCAAATAACCCGGGGTTAGCTGTCAAATCCATACTAACAAGTAGTCGGTACAAGCGGCCCTTAGTTAGCTATGCTCACACACTGTTTGACTCACCGACTATCAAACAAAACATGGGCAGTGTGGTGCACATATTTTGTTCTAGTTGTCTTCTCTAGTTCATTACCTCAATGCTTCGAACTGATGAGATTCCAAGACTAAGTATAATGCTACATTTTCAGTTTCCATCTTTAATTGTTTAGACTTTCCGCTATCTAGGTACTTACACTTACATATATTATCTAAATATTATATAAACTTTTCAAGTTCTTCATTTCTATTAGTTTTAAAATTAATTTTAAGTCTTATTTAGTATTTTAATATAAAGAATAAAGTAATACAAGCTTTTTGTTACATGTAATTCTAATATGGCCAGAACCGGGCAAATATGAACATCACGCGGGCAAAATTTCATTCCTCTGGCGGTCGAGGGCAATGATACACATACCTGAGAAATTCTACTGCACTAGGAAGTTTAAGAAGGTCACTCATTGCTTGTTCGACTTGGACGGCACCGTGCTTGGTAAGTGAGGTGTGCGCGAAGTTGCACTCCTTTGACAACTTTGCCCGGTGCACGGTGTTAGTAAATAGGGCCATTCCATGGTCACTCCAATTACGTTTTGACTCAATTAAGACAACAGAAAGAATCGTATCTTCGAAGGGAGAAAGTAATTATGTTAAAGTAGTTGTTGATATTATTTACTGAGGAGTACATTCGACGATGAATAATTTTATAATTATTAGGTACGGACCTATTTAGTATTGTGACGTGTCTTATTTTGTTTACTTTTAACTAATTTCTGATAACTAAACTGTAATTGGTTCACCGCGATGCAGGCGAAGCCTAGTGCCCAGACCCCTGTACTAGTCACGACATTGTTTGAGTAATAAAGGTCTCATAAACCGTGGTAGTTAGACAGCTGAAATTTTCACAGACGATATTGTTCTGTTGCCGCTCTAACGACGAATACTAAAAAAATAGAATAAAATAAATATTTAAGGTGCTTCCATATTAACGAACGTAATTTTTTTGCCGTACCTAAAGAAGAAGAAGCTGATTGTTACTGACATTGAATCAGATTAATTATTACAGATTCCGAAGTAGTTTACCACAGAGCAATAAGGACGATCTGCGAGAAATATGGAAAAACATACTGCAAGGATTTGGAAGTGCAGGTATATTGTTAAGGCGAGGTATGCGTGTGCCCAAGTATTATAATATATATACTTACACACTATATTATCCTTCCAAGACCTGAGATTTTTTAATGCTTTTTAAAGGAACTCTTAGTCATACCTATACATATTATCAAACGAGCGAGCGAAGAGAGTAAGTAAGTTCTCCGAGTCTACTTAGACAATTCGTGGCTTGTATGTATGTATGTTTGTTCAATGAAAAGACGATCGAGTATCGTTGACATTTGGTAGGTGGTTAGATGAATTAAATAGAGTTTTTAAATTCTAATATGAACTGAATTGGTCAAGGGGTTGCTGAGATATACGGGTCGCGAGACTCGCGAGTTCAAACTCGGAGCGAACCAACCAGGCGCGACGCGCAACCAGAGTTAGCCGCTAACCCAGCTTTAATGAAACAAACGCTTAACCCCGGGATAATTGGCTAACTCCTGTTGGTGCACGTGGCCCTTATCCATACTAATATTATAAAAGGGAAAGTGTGTGTGTCTGTTTGTTTGTCCGTCTTTCACGGCAAAACGGAGCGACGCATTGACGTGATTTTTTAAGTGGAGATAGTTGAAGGGATGGAAAGTGACATAGGCTACTTTTTGTGTCTTACTAACGCAAGCGAAGTCGCGGGCAAAAGCTATAGATAGATAGATAACTTTATTTCTCAATAGCAATACATTGTTTTTCATTATATTATACTAACAAAAATATGCAACACATATTGAGATCGTCAAAGTAGGTACACCCAAGGTACCCAAGTTACATATATAGATTAGTAGGTACATACAATTTAACTCATTACACATTATTTTTACAGTACAACTTCAGTCTTATAATTTGTCATTGATTGGTTCGCTTTTAAGAACGTCAATATACATTTAATTTAGAAATCGCTATTTAAGTATTCTTTTACACTATATAATGTCTTGTTAAGGAGGAGTTGTTGTGACGGTTAAGCCGTTAGGTATTAAAAAAAAAATGAACACCACGTCGATCAAAAGAAATGAATTATTTATTTTAAAAAAATATAGTATGTAAATGGATAGGGTCGTGGGTGGTCTAAGGCCCGTCTAGATTAGCACTCGCGGTTCCGGTACTGCCCTGGCTGGTCGGGGATCCGCAGACGGGGGGCCACGCGCCAGCAGTGAAGAGGAGCAGGGGCGACGGCGGCGAACGACTATGGCTCCAACCGTGCCGTCGAGGTGGTGGGTGTGTGCCTCTTGTTTTTTAAAATTGAAACGACGCACCCTGTAGACATTCACACGTTTTAGTGATGAGTTCCTGCACGCTCTGCTTTGTGAACACCCGGCGATGATGATGATGATGAAGTCGGGACCATGGAAAAGCCGGTGCACCGAAAGCGGTAAGCGTGTTTGTGTTACACAAGCAGAGCGGAGTTACAAAAAGCGTGGAAAGCACAGGATAAGAAAGAAGAAGAAAGAAGTTCAATAATTAAAATAATTAAGCGGGTACGCACACATACATACGCGTACCAGCCACTTGGGGAACAAAGGAAAGTGCCAAATCATTGCGCTAACAAATGCACTTAGCAACAAGCTTTATAAAATTATAATTACTTAATTCACATACTGGCAATTAACAAGCTGAGTGAGAACACTGCTAATGAAAATCTAACGTTATTTCCTATAACTAATAAACGATCAACACTTTGCACTTACCAATACGTGGGTGCGGGAAACACTTATTTATATTTTAAATTACTAGGCAGCCATTTAAATGAGGTTTTTTAAAAGGTGTCCGCGTACACCGATTATAGTTTTAAAAAGATTAAAATGTACGGCGCGCTAGACGACACAATGTGTGCGCAGCCGTACGCGGCTGTATCGCTGGGTGGTGGGACGCGGACTGATCGGAGTGGCGGGGCAGCGATGGCTGCGCTCGCGCAGGCCCGATTCTAGAACTTTCCGTGACGTCACGCTAGGACCGGTCGTGCGTACAGTCCTTCGGAATGTAAACGTGAACGCCCGGATAAAACATGCAATTACTTGAATACTAGTTTATTTATTTTTATTATATAAATTATTTATAATGTTTCAAATGCTAATTCACAGTAGTAAAGTAGATTGAAACAATACAATTATGTCTAATTAAATATAAAAGTTGATTGTTAAAATTGTATAAGATAATAAGTTAAAAAAAATAAAATGCAATAAAATGTGTAAAAATTAAAAATGAATTGGTTTAAAATTAAAATTAATTAAATCATGTACGTGCAACGTTACATTACCCGCTCGCGCCGGAAAAGGATTTTGTTCCTCAGAATAAAATCCGCGCAATATACGTTTGCGTATTTGCATTTATCCTATCAGTCCATCTTTCATAAATCTCGCTTGCATAAAAATACATTAGTATCTGGATTACTACCAAAGATTCCAATGCGTCCATACATTTAAAGGTAACCAGTTATTGATCAAC
The DNA here is from genome assembly GCA_949128165.1 of Lathronympha strigana. Taxonomy (NCBI): domain Eukaryota; kingdom Metazoa; phylum Arthropoda; class Insecta; order Lepidoptera; family Tortricidae; genus Lathronympha; species Lathronympha strigana. The sequence continues at coordinate 9,197,301 of OX421928.1, read as the reverse complement.
CGAGAACCAATACAAATAGGTACTATTTATGCACTTAACAGATGTTAAAAAAAAAAACGCGAAATGGGCAACGTGTGAGAGATAAAATTAATTTACTTATTTAAACCTACCAATTTTAAATCTTTTATATGCCAAGTTCCTAAATTCTTGCCAGACATGTCCTCCAGTACATATACCAAGGGTGACTTTTTCACAACAATACGACATTGTATAAATTTTGGAGCCCGTTTTTTAGAGAAGTACTTATCTTTATCGCTTAGCATATAAGTACGCTTCATGACTAAATCTCCTACCTTAAATTCGACATGCTTACGACGTAGATTATAATGAGCGGTATTCTTTGCGTGCGCTTGCCATAACTTTGCCTGTACATTATCAAATATGTCGGACATACAACCTAGGTTTTCGGCGTAAATATCACGCGGTAGAAATAATAACTCCCTACCGAGGTCATTATCGACGTAGTGCGTACCACATGTCACAAGATCTCTGCCAAACACGAGAAACGAAGGACTGTAACCCGTAACTTCATTTGCAGAATTATTTATGGCAAATTGTACTTTAGGTATAAATAAGTCCCATGACCTGTGGTCTTCGTTAACAAAGGTTGATAAGCAGGTGATAATCGTACGATTTTGACGCTCAACGGGATTAACCTGAGGCGTATATCTAGGTGTGTAAAATACGTTAGGCACGTTATATTTTTTAAACAAATCTACGGTCATGCCGCTAGTAAACTGAGTACCGTTGTCAAGATAAATTGTCTGAGGTATACCATGAACTAGGAACAGTTGATCTTCAATGATTTTCGTTATAATAGTGGAAGTGGCATTACGAATAGGGAAAATTAAGCAAAATTTAGAAAAACAACAGGTGATGACCAGAATAAACTGATTTTGTTTACGAGTGATGGGCAGAGGGCCCATTAGATCAATGGAAACCATTTGAAAGGGACGACAACACTGTTTGGGACGACCCATTTCACCAAGAACTTGATGATTTTGATGCTTATACTCTAAACACTTAGTGCATGCACCTACAAATTTAACCACATCTTTATGCATCCCTGGCCAAAAGTATCTCAACGCCAAACGACGATACGTTTTAAAGATACCTAGATGTCCAGCCATGGGCTCCGAGTGATTTTGTTCTAAAACATCGTGACGAAACTCGCTCGGGACGACTTCTTTCCAAGAGAATTCGGAGGTTAACTCATGCTTATTCTTGCATAATCTAAACAAAGAACCGTTTTTTATTAAGAAATTTGGAAAATTTTGAGGCTTCGTAAGACAAGAATTATAAATATTTTTATACCATGCGTCTGTGGTATTACGGTACGAATCAGATAAGTCAAGTGCGCTGATAGGAACGGCCCTAGAAAGAGCGTCAGGAATGACATTATCTACTCCTCGACGATGCTTAATGTCGAAATTGAAAGATGACAAACGTACTCCCCAGCGAGCCAGACGACCAGTAGGGTTACTTAGAGAAAGGAACCATTTTAAAGCACTGTGATCCGTAAAGACAGTGAACGGCTTTCCATTCTCCAAATAACACCTCCAGTGCTCCAGGGCTATCAAAACTGCAAGAGTTTCACGTTCAGTGATGCTATAGTTACGCTCTGCTGATGACAACGATTTGCTCATGTAGGCTACAGGATGCTCCTTACCATCTATGGTTTGGGTAAGCATAGCTCCCACTCCATAGTTACTGGCATCGGTATGCACCTCGAAAGGCTTGTCGTAGTCAGGGCAAGACAACACTGGAGCTGAAACTAAACATTCCTTCAACTTACGAAAAGCAGCGTCGGCCTCAGGAGTCCACTTAAAAGGCGGCCCACCTTTCTTGTTGGAAGTTAATTTATTAAGAGGGCCTGCGATGGTACTAAATTGAGGTACGAATCGACGATACCAGGTGGCAGTTCCTAGAAATCTTTTAATATCTTTACGACAAGTAGGCGTCGGGTAATTCAGAATAGCTTCTACCTTCCCTGGATCCGTTCGAAGTCCTTGGCTGTCAACAACGTAACCTAAATATTTAAGTTGACTTCTAAAGAATTGACACTTCTCTAAGTTTACCGTGAGGTTTGCTGTACGCAGTTTGTCCAGTACTCGAAGAAGGAGTGACACATGAGAATTAAAGTCCTCTGAAATGATAATGATGTCATCCAAGTAGGCAAATACTTTAAGGTCAAATTCTCTGAAGAGAAGATCAACTAAACGTTGCTGAGTTGCTGGTGCATTTGTGAGGCCAAAGGCGGTTCTTTTAAAACGGAAGGTTCCTCGGCCTGGCACATAAAAAGCTGTTTTATCCCTATCCTCGACAGTAATGGGAATTTGCCAGAAAGCCTTCGATAAATCGATACTCGAAAGGTAGCGAGCGTCTCGTAGGTTGTCCAGGATTTCCGACACGTAAGGCAAGTTATACGCGTCCTTTCGAGTCACCGAATTCAGCTTGCGGCTGTCAAGGCAGAACCTAGGCTGACCGTTCTTTTTTGTGACCAATAGGACAGGCGAAGACCAGGCGCTTTCGCAAGGCTCGATGACGTCAAGACTAAGCATCTCATCAACTTGTTCTACGAGGATCCGTTGTTTCTCCGGCGACATCCGATAATAACGTTGTCGGATAGGCTGCGCATCTCCTGTGTCTAGATGGTGTTCAATAAGACTGGTCTTACCTAAACCTTTGCGCTCGGCAGAAATATCCTCAAACTGTGCAATGATGTTGTCAGCTATAGATTTTTCCGAAACGCTCAAATTGTCATAACCGTGAATAAAAGTAGGCTCGTTTGGTTCGGCTGACCGATCCTGATTTAATGTGGCATTAGGAAAAGAAATGCTACTAAGTTTAGGAAGAATATCAAATTCACGCCAAAAATCTACACCTAACGTAAAATCTGTATTAATTTCCGGAACAATGTACGCAGTAATAATACGAAACTTATCCATAAAATGTACAGGCAAGTTTATGTAACCGCTACTCTGCATAACACGATTACCAGCTCCTATCGCTGCTATGGTATGATCTGTGTGAACAGTTAAACCTTGAAGTGCTTGATGAGAATTATTCTGAAGAACAGTTAAAGCAGCACCAGAATCGAGCAAACCTGTCATATTCATGCCATTAACTTGAATTGTGGCGTAAGGCCGATTATCATCAATAGGGTTATAATCCAGAATTGTGGCGATGTTATACGAACTGAAAAAAATATTTATGGTTTTCAGCCACTTCTTCCAATCTTCATCATCAAAATGATTGATATGGATGTTGTCACAATTCTGTCTCCCTAGTTTTTTGAAGTGGAGGGCTTGTTCTGATTGCAAATAGGGCAATCTGGAGACTTAACACCTTTATGTCCACACTTAAAACAGTAAACTTCAGCTTTATTAGCAGTGCATTGACGTAAATTACAATACAATACAATACAATAACTCTTTATTGCACCTCAAAACAACAAAAATAACACAAACTGGTATTACACATGAAAAAGAGACTAAATTGTTGTTGTTGTAAATTGTGACTATTGTTACGACACCGGGGGCAATACAACGATTTAGCAGAAGGCGTTGCAACGACTGCATGTACATGTTTCGTGTTGTTATTAAATTTATTAAAATTATTGGTATTAGTATAAGATTTATTGTTATTGTGACCAGCATTAAATTGATTATATTGTTTATTATTGCTAGTCCTGTATGTAAAATTCTTGTTATTATAATTATTGTTATTTTTATTAAAGCTATTACCAGTGTAGGCAAACTCAGGTGCCAAAGTGTCAGCTGTCCGTCTGGGTGGATCGCGAAAGTCAGCAAGACGTGCCTGAATGCTTTCGTAATTACGACAATGATCGCGTAAAGTATTTATGTCCGTAATCGCGGATGCAGACGCTAGTGTACTGGCATAGCAAGGCCTGATATTATGGAGCAAGATTTCTAGTTTCTCGTCCTCAGATAAAGTTTTAGAAAGCCGCGAAAATAAACCAGACATGATTGAGAGATACACGGTAATGTTCTCGGACTCACCCTGTGTACGAGATCGAATTTCGTTACCTAACCTATAATCATAGTCTTTCTGACTGAAATCCTGCTTAAGCAAGTTGGCAAGTTCAACCCAGCTGGACACTTGACCCTTCACATTACGGTACCAGTGTAAAGCGTCACCTGTGAAAATCTCGGTACAATACGACAGAAGCTTTGTGTCTGAAATAGACCTAGCCTCACAAAACTCTGTAATACGCTGTATGAAAGCGCGAACGCAGGACTTGCCATCAAATTTAATTTTGCAAAGCTCGTTGTAACCACCGCGGTCACAAGTAACATTAACGTTAATCGGTGGAGTGCTGGCTACGGGTTCTGCGTTTGGCGTAGGCAAGACGCTCGCGGCAGCGGTGTCCTTGACGGAATTAAACTTAACTGTAAGATTTCGAAATTCTTGGACACAAACATCGTACAATGGCTTTGTCGTTTCGTCACATACGATTCTGTTAAGACGGTGATACAAGTGATTCAGCAGGTTCTGAGTACGAAGCAAAACGTTCTTATCCGGCCGTGAATCTAAATTCGATTGAACTTTTGCAAGGGCATCATTAACTCCCCTTAAGTCGGCCGAGACTGAAAAATTGCTCTCCAAAATGTCTTCAGATGGAAACAGAGGCCCTAATTTCGAAATTTGTTTCCGCAAGTCCTGGACATTAGATCCCGGAGTCTCACCACGAATACTAACCTCGTACTCTAACTCTGGCTTTTGAAGCGACAAGAATTTTACCGGAAATTCCATTTTATTTATTAAACAAAAAAAAATTTGGTATGTAATCAAATAAATAATATATGTCAATCAAATAATAGCGCGCGTAAATGGCAACCGTGAAAAGTGTTGAACGCTTGTTTAATAAACCTACTCCGCCTGTTACAAAAAAAACTACGTAACGTTCAGGTTGGCAAAAAAAATTCAAGCACAAAATAAATAAAAAAAAACATTCACAAAAATAAAACAAAACAAAGCATTAAATTATTGCAACTAGTGTGTACCACAAAAAAAACAAAATAAATAAAACACTACAAAAAAAATTATATAATATTATGACTGACTGTACCTGATAACAAGTGCAATAGCACGGGATGATGTTAAAAAAAATCACAATAAACGAAGTCAAGCAAAGTAAAACATGTGAACATAAATTAATAAAATCAATTAATTAATAAAATATTATTATTATTGAGGTACACCTTAGTTACTATGCAACCAAAAAAAAAAAACGTTTCATAAAAATTAAAAAAAACAACAAACACAAATACCTGCGAGGCAAATCTAGACCATTTAGACCACGTTTAAGGGCGCCAGTGTGACGGTTAAGCCGTTAGGTATTAAAAAAAAAATGAACACCACGTCGATCAAAAGAAATGAATTATTTATTTTAAAAAAATATAGTATGTAAATGGATAGGGTCGTGGGTGGTCTAAGGCCCGTCTAGATTAGCACTCGCGGTTCCGGTACTGCCCTGGCTGGTCGGGGATCCGCAGACGGGGGGCCACGCGCCAGCAGTGAAGAGGAGCAGGGGCGACGGCGGCGAACGACTATGGCTCCAACCGTGCCGTCGAGGTGGTGGGTGTGTGCCTCTTGTTTTTTAAAATTGAAACGACGCACCCTGTAGACATTCACACGTTTTAGTGATGAGTTCCTGCACGCTCTGCTTTGTGAACACCCGGCGATGATGATGATGATGAAGTCGGGACCATGGAAAAGCCGGTGCACCGAAAGCGGTAAGCGTGTTTGTGTTACACAAGCAGAGCGGAGTTACAAAAAGCGTGGAAAGCACAGGATAAGAAAGAAGAAGAAAGAAGTTCAATAATTAAAATAATTAAGCGGGTACGCACACATACATACGCGTACCAGCCACTTGGGGAACAAAGGAAAGTGCCAAATCATTGCGCTAACAAATGCACTTAGCAACAAGCTTTATAAAATTATAATTACTTAATTCACATACTGGCAATTAACAAGCTGAGTGAGAACACTGCTAATGAAAATCTAACGTTATTTCCTATAACTAATAAACGATCAACACTTTGCACTTACCAATACGTGGGTGCGGGAAACACTTATTTATATTTTAAATTACTAGGCAGCCATTTAAATGAGGTTTTTTAAAAGGTGTCCGCGTACACCGATTATAGTTTTAAAAAGATTAAAATGTACGGCGCGCTAGACGACACAATGTGTGCGCAGCCGTACGCGGCTGTATCGCTGGGTGGTGGGACGCGGACTGATCGGAGTGGCGGGGCAGCGATGGCTGCGCTCGCGCAGGCCCGATTCTAGAACTTTCCGTGACGTCACGCTAGGACCGGTCGTGCGTACAGTCCTTCGGAATGTAAACGTGAACGCCCGGATAAAACATGCAATTACTTGAATACTAGTTTATTTATTTTTATTATATAAATTATTTATAATGTTTCAAATGCTAATTCACAGTAGTAAAGTAGATTGAAACAATACAATTATGTCTAATTAAATATAAAAGTTGATTGTTAAAATTGTATAAGATAATAAGTTAAAAAAAATAAAATGCAATAAAATGTGTAAAAATTAAAAATGAATTGGTTTAAAATTAAAATTAATTAAATCATGTACGTGCAACGTTACATTGTTTAACTATATAAATGCATGGTGTCCAGTGCTACGGGGCCACCGACCGTGAGTTGTCGGAGACGGTGGTGCAGCGCGTGTTACTGCCGATATCCGTGGACGATTTCGAGCACCAGCTGCAGGACATCGTCGCGAAGAACGTGGCCAGCGCCCCCGTGCAGCCTGGTAAGTTGGTAACTTTACCATTCACATTATTGCTATAGTTAGACAAGCCAGCGAGCGCAGTAACAGTAGGATAGAAAGCATCATATTGTCTTTATCTTACGGTAGTGTTACCACCCCGAAAAAAGGGATGGATATAGTTTTTTGTCCTACTGTTACTGCAATCGTTGACTTGTTAGACTATATTTTTAGTTCAACTCTATTGTCAGGTAAAATATGAATAGATTCGTGCTTTTCAATTGTACAGTATAATGGCGCCACCCTCGTTTCACTTGAAAATAATCTGTAAGCATTATCAAAGATTTATTTATTGTATCCTTTTTGGCATTACCTAGAAGGTTGCACTAGACGTAAGTCAGAGCTGTGGGATTGGAGGAACGAACATTAAAAACGTCACAAGCTTCAACTTCAGTTATGACACTTCGGTTACGTGGCGTCTGAGTGAAACCATTTGTGTTTAATATGAAGTCGAAAAGATAACCCGATTTTAATTATTCGTTGCAGCTCTTTCTTTCTTATTCTTGTCAGAGAGTTAATATCCGAACCGAACTTTAACTGTCACAGGCGCCGAGCGTCTACTGACGCACCTGTACGACTCCAAGATCCCGATAGCGCTGGCCACGAACAGCGCCGAGCAAGCGGTGCGGGTGCACACGGCCGCCAGGCCCAAACTGTTCGCGCTGTTCAACCACAAGGTGAGCTCTGCCGTCATACTTCACCTTGTGAGCGTCTGCTGACGCACCTGTACTCCAAGATCCCGATAGCGCTGGCCACGAACAGCGCCGAGCAAGCGGTGCGGGTGCACACGGCCGCCAGGCCCAAACTGTTCGCGCTGTTCAACCACAAGGTGAGCTCTGCCGTCATACTTCACCTTGTGAGCGTCTGCTGACGCACCTGTACGACTCCAAGATCCCGATAGCGCTGGCCACGAACAGCGCCGAGCAAGCGGTGCGGGTGCACACGGCCGCCAGGCCCAAACTGTTCGCGCTGTTCAACCACAAGGTGAGCTCTACCGTCATACTTCACCTTGTGAGCGTCTGCTGACGCACCTGTACTCCAAGATCCCGATAGCGCTGGCCACGAACAGCGCCGAGCAAGCGGTGCGGGTGCACACGGCCGCCAGGCCCAAACTGTTCGCGCTGTTCAACCACAAGGTGAGCTCTGCCGTCATACTTCACCTTGTGAGCGTCTGCTGACGCACCTGTACGACTCCAAGATCCCGATAGCGCTGGCCACGAACAGCGCCGAGCAAGCGGTGCGGGTGCACACGGCCGCCAGGCCCAAACTGTTCGCGCTGTTCAACCACAAGGTGAGCTCTGCCGTCATCCTTCACCTTGTGAGCGTCTGCTGAAGCACCCCAAGATCCCGATAGGCACAAACACATAGCAAATTTTGCACATTTTGATCTATTTTAATGTACGGACTAGTCATAGTCAGAACACAGACCCGCGTATGCCCATTTGGCCTTGTACTTCAGCAGCGGGGACACGGCACGCATGCGCATCCCCTCCACGTGTTGCTTGACGGCGGATATCCTTCACCCTTTGAACGCCATACGTCAACCACAACAACGTCAAAAGTGTCAAAACGCCAAAAGCCTAATTCAAAATTCAAAATTCAAAAATTTATTCTGCAAGTAGGCCTCAAGGGCACTTTTACAAGTCAGTAAGCATTACAATAAAGCATTTGCATGTACAAACATTTACAATATATAGTGAGAAGTAAAAGTATAATCTAAATACTGATAATACAACAGCCAAAACCTGGGTAAACAATATTAAAATAAATGTACTAAGTAATATGACAAGAGATGTACATAGTCTCTATAGTTAATAATAAATTAAGTTTGGAGATGTAGAAGGTCCCCCAACGTCAAAATAAAATACGAATAAAATTTGGAGATGTAAAAGGTCCCCATAGTCAAAAAATTATACTAATAGGATTTGGAGGTGTAAAGGCCTCCAAACGTCAAAAATAAAATATCTTTATGATATAAATACCACAAGTCATCAGACTGTTAAGTTAACAGTCTTAGATCTAATGCTACAGAATACATAACTAGTATGTATCTAACAAGTCAAAATTATGAACCCAACAGAGATGTAAATTCTCTATAGTCAATAATATGTACATTCAATTTGGAGATGTAAAAGGTCCCCAAGGTCAGAAACATAATATGTAATAAGATAATACTATATGAATAAGAAATGGAGGTGTAAAGGTTCTCCAAGTGTCAGAATATGATGTAACAGCCAGTAACAGCATCGCCTTGAGCATTGTGCAAACCACTCCGGGACACTGCTAGCCTGATAAGACAGCTTTTGAGACTAAATACTTGGTCATGGCTCCTTGTCTCCTAAGTAGTCGTCGATTTTATAGTACCCCTTTTTAAACAGAGCATTCTTAATATATAACTTGAATGAAGTGAACGGCATGTCCCATGCCTCCAAGGGTACTTTATTGTAAAATGCCACACAGTTGCCTGGGAACGATTTTTTTACTTTCTGTAGACGAAACTTCGGAACCACTAACATATTTTTATTTCGTGTATTAAAGCCATGGATATCAGACAGCTTCTTAAAGGACTTTAAATTCTTATGCGTATACATTATAACATCTAGTATGTATTGTGAAGCTACAGTGAGAATATCAATTTCAATTTCACATATTGTGTCCAGCTGGCTGGTGGTGTGACGAACCCTGATTGGCTACTGGAGTGTAGCATGAGCCCACGTGTGATGTGGATACAGTCCTGCTTAGTTCAGCAACTAAAGAAATACGACTTGTAACATTAATGTATCACTTTTGAATATAAACCAACAATATATTATTTCTATTTCTACTGCTCAAATAGATGGCAAAGTTACCGAATTTGGGCAAAGTTGTAGCCGCTATATCACCACGGTGACAAGTGGGACTAGCTGTGATTGTGTGTGCAGGTGTGCGCGACGGACCCCGAGGTGGACCGCGGCAAGCCCAACCCGGACATCTACCTGGTCGCCGCCAGCCGCTTCCCCACCAAGCCTAAACCTGCCCAGGTACCAACGAACCTAACCTATTTGAGCTCCTTTATACAACGTGTTTTTGAGCAATTGCTTTAAATTCAAGGGTGCATTCTTTAGCTGAAATTAATTTCTGAAAGACACTGGTATTCTAATTAGCTCCATTTAGAAGATAACTACTTATTTAATTTTATCTCTTATGGTATTTGCATGTGTGTAAACAGAGTATGAGTATTCGACATGACATTGATATGTCATGGTTGTCACTTACATGGTAAAGTTAATTCTAATGCCCGTTTTACATTAGCGGTTGATGCAATATGTAATTATTTTGTATGAGATATTAAAAAATTAAAAAGTAACGAATTTAATTTAATTTAACTATGCGATTCTGTTTCCTTAATTATACCGAGCCACATGACGAAGTTAAAGCAAATGCTCAAGAACACCCTGTATGTATACCAGAGGTGAGGCGTAATAGAACTCGATTCCTGCCGTATTCCCTTACGTAGCCCAATCTAGTAAATTTTTCCTTAACGACTCAGAGAAAGCATGCCAAATTAGCTTCGGCTTGCCAAGAGACCATTTAGTTTGAAGCTGGTATACACCGTGAGCGTTAATAATCTGAAAGATTTTAACCATGTATTCTGGACGTTCAAAGAAGCAAAAAATGTTATAAACGATTTCGATGAAAATTCGTGGTGCTGGTGGAGGTATAAGGTGGCCAGTTATTGGAGGGTAGCCAGTAATGGACGATTAATCCTGTATACCTATTTTAATGTATTTCAGTGTATCGTATTCGAGGATTCTGAAATTGGTGTGAAAGCAGGGGTCGCCGCTGGCATGCAGGTTTGTACAAATATAATGTAAAAATATATTGAATAATATTTAAAACGGATCGCTTACGTAATTTAGTAGATTTTCGCTCGACATATCTCGATATCTACGAAGATCTTCATCACGCCCCGCAGCTGGGGCACCTACACTACCTACACTACCTACGCGCCTCCACACACATGAAACGGCAATCTCCTTAGAAAGAAAGGAAAAGTGGTAAAATTCATGATCTCTGCCGGGACTCGAACCCGCGACTATGGGATATACGCCCATCGCTCAGCTAACTGAGCTACCAAGACCATACCCGTGGCTTTGAATTTCTCTACAGTATCTTTGGTATGCGACTTTGGCATTAAGGCTCTCTTTTCCCAGTATACACCAAAGTCACTAATTTTTAATGAGTATATTGTTCTTTTTTGTTTGATAAATACATTTTGATTTATTAATATACTTAGACCGGGTTACTCACGTCTATAAAGTCGAAAATAGCTCGACATGTTTCGGGACAGTCCGCGCCCCATAATCATGAGTGAGAAGTGCTTGCGGCGATTGCTCTGCGCACACTGCGCGCGACATTTTGATTTATTGTTTTTATTTTTGATGTACATGTTTCTACGCCAGCGTTGTTTTAAGCTATACTTGTTCCAGGTGGTAATGATCCCAGACCGGCGGCTGGAGCGCGAGAAGACACGGCAGGCCACGTTAGTCATAAGGTACTCCTAGCGTCCACATCCATTCTAAATACAAGACAGGAAATCAAAAAATATACAGTACCTACATCTACCTATACTTTAAGCTCTGCCCACTGCTTTATACTCGTAGCTCTGTCTATCGCGCGCCAGATACACTACCTGTCCGTTTCTGACTGTATTATTTTAGGAAGAGACAGGTGTCGTATCTCTTATATCGCGCTAATCGTGTATTGTCGCGATACTCTTGTTCTAAGGCTAATAGATACTGAAAGCTTTGGTTTATTCCGATTTACAAGCGCGGTGCGGCGGGATGCGACGTAAAAGAAATAATCCTTTGATACGGTTGTGACGTTTAGCGTCAACTTAGGTAGAAACTAGTGGATCAGGAGAGAAAATAAACTAGAAAATCAATTAATCAATTAATAATTAAAATTTAGATATTATAAACTAATAGAACAAAGAATATAGAACCAGCTAGGCCGTAGGTTATTGAATTACAGAGCCGGGTCACTAGAAGAAACGAAAGTAAAACTAAACAAAACCAATCAAACAAGTCTTTCTTAGTGGGCACTTCCCTGCAACACGTCACGCGCACGCCTAAGTACAAGTAGTGGGTAGCCGCATCAAAACTTCAGAGCTGTGGCCCGTTTCTCGAGAGTTTGTAGCTTGTAAATAATACAAGCGGAAGTCTCTGTCTAATGAAAGAAGCTAAACAGAGACTTCCGCTTGTATTACAGGTTACAAGCTTTCGAGAAACGGGCCTCTGGTCAGCAGGTTAGGAATGGGGTTCAACTCAACCGTACAGGAAGCGACGGTCGACGTGCGCCGCATTAGCCGCATGGTTTCAAATAAAAGCCCAGTCCTGGCTTGGCTCCCGGAATACTTTGTGACCGTCACTCCCGGGATGGTCACTATGAAGCGTGCGTGCAGTTGTGAAGCCAACACTTTGGTGTTCACCGATGCGGTAGTCTCAAGATATTTTATTTTATAGATAAAATAAACCAACACAGATTTAACAATATTGGGAACATAAGAAAAATATAGTAACTTAAATAATACTTAAACTTTTATATAAGAATATTTTACAAATTGATGTAGTATATATATATGTACAATAGTATTAATTATTTAATTAATTTTAATAGAATCTCATTTCGGACTCCGCCTTAATTTTTCCAAGTCAATGACAATTCTCTCTTTAAAAAGTAATGTTCTGCCCATGGTTCTGCCTAAACGGCCAGTACAATAACACGAGCGAGAAGTTTACACAAAGGTTTGATAGCAAACCGTTACACGGTATTCTGCCTTTTCTCCGGACTTCATTTTGCCGAATATCTTGCCAACCAACTTATTGTAGAATTTTATTTCACTGAAAGATCAAAGATCAGCTGTCAACTGTAACGCAACTGTTTTTATGCGGGAAATTGTTCTGCCAACACTAATTGGAACAGCACCGGGAAATCACTCAGCTCATCAAATTTGTATAGATATCAACTGTTGATTTCTTACTTGGCGTACCACTTCAGTTCGCGTTCGCGTCAGCTTGTCTAGAGAACAGAAAGACAGTAAATTTAATGTATTCCACAGATCTCTACGCGAATTCAAGCCGGAAGAGTTCGGTCTCCCCCCCTTCCCGGAGACCCCAGCGAAGGGCAAGTCCCCCTCCCCCCGCATCGAGTCGTCGGAGTCGGAAAAGGCAGTGGTGGAGACGAAGCGCAGCAAGCCGATCCAGCCCACCGGCGCCTTCGTCGACAAACTCTCCAAACTCGCGGTGAGGAAGACTAGCGCGGTCGCATCCAGGTGAAGATAAACAATCGCAAAATGTCTTTTAGTCCTTGGAACCCCATTTAAAGACTTCCGTTTAAAAATCCTGTTTGCAACGGCCGCCATTAATGTCCAAAAGGGTTAATATGGTTGCATTTTATCGACTATCACACCTATATATTTGTTAGAACGTGATAGCCTCGGTTATAGTCGATGAACACCCGACCAGAATAGACTAGCAGGTAACATTAAAATCTAAAACTTAATAATTGAAATTTGATTGTGAAAACTAGTTTAAACATTAAATCGTTCTTGTTAAATAATATACAAATAATCTATAAATACGTGTTTTTATTTAAAATATCCTAAATAACATGTCATTAAAGAACGCTTGCTAGTACCACAGTGGAGGTCAAAGTTACCTTCTTAAGCATGAAAAGCTGTGAGTCACCGAGTGGCGAGTCAATTACGTAACTAGATTGCAGATCACATGATATCGGATTGAAACATAATCTCTGTATTCATCGATAACCGCTATTAGTACTTACTGAACTAATATGACAAGAATGCTTGTCAAACAATGAAAACCTGACCAAAAACGTAAAGGTGTCAACTTTCAACTGACAATTAATGAAATCTAAATTAAATTAATCAGATCTGGTTACGTGAATTATTTTCCTTCGTAACATTATAGTCCAAGAGGTGGGTACCCGTATCCACACACAACTTCTTTTAAACATAATTTTCAAGACCGATAATCCTAATTATCGTGACATCAAGCGGGTACTTGGTAGCTCAAAAATGGTCACGCTTTACAATAATTGTTGTGTCTCCTTCGCACTCGTGAACAGGTATAAATACCGGTATTGTCTCCATAGAAAAGTGTGTAGGTATTACCGGTATTACCTACTCGTATTTATTTTATTTTTCGGTATTATTATTTTATTTTTGATGGGGTTATCTAATAATACAAATATGTTACTTAAATGCATGTTTAGCACTAAAGAGCAATGTTCTTCTAGTGTTGGGTTGGGGCAAATGGGGCAATTACGTGGTTTAAAAAAGGTACCGGTTCCAAGTCCTGCGCTCACTTTGTTACTCATACTTAGCGAAGGTGTAATCATACCTCTACGGTGATGCCATAAAAAAAAACTCAAATAAATAACGTTTTTATTAAAAACCAGTGAGTATCCATACAAACCGACAAACATAACTAAGTAATTTGTACAGTGCGTAGAAGTATAGCGCTCCCACCAGATAGTTGAGCACCCTAAATACCTGAAAAAATAGTATAAATTAAAATTATACATTTTAGAACGTTTATATTATAATTTGTTGCTACGCTACGCTCGGTCAGCGTAGCGAAGATCTCTCCGTGTCAGCGTTTGTGTGTTTGGTCAGTGGCTGGGGTCACAGGACCAAACACAGGGCCAAAGTTTTCCTATGTCCGGTTGTTCTCCTCTACAGGTCTCATGTTTCAGCCGGTCCTCGTGAAATTTTGTGAGCAACACTAGGTTTGTAGAATTTTTTGTTCGTTATATTTTTCAGAAAAGGTAGGTATTTTTTATACTACTCAGAATCGCGAGCTCTTTCGATTTTAATAAATGAAAAAAAAAAACTAAAATGTCAATGTAATACTTTTGTCCAACTTTCCATTCCGTTACTGTCATACAAAGTCTATGAAACGGAATGGGAAAATAAATCTTGGAACACTTTTTTTCTCCTATTAGGCTCGAAAAAGTTTGCGATTCTGTGTAGAAATCACATTAATCTTGCCAAATAAAAAAGTCATGGAAATAAAGCTTCATTCGTTCTTGCTTTTTGCGAAATTTTCTGATTCTAGGTCAACGGGATTTACCCCTATAAATTTTGATTCCCATTGCAAATGTATGGGAAATGCGACATAAACGGCCGTATCTTTCGATTGTGTTGACCAGGAGTTTGATTTTTTCACAGCTTCAAGGGACCGCAGACCTGTGTATGTGGTATTAATTTCAACTTGCTACCTCAACGCGTTTCCGAGATAAAGGATCTTGACAAACCGATGGACGGACGGACAACAAAGTGATCCTATAAGGGTTCCGTTCTTCCTTTTGAGATACGGAACCCTAAAAATTACCCATTCATGCATATTCTAAATATCTGTACTGTACCCGTTGTTTTTTGACGGCGTAGTTGGTGTCCTGAAGTCCGTCTTTGATGATGTACTTCCGGAGCCCGATGGCCCAGAACACCATCTGCTCGGTCCAGTTCATATTCTCCACGTCGAAGTTATAAATGTCCTTATCTGGAACAGTGTACATGAAACATTACACTCACATCTCGACGTTCAATCCGAAGTGTATGTCGCTATCGAAAACCACTCATGGTAGTTAAGCACACAGTTAAGAATGAGGATGATGCTTTCGAATCGCGCAGTCGATAGTCGAAAGCGAGAGCAACTCATGGGACCAATACAGGCTGAGAGTTCAAACCCGAATTGAGAGTTGAGAGTTCAAATGATTTGTATATTTGTATTTATAAACCCCGCGCCAATGAATTTCTCGGAACTTAATGTACAAAATATCACTTGAGAGTTACCAATCGCTTTTCGGTGAAGGAAAACAACAAATCCTAATGAGGTCTGATGGGGTCCTAATGAAATGAAATGAAATGAAATGAAATTTCAACGGTGCGAGTGAGACGACATGATCCAGCCTCTCGCTCCAACACATCTGCATTGAGCAAGCTCTTCTCTAGCGATAGGTCACCTTGGACCAAACGTGTGAATGAGACGACATGATCCAGCCTCCCGCTCCAACTCACCTGTTTTGGACAAGCTCTTCTCTAGTGGTAGGTCACCTTGGACCAAACGTGTGAATGAGACGACATGATCCAGCCTCTCGCTCCAACTCACCTGTTTTGGACAAGCTCTTCTCCAACTGCTGCAGGTTGTCGTCCTTAAAGTGGAACTCGTTGCAGGTGAAGTAAGCCAGCACTGAAGACAGGTTGTAAGCCGTTCTGTAGATCTTCATGGCCCTGGAGATATAGGTATAGTGTAAATGGGTCAATCTTAGCTGAATGTCACACTTAATGCGATGCCGGCGTGCGAGGGGGACAGCGTTATACGCGCCCGTAGCGTTTTCTCACTCAGAAACCAGAGTGCGGTGCGATTCCGCCTTACACAAATCGGTTGACCGATATCAATAAGGCTTGTGTTGTGGGTACGTGCGACGTAAGACGGATGTCACATTGCTGGCGAATCGCATTCCGTTGTGACATCCGGCTAAGACAATTATATATATTTAATAGAGAGATGGATTACATATAAATATTTACATATATTATAGCTTTGCCGTCTCCTTTCCAATGTATTGCTCGAAAGAAGGCCAAGAGTCATTCCGCCGCTGAGCCAGCGCAGTCTTAGTTCGTCTTTTTGTTTAAACAAATCAAACTATTTCATTAGATTTGATTTGTTTCACAAAAAGTTGTATTGATGGCAGCGCCATCTCTCTCGCCATACCGAAACTTCTAAGTTTGGATGGAAGTACTATGGATGAAGCTTGTACTTAGAGTAGGCCACAGGCGTCTTGCCTGTTACATGATTGGATATACTCGAGAAATTCGCCAGCATTCGTTGAGACCAGGTTGCCCAATGGTTAAGGCGTTAGCCATGTGAGTGGAAGACTCAGGTTTAATGGAGTTTGTCTTTTTCTTTAGTATACGTATATGGCATCTATTTCAATTTAGGACTTACTTCGGTTTCTTTCCAAGTAGTGTCAGGGCCCCGTCTGCCAGATACCCCGGCACGTAGTGTAGCAGCCACGTCAGCAGCACGAACAGCCACCTGACCCTCGTGTGGAAATCGAAGTTGTACCAGATCGCCTTTGGTGTGCCGCAGTAAACCGCCTTCCGGTACATTATGTCGAAAACCTCTCCTGAAATAGTGAAGCAGCCATGAACAATTTAAACTGGGTGTACTATGGGGCTTTAAATCCAGGGTTTGATTTTACTCTCCAAACTGAGCCTCTTCCACTATGGGACCAACCCCGAGATCGCGAAAAAAATATACGCTGACTTCATACAAAATGTTAACATGATGAAATGTATGAACAAAAAAAAAGTTGTCTAATCAGTGTGGGTCCCATAGTAAAAATTGCTCGGTTTGGAGCGTAAAATCAAACCCTGGATTTAAAGCCTCATACTCAGAGACACTATAGATATCTACAGTAGATTTCCAACTCATGATAAGCACACAGCATGGAATGGGAGATACCGTATTGTCGCTCACCAGGCGGCGCCATTCATGCGTGGGTCCTGTGTCAGTATGAGAGAATTGTCAAAGTGACGTTTGAAATGTTCCCGCAGGACCCACGTTCCACTAGCGCCCCTAGCGGAAAATCGACTCGTGGTAATCCTCATTGATAAAAAGTATTATATAATCCGTGTTCTGGCTGTGTAAAACTTACGCCATTTGATAGGGTTCCTGGCCGGCGACACCGTGTAGACCTTGATGTCGCGCCGGCCGGTCTCGCGGCGCCGCGCCGTCGCCCACGCGGCCGCGATGGTGGCGTTGTTGACGAAGTCCACGGGGATCAGGTCGATGTTGGTGTCGTCGTTGGCCATGAACGTGTGCATGACGCCCAGGCCGACGCCGAGGAGCAACTGGAAAAAATTATATTGTAAAATTAGTTTTTTTTATTCTGGATATTTTTAATAAATATGTGTTTATTGATTTAACCTTAATTTTCAACTTATTCAAATTTTGCTTGCAAGAACACATAGGTAAACCTATAAACATACATTACAAGTTAATAATAAAATAAATAAATATAGTGACAGAATGGGTACCGCGGCACACACAATGCAAAAAGAAGAAGCGGGAGACCAAGAACTGTAAGTCGGTAGCGTCTTTCAAAGTTAAACTTAAAAAATATCTTATCGACCTTCAAATTTTAAAAACATGATCAGCGTACTGTGCTTCTTAGTAAATAGTGTTGTTATTTTAAGATACTTAGTTTGTATTAAATTTTCAAGCATGGGCTCTTGTATAGGTACTTTGTAATTTAAAATTTTCTATAGGTACTCAGTGAATTAACTAGCGGTCTTTTCCTCAACATGTTAACTTTAAGTTTATGTGATATATCCTTCTGTATTCCTTTTTGTCCCATGGGTGTCCTGAAAACCAGCGCCATAGCTAAGTATCTCGTATCCTAGCCATCGGCATATGCTGAGTGGCATCCATTTTGGTTCTCTCTGATATTTTGTACAAGATGTAAATAGATTAAGGTTTTTTCTGTGAATCAAATAAATAATTTCTATTTCTATAAGAATGAGATGGTCAGATGACCTCAAAGGGGTCGCTGGCCCACTGTGGTTCAGGCTAGCAAGGGACAGGATAAGATGGAAGGAAACAGAGGAGGCCTTTGTGTCAAAAGGACACGCTGATTAAATATAAATAAATAAAAATAAAAATAAAATTGTAATATGTTGTAACTGTATTGTATCAGCAAATAAAGGCTTTGAAATTGAAATTGAAGTTGTGAGACAATAATACGTCACAACTCGATCTAGTTCCACGGTAAGCTCAATAAGTACCTATGTGCCGACGTATTTAATCTGACATTGCTATCACTACATGGATCTATATCGGAATTCCTAAAGTGTTTTATCCTATTTTTGCTTTCCCTAATACTGATTGTCATAATGATAATTTGTCCTAAACTCATATGCCCTAATATTGCTTTCCCTGACATCGTTTTAACCTGGTTATTTCCTAGCAACGATATGACTCTGCGTGAGGTCACGGTTCTAACCTAAAAGACTTTTCCAACAGCGATTCAGTTCTGTGTGAAGTGTTATTTGGGCAATAATTCGATTATGGTAAATAATCGTTAGGACAATCGATCATTGGGGATTATGATCATTAGGACAAAACAGTTAGGGCATGTGATTCTAGGACAAGCGATATTAGGGATGTCGATAGGGAGACCCTTACTACATATCCAGCGTGGGTATTTGATACGGGCGAATAATTAATCCAGCTACAGTACCTGTTCATATGAATCGTATGGGATAATAATCTCGTTAAATTGTGTTATTAATTAGGTGTAATGATTTTTCTAAGGTGCGACAGAGCTGCAAATTGCAGCCTGCAATGTATGTCGCCCAACTTTGTTTGACATGATACTCGTATGACGTTTAGATAGCTACGTTAATTAATGTGGATGCAATACATTGCGTGCTGAATTCTTATGTATGAAAAAAAAAACATATTAATTATGCTAAATTAATTAATGTAAATAGATTCCCTAGGTCCAATAGTAGTCGTCATTAAAATATTCGCCCGTATCAAATACCCACGGTGTATAGGGCTCATTCAAAAATCATGTGATCGTTTTTGGGGAGGGAGGGGGTCAAAGAAATATCACGATTGATCACGATGGGGGAGGGGGGAGTCCAAACCACAACAGTCTATTTAACCAACATAAAAATCTCGCATCGGATCGGCGCTAAGGCCGAAAACGATCACATGATTTTTTAATGGGCCCGTAACTGCAAGCTGGTAGGTAGACTTACTCCGCTAGGACCGTAGACACTGCTCATGTCCACCCAGCCAGGACCAGGCTCCAGGTTTGACGAGATCACTGGAACATACAAACAACACATGTCAATATTTCTTAGTTACCTAACCAAGTCATTAAGTTCAATACAAGGAGATGGCATTGTTGATTCCCCTCTGCAGAAAAATTGTATCATTGTTCACGGGCTGACAAGTGATTACGGTAGAGGAACCAAAAGATGAACAACCCCCCATTGGTGAACAACCCCCAATAGATGAACAACCCCCAAAAGATGAACAACCCCCAATAGATGAATGTTGCGCCTAAAGGTCACAATAATGAAATCCTGGGGGGAGGAAATCGTGGGGAGCGTTGGGGGACAAGCGTTACGAGACTTACGAGCGTAAGACGTTCAATCAGAAGGTCGTGGGTTCAAACCCCGGCTCGTACGGTCTGCTTCATAAATATATATGCAACTGTATTCAATTTTGAACCTTCATCCTTTGTAATAAGTTCCGAAGTGTATAGATATTTATAGACGTGACTGTACCAATGAGTTTTTCGGAACGTGTACGAAATATCATTTGATATTTATCAATCGCTTTTCGGTGAAGGAAAACGTGAGGAAACCGGACTAATCCCGAAAAAGCCTAGTTTACCCTCAGAGTTGGAAGGGAAAACGCTAGGAAGAAGAAGAATGAAATCCTGACATACTTTCCAAGCTTAGGAGTATTCTTTACTAAAACTTTAAATAGATCCGCGTACCTATGCGCCTCGCCAAAAATATGCCTCGCGCCGAAAACGCCGTTTGTATGGAAATCTTAGTTAGGATGGCGCTTCAAATTTTAAGGAAATAACTATTATTTTTAAGCAGAAATACCCGTGGCCCCGAATTTCTCCACCGCACCCCTCGTATGGGCCTTACGGGCGCTTAGCAACATCCACCGTAAGAAAGTACTTCTTAATCGGCAAGTGGAGGCTCAAGTTATTTTGAGAATTCACCACGGAGTTTATTTCTGTGTCTTCAATTTTTACGTGAAGTTTCATTCACAGATTTTTAAGTAATCGAGTTTAGTAAATGTTTTTAAAAAAACAATTTAAAATACTTTAAATTGTGATTTCTTACTTTTTATTTTTAAAGAATATATACATTGTTAACATGTTTTGTTGTTTAAAGTAATGCTGTGTTTGATAGCTATAAGATAAACAAAAATTGACCAGCCATGTACTTTTTTTGCAATTAGCATTCATATGTCGTAAGATGGACAAATTTAAAAAAAAAACCAGTCATTGAGCTAAGGCTTTAGAACAACCCCTTTCAAGAAATAGGTAGAATTACCTGAATGTACTACGAATTTGGCGTACTTAAAAAACAAAAAAGTGATAAAATAAAACTTTAAAACCTAATGATATGATAACAGAAATAACTAGAGCTGAGCCTGTGTCCAGTCAAGTGTAAAAATATAGGTGGACACATCTTACTCAAAAATATGTCCCATAGCATTTTATTCCATTGTAATAAGAGCGTAGTACCATATTTATGAGACGATTTTGTCGATACGTCGGGATTTTTGCACTTGACTGTCCGTCTGCTCGTCTTACCTATGGCAGGTCTGACGATGCAGATGGGCAGGTCCCCGGACATGGTCCTCACAGCCTCCTCGGCTAACGCCTTTGTGTACGCGTACGTGTTGGGCCAGTCCACGATCAGCCTGGAAAGATAACATAAGATAAGTAAAGAAACTAATGGGTCGCCCCGAACGTGAACTGGCTACCCCTATATCTTGCAACCCATTGACTGATTTGGCTATTAGAACTTAACATTTTTATTAAACTTATCTAACCACCTGCTACACGACGATCCAGTAAAGGACACTCGAGTTATCTTCGCACATTAGTACATTACTGCAGAGGCCGTGAAGTAAGGGATTGCAGGACGAGTTTGTGGTAGATTAAACAAGTCCTGCAATCTCTCTTCCGGCCGAGGCTTGTTTAGTGCTTTTCTCAAACGTTGTGAGGAAATATTAAAATTAAAATAACTACTAGGTAAATAGTTAATAAGGAAAAAACTGTTTAATTTGCCACCTTTTTTTTTTAAGATGCCATTTGAATGAGCTATTCGAGCACCATGTTTAACCGCACATATGTAAATATACATAGAACCATAGAATTTGTTTGTTTTCATGTCGCAAGTATTTAGTGGTCGTTGGCTGTATGTAATTTTTCCTTTGTCAGTATAGAGTTAGTACGCAAATTAAAAAAGTTAGAGCAGCGGACAATAGGTAATGTTTTGTTCATACTTAAATACGCCATACATTACTTCACGGCCTCCGGCCAAGAAGTAAATGGGGGGAGGAGCCATAAACAAGAAAGTTCATGTCTTCATTTCGTGACATAAATGCATACATTTCCGATCATGTTTGAGAAAACATACATACAAACATATTTATACTTTTAGAGGCTTGGATTCGGCTGCATCGTTCAAGACGCATGATCTGCATCTCATTCTCCGAAGACGTTAGAGACGGAGCGTTTCTAAAGTATGTCCGTCTCGCTGCCAGAGTAGTGGTAGGAGCAAGACTATGACGTCCAACTATTCGGCTGTGTGTACGTGTTGTCAACGCCGATCACATAATTACCATGTTATTACGTATGTTTACGTTTACGTAAACGATATGTTGACCTCTACATGGCGGAACTGTTTTGTTAAAACAATGACAGAGACCAGTAAATGTGGTCAGTCAATGACCCTGCCTACGGAAACTGAGGTTCCGGGTTCTAAGCCCAGTAGGTGGTTTGTATGTATTGTACTAGTGGTTCGGCCCGAAATCGAACCCGCGACTTATATCTCGGTAACCCCTCGACCAATTCAGCTCATATTTGAACTTAAAAATTCTACATTGAAAAAGGTGTCACTACAGAAAAAGTGACCAAGGTCCCCGGTGAGCAGGGCTGGGATCGAACCAGCAACTTCCTGCTTTCGCGGCAGACGCACTAACCACTGGGCACTGGGCTACCCGATCACGGCAACCAGAGTCCGAAATTTCCTAAGTATATGTTTAAGATGCGTTCCGCCCATCCTACAGGTATGTAGAAAGAAAGGAAAAATGGAAATTCATGACCTCGGGCGGGACTCGAACCCGCGACTCTGAGACACCAGCTCGTCGCTCTTCCAACTGAGCTACCGAGACCACACCCGTGGCCCCGAATTTCTCCACCATATCCCTCGTATGCGCCTTAGGGGGGCGCTTAGCAACATCTACCGTAAGAAAGTACTTCTTAATCGGCAAGTGGAGTCCCAAGTTATATTGAGAATTCACCACTAACATACCTACTCCACTTTTATTTTCAAGCAGAATAAACGTTCGCAGAAGTTTCTGGTTAAAAATAATAGACGATATAATATTGTCTTTTATTACCGACCGCTTACTTTGTATCAATATATTGAACGTATTCATCGTGTATATTGAACACATTTCCCTACGACTTAGCTAAGAAATGGAACACTCAGGGGGTGAATGATCACACTCGGTGCTCGACGGCGCTCGTTTCCGACCGACCGTCCCCCCATAACATATTATAAAGGGATGAAAAGGGGTTGAAAGTTTTAACATCGTAGACAGTCTCGGGCGACAACAATTGTGTAAGAATTGATCAAAGCAATTAGCATAGGATCGAGAATTTCTGTGTGTATGAGCAAGCGTTATGTAAATAATGATGTTTTACATAACAGGTATGTACCTAGAAATGTGGACCAAGGTCTAGGTTATTACCTGAGGCTAGTAAATATGTGGTCGTAGTAAATAAATACTACAATGTCTACAATACATTACATTACATAGTATTAATAGTACACAGTATAGCCTGGTTAACTCCGTCGTTAGATTTGAGTAATTATTTTTTTAATCGATAAAAGTTGAAATCATCTTGATCTGATGATGGGATTCATGAAGAATCGTGAGTACTCCTCAATTTTTAAAGGTACGTCTAGGTATTCATTCGAAAACTATTTATTAGGTAAAAATAAACAAAAACTAAAAAAGTTTAAACACTTAAAAAAAGAAAAAAAGTAAAATTACTTCAAAAATAGAAAAATAAAATGGTCCTTATTATAAGAGCTACCATACCAACTGATACTTTTGAAGGTCTGTGCATTTCCAAATGATACTGCATTGAATTTGAGATATGTCTGTTTCTATAGAAAACATCACGTAACATCCGAGGGCTCCGAGCAATAACGTGATTATTTCTACTCAAATTGACAGATCGTCCCGTCCCGTCGCGCCCCATCCCGCCCCGTCCCGTCCCGTCCTAGTGTGAGTCATCCTTTAGGCTAGAAAACTACAAATTGGGCCTTACCAGGGTGAATGATTGTATTTTTCATAAAGGAATAGGGTTTTATTTCGACTTTACGAGAATTTTGTCTCATCGAGGCCGAGGTTCGAGTTATCGAGGTTCCACTGTAAATACATTGTAGCATGGTTATTTGTTATTTAGCTCTGTGCAAGTAATTAAATCTGTGGTTATTCTGTTTTGTTGTTTGTGGCGCAATATACACTTATGTACGTGATTATGTACGTATTAATTATTATACGTGAGGTTTTTTTATTTGATATTTACTATTCGCTTTTCGGTCCTCAAACCTAACAACTTTTGTTCCATAACTTTTAAAAATTATGTACTCTGTAGGTTTTCACTTTCTTCATACAAACAAAATAGTATTTTCAATGTACGTTAACATCAGCCTAATTGACGTCTCTTGTCATAGCACAAAAATGACATTCGACACTTCGTAATACATTGCGTCTTCAAACAAGCTATAAAGTGTATTAAAAATAATTACAAACGTTATTTTTAAAAGTCGTTCAAACGTCGTTCAGTTTCGGGAGTACTATCTGCGATAAAATATATACAGTACACAAGTAACAAGTCGGGCGTAGTGACAAAAGATACGTGTTGAAAATTTTATCTTGATCTGATGATGGGATTCATGAGGAATCGAGGGAACTCCTCAATTTTCAAAGATACGTCTATTCATTCGAAAACTATTTATTTGGTAAAAATAACCAAAAACGAAAAAAGTTTAAACACTTAAAAAAAACGAAAAAAATGTATCGAAAAAAAGACCGAACAGGCCGACTACAGGTTCCTGGCCGACTACTGGGTACTTTACCCTAGCTATAAGTAAATTTTAATTTTACTTACTTTTTAAACATAATTATTAAACGGGTCTAACGCGAATTAATTTGTTTACCTTATTTACCGACGTTTCGACACAGGTTTCACTGGTCATGGTCGCGGCTGACTGATGTCCCAGCAAAATGTCAAAACAGAGATTTGTGTAACTGTGATTTGTGTGATTTGTGTTTACTTACTTGTTTAGTTTTTAAGACTTGTTTGTAATTGTTTGCTGTGCCCTTACTGGGTTCATATTGTTTAAAATACGAGTGCAATAAACGTATCTTATCTTATCTTATCTAAATTACAGTATTTTAGTGACGTGAAACTTACTGAGGTTTGATGGCAGCTAGTTTCTCCTCGCTCAGCTGCTCAGCCAAGTCGATCATGGTGCTGGGGTCCCCCGGGCTGTCCTCGAAGTCTTCTCGGACGGTGCGCCCGATGCGGCCGTGAGTGGCGTGCGCGTACGCAGTCGACACATGGACGAACGACCTGGAAAAGGTATTAGATTTAAAAAAAACCGGCCAATTGCGAGTCGGGCTCGCCCACAGAGCGCTCCGCACAAAGGATGTTCCCCCACACGGTTTTCGGATTAGTTTTTCTAAAGAAAAAAATTGAAATCCACTGCCGAATGCTTATTTGACGACCTATTTGGAATTCGCTTGAAACCGTTGATATAACTGAAGTATGTTGTACTCATTCCATGCTTTTTTTGTTATTCTTCAGAGTTATAATTTATATTACACCAGCAACCCGCCCCGGCTTCGCACGGGTTATTATTATACATCCGTTGTGTAGTTTTAAAGATTTAAGCATACATAGGGATATAGGGACAGAGAAAGCGACTTTGTTTTATACTAGGTAAGTAGTGAAAAAGCCCATTATAGAGTAGATGATTATTTAAGTGTTAAAGACATTTGGTCGGATAACTTACCTATAGTTAAACTTAAAAATTGACATCTAAATTGACAATGTTCCAAATTATGATTCCATGACATACGAGTATGTATATATCTCTTCTCCTAAATTCGCCATCAATGGAACTTCCTAACTATAACAATGTAAACAAAAGGCGTCCCATGTGTTGTCACTGTTTCTCCTTGTATTTTCACACTACCTCATCAAACACCATAGAAGGCTCAGTATAAAAATTGTACGACATTAACTTCTCGACCGCGTTAGCGTATCGGGGGTCAAAATATGAAAGGTGCCGGATGATTTAAATAAACGGCAAACATAATTTGAACTCTCGATACGCTAACGCGATCGAGAAGTAAGTGTCGTACAACTTTTATACTAGGCCTTCTGAAACCTTTCACTACTCAAACGTTCGTATTATGGTAAACATACAAAACATAAGATAAATAAGTTAATCTTGGAGATTTCATTAAAAACTTAAAAGTTGGGTTATTACGATGAATATGGCGTTGACAGCGATCTTACATACATATTATATATCTTCAATTTGAAATCAGAAGTTTTGCATGCTTGACCTTGTATAAGTATTTTGTGGAAACTATTTTCAATAAAATATTTTTTATTTGATTTGATTATTATTGTTAACTATTATTCTCTTACCGATTTTCTAACAGAATCGCTCTAAAATTCCTAAGTTAAGTAGATATGTTATTTTAATTCTTTATTGTAAATTTATTTTAGATTTTACTGCATCTTTTTTAGTATTATTTTTGCTAAAGCAAATTTGGACATAAATATTGTATATATAATAATAGCTGTAAGTTGAGAATGTACGATTAATACAAATAAATGAATATAATAATTATGAATATTAAATGTCCTTTTGAATGGATGTGCTAAGACTGCTAATTATAAATACTTATAATAGCTTTGTCGAAAGCGACACATCAAAATTATCATCAATTCTCTAATGGATGTTCAAAAAACGAGTCATTATTTTATTTATATGGTAAAATTAGAGTGTCGTATATAATTTTAAACACCAACTGTAGATTATATTTTATGAATGTCATCATGATCAACTTAGCCCGTTCCGGTGCGCTTTGTTTATACGCATTATCGCAAGAAGAGGTCCCTTTTTTTTATTTAGGTCAATTTAATGTTTTTCCGGTCAGAATAATGAGCTCAATCCATCTACAATATCTAACGAGATCTTGCCTACTAGGGAAAAAACTATGAGAAAAAAGGTCTCAAAATGTTCAAACGCTATACGTACTCTCCGTTTTTTAACCGCTGCAGGTACAAAGTGTTTGAAAAATGGTTTTCTCCTAGTTGGATCGAAAGAGCTCGTGATTCTGAATAGGAAACACATTAAATTAACCTGTTTTATAGAATAAAGTTTTTGGATCTTTTGCCGTGAAAATGCCCTTTTGTGGCAGATAGTTTTCGTTTATCTGAGCTTTATAATTTTTACAAATATCATCAATCAGCCTATTGCAGTCCACTGCTGGACGTAGGCCTCCCCAAGGGTGCGCCACAAAGTACGGTCTTTCGTGACCCTCATCCAACCACTACCAGCTACCTTTCTCAAGTCATCGGTCCACCTGGCAGGAGGGCGTCCCACACTACGTTTGCCGAGGTGTGCCCATTCGAGAACCCTTTTGCTCCAACGCTCATCGGTTCTGCGGCAGACGTGACCGGCCCACTGCCACTTCAGCTTGCAACACCTATGGACTATGTCCATTACTTTGGTATTGTGCCGGATAGTCTCGTTCCGGACTCTGTCTCTTAACGAGATACCCAGCATTGCTCTTTCCATTGCACGCTGAGCGACATGTAGTTGGTGAGCCAGCCCGACCGTCATGTTCCACGTCTCGGCTCCGTATGTCATCACAGGTAGGACGCACTGGTTGAAAACCCTGCTTTTTAGGCACTGCGGTAGTGGCGACGAAAAGATATGACGCAGCTTCCCGAACGCTGCCCAGCCCAGCTGCACTCGCCTAGAGATTTCTCGCTTGAAGTTGTCTCTACCCAGCTGCAAGGTTTGCCCTAGGTAGACATATTCTTGGACAACTTCAAGCGTCTCGCCGCTGATCGATATCGGCTCCGGAATTATCCGTTCATTGAACATGACCTTGGTCTTGTCCAAGTTCATCCGGAGACCGACCGAAAGTGAGGCAGCGTTAAGACTGTGCAGCATTCTCTGCAGATCCTGCAGCGATTCTGTCATTATGACTATGTCGTCAGCAAAGCGAAGGTGTGTGAGGTATTTGCCGTTGACGTTGATGCCCATCCCAGTCCAATCCAGGGTCTTAAAGACGTCCTCCAGTGCGTTCGAGAACAGTTTCGGAGAAATAACATCTCCCTGTCTCACTCCTCTTAGCAGCTGTATAGGGTTTGTCTTACGGTTTTGGACTTGAACAGACATCGTTGCCATGCTATACAGGCTCCTCAACACCTGCACATACCGCCAATCGACTTGGCATCGCTGCAAAGATTCCAGAACAGCCCAGATTTCAATGGAGTCGAAGGCTTTCTCGTAGTCCACAAATGCTAGACACAGCGGCTGATTATACTCGTGAGACTTCTGTATAACCTGCCGCACTGTGTGGATGTGGTCTACTGTACTGTAGCCTTTTCGAAATCCGGCCTGTTCCGGTGGCTGGAAGGCGTCAAATCTTGTGGAGAGACGATTCGCAAGGACTCTCGAGAACAGCTTGTAGGTGTGGCTTAGGAGCGCGATAGGCCTGTAATTCTTTAAAAGCGACTTGTCTCCTTTTTTGAAGAACAAGGCCACTACGCTTCCACTCCACGCCTCCGGAGTAGTCCCATTGGCTATGATGGAATTGAATAAGTCTCTGAGCCTCTCAAGAACTGGGGCTCCCCCAGCTTTAAGAAGCTCAGAGGTAATACCATCTTCGCCGGGAGCCTTCCCATTACTAAGCTGTTTGAGAGCCCCCTCGATTTCGTCTACATCCACAGGTGGAAGGTCATCGGTGAAGTGGCGCACCAATATGGCTCTTGGGTCTTTCCCGTCGGATGGAGGCCTCTGGGCGTGAGAGGCGTATAGACGGCCGTAGAAGTTCTCCACTTCGGCTAGTATTTCTGAAACTGAAGTGACGGTTCTACCTTCCGAGGTTTTCAGCTTCATCAGATTCGCCTTACCCTGTCTTTTGCCAAAGACTTTGGACCCCCGATTTTGCTCAATAGCTTCTCGTATGAGTTGTGTATTGAAGTTTCGGAGGTCGCGTCTCACCGATTTGCGGATAGTTTTATTGAGACGGGTGTCTGACGAAGCTCCCTCTGGCATTTCGCGCCGAATCCTCATCAATTCCAGAGTTTCCCCCGAGAGTTTAGACTTCCGGCTACCTCGCTTTCCCGTAAAGTGCCTCGCACCCACTTCGCGAACTACCCTCACCACATCGTCAAGCTTCCTGTCAACATTCTCAGTGGTGGTTTCCAGCGTAGCAAAGCGATTTCGTAGTTCCAGTTGGAACGCTTCAGACCCATGCATAGCTTGGAGCGTCGTTGGACGAAGAACGGATCGCCTTAGACGACTTCTCTCGGCCTTGAAGTCAATATTCAGGGTGCCTCTTACCAGTCGGTGGTCACTGCCGGTATTAAACCTGTTGACCACTGAGACATCCCTGAATATATGCTTTTTGTCTGCCAAGATGAAGTCTATCTCATTCTTCGTCCTACCATCCGGGCTTTGCCAGGTCCACTTCCTATGGGGCTTCTTTTTGAAGAAGGTGTTCATGCAGAACAGCCCCTCTCTATCTAGGAAGTTAACTAGCATTTGCCCTCTGGTATTTCTGCTCCCAATTCCATGCGGGCCGATACGCGATTCATCACATTCGCGCACTCCCACTTTGGCGTTAAAATCCCCCATGACAACAGTGAAGTGGGTCTTGGTGGTACTAAGCTTCGCCTTTGCGATGTCTTCATAAAGGATTTCGACTTCAGTATCCGAGTATGTCGATGTCGGCGCGTACACTTGTATGACCTTAAGAGAATATCTCTTGGTCAGTTTTAGTACAAGATACGCTACCCGAGGCGACACACTCGAAACCTCAACTACGTTGTCACAGAGAACTTTGTTGACTAGGAAGCCTACGCCACCCTGGGACTGCTGGTCGCCCTCTCGGAAGTAGAACAGGTGGCCCGATTCCAGAGTTATAGTGTCCTCGCCCTGTCTTCGGACCTCTGATACTCCTAGAATGTGCCACCTTATATTACCCAGTTCTACCTGCAGTTGCGCCAAGCTTTCGTCCAGCCGTAGACTGCGTCCGTTGTACGTCGCCAGGGTCAATTTATTCAATTTGTGGCAGCCGTCCGTAGCTCGGGGATTCTTAGCACCCCCTGCCCTACCGTGACCGAGGCCGCTGCCGTGACCCGGAATAGTAGGGCGGCCGGGAACTGGGGGCCATTTATTTGTGGTGCCTTTCATAGGGGGGGATATGCCCTTACTCACCACGCTGGGCAGGCGGGTTGGTGAGCGCAGGGCGTAGCTCCTCGCACCAGTGACGCTGCTGCCCGTCACTGGTCTATTGTATTTAGCTGCGCCGTTTGCGAATGGGTATACCGCCATTTGTCGGTCGCCAGAGCCTCGTTCGTCAGTCAGCAGGATGTACCACGGGCAGGAGAGGTTGGCTTGAGGCGATTAGATAGTGTGTGCGCCTCTTACATCCCATTACAAATATAACTAACAAAATACATATATACAGTAACTTACATCGTAAAGGTTAGTTTAAATCTGAAATAGGTCCTTGAGGCATTGTACCTAGGTTGCTGGCGGCATTTCCTAGTTGTATCACAATGGTGATGAGTTGTGCGAGGAAGCTGGCAGCTCTTCGGTCACCAGCAGGGTACGTAGCCGGGGCGCGGGATTGGTAGACCTCCGCGCGGTGCGCCCTGGGAGAGGGAGGATAGCCGCTCAATTGCGCGTTCGCTATTCTCCCTCTGCGAACTACCAAGCACAGGATGGTTGTAGCAGTAGAGCTTGCTCCTGCGTGGGCCTTGAGCCGGGAGGTGTGCTGCTTGCAGCTGGTTTGTGTGCAGGGCAGGGGCATTTGCCCTCCTGCGACGCAACCCTCGTTGACCAACCACGGAGGGCGGGTTAACACAGGGGAAGAAAGGGAGAGGAAAAATAAATAAATAAATAAAAAATAAAATAAAAAAATCAATAAAAAAATAAAAAAAAATAAAAATCAAAAAATCAAAATACTCGGTTCTGACCGGGGCCGTATCCAGCCGCTCTGCACCATCTCGCGGGTCCTCCTTCTGGAGTCGGCCGGTTTTATTAGTCCCTTAAGTGGGCATAAACCAACTCCAGCATGGGGATTACCACCCCCCCATGGCAACAAAGAGTTGACCCGTGATTTGGTGTTGAGCGGATATACGGTGCATAAAAAGTTTTTGTGTTAAGCTATGATAGTGTTGTCCCTAGGTTAAGGCAAGGCACTGAAGGCACCAGTGCATCCTCGATGTGTATAAGTAACCACAGAAGTGCTAAGAGGTCCGGCAGCAAAGACCATGTGCCCCGTCTAACGTCACCCGTACGTCTCTGACCTACGGTGCGTGTCGATTCGGGGATCTTGGTGTAATTCGTCGCTGACCTCAACCCCAAGTACGTGGCGAAAATCACCGCTCAGGTGTCGCTGGGTGTGACGCTTGTTTGGTTTCCCGCGTTGTTTCAATGACGGGAAATTGAACAGGCAAAACGGCGTTTGCCTATGTGCAAATCCCCGAACGCGTGACGGAGCCACGGGTATCGGGAACATTCCAGCGAACGAAGCCTAGTAGTCGTAGTGGAATGCGCCGTCTTTGCTGTCCCCTATAGTTCTGGGCCCGCGTAGGAAGAGGCGAACCCTGGTTCCTTTCCTTTTCTTTTATATGCAGCACAATAGACTTAATATTATGGATGACACGGCAAATAAAACCGCTTCTGCCAGAAGCGACTTCTATGACATTGATTCTGACCTGGAGGTGGAGCCAGAGAGCTTAGGCTGGGAGAAGAGCAACAGGGAGGGGAGGGACCAAGCCCAACCGGCAGCGGTCAAAAGGGCTCACCCCCTAGACTCGACTCATGAGGACGAAGTTGTTAGTGAGCCGAAGGTCAACACGGCTCGGCGGGGAGGAAAGGCCCCTCTCGGGGCGTACTCAGGTCTAGCTAAAGCTCGGGCAACATTAAGAAATAGCCTCGAGTTAGAAGCCTTCGAGCATGAGGCCGATAAGGAGGCCGGTTACGTCCCATACTCGGGACGAAAAATGTCGCTGAGGAAGGGTAAGAGCGGAACCCGTTCGCGCTCCCCGCTGTTTTTACCGGACCCGGAAGAGCGGGCACGGAGCCCACTTGACTCTGACAATGGAGGAGAGGCGACCAAAGGCGCGGTTCGCAGGGCGGCGGAGACGGTGTTGGAGCAAGTGGGAAAGTCGAGCAACTTGCAGGGGAAGGTTCGCGGCTGCATTAATCGGGCATGCCGCGACATTATTGCCGCCGTCGATGGGCTCGAAGTTGGAGAGGAGGGAGCAGAGCTCAGTGCCCTTCGCGCCGATAACAAGCGGATGAAGGAAGAGCTTGCTCTCCTTAAGAGCGAAACCAAGGCGCTGCGGACGGCTTTCTCCGACCGCAACAAGAGTAAAGATCCGGAGGAGCCGTCCACCAACGGCATAATGGAGTCTGTGGCGGACACACTGCAAGATTTCCGTGAGGAAATAACGAGGAGTCTCTCCATCACGTTGGGGGGCATAGTGAATGCCCGCATGGACGAGATGAAGAGCCTCCTGCCCCCAGCGCCGAATTGGCGGCCCTCCGCACCACCTGCAACGCCGCAAGGCGTAGATACACCCGCTGCAAACGCAGACGACACACCGCGGAGGAGGAGGCGGCGCTTTACCAGCTTATGCGGGAAGCGAAAGAGGCCCTCAAGGCTGCCATTGCGCACCGCAAAGATGAGGCGTGGGAGGAGTTCCTGGACGGTCTAAACAGGGATCCCTGGGGGCGACCATATAAAATGGTCAGAAATAAATTAAAGCCGGCCCCCCCTATGGATTCCCTTGATCCGGGACTCCTCCAAAACATCGTGGAGGGTCTCTTCCCGCCAGCGGGAAACCTCGTCCCCCCCAGGATGGCTGACCCTGAGCCTGAGGAGGCGGAAGCGGCCCAAGACGTGCCAGGCTTAACGGACGACGAGTTGGTGCCCGTGGTGGATCGGCTGAGGGCCAACAAAAAGGCGCCGGGACCGGACGGTGTGCCCGGAAGACTGATGCCTCTGGCACTGAAACACCTCGGGGAACGCCTCAAAGACCTCTTTGAGGACTGTTTGAGGGAGGGGCGCTTCCCGAGTTGCTGGAAGGAGGGCCGGTTGTGCCTCCTCCGGAAGGAGGGCCGCCCAGCCGATTCCCCGGCCGGATACCGCCCCTTGGTGCTGTTGGACGAGACCGGGAAAATGCTGGAGCGAATCCTGGCCTCCCGTATCCAGCGGCACCTAGAAGGGACGGGCCCAAATCTCTCGGACCGACAGTTTGGGTTCCGGGCGGGGCGGTCCACTATGGACGCGCTGGACTCCCTCAGGAGATTTAGCGAGTACGCGGCCGGGAGGGGCGAGGGGGTGGTGGCGGTGTCTCTTGACATCGCTAACGCATTTGGCACCATCCCCTTCAGCATTATCGAGGAGGCACTCCGATATCACAGAGTGCCTCTCTATCTCAGGAGGGTCATAGAGCACTACCTGACTGAGCGGGTAGTGCTCTATGAGGGGCAGGGTGGGATGAGGATGCGAGCGATGGAGTGTGGGGTTCCACAGGGGTCCGTCCTGGGGCCCCTCCTGTGGAACCTCGCATATGACTGGGCCATTCGAGGCGTCCAGCTTCCCCGCATGGCCACCATTTGTTATGCAGATGACACCATGGTGGCGGTGCGGGGTGGAGATTTTGCGGAGGTGATGAGGAGGGCTGCTGCCGCAACGCAGCTGACAATTGACCGGATCGGTCAGCTTGGGTTAAGGGTGTCCCTCCCCAAAACGGAGGCGATAGTTTTTGGTGGGCGGGGATGGCGGTTTGGTGCCGGAATGCAGATCCGTGTCGGGGGCGAGAACGTCCAGGTTAAGGCCCACATAAAATATCTGGGCCTCATCCTGGACCGACGCTGGAACTTCCAGGAACATTTCGCCAGACTTGCCCCCCGGTTGATTGGTGCGGCCGCGGCACTGGGCCGCCTTCTGCCCAATGTGGGAGGGCCCAACGCCCCGTGCAGACGCCTCTATGCTGGCATCGTACGCAGCATGGCAATGTACGGGGCTCCCATCTGGGAGGAGAGGCTGACGGAGCGGACTCGGGCCCTGCTCCGTCGACCACAAAAAGTAGTGGCGCAGAGAGCGGTGCGTGCGTACAGCACGACCGCCCACGCAGCGGTATGCCTCCTTGCCGGCACCCCGCCGTGGGAACTTGAGGCCCGGGTGCTGGCAGAGAGACACAAATTGAGGGCAGAAGCGCGGGCGCGGGGAGAATTGCCTGATGCCGAGGAAGGGGAGAGGGCGGTACGGGCTGTCCTGGACCGCCTCAAAGAACGGTGGAAAGCCATGTTGGAGGATAGCCCCTATGGAACCCGCACTATAGGGGCTATCCTCCCGTCTTTGGACGAATGGCTGGGGCGACGGCACGGGGCCCTCACATTTAGGGTGACCCAGGTGATGACCGGGCACGGATGCTTCGGTCATTACCTGAGTCGAATCGGGCGGGAGCCTGGGACGCAGTGCCACCACTGCGGCGCACCGGACGACACGGCTGAACACACGTTGGCTGTGTGTCCCAATTGGGACGAGCAGCGCCGCACGATGGTGGCTGACATAGCTACGGACGACCTCTCGCTGCACAGCGTCGTTTCAGCCATGCTGTGCAGCGAGACGAAATGGAGGGCAGTGACCACCTTCTGCGAGGAGGTGGTCACCCTAAAGGAGGCTGCGGAGCGGGAGCGCGAAGATAGGGAGGATGCGCACCCACTCCGGCGTAGGCGGGTGGGTAGAAGGAGAGCGCAGTACGTGGCAGCTGCTGCCAATCGCCTTCCCCAGTAGGGCCAGTGGGCCGGGGACCCACAACGTTTGACCCTACCCGTCTGGGGGAAGACTAGTGCGTCACTAGTCCTCTCTCCCTTGGCGCGGAAGCCCCAGCACCGCTGGGGCAGCCGGGGGGGTGTCATGGTAGAGTGCACGATCTATCCCATGATACCCCCGTATAAACCCGGCAGTGACGGATGACGCCGCAGTGGAATGTTTAGTGGGTAGGGCTGTGAGAATCACGGCGAGTCCTACATACCCCCCTCCTTATGGTCTCCCCGGGCCGAGGGGGGATGCGTAAAAGCATTTCAACCACTGCGACAAAAAAAAAAAAAAAAAAAAAAGGGTACGTAGCCAAGATCCCAATCGCTCACGCTACGTAGCGTATTGCAGTTATCTCTCTCTATCACTTCTCCTTATTAGTGCGACAATGACAGTTCCGTTTCGTTCGCGACTGAGCGTTGGCGATTGGCATCTTGTGTGCTTACCATGAATCATGCTAACATGGTCATTAACACTATAATTATTTATTTATTTATTTAAACTTTATTGCACAAAATACAAAAATAAGTGTACAAATGGCGGACTTAATGCTCAATGGCATTCTCTACCAGTCAACCATAGGGCCAAACAGAGACTTGAATAAAATGGTGCAAAGAGAGAATTAAGGTAATAATATCGAAATAATTGCAAAGCGAACTGAAGAACATTAAATGTATATATTATTATATATAATTTATATATTACACAGATAAAATAATATAATATACTACTACATATTTCCAACATGCACACTATACAATAATGATGGACACTATGGAAACTCTTCTTTCAGCAGGTGCTTACTGTTTACGCAGCATCCGCTTAAACGCACTCTTACTTGACTCTATTCGCAAACGACTCTAAACGCACTCTTACTTACTATTTAAAAATAGTAGATTACATACCAAGGCCGTTTTAGTGGGAAATGTCTCGGATCCAATGTAATTGTCGGCCGAGGCGAAGCCGAGGTCGACGAACATGTGATCCGAGGCTTTCCCATTTAACGGCCGAGGTTTGTATACTATTTTTCTGCCCGACGGAGCCGGCAGGCGACAATTTAGTTTTGCGTAAAGTGGCGCTTACCGGCCGGAGGACTGAAAGAGATATTTACCATGTATATTTACATTTATATATTCAGTTACACCGTGAACATGGCGCTTGTAACAGAGCCGAAAAATCGGGAGCTCGTTTTAGCCAGTACTTAGTACTTAATTCAGTAATTTTAGGAATTGTCACACTTATCAGCGTGGTGAAATAGGCCATGTGTGTCTTAGCGTATAGGGTATTATTAATATAGGGTATATTTAACATAAGAATATTATGCTTAGGTCTATGAACACCAATGGTAATTTAGTAAGAATTTACATAAATGATTAGGAAAACGTGACTCCGTACAAGGTTATCGATTGAAACACGTTTAGCAAACCTTGAATTACTGTCCGCTTTATGACATACATATTTTAAGTTTTTTTGTGATATAATTTAACCAAAAATAAAGGTCAGATTTGGTCCATAAAATACGTTTATCTACGCACGTATAATATAAGTGGTCTAAAATGACTTCAGAAACCATAGGCAATGACCAGCAATGCGTTCAAAAAGCACGTATAAAGAGCCCCATAATAATAAACTTTTTTGTTACAACTAATTTCTTATCTGTGAAAATGTGATTACAGCTAAATTATAGTAGGTATCGACGTCAATAGTATTATTTTTTCAAATCAAGGAAGTTTGATTTGACCTCTATTCTAATATCAGTCGAGATGACGTTTACTTGGAAGTGTCAATTGCAAACAATGTCGTGCACAGGACGCCTACACCACGAACATCGAAAATTGGCATTGACAGGATAATCTCCTTGTCACTCCAATATGCAAGTGTGACAGAGATGGAGATAAAAATCCGCAATCGTTCGATTTTCCTGGTATAGGCCCAGGTCGCACGCACTATATAGGTAATATGGCTCAGAAATACCTACAAATTAAGCGTGCCGACTTTTGGTCGACTTGGCAGATAAAGTGGTGTACTTCCGCTAGTGTTGTCCGTTCAAAAGTTTAAATATATCGATATATCTGGCTGACCAGATTGTCAGTAACAATAGAAAGAATATACTATATCCATCCCTCTTTGCGACGTGGTGGTGTGGTAGTGAAAGAAAAGGACAGTCTTTTTATACACCAATTATAATAGATTATTGACAAAAAATTAATAATAATCGCTCACCTCACACGGCCCAAATTAATTTTACGATTAAAATTATAAATGAAAAAAAAAAATTGACTCACGAAGGATTCTAACTTTTTTTTCCTTATAGATTAAAAGCTAACCTAAATAAAAAGGGAATTTGTCCATTATACATTTTACAATAACAGAAGGCACACTCATAATCATAATGCCACATAAAAGTACTAATCAGTCGTTCTTTAACGTAATGCTAAAAATTGGTTGATTCATGTAGGCTTCAAACATAATTTCAACTTATATAATATACAGGGCGTCCCAAACTTATGGGACATGAAGGGGAAGTACCTTAAATATCGTAGATAGTGAATTTTGCTCAAAGAAGACTTTATGTTATTTTTAAAAGTTAGTAATTCTGCATTCATAGATTTTCTAAAAATTACTTGCTTCGTCTGGGAATCGAACCGACTAAAATGTGAAAAAAAATCACCCTTTTTTTATGATGCCAATCGAAAGAACAGCTAAAAAATAATAACTCTGCTTAAGTAACATAGTATTTTAAAAGAAAGGAACAACGTGAAATTAATCATTTTAATCAAATAAAAAACATACATGAAACTGCCGTAGTCAATTAGTTAAGTAGGTATTTTTTTGTAAATTAATTAATTAAATGCTCAAAATGTGATCCCTCTTGTCTTACGCAAATCGCCAATCTTGTAATAAGCCCGCTGCCTGTTGATTTTCTTATCATTTTATGGTGAACACTCGATGTGATATGGCACAATTCTGTTTGCAACTCGCCTACGTTCTCGTATCGCTTTTTGTATAGCATATCTTTCACGTATCCCCAAAAGAAGAAATCTAATGGTGTGAGGTCCGGGGATCTGGCCGGCCATCTAATCGGTCCATTTGTACCAATCCATGTAGGAAAACATTCATTTAGAAAATCTGCTGCTCTCCGACTATTATGAGCCGGAGCTCCATCTTGTTGGAAAATTAAGTTTTCTTGCTCCGCCGCGGAAAGGTTTCTTATCTTATCCCTTAAAATTTGAAGTATTCCTAAATACTTTTCTGTGTTCAAGGTTCCTTGGTAAAAATGGATTAAGAAAACCCGGTTTTTTAAAAGTCCGCACCAACAGTTAAGTGAAAAACGCACTTGGTTATTAGTTTCAGTGACTCGTAGGGGATTTTCTTTAGACCAAATACGATTATTGTTGCGGTTATACATACCGTTATTGCTAAAGTTAGATTCGTCTGTCCAAATAATATTATCCAAAAAATTTGGATCTTCGAGCAAGCGTGCCTGGATATCAAGACAGAAATTTTTTCTCCTTTCTGTATCGCCCGGAAGTAACTTTTGAACCAATCGTCCTTCAACATAACTCTTAAAACCGTGTTTTTTTAATACACGGTGTATTTTACTTTTTGAAACTCCAATTTCCTGTTCTCCTTCTCTCACCGATGCTTTCGGAAAAGCCGAAAAGTAAATTAAAATACCAAGTTCTTCGTCGTTGATCGTATGGTTTTCTTGCTGTGGTTCTCTTGGGCGTTTATCGAAACGTCCCAGAGTTTTCAAATTGTTCACAAGCCTTTTCAAAACTTTACGAGACGGTATTTGTCTATCAGGATATTTTACGCCATACCACCGCAAACTTCTAGAGATATCTTTATCGTTCAAAAAATATGCTTCTATTAGATCAAAACTTACTTGATATGCCATGTTCGCAATAAATTAACACAATAACACTTGTGTAAGTGAATTAAGACTAAACAGATCAATATCCGAAAAACTAACGCTTGCACAGACTGTTCCATTTTCAAATTTAAGAACAACATTTAAAAATATCACTTCTTTTTAAAATATCTTAAAAAGTATGCATTCAAACAAACGCTGTCATAAACTGTTCCATTTTCAAATTTAACAATTATTTATTTTTGTTTTAAATTTGCCTTCTGTCTAGCTTACAGAGGACGTATTGAAATACTAAGTTTTATCAAATTATCATTTTATCCACACGTGCACTTATAATAAGGAAAACTTATGCCAGTACCTATTTTATGAAGTGGGTACTTATTTACGAATAATCAATGCTATCTTTAGAATGATAATATCGCTACTTTTCGAACGTCGTCTTCGGCAATAAATAACTTTCTTGAAATTTGACTCAATCATTTTATGGTGTTCCTTTCTTTTAAAATACTATGTTACTTAAGCAGAGTTACTATTTTTTAGCTGTTCTTTCGATTGGCATCATAAAAAAAGGGTGATTTTTTTTCACATTTTAGTCGGTTCGATTCCCAGACGAAGCAAGTAATTTTTAGAAAATCTATGAATGCAGAATTACTAACTTTTAAAAATAACATAAAGTCTTCTTTGAGCAAAATTCACTATCTACGATATTTAAGGTACTTCCCCTTCATGTCCCATAAGTTTGGGACGCCCTGTATAGGGCTTTAAAAAAGAGGCTGTTTTAGTCTACTGGCGACCATAGGGCTGGATCATTTCTCGGCCAGAGGTTGGGCATTGCCATCCAGCGGGGGAATGTGGCCAGTGTTATGGGCACCCTCCCGCAGGGAAGCGACTTGGGAGATTTCGTAGGTTAGTTTTGTTTTAATTCGTGTTCGTGTTTTTATTTTGTTATTAATTTTTACATACTTCATTTGACGAAAATGTATTTAATAATGTTATTTTATTGATAGTTTTGATATATGTACATTATTATTTAGTATCAAAAAACACAATTCTTGAAATTATCTTCAATAAAATGTTAAAAAACTAAAAAAAAAAGAAAAAAAATATATAGAAATATTAGCTTCTTTCGTTAAAAACAATTTACACCTATTTGAATTTAATAAGATTGCGCTGCGCGCCGCAAGAATGAAAACTTTTTTCTAAAATTGGAAATGGCAATGATAGACCGCTCCAAAGATCGAAAGTTAAGGCAGGCCAGGTCCAGTACTACGAAAAATGAATGATTGCGGATTTGTATCTCTACCTCTGTCACCCTTGCATATTGGAGTGACAAAGAGGTTTTCCCGTCAAGCCAATTTTTGATGTTCGTGGTAGGCGTGCAGTATAGGTACGACGACGCGGCAGCGGCCGGCGAAGCGCCAGAAACAACTTTTTTTATAAAAATATATACGTTAAGGTCAAAAATATTAGGGCAAAAACAAATAGTCCATTCGATAAGAGGGAAATGAACAATATGTCAAATTAGTATTAGGACAAATGATTATTATAACCAAGAGTATTAGGGAACGCAAAAATAGCATTAAAAACTTTAGAGATCCCGGTATAAATAGATTTACCATTAGAACTGCGACCCTTACAAAAACGACCAGTTGCCAAAAAATTGGGTTAAGTTAGGTTAGAACTGTAAACCATACAAAAACGACCGGCTGCCAGAAAAGTGGGATTGGTTTTGGTGTGCTACAATTCGGGAAGTAAAATTAAATGAAAATAATACTTAGGGGAATAAAAAATTACCAAATAATATACTGTCTAAAAAAACGTTTGCGAAATGTATGAATTGTCATTTTTTTACTTGGGTCGTTCATACTTTGACAAGTAATGATTTCGAGTAATTAAGAATCGCTAAACTACATATTGACGAAGTAGGGAAATGCCTAAACATTTATTTGCTTGAGATTCAGTTGCGAGAGATTTTAATGCCCGCCATATATTTACTTGAGATGTTTGCACTTTGAGGTCATTCCCCAACAGTAGAGCCTGTATGATTTGTCGCACGTTGGTTCTTATGGCTAAGCATAGACTAATCAAAGGGCAATGTCAACATTAAAAATGAAGGTCACTGTTTGAACTTAATTGAGATGTTTGCAGTCCTTACCTAGCAGTAAAGTTTGCATGGTACCTCGCACGTCGGTTCTGAAACTACATATAGACATTTCAAAGGTCAAGGTCAACATGAAATATCAAGGTCTCTCTTCTAACTTACTTGAGATGTTTGCAGTCCTTCCCTAGCAGTAGCGCCTGTGTGGTTCCTCGCACGTTGGTTCTGATGGCCACCCGGAGGGGCTCGTCGAAGGTCACGGTCGCTGCTACGTGGAAAATGACGTTTACCTGAAGAAAATAACTGTAATAACTTTAAATTATACAAATTAGCTCGATTATACTAAATCTAAAGTGAAATAACTTAAATAAAAATAGTTTATTTTTAAATTACTAACAAATTTGATTGCACTTAAAAAGGCAGGCAGGTCTTTAGGCATTATATGTCTGTCAAATGTCAACCAAAACGTCAAATTATCATCTTGCATCAGCACTTAAGCTTTGTTTGCTGATAAGTAGAGTGAAGTGCGAAGTGCGTGATGAATGTCTAAGATTCTGTGAGATTATGGATGTACGTGTCTCAACAGTTTAGTTTGGCAAAATATTTCAAAAGTTACGCAGTGATTTAGTTTAGTACTATTTTGCTGTGTAACTTATTTTATAAATTAAATAAAAAATAAATGAATTTCGTGGGCAAAATTACTCAGAAAATAACTCGGCCATCCAGAAAACAGTTGGTCCCTGTGTGTTTATTTATGTTTTAGCTGGACTTTAACATGGTCGAGGTCGCTGGTTCGATCCCAGCCCTGCTCACCGGGGACCTTGGTCACTTTTTCTGTGGTATATGACATCTCTTTCAATTTATAATTTATGTATAGTAGTGTGCCTACTTAAAAACATGGATCAAAATATTTATTATAAATAATAAATTATTTAATTCATGCTTTAAAATTGTACAGTATGGTGGCGCCATCTCTCGCTTCTAGTTGAAAATAATCTGTAAAGATTAAATAGAAGGCAGCACTGGACGTAAGTCTGAGCTGTAGGACGGGCGGAGCGCACCTTAAACGTTTAAAAATAGAAAGGAAAAAAAAAACTGGTTGCCGTGATCGGGTAGCCCAGTGGTTAGGGCGTCTGCCGCGAAAGCAAGAGGTCGTCGGTTCTATCCCAGCCCTGCTCACCGGGGACCTTGGTCACTTTTTCTGTAGTATATGACATCTCTTTCAATGTATAATCACTCACCTCGCTGGCTAACGTGTACCAGTCCTGGTCACTAATGCCCAGCCGCAGTTGGGTGATGTCTCCACTGATGGGTGTCACTCGGTCTACGAAGCCGGGCTTCCGTTTGTGCAGGATATCGTATACCTGTCAATGTACAATTTAATAGCTGTAAAACCGGCCAAGTGCTCGCAAATGGTACGGAACTCGCGCACGAAGGATTCCGTACCATTTATAAATACGGCGAAAAAATCATGTCAGTTGTCCCTTGATTTTTGATTTAAATATTGATTTTATTCTGTTTTTTAGTATTTGTTGATGTGCTGTTGATGAGATACAGGGTTCCGTTTTACCTTTTGGGTACTGTTAGTTTGGAGGTTAGGAGAGCGGGAAGACAAACAAACGTGCTCGCTTACTAACGTCCTGTATTCGACTAACCGGTTGGCCGCTGGTCACAGCCAGCGGTGCTAGGTACTTAGTCTATGCGTACATACTTATAGCTATAACAGGTACAAACCCTAAAAAAATGAAATATTTGATTAAAATTCGAACTAGTGATCGTTCCGCCATCGCCAATGGAACTATTGACACCTACCCTCTGTAAAGTTTTCCGTTGCTTGCTAGTTGCTTTTCGTTCAAGAGATAGATAGTTTGATTTAAGGATGACTCACACTAGAACGGGACGGGACGGGACGGGACTATAATATAGTCCCGTATGTAATTTTCTATAAAAATAATCACGCTAGACCTCAGAGCCTTCGGAGGTCACGTGACGTTTTCCATAGAAACTGACAGATCGTCCCGGCCCGGTCACGTCCCGGCCCGTTCTAGTGTGAACACAAAACAGTAGTAAAAAAGAAACTGACAAACTCCTTTTTTAAATGTCTGTTAAAACAAAGAAAATTAGGTACCTACTGACAGAATACGATACAATTTTTTTCCTTAAATAGATCGTCATTATTTTAGTTACATCTGTATATAGTATACTTAGTCTTTTTAAAGCTCGGACCTCTTGATTCGAAGAAATGTACGTTCTAGTACAATCTTTATTAAGTTTTTATCGATACACTCGTAATACCGAGTCTTGGACATCACTATAACATCCGTTAACCAAAACGTGTAACAGTATGCCCCTCTTTCACTCGCGTTAAAACTACGTGCGTAGAAGGGAGAAGAAGGATGCGCCATCTGTTGGCGAGTTGCTGAACTATAACGATGTTGTATTGATGATAATCTAGGTCCTCAGTTTTGTCAATGTAAGTCATCCGTTACCGAAACTGCTTTATTTATTGTCATTATTAACAATAATTCAGAATTTGTTTCAATAATATAATTCTGACTGTCGCTAATTAGTACAACATTAATTTATCACCGAATGTTAGTATATTGGCATGCGCTATGGACGATTAAATACGGGTCAGTTTTTGTAAAAACTGACGATAAGGGATGACTCACACTAGAACGGGACGGGACGATCAGTCAGTTTCTATAGAAAACATCACGTGAAATCTTAGCGTTCCGAGCTATCACGTGATTATTTCTATACAAATTGACGGATACGTTAAAATAACCTTATTAATGCTATGAAGACAAATGCTAACTCACTGGATCCTGAAAGATCTTGGTGATGCGCTCCTGTGACGTCTGTCCTTTTTTTGTTCGCAGCAGAAGGTACACTCGTTTGATGTCACACGACCTGAGAGAGAAATATAGAAGTATCATTAATTTTGGTAATGATTAATAATTTGACTAGGGTTCCGTAACTCAAAAGGAAAGAACGGAACCCTTATAGGATCACTTCATTGTCCATGAGGCCAATGGGGCCACTGGCTGTGGGGTGACCGGTTTTAGAAATTGTCTCCCGCCATATCGTCCCGTGTGTTGCCTGCTAAGCGAATACTCGTATACCGGAAGATAGGCAGCAGCATCTTCCGGAAAGCAACACCTTATACACACTCCTGTTCTTTTTCAAATACCTATCGAACGATACCTCACACTCTAGGGTTCAAACGAAAAAAAAAAACATCCCCCACTTTACGTGTAGGGGAACTACCTAGTTACCTACCCTCAAAATAAAGTTTTTCGACTTTTTGTTTTACCATATTGTTGGCATGATTGATATTCTTTATTGAAGATAAACATGTAAATTCACAGCTTATGCCAAAACATGAAATTTACATGTGGTAAATGTATATTCAGACCAAATTACAGCTTTCTAGTACTTAATAACGTTCACTGAGCTAATGCGCAAGCGGACAGACGGACAGACAGACATAGCGAAACTATAAGGGTTCTTAGTTGACTACAGAACCGCAAAAAGTGAATGACAAAAAAGTTTTCAATTTTAAAATTAAAAGAAAAATTGAAAAATTCTCCGCGTCGAACGGCATTCGAACCCACGATCTCTCTGAACACCGGTCAGTTCTGCCAATTGAATGTTTTTCTTTCAATTATAAAATTGTAAATTTCGTTAGCAGACGTCTCTTGCTTAATACAAAATTAAAAATAAATAAA
The DNA here is from genome assembly GCA_949128165.1 of Lathronympha strigana. Lineage (NCBI taxonomy): Eukaryota > Metazoa > Arthropoda > Insecta > Lepidoptera > Tortricidae > Lathronympha > Lathronympha strigana. The sequence continues at coordinate 9,152,763 of OX421928.1, read as the reverse complement.
TATTATAGGACATTCTTACACAAATTGACTAAAACCCGCAGTAAGCTCAAGAAGGCTTGTGTTACGGGTACTTAGACAACGACTTATACCTATAATATACAAATACATAAATACATAGAAAACATCCATGACTCAGGAACAAAATATATCTGTGTTCATCACACAAATAAATGCCCTTACCGGGATTCCAACCATCAGCTTAGCAGGCAGGGTCACTACCAACTCCGCCAACCGGTCGTAATAATTAATTTAGAAAACAATTGATTAATGAAACCGCGACGTACCTGAACAGTTTCTCAATGAGATGCTTGCCCAGGAACCCGGAGCCCCCCGTCACGAAGACGACAGCATCTTTATAGAACCCCTGCACCGCTGAGTCGCCGCGCGCTATGGCGTCGTCTATGACTCGGTGGCGCGCCATCGCCGCGACTTCTTGTGCTAGCGCCGGATCCATGGTGCCCACTGTGGGAAATAATACTATAAGGAGACACATTTTTTATGGAGCGATGCTACTTAAAAAAAATGTGTCTCTTCCTGTGTTGGGCATGAAAATCTCTTAACAAACCTGATGGTGTGCTAAGATTTTTATAAAGGTTTGTAGGGAAAGGTAAATAATATTGTCTTCTGTTACCGCGATTGTTATTCATTGAAATTAAACACTTTAGAACGGATTAATCGCGTTTATTAACACCATGATCTTACGTTTCGAGCCCTTTACAGCACTCGTTTTCACAGGGTTAAGATGATGACTGAGAGAATGCGAATTCTCCCCGTCAATCAAAAAAGTTACTTGTGCAAACTACCTACATACAAAAATATAAAAATAATTTAAAAAATAAAAACAAAGGTTGGTCTACAATGCCCAGAGGGGCTTATAAAGCTAGTAATACATAGCCTGAAGGGCATTCTATAATTAAAATTAAAATGTGTATTTTCTCTCAGTCATCATCTTAACCCTGTGAAAACGAGTGCTGTAAAGGGCTCGAAACGTAGGATCATGGTGTTAATAAACGCGATTAATCCGTTCTAAAGTGTTTAATTTCAGGGAAAGGTAAAGTTTTATCGAAATTGCTTTTAAACGTTTTTCCCAACTATCGAAGAAGGGTTATGTTTTTTTAAATGTAAGTACGTAATTAATTTTATTTTCATCTAATCGTGTAGATATTCAATATTTTTTAAACATTTGTCTTACCTATTAAATGAGTCAAACGGTGAAATTTAATCCGTAATCAGGAATCAATTTTTCTAATTCAGTATTCGATGGCGATTACATTTATGTAGCACTTACATGGAACTTAGTTTTTTTTTTCATACGGTTATAGGTTCAAAATACCAGGTAATTAAATTGACCTCTACCACCTTGGAAATTCCAGCGGTCAATTTAACATTAAAATGTACATATATTCTACATTTTTAGGTACTTACTTCCACTTTAATTTATTAAAATACATACAATTTCTACATGTACCTACATAAAATCACTAAACTAAAATAATACCTAATAAAAAAAATCATATAGCTATGTACCTACAACTAATTACTAATAAAAAACGGGAGCTAGCTCAGCGCCGGCCGGTAAGGTGCCCCTAAGGCTGGTGGCATTGCCCCGCTGAATAGGGATGCCGAATGCCGATTCGCTGCGCAAGATAAATGTAAAATTAATTTTTAATTGAAATTTCTTCACCTTACCAGCGGTGTAGTTTTAAGAGTTTAAAACCTCTATTGTAAGTAAGTCATTGCAAAAAAAAGCGGTAATAATTTATTGACACTTGACGTACACTAATTCCTTTTTCAGTCCTCCGGCCGGTAAGCGCCACTTTACGCAAAACTAAATTGCCGCCTGCCGGCTCCGTCGGGCAGAAAAATAGTATACAAACCTCGGCCGTTAGATGGGAAAGCCTCGGATCACATGTTCGTCGACCTCGGCTTCGCCTCGGCCGACAATTACATGGGACCGAGACATTTCCCACTAAAACGGCCTTGGTATGTACTCGCATCGTAATCTACTATTAATAAAAGTAGCGTGTCCATGTATCCAGTGGTTTTTAATTTTAACGATATCATTAACAAGATGGTGAAGTAAATTCCATGAGATCTCACGTATTGAATTCTATCCAACGGAGAGAACGGAGTCTCTTCCAACATCGACTTATTCAACTGTACTTTGACTGACTTCACAAAGGTCACAAGTAAGCAATTGTATTACTCAAATGTTCAAATGTTGGATAAAATAACTTGGTTCCATTTGGAAATTTGTAAAAGTTTATTTTGTTATTTTTTGTTTATATTGTTAGTGTATAGTGTTTTTCTTTAAAATGTAATATACATATATGTATATCACTTGTTGGTTGTATCTGTTAGTGATATGTATGTTTTTATTCAATAAATAAATAAAATAAAAATTAAACATTTTTCAACTCCTGATTACCGATTAAATGTCACCGTGTATATTATGAAATATGTGATAAAAACCTATTTTACAAAATATCCATGATCCTTGACGTGTATTCTTGCTTTTAGTTATTTTTCCTTTTATTAATTTTTGGTTCGATTAACCGAACAGTCAGTCCGTAAACCGAGAAATCGCTATATTTTGTATATATATAACCTTTATTTTTTTTTCATATTAATTAACTCTAGGTCAATGCAATTTAATCAAAATGTCTCACGAAAGTTTAAATTATATAACTCTAGGTCCATGGGGTCCCAGCGCACGCAAGTTTTTCATAGAAATCGCGAAACGTCTGGTTGATGTAACTGGTGACCGAAGAGCTGGTGGCTTCCTCGCACAACGTTACGTTGTCAACGTATTACCATTGAGATACAACGAGAAAATGCCGCCAGCATCCTAGGTACAATGCCTCAAGGACCTACTTTAGATTTAAGGTAGATAGATAGATAGATAGATAAAAATCTTTATTCATCCACAAACAATAACATCATCACAAAAAGTATATAACTATAATGTAAGCATAAAGAGTTTGACATTCACAATTCATAACAAGAAAAACATGCTTGTAGACAAGGTAAGTAGAGGTAGGTAGCTATAGGTAAGTTACACTTACTGTATATATTTTGAAAATAAATGATTTATGTTATTAAACAAATATATGTCCTCTTTTTGCAATACATTTGTAATTAAGTGATATTATTACTAAAAATGCTGGCGTCGCGTGTGGAAACAGCCAAACTATGCAGATACCTGAACTAAATTAAATATGCGGCAAACACAAGAAAAAGGCGTGAGTGGAATAATATAGCCCCCCTCCATATTCGCATGGCATGAGTATTGATGACGTGCGTCATAATAACAAGGTTATTTATACTTTTACCTAATCAAGTGTAAAGCATAAATGAAATCATTTATTATTTATAATAAATGATTTGATTCATGCTTTTAAGTAGTCAACTAGTCACACCACTATATATAAATCCAGCCCTGCTCGCCTTGGTCACTTTTTCTGTAGTATATGATATCTACTCAATTTATTACTTTTACCTAACATTATTGAAATTATTTATCATACGATTACGATAATAACCTACAGGTATTTAATAACGAAAACACAGAAATCAGAAATGGATCATGGCTTGTCCAGCAAGTGTGATAGGTCCTAAAACTACTAAATTTTTGGTGTTTCAGGCGTCCATAGGTTACGGAAACTGCTCACCATCGCACGGGATGTGTGCTTGTTTACCACCATTTGTATAATCTAAATAAAATCGTAATATATCGTCAATAAATAGATAAATGTCTTGGTGAAGACTTTTCGACAATTTTAACGAGATCTAATAGTGTTTTAAAGAATTTTCGGTAGTTTTAGGCATGAGAATAATCCTGTGTCGGAATTTCGTGACACATGTCGAGTTTGTGTGTGATAAGTGTCAAGAGCTCTTTACAAAAGTGTTATGTTGGCACAAGACAATCCCTATGAAAGTTGGTACTATTAAGTTTCGAAAGAAACGCCATGACAGCATAGACTAATTATAAATCACATGTAAGCGGCAAACATACCTACAGCCCTCACAATGGTAAGAGGCGCCCGTAGCCCATAGACGCTTGTAATATCAGTAATAATGATGTTGACAATTGTCACACCTGTCGGCGTGGTGAAATTGGGGCGTGGTCTCCATCCCCATACAACGTGGGAATGCTGCGAGCGTGACGGAGACCTTTGGGCGCGGTGTGGCGCAGAACGGGTTTAGATACATCGATAGATAGATGAAACTATACAATTTTATGATTGAAAGAATGGAGAAATTCTCGGCGTCGAGCGGGATTTGAACCCACGACCTCTCTGAACACCGGTCAGATCGCTCTGCCAATTGAATTGCGTGGGTTCGGATCCCGCTCGACCCAGAGAATTTTTCCATTTTTCTTTCTTACTGCTGACCGAAGAGCTGGTGGCTTCCTCGCACAACGTATCAGCATTGCGATACGAGGAAATGCTGCCAGCATCCTAGGTACAATGCCTCAAGGACCTATTTTAGATTTAAGGTAGGTAGAGGTAGGTAGTTAGGTAAGTTACACTTACTGTATATATATCCAAAATAAATGTTTTTCTCCGTTAAAAAAAAAGAACAATAATAAAATTGAAAATTTCGTCCGCAGATGTCTCTGCTTCACACAAAATTAAGATGAAACTTTATTCAGTAATACTTAGGTACTACGACATATCACAATTAAAAACGTATTTATAGAACTTGCTATTAATAAGCGTCATTGAAAAGGTATCCACTCAGCTTAATGTCAAGTTGTCAAAGTGCCTATTCCGAATTTGGAAGGAGTTATTTAGTTTTTATTTTGACACAAAAAATCTCCTAAGCCCAATTCTGTTTTTCCGTTCTCAAGAAGTAAAACAAAAATAAAGCTTTTTTATGAAATAAGAAATGAAACTATGAAAAAAGATATTTTTAAATTTTAAAAATAAAGAAATACTTACCTAATACCTAAACCCATAATTTTAGTCTCTTTTATGGGTCTATTAAGTATTATTTCTTTATATTTAAAATCTATAAATATCTCTTTTTGTTGATACAAATCAAATTATTTAATTAAATATTTTGACTTGTTATTAAGGTAGTAACACTACTATATATAAATGCAAAAAATAGATGAAAATAGATGTCATATAGGTACTAAGAAAAAGACCAACACCGACGAAGGCCAATCCGAGGATCGAACTCGGGTCTCGGGTCTTCGTCGGTGTTGGTCTTTTTCTTTAGTATGTGACTTTTTTTCTTTAAATTTATAATCTATAAATATCTTTAGTCATTGATTTAAAAAAGCTTAAATGTCCTTGAGAAAGGACAAACAAAATTGGGCTAAGGACATTTTTTGTGCCGGAGTACGTTGTAGATGGGGATGGGAGCCCTGTAGAGTGTAGATTGTCTATCTGTCTGTCAAAGACCCATATACATTTATATATATATATATATTTGACCGAGTGAGCAAAGCGAGCGAAGCGTCTCCGTTTCACCTTGGGCGGAAATGCTTTCGTGTGTCTGTCCATTTGTTCTCCTCTACGGGTCGCATTGATCAACCAATTCTTGTGAAATTTTGTAAACAAGTTTGTTATTTTTTTTGTCGATTCAGTTTTTAGAAATTTTGAAAATGGTGGGAATTGGTACAAATGCCTTAAGCGCCATATAACCCAAAGCCACTTACGACATTTGTGCCAGTACCAGTACCAGCTCGCCAGGTCTGCAGCTCCCAGAGCCACTAGTTTACAATTGATTAAAATAATATTGTCTTCTGTTACCGCGATTGTTATTCGTTGAAATTAAACACTTTAGAACGGATTAATCGGAGTCATCATCTTAACCCTGTGAAAACGAGTGCTGTAAAGGGCTCGAAACGTAGAATCATGGTGTTAATAAACGCGATTAATCCGTTCTAAAGTGTTTAATTTCAATTTATTAAAATACAAACACGGGGTGTCAATGGAAAAATCGGAGTGATATATGACCCCCACCTGACCCCATGACCGCATAAATAATCGATGACGTGCGTCATAATCATTATGCCAACGTCATGACCCAGGTATACTTAGTATAGTAGGTATACCTGCTATATTCATTGATTTTTAATACGCAACACCATAGAGGTATGATTTTGCACTAAACAAATAAAGATTAACCATTTTTATTAGAATATTTAACGAGTGCGCACAATAATGCTTGTAGGCATACGCATATGCCCCCTGGATACGAGAATATATGAATATCGGCCTTAAAAATATGAAAGTTATGTTTAAGTAGGGCTGCCATCTCAGACATCGCCGAAACCGGGCAGAAAGTTAAAAATCCCGTACATTTCATTAAAATCGCGTCCTCGCCCCGGACAATAAAGAAAACAAATTTTAATTTAGAAATATATTATTTTGCTAGGGATTCACTACAATCCAAAAGTGTCCGGGTTTATCGGGGTTGGTTTTAAAAATTCGGCCCGGGCGCTCCCCGGACGGGCTCCATCCATACTAGGACAAATCCGGGGAAACCCGGACGGATGGCAGCCCTATGTTTAAGAGATGTTGTGTGTGGATACGTCTTGGATTATAATGTTTAAAGAAAATAATTAACGTAATCATATATTAATTTAGATTTTAATTTAATGACAATGACAGTTGACACCTTTGCGTTTTTGGTTACGTTTTCAATGTTTGACAAACATTCTTGTCATATTAGTTCTGTATCGAATACATGATTATTGATTACATTGCAAATTATATACAGCTGTGCATAATGATTTTCCTCGTATTTTCTCGGAATCTCGTATTTGTACTAGTTACTTCAATCGACCTCGATATTTGTATAGTAAGTAGCTTAAATAGCATGACTTACATAGCATACTGGCTTAAATAGCATGACACGTTCGGGCGTTAGTTTATAAACTAACGGTACTCACAATTCTAAGTAATAATATAATATTTTTTATAATAAATTTTCGCAAATAATTGTTTTTTTAAACCTACCCGACAGGAGATCCCCTTAACGTGCCAGTGAAGGTTGCATCTAAATCTATTCAGCCGTTTCCACGTGATGCTCAAACAAATAAACAGGCAAAAATTCTAAAAATCATTGCAATGCTTCTAAAAGAAAATCTGTCAATTTCTATAGAAAGAATCACGAGATAGCTCGGAGCCCTCGGATGTCACGTGACACTTTCTATAGAAATTCATAGATTTTTCCGTCCCGTCTCGTCCCGTGCTAGTGTGAGTCATCCTTTACTCATTTATATTTGAAATATCTTTAATGTACAGATTTTTGACCCTACTCTGGTTTATTATATAGACAACCTATAGAAGATAGGTGTTAAGAAAAATATTTAAAAGGGTTAATTAGGCACAATCAAATATATTTCAATATAAAATGTGCAGTAGGTAGTCAAAAAATAGTAAATTGTATATCAAGGGCATAAAGTAACCCATTTTAGACGAGGTCCGAGGACCAATATAGTAGTCGAGAATAAAATGGGTACTTATGCCTGAGGTATACACTCTGCTTTTCACTTCGATTCGCGTCCCCTGCGATGTTATATTATGTCATAGAGCATGAAAAGCAATTTTGTGTCGTCTAGCCGCCACATAAAGGCGAACTTTTCGAATAAGAGAAGTGAAAATTTCATTTCAAAATATTAAAAAAACCGGAACGGTGCATGTTTAATAGTTTTAGCTTGGCATGCCAAAGCTATTGTAATATTGTATCAATTCTAGCAATCGGCCCATCGGCAATACCTATCCCTCCTAACCCTAACTACGGTGAGTTGGGATGTCCTACTATTTTGTGTTTATCGTAAAATATTTTAAATTAATTGACAAATTAACATTGTCATACCACCGGAATACTGTTTATTTAGTTTGAATAGGGAAAGAAATGGAGACAGCCTGTTTTTGGGTTCACTTTATAACGCGTTGGCTTTATGGAAGTATAGGTTTCTGGTAATTTTGTGGCCCCAATATATTATATGTAGTCCCACTGACTAGGCTTGTGTCGGTCAGGAACTAAGAACTAAAATTGAAATCCCGTCACGGACCGAAAGGAACTAGTTCCTCGCCAAAAAGTTAAATCGGTCCTCGGTCTTCAGTTTAGTTCAGGACGCCTACCACGAACTTCGAAAATTGGCATTAACGGTATAACCTCTTTGTCACTCCAATATACAAGTGTGACAGATATAAAGATACAAAACCGCAAGCGTTCGATTTTCGTGGTTCCGTGTTCAGACGGAGCAATATATAATCATTCGTTCCGCGCTCTATATAGAACTAAACCGGTTACTCGTTCCCAGACGTCAAAATTCGCACTGAAGTAAACGAACTAAAGGAAACCGAACTAGTCCTTTAACGGATTGGACCTGATTGGACCGAACCGACCGAAAGACCGTGCGGGCACGACTCTGCCACTGACACCGTATCCGTAATGACAAATCAAACCAGAATGTTGTTATTACCTAAATAGTAGTAAATAGGTAAATGTTTTTATTGGACACCATGTTGATTGTTGCGTCATCGGTCAACTCATTTGAATATTTTGAATAGTCACAATAATACCTATAGACGCACGAATTTCACTAATACTTAAGAGGCGGTCGACCCTCCAGTGGCGCCCTCATCGGGCCGATTGTGTTTCCTAGTAAACCATTCCATTTCTCTTTACTCCACCATAAGATCGTTGTAGTCCTACTGATTCCCCAACTTTTGATGTGCACCTACTAGTATCGTACAGTGCTACATTACTTACTATTCAGCTTATCACTTAAATGGAAAAAAGGTTGTTTTCTTGTGAAATTGTATTTCGTGTGAAATTGCTATACCTCAATATTTAAAAAAAAAACTAATTCTAAAGTTTCATAAAGTTAAATTTACAAAATAAAATATATAGGTCTTATTTGGCCTTCCTGTATATGCAAGTTACAGAAAAAAAACGTGTACTATATTATAACGCTCACTGTGTATACAATACAGTAGGTAATTGTAACTTACCTAGCTACCTACCTCTACCTACCTTAAATCTAAAATAGGTCCTTGAGGCATTTGTACCTAGGATGCTGGCGGCATTTCCTCGATGTATTTCTACAACAACCAGACGTTTCGCGATTAACCAATAATATATGTTTATACGTATTTAATATGTGTTTTTGTATTTTACTTTTATATTCATATAATAACCACCGAACCTAATAGGCAAAATGAATAATGTCAAAACACTATGCAAAGTATGTCAAAACTCGAAAAACACGTTGTTTACCTACAAAAATACTTCCAAAACGAGGTCATTGTCTAAACAAGCCAAATTTTTGTTAATAATGTACTTTTGAATTAATTATGCAGTATACTATTTGCTGACCGATGTTTTATGTTTTCGGTGCCGATGTCTCATGTTTACGTAATCACTACATAGTATAAAACAAAGTCGCTTCCCGCTGTCTGTATGTATTGTATGAATGCTTCAATCTTAAAAACTACGCAACGGATTTTGTTGCGGTTTTTTTTAATAGATTGATTCAAGAGGAAGGTTTATATGTACAATACATGCATAATATAGTCACAGCGTAGGGATGTAAATATACATCCCTACGCTGTGATATAGTAGTGAAACACTGATTTTAGAGGTTTTTAAGTGAAGTCGTAAATAAACACATTATTGGCGCTTACATTGCAATCGCTGGTTGAACCCTACGAGATGGATCAAAATAATGTAGGTACTTCAGTATTGTACACCTTAAAAAGGTCTACAAAAAGCTCGCGATAGCATATGTCAATCTATAGAAATAACCCACAATAACCATTTTTATTATTTTATTTACGAAGCGATTTTAAGCAATACATCATTAATCCCCAATTAAGTACCTACCTTAAATATATTGCACCCGTGCCAAGCCGGGGCGGGTCGCTAGTATAAAATAAGTAGGTTACAATATATAAGGTCAACTTTTCCGCTACTCAGGCGCTTCTCTGTATTTACGTAGTTTGTTTTAACATTTTATATAAGTTATATTTTTTGTATGACATAGCCAGCGATCGAGCAGATGAATCTTCTGATGGTAGTGCCGGGTTTTTAGGAGGTACAGTCAGCTACAATAATATGAATACAGACAAAGTGCCAAAAATATGTTTGTCTGTATTCATATCTTTGTATTATTAACTGTACATGTACTGTACCGATGTGTCTTTTGAAATTATTGTTTTACAACGTTTAATCTAAAATAAATATAAAAATTGTCAATTTCCACAATCAATTAAACAAGCAAAAAAACTGGTTAGATACCTACACTACAAATAAATAAATAAAAAATATTGATGTTAGGGCACAAGTGCGAATATAACTTGACGGTTTTTAATTTGATTGGGAAAGTATTCAAACAAACAAACTTTCACATTTCATCTAAACTAATAAAACTGGAACTGACGTTATATTACACGTCAGGTACAATATAATAATTATTAAATTCAAGTACTTAAACCGAAACTCGTATTTATTAAATAATTATTATAATTGAAATGGGAACGAATTTGGGTTTTATTACTTTTATTTAATAATTTATTTATCGTATGTTATGCGTAAGTTCCAGTTTTATTAGTTTAGGTTAAATGTGAAAGTTTGTTTTTTTGAATAATTTGAATACTCTCCCAATCATATAGAAAATGGTCAAGTGATAGTTCCACTTGTGCCCTATGATCAATATTTTTTATTAGTAAGTAATGTAATTTTATCCGATTTTCTTAGTTTTTACGTTCTTAAATTCAGTAATTTATTGATTATGATTTTCAAATCGCTTTTATTGTGATTTCAAATTGTAAGTTAAAACTCTATACTGTAATTCTACCTCGGCAAGGAGCTCATTCTGGAATTTTAACTATAAAACTCTCGTGAGACTCGAACATATTAAATAATATTTAAAACGGGTCACTCACGTAATTTAGTCGATTTTCGCTCGACATGTTTCGTTCTTTACGAAGAACGTCATCAGGAGCGCCCACTCGCGACAGAGGCAAGTCGTACACTGCGGGCTAATGCCCTATCTGCTCTGGTACTTGCAGCTGGCGGTGGGAGCGGCGCGGGGGGCGACACGGCGGACGATCTACCCTCGTTCTCATTATCATCGCTTTTGCCAACCGGGTTGCAAACAACACTCACTACGTCACTCGCTAAGGGCACGTTCACACAGCAAAACATGTCGAGCGAAGATCGACTAAATTACGTGAGTGACCCGTTTTAAATATTATTTAATAAGCTCATTCTGGAACCGCACAGTGCCCGAAAAGCAGGGTTGCAAGGTGTGCGGGTACTGCAGATGAGCACCCTTGCTAGGTACTTTTTCTTCTGAATATATACATAGTTTATATATATAGTTTAGGTACTATGCCTTAACGAATCACCACTGTTTCTGTTACATCTTGTACAGTGTAAAAATATGGGCACGCATACAAATAAACACTTTGACTTTGACTTCATTATATTCGCATCTTACTCAAAAATCTTTTTCCGATGTAGCAAAAGGGTTAAACTATATGTATGAGAAGATTTTGACGACATAGTTTTACACTTGAGAGTGCTTCGGTCAATATTGATAATCTTTCTAAATCGGTTAATTACCACAACGATTTTCTCTCTCATCTCATAACTGGCGGAAAATCAATTTAGCTGCGTTCTTTATCGCGGTTCAATTTTCGTGTTTAAACGCATATTCTTACTACCTACACATTTTCCATCGTTCTTTTAAAATATTTATTTTTTTATATACATTTTATAGTTCTTATAGATATGTATACTTTACTATTAGGAGTATTAAGTAATTTTCTTAACGGCCTCCTATCCTAGTCGGAAGTGACCCTGCCTACGAAGCAGGAGGTCCAGGGTTCGAATCCAGTTCAGGGCATTTATTTGTGTGCTTATCAAGTTTATTTGTTCCTTAGTTATGGATGTTTATTGTGTATTAAAATATCTATATGTATCTATCTATTATATATATCGTAATAAGTCATATAAGCATGGGGCTAGGTCAGTTTCTATTAGATTGTCCAATAATATTAATTTATTATTTTATTTATTTAAAATTAATTGACAATAGAAACAATTACCTAATATTTATGAAAAAAAGGGAAAATTTTATAAGGGGCTCTATTTTAAGTATTTTTACTAATTTAATAAAAGTCAGTAATATTATTCAAATTACTTCTAAAAAAAATTACAGTGCCAATTGTGACAATTTTATACAAATCACTTACTAAATACCTGTGTTATATTTTTATTTAGCTTCATCTAGTATTAGGTTGCAGGTTTTTTGGGGGCTATTTAATTTTATACTTCTGCCAAATAAATGATCTACATCGAACTTTATACTAGTAACTTAAAACATAAATTAAGCATTAGTTTAATATATGAGATATGAGATATTTCTCTTTAATCACAATAAGCCTTATTTTACATAATAAAAATACTTACTATTTTATTTCACTCCAAATGTCACTCTAAATCACACTTTAAACACAAACTACTAAAAAAAAACTCACTAACTAAAAGAGCAAAGTTCCAATAAAAAAAAGTTTATTTTTATTTTTTAATCGGTACGCGACCACCGCACGCGCTAATCCGAACACTTATGCTAACTCGATTCATCTTTATTCCTATTGTCATTTATTACCGTCAGCAACATTATTGGCTGACCAGTATTCATCCATATAGCGATGACATAAGATATGCCGGTGGTCGTATGTGGTAGTAGGTAAATTCTTAATTCAAATATAATATTTCTACTCCAGCACTTATATCTGTCAATTAGATGAATGACAGCGATATTAAAAAAATAACGTTGCCTATGGTATTCCATATAGTGGTTATTCCATATGGTGGTTGTATATGGTATGGTATTCAGGCTGGCCCAGAAAAAAGAAGAGTGGCGATTACTCCACCGACAAGAGCAAAGCTCTTAAATATTGATGAATGGTATTCCATAAGAACACTGCTCATATGAATTTTCATACAATATATGAGTACAGTCGGCTGCAGAGATAAGTAACCCCCCAAGACTCAAGAATATTGCTCGACGGCGAGCGCGTCACATGATGACGCGCTCGCCTCGAGTAGTTAGTAGTTAACTTCCCTCTCTCCCCGTGCCCCGCACCTATCCCCTTCCGAGGATACCATCCACTGAATTCATTCGCTTTACTGATTTGCAAATTGTTAATTTTATTTAATCGGATTCTGGTTTTAACCGTAAACCAGGGAAAACTCACAAAAAGATGCTAACTTTAGTGCGGTTGCTAGGATTCGAACTCGGATCACAAGCCCCTACCGAACAATCGACCGCACCTTGCACCCCTAGGCTGTCGGCGTAGTTGACGTTCTCTGCGAAATTTTGAATAGTATTACTCTTATACTCCCTCTGCTTGTAAAACTGACTGAGACACGTGACAACAACGATGCATCACGTGACTCTGACGTAGCTTAGTCATTGAGCAATGTTTCTCGATTTCTTCAAATTCGAATACATAGTTCATTGTTAGTAGGGATATTAACCAGTAGAGGAAGTTTTAGAAACATACAAAAAGACAGAACCTTTGTCGGGGTTCGAACGCACGTCAAGCTCAAGGTAATAATTGATTTGCTCTGTGCGCCACTGGGCCATCCGAACATTTGTAGACTTGGCAAAATTATGAATTGCTTATTTGCATTGACTAGATTATGCATCCTTGTCTAGCATGAATATTGAAATAGCCTTATCTTTGTTTTTCATTTTATTGTTGCATTTGATTGCAAAGACGGTCATTTTATCTTGACTTGTTTTACAAACTGAAGGACAATAACGCTTTAATTCTCTTCATAATAAGGTATCATTTTGAATACTTTATAATTCTGGTTTAGTAACTGCGTTTGAGGGTAAGTTGTTATTACTTACTAAATTATATTTGGAAATAATTTTATACTTACGTGCCGTTATACTCTGTAACCTGTGACGCTTGTTACTTTTTATTCGGGATTTCGTTATTATAATGGTTCGATTAACGAAATTTTTAAAAGCCAAAATAATTGTTCTCTGGGAACAAAACCAGAGTATTAAGAAAATAGCCCGTGACATGAATATAACGGTAAGTGAAATTGTGAACTCAACGAGTAATTTTGGTTTCATGTTTTTTGTTTAGAATATTAATCTTTTTGATGTTTACTTGTGTAAAAAATCCTTGATGTTATTTTTAGAGAAAAACCGTTCGGAAGTGGATAAGAAGGTATCAGGAGTCGGGTGATGTGCAATGTCATAAGCCCGGGCCTCGTCCTCAAGTATATACCGATGAGTTTGAAAGGCACCGTAATATTGTGAATATTCACACGGAGGCTCCATTTACTACAACTCGTTCAAGTGCTCAAACATTTGGGATTTCGCTCAGTACGGTTCGGCGACATTTGCATGCAGCGAATATCCACAATTACAAACCTGCAAGAAAAATACCTCTTTCAGATGATCATCGAACTGCACGAGTAAACTTCGCTAATCGTTATCTTAATTTTGATTGGGAAAACGAGATAGTGATTTTTACTGATGAGAAATGTTTTAAATCTGATAAAGACGGCAGAAAAATACTATGGAGAAGAAGTGGTGATCGCTACAGTCCTAAAAATATCTTGGATTTGAGAACAAGTGGAAGAATAACATTGGGTAAGCAAATTTTGCTACAGTGACTTATTCATATTAAGCTGTGTAAATATACCTAGTTATATGATTTTTCACCTCAACAGCGCGAAAGTGCCTACTTTTACTTTTATACTCAATTTCAGTGAGCAAAGTTTAATTTTGCTCATTACTCGGGCGGGAGTGAGTAAAACACGTTTATACTCACTGTTTCATACTAACACTGACACAACGCTAAGATGATTTATTGTAACATTAATCATCCTTATAGCATTGTGCTGAGGCTGAAAGGACCTGAGGTCAGTTTGTGAACCTAATCACAATGAAGTTTGGCGCAGACACTAATTTTTACAAATTATTATATTCGTCATCTAGGAGCAACTAAACCGAAGTTGGAATTTTATACTATGTTCTCGGTGCAGTGGTGAAAAGTTGTATGTGCAACACAAGATCAAACTTTTTGCACCTCGTGCTTTTGTGTCCCTCGCCACGCTCAAGATTCTAAATTAGAATCACCTGCTACACTCGTGATTCAATTATTGAATATTTTGCTTGCTCGGGACTTAAAATGAACACTCGAAGGAAAAAACGAACTCCCTCTTGTTGCACAAATAAATGGCTTTTATTGGTTGTAAATAAATATTAGGTCAATACCTATAAAATTGACGACATCATAGACATCTAGTTTGAGTTAGTTTCATTTTGTTTCCACATTTTAATAATAAATATATACGATTATTACGAAGTATTAGTATTTTTTACATTATATATTCAGAATTCAATACTGTGTCACACAATTTCCTCATGTAGGTATTTATAAAAAAGTTTCTTTTTTATACGTCCGGAATTGTATGTATAATATTTTCTGTAATTTACAGCGTATTGGGGCTGGATGTCATCCATGGGCCCAGGAGAACTCGTGGAAGTCGGTGGCCGCATGAATAGCCAGCGTTACTTGGAGGTGTTAAGGGACGTCATGTTGCCTTCGGTGCGAGTTGCATACCCTGAAGGCAGAATTTACCTCGTCCAAGACAACAGTGCGGTGCACCGTTCACGACTCGTCGGGGACTGGCTGAAATCACAGGACGATATCACTGTTTTTACTTGGCCCTCCAAAAGTCCAGACCTGAACCCAATCGAAAACTTGTGGGGTCAAATGGTGTTAAATTGGGACCCTAGTGAAGTCAAGTCAAAGAAACAGCTTGACCAAGAGGTCAACAGGACATGGGAATTGATGCGAAACAGCTCTGCATGTTGGAACATGGTTAAAAACATGAAAATCCGGCTCCAAGAGATCAGAGACAATGACGGTCACCCTCTTCGATATTGATATTTTTGATCCACATAGTTACTTACTTCTTAGTTTCTAGGGTTCCGTACCCAAAAGGTCAAAACGCGATCTTTCTAGTCAGACCGACTGCACGCGCCCGCCCGCCACCCAAGGCGGTTTATTTTTATTAACTCCCAAGTAATCGGCGGCTATAAAGTAAATCCTGACACATGTCACACACTAGCTGCCTACTACTATATAGCTGTTGCAAAAAATTATGATACGTGTTTAAGAGAGATGTAAATTGTTAAGACTGCTTCGGAGTTTTAACATGTTGGTTCTCTTTCACGCATAAAAAAAGTTCATATAATTTTGTAAAAGTAGGTAAGTAAATGAGTAGTATTTCTAGGAATATAACATCCAAAAACTTTTGGAAATGGTGTCATATTTAGTTAATATAGTAAGTTAATAATAGTAAATAGGGCAGCTTATGAGTGATATTACCTAGAATGGAAATATCTACTCTTCTAACATGCAATAGCATTAGGGTAAATAGCCAATACCTTACCAACATTTAATAACTGGCCACCTAATACTAAAATATTATAGTTCTATTACGTAGATGTAAACAGAATTGATTTTCAGTAGAAGGTGGCCAGTTACCTAATGAAGGTAGGTCAGTTACTAGCGCTTTATCTTAGTTGTCGTATGACAAGTTTTACCATTCATTACATTTTTTATAAATACCTCATTCTATGATATTCATGTTTTTGTTTTTTAATTGAGGCTTTTACATTCAAAACACCACTGTGTAAATATCTCGTTTTAAATAGTAAATATACTGTGTAAAATACCAAAAAAATATGCTCACGTAGCGATTTACTTTATTAGTTTAAATAAACTTATTTATAGACCAAAAACGTGTTTTATTTTTAAATAAATACATATTTTTAATAAACAACGTAACACAAAGAACAGTTTTTCTCTACGGGGATTACAACTTGTGACATAAAAAATACAAAAAGATTTTTGTTATATGGAGGATTCGAACTCGGACCGTAAATGGTTTATACAGCAGTTTACCTTAGCAACTAACCACTCGGCCAAGATGCTAATGACGTCATCAACTCAAATTATCGTACTGTTCGGTGTGAAACCAAGCAGTATTACTGGGGGGTTACTTAATTATGATTAGAGCATGGAATATCGGAGCCTTTTTCCAATACCGGTATTTTTTCGATATTGAAATTTCTAGTACCGGTTTTTCGATATTTTCGATATTTTTTCGATATTGGTGGAGAAAAAGTAAATAACTTAAAAAAAACCAGCATATTCATACAAAATTTACATTTATTATGATGGGTTACTTATATTACTTATATTATAATACACCATTATTAATTATTTCAACTTAATTTTCAAATTAACTAATAAATCATAATTAAATGCTAAAAAAGTCAAGTAAGATATAAAACAAAAAGTCGACGCAGTATTTACATGTAATACTGCTATATTTATTTAAGAATTAATAAAAACATTAACGACACCAACCTTCAGTTCAAGCTGGTTTCCGCCCTGCATTTTCCCCTACCGACACATCTTCACATACTCGACCAGATCATTGAAAAAATTACCGTGTACATTCAATATAAGCTTCAATTCAAATATAAGCTTCAATAATATAAGCTTTAAAGTTGGACTAAGGTGATGACTAACAGCACGAAACGTAGGGTCGATGTAGACGAGTAGACTATACACCTCCTCCACGAGTCGGTGTCCTCATTACTGAGGGTCGTGATTCCCCCGTTGCTGAGTTATCAAGCGTCTGACAGCATTTCGTTTCGCCACTTTGTTCTGTTCTTGGCTACATGGAGAGCGTTGTGAAGGTTGGTGTCCAGAGTTGAGCGGATTTGGTCAGACCATCTCAGTGGTGATCGGCCCCTGGGGCGCTTCCCGTCGACCTTTCCTATAACCATGAGCTGTTCCAGGTAATGCCTATCTTTTCTGGCAATATAACCGAAAAATTCCAATGTTCTTCGCAGACATATGGTGGAGAGACGGGTCTATATTTGCAGTTCGCGAAGAATCGACTAACATTTGTGCGGAATGCTGTCCACGGAATCTGCATCAATTCGATTCCTATCTGCTTTCTTCAGCGTCCATGTTTCCGATCCGTAACCGAATATGGAGAAGACGAGGGTGTTCACCAGGTTGACCTTAGACCTGCGTCTGATATTACGGTCCTTGCATATTTTATGGAACTGCGACATCGCCGCTTCAGCCATCCCTATCCGTCTCCTTATTTCTTTTTCACACGAGCCAGAATCGCTAATGTTTGGGAGCTAACAAATGAATTATTTATTATAAAAAGGTTTATTTTGAGTCCAACTCCAAACTAATCGTCTCCATCCTACGCAGGAGTGTATGCATTTCGGCTTCGGTGGTAGCTAGGAGCGTTGTGTCGTCTGCATAACGAAGGTTGGTCAACTTGGTGCCGCCTATCGAGACTATACACAGTATACACTAATTAACGAGCATATGTTATTGCGCCAGCTAGTCTCTTTTAGCAACAGGCAAGACTAAGAAGTCGAACGATGGGTCGATAACGCCTGAAAAAGCTACTGGTCCATGAAAGAGCTAATGAAGGGTAACCTTCCATTGTCACTAAACCGAAAACTCGTCAACAAGTGTATTCTGCATGTCCTAACCTACGGTGCAAAAACATAGTCGCTCACAGAGACTCAGAAGTCCAAATTAAAGACTTGCTAGCGGGCTATGGAGCGCAGCATTTTAGGTATCAAGAGAACCGATCGCATTCTCCACTCAAAAACCCGCATTGCTGACGTTGGCGAGAAAGTTCCTAGGCTCAAATGGGAGTGGGCAGGCCACGTCTACCGCATGTATCTGGACAGGTGGGCTACTTGTATTGCCACCAAGTGGATCCCGCAAAATAAACGTGGACGGGCAGGGCTAGACGGAAATAGCGGGACGACATGGATACATTTTGTAAGAACTGGCCAGGCGAAGCACAAAATCGGGAGCGGTGGAGATCAAGGGGACAGGTATTTCGGTCTTTGCCCAGCAGTAGGACACATAAAGTGGCGCTAAGAAATAAAAACAAATCAGTAACACTTAAGAGTCCACATGATTGAGCAAAAGAGAGCGGGATAGATCTAAATCTAATTGCAGGATCAAGTGAAAAATTAAAAGGCGATAGTAGGCGGGCGCGGCAAAATAAACCGCGTAATCAGATAATTGCTGTTTACGACTAAACAACATTTTTTGTAGATTTTTTTTTACCAGATTTAGGAACTACTTAGTTAATACTCAACTATTTAACTAAGAATCATGTTTATAAATTCAAGGGTTACGACGTTCTTATCGAGGCTTTGGTTAAAAATCATGTTTTCATGTTTACCAGTTTGAAGGAAATATGTTGAAATTTTATTTAAGTACCTATGAATATCAGATCAGGGGGCCGATTTTTGAGATTCGAACGCTCGAATATTTCATTCGAATGTGAATAAAAACGAACTAAAAAGAAACTCTACTAGCATTTCGAGTGATAATTCCAGTGACTTTCAAAAATACGAACTACTCGTATGGTATCATGCGAATATAATCATGACAAATTTTCACGTACGATTATTTTCGATCACTTGTTTTTGTATTCGAGCGTTCGAATGTCAAAATCGGTCCCCTGATACCTAGTTGTTATCAATATTGAGATGTAGATGTCTGAATAATAACAATTTTAACACTGTGGCCTTTTAAAAACGTATTTTTTTTAAGCATAATGTTAACATCGAAAATATCGAAAATACCGGTATTTGAGAAATTCAATACCGGTAAAAAAATATCGGAAAATAGTCCGATATTATCGAAATTTCGATATTATCGAAAACCGGTATCCATGCTCTAATTATGATGCTGACTGTACATACCTACTTTGTTGTTTTTTTTTTATTTCTATAGTGGGCACATCTTCCCTATTCTGCCACGTTTCTAGATTTTGCTTTTTACGCTATTTTAGCTGTCTGGTTCTTACAACTCTTAGTTAAGAACCCTTATTATATCACTGATGTATAAACTACTATGGTGATATTGTATGCAAGCATTCTTAGACTTAAGGAATTGGATTTTCATACATTTTACCGCCCGCCCGGAGATCCCGGATGACCGCGTGGGGGGCGCTACAAAGCCGCCGCTCACCGCGGAGTACTGCGAACTGTTCTACTGCTACTACACTACCGCTAATGATTATTGTTTATTTATCTGCCTAGTCATTTTATTTATCAATTTTTATTACACTTTACACCATTTGACCGGTTCAGAGAGATCACGGGTTCGAATCCCGCTCGACGCGGGAATTTTTTCCATTTTCTTTCAATTATAAAATTGTGAATTTCGTTCGCAGACATCTCTGCTTAATACAAAATCAATTTAAATAAAATTGTAATGCATCGTTAATAAATAGATCATTTCTCAGTGAAGACTTTTCTGCAAAGTGCAAAGATGCATTTTACCTACATTTTTCTGACATAGTCCTACAGATGACATAGGTTCCAATTGGTTGACTATACTTACATTTGATTTCAAAGCAATGCTAATTTAATTGTACTTACTATGTAAAAATGTTAACGTAAAATTACGTACCCTAACCAAATTACGTACCTAATAAATTTTTATTAAGTTTCTATTTAAACATTTGCATAAATTCAATTTGAAATCTTACTTGTGGCGTATTTCGGTCCACTCTGTATGCATACAATGTTAACTTGCATATATTTTAATACTTGTATATTTAGAAATAATGTTTTTTTTTTACTTTTACGATAGTGGAGGAACAATTACGTTTTATTTTTCGTCCGTGAGCAGTAAAAAAATAGTAGGTTGTTTATGCAACAGTGATATAATAAGGGTTCTTAAACTTGAGGCTCGCCGTTACAGGACGAGACGAAGTCGAGTTTTGTAATAATAAACTCGAAAGTTTTAAGAACCAATTACGAGCTGTTGCATACGCTAGGTTTTGTACGAGAGCTAAAATAGCGAAAAAAGCAAAATCTCGAAAGGTAGCAGAATGTGGAACATGTCGTATGCCCCCTATCCCTATAGAGATAAAAATCAACAGTGCTAATATATTGCATGAAAATCCATAGGAGCAGTGTTCTTATTGAATACCATAGACAACGTTATAATGTATAACTTTTTAATATCGCTGTCAGTCATCTAATTGACAGATAGAAGTGCTGGGGTAGAAAAAAAAGTAATCAAGATTAGATATTATTAATTAATTTTTAGACTGCTCAAAAAAAACATAGTTAATAGTATTTTTGTGGTTTTTTAACGCAACGTAAAAAGGTTTATGTAATATAAAACTATCAAGCTCGCCTACTAACTCCATGCCGTGCAAACGAGTCAACTAAACTGTCGGTACTCGTACATGTGGCTGACGTCAAATTTCTACTTCTAGGCGAAGTTGCAACAAGAAGTACGGAACCCTCGGTGCGCGAGTCCGCCTCGCACTTGGCCGGTATTTTTTGTTTTAATACACCGCCTATAATCTTCTCTGCTTTGCCCCGTGGTTGACTGCTAGAGAATACTGCATGGCATTAAATTCTCCTTTTGTTGAAGCTTATTTTCATAAAAGTTAAGTAAAGTTTAAATAAATAAATAAGCTACTAACGTTTTCCTTATTGACTTATCTCTGGTATCCTGCATTTAAACTTCAATTAACATACATAGTTAATTACCTTGTGGTGACACTCAATTAATTAATATTTATTTATTTTTAACAATGCCGTAAGCAGTGACTGGTAAATAAACATCAACTTTCTAGAGGTTTCCCGGCTATTGTCACAATTCTGACAGCGTGGGGTTCGCTTGGCAACATAACCCCAACATTAGCTACTAGTTTAGTTAAGCTGCTGGCAATATTTTACTATTAGAGTGTAGTATTTTAAATCAAAGAACAAACTAAATTGAAGCCTCCTTACGGTTTTGATAAATATTTCAACACAAATCATGTTAAAATTACCTTTTTAAGCTAACATGGTCATTTGCATTAAAACTAATATTTGAAACGGGATAATTACCATGTATGTTTGTTTTATTGAGCACCCGATATTTCGACACTGTTGCAAGCGTCATGTTCACGGGGTAAACTGATGAGCTGCGAGTTTTTAGATGTGATCTACCCACACGCCATAGCGAACTTTAACAGAAAAGATGGTTTTCAGCTGCCGAAGGTCTGGTATCCAGTGATCCGAAAGTTCGCAAATCGAAAAGAGACTGTTCAGAAGGCCTAGTATAAAAATTTTACGACATTAACTCCTCGACCGCGTTAGCGTATCGGGAGTTCAAATTATGTTTGCCGTTTATTTAAATCATCAAGCAACTTTCATATTTTGACCCCTCGATACGCTAACGCGGTCGAGGAGTTAATGTCGTACAACTTTTATACTAGGCCTTCCGGTAAGAAATGCGCAGGTTGATACTGTAAGTGTGGTGTGTCGTGAACGTGATCGAGTTTCAAGTGAGACAGCGGACGGTAGTAGTGCCAGTGACAACACAAAATAAGCGAACCCGTAAGAGGGTAGATCGCTATGGCGTGTGGGTAGATCACTACTAAAAACTCGCAGCTCATCACATCAGTTTACTCCGTGAACATGACGCTTGCAACAGTATCGAAATATCGGGTGCTCAATAAAACAAACATACATTTTCAAATATTAGTTATAATTAAAATTACCTGTAGGTAATTACCTGTTTAATTATGATACTTTGCCTTGCCATGATGTAACGCTATTCAGTGTAGGACCTAAACTGAGTCGCTGTCATGCAACTGAGCACAGCAGCTGAGGTAAGGCCCTTGATCTTAATTTAAGGTAGTACGGCCTCCTAGCCTTGTCGGTAGTGACCCTGCCTACGAAGCAGGAGGTCCCGGGTTCGAATCCTGGTCAGGATATTTATGTGTGTTTATCACTAATATTTGTTCCTGAGTTATGGATGTTTTCTATGTATTTAAGTATTTATATGTATGTGTCTATTATATGGGCATTTTCAAAATTAGGGTACCATTTCCTTTTTCTTTAATATAGTAAGTACGTTTGTACCGCATTTTTCATACATTTTTTATGGGCCGTTACAAACTTGTCAATTTACGCTAGATAGATACAAAATCTTAATGTGCGACAAAAGTTTTGTACTAAATTTCCCACTGAGTTACGAAAATTCCATACGATTTCGTAACTCAGTGGAAAAAATTGTGGGACATACTTTGAAATTGGGTCTATCTTGAAGAGAATAAGGAACTCTACCTACCCACCAAATTTCATTCAAATCTGACGCGAAAAAAAAACGACAACAAAATAAAAATCCGCCCTTTTATGTTGTTTTACTGAAGAACCCCGCTTTCGCAGGTGAAGGCCTCCTCCAGATCCTTTCATGATTCCCTATCTTTGGCCACTTGAATCCAGTTTGAAGCGGCGATTCTGGTGATGTCCTCTTGCCATCTCATAGTGGGTCTTCCTATCCCTCTCTTCCCTGGCGGGCCCTTCCATGACGTCACTCTTGTTGTTCAGCGTTTGTCTTGGGTTTTTAAAGATAATGGTACGGAACCCTTCGTGCGCGAGTTCCACTCGCACTTGGCCGGTTTTTTTCGTTTGACTCAAACCTCAGATCACTGGTAGAAAAACTCGTCAATTTGCTAAAAAAGCATCCATAGTGTTTAATATCCTTGGGTTTGTGTAAATAAAACAACATAAACAATCATAAACTGTATTTGTACAAACAGACCTTAATACATTATTTACATATCGTTCAAATACATAACGGTCAAGGAGAGCCTATTTATACATCTCTGAGTAAACTTAAGAATATCTATGTACCTAATTATACATACTAAATACACTCGAGAGCAAAAGTTTCGGGTCACTGACATTTTTAATAGCTCGGAAACTAATAATAAAACAAAGCTAAGATTATACACAATTTAATATTACTTAATAGTAATTTATGCAGCAGTGATATAATACGCTGTGGCATACGCTAGTTTTTCTACGATAGGTAAAATAGCGTAAAAAGCAAAATCTAGAAACGTAGCAGAATAGGGAAGATGTTGTGCCCACTATAGAAATTAAAAAAAAAAACAACAACAGCGCTCATATATTGTATGAAAATCCATAGAAGCAGTGCTCTTATGGAATACCACAGACAACGTTATAATGTATACTTTTTTAATATCGCTGTCACTGTCAGTCATCTAATTGACAGATAGAAGTGCTGGAGTAGAAAAAACAATTTTCAGTCCTCCGGCCGGTAAGCGCCACTTTACGCAAAACTAAATTGCCGCCTACCGGCTCCGTCGGGCAGAAAAATAGTATACAAACCTCGGCCGTTAAATGGGAAAGCCTCGGATCACATGTAATTGTCGGCCGAGGCGAAGCCGAGGTCGACTAACATGTGATGACATTTCCCACTAAAACGGCCTTGGTATGTAATCTACTATTAAATTACATGTAAGTACTACTGATAGTTAATTTATTTTGTATAAAACGATAAAGTTAAAACGGCGTCCTTTAGCTAGAAAGCCGAAAATTAAATATAGTGAATATTTGCAACACTTTTTATAAACAAATTTCATGTCATGAGAGGACTAAAACAAAAGCACCGACAGCTGCAAAACTTAGAAATTCTAAATTGTAAAACAACCCCATGTTTTTTTCATGCCATTACTTCACGTCAATCAATAAGTAGTTTATACATACATGTAATTGAGGATGGTTAAATTGTTTATACAAGCAGCCAATTGCAGGCCGCTACGCTAAACAAATTAATCGTTTGCCGACTGCGTCGAGCAGAAAAATAGTGAACAGACCTTGGCCAGTAAATAAGAAAGCCTCAGATCACATGTTTGTCGACCTCAGCTTCGCTTCGGACGATAATTACAAGATATCAGACATTTCTTAGTTTACAGGCCTCGGTGCGTAATCTACTATTAATACGCCTGCAGTATTCGTTCTAAACCCTAGTGACCCGGAACCTTTGCTCTCGAGTGTATAACCTCATACTCTTCATTTGCTTTCAGTCAATATAAAACTAATACTAACCTAATAAAATCAATAGGTCGACAATATTTTTCTCTGGCATAACCTCCTGCGACCCTCCATAGAAAACAAAAACTATTTGAAATTAAAATATATTTTTCTTGATTTAATTCTTGTAAAATTTTCTATTGTTTTAAAATCAAATGAAGCACAAAAAAGCAACTCAGTTCCAATTGTAAACAGTTTCATTATATGTCGTCTATGACTGAACTAATTAGTTCTATGCATAGATATAGGAAAAAATAACTGGATACCCAATCAGCCGAAAAAAATGACGCCATTTATAGTATATTCTTTTTCATTTATAGAATAGTCTTGTTTGGAACGTGACGTTTCGTAAGTGCCAACAGCATATAAACTTTTAACAGTGTTGGTAGTTCTGTGTATGAATTTGACACTTAATGCTTACGTCAGTAAGCTCTTTTTCATACGAAATATTTGTCAAAATTGTTCGCTAATGTCCCGTTTGTTAGAGAGTTGTGCCCTAATAAAATAATAACCAGGAGACTTGTAGATTTCGTGAAATTTGACTGAAACCATTTTTTCCCCATGTCTGCTGTCGCGGGGTCCTTTGATGCTCTTTATTATTTTATACAGGGTTTCCCACGGCGATGCCACATGGAGGGAAAGTACCTTAAATATCATAGATAGGATATTTTACTGAAAGAAGACTTTATTTTATTTTTCAGACTATTAGTATTAAAAATAAACAAAAATAAACTTTTTTTTCCTTTTCCACTAATCGATACTGTTAATGCCTGTTTTAAAAATTCTCAAAGAAACACTAGGTCTTACACTCGTATATCCGACAAATAATTTATAAAATTGAATATTTAGAATGCAAAAAATTTTTGACCCTATAAATTTTTCAAATTTTTTTTATTTTTATTAATGCAGTTTTACTAAATTTTAAACATAAAATAAAGTCTTCTTTCAGCATAATATCCTCTTTTTGCTATTTAAGGTACTTTCCCTCCATATGGCATCGCCATGGGACGCCCTGTATATACTACAGAAAAAGTGACCAAGGTCCCCGGTGTGCAGGGCCGCATTAACCGGCATGTCAAGGCACTCCGACGCCTAGTTATCCATCGTTTAGGGCTACGGCCTCAGGGTCTCTTTCCCTCAACTATGCCTGTCACCATCAGCTTTTCCAAATTGTAACATCGAAATCATTGAATCTTTTGACAATGAAACGCTATTTTCACCATTTTTCGGATTTTTGATCATGTGTACAGTGATAACGGTAGAAATTATACAAAAAATAAACATGTGTTTGAAGTAGGTACATTATTTGATATTTCTTTTCATGTCGGTAAGGTATTTTAATTTTTTTTTTAATCCTACGACGGTGACAAACAAGCATATTACCCGCCTGATGGTAAGCGGTCACCGCATCCTATGGACGCCTGCAACACCAGGGGTGTTACATGCGCGTTGCCCTTTAAAAAAAAGGAATCGCTGTGTTGACAGCCAAACGGGCCAAAGGCTTTGCTCCGTGGGTCCTCAGCTGTCAACACAGTGGATCCTCTTGGAGCTCTGGCGACCTTACTCACCAACAGAAACACAACACTGAGTAGGGTTTAGTGTTATTTAACTGCGGGTTCCTGTAAGGTGGAGGTACTTCCCCAGATGGGCTCTGCTCCAGATTTGAGGGAGACGACATTCGTTGTGCTGCGCCCTACCACACTAAACAATATGCATCCGCTGTGCCCATACCTCTCTTTACATGGTTTTCTAGGAAACATCGGGACAGAGTGGCCCTGTTCAGCGAAGACAGCCTTCGGATTGACCACTCTGTCACGGTGTTTGAGTTAAATAATGGAGGTAAGTATACAGTCACCACCCAGGGAAATAACAAGATTATAATGGGTCGTTGTTTATGTTTAAATTATTATCGTTACAAGCCATGCTCAATCGTTGTAAACTTACTGTCCACCACACTACACTCATCCCACACACCTACACGCTCAATGTTTTCTTTCTTTTTTTTTTTTTTTATACTACGACGGTGACAAACAAGCATACGGCCCGCCTGATGGTAAGCGGTCACCGTAGCCTATGGACGCCTGCAACTCCAGGGGTGTTACATGCGCGTTGCCGACCCTTTAAAAACTTTAACACTCCTTTTTTGAAGAACCCCATATTGTAGTCCTTTGGGAAAACAGTGGCAGGGAGCTCATTCCACAGCCGGAGCGTCCGCGGGAGGAAGTTCCTCATAAACCGCAGTTTATAATATTTATAATATTTCATAATACTCTCAGTATATCAATTGCAACTGCATGTATTAAACTCTTCTACTCCTTCCAAATGGTTCGCTGCCTGGTCATCCATTGGCAAGTTAAACGCTATTCTCGAATTTGCCATATTTCACATGTTAGTAGTTTGTATGAAAATGGTTGACTCCAACATTCTGTTAGATACGAGGGGTGATCCAAAAGTAATGATAATCAGAATGAAAGACACATAAAATGTAAAAGAATATAATTTATTTTTCAACATAGTCTCCGTGCAAGTCTACACACTTAGACCATCGTTTCTCTAGACTATGAATTCCTTTAAAAAAAAATCTTTTTCTTGACTTGTCAAAAATGCCTCCACAGCGGCCATCACTTCACTGTCATCCGAAAATTTGTTGCCTCTAAGATCTTCCTTCAGCCGTGGAAAGAGATGGAAGTCGCTGGGGGCTAGATCTGGCGAATATGGGGGGTGTTCAAGCACTTCGAAGCCTGCATCATGAATAGCAGCCATCGCAACACCGGCCTTGTGGGGGGGTGCATTGTCCTGGTGAAACAGGACACCGGCACGAAGTTTGCCCCACCGCTTTTCTTTGATTGCTTCTCTCAATCTTCGTATCTGGTCAGCGTAGTAAGAGCCCGTAATAGTGGTTCCTTTTTCGAGGTATTCTATCATTATAATTCCTTCGGCATCCCAGAACACGGAAGCCATGACCTTCCCAGCTGAGCTTGCAACCTTGAATTTCTTCAGTGTAGGGGAACTTGGTCGCTTCCACGTCATTGATTGTTGTTTTGTCGCAGGATCAAAATGATGGATCCAAGACTCATCCATGGTAACAAATCGACGCAAAAATGTTTCGGGATCAGCTCGAAATTTTTCAATATTAGACTTTGAAATCTTATATCGTATTTCCTTTTGTTCGGGCGTTAACGTTCTAGGTACCCAACGGGCGGAGACTTTTTTCATGTGTAGTACATCAGTTAATATTCTTTGAACACTGCCATACGAGATCCCCGTGAGCTCAACTAGATGCCTGATAGTCATTCTTCTAACTGTTAACACGAGTTTATTGATATTTTTTACATTATCTTCCGTAAGGGCCGTAGAAGGGCGGCCTTCGCGATGTTCGTCTTGAGTGGATGTTCTTCCTAAGTTAAACTCCTTCGACCAGCGTGCCACTGTGGAATACGGCGGAGCAGAGTTCGCTAGTGTCCCCAGTAATTCAGCGTATATGTCTTTAGTACACATTTTTTTTAAACAGAAGTATTTAATAACCGCTCTCAACTCAATTTTCTCCATTTTTGCGGTATTGTTCCGACCACTCGTGAAAAAACAGTTGCAACTCAATGACAAATACATTTTTTTAATTTTTTTTTTCTTCTTTTTACTGAGGAGTCTCTCCTGCCAGTAACGCTATATGCAATTATTGTAAACCGAGACAAAAAGTATTTAGTTATCATTACTTTTGGATCACCCCTAGTATTGATCATGAAGACACACCTTGCCACGTGATTGATCGCCCAGAGGCATGCGAGCTCATCATAGATAAAAAATTTAACCTCAAAATTCTAACATACAACATTAGAAGCCTACAAAGGAATTTCGACCAATTTCTACTATCTCTAACTAGATTTAACATGGTATTTGATGTGATTGTACTGACGGAATGCTGGCTTAATGAGGGGACAGTTATCCCGCAAATTATGGGATTCCAATCATTTAGAACGCATAAATATATAAATAAAGCTGGTGGTGTTGTTGTATACGTAAATGGTGTATGGATGCCGCAAGTCACTGAGCCAACTTTCCATGATGCTGATTGCCTACATGTCGTAGTTAAAGATAGGTTTAGTGTTCTAGGCATTTATCGGTCCCCCTCATTTACTGACATCACAATTTTTTCCAACTCTCTCATGTCCTTGGTATCGTCAATAAGGGGCTCGCCTTGTGTTATAGTGGCAGGAGACATAAATATAAACACGCTTCCTGACAATCCCTCACAGCTAAGCACCTGTGCTAACTACCTTTGCCTGCTTGCTGAAATAAACTTAAAGCCAACTGTGTCTAAACCAACCCGTGGCAGTTCTTGTCTGGATCACGTCCATGTGTCTTCTAGATTGCAGGCTACGTCAGTTGTTTGCAAATCTGATGTCACTGACCACGACTTGATTGTGACCGGTATTACCACCAAAGCCCCAAATACTCAACACAAACGCTTTGTTAGGAAAATTGATATTGAGTCGGCAAAGGATGAGCTTAGCAAATTAGATTGGAGCTGTGTTACTTCCTCAAGTACAGTACAAACTGCCACTAGGGCCTTCAACCGACTGTTCCTGGACACCATCACCAAACATACAAATTTTCTTCCGGTTAGTCGATCTAAGTACGTGATTAAGCCTTGGATGACCCCTGGACTCCTACGGTGCTCACGACATAGAGACTATTTACACCTTAAATGTCGAAAAAATCCAAATGACCAAACCCTAAAGCAGATATATATTCGTTACAAAAACTTTCATAATGACCTCCTACGTAAACTTAAAGAGAATTATGAAGCAGCAGAGCTTGAGGAAAATATGAATAATCCTAAAAGGCTTTGGAATTCCATCAAAAATATAACATACACAAAGAAAAACGCACAAGCACCGATTGACTTGAAACATACAAAGAGCTCTGTAACTGATTCACTGAATTACTGTAACGCTTTCTTTACTGGTATTGGTGAAACGCTGGCAAACGACATATTAAAAACTATTAATAAGTCGCAGGAAGATCTGACGCGTGAAATGACTTCAAACTTGTCTCCCTCACCATCGCTTTTCTTTAGCGCAACCTGCGAGTCTGAAGTTCAATCTTTAATAAATGGTTTGAAACTGGACAGCTCCCCAGGACTTGATGGAGTTACAAATCGTTTACTAAAAGCAGTCAAAAACCTCATAATCTCGCCTATTACCCACATATTCAACCTTAGTCTGTCCGAGGGAATTTTTCCAGAAGAATGGAAGGAGGCAGCAGTTGTTCCAGTATATAAGACGGGTGACAAGCTTAACCCCAGTAACTACAGGCCAATCTCTCTGCTTGGTGCACTCTCAAAAATACTGGAAAAACTTGTTTGCAAGCGTCTAGTCAGTTTCCTGGAAAAAAACTCCATACTCTCCGATCGCCAATTCGGTTTCCGCGAAAAGAGATCAACTGAGGACGCAGTTGTGTTGCTGACAAAACTAGTTTCAGGATATTTAGATAACAACGAGGCCTGCATTGGCGTTTTTCTAGACCTAACCAAAGCATTCGACACCGTTTCCATTCCCATTCTACTAAGAAAGCTAGAATTCATAGGTATTAGGGGAGTCGTTTTAGATTGGTTTAATAGCTATCTGTCAGGCCGCAAACAACGCGTAAAGATTGACCAGGACGTAAGCAACCCCATGGATGTCATATTTGGTGTCCCACAGGGCAGCGTCCTAGGCCCGGTACTGTTCAATATTTACATCAATGACGTTGCCTCCACCATTTTACCCAACACGGAGGTGATTTGTTACGCTGACGACACGGTAATCCTCTTTCATGGACCTAACTGGGCCGGTGTCACTAGCTCCGCGGTAGCAGGTGTAGCGGTGATAGCAGATTGGTTAACCAAAAACTTGCTCACAATTAATGTCTTAAAAACAAAATTTCTGGGCTTTCATAAGACTAAGGCATCTGCTCCTCCTACGTTGTCTAGAATAACAATTCATACCTGCAGCCGAAATGGACCGCCAACATCTTCCTGTCCATGCAGTTCTATTGATCGGGCCTACAGTGTTAAATATCTTGGTGTAGTGCTTGATGAAAAGCTGGATTTCAGGGAGCACCTAATAACTACAGCAAATCGGGTGCGAAAGCTTATATATGTGTTTAAAAATCTACGGAACTCAGCTACCAAGTCATTGCTTAGATTAGTTTATATTAGTATTTGCCAATCCGTCTTAAGTTATTGCATAACTGCATGGGGCGGGGCATGTAAAACCCATATGGTACTTCTGGAGAGGGCACAACGAGTATTTATCGTGTCTTATTGGCTTTCGCAAAAATCATGTCATCGAGAATCCATGTCTGAAACGGTTACCTACGAGACAGGCTTCGCCTAGTGTAGGAGCCAGTGGAACCTGCTGATGGTCGGCAACGCGCATGTGACAATCAATCGCATATATTTTCTGATAATTAAGTTAGTGGTTTACTTAGGTACTAAAACAAGCACATAGTTATATGAACAATATTTAGACGCCACCTGTGAGTGATCAAAGACAACGCCGCGTATCAACTGACTTTGCGTGACCGGGCGCGTAAGCCTCCGGGGCACGTTAGCAGCGTGAGTGACCTCGCGAGTGACGCGGAGTTTGACATATCATCGGGGATAGTGCAATACCGCGTAACTAACAAATGCAATAGGGTACAATAATCTTGTCAGTTCTTTGAATATTGAACTCTATGGACTTTGTTAGTTACGCGGTATCGCACTATCCCCGACGATATACGAGTATTTAATCATCGCTCATCTTGTGGACCACCTGCAAGTGTTCTGTGTGCTTCCCCGCGCCTCGAGTGACCGATTGAGACTACGCGTATCATTTGACTGCGTGTGTCCCAGTCAGTTTCCGAGGCACTTACGCGGCATGAGTGACCAGTGAGTGACCTCGTGGGTGACGTAGTTTGAAATATATTTTAGTAGTATGGTGTTTAATCGTCGGCCATCTTGTTGTCGTGCACGTCCTGAACCAGCTCAACGAGATCTCCGTCTGTGAGTAACTAAGCGAGTAACCGACGACGCGTATACGTGTATCACCTTACTATGTGTCCCAGTCAATATCCGATGCACTTACACGGCGTGAGTGACCCAGTGAGTGACCGAATGAGTGACTTGGAGTTTGAAACATATTTTAGTAGTGTGGTGTTTAATCGTCGGCCATCTTGTTGTCGTGCACGTCCTGCACGAGCTCGGCCAGCTCGCGCGCGCCGTAGCCGAGCAGCTGCTGCAGGTCGCACACGAACTTGTACACGAACCTGCCACAAATAAATAAACAAATAAATATCCCAAAAGCGCGAATAAAATAAAAAAAATATCGCGAAAGCAGGAGGTCGCTGGTTCGATCCCAGCCCTGCTCACTGGGGACCTTGGTCACTTTTTCTGTAGTATATGATCTTTTTAAATTTATAACCAAATAAAATAAATATTAAAAGGACAATCTTACACAAATCCACCTAGTCCCACAGTAAGCTCAATAAGGCTTGTGTTGTTAGTACCGTACACAAAGTGAAGATTCGCCAAGGAGCCAAAGGATAATGCGGCATAGCGAATATTATTTATCACAGTCAATAAAATTTCCAATGTGATTTTATCATTTATTTTGCGTGACAATTAGTAATCATTATGTCATTTTAGTGACAATCGATTGCAAACTAGCCAGTTATCAGAAGAAGCACCCTCGCGATTTAGAACAGAACAAACCTAATTATCTCTATTCTTAGTTATAACAGAAATGGTACTTGAGATTAAAATGTGTAAGATAAAGATATCATAATTATTCGGCTTATTGAAGAAAAGGAATCATTCCGCTAATGACTAAACTGTGATTTCACGTGAGTGACCGGCAGCGTGAGTGACCGGTGGAGTGAGTGACTCAGTGAATGCCCAACAAATATTAATATTTGAATAATTAGGTGTCCCTGACCTTTTCCCCGCTACTTTAGCGATCATGTCCCCGTCGTAGTAGTAGCGCAGCGCGCGGGAGAGCTTCTCGTAGTTCATGGCGGGCTTGTGCTTGCGCGCGCCCCACAGCCGCGCCACGCGCTCCGGCTCCAGCAGCTTGAACTCGCCCTCGGTGCCTGAACCAGACGATACAAACAAATCGATATTGTTCAAAAGTCAAATATAAACCCAACATTATCGAAGCGAGCCAAGCGAGTAACTTCTCCCAATCTGCTTGGACAATCCATCGTTTGTATGTATGACTATAACTCGAGTATCTTTGATCTCATCGTTGCGAAATCTGGCAGATGATTAGATGACACAAATATAATTTAATAGTACGAATATGAAATAAATCGGTCGATGGGTTGCCGAGGAGGGGTCGCGAGTTCGCGTTTGAAGAGAATTTTGAAGTTAAAGGCTATTGTATCTTAGTGAGAGAGAGGATAAAGGCCAAGTCCAAATTAATTCACTTCTTTATTTAAATTTGAATCTCCAAAATCGAGATTGTGTCAACGTGTCTTCGGAGATGAGCACGTTCGCGGCGCGAGTGATCAGTGAGTGACCGGGTCGCCAATGAGTGACCGGGTCACCCATGAGTGACTAGCGAGTGACCTAGTGATTACTTAACGTGCCACCGTATGACGTCGAGATGTTCAGCGCTAGTCAGCAGTTCTAGAAGGAACTGCCATAACTGTACTTTGTTGGTTGTTTCCATTTCTCCTCGGCGACTGGGCAAATGCGGCTTCTTAGCCGGCTTAGGTATGGACTATGGGAGTATGTACGTACTTGATAAGTACCTGCGTGAGTGACCAGCAAGCGACCAGCAACGCACTCGTGAGTGACCCGAAATACAAGTAGACATCCGTGAGTGACCAGTAAATAATAATAAATAAATATTATGGGACAATCTTACACAAATCGACCTAGTCCCACGGTAAGCTCAATAAGGCTTGTGTTGTGGGTACTAGGCGACGATATATATAATAGATACATATAAATACTTAAATAGTTTAAATACATAGAAAACATCCATAACTCAGGAACAAATATTTGTGATGAACACACAAATAAATGCCCTGACCAGGATTCGAACCCGGGACCTCCTGCTTCATAGGCAGGGTCACTACCAACTAGGCTAGGAGGCCGTTAAAACAAAAACATCGTAAACATCGGTGGGTGGCCAATAAGTGCATGCGAATTGCCAGTAAGTGTATGTGAGTGGCCAGTGAGTGACCCAGTGATTACTTACCGTGCCACCGTATAACGTCGAGATGCTCGGCGCTAGTGAGCAGCTCCAACAGGAACTGCCACAACTGCACTTGCCCGTTGTTTCCGTTCCTCGTGTGGGCGAACGTGGCCTCCTCGTCAGTGTACGTGTGTATCACTTGCTGGGGACACACAGTTATTAAGGTTGAGAGGCAACAATTGTAAATTTAAAAATAGAAAAACGCCTGATATCAACGGTATAGAATCTATAGGACATTGGGGTGGATTCAAATTATAGCTATCTTACAGTTGTAGAGCATGAATTAAATCATTTATTAATTATAACAAATAGATAGATAGATAGACATATTTATTTGTACTAATCATACATTGTCACATAATATTGATAAGAAATACAAATTCGGATTGATTTCCACAATTGGAAACAAATAAAGTTTAAATTAACAATGATCACATAAGAAAATAATAGTTATCATCAAAATTAAAATATAAGATTGAATACATTATGTTTAATATCATAAATTATGTCAGAAACTTTCATTCATCTAAGAACTCATTAACTGAATAATAAGCCTTCCTTTGGCAGTACAATTTAAATGTATGTTTAAATGCGTTATATGTATCGAGATCTCTGATAGCCTCGGGTATTTTGGTGTATATTTTAACACCCATTAATAAATGTTTTTTGATTCATGTTTTTTAAGTAGTCACACTACTATATTTAAATTGTAAAAGCCCTGGGCACTGGGGGCCTTGGACACTTTTTCCGTAGTACATGACATCATTTTCAATTTACAGATATCTTATTTAAATATTCACGATTCTCACAAATAATAAATATACTAACACAGTATTTCTCAGGGACCACGGGGGCAATGTCGCCCTTAAAACGTCCGAGGTTCGTTTTCAAAGTTTTACACGATTAAGCCCCGTTTTAGTAAATTTATAATCGGTCTTATACAAAATCTTTTTATTCATAGTAAATTGACAGTACAACAAAATAGTGTTGGGTACACAATTTTGCAGCATCACAACATCGAGTCATCGGCGATAAAAGAATATAAGTTATGCTAATGACAAATTTTTAGCCACGGTACTAGTAAGAGCAATGGGACAAATTTGAGCTGTGACTCAATCAATTTTGAGGCGTGTGCCATATTTTTATGCATGAGAAATTGAGGTGTGCGACAATATTTTTGAAGTTGTACCTTTTTGCGGTGTGAGGTAGGTGACAAACAAACAAAATGAGTGGTAAAAATGAGGCGCCTCACAAGTGAGTAACGAGTAACCCAACTCTATTTCAAAAACAAAACATAAAAGACAATTACATTACAATATTTTCCATGAAATGGAAGTCTCCCAAATTTCGCGGTACCAAAAAGGAGTACACAGTGGGTACTTACCGTTTTGGGCCGTTTCTTGATGGCGGACTGTGACAGTTCCAATGGGTCTGGTTTGGTCGTGCTTGGACTTTGAACCACCGCTGAAAACAATTTTTTTAAATGTATTAAACAAGATTTGCGATTTGACACGCGTAAAACGCGTAGGCAAATGATTTTTTAAACCAACACTTCTCTCGTCTTTGGCGTTATTAAAAATATCTCTTAAATATCTCTGACAACACATAACTCGTGTTTTTTAAGTAGATTATTAAGAAAAACTAGTTGTTCCGTAAACTGTGCCGATGATCGGCTTAATATAAAATAATTGCGAAGATTGGCGTTAAATTCATCATTAAACGTTTCTATGTTGCCTTCTAGCCTGTTTGGGAGTGACCCTGCCTACAAAACAGGAGGTCCCGGGGTCGAATCCTGGTCAGTTTATCATGAATATTTGTTCCTGAGTTATGGATGTTTTCTATGTATTTAAGTACGTATTTATATGTATCTATCTATTATATATATCGTCGTCTAGTACCCACAACACAAGCCTTATTAAACTCACCGTGGGACTATAGGTCGATTTGGGTAAGATTGTCCCATATTAATCATTTTATTTTTATTTTATGTCTTTAGTTTTTGACTTGCGTCTGCAATTAAAATCCCGATTTCATTATATTCATGTCTAAACCGCCAAGTGTCACATTTCACAAATAGTGCACTGTTTTATTTATTTTAATAATTTTCATCAAAAATAGGGTACAATTTCCTTTTTTTTAATATAATAAGTTTTAGGTTTTTTATAACCAGAATCACGAGTACTATTAATTCAAAAAAAAGAAAAGCAGTGTCCCATTTTTTTTGGTCAGTTTCGTTCGTAACGCATTTTTTATACATTTGGTATGGGCCGTTACAAAACTGACAATATTTTTTTATATGGAAAATCGGACCCATTTTCATTAAAATGGTGCACTTTATTCTGAAAATTCCCGTATTTAAAACCAAGCCGGTCAGTGATAGTGCGTGCCATCTTGTTTACGCCGATAAGTACTCGTATGAAGATTCTATTAGAAATAATCATTAGAAAGCTTACCGATAAATTTGCATTTCCTCAAAAGTTCAAAATGTGTCCAGAAGAGATCGCCCGGGTCGGATGGTACCTTTTCTCTGAAATTAAAAATAAAAGTGTTATGGCGTTATTCATAGAGTCAGTCTAAGCTAAGTTTCCTAGATTTTGATAGCACAGAATGTGAAAGTATAAAGTAAACGTCATAATTTCATCGAAGTTTCACGTTTAAAATAACACTTAACGTCTGACAGTTTGACATTTGCCGTTGTTAGAACGGGAGAAAATACAATTTAAATAAAATGTATTTTAACTTTATTACTTATGCAGTTTTAGCGACTCGAATCCCTCCAAAATAAATTACAATATCACATATATAAGAAATGACGACAACGTGAGTGACCGAGCCGTGATAAGTTGCCTTCTGCGTGAGTGACCACGCGACATATGTACTTGAAGGTCAGATTAGTGAGAGCACACAATTCACACAAAGTCTATCCATTGATGTGCTAGTCCGACAATTATGACTGCTGTTAGATTAAACTGCACAGCCCACTAGTTCCACAGATTCACGTGTTATACTATAACGTATGAAAGATGAGTGACCGAGTTTGCGTCAGGATAGGTGTCCACATTGTGAGTGACGGATACAGGAGTGACCATATAGTGAGTGACGGAAACAGGAGTGACCATATAGTGAGTGACCGCGAAACTCACTTGAAATCCAGATTAGTAAGCGCGCACAGCATCCAGCCACTAATGTGCCAGTCCGATAATTTGACACCCGTCAGGTTGAACTGCCGCACCGCCCACTGAATCCATAGCTTCACGTGTTGGACGGACCTGTCAATGTAATCATTTATGATGATGATGATATCCTGTTATCCCTTATCAGGTACCCTCAGAAAGGAGCTCAGTTGCTCACGGTGCTCAGGTATTTTACATTAATCCAAATAATTATTTCACTTGCACGTCTTATAGCAGTTACACAGTAGCCATCAAATATATCGGAGGGGCCAAGGTGGTCACAAATATCTGAGCGTGTTAAAATGTATTTGAACACATTGACCGTTGCATACCTGATGCTGTATATAATTAACTAGCGACCCGCCCCGGCTTCGCACGGGTTATTTTTATACATATAAACCTTCCTCTTGAATCACTCTATCTATTTAAAAAAAACCGCATGAAAATCTGTTGCGTACTTTTAAAGATTTAAGCATACATACCTACATACATACAGACAGCGGGGAGCGACTTTGTTTTATACTATATATGTAGTAATATTAATTGTAAATGTATATATCATTTTATATTAACATTCTTTTGTCCAATTAAGATTATATAAAAAATTGGGGTCCGTCTGGATATATTGAGTGAGAGTGTGAGTGACTGGTAACTTACCATTCAGCAGGGTCGTCCGGTATGCTGGCCCGGCTGTGGTGTAACTTGAACGAGGCGTCGACCACCCATTTGACGGCTGCCGCGTGAGGAGCATCCCGCTCTGGCTCCATTTCTGTTTCCTCTATCGTCTCTTCTATTTCGGGTGCTGAAAAAATGTTGAGCCTTTAAAATGAATTAAACCGCGCATATTGCCAACATCGCGGCATCGTGACGTTTCGAGTCCTTTACGGGGCTCGCCATCACAAGGGAGAATGAAAACTCTTGCATTCATAAATTAAAGATCGTCTGCATCATCGAATATGTTGTATCGATCGCTCACCGGAATTAGGTAACGCCAGCAACTCTTCACTTGGCTTCAAAATGGCCATTGATCTTCCTCTCCGCCGACCACATTATGTTAACCTGCCTCTGATACGTTTCTCTACCAGGACAGCGCAACGCGTGAGTGACCCAGTGGCTGCGCTCTCGTGAGTGACCCGCGTAAGTGACTGGTTAAGCCAACTTGTGCTCACTGATTTTAAGAAGTGTTGTGGTCACTCACCAGAATTAGGTAACGCCACCAACTCCTCGTCCGGCTTCAAAACGTCCAGTATGTTGATCTTCCTCTCCGCCGACCGCACCTGGATGTTGACCTGGACGACGCCCTCCCCCCTGATGCATTGCTCTACGAGAGTTTTGTGGTTTTCCAGCTGAAAAAAAATACGTTTTATTTGTTGAGACAAGGAGGAATAACCGAAAACTAAAGAAGATATAGAGAAACTTATAAAGAATTTAA
This sequence comes from Lathronympha strigana, assembly GCA_949128165.1. Lineage (NCBI taxonomy): Eukaryota > Metazoa > Arthropoda > Insecta > Lepidoptera > Tortricidae > Lathronympha > Lathronympha strigana. The sequence goes on along the minus strand of OX421928.1, from coordinate 9,113,943 downwards.
TCTAAAGCTCTATCGTAAAGCACATTCATATTATAATAAATTACGGAAATTCAGATAACGCGCCCCATATCTTTTCGACGAAAAATGAACGCCCCATCTCTTATTTACGAAAAATGAATGCCCCATCTCTTATCGACGAAAAATAAACGCTCCTATATCTTATCGACAAAAAATGAACGTCGCCATATCTTATCGACGAAAAATTAACGCCCCCATATCTTATCGACGAAAAATGAACGTCCCATCTCTTAACGACGAAAAATTAAAACCCCATATCTTATCTACGAAAAATGAACGTCCCATATCTTATTGACGAAAAATGAACGCCCCATCTCTTAACGACGAAAAATTAAAGCCCCATATCTTATTTACGAAAAATGAACGTCCCATATCTTATTGACGAAAAATGAACGCCCCATCTCTTAACGACGAAAAATTAAAGCCCCATATCTTATCTACGAAAAATGAACGTCCCATATCTTATTGACGAAAAATGAACGCCCCATCTCTTAACGACGAAAAATTAAAGCCCCATATCTTATCTACGAAAAATGAACGTCCCATATCTTATTGACGAAAAATGAACGCCCCATCTCTTAACGACGAAAAATTAAAGCCCCATATCTTATCTACGAAAAATGAACGTCCCATATCTTATTGACGAAAAATGAACGCCCCATCTCTTATCGACGAAAAATAAACGCTCCTATATCTTATCGACAAAAAATGAACGTCGCCATATCTTATCGACGAAAAATTAACGCCCCCATATCTTATCGACGAAAAATGAACGTCCCATCTCTTAACGACGAAAAATTAAAGCCCCATATCTTATCTACGAAAAATGAACTTCCCATATCTTATTGACGAAAAATGAACGCCCCATCTCTTAACGACGAAAAATAAAAGCCCCATATCTTATCTACGAAAAATGAACGTCCCATATCTTATTGACGAAAAATGAACGCCCCATATCTTATCGACGAAAAATGTATGCCCCATCTCTTATCGACGAAAAATGAACGTCCCATATCTTATTGACGAAAAATGAACGCCCCATCTCTTAAAGACGAAAAATTAAAGCCCCATATCTAATAAAATAAAATAAATAAAATAAAATAAAATAATTTATTCTTCAAGTAGGCAAATTACTATGCACTTTTGAACGTCGAGTTAAAAATAAATGGCACCGGCAAGAAACTCGGCGGGACACATCTTTGCATAACATTACATCATAAATCTACGAAAAATGAACGTCCCATATGTTATTGACGAAAAATGAACGCCCCATCTCTTAACGACGAAAAATTAAAGCCCCATATCTTATCTACGAAAAATGAACGCCCCATCTCTTATCGACGAAAAATGTATGCCCCATCTCTTATCGACGAAAAATGAACGCCCCATCTCTTAACGACGAAAAATGAACGCCCCCATATCTTATCTACGAAAAATGAACGCCCCATCTCTTATTGACGAAAAATGAACGCCCTTCCACCGCCAAAACTAAACGCCCCATTTGTATGCAGGCAGGGAATGAACCCCCACCCAGTTCTACAGAGTATTCTAACCATTTTAGCGTCTTGCAGCCAGAAAGTGTAGTCCGAGAGATCAACGCCCAGCCTCCGTTCCAGCATGCTTCTCAATTTGGATAGACGTGTCCGGATATCCATTAGTTGCACTATCACCTCCTCTGAAAAAGATAACAAGTTTATAATTTGTTAAGTTTATAGTTTGTTAAGGTTCTGCCGCGAAAGAAGGAGGTCGCTGGTCCGATCCCAGCCCTGCTCACCGGGGAACTTGGTTACTTTTTCCGTAGTATATGACATCTCTTTCATTTTATAATAACAACTTTATGTTTCGGGTTGAGATATAAATAATAATTACCTACAGAACGTCGTAAAGGTCAAGTTAAGCAAGTACTGACTTGGCCAACGAGGTAACTGCTATGTGGGAGGTTGATTCGGCGACCATTGTACCGATAGTTGTTTCGGCGAACGGTCTTATAGCGAAGTCTCGACCAACATCTCGAGAGGCTCTCGCTACGAAGTTGTGGTTAGATCAGGGGTCAGATGCAGAAGACGCTAATACTGGTTTATTATTTTGTCTACCTCTTTTCGCTTATTCTCTCATTCACTCAAAGGTTAACTGGAAGAGATCTCAAGGGATAAGTTGTACTTACTTTGTACTTACTCTTTTCCTTTTGTAAATTTTAGTTTAAGAGTTATTTACATACAGTTGAATTCATACTTTTTTTCCTAATTAAGTTGAAGTATTTATTGGATCATCAATATATTTTATATTAGTTATTTTACGGAACATTGCAATGCATTCAAGTATACCTTATTTAAACATGGAAAGATTGTATTGGTATTTATAAAATTGGTCAATTACTTTTTAAATTATTATCAAACTTGCTAAGTCCTATTTGTAGGCATTTGTATGAGGAAAAAATCTTATTCTTAATTATCTGGCCACAACTATACATACATACATACAAGGTATAAATAGGCACCTATACCGGGTGTTTCCTGTAACAGGAGCAATAAATTTAATTGTAGGCAGTACTCCTCAAACCTAACAACTTTAGTTCAACGACTTTTAAAAATTATATATTCTGTAGGTTTTCACTTTTTCATACAAACTAAATAGTATTTTCAATGTACATTGACATCAGCCTAATTGTCGTCTCTTGTCATAGTTCAAAAATAACAAAATTCGCAGTACATTGCGTCTTCTAAAGAACTTTAAAGTGTAATAAAAATCAAATAAAACACTATTTTTAAAAGTCGCTGAACAAACGTTGTTCAGTTTAAGGAGTACGGCCTTGGATTAAATTTATTGCTCCTGTACAGGAAACACCTGGTATGAATCAAAACCTTTACCATCCTTTACAAAATAAAAATATGTTGAAACGCATATTTTTTACCGTTTGAATCAGTGCTCTGCATTGTATCCTCATCTTCCGGAGCATCTTCAAACACAGCTAACGGAGCCTGCAATATCTCCACACCAGTCGGAATCAGACCTAAAAACCAGGTATAATAAATATCAATAAAAAAATTAGGTCCGCCTAAAGCAAAGGGGGCGCAAAGTAAGGACTTAGAATTTTTTTGATCAAAAGTGAAAATTATATAGGAATCATAAAATACTTAGGAAAATTTTATTCAAAACGCTAAAATAAGCATGTTTTATAGAAAAAACTTTTTCTCTAAAATCAAAAATGGCCAAGATATTCGCCCTCAAAGATTGATGGTTTTCAAGGGAGCTGGGACATAGAAAAATTTCGATGGATGATGTTGGTGTTATTATAACACCTATTTATTATTATTTTATCGTAAAGATTATGTCTTTTTTATATTGTGTCAGACACTGCCTTAGCTCCGGCGCTGCGGGAAGTGCAGCCCTTCCGCCCTTGCGTGACAAAGCACGGTCGCCCGTACTCCGCTTCGCAGCTTCGGCCTGTTGGTCGCCTTCGGCGACCAGCCTCAGCCGCTCCGCTCCGCACGGCTCCCGAGCTTTGTCACGGCGGGCGAGGGCTGCTCTCCCTCCGCGCCTCCGGCTTTTTATATACACTCTAGGGGTAGGGCAGACAAGACCACGTGGAATCGGGGTTGACAGCTTCGGTTCTGTGGCAAGTCTTATGATAATGCAATGCTTATTTTAGCGTAGCGTGTTTTAGCTAGATTCGGACTTTCGCAGCCTAATATTGAATACATAATATTCCATCATTGAGAAAATTACATTTTACAATCCGTCATGTATCTTGGTAATTATCAAGTTTAGAGAAAAGTTGCCCCAACAAAACATGCTTATTTCAGCGTATTTATTACGATAAAACAATAATAAATAGGTGTTAATGACACCAACATTCATCGAAATTTTTCTGTCCCAGCTCCCTTGAAAACCATCAATCTTTGAGGGCGAATATCTCGGCTATTTTCGATTTTAGAGAAAAAGTTTTTTCTATAAAACATGCTTATTTTAGCGTAATATTTACGATAAAGCAATAATAAATAGGTGTTATAATAACACCAACATCCATCGAAATTTTTCTATGTCCCAGCTCCCTTGAAAACCATCAATCTTTGAGGGCGAATATCTCGGCCATTTTTGATTTTAGAGAAAAGTTGTTCCTATAAAACATGCTTATATTAGCGTAATCTTTACGATAAAACAATAATAAATAGGTGTTATAATGACACCAACTCCATCAAAAATTTTTTAAGTCCTGCGCCCCCTTTGCTTTAGTCCAACCAAAAATTACCCTGGCCACAGTTGAATTAACTGGATAAAGTAGCTAATAAAACTGAAGGCGCCTTAGGAGGCCTTTGCCACTGCGGGAATGGACAAACCAAAAGAGGATAAGAAGAAGGAACCAAATACACACAGAAGATAACTTAATAAAACTTTATAACTTCACACAAATTGTCAATTAAATATAGTCTGAATAAAGGCTAATATAATATAATAATTTATTTTCTAGCCTTACTCAGTGCTATGAAATTCGAATGTTCATAGCGATGTTTATTCGATTTACATTATTACCTACATTATTGATTTCAAATTCTTATATCATTTTTTAGGTTGGTTGGGGAGGATAACTGTGTTTATTTGAATGTTGTTGTCTATTTAAGTATTTATAACATCACTTAGTACCCTTTGCAGTTTGAACTAAGTCAATCTGTGTGAGACTGCATACAAATTTTTATTTGTTTAGCCAACATTTTCTTATGTGACAAACGGAGAGGCTTTTTAATATTAATGAAATTACTCTTAAAACCTCAACCAAGTCTTTATTATCAAAATAGGAATGAAGAATATTTACATTTAGTAAATATAACTTGCAACTACCCAAAGTTGCAGATATACTTTGCCCTTCAAATAAATATTTATACCATAGCATTCATACTGTATTTATAAAGATAACCTTACCTAAATCAGATTCCGTAACATATTGAGGAATGATCGACAAAGGATCCGGAGTCTCTACACCACCAGCGGCTTCCTCAAAAGCATTTTCCACGCTTTCCATTTTTATCGTGCGTACATTTAGAAGATCGTTTAAATCCGTCACCTCCATCAGTCTTTATCGCACTAAACCACACGTTAAATTCACAGTAATAAGTAAACTATAAAAACTTGCGATATTTTGACAGAGTTCAAAATTTTACGAATAGGAAAAGGAAATTGGTCGAATTGTTCACTTCCGTCTATGTACGATCCGCGTGCACCAAAACAAGTCGCCATTGACAAGCAGTATTATGACAGTTCGATTTTTACTTATTGAAATACCCTATGGTTCGAAGACAATTGACGTTTATTTTTATTAGGTTGGCTTAGCTGATTACGCCTATATATTTATATAGCTCGTACCGTACCAATATTTGTATGAAGTTGGTCAAATGAATTTATTTTGTTTATGATGTTGGTGTTACTAGCTCTTTCCAGTGCTGCCATCTGTTGTGCAGTAGTACAAGCTTTATCTCTACCGGACAAAAGATGCGCTTAAATTTCCTAATTCTCATTCAGTTTTCCTTCGTTAATTTAATTGTATATACAGTATAGATTTTCTTATCTTAATTCTTATAGGGAGTATTCACACGAGAGGTATATAGATCAGAGACTGCCACAAAGATTGGTCGTGGGTTGTCCGTATCCAGCCACCAGGCCACCTTGTGGGGGCCCACACTACGCCGTCCAGGGAGTAAGGATGTGGGATCATTTTGAAGATATAAATAAAACAATGAACTTGCTTTAATTACAGTGTATTAAAAACCGAACCTTTACCTTTACATGAATGCCAAACACGAAATATATGTAATTACACATTTTAACACGAATTGATATCACATTGCTCCAAAACTTGTGCCATCAAACCATTTTACAATTTACTATTTTTGATTAAACCGGTACAATTATCTGGATGGAGACCTCTTTGAATTCTGAATTTAAAAATAATTTATTAGCAAATTTACAAAAAATGGTGCCTATAATTGATCATTTGCCGACAGATATATTGAAGCGGACAAATATATATACAAATATCTGAACAAGCAAACAAATCCTTGGCAATAGGGACGTGCCCAGATATATATGTGACCACCTCGGCTGCTCCGATATATATGATCGCGACTGTACAAAATGTTGTAGCTAAAAACTTGACAGCTGAAGAATGAGTATTAGTTGTTATATTATTTTTTACGCTTTATTTTGTCTAAGATATAAAAATCTTGAATTTTTAATAATTCATCCATCGCTTCTCTTGAGCTAATTGTACCTTTCAGAATAATTACTGTTTTTTTTACCTTTCAAAACTGTCCGATGATGTATATTTTCGAAATCCCCAAGTTAATTTGGTCACAAATGCACTGTCCTACCTCTAAATAATATTTACTAAACTGTATATAACAAAATATAATTCCATTAAAACTATTATCACTTCAGGATAAAACTTTTTTACCTTTATTTAGAAAATTGCTTTAAAATTTCACAATTTTATCTTAAAGTGATGTTTAACAAATATTTTTACACAAAATCACAATATTATAACGCTTAAATAACGAATAATATCAAAAGAGAAGGAACTACATACATTTATCATTCCCTATGGTAACAAACAAAACTGTATGAAAAACTTATGGATAATTTAAGAGGCCTTGCCTTTGAAAACTAGTGAACTCAAATCATGACCAAAGTATAAGTCATTTTAACCAACTGTTAAATGTAATGCTTTGATCTTGATTTTAGGTAGTGAAAGAGTCAAATTTTAATTTATTTCGTGTATTAAGTTAATAATGGCTTTAGCAGCGTAGGTTTAATTTATATGCCTGTGACCGAAATATTAGTCATTGGCCTTGAACCTGCGGTGCCAATATATACGTCTTTTGTAAGTATGGAAAAGGTTAAGAGATACGTCTGCCTTTGTACATATGTATATGTTAGTATCTTATGAGTATGTAAAAGAATATGACAAATTGCTATATAAGATTACCAGTGTAATATTTTGTTTGCAAAAAAGTTTAACATACAATTTTAGTATGAAAATATTTTTAACCTTCTTTATTCCATAGCGTAAGGCAAGTTTTACATACAATTTATATACACTAAAGGAATATACATATATTATTTTATATACATCTCTATAACTTATGATACAGTTTCGAATTTGTTTTTAGTTTTTATATGCTAAAAAATAATGAAAACAATTATTTCAAACTAAAATTTAAAGTTATAATCACATGAAAAACGATGCTACCTCAACGTTTCAGATTTGATGTATTCCATAAATCTAAATTTAATTAATGTATAATTACCTGATTTTTTTGTAAAATATAATTATGTTTACCTATACTTAGGCACTCTTAGCATCCTCTTATGGAAAGAAAATATCTTATATTTTATTATTATTTAAATAAAATATAAGATCGTAGTGTCAGCGAACGATTAGAAATAGCTATTTTTAAACCACGAAAAAACAAAGTGTGCCTTCCGGGTGTCTTCTTCCTTGCCACGGGCTCAGAGCCTGCGGTCCGCTTTGGCAACTATCCCACAATTTGGTGTAAGCGCAAGTTTTACGAAAGCGACTGCCATCTGACCTTCCAACCCAGAGGGTAAACTAGGCCTTATTGGGATTAGTTTGGTTTCCTCGCAAGATTATCCTTCGAAACGCGATTGGTGAATATCAAAATGATACTTTAAGTTCCGAAAAACTCATCGGTACATTAAAAAATACAAAAAGATATGAATACAGCCACAATAATATACAAAAGGTACTTTTGCGCCTGGAATGGTTCGGGGTGGGTTATTTGACTGAATAATTAATTGACATTTCGTATTTGTTTTATTGTATCATTTGTTTTATTTTAATGTGCCAGGGTTTTTTGTTATTATTAGTAAATGTTTTAGGTTAAGTAACTTATGTATGTTTTGATGTATTTTTATGATTGTGATTTATAATTAAATTCTTTTAATTTTAAAATTAAACTGCATTAAACATATACAAAATAAGTATAAACATATTTTTGGCACTTTAGCTGTATTCATATATTTGTAGTTGATGGAGCCGGGGTTTGAACCTGCGATCAAAACCGATTTGTTTGAATGTTCTTGTATGTAACATTCTAGCTTCCAAACAGATGAACCGATTTGATTTTGTGTATGATTCTTGTATGTGTTAGTCTTAAGTAAAAGGTTACAAAAGGTACCTCTTTATCGCTTGTTGATTCATTTCCAAATGAATCTTTAAGACATTAGAGCTTTATCGGTAACCAACAAAGTGGTACCTTTTACAAACTATACATATGAGTCATATGAGGTATCTTTTCCGGGGATTCTCAAATATATAATTTACTTTAAAACGAGTCTTACAAAACTTTCAGCGGAAAGAGCGCAGCGTAGCGAGATGCGATCTAAACACTAAAAACTTTGATAGAAAACCATTTATTTATTTATTTATTTATTAATAATTATAAATAATGTACAGGACTTTCATGTTTGATTATCGTGAAACTGTGAACCACTAGCTTTGCACACAGTGCTTTTTCTGTATTAAACAAAATTTCGTCGTTTATTTTTATATCTGCCAAAAATAAGATAAAAAAAACAATGTACAATGTGTTTTGTCACCAATTTTACAACCCTGTACACTATTTTTTTTGTTTTTTAACAAAGGCTTAAGAGCGAAAAAAAAAAAAGATTTATCGTGTTTAGAAAGCATTTCCAAATAAAATACCTACTTAAAACCAATACATACAATTCGACAGAAAAGGTAGAAATTAAATATAATTCATCAATTGCTTTTTTTTATAATTTTAAGACAGATTAGAGAGAAATAAATTGACAGACTGTCATGTAGCAACTTTGGAAGTTAAAATAGAATTTTCAGAACCCGAATTTATTTTGTCCGATTTATCATAAAAATCGCACTTCGCCAATGCCTCTGACTTATCTACACCACTTAAACCCTTCTTTAAATGTACATTTTTACTCTGTACAGTTCCTTCTTTTTTCAAACTATTTGTATTTTTTTCAGTGATAACTTTTTTTTCATCTGATTCCTTTCCATGATCAATGCCGTTTTCAAGAACTTCAATATTTGTATCTTTAGCATCAAGTCCAGTGCCTTCAACACCGTTACCTACAGCACTACCACTATCTTCTGTTCTCTCATCTCCAATAACTTCCTTACCTTCAGCTTTCAACCTCTCTTCCTCTTTATCTTTTTCTTCCTTTATCCTTTCTTCCTCCTTAACTCTTTCTTCCTCTTTAATCCGTTCTTCCTCGGCTTTCCTCTTCTTCTCTTCTATCTCCAGTCGCCTCAGCTTGTTCCACCACGGCATGAAGCGCTGGAACATGATGCGGCGACGATGCTGCGGTTTCAGCACCCATGACACTGCCATGTCTACGTCTGCAATCCTGGAAGGGAATAAAAAGTTGACAAACAAGATAAAATTTACAACACAACAACAACAACAAAGAAAAACAAAACAAAAACAAACAAAAACAAGATAGAATTTTGATACAAGCTTTTATCGTCGACTACTTTGGTACCATAACATTTTTATGATCAGCCAACCTTCAAAAGCTTGTGAAGTTTCAGCTTATTCGAATAACGAGAAGTTAGTCAAATTCAACTCGCAACATTTGACCCTAACAAACCCACATTGCAAGATAAATAATAGCTTGATGATGTTATTCTTCAACTGGCTAGTTTAAGAGATGACTGACAATATAACGGGACGGGACGATCTGTCAGTTTCTATAGAAAACGTCACGTGACATTCAATGGCTACGAGCTATCATGATTATTTCTATTTAAATTGACAGATCGTGCGTGACAGAAAGTCATCATTTATAGTGATTTAGGCCTACTTACATCCACCGGGGTTTCTCAACTAATCGGGGTTAAGCATTTTTTCATATGAAATTTGCCAGTTAACGTCAGGCTAACCCTAATTGGCACAAGTGGTGCTTAAACAACTAAATTGTACCAATCGTGTATCGATGAGGGAAATCAGCGCGAGGAAACCGGACCAATCCCAATAAGGCCTAGTTTACCCTCTGGGATGGAAGGTCAAATGGCAGACACTTTCGTAAAACTAGCGATTAGTTGCCAAAACGACTTGTGGCATAAGCCGGGAAAAGTCTAGGAAAAAAATAATTAAAAGTAAACCAATATTATTGTTATGTGCCAACCTAGTGATAAGATAACCCTCGTAGTATCCAAACGAGAGAAGTGGCATGAAAGAGCCAGGTATTGAAAGAGCCGCGTGCATTATTCAAGAAACTTTTCCAAAGCACCGGCAACGCTAAGAACTCACGCTCCGTAACGTTTCAAACATCAGTTTCTTAAAAATGCAAGCGGCTCGTTCAAGCCCTGGCTCTTGAATGCATCTACTCACTTCCTCTTGAATCGGTCGCGGTCCATGGCATCCTGCTCCCAGTTGCCGCGCCGAGCTTGCCGCGCGGCATAAGCCCACACTCGCATCACGTGGACTTTGGGAGGTTTCTCGGAGAAGGAGACCTGGAAGGAAAGAAAATGACATAAGTATTCGAAGCGCTTTTGGCTTAGCGGAAAGACGTCTGACTTTCAAATTCATGACCTTCAAGACGGCACGCTGTGCCCGTTCCACGCGCAAAATCATGGTTTTTGCAGCGCCTCCCCATACACTGATGCAATATGTCAGCAGCGATTGGACTAAGGCAAAGTATACCATCTTCAATGTTTGTTGGTCGACAACTGAACGAAGATTTTTAAAAACATAAATTAATTTCCTAATTTTCTTACTTAGTGTATCAATGTGTAATTCCCAACGAAGGCAACTGTCAACTAATACACCCAAATATTTAATACTGTTAGTACGCGATAAAGAGGAGCAAGTACATTGAACTGACTGACTAGGGCACGTGTGAGCTATAATATTCGAGGCTTAGCGGAAAGACGTCTGACTTTCAAATTCAAATTTCTTTATTTATCAGACAAAAATTTGGTCCAGTTAAAAATAGTTAAAAATAAAATACAATAAAATAAAACCATACAATTAACATTAAAATTAAAACAATTCTATTTTGCCATTCACCATTACGCTGGCAAATTGGCGCATGATGGCGGTGTTGGAGTTATACCTAATTGCTACCGTAGCCAGGATGGGGTTGGGGCTGACCCAAACTCTGCTAAGCAGTGCCGCGAGCCTCTTTCGCATAACGGCATAAAAGTCGTCTGTACTGACTGTACATCCGTCAGATAATGCGATTTTGGCATTAAGAAAAGGTAATAAGGTAGTTATTTGATAAGAGGGTCGAATGGATTAATCTGAGTTTGAAGATAAGCGACACATATACATATACATTTTATCATTCATTATGTTATTGAATTCTTCGAAACTATCTTTAAGGTATAGACAAAAGTCTGATTTAAGAAAATGAATTCATCAGAGCGCTTAAACAAAAGACCTTTGTTCTGATAACTGTCCATTGTATATAAATGTCTGCCTATTCTATTGTATGTAAGTATGTCTTTTTTATTACACATAAAAAGAAACAATACAAATAATAGTACTTTGAGTTACGTACTGGCACTCGGCTGCCGAAAGAAAGGAGGGTTATTACCCCGACTAGAGTCTGACCAAGCCAAGTTTGCATCGAGTTTGATATGAGACTGCGACTTCTAATTTTCTACGGTTGGTCAACCCTTGCCGCAACAAATTTTGCGTTTGGTTACGTGACGCTGACGCTCCCGCGGTGTCATTGCAATAACTGGCGCTTGCGAAACAAAACACATGCGAAAATATCTCTAGCTCACAGCCAACCGACGGCGGCGTTGCACAGAAACAGGGGAGTTCCGTAAGGTCAAATCAATTTATCAAAGCTCAACGCCTAAAATCCAACTGTGCGTAAACATCCCACATACAACCCAGCCAAAGACCCAAAGAAGACCCAGCCAAAGAAGAAGTTTGTGACACAGTCCCGTCAATCTGTATTGAAAAGAGAAGAAGTATTCGTAAAGGGTCACAATTAAAGATCGCGACCTTACATGGGTATCTATATGTCTGATTTGAACGTTTTTTTAAGCGCGTTGTAAAAGCGCCCGTGCGAATGGGACTTTCCCGAATCCATGGGGTAGCTGCGAACTGTAGTAAAAATAAATACTACACAGTAATTCACGATGATTCACTGTTTCTATCGAACCCGGAAGCTTATCTCAGACAGTCATATTAATGATGAAATAAAAAGAAACAAAAGCATTAAGAGGGGGCAGAGTAAAATCAACGAAAACAGCAGTTGCCGTTAAACGTCTCAGGGTCATAATTCTTTACAAAGATATACAAAATGTATGTTAACAGGTTCTCAAAGAGCATGTTTACACCGGATTTTTCATAATAATCGAAAATAATGTATACTTTACTAAACACATCAACGATGGTCGTGAAGGTGACGACCCAAAATCGTTTGCCCGCAAATGGTATATCTAGATCGTTTGTTCATCGTTAGTTCACGTTTGTTCAGTAGGTTAAATCGTTAGGATCCGTTTAAAACATCGTTTTTTTTAAAAAACAAAATGGGGTCGCTAACTTCACGCTAACGACCCCAAACCACATTTTTCGCGTTTTCTCGGTGTAAATCGCATGATATTCGTTAGTTCACGATTGTTCAGGAAATTAAATCGTTAGGATCCGATTCCTTCATTTTTTTTTAATTTTTTAAAGTGGGGTCGCTGCCTTCACGCGAGCGACCCCACCCCGAAATCGACCAAACCAACTATGCCCACGCATCAGGGGACGTTAGTTTACGTTTGTTCAGGCATTAGAATCGTTAGGATCCTATAAGATTTGCCGCAAAAAAATAAAATCGAAAAATACCTATAGCCCGCCCAGTACCCTTATGAAGAGTGACGTAAAAAGTTATAGAACCAAGTTCAAACGATTCCTTGGCCTTAACCAACGTCTACAGGCTATACCTAATCGATACAGTGCAGTTTCTTGCGGGCGGTCTAAAGCATATTTGAGAAACCCTCAGTTTTGGTTTTTTTTTCATACTATGGGGTTGCTGCCTTCACACTTTCGCCAACGACCCCACCCTGGAATCAACGAAACTAACCATGTGGAGACGTTGGGCGTCGTTAGTTTATGTTTGTTCAGGCATTAGAAACGTTAGAATGTCATTAGTTTTGCAATTAAAAAATAAAATTCAAATTTCATATTGGCTGAACTAAGTATCTATGTAGGGTGCTGTAGAAAGTTATGGGATGGGATCCTAACGATTCCTTGGCCTGAACAAACATCTACAGGCTATGCCTAATCGAACCAGTGCAGTTTCTTGCGGGCGATCTAAAGTATATTTGAAAAATCCTCAGTTTTGTTTTTTAATTTTCGAAGAACGGGGTGGCTGTATTTACACCTTGCCAATTCGCCAACCACCCCACCCTAAAAGTAACAAAATAACTATGTGGAGGCATGAGGCGATGTTGCCTCATGTCTGTTCAGGTATAAGAATCATTAGAATGCCATTACTTTTGCCATTAAAAAATAAAATTAAAATTTCATATTGGCCGAACTAAGTATCTATGTAGGGTGCTGTAGAAAGTTATGGGATGGGATCCTAACGATTCCTTGGCCTGAACAATCGTCTACAGGTAGGGTTTGCAATTCGAATATTCGAATATTCGAATATTCGAATTATTCGCCATAAATATTATTCGAATACTACAACACTCATTATTCGAATAAAACGAATATTTCGAATAGTGCAGATTTTATTCAGAAATTATTATTTTGAACGAAAACCTGTAATAAAATGCCTGTTTTAATTGTATTTCACTTTAATAACTCCGTGGAAACAGCCCAAATATCGTATTATAATTGGTAAAAGGATTGAGAATTCGGCTACTTGCTACGTAATTTGTTATATAGGTCGTCCCACTAGGGTTAAGTTAGCACACAACAACATTGTCCTGTAATGAGATAGAAATTTTGAAATTAAGCACTGTTCTTTTTTCGTACCGATGGCAACAGTGAATACAGTGAATTGTAAAATAGACTAAAAAGTTTTTATACCAATGAAAATATATCTAGTAGTATTTTCATTGACACTAACGTTCATTTCATTAATAAAAAGCAAAATACCTAGGCGTTACTCTAGACCGCTCCTTGTCGTATAAACACCAACTAAGCAGCACAGCCCGAAAGCTACAGACCCGGATCAACATCATCCAGAAATTGAGCGGAACCTCATGGGGAGCTAGTGCCGAAGTCCTGAGAACATCCGCGCTGTCTTTGGTTTACTCCACGGCTGAATACTGTGCACCGGTCTGGCTAGGCAGTGCCCACACCTCTAGAGTGGACGTCGAACTAAATAGGGTGATGCGACTCATCTCTGGCACGCTACAATCAACACCCTGCCACTGGCTACCAGTACTCTCCCGCATCGCCCCACCTGACTTGCGAAGGAAAGATGCCTTGATACGGGAAGCAGGAAAGATTCAGAAAAACCCGAACCTACCAATCTACGAGGAATTCTTGCACCCTGCCCATCGCCGTTTAAAATCCAGGAACGCTGCTTACAGTTTATACAAAAGCCTGGCTGACTCAAACTTTGACCTGAAACTTGAGTGGTTGCAGTCTTGGAACTCGGCGATGGCGGGGAAATTGGGCTCCAAAATTATCCCAGGTTCCAAAATCAAAGGGTCCGACCTCCCAAGACGGGACTGGTGCAAGATTAACAGGCTACGTACTGGCCACGGTCGCTGTGCTTACTACAAACATCGCTGCGGATGGGTAGAATTCCCCGGCTTGCACGTGTGGTGCTGCTGCACAAACAATCCAGCACATTATCGAGGAATGCCCCATAACACGCTACGCCGATGGACCTCCGGAAGACCTGATCACCCTCAGTGACGAGGCCATCACGTGGCTGACTCATCTTGATTTAGATTTATAGTTGAATGTATCTGTTGAATGTACGCCATACGACTAAATAATAAATTTCATTAATTAACTTTTTTGTAATCAGTACTTTATGTAGCTGTGTGTGAAATCATTCAATTCAACTCTCGTGAAACTATCTATACTGAAATAAACAGAAACCCTAAAAGGTCAATAAGCCAACCATTACCTGTGTGCGTACCATGAGTTGTTTTCGATTGCGACTGCGGCACCACTACTCTGGCAAGAGCGAGATGGATTGTCGAATACCGCAGTCGCAATTGAATACAACCCATGGTAAGCAGTAAGCACACTGCATAAGAAATATATCCTGCTCTTAGTTTAAATTTTTCGTGCATGCTGTAATTATACACCCAGTGCCTTATTTCAATGACATGTATATATTGACTTGACTTAATCGGTAAATACTATTTGGTTTTACACAGAACAGTCGGTATGCACCAATTTTTGATTGAGTTTACACTCTCTTCAGACCATATCTTTATTACTTTTAGAGATATCATATCAGCGATTTATAGTGAACCAATTATTCTACGTCAACTTGAGCTAAGCCGCGTCAGTTAAAATTTAATTAGCCGCCTAGGCATTGTTACTTGTTACCATACCATTTTATATTTTGCAGTCTTAACAAGTATCAATACAAAAATGATTCAAATAAAAATATACTTTATTCATTTGCTTAACTCAAACATGTGGATAAGGTTAAGGTTGAAAAGGATCTGAAGTGTTGCGGGTAGTCTGTAGAGTAGTGTTTTACAAAAAAATCCGTAAACCTGATTCTTCCAGATCTCGACTCGCTTGTGCCCATTCGAATCAGAATCACGATCTGATTGAAACTTGCAAACAAAAAATCCTTTCTATTTCGCCACATTTTTGTATGCACTTACTTTGAGCATGGCGTAATGAAAACTTAAATTTTATATGGAAATTTAGGGTCATTTTTTTATTATCAGGATCGAATCAGCTCGTGATTCTGATTTGAATGAGCCCATGAAGGTCCAGATCTGGAAGCATTAGGTGTTCGGGATTTTTTTTGGGAAAAGCTTAGATACCTTAGGAATAGTCAACCAATCGCTCTTGTTCCTGTAACAATGTTAAAGAAATAAAGCATACCTACATATTTAACAATTAAACTACTTAAAATCATTATTTTGACTTATTTTTCAAAAATATTCGTTTTATTCGTTTTATTCGAATATTCGAATATTGAAAATCGAAGTATTCGTATTATTCGAATACTAAAATTGGACGAATAATGCAAACCCTGGATGCCTAATCGATACAGTGCAGTTTCTTGCGGGCGATCTAAAGTATATTTGAGAAACCCTCAGTTTTGGTTTTTTTTTCTTACTATGGGGTTGCTGCCTTCACACTTTCGCCAACGACCCCACCCTGGAATCAACGAAACTAACCATGTGGAGACGTTGGGCGTCGTTAGTTTATGTTTGTTCAGGCATTAGAAACGTTAGAATGTCATTAGTTTTGCAATTAAAAAATAAAATTCAAATTTCATATTGGCTGAACTAAGTATCTATGTATTTATTATTATTGTTGTTTTGGGCTAGTGAAGATGCCGCATCGACCAGTTGTGATCTATTGTGGCAGCCCTTTATAATTCATTACTGATTCCCGTTGAGTCCAGAAAGTTCCAAATTCTTTGGGCTGTAATGTTGTGTATCTCACAGGGTTGCAGTTCGTGCCTACCGAGGTGGATACTTCTTTTGTGCATTAGTGGTCCGCAGGAGCAGAGGATGTGCATTGCAGTTTCCTCTGTTTCCTGGCAGAACCTGCATGCTGCGTCTTGTTTCTTACCCATTAGAAACATGTGCTTGTTCAACTTGCAGTGCCCAGTCAGAATTCTGACCACCGCACAGGCTTTGTACCTCTTGAGCCCTAAGAGCTCTTTAGTGTTTTTGTTGTTGAACCCTAATATTAGAGCTTTCGAGTGTGTGTTTCCTTTTACGGATTTCCACTCTGCGATTGCCCTCATCTTTTCAAGATTGTTTAGCAGAGAGTATGCCTCTCGTTTTGTAACTCCGCAAAACGGTTCCGGGCCAACGAGGGGCGTGTCCGCGCCCTTTCTGGCAAGTTCGTCCGCTGCTTCGTTTCCAGCAATGTTGGAGTGTCCTGGTACCCATCTAAGTGTAACTTTGTTGGTGTTAGCCAGGGCGTTTAAATTATTTTTGCAGTTCTGGACTAGTCTAGAGTTAACCTCTAGGGACTCTAGTGCTAGCAGGGCAGCTTGACTGTCCGAGTTAATGTAGATGTGTTGGTTTCTTAGGTTTCTGTCCAGATTGATTTCCGCGCATATGTTAATGGCAAGGACTTCTGCCTGGAAGATTGAGGCCAGTTTGCCCATGCTGACGCTGGCTCTGTGCTTAGGCCTCTCACCATAGATACCACATCCTACTTTTCCAACTGTCTTGGAACCATCCGTGTACCAAATGTGGCTTCCCTTTTCGACAAACATTTGGTCGTTGGCCCATTTGTGTCTTTGGGGTATATCCACATTGTACAGTCTGGTAAACTGACATTCCGTATGCATGTCATCTGAAGGCATGCTGAGGGTTTTGTTCTCGAAAACCCAAGCCCTGAGTTTGGTTAGCGCTTGGGAGCGCCATTTGGGCTTGTTTAGCGTGCTTATTCTGTAGATACACTGCTTGGCCTCCTTTTGCACTTGCAGGTGGAGTGGTGTGATGTTGAGCAGTGCGTCTAGGGCTGCCCCAGGTGTTGAGGAAAAGGCCCCTGTTGCTGTCAAGCAAGCCGTGCGTTGCAGGCTGTTCAGGGTATTTATAGTTGTCTTTTGGTTGGCTTTACTACACCAGACTGCGGAGGCGTAAGTAATAATGGGCCGCACTACTGCTGTGTAAAGCCACATAGCAATATTGGGTCTTAATCCCCACCTTGCTCCTGCCATTCGACAACATGACCATAAGGCCATTTTAGCTTTTTGTGTGATGTTTTTTAAGTGAGGATTCCATGTAAGCTTTTGGTCAAAAATGACCCCTAGATACTTGACCTCACTCGAAAGTGTTATTTCATGTCCATTAAGTTGTAGTTTTCCGAGTTTTTCCAGATTTCTCTTCTTTGTGAACGGCACTACAACCGTTTTGCTCGGATTTATAGACAAGTCATTTTCTTTACACCATTTAAGTATGGTGTTTAGAGCTCCTTGCATCAAGTTTGAGATTGTATGGAGGCAGGGTCCTTTGATTGGTGCTGTAGGGTGCTGTAGAAAGTTATGGGATGGGATCCTAACGATTCCTTGGCCTGAACAAACATCTACAGGCTATGCCTAATCGAACCAGTGCAGTTTCTTGCGGGCGATCTAAAGTATATTTGAGAAATCCTCAGTCTTGTATTTTTATTTTCAAAGAACGGGGTGGCTGTATTTACACCTTGCCAATTCGCCAACCACCCCACCCTAAAAGTAACAAAATAACTATGTGGAGGCATGAGGCGATGTTGCCTCATGTCTGTTCAGGTATAAGAATCATTAGAATGCCATTACTTTTGCCATTAAAAAATAAAATTAAAATTTAATATTGGCCGAACTAAGTATCTATGTAGGGTGCTGTAGAAAGTTATGGGATGGGATCCTAACGATTCCTTGGCCTGAACAATCGTCTACAGGCTATGCCTAATCGAACCAGTGCAGTTTCTTGCGGGCGATCTAAAGTATATTTGAGAAACCCTCAGTTTTGGTTTTTTTTTCTTACTATGGGGTTGCTGCCTTCACACTTTCGCCAACGACCCCACCCTGGAATCAACGAAACTAACCATGTGGAGACGTTGGGCGTCGTTAGTTTATGTTTGTTCAGGCATTAGAAACGTTAGAATGTCATTAGTTTTGCAATTAAAAAATAAAATTCAAATTTCATATTGGCTGAACTAAGTATCTATGTAGGGTGCTGTAGAAAGTTATGGGATGGGATCCTAATGATTCCTTGGCCTGAACAAACATCTACAGGCTATGCCTAATCGAACCTATGCAGTTTCTTGCGGGCGATCTAAAGTATATTTGAAAAATCCTCAGTTTTGTTTTTTAATTTTCGAAGAACGGGGTGGCTGTATTTAAACCTTGCCAATTCGCCAACCACCCCACCCTAAAAGTAACAAAATAACTATGTGGAGGCATGGGGCACTGTTGCCTCATGTCTGTTCAGGTATAAGAATCATTAGAATGCCATTACTTTTGCCATTGAAAAATAAAATTAAAATTTCATATTGGCCGAACTAAGTATCTATGTAGGGTGCTGTAGAAAGTTATGGGATGGGATCCTAACGATTCCTTGGCCTGAACAATCGTCTACAGGCTATGCCTAATCGATACAGTGCAGTTTCTTGCGGGCGATCTAAAGTATATTTGAGAAACCCTCAGTTTTGGTTTTTTTTTCTTACTATGGGGTTGCTGCCTTCACACTTTCGCCAACGACCCCACCCTGGAATCAACGAAACTAACCATGTGGAGACGTTGGGCGTCGTTAGTTTATGTTTGTTCAGGCATTAGAAACGTTAGAATGTCATTAGTTTTGCAATTAAAAAATAAAATTCAAATTTCATATTGGCTGAACTAAGTATCTATGTAGGGTGCTGTAGAAAGTTATGGGATGGGATCCTAACGATTCCTTGGCCTGAACAAACATCTACAGGCTATGCCTAATCGAACCAGTGCAGTTTCTTGCGGGCGATCTAAAGTATATTTGAAAAATCCTCAGTTTTGTTTTTTAATTTTCGAAGAACGGGGTGGCTGTATTTACACCTTGCCAATTCGCCAACCACCCCACCCTAAAAGTAACAAAATAACTATGTGGAGGCATGAGGCGATGTTGCCTCATGTCTGTTCAGGTATAAGAATCATTAGAATGCCATTACTTTTGCCATTAAAAAATAAAATTAAAATTTCATATTGGCCGAACTAAGTATCTATGTAGGGTGCTGTAGAAAGTTATGGGATGGGATCCTAACGATTCCTTGGCCTGAACAATCGTCTACAGGCTATGCCTAATCGAACCAGTGCAGTTTCTTGCGGGCGATCTAAAGTATATTTGAGAAACCCTCAGTTTTGGTTTTTTTTTCTTACTATGGGGTTGCTGCCTTCACACTTTCGCCAACGACCCCACCCTGGAATCAACGAAACTAACCATGTGGAGACGTTGGGCGTCGTTAGTTTATGTTTGTTCAGGCATTAGAAACGTTAGAATGTCATTAGTTTTGCAATTAAAAAATAAAATTCAAATTTCATATTGGCTGAACTAAGTATCTATGTAGGGTGCTGTAGAAAGTTATGGGATGGGATCCTAACGATTCCTTGGCCTGAACAAACATCTACAGGCTATGCCTAATCGAACCAGTGCAGTTTCTTGCGGGCGATCTAAAGTATATTTGAAAAATCCTCAGTTTTGTTTTTTAATTTTCGAAGAACGGGGTGGCTGTATTTACACCTTGCCAATTCGCGAACCACCCCACCCTAAAAGTAACAAAATAACTATGTGGAGGCATGGGGCACTGTTGCCTCATGTCTGTTCAGGTATAAGAATCATTAGAATGCCATTACTTTTGCCATTGAAAAATAAAATTAAAATTTCATATTGGCCGAACTAAGTATCTATGTAGGGTGCTGTAGAAAGTTATGGGATGGGATCCTAACGATTCCTTGGCCTGAACAATCGTCTACAGGCTATGCCTAATCGAACCAGTGCAGTTTCTTGCGGGCGATCTAAAGTATATTTGAGAAACCCTCAGTTTTGGTTTTTTTTTCTTACTATGGGGTTGCTGCCTTCACACTTTCGCCAACGACCCCACCCTGGAATCAACGAAACTAACCATGTGGAGACGTTGGGCGTCGTTAGTTTATGTTTGTTCAGGCATTAGAAACGTTAGAATGTCATTAGTTTTGCAATTAAAAAATAAAATTTAAATTTCATATTGGCTGAACTAAGTATCTATGTAGGGTGCTGTAGAAAGTTATGGGATGGGATCCTAACGATTCCTTGGCCTGAACAAACATCTACAGG
Organism: Lathronympha strigana; assembly: GCA_949128165.1. Lineage (NCBI taxonomy): Eukaryota > Metazoa > Arthropoda > Insecta > Lepidoptera > Tortricidae > Lathronympha > Lathronympha strigana. The sequence goes on along the minus strand of OX421928.1, from coordinate 9,092,984 downwards.
CTATGCCTAATCGAACCAGTGCAGTTTCTTGCGGGCGATCTAAAGTATATTTGAGAAATCCTCAGTCTTGTATTTTTATTTTCAAAGAACGGGGTGGCTGTATTTACACCTTGCCAATTCGCCAACCACCCCACCCTAAAAGTAACAAAATAACTATGTGGTGGCATGGGGCACTGTTGCCTCATGTCTGTTCAGGTATAAGAATCATTAGAATGCCATAACTTTTGCCATTAAAAAATAAAATTAAAATTTCATATTGGCCGAACTAAGTATCTATGTAGGGTGCTGTAGAAAGTTATGGGATGGGATCCTAACGATTCCTTGGCCTGAACAATCGTCTACAGGCTATGCCTAATCGAACCAGTGCAGTTTCTTGCGGGCGATCTAAAGTATATTTGAGAAACCCTCAGTTTTGGTTTTTTTTTTCTTACTATGGGGTTGCTGCCTTCACACTTTCGCCAACGACCCCACCTTGGAATCAACGAAACTAACCATGTGGAGACGTTGGGCGTCGTTAGTTTATGTTTGTTCAGGCATTAGAAACGTTAGAATGTCATTAGTTTTGCAATTAAAAAATAAAATTCAAATTTCATATTGGCTGAACTAAGTATCTATGTAGGGTGCTGTAGAAAGTTATGGGATGGGATCCTAACGATTCCTTGGCCTGAACAAACATCTACAGGCTATGCCTAATCGAACCAGTGCAGTTTCTTGCGGGCGATCTAAAGTATATTTGAAAAATCCTCAGTTTTGTTTTTTAATTTTCGAAGAACGGGGTGGCTGTATTTACACCTTGCCAATTCGCCAACCACCCCACCCTAAAAGTAACAAAATAACTATGTGGAGGCATGAGGCGATGTTGCCTCATGTCTGTTCAGGTATAAGAATCATTAGAATGCCATTACTTTTGCCATTAAAAAATAAAATTAAAATTTCATATTGGCCGACTAAGTATCTATGTAGGGTGCTGTAGAAAGTTATGGGATGGGATCCTAACGATTCCTTGGCCTGAACAATCGTCTACAGGCTATGCCTAATCGATACAGTGCAGTTTCTTGCGGGCGATCTAAAGTATATTTGAGAAACCCTCAGTTTTGGTTTTTTTTTCTTACTATGGGGTTGCTGCCTTCACACTTTCGCCAACGACCCCACCCTGGAATCAACGAAACTAACCATGTGGAGACGTTGGGCGTCGTTAGTTTATGTTTGTTCAGGCATTAGAGACGTTAGAATGTCATTAGTTTTGCAATTAAAAAATAAAATTCAAATTTCATATTGGCTGAACTAAGTATCTATGTAGGGTGCTGTAGAAAGTTATGGGATGGGATCCTAACGATTCCTTGGCCTGAACAAACATCTACAGGCTATGCCTAATCGAACCAGTGCAGTTTCTTGCGGGCGATCTAAAGTATATTTGACGCCCAACGTCTCCACATGGTTAGTTTCGTTGATTCCAGGGTGGGGTCGTTGGCGAAAGTGTGAAGGCAGCAACCCCATAGTAAGAAAAAAAAAACCAAAACTGAGGGTTTCTCAAATATACTTTAGATCGCCCGCAAGAAACTGCAATGGTTCGATTAGGCATAGCCTGTAGACGATTGTTCAGGCCAAGGAATCGTTAGGATCCCATCCCATAACTTTCTACAGCACCCTACATAGATACTTAGTCGGCCAATATGAAATTTTAATTTTATTTTTTAATGGCAAAAGTAATGGCATTCTAATGATTCTTATACCTGAACAGACATGAGGCAACATCGCCTCATGCCTCCACATAGTTATTTTGTTACTTTTAGGGTGGGGTGGTTGGCGAATTGGCAAGGTGTAAATACAGCCACCCCGTTCTTCGAAAATTAAAAAACAAAACTGAGGATTTTTCAAATATACTTTAGATCGCCCGCAAGAAACTGCATAGGTTCGATTAGGCATAGCCTGTAGATGTTTGTTCAGGCCAAGGAATCGTTAGGATCCCATCCCATAACTTTCTACAGCACCCTACATAGATACTTAGTTCAGCCAATATGAAATTTGAATTTTATTTTTTAATTGCAAAACTAATGACATTCTAACGTTTCTAATGCCTGAACAAACATAAACTAACGACGCCCAACGTCTCCACATGGTTAGTTTCGTTGATTCCAGGGTGGGGTCGTTGGCGAAAGTGTGAAGGCAGCAACCCCATAGTAAGAAAAAAAAACCAAAACTGAGGGTTTCTCAAATATACTTTAGATCGCCCGCAAGAAACTGCACTGTATCGATTAGGCATAGTCTGTAGACGATTGTTCAGGCCAAGGAATCGTTAGGATCCCATCCCATAACTTTCTACAGCACCCTACATAGATACTTAGTTCGGCCAATATGAAATTTTAATTTTATTTTTTAATGGCAAAAGTAATGGCATTCTAATGATTCTTATACCTGAACAGACATGAGGCAACATCGCCTCATGCCTCCACATAGTTATTTTGTTACTTTTAGGGTGGGGTGGTTGGCGAATTGGCAAGGTGTAAATACAGCCACCCCGTTCTTCGAAAATTAAAAAACAAAACTGAGGATTTTTCAAATATACTTTAGATCGCCCGCAAGAAACTGCACTGGTTCGATTAGGCATAGCCTGTAGATGTTTGTTCAGGCCAAGGAATCGTTAGGATCCCATCCCATAACTTTCTACAGCACCCTACATAGATACTTAGTTCAGCCAATATGAAATTTGAATTTTATTTTTTAATTGCAAAACTAATGACATTCTAACGTTTCTAATGCCTGAACAAACATAAACTAACGACGCCCAACGTCTCCACATGGTTAGTTTCGTTGATTCCAGGGTGGGGTCGTTGGCGAAAGTGTGAAGGCAGCAACCCCATAGTAAGAAAAAAAAACCAAAACTGAGGGTTTCTCAAATATACTTTAGATCGCCCGCAAGAAACTACACTGGTTCGATTAGGCATAGCCTGTAGACGATTGTTCAGGCCAAGGAATCGTTAGGATCCCATCCCATAACTTTCTACAGCACCCTACATAGATACCTAGTTCGGCCAATATGAAATTTTAATTTTATTTTTCAATGGCAAAAGTAATGGCATTCTAATGATTCTTATACCTGAACAGACATGAGGCAACATCGCCTCATGCCTCCACATAGTTATTTTGTTACTTTTAGGGTGGGGTGGTTGGCGAATTGGCAAGGTGTAAATACAGCCACCCCGTTCTTCGAAAATTAAAAAACAAAACTGAGGATTTTTCAAATATACTTTAGATCGCCCGCAAGAAACTGCACTGGTTCGATTAGGCATAGCCTGTAGATGTTTGTTCAGGCCAAGGAATCGTTAGGATCCCATCCCATAACTTTCTACAGCACCCTACATAGATACTTAGTTCAGCCAATATGAAATTTGAATTTTATTTTTTAATTGCAAAACTAATGACATTCTAACGTTTCTAATGCCTGAACAAACATAAACTAACGACGCCCAACGTCTCCACATGGTTAGTTTCGTTGATTCCAGGGTGGGGTCGTTGGCGAAAGTGTAAAGGCAGCAACCCCATAGTAAGAAAAAAAAACCAAAACTGAGGGTTTCTCAAATATACTTTAGATCGCCCGCAAGAAACTGCACTGGTTCGATTAGGCATAGCCTGTAGACGATTGTTCAGGCCAAGGAATCGTTAGGATCCCATCCCATAACTTTCTACAGCACCCTACATAGATACTTAGTTCGGCCAATATGAAATTTTAATTTTATTTTTTAATGGCAAAAGTAATGGCATTCTAATGATTCTTATACCTGAACAGACATGAGGCAACATCGCCTCATGCCTCCACATAGTTATTTTGTTACTTTTAGGGTGGGGTGGTTGGCGAATTGGCAAGGTGTAAATACAGCCACCCCGTTCTTCGAAAATTAAAAAACAAAACTGAGGATTTTTCAAATATACTTTAGATCGCCCGCAAGAAACTGCACTGGTTCGATTAGGCATAGCCTGTAGATGTTTGTTCAGGCCAAGGAATCGTTAGGATCCCATCCCATAACTTTCTACAGCACCCTACATAGATACTTAGTTCAGCCAATATGAAATTTGAATTTTATTTTTTAATTGCAAAACTAATGACATTCTAACGTTTCTAATGCCTGAACAAACATAAACTAACGACGCCCAACGTCTCCACATGGTTAGTTTCGTTGATTCCAGGGTGGGGTCGTTGGCGAAAGTGTGAAGGCAGCAACCCCATAGTAAGAAAAAAAAACCAAAACTGAGGGTTTCTCAAATATACTTTAGATCGCCCGCAAGAAACTACACTGGTTCGATTAGGCATAGCCTGTAGACGATTGTTCAGGCCAAGGAATCGTTAGGATCCCATCCCATAACTTTCTACAGCACCCTACATAGATACTTAGTTCGGCCAATATGAAATTTTAATTTTATTTTTCAATGGCAAAAGTAATGGCATTCTAATGATTCTTATACCTGAACAGACATGAGGCAACATCGCCTCATGCCTCCACATAGTTATTTTGTTACTTTTAGGGTGGGGTGGTTGGCGAATTGGCAAGGTGTAAATACAGCCACCCCGTTCTTCGAAAATTAAAAAACAAAACTGAGGATTTTTCAAATATACTTTAGATCGCCCGCAAGAAACTGCACTGGTTCGATTAGGCATAGCCTGTAGATGTTTGTTCAGGCCAAGGAATCGTTAGGATCCCATCCCATAACTTTCTACAGCACCCTACATAGATACTTAGTTCAGCCAATATGAAATTTGAATTTTATTTTTTAATTGCAAAACTAATGACATTCTAACGTTTCTAATGCCTGAACAAACATAAACTAACGACGCCCAACGTCTCCACATGGTTAGTTTCGTTGATTCCAGGGTGGGGTCGTTGGCGAAAGTGTGAAGGCAGCAACCCCATAGTAAGAAAAAAAAACCAAAACTGAGGGTTTCTCAAATATACTTTAGATCGCCCGCAAGAAACTGCACTGTATCGATTAGGCATAGCCTGTAGACGATTGTTCAGGCCAAGGAATCGTTAGGATCCCATCCCATAACTTTCTACAGCACCCTACATAGATACTTAGTTCGGCCAATATGAAATTTTAATTTTATTTTTTAATGGCAAAAGTAATGGCATTCTAATGATTCTTATACCTGAACAGACATGAGGCAACATCGCCTCATGCCTCCACATAGTTATTTTGTTACTTTTAGGGTGGGGTGGTTGGCGAATTGGCAAGGTGTAAATACAGCCACCCCGTTCTTCGAAAATTAAAAAACAAAACTGAGGATTTTTCAAATATACTTTAGATCGCCCGCAAGAAACTGCATAGGTTCGATTAGGCATAGCCTGTAGATGTTTGTTCAGGCCAAGGAATCATTAGGATCCCATCCCATAACTTTCTACAGCACCCTACATAGATACTTAGTTCAGCCAATATGAAATTTGAATTTTATTTTTTAATTGCAAAACTAATGACATTCTAACGTTTCTAATGCCTGAACAAACATAAACTAACGACGCCCAACGTCTCCACATGGTTAGTTTCGTTGATTCCAGGGTGGGGTCGTTGGCGAAAGTGTGAAGGCAGCAACCCCATAGTAAGAAAAAAAAACCAAAACTGAGGGTTTCTCAAATATACTTTAGATCGCCCGCAAGAAACTGCACTGTATCGATTAGGCATAGCCTGTAGACGATTGTTCAGGCCAAGGAATCGTTAGGATCCCATCCCATAACTTTCTACAGCACCCTACATAGATACTTAGTTCGGCCAATATGAAATTTTAATTTTATTTTTTAATGGCAAAAGTAATGGCATTCTAATGATTCTTATACCTGAACAGACATGAGGCAACATCGCCTCATGCCTCCACATAGTTATTTTGTTACTTTTAGGGTGGGGTGGTTGGCGAATTGGCAAGGTGTAAATACAGCCACCCCGTTCTTCGAAAATTAAAAAACAAAACTGAGGATTTTTCAAATATACTTTAGATCGCCCGCAAGAAACTGCACTGGTTCGATTAGGCATAGCCTGTAGACGATCGTTCAGGCCAAGGAATCGTTAGGATCCCATCCCATAACTTTCTACAGCACCCTACATAGATACTTAGTTCGGCCAATATTAAATTTTAATTTTATTTTTTAATGGCAAAAGTAATGGCATTCTAATGATTCTTATACCTGAACAGACATGAGGCAACATCGCCTCATGCCTCCACATAGTTATTTTGTTACTTTTAGGGTGGGGTGGTTGGCGAATTGGCAAGGTGTAAATACAGCCACCCCGTTCTTCGAAAATTAAAAAACAAAACTGAGGATTTTTCAAATATACTTTAGATCGCCCGCAAGAAACTGCACTGGTTCGATTAGGCATAGCCTGTAGATGTTTGTTCAGGCCAAGGAATCGTTAGGATCCCATCCCATAACTTTCTACAGCACCCTACATAGATACTTAGTTCAGCCAATATGAAATTTGAATTTTATTTTTTAATTGCAAAACTAATGACATTCTAACGTTTCTAATGCCTGAACAAACATAAACTAACGACGCCCAACGTCTCCACATGGTTAGTTTCGTTGATTCCAGGGTGGGGTCGTTGGCGAAAGTGTGAAGGCAGCAACCCCATAGTAAGAAAAAAAAACCAAAACTGAGGGTTTCTCAAATATACTTTAGATCGCCCGCAAGAAACTGCACTGTATCGATTAGGCATAGCCTGTAGACGATTGTTCAGGCCAAGGAATCGTTAGGATCCCATCCCATAACTTTCTACAGCACCCTACATAGATACTTAGTTCGGCCAATATGAAATTTTAATTTTATTTTTTAATGGCAAAAGTAATGGCATTCTAATGATTCTTATACCTGAACAGACATGAGGCAACATCGCCTCATGCCTCCACATAGTTATTTTGTTACTTTTAGGGTGGGGTGGTTGGCGAATTGGCAAGGTGTAAATACAGCCACCCCGTTCTTCGAAAATTAAAAAACAAAACTGAGGATTTTTCAAATATACTTTAGATCGCCCGCAAGAAACTGCACTGGTTCGATTAGGCATAGCCTGTAGATGTTTGTTCAGGCCAAGGAATCGTTAGGATCCCATCCCATAACTTTCTACAGCACCCTACATAGATACTTAGTTCAGCCAATATGAAATTTGAATTTTATTTTTTAATTGCAAAACTAATGACATTCTAACGTTTCTAATGCCTGAACAAACATAAACTAACGACGCCCAACGTCTCCACATGGTTAGTTTCGTTGATTCCAGGGTGGGGTCGTTGGCGAAAGTGTGAAGGCAGCAACCCCATAGTATGAAAAAAAAACCAAAACTGAGGGTTTCTCAAATATGCTTTAGACCGCCCGCAAGAAACTGCACTGTATCGATTAGGCATAGCCTGTAGACGTTGGTTAAGGCCAAGGAATCGTTTGAACTTGGTTCTATAACTTTTTACGTCACTCTTCATAAGGGTACTGGGCGGGCTATAGGTATTTTTCGATTTTATTTTTTTGCGGCAAATCTTATAGGATCCTAACGATTCTAATGCCTGAACAAACGTAAACTAACGTCCCCTGATGCGTGGGCATAGTTGGTTTGGTCGATTTCGGGGTGGGGTCGCTCGCGTGAAGGCAGCGACCCCACTTTGAAAAATAAAAAAAAAATGAAGGAATCGGATCCTAACGATTTAATTTCCTGAACAATCGTGAACTAACGAATATCATGCGATTTACACCGAGAAAACGCGAAAAATGTGGTTTGGGGTCGTTAGCGTGAAGTTAGCGACCCCATTTTGTTTTTTAAAAAAAACGATGTTTCAAACGGATCCTAACGATTTAACCTACTGAACAAACGTGAACTAACGATGAACAAACGATCTAGATATGCCATTTGCGGGCAAACGATTTTGGGTCGTCAACTTCACGACCATACATCAACGCAAAAGTTCACTAAACTTGTGAAAACGTGTGTTAGCGTTTAACGTCTCCTGAAAAAAAAATATACTACTGTAATTTTAAAAACATACTAAATACAATCTCAAGTATGTTAGCTACTCTGGAAATTTTATTTTATGCCAAAATACTCTTTGGTTATTTTATTGTGATTTTTTTTAAATGCCCTCAAAATCCGCCATACAAAATTACTATGGGATCTAGACGTTGAAATATAACAAGTGATCAAAACCCAAAATAGCCAGTCTGCCCCGACCTCTCGAAGCGACACCACGTCTCGTTGCGGAGCGTTTTGACCTTGAGATATATTGTGCACGTATACTGTGCCACACAAGTGGCAAAATCGGGTAAGTCTATTTTGTTATTTTTACGTGCTTCTGAAGAATAATATTTTACCTGCTTGTTTAAGGCAAATTAAATCTAAATTGTCTAAACTAGTACTTGAACCGCGTAAGGCGATATCCGTATACGAATGTCGTTCATAACGCCGTAAGCGCCACCAACAATAAGGTCCCTTTTCCCAGATAAGGTCTGATGAAGGAGCAGAAAGGTGTCAACCGGTTCTCAGGAACCAGTGGGTGGGAATACCTTCGTGTTCAGACTCGTAGATTTTGTTTTGACGAGCACTTGGGCTATACATGGTGTCCAAGGTCTGATGGTGGAGCAGAAAAGTGTCAACTGGTACTCAGGAACCAGTTGATAGAATACCTTCGTGTTTACTCTCGTTGGTTTTGATTCGACGAGCACTTGGGCCATGCATGGTTTCCAAGGTCTGATGATGGAGCAGATATTTATAAATATATTAAAAATTTATAAATTATATTTATTATATTAATATTTATAAATTTTGTAAGGTTGACTCCGATTTGGATAAAAATCGATATCTGAGGATCCGGCGGGGTGATTAACATGAATCTTGAGTCAAAATTGTTACATATTGATAAAACCGACGCCATCTTGGATTTTGCAAGATCAACTCCGATTTGGATAAAAATCGATATCTGACGATCCGGCGGGGTCCTTATTATTTTTTATTATTATTGTTGTTTTGGGCTAGTGAAGATGCCGCATCGACCAGTTGTGATCTATTGTGGCAGCCCTTTATAATTCATTACTGATTCCCGTTGAGTCCAGAAAGTTCCAAATTCTTTGGGCTGTAATGTTGTGTATCTCACAGGGTTGCAGTTCGTGCCTACCGAGGTGGATACTTCTTTTGTGCATTAGTGGTCCGCAGGAGCAGAGGATGTGCATTGCAGTTTCCTCTGTTTCCTGGCAGAACCTGCATGCTGCGTCTTGTTTCTTACCCATTAGAAACATGTGCTTGTTCAACTTGCAGTGCCCAGTCAGAATTCTGACCACCGCACAGGCTTTGTACCTCTTGAGCCCTAAGAGCTCTTTAGTGTTTTTGTTGTTGAACCCTAATATTAGAGCTTTCGAGTGTGTGTTTCCTTTTACGGATTTCCACTCTGCGATTGCCCTCATCTTTTCAAGATTGTTTAGCAGAGAGTATGCCTCTCGTTTTGTAACTCCGCAAAACGGTTCCGGGCCAACGAGGGGCGTGTCCGCGCCCTTTCTGGCAAGTTCGTCCGCTGCTTCGTTTCCAGCAATGTTGGAGTGTCCTGGTACCCATCTAAGTGTAACTTTGTTGGTGTTAGCCAGGGCGTTTAGATTATTTTTGCAGTTCTGGACTAGTCTAGAGTTAACCTCTAGGGACTCTAGTGCTAGCAGGGCAGCTTGACTGTCCGAGTTAATGTAGATGTGTTGGTTTCTTAGGTTTCTGTCCAGATTGATTTCCGCGCATATGTTAATGGCAAGGACTTCTGCCTGGAAGATTGAGGCCAGTTTGCCCATGCTGACGCTGGTTCTGTGCTTAGGCCTCTCACCATAGATACCACATCCTACTTTTCCAACTGTCTTGGAACCATCCGTGTACCAAATGTGGCTTCCCTTTTCGACAAACATTTGGTCGTTGGCCCATTTGTGTCTTTGGGGTATATCCACATTGTACAGTCTGGTAAACTGACATTCCGTATGCATGTCATCTGAAGGCATGCTGAGGGTTTTGTTCTCGAAAACCCAAGCCCTGAGTTTGGTTAGCGCTTGGGAGCGCCATTTGGGCTTGTTTAGCGTGCTTATTCTGTAGATACACTGGTTGGCCTCCTTTTGCACTTGCAGGTGGAGTGGTGTGATGTTGAGCAGTGCGTCTAGGGCTGCCCCAGGTGTTGAGGAAAAGGCCCCTGTTGCTGTCAAGCAAGCCGTGCGTTGCAGGCTGTTCAGGGTATTTATAGTTGTCTTTTGGTTGGCTTTACTACACCAGACTGCGGAGGCGTAAGTAATAATGGGCCGCACTACTGCTGTGTAAAGCCACATAGCAATATTGGGTCTTAATCCCCACCTTGCTCCTGCCATCCGGCGGGGTCCTTAACATGAATCCAGAATCAAAATCGTAAAATATTGTAAAAAGCGACGCCATCTTGGATTTTGTGCGATAAACTCCGATTTGGATAAAAAAAGATATCTGGGGATCCGGCGGGGTCCTTAACATGAATCCAGAATCAAAATCGTAAAATATTGTAAACAGCGACGCCATCTTAGATTTTGTGAGATTAACTCCGATTTGGATAAAAATCGATATCTGAGGATCCGGCACAGTGATTAACATGAATCCAGAGTCAAAATTGTAAAATATTGTAAAAACCGACGCCATCTTGGATTTTGTAAAATCAACTCCGATTTGGATAAAAATCGATATCTGACTATCCGGCGCGGTCCTTAACATGAATCCAGAATCAAAATTGTAAAATATTGTTAAAACCGACGCCATCTTGGATTTTGTAAAATCAACTCCGATTAAGATAAAAATCGATATCTGACTATCCGGCGGGGTCCTTAACATGAATCCAGAGTCAACATTGTAAAATATTGTAAAAACCGACGCCATCTTGGATTTTGTAAAATCAACTCCGATTTGGATAAAAATCGATATCTGACTATCCGGCGGGGTCCTTAACATGAATCCAGAGTCAACATTGTAAAATATTGTAAAAACCGACGCCATCTTGGATTTTGTAAAATCAACTCCGATTTGGATAAAAATCGATATCTGACTATCCGGCGGGGTCCTTAACATGAATCCAGAGTCAACATTGTAAAATATTGTAAAAACCGACGCCATCTTGGATTTTGTAAAATCAACTCCGATTTGGATAAAAATCGATATCTGAGGATCCGACGGAGTGATTAACATGAATCCAGAGTCAAAATTGTAAAATATTGTAATAACCGACGCCATCTTGGATTTTGTAAAATCAACTCCGATTTGGATAAAAATCGATATCTGACTATTCAGCGGGGTCCTTAACATGAATCCAGAATCAAAATTGTAAAATATTTTAAAAACCGACGCCATCTTGGATTTTGTAGGATTGAATCTGATTTGGATAAAAATCGATATCTGAGGATCCGGCGCAGTAATTAACATGAATCCAGAGTCAACATTGTAAAATATTGTAAAAACCGACGCCATCTTGGATTTTGTAAAATCAACTCCGATTTGGATAAAAATCGATATCTGAGGATCCGACGGAGTGATTAACATGAATCCAGAGTCAAAATTGTAAAATATTGTAATAACCGACGCCATCTTGGATTTTGTAAAATCAACTCCGATTTGGATAAAAATCGATATCTGACTATTCGGCGGGGTCCTTAACATGAATCCAGAATCAAAATCGTAAAATATTGTAAAAAGCGACGCCATCTTGGATTTTGTGAGCTTAACTCCGATTCGGATAAAAATCGATATCTGAGGATCCGACTGAGTGATTAACATGAATCCAGAGTCAAAATTGTAAAATATTGTAAAAACCGACGCCATCTTGGATTTTGTAAAATCAACTCCGATTTGGATAAAAATCGATATCTGACTATCCGGCGCGGTCCTTAACATGAATCCAGAATCAAAATTGTAAAATATTGTTAAAACCGACGCCATCTTGGATTTTGTAAAATCAACTCCGATTTGGATAAAAATCGATATCTGACTATCCGGCGGGGTCCTTAACATGAATCCAGAATCAAAATCGTAAAATATTGTAAAAAGCGACGCCATCTTGGATTTTGTGAGATTAACCCCGATTTGGATAAAAATCGATATCTGAGGATCCGGCGGGGTGATTAACATGAATCTTGAGTCAAAATTGTAAAATATTGTTAAAACCGACGCCATCTTGGATTTTGTAAGATCAACTCCGATTTGGATAAAAATCGATATCTGAGGATCCGGCGCAGTGATTAACATGAATCCAGAGTCAACATTGTAAAATATTGTAAAAACCGACGCCATCTTGGATTTTGTAAAATCAACTCCGATTTGGATAAAAATCGATATCTGACTATTCGGCGGGGTCCTTAACATGAATCCAGAATAAAAATCGTAAAATATTGTAAAAAGCGACGCCATCTTGGATTTTGTGAGCTTAACTCCGATTCGGATAAAAATCGATATCTGAGGATCCGGCGCAGTGATTAACATGAATCCAGAGTCAACATTGTAAAATATTGTAAAAACCGACGCCATCTTGGATTTTGTAAAATCAACTCCGATTTGGATAAAAATCGATATCTGACTATCCGGCTAGGGTTTGCATTATTCGTCCAATTTTAGTATTCGAATAATACGAATACTTCGATTTTCAATATTCGAATATTTCGAATAAAACGAATATTTTTGAAAAATAACTCAAAATAATGATTTTAAGTTGTTTAATTGTTAAATATGTAGGTATGTGTTATGTATGTACCGCTTGCATGTGTGTGTGTGGCTGCGCCCACCACGAACCCGATGAATAAAGCAGTGCATTACCAGCTACCGGTTGTTTCACTTGCGTCGATTACGTATCCAACAGTGGCGACGAATACCCACATTAAGGAAAAAAAAAACATGTCGACTGGATTATTTGGAATTTTAACAAGTTTTGACCACAATGGACAGGAGTGGAAGACATACAAAAGCCGCTTAACACAGTGGTTCGTGGCAAATGACATAACCGACGCAACAGATACGACCGGAACAAAGCGAAGGGCTATTTTGCTTAGTGCACTCACGGAGGGTACCTACAGACTCGCTGCAGATTTGGTTTTGCCAAAAGATGTGCAAACGGTGCCCTATGATGATATCGTAAGAAGTTTGGACACCCATTTCAACCCTAAAAGAGTTGGGTTCAGCGAAAGGCATAATTTCTACGCAGCGCTGCAAAAACAGGGTGAATCTCACTCACAGTGGGCCGCAAGACTTCGTGGGTTAACGTCGCTTTGTGCCTTTAATAATGTTGAGGAAGCGCTACTCGATCGCTTTATTATGGGCATGAGAGCGTGTTACGAAAAAGAGAAGTTATACGCGCAAGATTTGGCTGGCCTGACGCTGGGCAAAGCGGTGGAGTATGCTGAAAATGTTAGCACAGCGCGCGCAGCTGCTGCCGCCATCGCGAGCGGAGCTGGCGCGTCCGCCGCCAGCGCCGCCGCCCCGGACTCGCTTTTAAAGATTTCGCGCAGTGCTAGTGCCAAGGGACCAGCCGTCACTAGTGGTGGTCGCGTAGGGAAGGCAAAGTGTAATGTGTGTGGATATACTAACCACAAGACCACGGAGTGCCAATATAAGGATTATGTGTGTAAGAAGTGCAATGTCAAAGGTCATCTACGTAGGATGTGTCCGTCCAAAGTGAATTACGTAGACAATGGAGCCGGAGACGAGGATTTCGGAGACGATGGTGAGGTATTTATTATACGTTCGTTGCGGGGGGAACCAATGGTAGGAACTGTCGCTATTCGAGGAGAAAAAATAAATTTTGAGATAGATACCGGTGCTGCCGTAACAGTAATTTCCCATGATATTTATAAATTACATTTTAAAGATGTGCCATTGGGGCCGTTACGTAAGAGGTTAGTCAGTTACAACGGTGATAACATTCCATGTGTGGGGGTAGTGCGGCTACCTGTGTGCTATGCGGGCCGCACGCACACATTAGACATACATGTGGTACGTGACGGTGGAGTATCCCTTCTTGGTAGGGATTTTATATCGGCTTTTCAGTTGGGACTCGTACCAATTAATTACTGTCATCAATTGTCTTCGGTGGAACAATTGCAAACAAAATTTCCTAAATTATTTTCGGACTCATTAGGTTGTTTTAATAAACATAAAGTTAAATTAAGGCTGAAAGATAACGCTAAACCAGTATTCTTTAAAGCACGGCCGATAGCATTTGCTTTGCGCGATAAGGTAAACAAAGAGATTGACAGGCTAGTACAGTTAGGTATTCTGAAACCGGTTGATCATGCGGAATACGCTTCGCCAATAGTTCCGGTTCTTAAACGAAATGGCAGCGTCCGATTGTGTGCTGATTATTCAGTAACCATTAATAAACAGCTGATAGTCGATCAGTATCCCTTGCCGACGGCTAAGGAATTATTTACTAAGCTGTATGGTGGTATTAAGTTTACAAAACTTGACTTATCAATGGCCTACAACCAATTTGTTTTGGATGATGAGTCACAGCCATATACGTGCATAAACACAACTCGCGGATTATATATGTATACTCGTCTCGTGTTCGGCCTCGCTAGCGCGCCGGCCGTATTCCAGCGCGCTATGGAGGGCGTGCTAGCCGGCATGGACGGCGTGCTGTGCCTACTCGATGACGTGCTGGTCACGGGCCGCGATGACGCAGAGCACGCTCGTAGGTTAAACGCCGTACTCGAAAGATTACAAGACGCAGGATTGACATTGCAACAGGAAAAGTGCGATTTTTATAAAAACGAAGTTAGCTATTTGGGATATGTTATAGATAAAAACGGGTTACATAAGTCACCAGATAAGGTCGAGGCAATATTAAAGGCCCCAGTCCCGAATAATGTCAGCGAGCTCCAATCATTTTTGGGGTTAGTAAATTACTATAGGAATTTTATACCAAATGCGTCGTCAATTTGTATGGAAGATCAGAACCGTTCACCCTCCGCACTGATCATAAACCCCTTATATCGATTTTTGGTCCTTATAATGGAATTCCAGAAGTCACAGCAAATCGACTCCAACGTTATGCAATATTTTTAAGTGCATATAATTATTGCATTGAATATGTGCGAAGTGCTGACAACAGCGCCGATTTTTTGTCTCGCGCTAGTCTGCCGGCGGCGCCGGTAGGCGAGCGCGGGGCGTGCGCGGGCGCGGGGGTGACCCAGGAATGTGCTGACGGCGTGGAACCGTGCGATCGCGCCGCTTATGTGCATTTTGTTTTAAGTGGAAGTTTACCTGTTACTTTCGCAGACGTTTGCAAAGAAACCCACAATGACGTTATTTTAACTAAAGTACGTAACTACATAATGGAGGGATGGCCGAACAAAGTTAGCGATATACAGATAAAACCGTACCACTTGTGTCGCAATCAGCTATCATACGAAAATGGGTGCATAATGAGGGGGCATAAGGTTGTAATTCCCGTGTCGTTACGCGAAAATGTGCTGTCTGAGCTTCACAAAACGCATCTTGGTATAGTAAAGACCAAGGCGGAGGTTCGTTCTAGATTTTGGTTCCCGGGCGTAGATGAAGCTGTCGAACGAATGATAGGGTCTTGTGACACATGCATACAGATGCGACCTGCGCCGGCGCGAGTCCAGCCTGTACCGTGGACACCGCCTAAAGAGGCTGGTAATCGTGTCCACGCAGATTTTCTCGGCCCAATAAACAGTCGCATGTACTTAGTGCTAGTAGATGCGTATAGCAAATGGCCGGAAGTGTACGATATGGCCAACACAATTACGTCCACTGCGACTATAGAGAAATTTTACTTTATTCCTTTAACATTGTTACAGGAACAAGGGCTATTGGTTGACAATTCCTAATGTTGGTATCTAAGCTTTTCCCAAAAAAATCCCGAACACCTCATTCTTCCAGATCTGGACCTTCATGGGCTCATTCAAATCAGAATCACGAGCCGATTCGATCGTGATAATAAAAAAATTACCCTAAATTTCCATATAAAATTTAAGTTTTCATTACGCCATGCTCAAAGTAAGTACATACAAAAATGTGGCGAAATAGAAAGGATTTTTTGTGGTATTTTTTTTACTATCAAGATCCAATCAGATCGTGATTCTGATTCGAATGGGCCCAAGCGAGTCAAGATCTGGAAGAATCAGGTTTACGGATTTTTTTTTAAAACACTACTCTACAGACTACCCGCAACGGCCGCAACACTTCAGATCCTTTTCAACCATAACCTTATCCACGTGTTTGAGTTAAGCAAATGAATAAAGTCTATTTTTATTTGAATCGTTTTTGTAATGATACTTGTTAAGACTGCAAAATATAAAATGGTATGGTAACAAGTAACAATGCCTAGGCAGCTAATTAAATTTTAAATGACGCGGCTTAGCTTAAGTTCACGTAGAATATTTGGTTTACTATAAATCGCTAATATCTCAGAGTCAGATTCAGATTTATTAATCTCATAATATAGGTAGATTACATTATAAATTGCAGGCATGTCAATCTACAAGTATTCATTTTATGATCGTCAGAATAGGTATAAGAGTATAAATCAAATCATTACAAGATATAAAATTTCATACAATGTCACAATAGTATCTCCTGTAGTGGATCGTCAAAATCTATGCATCATTTATATATTCATTCATAGAATATAATGGATTATCCAAAAAAAAAATGTCTTAAACCTCTAAAAGTAATAAAGATCTGAAGAGTGTAAACTCAATCAAAAATTGGTGCATGCCGACTGTACTGTGTATAATATACATGTCATTGAAATAAGGCACTGGGTGTGTAATTACGGTATGCACGAGAAATTTAAACTAAGAGCAGGATCTATTTCTTGTGCAGTGTGTTAAATTAAACGGCATTCGACAGTATATATGTCTCGCTCCTGCCAGAGTAGTGGTAGGAGCGAGACGGACTTACTTTTGAATGCCGCAGTCGCAATCGAAAACAGCTCATGGTACGTACATAGGTAATGGTTGGCTTATTGAGCTTTTAGGGTTTCTATTTATTTCAATTATAGGTAGTTTCACGAGAGTTAAAGTGAATGATTTCACACAGAGCTACATAAAGTACCGATTACAAAAAAAGTTAACGAATGAAATTAACGTTTGTGTCAATGAAAACACTACTGGATATATATTCATTGGTATATAAACTTTTTGGTCTATTTTACAATTCACTGTAGAACTTGCCATCGGTACGAAAAAAGAACAGTACTTAATTTCAAAATCTCGATCTCAATACAGGACAATGTTGTTGTCTGACTAACTTAACTCTAGTGAGACTACCTATAATACTAATTAGATAGCAGGTAGCCGAATTCGCAATCCTTTTACCAATTATGATACGATATTTGGGTAGTTTTAGAAGATTTAATTTTAGGCTTCAATGAATTTGGGCAAATGAAAAGAAAAATAATTTAATAAGAATTAGTCTACTATTAAAACGGTTTTTTTACTTCGAATTTAAATCTGTTTCCACGGAGTTCTTAAAGTGAAATACAATTAATATTCGAATATTCGAATATTCGAATTGCAAACCCTACATAGTGGTCCTTAACATGAATCCAGAATCAAAATTGTAAAATATTGTTAAAACCGACGCCATCTTGGATTTTGTAAAATCAACTCCGATTTGGATAAAAATCGATATCTGACTATTCGGCGGGGTCCTTAACATGAATCCAGAATAAAAATCGTAAAATATTGTAAAAAGCGACGCCATCTTGGATTTTGTGAGCTTAACTCCGATTCGGATAAAAATCGATATCTGAGGATCCGACTGAGTGATTAACATGAATCCAGAGTCAAAATTGTAAAATATTGTAAAAAGCGACGCCATCTTGGATTTTGTGATATTAAATGTGATTTGGATAAAAATCGATATCTGAGGATCCGGCACAGTGATTAACATGAATCCAGAGTCAAAATTGTAAAATATTGTAAAAACCGACGCCATCTTGGATTTTGTAAAATCAACTCCGATTTGGATAAAAATCGATATCTGACTATCCGGCGCGGTCCTTAACATGAATCCAGAATCAAAATCGTATTTTATAATTTTGATTCTGGATTCTGGAATCCAAGATGGCGTCGCTTTTTACAATATTTTACGATTTTGATTCTGGATTAAATTAAAAAATTAAAAAAATTTACAATTTTGACTGGATTCATGTTAATCACTCCGTCGGATCCTCAGATATCGATTTTCTCCAAATCGGAGTTTAGCTCACAAAATCCAAGATGGCGTCGCTTTTTACAATATTTTACGATTTTGTTTCTGGATTCATGTTAAGGACCCCGCCGGATCGTCAGATATCGATTTTTATCCAAATCGGAGTTGATCTTACAAAATCCAAGATAGCGTCGGTTTTAACAATATTTTACAATTTTGACTCAAGATTCATGTTAATCACCCCGCCGGATCCTCAGATATCGATTTTTATCCAAATCGGAGTTAATCTCTCAAAATCCAAGATGGCGTCGCTTTTTACAATATTTTACGATTTTGATTCTGGATTCATGTTAAGGACCCCGTCGGATAGTCAGATATCGATTTTTATCCAAATCGGAGTTGATTTTACAAAATCCAAGATGGCGTCGGCTATTACAATATTTTACAATTTTCATGTTAAGGACCCCGCCGGATCGTCAGATATCGATTTTTATCCAAATCGGAGTTGATCTTACAAAATCCAAGATGGCGTCGGTTTTACCAATATTTTATAATTTTGACTCAAGATTCATGTTAATCACCCCGCCGGATCCTCAGATATCGAATTTTATCCAAATCGGAGTTAAGCTCGCAAAATCCAAGATGGCGTCGCTTTTTAAAATATTTTACGATTTTGATTCTGGATTCATTTTAAGGACCCCGCCTGATAGTCAGATATCGATTTTTATCCAAATCGGAGTTGATCTTACAAAATCCAAGATGGCGTCGGTTATTACAATATTTTACAATTTTGACTCTGGATTCATGTTAATCACTCCGCCGGATCCTCAGATATCGAATTTTATCCAAATCGGAGTTAAGCTCACAAAATCCAAGATGGCGTCGCTTTTTACAATATTTTACGATTTTGATTCTGGATTCATGTTAAGGAACCCGCCTGATAGTCAGATATCGATTTTTATCCAAATCGGAGTTGATCTTACAAAATCCAAGATGGCGTCGGTTATTACAATATTTTACAATTTTGACTCTGGATTCATGTTAATCACTCCGTCGGATCCTCAGATATCGATTTTATCCAAATCGGAGTTAAGCTCACAAAATCCAAGATGGCGTCGCTTTTTTACAATATTTTACGATTTTGTTTCTGGATTCATGTTAAGGACCCCGCTGGATCGTCAGATATCGATTTTTATCCAAATCGGAGTTGATCTTACAAAATCCAAGATGGCGTCGGTTTTAACAATATTTTACAATTTTGACTCAAGATTCATGTTAATCACCCCGCCGCATCCTCAGATATCGATTTTTATCCAAATCGGAGTTAATCTCTCAAAATCCAAGATGGCGTCGCTTTTTACAATATTTTACGATTTTGATTCTGGATTCATGGTAAGGAACCCGCCGGATAGTCAGATATCGATTTTTATCCAAATCGGAGTTGATCTTACAAAATCCAAGATGGCGTCGGTTTTAACAATAGTTTACAATGTTGACTCAAGATTCATGTTAATCACCCCGCCGGATCCTCAGGTATCGATTTTTATCCAAATCGGAGTTAATCTCACAAAATCCAATATGGCGTCGATTCTTACCATATTTTCCAATTTTGACTTAAGATTCATGTTAATCACCCTGCCGGCTCCTCAGATATCGAATTTTTTCAAATCGGAGTTAATCTCCAAGCGACAATGTGGTACTTTTACCAAGAAAACGACAATTTTTTTTAACGATTTCATAATATGTGACGTTTTGCGGTGAAAGGTACCTTATGGACGAGCGGCGCTTACGCTGTTAACAAAGACGCTGATAATAATGCGCTGCAACGCGACGTAAGCGCCGACCGTCCATAAGGTACCTTTAGCCGTAAATAGCCACATATGAAATCATAAAAAATGTGCTTGTATTTAGAAAAAGGCACTTTGCATTCTGCCGGTTGTCGATAAGGCGCGAATGTCATAAATATTAGTTTAGAAATTAACCTTATCAACAACCGACAGAATGGTACCTTTCTTTAGTACTAAATACAAACACAAATAATAAAATCGTTTGGAAAAACCGAACAAATATTAGGTGAATTAATACAATATCAGTATCAAAGGATTATAAAAAAAACCGGCCAAGTGCGAGTCGGGCTCGCGCACAAAGGGTTCCGTAGCAGCAAATATAATAAACTTATTATGTCAATTTATACACCTGGTGAATGGAGCCTAAACTCTCCCGATATTTTGCCTTGTACTTTTATGTATGAATATTAATTTTAACTTAACCAAAATTACAGTTAAATCAACCTATCTCAAAAACTATAAGAGATACTTTGATCAAACCAAAAATCGTTGAAAGAGTTAATTAGCATGCATCACCTCTATTTTTTTTAGAATTTTATACCCCGTAGTTATAAAAATAGAGGGGGGGGGACATACTTTTTACGACTTTGAGAGCTGATATCTCAAAAACCGTTCACTTTAAGAAAAATGTTTTTTAGAAAACTTTATATCATTTTAAAAGACCTTTCCATTGATACCCCACACGGGTATGTACATCGAAAAAAAAATTTTCATCCCTCAGTTACATGTATGGGGGGCCCCACCCCCAATTCTTTTTTTTACTATTTAGTGTCATAATTTTGTAGCGGTTCATACAACACATATTCCCATCAAATTTCATCACTGTAGTACTTATAGTTTCCGAGTAAATCGGCTGTGACAGACGGACAGACGGACAGACGGACAGACGGACAGACGGACAGACGGACATGACGAAACTATAAGGGTTCCGTTTTTGCCATTTTGGCTACGGAACCCTAAAAAATGAGGAATTCTAAGTTACAACATTTTAACGCCCGAATGATGACGCGCCGCTGTAGTAGTGTGCGTGCGCGCACGCACACAGATAGCGAGCAGCGTGGGGCCGCTAAATGCCTATTTCGTGTCCGCGGCAAACACTCTGCCCCCTCTTAACAAAACGAGAAGAGTACTTATATGTTTGTAATTTTGTCAAAACTTGAGAGACTACTGGATTTCAAGAGGTGCAGATAAAAAAAAAATATTCTTTCGTTGTATTGGTAGGCCCTATGACGTGCCACCGTGGTTTTTTAGTCTACGTTGCCATCAGTATCCGAGCGACAATACTGCGCACAAATATCAAAACACGTCTCTACTGTCAAGACGATAAAGTTATACTCTGACCAGCGAATTCGTCAGTAACATAGCAGTAGAAAGAATAAGCAATATCCAACCCTCTTTTGGTGCCACTAGCGAAAAAGACAGTACGACGCTCTCTGACACACGAATTAGAAGAATAGGACAAACATAGGTTCAGATATTTTTGAACACCTTGGTCGCTCCGATATATCTGATGGCGACTAGGATGTGGCTGTGTGAGTAGTTGTAATTACATTTTATAGAGGGGCCTTATAAGGGAACTCAATAATGTGTTCATTTCCAGACGATGACATCCCTGAGTGAGTCATTTGTGACGTCACGAGATAAGTATAACTAGGACGAGAGCGGATTTCAATGCCGTATGGGGTCAAAATGACATATATTGCCAAAAACCCCGCCCAATAATGCCGGCATAGCGGTAAGGTCTTCTATCTAGAAGGTTCTAAGAGGTTGTGTAAAAATATGTTTACGTTTACAACAATGTTGTTTACATTATTTTAGCGTAAAGTGGGTCATAGTGTTAATATAAGCGATTAATCTATTTTGAAGTGTAAAACATTGAAAACTAACCTCCGACGTTTCAAGGGCGACATTGCCCCGTGGTCCCGGAGTCTCTCCGGAAACGGCGGAGGTTAGTTTTCAATGTTTTACGGGATTATGCCTCATTGTAGTAAATTTTTAAATGTATGAGAATCGGGAAAGTCTAAATAAGCATTTCAAAGTGTTTAGAGTTCTTCGGTGAAATATATCGTAAAACCGCTAAATTCTGTCTATTTTAGCTCTATGTTAGAAGGTAAGATGGTCTCATTTAGCTAGTTAGCATCTGCAATTCTGCAACCATTTTAATTTGATTGAGACGGATCCCGGTCTCCATTTGGATCCAACCATAACCCTGATCTCCTCGACTTATAAAGAGCCCAATAAATCATTTTGTTTACACTCTGATCATTTCCAGACGATGACGTAACGACTAAGATCAACCACTACGTCATCATCATGAAGGACTGTAAACACCCGAGTCTGAGTCACTCGTCACTCGTGACGTCACGAGATGACTACGACGAAAGCGGACTGGGTCAATGATACTGGCTATTTTGAACCGACTTAAAAAACGAGGTTCTCACATTGACTGTTTATTTTTTATATATTTAGGCACGCGATGTGGGATACGGAAGATGGAACTCCATAATTTTAAGTCACATTTTTGGTGTTCTTTAATTTAGTATCGGAAATCATTACTAAAAGAAGACTCTTGTATGGAATCGTTCATAGCAAGCATCAAGCAACGCAGGGAAGGGAGTCGTCCTACCGTCTCCTCTACCGAAGTAAGCCTAAATAAATAAATATTATGGGACATTCTTACACAAATCGACCTAGTCCAACGGTAAGCTCAATAAGGCTTGTGTTGTGGGTACTAGGCGACGATATACATAATAGATATGATACATATAAATACTTAAATATACAGAAAACTCAGGAACAAATATTCGTGATAAACACACAAATAAATGCCTTGACAAGGATTGGAAACGGGGACCTCCTGCATTGTAATCAGGGTCACTACCGACTAGGCTAGGAGGTCGTTCAAATGGGCATACGCAGATCTATGATGTGACTAGTCTGTGACAAAAATAGATCGAAGTGTGTGAGATTTGTTATCTGGATTGTTTTTTGTATGTAATGTGTGAGATGTACACCCCCCCGAAAGAGTGACAGAATTATGTGCTCGAAGATAAATTCCATTGTTCTAATCCGCCGAAGCCAAATCAGCCAAGACTTGGCAACGAAAAAGTGTAGGCGTCATTCAATTCATGAGAGTTTTGACGTGTATTTATGACGCTTCCACGCTATCACTTTATGTCGGTGCAGACATGATTAAAACATTAGCATAAGTCCAATGATATGTGTGATTGTATTTTCGTTCGACTATAACTCGAGTATTGTTGGTCGGTTCGTCAACCTCCTTGTATACAACTTCCTTGGATATATCAGCAACTATTTTAAATTACTTTCAAATACTCCTTGGAGCACCAGAGTAAAAACCAGTAAAATGATGAAACAAGTTGTTCATATTGCGATAAGGTTATCCGAGTGTATTGCGTTTTACTTCATTCATAAACAATTAGACTGTGCACCAATATATGCTGACCTGTAGAGCCGCCATATTGATCGTACTAAACTTTTAAGTTTTTAATGAAATCTCCAAGATTAACTTATGTATCTCATGTTTTGTATGTTACGATAATACGACCGTTTCAGGAGTGAATGGTATCAGTGGTGTTTGATGAGGTAGTGTGGTAATACAAGGAGGAACAGTGACAAAACATGTGACGCCTTTTGTTTACATTGTTAGCAAGTTCCATTGACGGCGATTTTAGCACGTATAGGTGCGGACAATTTAGAGGCTGATGGTAGCTGGGAAGATAGAGGGGAGACCTCCGTTTATTTGTATTTTATTTGGGTTAGGTATATATGAATGTATTTAGATGTATTTATACAGGGTGTAATCGTTAAGTGTTTACAGGCCATAATTCCGTAAATATAGCAGATATCAGAAAACTTCTAACTGATATCGATAATGATAATCTAATATTTTTAATATTACTTTATCTATTTAGAAAACGTTATTAGTGTAATTTCACTCGTTGGGTAACGTACTTTCGATATCAGTTAGAAGTTTTCTGATATCTGCTATATTTACGGAATTATGGCCTGTAAACACTTAACGATTACACCCTGTATGTATTAAGTTGTTTATGAAAATTATGCATCTGTTTAGTGTAAAGTAAAGTAAAGTAAAGTAAATAATTTGTAAATTTGTTCTGTTTTTTGTCTCATATGTGGTCCAATAAAGAATATTCTACTTTTACTTTACTATATTGGCTACGTTACGTTCATAACTAAAGCATGACGGCCTTGGGAAGTGTGCAAGCCAAGGCCGCTAGGGCCGACTAAGCGGCGTTCCAGATTACAAATGGAAGCGTATGTGAGTGGCCTTTCATACCTCCTTTTACTGTAGACATCTATAGTCGCTAGCGTATAAGCCAACTTGCTGGTGTAAGCGAGATGCAACCGTAGATACGTACGTATCCGTACGTACGTAGGTACGTATCGTACCTACTTTTAAAAGAGGTATGGGCACAGCGGATGCATATCGTTTAGTGTGGTAGGGCACAGCACAACGAATGTCGTCTCGCTCAAATCTGGAGCAGAGCCCATCTGGGGAACTACCTCCACCTTACAGAAGACCGCAGTTTAATAACACTAGACCCTACTCCCAGTGTTGTGTTTCTGTTGGTGTAGTAAGTAAGGTCGCCAGAGCTCCAAGAGGATTCACTGTGTTGACAGCTGGGGACCCACGGAGCAAAGCTTGCCCCTTTAGCTGTCAACACAGCGAATCCTTTTTTTTTAAAGGGCCGGCTTGTAGGTTGGTGGGCGTTTAACACCCCTGGAGTTGCAGGCGTCCATAGGTTACGGTGACCGCTTACCATCAGGCGGGCCGGATGCTTGTATGTCACCGTCGTAGTACAAAAAAAACTTGTGGTAAGCCCACAGTAATGTTATGTAATTTGTCAAAGCTATTTCTAAATTAACTCGTGTCAGCGATATTGTAAAGAAGAATACATTCTGCAATTATGTCAATACAATACAATAAATGGCTTAGTTTACCAAGTCCTACATTACATACAAATAAAGATAAACATGAATAGTATGTAAACAATTCCATATTGAGTGAGGCAATAAAAATGTAAACATATGTGTTTACAATGACGTCATATTTATCATCATAATAAGTTGTCCTTTGAATAGTTTGATTATGATACCTAAAGTATTAAGTAGGTCATTTATGACCTTAGGTACCTAAAAATAATGGTGGCACGGAACTCGCAGTGTGCGCCATTTATACGGTTTTTGGATTTTCTCCTGTACTTGTGCTCTTACTTTTTGCCAAATTTAGTGATTCTATAGGTCCACGGGAAGTAAGTACTCTATACAATCTGATTCGCATTGCAAATGTATGGGAAATTGATTTTTGATTGCGTTGACGTAGAAGTTTGGTATTTTCACAGCTTCAACGGATTGCAGACCTGTGTATGTGGTATTAATTTCAACTTGCTACCTCTACGTGTTCCCGAGATAAAGAATCTTGACAGACAGACGGACGGACAACAAAGTTTTTTTTTTTTTTTTTTTTATACTACGACGGTGACAAACAAGCATACGGCCCGCCTGATGGTAAGCGGTAAAGTGATACAAGGGTTCCATTTTTCCTCTTGAGGAACGGAACCCTAAAAACGCTTAACTCCGGGTTAGTTCGGCTAACCCAGGGTGGTGCAATCGGCCCTCGTAGTTTATTTAGACAACACGGCGTAATCGTGACGAGTTGACGACATAGCAACATTAGCAACGGTGTGCAAGCGTGTCTCTCGGCACGTAATCAGTTACGTAACCTATGGATCTTTACCTACAGGCAATAGATAACTCCAGTATTACAAGTACACATCAAGGTCGATGACCTAGTACAGTCAGCAGAGGTAGCTGAGCGGGTGGGGTGTTCAAAAATATCTGAACAAACTCAAGACGCCTTAAGAGGGCGCAGAGCCTGTGGCGCCCTCTTTGGGATTCTGTTTTCTTTTTCAAATAAACGTTTCCATTTCTTATTACTCTTATTGGTTATTAATCCATAGTATCATCGTTGCAGTTTTACTAATTTTCTTCTGGTCTACGACACTAAATGTCGATTACCTTATTCCTTTCCTTTATCACCTAAACGGCGAAAAGTACACACTTTTTTCGTGGGATTAAGCCAAAATTAAGTAGGTAACATAAATCGTCTCGTATAGACGACAAAATGGAGAATGAGTAGGACTACAACTCGACATATTTATAATTTATACTGTTATGTTATTTTTTAGTCCTTTTTTATGTGTTACTTTTCGTGGCATCATCGAATGGGCCCTACGGAAGACCAGCGCTGGCTTCAAAACTAGCATTATGCTGAGTTGGGTCCATTTCGTGATGCACACAACAATTCTGTTTTCCTGTTTTTGTTCTTTTATTATGTGTTGTGTGTGTTCGTCACGAATAAATGATTCTTATTCTTATTCTTATACATATTTCAAAACGGTCCGCGTCCCATAATCATGAGTGAGAAGCGCTCGCGGTGATTGCTCTGCGCACACAATCGTCGCGAGCGCTTCTCACTCATGATTAAGAAACGCGGAACATTTTGAAACATGTCGAGCTATTTTCGACTTTTATTGACGTGAGTAATCCGATACAAGATTATGAATATGTCTAATACTAACGGGAGTTTTCTATTTAAGACCACAACGATGATACCATGGATTATAGAGACACGGAAAGGTTTATTAGAAAACACAATCTTCCAATGAGACACTGGACGCTCTGCGCCCTCTTAAAATAGAGGCATGCTCAGATATATGTGAGCACCTTGACTGCTCGGATGTAACAGGCAGAGTGGCCAAGCGAAAGAGATACAATTGATATATTTCATACTTTTAATCGATATTTCGATGTTCACGATACTGTTTTATCGAGTCTATTCGATCGAGTTCAACGACCTTCCAGACAATACCAGATTGATCGACGAACATTCAAGTCGCGGATGTTATCGGTCAATTAGGTTACGCGGTCAAAGGCGAAAAACAACGTCTAGTGGCTAACCATTCAGTATTTCTGGTAGAACTATCGATACAATAATCGAATACACAATTCGTCTGCTTTGCCTTATGGTTGACAGGTAGAGAATGTCTTATAATTATGCTGTCTATAGCTCAATTGGCAGAGCGATCAGACCGGAGCTCAGAGAGGTCGTGGGTTCGAATCCCGTTTGACGCAATCAGGGAATTTTGAAATGTTTCTTTCAATCATAAAATTGTAAATATATTAAGAGCTCTTAAAAGAAGTATTCGTTTTTAATAGTAAGCGGCACCCGTAGCCCATAGAGGCCTGTAATAATGATGCTGACCATATTCACACCTGTCGCAGAGGTGAAATTGGGGTCTGGACGGCACGCCGCACTAAATGTTTTATTCTGCAAAAGCTAAAAACTCAAGCCTGATCTGCATAAGGCATGGCTAAAGAAATATCTCCCTGAAACGTATTAGGGCATTTTCACAAAAAAGTGCACCCTTTTAATGAAAATGGGTCCTCAATTTTCCATACAATTTTTTTTTGTCAGTTTTGTAACGGCCCACACGAAATGTATTCATGAAAAACTGCGTTACAAAGCTGACCAAAAAAAACGGGACACTCTTTTTCCTTTTTTTAAATCAATAGTACGCACTCGTGATTCTGGTTATAAACAACCCAAAACTTCCTATATTTAAAAAAAAACGAAAATGGTGCTTACTCTATTTTTGAAAATGCCCATTAACTTAGTCACGCCAATAAAGTAGAAAATAGCTCGACATGTTTCGGAACGGTCCGCATCCCATAATCATGAGTGAGCGCTCGCGGCGATTGCTCTGCGCAGTTGCGCACACGCGGTGATTATGGAACGCGGACCGTTCCGAAACATGTTGAGCTATTTTCGACTTTATTGACGTGAGTAACCCGATATAAGTATATTAATGTGTATAACTAAGCTCATAAACACAGCAGAGAAGTATCACAAAGGAAAAGTACTTTGTTTTGAATGCCATTCAAACTTCACAACAATTTACCCGAATGCATCATCCCTTGCACAACAAAACATTGTTTTACAGAATGACGTGGCAACAAGCCGTCTCTTTCCCACTAAGAGACCTGTGTGTCATACATTGCGTAGCAATCTAATAGACTTTGGATCAATGATCGACACGTATATGTTTAATAAAAACAATAATGATAGCAGCCCTCCGGCCGGCAAACAGCCAATTGCAGACCGCTACGCTACAAATTCGCCGCTTGCCGACTGCAACACGCAACGTGTAGGGACCTTGGCCAGTAAATAAGAAAGCCTCAGATCGCATGTTTGACGTCCTCAGCTTCGCTTCGGACGATAATCACAAGATATGAGACATTTCTTACTTTACAGGTTTCGGTACTTGAACTACTATAACCAGTCTGGCCATGTCTGTGATTTTTCTATATAAAAAGTCTGCCGATTTTCGCGGAGGCACCTCAAACGTGTAGCTATTCGTATGTACAGTCAACCAATTGGAACCCTAGGCCACTCTAGAATGTCAAAATGGCAAGCAGTAAGAGATTTCTTACAATCTGATTTAGAGCGTCACTAATGACACAGTCCTACAATGGCCTAGGGTTCCAATTGGTTGGCTGTACGTAACGTACAAATGTCAGATAAATGAACACGGCCATATTAAAATTCTCATAGCGGGTTACTCACGTCAATAAAGTAAAATATAGTAAAGTAATATATAGTAAAGTATGTCTGATACTCACGGGAGTTTTCTAATTAAAATCACGGCCATATTCTTTATGTTGAAATGAAATTAAACACTTTAGAACGAATTGATCGCGTTTATTAACACCATGACCCTACGTTTTGAGCCCTTTACAGCACTCGTTTTTACAGGGTTAAGATGACGACTGAGAGAACGCGAATTCTCCCCGTCAATCATAAAAGTATCTGTGCAAACTACCTAAATACAAAAATAGAAAAATAATTAAAAAACAAAAACAAAGGGTGGTCTACAATGCCCACAGGGGCTTATAAAGCTAGTCATACATAGCCTGAAAAGGGCATTCTATAATTAAAATTAAAAATGTTTAAATTGTAAAAAAAAACCTGTGAGAATTAACATACATACAACTTACGAGCGCTACCCTAACTGGCTTATGGGGTAGAAAGAAGCGACAAGAAAACTATACCCCATTTTGCCTCTTTTATCCATTTTAATATTTTCAAACAATATCCACACTAAGGTCTTCCAGTTCAGGTCATGGTGTTAATAAACGCGATTAATCCTTTCTAAAGTGTTTAATTTCCATGAATAACAATCGCGGTAACAGAAGACAATATATTCTGTATAAGTATAAGTATATTCTGGCACTTTGGCTGTATGCATATTTGTAGTTGACTGTTCAATTTGGAGATGTAATCTGTTCTGCGACAATGTTTATTCCGTTACCATAGACATTAACAGATCGCTCTTTAACGTGTTTTTCTCGTGTTTAAAAATATACTAAATCGTGTGAGCTATAATATTTAATTTATAATTGAATTATACGAAAACGTTCAAACACAAACAGCTCTACTGAATTCAATCGTAACAATCAGAATGAACTTTATTACTTCATAGTTAAGGTCCAAAATCGAACATAATTGCGAATGCAGTGAAGTCTATTTTAGAATGGGCCTCATATGACAGATGAAAGCATGTATGTACAAGGCCAATGCCTTGGGACGCGAATAAAATGCGCACACGCAGAGGAAGTGACATAACCTCAAAAATCATAACAATTGCGGAATGTTTGAACTGATTATTAAATAAATAATAAAATAAATAAATAAATATTTGCGGGACAATCTTACACAAATCGACCTAGTCCCACGGTAAGCCCAAGAAGGGCTTGTGTTGTGTTGTGTTGTGGGTCACCGAAAGTCTCACGTCATAGTCAAAAAATTAAAAAAAAAATCTCGAATTCAACAAAAAGCGATATAAAAACACGGTGTTTAAGTATTAACTTCACTACATTTCATTTTACTCGACACCGCCACCAAAATTCAACCAGATATTGCCAGCAAAATGTCCCTAACGGGAAAGTGCACTTTTCTTCCTTACCAGCGATGAAGAAAAGTGCCACTTTGATTCCTGACAGCAGCTAAAACACGTTTTTTAGATTTAGACGTAGACATAGACATAGAAAAGTTTTATTCAACACCAAAAAAAAAGTACAAAATAGAAATAATGTTAAAAACTAAAAATCTACCTTAAAACTACCTGGCTTAATAAATAAAAAATAATAATAACTTTATTCAATGCTTATGACACAATATGCTTACATTTGCAGGTTACTATTAAAAAGCAAAGAATATATTTAGAATTACATTTGAAGTGTGAAACCTTGTTTTAAAACTGGTGAATAATTACAACCGTCAACCATGTACAATTTAAGAGCGTTTATACCACAAAAGCGCGAAATCAATGATTTACGCGGTTTTCGGGCTCGATGTACTATGTGATTGTTAGACTTTTAGATCAAAATATTTATATGTACATAATAAACAACTCATAAGCCAAATTTTGTATTGTCTACATTTACAAGTTTTAGATAATTATATGCAATTCTAGCCAATTCTTTCGCGGCCGTTGTTGAAATTTGCCGAAACATGTTGTCTTATACGTCACTCTATTCCTACACTGTAATGATCTTGTACAAAACAAAACTGGTTTACGAAAGAACATTACACTATCTAACTTTTGTATTGTGCAAAACTAGTAAATTTCAGATTCTGTTTAACTAAACTTACTGATGAAAACTACGCAATTTTTGCAAAATTCACGGCGTGTTTTAGTATCATACTTTCGCAGTAAATGGTTCAGATTGTCATTTTTATGAGACTATAACTCGTTGGTTACTCCATTTAATAAAAAAAAGTGTCAAAAACAACGAAATAATATTTATTTAGATTTTTTATCAAAACCCCGTTTATAAGGTTGCGCGCGGCGCGTGATCGTCAGTCTGGCCCCATGCCTTCTAGAGAGTGGACGTATCACTTTGCTCCGCGGGCCTTCTTTTTACGAGTGAAGTTTGCGAGAAAGAGAAAGAGATGATTAAAAAGAGAAAGACATATCTAAAAAGATAAGATAGACCGTGATACCGCGACCAACCGATCAAGATACTTGATAAGTTCGATTTCTATTTGTATTGATGATTTAATTGTTGTTTATATATTAGCTATAGTAATTTTTTTTAATAATCATCAGCTGGTGACCAGGACGTGATGTTTTCGTAGTAAGTTGTTGGTAAGACCTGGAAACCGCCGTTAAAAACAACTAGTAATTGCTGATTAGGACTAGGTGATGTAATCAGAAGACAGTGCTGATTCTGTAACCGTTCACATAAGACTTGTCGCGGCGCTTGAAGACCAGGTGTCAAAGACCTGGATACGTAACCAGAAGGCTAGGTCAGGAACTATGTAACGGCTTACACAATACGCACCGTGTTTTAGCTTAAATGCATTGTCTTGCTGAGCACAAGTAGACCAGCTGGTAATTAAGACCTGGAAACGTAACCAGAATATTGGGTCAGGAACTATGTAACGGTTTACCTAAGATGCATCGTGTTTGAGCTCAAATGCATTGTCTTGGTGAGCACTCGTAGACCGGCTGGTGACAAAGATCTGGAGACGTAACCAGAAGTTTGGGCCAGGAACTATGTAACAGCTTACAATATACGTACCGTGTTTGAGCTTAAATGCATTGTCTTGCTGAGCACAAGTAGACTAGCTGGTAATTAAGACCTGGAAACGTAACCAGAATATTGGGTCAGGAACTATGTAACGGCTTACCTTAGATGCATCGTGTGTGAGCTCAAATGCATTGTCTTGGTGAGCACTCGTAGACCGGCTGGTGACAAAGATCTGGAGACGTAATCAGAAGTTTGGCCCAGCAACTATGTAACAGCTTACACTATACGTACCGTGTATGAGCTTAAATGCATTGTCTTGCTGAGCACAAGTAGACCAGCTGGTAATTAAGACCTGGAAACGTAACCAGAATATTGGGTCAGGAACTATGTAACGGCTTACCTTAGATGCACCGTGTTTGAGCTCAAATGCATTGTCTTGGTGAGCACTCGTAGACCGGGTGGTGACAAAGACCTGGATACGTAACTAGATGGCTAGGCCAGGAACTATGTAACGGCCTACACTATACGTACCATGTTTGAAATCAAATGCATTGTCTGGTTGAACACAAGTAGACTAGCTGGTAATTAAAACCTGGAGACTAAGTACCGGTTTACACTATACTTACCGTGTTTGAGAACTTGGCAAAAGCTTGGGAAGCTTAAAAGTAATGTTACGCATTTATAATGTTGAAGTTAATATTGCTATGAGTAGTGATGTACCATAGTAGGTTCGGAACCACTATGTTATTATTACGAAATCCCTCTATATGGGTAAAAAAAAACATGGCACGTTGATTTGCTGTGTTTTTTGTAGGTTGAAGCCAGTTTGCTAATAATGGTTTGTCATTGTCTACGTGGGTGGTGACAACTATGGATTAACAACGACCATAAACATATTGTCATGTTATAAATTGAAATAGATGTCATAAAACTAAAGAAAAAAATCAACAACATCGGAAGCTTAAGCCGAGGATCGAACTCTGATCCACAGCTTACGCGGGAACAAGGCCGCCTGGCCCCATCGAATGCTGGCGAGTTTTTTTTCTGATTTCCATAACTCTGAATCTCCAAAATTACGAAGTTACCGAACCACCGTAATTCCGAAAGAATATTATGTTTTCGGAATTTTGAATTCGGATAAATTATTTTCGGAATATAAAAAATTGGATTTTTTTGTATTTGTTCAAGTCGCTATCGGATTTTTAATATTGAGAATGTGAAATACGGAAATTTGATGTATAGGATTTATAAAAATTCAGAATTATAAAAATTGGGATTATGAAAATCGGAAAAAAAAATTTTCGGAATATTTAAGTGTTTTGTTCTATATGCACTTATAATATAAAAATAAAAAGAAATAGAAATTAACTTGGAAATAACGATCATTAACAATTTCCTGACTAATGTGATGAGAAATGTTGTGTTTCACTTCGCAGTAAAGTTTGTCTAACTCTCATACCTTAAAACCAAGATTCTCAAGATTTAAATTTTTAAAGCTTTCGCTTGGTCGGGTCGGGTCTCAATTCTCAATATTAACACGAGAGCTTGACAACAACTTTGCGCATTTGTACAGTCAAATCTAATAACATCTATAAAAATGTACTACCAGAAATATATTATTATATACGTACACAATCTTATTTTCTCAATATTAAGGTAGTGTATACATATTTTTGGCGCTTCATTAGAATTGATACCATCGAACGTTAACGTGAAATGAAAACTATTATTAATAGAAACTCAGTACTAAAATAGCAACAAAATAAGTAGGTATTATTAAGGAAAGTTGATTATTATTATCAAAGGAAATAAGTACATAGGAAAATAATTTTAATTACATAGTTAGTACTAAATTCAGTTAGTACAAGACTACAAGTATCAAAGTTATAAACTGCAAACTCAATTTTACCCAAAATACTGTAAACAATGATTACTAATAAAAGTAACGTAAGTTTATCTGATTTAAGTATCAAGGTAAAATGCACAGCTTGAGCGCGCTATAGTATACCCGTCGCACGCGCGGCGCTCGTCGATGTCTAGCATTGCGCGCGTCTGGTCACGTGGTCGATGCGGAGAAATACCTAAACTTGGGAAGCGCGCTAGGGCGAGAACGCTCTTAAACGTTTTCTTATCAAAAGTAAAACTAATTGAAACATGTTCGTGATACAACGCAAGTTGTACAAATAACCGCAGGTGTGAGGTGTGAGTTAACAATTTGATAACGACACCTCTACTGCCAACGTCACAAAGCTATGAAAACACTATGGAAATACCATTTTCTCAAGATATTTGATCATCATTGACTTATTGAAAGAAAGGAAGACACACAAAGCAGAAAATGTCAAAAAATATGAGTCAGAATGACATTAGCGAACTTGCATTGATAATGATACAAACGTTAAATGCTTCGTACGAAAAAGAGCTTACTGAAGTTAGCATTGACAACAAACAAGCATACGGTCCCCCTGACGGCAAGCGGCCACCGCTGTCCTTGGACGCCTGCAACTCCAGGGGTGTTAGATGCGCGTTGCCGATCCTATAAAAAAGGAGGATTCGCTGTGTTGACAGCTAAAGGGGCAAGCTTTGCTCCGTATCCCCATCTGTCAACACAGTGAATCCTCTTGGAGCTCTGGCGACCTTACTCACCAACAGAAAATAACACTATGAGTAGGGTCTAGTGTTATTAAACTGCGGTTTTCTGTAAGGTGGAGGTACTTCCCCAGATGGGCTCTGCTCCAGATTTGAGCGAGACGACACTCGTTGTGCTGTGCCCTACCACAGTAAACGATATGCATCCGCTGTGCCCATGCCTCTCTTAAACATATCTTTCAATTTTAAATGATCTTCTCACTCATAAACGCTCGCGTCATAGTTCAAATCATTTCCAACGTCGAACAGCGTGCCAGAATATGCCACGAACGCCGCCGTGATGAATGACAATCACCATCAGATATATCGGAACTGCCGAGGTTCTCACAAATATCTGAACACGCACTCAACGCTTTGACAATAGAGTCGTGCTCAGATATTTCTGAGTACCTCGGACGCTCCCATATATCTGACGGTGAGAGTAGTAAAAGTACAAATGACTGACCATCGTTCGACCCTATGCTGTATGCAATAAGGGTTACAATGGTCAGATAAGTGTTGATGGCACGATAATGGTAATAACTAATAAATCAGTCGTATTGTCGCAGAAGAACGCGATGCGACTTAATGCTGTCCCTTAAGGATTGTGTTTAGAACCGTTAGGAGGGGGCCAAGTCTTCGCTGGCGCCCTCATGTTGTCGCGCAGGTTTGCACTGTGTGGGGGGCTACAACGGGAAACCTCCTCGAGTGCCAGGGCTCTTCCCATTCTCCTTGATCCGGTTGATCCGGGAAAAAGGGAAGGGTTCCTGGACGGTGCTTCCTGGGGGCAACGGTAAGCGATCTCTTGGAAGATTCCGAGGATTTCTTACTGGTGCTGCAAATATCCTGTCAGGGGGGGTTGGGGGGTTCCGCACAGGGAGTACTCTCATTGAGGGAGAGAGCTTCCGAGTGTTGGCGTGAGGGGGCCTCCGGGTCTGCCGACAGGAATGCCGCTGTCCTGTATAAAACTGCGGTCCTGTACCCTGTCTAGGCAGAAGGCCTATGAAGACGGACCGGGGTTGCCACTGCTGGCCTGCGCCGGCGTGGTGGCTGCGAAGATGACCACCTCTATAAAAAATCGCAAAGGCAACCTGAGGGGGTGGACCCGGGGTTTTTCCATCTCCCTCCCGGAGTGGAGGTTGTCATGAGGGACCAGCGTGTGGTGTCGCCCTGCACGTTACCTTCGGGCGGGGGAGCTTCGGCTCCAGGGGCTTCGGCCTCAAGGAGGGGACAGCTTCGGCTGTCGCAGCAGGCGGTGTTCGCGGTTGTGTGCCTAGGGCAATCCTGTGTCACCGTCACCAACGCTGCAAGATGGGCATACCGTGGATGGTTTAGTGGGTAGTGCGGTTCCGGACCTGCGAGCCCCACATACCCGTCCTAGTTCCCCGGCTAGGCGGGATGCCTAAATGCATTCCTCCACGTAAAAAAAAAGGTTTGCACTGTGTAATAGGCTTGTCAAAATAACGTTATTCAAAGCGTTTTGCCTTTGCCTTATGCCTAATGGTTTGAAATAAAATGATTTGATTCGATTTTGATTTTATTGGGCCGATTGTGTTTTCTTTTAAACCATTCCATTGCTCTATAGTCTATACCCCACTATAAGATCGTTGTAGACGTATCCACCCCGCTCTTACTAGCCAGCAACTATCCAACTATACGGTCGAAAACTCGAAACCGGCCAAGACATCATGATAACATTCCTCTAGATATCAACCATCAGGCAATAACTGACGATATGAAATAGGCACACTACACAAAAAATTAGTGTCTTTCCCATACGGAACAATGGTATTCCGGACCTTTGGGAGGCGTACGCGGAGTCGAAGCCAACACGCAGAAGCCATTTCGACAATCTCATGAAATGTAAGGGGTAGACCGAGCGGATGTTGCACCTGTCCGAATCATGGGACGCACGCAGAGGCAGCACCCGCCAGGGTGTATAGACTATTGAGATTTAATCGAATCTAAAATATACTGGACTATTAGGTGAAGGTGGACTAAATACTGGGTTACAGTGAATAAAATCGGACGTCTGCCTAACAAAAGGGTAATCAGTTTTATTTCCGACAAACGGTGACTCACGATGGCCCACGAAAAGCGACATCTAAAATGTAATTAGTATTATTATACACAAAGCTGTTGTTTAAACAACCACATCCTCTATTAACCAGCGACAACAAGTATGTAAATGGGTAAAGAACCTAGATATTAACTTGTAATTGTTTAGAGCGACCAAAATTTGTAATGCCATACGATTAAAAAAAAACAAGTATGTCGAGTATTTAGACTCGTCAGCTTATCTTTAACTCGTTATCGTTATGATGTCTACAATTAGACACGGTCATTAGTAACTGCATTTTATTTTTTTATAATTGTGGTTCGAATCGGACACAGTATAGTCAGCGGAAGTAGCTACACGGGCAAGGTGTTCAAAATTATCTTGGCACGACTATTGCTGTGTGTGTCAGATCGTTTAGATCACGCAACCCGCCGCATTTCTGCTGCTAACTGTACCAAAACTCATCATGTCATTTGAGGCGTTACACCCGTAGGTTGGCCTTAGCCTGGTCAAGCAAATCTCTCCAGTCCGATCTATTTTCGGCTTTTGTTCTCCAACTTTGCACCCCTAAAGTTTTTGTGTCCTGTTCGACACCGTCTAACCAGCTGAGCTTGGGCCTGCCTCTACTTCTGCGGCCCTCCGGCCGGCCTTCTAGAAGGCGTTTGTGTAACTGTACCAAAACTGATGTTAATATATTTATGTATGACGTAATATAATATATATGTTTTGAAGAGCATTGGAGCCCCAGCGGTAAGAACTCGCGACATTCAATCCGAAGGTCACGGATTCAAATCCTGGCGGCTCTTACGAATATGAGTGTTTCGGAACTTATGTACGAAATATCATTTAACATTTACCAATCGCTTTTCAATGAAGGAAAATATCGTGAGAAAACAGGACTAATCCTAATAAGACCTAGTGTACCCTCAGGGTTGGAAGGTCAAATGGCAGTCGCTTTCGTAAAACTAGTGCCTATGCCGAATCTTGAGATTAGTTGCCAAAGCGGACCCCAGATTCCTACATGAGCATAAGGAATAAGCCGGGAAAACGCTAGAAAGAGAAAGAGTAATATATTCGTTTTGTCACTTTGTTATTACACCATATTTTAGAGATTACTCATTCGATTGGCATTTTAATTGAAATCTAATGATAAGTAAAATAAGGGACAGCTATTAGCTACAGCAGCTACATGGGTCGTCTTTGTCTGAACAATCGTGAACTAACGAGAAAACGCGAAAAATGTGGTTTGGGGTGGTTAACGTGAAGTTAGCCACACCATTTCGTATTTTTTTTAAATGATGTTATAATCGGATCCTAACGATTTACCCTACCGAACTAACGTTTAAAAAACGATATAGCTATACCAATTGCGGATACATGATTAGGGGACTAGGGGTGGTCAACTTCACAAGCATTCGTGCCAGTGGGTAGGTATACCTAGTTACTTTGTAAATCTGACAATAATCGTCTATCGACCCCAGATTTATGCTTGTTGTCGTGCCAACACGAAAATATAAACAGTGCAGAATACGAGTTTTATACGCGACGTAATACTTTTGGCAGTGTATTCTGTACACGCGTGCTGCCAAAACATTTAACCGATCTGATGTAGCAAAAATTTGGGCGTGAATGGACAAAACATGTATAAAGGTTCTTAAAACAATAAATTAAAAAAAATGGCTAAAACGTTTTTGTACAATCGGCAGAAGAAGTAGCTAAGACGGAGTAGTCACTTCTATAAAAATCTGTACACTTAGGAACTTACAGGGGAAGAGGGTACAATAGTAAAGCATGAATTAAATCATTTATCATTTATAATAAGGTTCCAATTAGTTGACTGTTCTTCTGGTATAGCATCCTTCATTTTTAGGATTAGAAATTCAGAGCATCAGGCGCCAAGATGACCATGATAAATAAAGAATCCATAAGTGTAGATATGTATAACTGGGTTTTTAAAGAATGTCAACAAACAATGTGACTTAGTCACTTGGCCAATGAGATACATTTGTATCATGCTCGTAAAGTTGACCACCCGAACTCGTTTGTTGATTTCGGGGTGGGGTGGTTGGCGTGAAAACAGCCACCCCTCTTCGAACTAACTCCTACGCTAAATGTTGGAGTTAGTTGCCAGTTGACTCCCTGAGCCGGAAAACGCTAGGCCGAAGACTATAGTCGTGTCAAGGTCATTTTGATCACTTCGCAAGCTCAGACACTTTTGCAGCTGATTGTACCAATTGGAACGCTAGATCACTCTAGAACCATGTTAAAATTAGAGGCAGTAAGAGATTTCTTTCAATCTGATTTATAGTGTCCCCATGACATAATCCTACAGTGGCCTACCTAGGGTTCCAATTGGTTGATATTATAGGATTTATAGGTGTAGTATTATATTTAAATTCACCATTAACGTCAATGACAAGGTTTCTGATAATTTTTATCTGTCTAAATTATTTCAAAGTCATTATCGGTAACTTTTGCGTCTTTCATCAACAGATTACTGACATGATAATTATAATGATAACAGAGATAGTTGTATCACTGCACGTTGCAGAAAAAAACCTATTCCAAAATCATTTTCATTCGGAAACCACCATTTGTTGCATTGAAGTCAGTTTTTAAGGTTTCGTGCCTCAAAAGGAAACAACAAAACCTTTAAGGATCACTTTGCTGTCTGTCCGTCTGTCTGTCGTGACCCTTTAACTAGGGAACGCGTCCACATACACAAGTCTATGGTCCCTTGAAGCTGTGAAAAAACCAAAGCCCTACGTCAACGCAATCCAAAGTTATGGCCGTTTATATCGCATTTCCCATACATTTGCAATGGGAATCAAAATGTATAGAGTACCTCCCGTTCACCTAGAATCACGAAATTTGGCAAAAAGCAAGAGCTTGTAGCACAAGTACGGGAGAAAATCGGAAAACCGAATAATTGCCGCGCACTGAGAGTTCCGTGCCACCAGTACTTTCAAGTACCTTAGGTCATAAATCTGCATCCTTTTTGCGGAACCCTCGGCGCACTTGGCCGGTTTTATTTGT
The DNA here is from genome assembly GCA_949128165.1 of Lathronympha strigana. Classification (NCBI taxonomy): domain Eukaryota; kingdom Metazoa; phylum Arthropoda; class Insecta; order Lepidoptera; family Tortricidae; genus Lathronympha; species Lathronympha strigana. Next base: position 9,053,608 of record OX421928.1, on the reverse strand, counting down.
TTATTATAATGATACTACATAATCAAGAGAAGCTGGCACTGCCATAAATTTTGATTGTTTTATTACAATATTAATTTATAAGCACGCATTTCTTGCGTGGACAATACAGGAAGCACAGCAAGTGTCATAACGTACCTAATACAGACAGCGGGATGTTCTATACTATACATATAGTGATACATCTGAAGGTTAAATAATATGGTTTCAGGAAATACCTACCTAGACATAAATTCAGTTTTATCCTCAATGTACCTAAAGGATGTATGATTCATTGTAGATATAAATGGAGTTAAAAATAAATCCCCAATTTGGATGTTTGTTACTTAGTACCAAATATCCAAAAAGTATGGAAAAGGGCGATTTATTTTAACTATAATTCACAAAGCACGGAAATAGTACAAGTGGAGGACTTAATGCCAAATAGCATTGTCTAGTGTCAACCAATCAACCGAAGGGCTAAACAGAGACATTTGATTTGTTATAAAGTTATTCTTTTAGGGATTACTAAAGTAAACTAAACATTAAGGTAGATCAGAGCTCATTGGTAAAATAAATGGTCACACATATATTCAATTAGTACTGGACAGTATAATTTCATAAACGTGGTGACCTCCAGTGGTCTTTTACGCTCTGCCCAGTAGTTGAGGAGGCCTGAGGGTCAAAAGGAATAGAAAACTTACCTTCTTAGGTGGCTGTTGTCTCTTGAGTAACTTCTTCGCTTCATTTAGAAGCAATCCCGTGTTCTTCACCTCTAACTCCGATAAATCCTCACACACGGTCACACTATCCACTTCATCACCACTCTCCCGCACCGTTTCATCAAACAAACTGTCATCGGTCAAATCCCCAACTGTCCGGGTCAACGAATGTGATAGTTTACAAGATCCGCAACCAGAGTCACTGACATCAGAATCTATGTCACTTTCTGCTGTGGAATCACCAAAGACATCATGGGATGTGTAGCAACTGTCTGGTGACTCTTCGAAGACAATGAATGAGTCTTCGGAGTCGCAGTCAGATAATGTCCGGTGCCGAGTTGCTTTCGGACTATCAGTGAAGACAATTTGGAATGAGTCGTCACTGTCCGATGATATTGATCGGAAGCGTCCGTGGACTTCATCAAAGTATTCAGGTTCCGGTTCAGGTTTTAATGTTGTTATCATATCACAGAGTTTAATTGGTTGGAGTATCGGGGAGTTGTCAGGACTTGAGACCTCTTCGGTATGTAAAGAGTTGCCGAAACACATATCTTCTTGTATATTCTTAATTATTTGTGATTTCTTTCGTTTGTCCGTAGTGCGTGCTGGGTTTTTAAAGTGCTTATCATGTACCATTGGATTACTGTTTTTCTCTGTTACAGATTCTGTGTTAGAATCCGATGGAGGTCTCGTTAGTCTAGATTTAGGTTTTCTACATTGCAGTAAAGCCTTAAGCTTATTTACTTTATCTTCACAAGAGGTGATTACTTCTTGTTTATCTCTTGATTCTTCTACAACATTTGGTAATCTTGTTTCAAAATCAGTTTTAGTTTCTATGTGATTCTCAATTGTTTTTGAATGTGCATTTTGAGTAACTTTAGTGTCTTGCGATTGAGTATTAGCTATAGCGTCCTTTGTTTCTATATTTTGATTGTTAGCTTTATCTATTGGAACGATTTCAACTTCCGGCAATGTTTGAACAATATCCATTACTTCCTTCACTTCAGTCTTGACTTTTAGGGCGGCTGCTTCTATTAACTCTTCATTATGATGCTTAAGAGGACTGGTGCACTTGATATGGTCACTGTTTGAGAGTCGGACAAAGTCTTCCGGCGAGAATGCATCTTCAAAGGATTCCTCGACAGAACCAGGCTCGACAAAGACTCTTTTCGGCTTTCTCCTGTATTTTGGCGTAGTAGGCACAGGCTTGGAGCTGAGTAGGTGTCTCACTCGGTTTAGTTTGTCCTCGCAATGCGCCGCAGCGCTCCGGCAATCCGCACTCATGGCGTCGTCTTCGCCAATGGACTGTCGTGAAGACTTATTTAAATCCGCCTCGTTGGCGCCCTGCCAAGTCGGCTCGCGATCAAAACAATCGTAATATTGAGGCACTGGCTCGCGACGACGAAAAACGCCGCTAGATATTGCACTAATAACACCAGAGAAAAAATTACCGATACTGAATGAGTACTCGCTTCTTTGCTGTTCTTTTTCCATTTTCGGCTCTGGGAATACTCTAGGTTCCAAATTAGGCTCTGGAAATACCTTAGATTCCATTTTCGGCTCTGTAAAGCTAGCTTTTTCTACAGATGGAATTGTGTCCGCTAAATTCTTTTGTAGTGGATTTGGCATCATATGCAAGTTGTGTATCAACATTTCTTCGGCGAAACTCTTTGACAAGTCTGTCTTCGATTGATCAGTACTGTAGTTTGCTATTGAATACATGTTGAAGGTAGGAATTGGGCTCAAGTTGAGCTGATTGCGCCTATTACGCCACTGATTCGTATGCATGGTTACGTTGCGCGTTGTTTCACTATAACACTACGTAAAGTCTGTGAGGATGCTAGGTCATTATAGCTCTCAAGCTAACATAGGGTCCAAAAATCTTGCTGTACATGGATCTAGAAACGGCTTGTGGGTAAGTCTACACCACTTTCTCGAGCACTTCAAGGATGGGTACACAGGAATCGAATCAAAACAGTTCAAGGGAATCACTTTTTCACGACCAAACACTGTATCTCCACGCGACACGATGTCCGCTACGTCTGTAGAACTTGTAGATTTGTCTTCTTCGTAGTAACTAACGTTGATGGGCTCCATTATGGCAAAATTGCGAAAACACATTAAACACACATCTTTACACTTCGGCCATTTTGAGAATAATAAAGGACAAAGATAAGGAAATTTGTATTTATAAAAATCTGTAGTCTATGGTTGGAATGGCTGATGTAACAATATTGATACGACACCGATTCCAAATAAATACACATAATAAACCGCAACAACCAACATAACAAACCAAAATAAAAAATAGGTATAATAGGTTATGACTCAGGGCGGGTATGTTTATGGTCGGTAATTCCGAGTAAATTTTTAAGTCATCTCTTTTGCTCTTGCGGAACTTTGGCGTAGGTAAAGGTGAGACGGAAAACCAAATACATTGTAATTTAATGGTGCTTTTACATGCTCGGGCTCTCGGCCGAATGATTCGGCCCACCCTAGTACACGCTCATTCGAGACAGACTATATAGATAAAATTTAAGCCAGACCATAGACAATTTAAGCTTTTTCAGGTAGTTTCGGTGAGTTAAACGGTGTTTTAAATAGCTTTGGTTATTGAAACTATTTAAGACACTTTTTAAATAGCTTTACCCGAAGTGAAATTATTTAAGACACCTTTTAACTCAACCAAACTACCTGAAAAAGTACTTAAATTGTCTCTGGTCTGGCTTAATTTTTCTTTATATAGTCTGTCTCGAATCATCGTGTATGGCCGAAACATTCGGCCGAGAGCCCGAGCATGTAAACGCACGGTTACGTAATTGCTACCACAGACATACTATACGAATATAGGTTGAATAACTATAGTCTGACAAGCCAAGGCTGCAGTAGATTTTTTATTTATTATGTATATCCCTTTTTTCGGTATGAAAAAATAGGGAGCCATATAAATAATTAAAAAAAATCTACTGCAGCCTTGGCTTGTCAGACTATAGTTTAGTTCTGCTACTCGGCCAGAGATGGCGCTAGTTACGATACCTTAATTTGCAGCGTCATTTGTTTTTTGATTAATTGACATGAATGTTGCATGAGAGACCCTAATAAAAATGAACTTCATTTCACATTGCACATCATTTTACTTTATAATGCTTGTTAAAAATCATCATTTACTATGTACTAATTTTGACAATCTTGTTATTACTAATTAGGTTTAACGTAATACTACAGGTATTGCAAGATATATTTATTTAACGTAACGTAATACTACAGGTATTGCAAGATATATTTATCGCAGATTAAGTCTCTCACTCTATTTACAATAATGATTACCTCCTTACAATTATAGCATACGGATCAATACGGATTCTTTCATACGCCATTACAAAATATATGAATACAATACAATACAATAACTCTTTATTGCACACCTCATAAAATATTACAACAGAAAAATATATATATATACATCATACTCATACACAAAAGCAAAGGTAAACAACAGGCGGTCTTATCGTTAAAAAGCGATCTCTTCCAGACAACCAATCAGTTGTAATGAAAGATAGCGAATGCGCACGTCTCAATTTTGTACGAGCTTGAGACGGTGACGTGGTGCAAGCGGTTGTATTCTGTTTATTATAAATAATATAAAATGATAAACAAGCGTTATATTTAGAGCCCCTCTACACAATGGGTCATGATGGGCGATCAGCGATGATAATTTTAAGGGAAGTAGTTATGCCGTTGAGGAAAGTTATGCATCATAACTATGTCCCATATGATAGCCCTACATTGTGTTCTAGTGGCGTCACTGATGGACACAACACAAAAGCGGTCCTACTTATGTATGTATGTATGTATAAGCTTTATTGTACAATAACACAAGAAATACAAGAAACACAGTAACATAGACAATTTGATACAACAAAGGCGAACTTATCCCTATGAGGGATCTCTTCCAGTTAACCTTTGAGGAAATTAGATAAAAACAGGCAACGATGAAAGACAAACTAAGAGCAAAAATTGTACAGTAACAAAACTTCAAATAAAAAGTAAATTTTGAATACACATTGTAACTACACTATAAATAAATACGCAATAAAAATATATATATAATATTTACATATATAAATATACACTAAACAACAATACATATATACATATATTAAATAATAAATATATATATAAACTATTAAACAGAGCATAAAGGACAAACTCCAATCAAGGGTCGGAAAGCCACAACTTCTTTAGCCTCTCCTTGAGCGATGCTGCAGATTGCGATTGCCTCACAGACACCGGCAACTCATTCCACAACTTTACGGCATGGACAGTGAAAGATCTACTGTAAATACGCGTCTTGTTGGACGGAAAAGTGAGAGAAAGGTTGGTGCTAGAACGTAAACGGTGACCACTACCGGAAGCCAGGAAACTGAATTTCTCAGATAGATAAGAAGGAGAAGCAGGATTGAATAACACATTGAAAAGCAATGACAGGACATGCACATCTCTACGACGACGAATCGGAAGCCAGCCAAGTTGTTTTCGGAACTGGGATATATGATCATACTTACGCAGACCAAAGATATATCTGATACATACATTTTGCGAGCGTTCGAGTTTGTCAAGTAGCTCCTCTCTAAGATCTACAAAAACAATATCACCGTAGTCTAATAAAGGAAGCAGAAGGGACCGAGTAAGAGTGATTTTAGTATGAAGAGGAAGGAAATTTTGGAGACGTCTTAGTGAGTGCATAGATGCGAAAAGCTTTTTACTGATCTCGGCAACATGGGGAGTCCAACTTAAGGTTTGGTCCATGGTGATACCCAAGTTCTTGACTGTACAGGAGAAAGGGATAGTTACTCCGTCAAAGCGTAAGTCGGGTACCACCAGCTCCGACAATTTGGACATAAAATAAGGACTACCAATAACAATAGCCTGCGATTTCCGAGCATTCACCTTTAACCCAAAATTATACGCCCAGCTACGTATCGACTCGAGGTCGCAGTTGATTTTGCTAATCAGTGAAGGAAAATCATCGAAGTCACTCGCCGCGTAAATCTGTAAGTCGTCCGCGTAAAGATGATAACTTGAAGTTAAAGACTCAGTAATGCCATTAATAAATATTGAGAAAAGAAGGGGAGAGAGAATTCCTCCCTGGGGAACACCAGCGGAGAGGTTACACCAATCCGAAACCCGGTCATCCACCCTGACACGCTGGCGCCTCCCAAAGAGGTAGTCACGGAACCAAGACAGAGCAGTATTTGATAAATTAAGCGACCTCAGGTTTTCGAGAAGGATATCAAAATCTACAGTATTAAAAGCACTACTGAAATCTAAAAGAACTAACACTGTGAGCTTTTTATTCTCAATATTAAGACGAATGTCATCGGTGACCTTAACCAAGGCTGTAACAGTGCTATGCCCAGGACGAAAACCAGATTGTAGCGGATTAAATAAATTATACTTATTAAGATGCGAGAGAAGGCGACGGTTCACGAAATGTTCAATAATTTTGGATAAAACTGGGAGAATAGAGATAGGACGATATTGTGAAAAGGTTGTAGGATTTGAGGTTTTAGGAAGTGGGATAACATGAGCAAATTTCCACGCAGAAGGGAACGTACCAGTAGTAAAGGAAACATTTATAATATCGGATAAGATAGGGGCGATGTTATCCGCCACGAGCAAAAGCATGTCCAGTCCCAAGCTATCCTCACCGACAGCCTTCGTCTTAACATTTTTTAAAATAGTAAGCGTCTCTTGCGGCGTGATATTACCAAGCTCAAAGGAAGAAGAGACGGGGAAACGAAATTTGGCCAGCGTTGATAAAGTTGCAGTTTTAACGGCTGGATCCAAGGCCACGGGAGAAGTGCTAAAATGCTGATTTATAGAGTCTAAATCTAGTGCACCTGTGGAGCATTGTGGGGCTTTGCCCACCCCAAGCGACTTCAAGAAACTCCAAAGCTTTGATGGAGGACAATCCTCAATAGATTTATGAATGTAGCGGCGCCTAGCGTCCCTACAAGATTTGTTACAGTGGTTACGCAACCGAATGTAATGGCGATGATTCTTCTCAGAAGATTCCGTCCTAAACTTGACTCGGGCTCGGTTCCTTCTGGCCATGAGTAATTTGATATCCGACGTAAGCCACGGCGCAGGAAAATGCCTCACCTTCATCGGCCTTAGCGGAGCGTGTTTGTCAAAAATCGCAAGCAAAGTGGTATTAAAAGCCCTTAATTTCAAATTGACATCAGACATACCATCGATATTAGCCCAATCAGCACCGTCTACATCTTCGCGAAGCGCCTGCAAATCAATGCTACGGAAGTCACGACGCATAACAATTTTATGTCTTTGTTTGGGTGGCCGAATTTTAAAGGAAGCAAAAATTAAATCGTGGCATGAGAAACCAGCTGCATTAAACTGACCATGCGAAGCAACTAAATCAAGAGAAGACGTAATAATGAGATCTAAAAGAGAAGGGGGACCGTTATGTGGGAAATGGGTTGGGGCAAGAGGCAAGATGTTAAGATTTACCGAAGAAGTAACCGACTTAAGTCTAAGAGCTCGGTGATCATCTTTGATTAGACAAGTGTTAAAGTCGCCCATTATTATGTGATGATCAAACTGTGCGCTAAGATCTTCTAAAGTTTTTTCTAGGGAATCAAAATAATTAACGTGAGATGAGGGGCTGTAGAATACGCCGAGGAGAACTTTAGAATGGCGCAACGAAACATTTAAAAAAAGATACTCGGCCGAGTTCGAGTAGTCCGGAGGAGATTGAGCAACCACTTGACAACTCAAATCACTTTTCAAGTAAATGGCAACCCCACCACCTCGCACTGTCCCCAATCCATCAGCTGCAGTACCAACCCTGTCATTGCGTATTAAGCGGTAACCAGGTAGAGGGTAAAGGACAGAGGGCAAAGACGGCTTGAGCCAACTTTCAGAAATAAGTATGGCGTCAACATTACACGAGGAAAAAGTGGAAAGTAGTTCTGGATAGTGAGCTGGCACACTTTGCGCATTTATATGTACAACATTGAAACATTTCTTGGAAGAAGCAAAAGTGCATTGAAGTCGCTCGCCCAAGTCAGGCATATCAGAAGCATCACTCAAGGAGTCATAATGGCTAGAAGACGATAAAGAAAAAAACTCACTTTCTAGGCTTACGTTAAAAACGTCCGACATATAAAATGGAGCACACTATAAAGTTGATATATGTTTCTAAATATAATAATAAATTATAAATATGAATAAAGAGTATATGTATAATAAATATTACTATATCAATGTGTATGCTAAATAATATGATAAAACTAAATTAATCTAACACTTGTGGTCAAAAACCTCATTTGCTCGCCACAGTTAATTAACAATAATTAACAAAAACAGACAGTAAACAAAAGTATAAATACGATTCTACAAAATGTTACGCAAAGAAAAATACACCTTCCTCTAAGCAGTATCGAAACGCAGTAGTATTTTGACAGATGAAGTATTTTGACTTATATTTTATGAAGTTGCTAAAATTCTAAGGTGTAAAGTCTCCAACCCGCATTGGGCCAGCGTAGCCCATTCCCGCTTCCGCTTGAAAGCAGGCCTTTGACCAATAGTGGGGCGTATGTATATAGGCGGTTAATTTATGAACCGGCATTTTTTAGGGTTCCGTACCTCAAAAGGAAAAAACAGAACCCTTATAGGATCACTTTGTTGTCCGTCTGTCTTTCAAGATCAAGACCCTTTATCTCGGGATCGCGTAATGGTGGTAGCAAGTTGAAATTAATACCACATATACAAGTCTGCGGTTCCCTGAAGTTTTGAATAAATCAAACCTCTACGTCAACGCAATCAAAATATACGGCCGTTTACGCATTTCCCATACATTTGCAATGGGAATGAAAATGTATTGAAATACAAAAACAACACAAACACAAAGATATCTTGAAAGTGTTGGTAGACAGGAGTGTGCTGAGGTTCTTAGATGGAAGAGTCTGCAACTATGCACCAGGTTCCCGTCTAGTTGCAGCAAGGAGACGAGCGCGTTCTGTGGTGCTGGTAGATGTTTGTTTTTTTATACATACCTATATTTTGACAAATAAAATGATTATCTTGTAGAAAAATGATATTACGTGCTATTTGATGCTGCGACCCCTCATCCCGTCACGAGAGATAGCTCGACCCCCCAACCTCCTAAATGCCTCACGTAAATAATGAACGCCCCCTTTCTACGTTCAAAGAGCGAAGTGCATCCACTAATCAAAATCAAATAAATGCAAATCCTAGTCATCAATATTTACACTAAATATCACTTCCTTTATAAATAATGTAATGCGTTAAAACACGAAGGAATAAAACGCGTCGTTTTTAGGATTCCGTATCAAAAGGGTAAAACGGGACCCTATTAGTAAGGCTCCGCCGTCCGTCTGTCTGTCACCAGGGTGTATCTCAAGAACCGTGATCTTAATAACCATTATCGCTGATAAAGTAACAGTTTTATATATAAGCTATTTGTTAACAATGTTATATAGTGTTCACAATTATGTTAACATTTATCTGCGTGCCTTTGGGACACAAAGGTCTCCTCCAACTCTTTCCACTCTTCTCTGTATAAGGCAGTTCTTTGTCTTTAAGAACCGTGATAGTTAACAACAAATACTTAAAAGCAAAATAAGTATTTAACGGATCTCCCATACAACAAACGTGATTATTTGGCCACTCTATTTGGTCTGCACAATCAGCGATGATGTGGGAGTCCTGGCAAGCCCCGTTGTGAAGAGGGCATAATCGTCCGTGAGTCCATCATTGCCAGTAATCGTGGACCATCGGGGAGTTGTCGGTACATCAAAGGAATTCGTGCCGTTGATCGTACGCGCGTCCACACAATCTCAGTCGCGCGGTAGACGTTCGATTGTCCACAATTACTGGCAATATTGGCCACTCACGGACGATTATGCCCTCTTCACAACGGCGCGTGCCCGGAATCGCCATCGTCGCCGATTGTGAAGACGGTCCATTATATTTTCTTTGCTAGAAACCTCGTTCTTGGGTGCAAAATCTCATGTCAGTTTCTTGTGTCATCTTAAAAACTTTACGATGTGATGTGATTTAATAAGATGTTATTAACAGTAATTCGGTCAAGAGCAAATCAACGAAGCTTGCATCCGTTAGAACATAAGAATAATAAATATTAATGTAACTATATTTATCTTAATGTGTATATAACCACAAAATGTCTAACCAGAGGCTTGCCACAAAACAACTATTAATCATTAATGATCTGTCTGTCTAGTTATTAGGACCTGACTTATAAAAACACGAACTACTCGCAAGCCCGCGAGTTGGTCCGCTTGGGGTTAAAAAGTGGGGTTAAAGTTGGTAGTACTAGTAACCCTGCCTATGAAGCTGTGGTCTCGGGTTTGGATCATGCGGCGTCACCAAGACGTGTTAACGCGATTCAATTGACGACCTAAACTGAGTCGGTTGCCTACAACTGAGGCTAAACTGAACCTAAACTGAATCGCGTTAACTCGTTAAGACGTCATGGCCGTCTACCGGGCACTACATGCAATTTTTTAAGCCTACCTTTTTTGAGCCAACGAAAACGCTATGACACAATATCGATTTACTTATTTTTCGTTTTATCTCCAAAACGGTGAAAAGTGGACTCCTATTTCCCTTTACCTCTTGACCTGCAGGGTTAGCATGGTTGCCATTTTATCGCTTATCACGCTATGCGTCACTTTCGCACATACATGCTTGTTAGAACGTGACAGCAACGTCGGTAAACGATAAAAACCCGACCATCATAGACTAGTTGGTCTACCTCCAGTGTCACTGTGACGTGTCATTTATGGGACACCCTGTATAAAACTAGTAGCTCTGTGAGCTGAAGACCTCGTGAGATGGTATTGGTATAAAGGTCGTAAGCGCCTTCGGAGTCTATGGCGCTTATAACTTTTGTACCAATTCCCGCCATTTTAAAATATTTCCTAAAACTAAGTCTCTATAAAAATGTATGTAATCAAGGAACTTGTTTACAAAATTTCACAAGAATTGGTTGATAAATGCGACCTGTAGAGGAGAACAAATGGACACACACGAAAGCTGCCCAAGCTGAAGCGGAGAAGCTTCGCTCGCTTTGCTCACTCGGTCAATCATATTCATATACGTATACCTAGTCGGAAAATTGGGGAATTAGTACAACAACGAAGATACCATGCATTAAGAAGAAATGGAAAGTTTTATTAAAAAACACAATCCCCCGAGAGCGCCACTGGACACTGCACCCTTTTCTAAGAAAGTACACAGTAGATGTAGATGTATAGTATGGACGCCCGGCCGGATACAAGCGGACTGTCGAGCACTTCGCGCGTTCATTCAGCCCATTTCCCTGGAGTTTGAGCTGCAGGTTACTGTCCCGGCTGCCTTCCCATTACACATTATTCTTCAAATCTTCTCGTTTTCCTGCAGAACAGAAGGACATCTTTAAGTTCGACATAACTAAGGGTAGTTCGGTTTCTTGTGTATCTTTGCCGAATATGCTATATCGTGTTATCGTGCTACCGCATACATAGCACATTCAGCCAGCACATGCTAACTGGTTTCCTCCATACCGCGGACAGGATGGGTCCCTACTTATACCTAAGATCTTGAGATGTCTGTTCAGTGTGTTGTGACCGGTAATGATACCAGTCAACACTCTTTTTTCTTACCTAGCTTCAGAAGATACTTGACTCCTGTGAGTTATGCCTTCGATCATAAGTACACAGTAAGTACCAAGGACAAGGAAGTGGGGTACAGCCCAACAGTGGGCAAGTAAACAGCGGTTGTTTAACGCACGATACAATTAACGGCGGTCAACATAATACGTTTAACGTTGCGTCACGTTTACGTTAACGCGGATGCCGTGACGGTCGGCGGTTACGTATCGCTGTTTGTTATCGGTATTGCTATCATAGCGGGCATTTTCAAGAGAACAATCTAGTAATATTTTTTTCTAAAATGGCTTAATTGTATATCGTCTTCCGTTACCGCGATTGTTATTCATTGAAATTAAACATTTTAGAACGGATTAATCGCGTTGCACAAGTAACTTTTTTGATTGACGGGGAGAATTCGCATTCTCTCAGTCATCATTTTAACCCTGTGAAAACGAGTGCTGTAAAGGGCTCGAAACGTAGGGTCATGGTGTTAATAAACGCGATTAATCCGTTCTAAAGTGTTTAATCTTAATTTCATAATTATTATTTTTAAGCAGAAATGTCTGCGTAACCAAATTTTTCAGAGATCTCAGTTACAGAGAGAGTAGTATTTCAGAGACGCGGGTTCGAGTCCCGCCCGAGGTAATGAAGCAGGTGGCGCAGGACCGGTCATTGTGGAAATCTTTGGGGGAGGCCTATGTCCAGCAGTGGACGTCTTTCGGCTGAAATGATGATGATGATGATGAATTCTTCTTTTTGTTTACCACAAAATGGAGAGTAGATAGATAGATGAAGTACTCTTTATTGCAGACCTCAGTACAAGAAAACATTTACAAGGTAAAAACATTTGATTAACACGGAGGCAAACAACAGGCGGTCTTATCGCTAAAAAGCGATCTCTTCCAGACAACTTTGGGCAGCGGAAACATTAAAAGCTTATCCTTGAAGAGTAGGTATGTAGAATAACTGAAAACTTTTGCCACTTTTTTTTCTTGTTTTCTACAAAGTCGAGTCGAAAGTTCTCAGTAGGAAAAACATTAAGTTTATATAATGTTAGAAAAAATATTGGATTGTTCTCGCAAAAATGCCCTAACGCATCCCATAATATAGTTGGACGGCGCTAACTCTCCCTGTCAAGGTTTACATGAAGCATTTGCATACAAAGTATCTGCGAAGTATGCGAAATCAGTGCAAAGTTCGCGTGGTCACACTCCGGAGTAAAGTAACTACTTACTACGAAATATGATAACGAAAGCTGGGAAAGGAATTTGCCGACCGAGTGGCATGTCTTTCTCACTTTCTCTCGGCCTTTCTAGCTTAGTCGCGCTTCTGACCCTGACGCGAAATGCGGAATTTCAAATCCTGGCAAGACCATTTATTAGAAGGTGGACGTCTTAGGTTCGGGTAATGACCCTACGGGTGATGATGTAGAACTTCGTAGAACGTCGTTGTAGAACGTGTTGTTGTATAATCTAATCTAACCCCAATACAATACAAAAACACATTATTGCACACCTCATAAGAATTCAAAGAATACAGCGAACAAAACAAAATAGGCAAACAACAAGCATTCTTATCGCTTAAAATCTGTTCCAGACAATCTTTATTGTTTTTAATAGTTTCGAAACTAATCACAACAATATAAGTCAGTAGACGTTGTGAAATAGACATAAAAAGCGGAAGTAGCACAAGCGGTAGCAAATTAAATAATAAACTAAGATAAAATAAACATCAAACATACATACATTATCACTACATAGTGTAAAACAAAGCCGTTTTCTCTGTCCCTATATCCCTATGTATGCTTAAATCTTTAAAACTACGCAACGGATTTTGATGCGGTTTTTTTTAATAGATAGAGTGATTCAAGAGGAAGGTTTATAATGTAATATATGTATTATAATAACCCGTGCGAAGCCGGGGAGGGTCGCTAGTAGAAATATAAACAAATACAACACGACGTCGCGTCTAACTAGAGTTAAGTGTTATTTTAAACGTCAAACTTTTGAAATTTTTAATTTTTTTTTAATTTAGGTAGCAAAGCACTGGCAAAAAATAATTTAATGTGAGCTTTTTGATCCCTTTACACGAAGAAGAAAACTATATAAACGTCTCTTAACAGTCTTTCTTAATAGTAGTAATATTAATTACCAATGAAATGAAAGCGATCATACTCACTTACCATGACACGTAATAAGTCAATGAACAATAACACTGATTATATGACCCATCATTTGATTCCCCACTAGCACTGCAGTTAGGCTGACATGCAGACAGGCAGACAGGTCGACAGTGGCAATAGTGTTTTGGAAAAAAGTGTTTTGACAGTTCTGCTGGCTCTACCATTTTTCCGGAAGAATTTTCTTGAATGTAAGTCGTTTTTATTTTGCGTCAATTTTTTTTCCTTTTTTTCAGAATTTTCAGATCCCTGTCTTTTAGCTACAACCTTTTTTCTTGCAAATCGAATACAAAGTTGATGATTAATTTCTTGAAGACGGAGATTTGTAGAGATCTAATACTATTGGTCTAATACTATATACATAAAAAAAAAACCGGAAAGGAAAAGATTGTAAATTGTAACAGCATGCAGCACAGAAGTCAAATTGAAAAATACTTAACGTCTTTTTAGGGTTCCGTAGCCCAAGGGTAAAACGGAACCCTATCTATTACTAAAACCCTCTGTTCGTATTTTCGTTACGTAGTATAGTAAATATTTATTTACAAATATTTTTGTTACCTATGCATTAAAACATTGAAAATACGAAAAAAAAACAGCAGTGTGCGCAAATCAATCGCCGCAAGCGGTTCTCACTCATGATTATGGGACGCGACGCAGACCGTTTCGAAACGTGCGAGCTCTTTTCGACTTTATACACGTAACCCGATAGAAGAATATTAATATGTCTAATACTCACGGGAGTTTTCTATTTAAAAAAAATATATATACATATAAATCGAATGATAAAAAAAAAGAAAAACTACATAACAAAACAAAACAACGGAAAACAAAAAAAAGTTATTAAAACGTTTTTTGCTTCTTTTCTCCCAAAACTGTATCTATTGGTAAAAATATTTCCCTTTCTGGGCATCTTGCATAATTAATCAATATTACGAAACCCCTAAACCCGATACTGGCCGATGTATGGCCTGAAAAAACGCGGCGTGTCGAACCTGTCTCGCAGCTTTACATCAAGTTATTCCTCATGTAAATGCATGATGTTGATTCGTAGTTCATTGTTTGTGTGCACCGGGGCGTTAGCTGCAGTTTTGTGCAATTTTGAGTGAGTTATTTGAAAGTAAAAGACTATTTTTTTTTGTACAAAAACCCTTTTTTTTCTTACATGAGTTGATCTGATTATAAATGGTTGATTTTAGTATTGATAGAAATTCTAATTTTGATAAACGGGTCAAACACAAAATGATGTTCGGAATCTTGCCGGTGGATTTTTCAAAAGGGCTATATTTGAAGGTTGATTTTTATGTTGAACCCTTATCCACATTAAAGGGTCCTCATTTTTTATTGAATTTTAAGATTAAGAGCATGACTCAACGTCCACAAGCTGTTACATATTGGCCACAGGACAGATTGGCTCTACAGTTCAGCTGAACGTACACTTTTTCTTTCCTGTGCTCAATAGTTAACAGCTTGTGGACATGTAGAAAAGATTAATGTAAAAAGGAGTACTCCTTAATGTAGGTTAAAGATAAAATAAAAAGTCAATTTTTATAGCCCTTTACTTTTGAATAGCCCTCGTTACATCGGTTTGTGTTTGACCCAAACAGGGTGACTCGTAAATCGTTCCATTCCTTAAAGCGCATCATTCCATAATGGTTTTATAGTCTAATTCTTAATTGATCTCATTCTTACAATAGTAAAGCATGAATTAAATATTTTGATTATATGGGAACGAACCAGCGACGTCCTGCTTTCGCAGCAGACGCCCTAACCACCCTGGGCTGGGCACCGGGGCCTTGGTCACTTTTTCTGTAGTATATGGGATCTCTTTCAATTTATGACCTCATTCTTCCTAAGTTGACAATAGTGTTTTCATCACACTTGCTCGGTAATTTTGTTATATAGTATAGAGCGGTAAGAGCCGATTTAGTCCCCTCGAGAGTTATGGATTTTAGTACAATATAACTCCCGAGGGAGTTATGAGTTTAGTTTTAAAATATCTTACGTCATTTCACTTCAGAATAAGGAGGTTTTGCATCAGCTAAGGCATATTTCAAATCTTCAAACTTGGCTATAAACCAACTTTACTGTGTAATTGTACTATTACATTCAACTTTAATAAATAGATTCATTTGTATATTTGTTTTTTCCCTTACAAGTGTGATGAAAAACATTGTATGCATCACGGTCGGTAAGAGGATTACAAACTCAGTCATTAAAAGCCCTCCGCCTAAAAGACTTTCGTTAGTAATCTTGTACAGTCAAGTGCAAAAATACGTATCGACAAAATCGTCTCATAAATATTATGGTACTACGCTCTTATTACTATGGAATAAAATGCTATGGGACATATTTTTGAGTCAGATGTGTCAAACCATATTTTTACACTTGACTGTACTTACTTCCCTAGATGCACAATGTACTTTTCCCGGAGAAGTGCCTTGACATGCCACGAACCACACCAACACTGACGAAGGCCAATCCGAGGATCTAACTCGGGTCTTCAGCTTACGCGGCTAACGCCATCGTTATCCGCGTAATGGATGGCCTTCGTCGGTGTTGGTCTTTTTCTTTAGTATATGATATCTATTTCAATTTATATGTAGTTTATATATAGTAGTGCTACTACTTTAATAACAAATCAAAAAATATTATATAAAATAATTTGATTTGTGTCAACAAAATGTTGATTAAGCATCTATTTATTGATTGTAGATGTAATGTGCTTTAGTTTTGTTTATTTTTTGTCTTGACTTGATTAGATGATGTACCTATTATAAATGAGTAGAATTACCGATGTATACCTAATTGTGATGATTGTGATCATTTTTATTTTTATTTTTATTTTATTTACTTATTTTGTTTCTTATTTTGTAAAATTGTATTCTTATTTAACATTCATAGGCGCATTACGTTATTTACGTTAATAGCTAAATTGAAAAATAAACTAATTCAATTGAAAAAAAGTTCTATTGTTGCTATGTGGCTACAGAACCCTAAACCTATTAGGCGATAGTATGACGACAAAATTGCTTAGTCAAAAGGCTGCTTGCTTTCTCTGGTGTACAAAGTGCGACGTATATTCAATGCACATGAATAATTTGCAAACCTTTGTACCTAAGCTTAGTTGCAAAGTGCAATGTACCTTCAGTAAATCAATACAAGTAACTAACCGTATTATAATATTGTCTTCTGTTACCGCGATTGTTATTCATTGAAATAACTGATACTATGGATAATACCACGACGGTGGCAAACAAGCACACGACCCGCCCGATGGAAAACGGTCACCGTAGCCTATGGACGTATGCAACTCCAGCGGGGTCACATGCGCGTTGCCGACCCATTAAAATCTTGTACACTACTTTTTGAAGAACCGCATACTGTAATCTTTCGGGAAAACCTCGGCAGGAGCTCATTCCACAGCCGGAGCGTCCGCGGGAGGAAATTCCTCTGAAACCGCACAGTGCGCGACCATTTTGGTTGCAAGGTGTGTAGATGAGCGCCCGTCAGATAGCGGTCGGTGCAATGGTGAAAAGTGGAGTGGTTTTAATACTGCAAAACAAGCGTGCGAGGGTCTTAATCCCATTGATCTTGTTGCAGAAGATGGCCCCTACAGTAGGCGAGTACTATGCGGGGAAGAATGTGCTGGTCACCGGAGCTACTGGATTCGTTGGGAAGGTATGTTGATTATTTTTTCAATTAAAAGGGAGATAGAATAAAACAAGACAAATAATAAAGGTGGGCTACAGGTTATGCCGCGGAAACTGAAGACCTGGGTTTGAACCCCGGCTTGGCCTCGCAGTTGGTATTTTTCTTTAGTATATGAAATTTATTTCAGTTTTTTTTAATTAGAGAACATTCATTATCATATCTAGACAAAATATACCGAGTGTTGCCTGTAACAGGATCAATAAATTAGGTAGTAGTACTCCTCAAACCTAACAACTTTTAAAATGAATGATGAACTCTGTAGGTTTTCAACTTTTCACTTTTTCATGCAAACTACATAGTATTTTCAATGTACGTTAACATCAGCCTCATTGACGTCTCTTGTCATGGTACAAAAATTAAAAAATTGGAAGTACAACCTTCTATTCAATATAATATTAGAAAAAAGTTTAAGTGAGGTATGGGCAAAGCGGATGCATATCGTTTAGTGTGGTAGGGCACAGCACAACGAATGTCGTCTCGCTCAAATCTGGAGCAGAGCCCATCTGGGGAAGTACCTCCACCTTACAGAAAACCGCAGTTTAATAACACTAGACCCTACTCATAGTGTTGTGTTTCTGTCGGTGAGTAAGGTCGCCAGAGCTCCAAGAGGATTTACTGTGTTGACAGCTGGGGACCCACGGAACAAAGAACACTGTCTTAGGTCGATGTGGGCGCGGAGTGCAGGTGCGGCGATCAGGGAGACCCGGTGAAACGGCTGTCCGCTGGCCGCCCGCAGGTCAGTAGGGTTCCCGAACCCAGGGATCACTTAATCTCCACCCTGGGAGGCTGAGCCACCAACCTGTGCAAAATCCCTGGTGTAGTAGTCGTGCCGGAGAAGGAGACCGGGGTGGACCCGGCTGCTGCAACAGGTGTGGACCGGGGGCCCTTCCGTACGCCGCACCTGTAAACTGCACCACCTACGTCGCCCTCTGGCAGGTTTGGTCCGTCCCCTTGCCCCTTTAGCTGTCAACACAGCGAATCCTCCTTTTTTTCTTAACACACTCCCTAAATATGGCCGAAAAACAAAGAAGGAATAGTTCATCAGCGGCGTCCCCTTCCACACAAGTCGACTTCTGCAACATCAGGGGACTTCACTCCAATTTAAACGCAGTACACCACCACCTGGAGACTGCGCAGCCGACCCTACTGTTCCTCACAGAGACCCAGATATCTTGCCCAGCTGATACATCATACCTGTTATGCCCCGGCTATATGCTCGAACATAAGTTCTTGCGGCGAGCTGGGGTATGCATGTATGCTCGGCATGATGTCTGCTGTCGCCGTCTCAATGCCTATGAAGACAGGGATCTGTCAGTGCTGTGGGTGCGTGTGGACTACGGCGGCCACACTCGTATCTACGCGTGCCTATACAGGTCCCATAGCGGGGACACGGACACAACTCGGCTCTTTGAGCACTTACAAGTGACGTCCGACAAAGTTCTTGAGCAGTACCCATCCGCGGAGTTGGTAATCTTGGGGGACTTCAATGCCCACCACGTGGAGTGGCTTGGTTCCCGGTCCACTGACCACGCGGGGAGGTCTGCTCTCGAATTTTCTCTGGCCTATGGTCTCTCGCAACTGGTTACTTCTCCCACGAGAATACCAGACATCGAGGACCATACGAGCTCTTTACTGGACCTTCTGCTGACCTCTCGTCCGGACGGATACTCTGTCTCAGTGAACGCACCTCTCGGCTCATCCGATCACTGTCTTGTCCGGACATTGCCACCTTGCGCGCGGCCTGATCCACCGCGGCCTACTAGCTCGTGACGCGTATGGCACTATAGGTCAGCAGATTGGGATGGATTGCGTGAGTTCTATGCATCGTACCCGTGGAAGCGGCTGTGTTTCGCATCAGATGATCCTGACTCCTGTGCAGCTGAGGTCGCTGAGACTATCTTAATGGGAATGGACTGCTTCATGAGCTGCAGGAGCTAAGAAACGACCTTGGTTTAACCGGCCCTGTAAAGAGGCGACAATTCATAAGCAAGTTGCCTACAGGGCTTGGACCAAGGCCGTTACTGATAAGGATCCTAACGCTTCTGATGTGAAACGCAAATTAAATGCTGCTTCGATCTCCAGTAAAAGAGCCATTGCCAGAGCTAAATTCGACTTCGTCGGCAGAATTGGTGAGAAGCTCGTGGGCTATCCCTCAGGGAGTCGTGCCTTCTGGTCGCTCGCCAAAGCTGCCGAGGGAAATTTTTGTCGGTCGTCCTTACCACCACTGCGAAATGCTGATGGTGATCTGGTCCACAGTGCAAAGGAGAAAGCTGATCTCTTGGGCAATCTCTTTGCCTCGAACTCGACCATGGACGATGATGGCAGTACCGCACCGCCTACCGTCCCGCGGTGCGGTTTCTCCATGCCCGGTATTATATTCAGGCAAACTGATGTCCGGCGGGAGCTGCTATCATTAGACGTCCACAAGTCGAGCGGGCCAGACGGCATACCAGCAGTGGTGCTCAAGCGGTGTGCTCCCGAGTTGTGTCCAGTGCTCACGCGCCTTTTCACGCTCTCATATCACAAACGGCAGGTGCCGTCTTCGTGGAAGACCGCCCTTGTGCACCCTGTGCCTAAAAAGGGTGACAGATCAGACCCGTCGAATTACAGGCCAATCGCTATAACCTCCCTTCTCTCCAAGGTGATGGAGCGCATAATCAACGCAAAGCTCCTGGGATACCTAGAGGATCACGATCTGATCAGTGACCGACAGTATGGCTTTCGCCATGGTCGCTCCACTGGTGATCTTCTAGTGTATCTCACCCACCGCTGGGCTTCAGCTATTGAGAGTCAAGGTGAGGCATTGGCAGTCAGCCTGGATATAGCGAAGGCGTTCGATCGGGTTTGGCATGGGGGTCTTCTATCGAAGTTACCATCTTACGGACTGCCCGGGGGATTATGCGAATGGATTGCCAGCTTTTTGTCCGGCAGATGCATACGAGCCGTTGTCGACGGAAGTTGCTCCGATAGCATGGACATAAATGCTGGTGTCCCACAAGGCTCTGTGCTATCCCCAACGCTGTTTTTGCTGCATATCAATGACATGTTGTCCATTGGCGATATTCATTGTTATGCAGACGACAGTACTGGGGATGCCTATTACACAGGCCGTGCTAACATCCCTCGTCCCGTTGTGTTAGAGAGTCGTGAAAAGCTTGTGTCAGACATCGAAAGTGCTCTCTCTGATATCTCACTGTGGGGCCAGGAAAATCTTGTCCGATTTAACCCCACTAAGACACAAGTTTGCGCGTTCACCGCTAAAAAAACCCCATTTACTGTGGTCCCACAATTCCAAGACACAGTCCTTACCATGTCAGAGAGTATTGGGATCCTGGGTGTTGACATTTCCAGTGACGTCCAATTCCGTAGCTACCTGGAAGGGAAAGCCAAGCTGGCATCCAAAAAGCTCGGTGTGCTCAATAGAGCTAAGCAATACTTCTCTCCGGGGCAAAGACTGTTATTATACAAGTCTCAAGTCAGGCCTCATATGGAGTATTGCTGCCATCTTTGGGCGGGAGCACCTGGATACCAGCTGGGCCCCTTTAACTCGATCCAAAGACGTGCTGTCCGAATTGTCAACGATCCCAAACTCACGAGCGATATCGAACCCTTAAGTCTAAGGAGAGACTTCGCCTCCTTATGTGTATTCTATCGCTTGTACAGTGGATTGTGCTCCGAGGAATTGTTTGATATGATGCCAACGGCTGCATTCTACCACCGCACCGCTCGCCGTCGGCAGGGTGTTCACCCGCATACCCTGGAGCCTAAATGGTCTCGTACCGTGCGGTTTAAGAGGAACTTCCTCCCGCGGACGCTCCGGCTGTGGAATGAGCTCCCTGCCACTGTTTTCCCAAAGGACTACAATATGGGGTTCTTCAAAAAAGGAGTGTTAAAGTTTTTAAAGGGTCGGCAACGCGCATGTAACACCCCTGGAGTTGCAGGCGTCCATAGGCTACGGTGACCGCTTACCATCAGGCGGGCCGTATGCTTGTTTGTCACCGTCGTAGTATAAAAAAAAAAAAACACAGATATATATGAAAAAAGTAAAAAACTAACTACTTAATTGAGGTCACCGAGATCCGAACCTTGCGGAAGGGTTCCCATGATGCTGGCTGCGTTCCCCCTTTGAATGGCTATACCTATCCGTTGTGCGAGGAACGAGCCAGCTTTACGGTCTCAATATCTCAATCTTCTAACAAACTTTAAAATGTAATAAAAAACAAAACACACGTTATTTTTAAAAGTCGCTGAACAAACGTTCTTCAGTTTGGTGAGGACTACCTACGATTTAATTTATTGCATTAGTTACAGGCAACACCCGGTATATAGTTTATAAATAACATTGGTATGTACTAAAATAATGGAACTAAACACATCTACACACACATCTACTTATTTTGACGACCGGTTGGCGTAGTTGGTAGTGACCCTGCCTGCTAAGCCGATGGTTCTGGGTTCGAAAGGGCATGTATTTGTGTGATGAACACAGATATTTGTTCCTGAGTCATGGATGTTTTCTATGTATTTATGTATTTGTATATTATATATATCGTTGTCTGAGTACCCGTAACACAAGCCTTCTTGAGCTTACTGCGGGACTTAGTCAATTTGTGTAATTCCTATAATATTTATTTATTTATTTATCCACATATTTTTTTAGTACGGACTCTATAACCACCCTTTTTTTAATTACCAGGTCCTAGTGGAGAAGCTGCTCCGCTCTTGTCCCGAGCTGAACACCATCTACCTTCTGCTGCGACAGAAGAGAGGGGTGTCCAGCGAAGATCGGCTCCGAGAGCTGGTCAGCAATAAGGTAAGTCTTCGTCATCTTAACTTTACTAAGGATTCCCTACGACGACTGTCAAAAGTAGCTAAGCATAGACAAGATAAAAGCCTAGGGATATGGGTCACGTGGTAACGTATGGGGTGTGAAGTGGATATGCAAATCTATCTAGCGGTTCGATTCGTGTCCAGGGTCCGATTGGCAACCAAGAATGGGGTTGGTGGCATTTTTGGTTAAGCTCCACATTTTCTGGCCGAAGACAATAAAAAATGATGATTTATGGAGTAAGCCGAAAGTCACCCATCGCCCAAGAAGTAGCGCTGCAGAAGTGGAGATGGTTTGGGCACACCCTTCGAAGTAGAGCATCAAATACCGCCATCGCCTTTGGCCGGTGGAGGTCTTAAGGTGGAAAGTGAGCTCGTTGACGCCCTGTACACACGTGGCGACGGAGCGTGGAGAGCGAGTTTTGAGCCGTAGGACTAAGCTGGAGCACAGCCAAGTAGATTGCGCAAGATGGAAACTATACAAATAAACTACATACGATTACAAATCTTATCCAAATGTAAACTATCCGATATTTATTACTCAAAACTACTATTTAAAAGTCAATGCTACATTGCTAACACTTTATTCACTATAATTACATTACGTCTTAACGCGACTCAGTTTAAGACCTAAACTGAGTCGCTGCCATAAAACTGAGCACAGTCATAGTAAGTCCCCGGTAGCATTAAATTAAACTATAGTTTTGAGTAAAATCCCTTGTTTTTTTCATCAGCTCTTCAACCCCCTCCGAGCCAAGCAGCCCGAAATCTTCAGCAAACTGCGTCTGGTAGCTGGTGACATCTTGGAGGACGAGCTCGGTCTCAGCAATGATGATAGGCAGGAGCTGCAGAGGCGGTGTCATGTGGTGTTCCACAGCGCTGCCTGTGTTCGGTAAGAGTGCTAATAGGGATGATGACTAGGTTGGAAAACTTTTATTCTAATTAGTCCGTCAGAAAGATTATCAAAAATTATTAGACACGTAATTTTTCCTTTTTCAAGATAACTAAAATTGACGAATATGAAGAGCGTCAAAGTTCCGTGGTGGGGGCTGGTGACGTCACTTGTGAGTAAGAATCGTACTTAATTGTGACGTCACGCGAAACTTTAAAGCGCTGTATTTCCGTCGTTTTTCATTTGACGAACAAAAAAAAAAAACGTGGCGAATATTTTTTAATAATCTAACAGACGAACTAATTAGTTTTTTTGTCATCTCGCCTATTACAATATAGAAGAAGCAAATCAAAAGTTGTTAGTAAAATTAGACACAAATACATATCTATGTTAGTATAAACAGGGGGTGTTACTCTGCGACACAAAATTTTCCGACTAAATATCGGGTTACTAACCTCAATAAAGTCGAAAATAGCTCAACATGTTTCGGAACAGTCCGTGTCCCTTATTCATGAGTTATGCGTCTGGCCGCGGCGGCTGCTCTACGCACACTGCATAAGGAACACTGTTCCGAAACATATCGAGCTATTTTAGAATTGATTGACGTGAGTAAACTGATATAAGTTTTTTAATAAACCTGATGATAATAAAAATGGTGTTAACATTCGTTTTAGTTTCGACCAGAAGCTAAAGGACGCTGTGAACCTGAACACAACTGGGACGTTGCGTGTCATGAAGCTTGCGGAGAAAATGGAGAATTTGGAGGTAAAGATCATAATCTTTCTCAAAAACACTATTTTCCACTGAGAGGGTCGAATGGATTACCCGAGTAAAAAGATGTTTGAAGCTCGCTGATCAAAAAATGTTAAAATAGGTGTTAGTAAATGGTGGATTTTTCAAAAACTTACAACATTAAAAAAAATATTCCATTTAAATTAAAATTCTCTTTCAGTTTTTGTAATAAAACATGTAAAAATGTATTTGTAACTATGAAAACTCATGGCAAAAGCTGAGCAGCCAAATATACCGGCCTCTTTAGCGACAAATTTGTACTTCTTTCAGGTGTTAGTCCACCTCTCAACTGCCTACTGCCGGTGTGAACTGGAAGTGTTGGAGGAGAAGCTGTACCCAGCCGTGCACAAGCCCTCCTGGATCATGGACATTGTGGACTGGATGGACGACGCCATGCTGGACTATTTGGAGCCCAAGTATATTGATTTTAGCGCCATCTGTTGTTAAATACTGAACTTATACCAACCTAATTTCTTAGGAAAGGAACCGTGGAAATATTGAAAAATTCCCCGCGTCGAGCAGGATTCGAACCCACGACCTCCCTGCACACCGGTCACTCTGCCAATTGCGCTATCGACCTCGGCGCATATTTCCACGCTCCCTAATTATAACCAAATGAAAGAAATAGTGGAAATATTCGTCAAGGTCGATCAGGCATCAAACGCTCAAATGGCAGAGCGGTCTGACCGGTATTCAGAGAGGTCGTGGGTACGAATCCTTTAAAGAACCCTTATATTCCTAAAATGGAACCCTTATAGTGGAAATATTCGCCGAGGTCGATCAGTCATCGATAGCTCAATTAACTGCTCTACTACTAACTGCTGACTGCTCAACCAACTCGTATTGACCCGGGATGCGGACGTGTTCGCGCATTGCTTGCAAAAATAAATTCATTATGCAATGAATTCAGTTAGCGTCACGTTCCATTGACTAGATCTAGATTGATTAATGTGTTATTGTTATTGTACTTTTTAGTATTAAGTTTTAGCATTGTAGGCGTTTTGGTTTATACTGTAAGCCAATTTAATGTAATTAAATAAATCAAATAAAATAAAAAATTAAATAAAATTAGCAGAGCGATCCGACCGGTATTCAGAGAGGTTTTTGGCAATCGACCGCTCGAATATGACTTTTTAACTTGACTAGAAAAGTTTGAAATGGCCTTTTATAAATATAAGCCATAGTAATTCATAATCGTGGTGAATTTAAGTACTTAATATATTTATTGGATAGTTATAGTCGCAAACAGTGTGTGTATGTGCGATTATTTTGAACCTTAATTCCTTTGATTTCGAGTGGTCGCATCTCAAAAATCGCCCTCCTCGGTTCAAAATAGTTCAAATCCTGCTTGACGCGAGGATTTTTTCCATTTTTCTTTCAATTACTAAATTGTAGGTTTCTGGTAATTCTGTGTATCCTCTTCTATAATATTAAACAATATTTGTCCACAGACTGATCGCCCCCGAACCTAACACGTACGCATATACGAAAGCCATAACCGAAGACATGGTGGCCGAGTACGGGAAGAAGTTCCCGGTCGCCATCGCGAGGCCGTCTATTGGTAAAGCATTTCTTATTTTAAGCTTACATGGTTATTTGTAGACCCCGTTATTAGTGGTAAAATTTTGTTGAAACTTGGGCTGCCAACATTACACATTTTATTAGTAAAATATTTAAATTGTAAAACCGCAGCAGAACCAAAGTAACCGATATAGCTCTCCGAATCGCTAAACTGAAGTGGCAGTGGGCGGGGCACATTGCACGTAGAACCAATGGCCGTTGGGGCGGAAAGGTTCTCGAGTGGAGACCGCGTACCGGAAGGCGCAGCGTGGGTAGGCCCCCCACAAGGTGGACTGATGACCTGGTAAAGGTCGCAGGAGTCCGCTGGATGCGGGTGGCGCAGGACCAGTCATTGTGGAAATCTTTGGGGTTGGCTTATGTCCAGCAGTGGACGTCTTTCGGCTGAAATGATGATGATTATGATGATATGTAAAACACATTACATTTAATATACATATTTTTAGTTAAATGTAGTGAAGCAACCAGTTTATAATTATATTATATTTTAAATTAACAATATAATTATTATGGCCGTATGCTTGTTTGTCACCGTCGTAGTATAAAAAAAAAAAAAAAAAATAACAAATGATACTAGCTAAAATGGAGCTAGCGTATAAGCATTAAACCATTTAAAAGAATAAATTGGCGCGGGTTGTGTGTTTTTCAATGTCTTCGGAGGCACAAGACAAAAGACAATCGAATCAAATGCGCGCAGACTTCCATAGGGCTGTGTATAGTTTCAAAAGTTTACAGAAGTTGTTTGTTTTTTCAGTGGTGGCAGCACTGAAGGAGCCGATCCCGGGCTGGGTGGACAACTTGAACGGACCTACGGGGTTGGTCATCGGAAGTGGAAAAGGTGAGTCCAGACTGTTCTCCCTCGAAATCCCTAATAACGTTTGTCCTAAAATCACTTGCCCTAACTGTTTTGTTCTAATGATCATACCCGATCAATTGTCATTGTTAACTGTGGCCACACTCAGCAGCTCTCTATGAGAGCTCCCTGTGTGGTGCTATAGCAGCATCATATGTAGCGTTGAAAATTCCGAAAAAAAAGATTGTTTTTTTAAGATTTAATGAAACTTTTGTTTTTTCCCGAAGATTTCGGGTTTGTAAGAAATAAATAATGTCACTATCACTGTCACTCCTTTCATCTGTTTCAATTGTTTCTTCCTCAATGTAATCGATGTAGCCCTGTTGTAGGTGTAAATAAGACCTAATTTGCATTGATTTAGAGTTGAAAATTAGAGAAGAAGCTTTCATTGTTTTTTTTTCTAAAGAATCCGAAAAAAACGAGTCGTCTGGGAAAAAACGGATTTCTTCCAATCTTTTTCAACGCTAATCATATGCAATATACCTACATATGCAATTTTAATTAGAAAACTCCCGTGAGTATCAGGCATATTAAAATTCTTATATCGGGTCGAGAGCAGACCGCGCTGGGGCTCGCAGTGTGCGTAGAGCAGCCGCCGCGGCTAGACGCATGACTCATGAATAAGGGACACGGACTGTTCCGAAACATGTCGATTTATTTTCGACTTTATTGACGTGAGTAACCCGCTATAAGAATTTTAATATGCAATTTTGTCGTACAGGCGTTATCCGCACGATGCACTGCGAGCCCTCGTACCTGGCGGACGCCATGCCGGTCGACATAGTGGTCAACGCCTGCATCCTGTTAGCTTTCGCTACTGCTATCGAAAAGTAAGTACCTGTGGTGCATTTCACGAGAATCTCTCTTACCAAATGCTTTTGCCTTGCAGTTACTTCAATCAAATCCTTAAAGCTTGTGAAAAAACTGCCGATTTGTTAATTTTTACCTTTTTTATTTACGCTATTCAACAACAGATGGCTCTGTTACCTTACTAGTTACGGTACATCTAACAATAGATGGCGTTTTTGTCAACAGACCACATGAGGCAAAGTTTTTCAACGTCACGATGTCCGGATCGCTACGGTGTACTTGGGGAGAGATGATAAGACTAGGTACGTATACAGGATGTTACAAAACCAAAACAAAAAAAACCCAAAACCGTTTTCCAACTCGCGGGCACTGACCACCCACCATCGCGACTAAAATTTAGGTGACGACTGATCTAGATAGCCTCCCGTATTTTGGTGAAGTCGTTATTAACAACCTGAATCATGTGGTGTTCTAGGGGAGTACTGGGTGAACGAGTTCCCACCGACCGTGGCCCTCTGGTACCCCGGCGGCTCCATCAAGTCCTATTGGCTGTGGCACCAGTTCTGCCTCATCACTACTCAACTGATTCCTGCCTACCTCATAGATATGCTGTTGTTTCTACTTGGGAAGAAGACTTTGTGAGTATTCTATGTTTTATTTCATCATCATCAGCATCATATCAGCCGTAGTACGCCCACTGTTGGACATAGGCCTCCCTCAGATTCAGATTCAGAGATTCAGATTCGTTTATTTCTCAAGTGTATTACATGATTTTGCATTACAAATTAAAATTAGCAACTGAAATATGAAATACAAGTTGAGATCGTCAAAATACAATAGTAACCATACATAGTAATCATTATAATAGCAATAAAACAATTAAAGAATTAACTAACATTTTTCTAATCTAAGTACAATTTATAATTCCATTGATTAAAATAATTTAAAAACTAATGACAATTGATAAAAATAGAAATAAGATTGATTCACGATTAAAATTTGCTAAAATTATTCAGATTTGTTACATAAATTCATACACATTTAACAATTTGATAACACACATACATAGCATTAGTATTTATAGTTTAAGTATTCCTTAACGTTATATAATGTTTTTTTTATAAGCAAATCTTTGACTTTGCGACGGAAGGTATTTATATTATTCTCTGCTTTTATTACTTTAGGTAACTTATTGTACAATTTCTCAGCCATTATCTTAGGACATTTTTGTGACATTTTCAATCTACATTTGACTGGTTTTAAGTTTTCTGGATACCTTGCTGGACGATTTCTATCATCCCCATACCGCACAAATTCGTTTTGGTTTTTTTTTACATATAACAGTATTTCAAGTATATAAGTCGAAACTGATGTTAAAATCCCTAGGCTTTTGAAATGTTCCCTACAAGGATCTCTATAATTTGCATTTACTAGGATTCGGATTGCGCGTTTCTGCATTTTTAAGACACGTTCGAAATCTGTTGAGTTTCCCCATAGTATAATCCCATACGAAATAATGGAGTGTACGTACGCATAATAGGCTTCTTTTAGGTTTTCGCTACAAATTAACACTCTTAACTGCTTTAGAACATATATCCCTTTTGCTAGTTTTTTACAGATTGAGTCTATATGCATTTTCCACGAGAATGTCGGGTCTATGTCAAATCCTAGTAACTTTACGTTTTGCACACTTTGAATTGACGTTCCGTTTGGAAGTAGTATTTCGATTTTATCAGCGTCATTATACCTAGTATTAAATTTCATTATATGTGTCTTTTCAGCGTTCAACTTAAGGCCATTAATGTGAAACCAATTTTCTAATTTGGTTAAAATTGAACTTATCTTGCTAATTAATTTTTCGTCTGTTTCTTCACTAACTACTATTGTTGTGTCATCTGCATATAAAATTATGTCACCATCTATGTCTAGTTTTGTTACATCATTTAAAAATAATGAGAATAAGACATTTCCTAAGGATGAACCTTGAGGGACTCCTATTGTCATAGGTTGAGGTATAGATCTAAGGCTCTTTCCACTCGCTTTTATTTCTACTGTTTGTTCTCTATTTGACAGAAACGATTTGAGCAGTTCAGCACTTTGTCCTCTTATACCGTAAGCTCGCAGTTTAGCCAACAGTAGGGTATGGTTTACTGAGTCAAAAGCTTTTGACAGATCGAGAAATATACCTACTACTTTCTGTTTATTTTCTAAAGACTTTATTACACTCTCCATGAACCTCTGAGTGGCTGTAATGGTTGATCGTCCAGGTCTATAAGCATACTGTGCTTCTGATAGAGCGCTATTTTTTTCAATGTATCTGAGGATTTCACTTGACATTATTGATTCTACTAGTTTTGATACTGTAGGCACAATAGTGATGGGCCTGTAATTACTCACATCTGTTTTATCACCTTTGCCTTTATAGATGGGACACAGACGAGTCTTTTTAAGAGATTGAGGGTATGTTGTAGAGCTCAAAATTTTATTTATAAGGTATGTCAAATGGCAGGATAAAACGATCATCATGTCAAATAATAGTTTCCCTGATATGTCATATATGTCTTTGGTATGAGATTTAGATATTTTTTGTTTTGCTAGCTGTATTAATTGTTTCGTGTCGATTTTAGAAAATGAAAAGCCAGGTTGTATATTGGAGTAATTAACAGTCAGTTGCGCTATTGCATGGTATACATCTGGTTTATTATTTATGGCAAGATCATTTCCTATTTGTATGAAAAAAGTATTTATATAATCTGGTATTTTGGTGATGTTGATAGGTTTTTTGGTATATTCGTCTTTTAGATACCAGTTATAATCTTCTACAGTGTTATTACTCTCCTCTTTTATTATTTTCCACATCTCCCTTTTGGGGTTTTTTGAATTTGTTATGCGGTCCGCAGTAAATTTTCTTTTCTCACTTAATAGACACTTTTGCATAGCTTGCTTTTTGTGGCATAAAATGTCCTCAAAATTAATATGTGAGAACTGCGTTCGAAATAGATGTATGTCGATAATGTCTTGTTGTAAATTATGTATAGCGTCAGATATCCAGGGAATATTGTTAACGTATTTCTTTTTAACAATTTTTTTAGGCATATGTATGTTCATGTTATAGAGTATTTTTTGCATAAATTCATCAACTGTGGTGTCATTATATGGCCAAAATATATTTTTCCAATCATATGACATCATAGCCTGGCAGAAATTACTTACATTTTCAGGTTTCTGTGGTCGTTTTTCAAAGTAAACATAGTCAGATTTACAGTGTCCAGGCAGTTTAAGTTGTGCTAATTGCGCGTCATGATCAGATATACCAACTGGCAAAGGTTTCACAGTTAAGATATCTTTCTGAATGTTTGTAAGAAGACAATCGATTGAAGTTTTAGCTTGACCGTTCATCCTAGTAGGGAAATCTATTATATTATGTAAGTTGTATGTCGCCATTAAGTCCTCTAAGGTCCTTTTATTTTTTGATTCTACACTAAAATTAACATTCCAGTCACCCAGTATCATAACTGAACAGGTTTTATATTTATTACAAAGCAGGTGAAACAGTTTTTCTAAGGATTCAAACATTTTACTAAATTCACCCATTCCAGTTCTATATAGTCCTATAATAACTACTGGTCTAAATTTCACTTCGATTTTTATTGCACATATTTCGCAATGGTATTCTATCGATAATAAATCAATATCTTTGCATTTAACACATTTAAGTTTCTTATTAATGAAAATAGACACACCACCATGTATGCGCTCTTTCCGCACAAAATAATTAGCATGAGTGTAGCCTGTAATACTTATACATTCAACCTCATGGATCTCCACGTGTTACGGTTGGAAACAACCTGCATCCACCGTGACCCCACGGCTTTAATCAGATCATCGGTCCACCTCGTCGGTGGACGTCCTACGTTGCGTTTTTGGTCCGCGGTCTTCATTAGAGAACTCTCCGGCCCAAACGGCCATCTGTTCTCCGTGCTATATGGCCTGCCCGTTGCTACTTTAGCGAGTTAATCCGTTTGGCTATGTCGGTGACCCTCGTTCTTCTATACTCCTCATTTCTGATTCGATCCCGTAGAGGAACTCCAAGCATAGCCCTCTCCATAGATCGTTGAGTGACTCTGAGTCTATTTATAAGACCAATGGTGAAGCACCATGTTTTATTTACGTATATTATAATATCACCTGGGACCTGGGAGCGTTGTTGGTCCAGCAGTAATACGACTTTAAACCCGAAGGTCGCGGGTTCAAAGCAACGAGTGTTTCGGAACATATGTACAGTCGCCATCAGGTATATCGGAACGTCCGAGGAGTTCACAAATCTGAACGCCTCTATTGTCAAGCGGTTAGAGTGCTTGTTCAGATATTTTGAACGCCTCGGACGCTCCGATATATCTGATGGCAACTGTACGAAGTATCATTTGATATTTACCAATCGCTTTTCGGTGAATGGAAACATCGTGAGGAAACCGGACTAATCCCAATAAGGCATAGTTTACCCTCTTCAGATGGAAGGTCAAAGGGCAGTCACCAAATCTTGGAATTAGTTGCCAAAGCGGACCCTAGGCTCTCTGAGCCGTGACATGAGCTGGGAAAACCCTAGGAAGAAGAAATCATCACCTCTGTATCCGAGATAAACGCCACTGTAATTTTTATTTTACCACAATTCCAATTTAAAATACTTAACTCAACTTCTGTTCAATATATGGCGCTATTCTTCTAATATGAAGATCTTATAATAGACTCTCCTCTAGTCTTCTGTTAATGCTTTATTTCTGCAGTATGGTGAAAGTCCAGGAGCGGATCAGCCACGGGTTAGATGTGCTGCAATACTACACCACCAAGGAATGGAATTTCCGGAATACTAACTTTACTGCTCTCCGGTCAAAGGTATTTCATTTTGAGGTTTCAGTCCAAATATTATCTTGAGGGAAAAGAAAAGAGATAGAGTATATGTGTAAATGTGTCAGCCAATTAAATGAGTTTAATTATGAAAAACAAAAAATATAAATTTTGGACGATTCCAATTTTGACGTTTACTAATTTTTTTAATTAATTTTATATTAAGAAAAAAAAATATGGAAAAATTATCCGCGTCAAGCGAGATTCGAACCCACGACCTCTCTGACCACCGGTCTAATTTAGTATGGGGTAGCGCATTGTTATCGATGTTTTATAAACTGTTTACTCTTAACACTTTCGGTAAATGTCGCTACGCGTCGCCCTAAGGCGTATAACCAAATGAAAGAAATAGTGGAAACATTCGCCGGACTCGATCGGGCGTCGATAGCTCAATTGGCAGAGCGATCTGACCGGTGTTCAGGGAGGTAGTGGGTTCGAATCCCTCTCGATAAGGATAATTTTTCCATTTTTATTTCAATTACAAAATTACTAATTCTTTTTTTATGTTACAGGTATCAGAAACCGACAACGAAACGTTCTTCACTGACTTAAGCAAGGTGGATGTGAATGAATACCTGAAGAACTACATGATCGGCGCCAGGGAGTACTGCTGCAAGGAGGACCCTAGCAACCTGGAGAGAGCCAGGAAACTTCATAAGATGTATGTATTAAATTTAAACAGAAACTACGTATACGCTTTAGGGGAGCGCTTAGCAACATCTACCGTAAGAAAGTACTTCTTAATCGGCAAGTGGAGTCTGGAGTAGCTCTGTCGGCTAAGCGATGGGCTGTATCCCACAGTCGCGGTTCGATTCCCGTTCGAGGTCATGACTATTTCCACTTATCGTTTCTTCCTAAGAAATTAAGATGTTAATATACTTAGATCGGATTACTCACGTCTATTAAGTCGAAAATAGCTCGACATGTTTCGGGACGGTCCGCGCCCCATAATCATGAGTGAGAAGCGCGTGCTTTAAGTATATTAATATGTCTAATACTCACGGGAGTTTTCTATTTAAAATTAGCATGTGTTTTAAAACCGAAAACAAACAAAAGTACTCCTAAATCGCTTTGCAAATTATCCCCCCCCCCCCCCCTTCGAACCTCGCGTGATTTTGTGCACAAACCCCTTGAAATTTCTATTGGCTGGTAATCGCTAGCGCCATCTAGGTCTCGGTTCCAATTCTGGAATAAATCTGCTATAAACCGATGTTTTATACTATAGAAAAATATCAACTCCATCAGAGGTCAAGCTGGGGTTAGAACCCGGGTCTTCATCTTACGCGACGTCTTGCCTGTTAAAGAGATTGCATATACTCAGGATTTTTATTTTATTTTTGTACAGACGTTACTACGTGGACCGCGTGACCCGCTGCATACTGCTCTTCCTTCTCTGTTGGTTTCTCTACAGCTACGCGCATGTGTTCACCGCGGCCGTCGAATACCTTGACGTTTCTCTGAAAAATATATCTCCGTATTGAACTAGGTAAAGGAATAAGTTTCGTTTATAATATTAAATTAAGTAGTGTTGTACCCACAAGATGGCCGAAACATTCGTTGACAAAAGTTTAAGTATAATACAATTGTAAAGTACTACTATATATATATACTATACTATATATATTATATAAATGGATGAATCAACTATTTCTTGTTATTCTGTCTCGTCAGCCAGGGGACAAATGCAGCACAGTTTGTTAGAAGAAACGTTGTAGTATGTTCTACTGACATGCTTGGTAGATGGCCCGTCATAGAATGGGAATAAACTACCAAAAAACACATTTTGTGAATTTTTATGTCATAAAACCGTCATTTTAAAAGTGCCCCAGAAGACCGTAACCATGGCAACCAAAGTGACAAGAAATAGTTGACTAACACAAAATATAAATTGAAATAGATGGCATATACTAAAGAAAAATACCAAAACGGGAAATACCAAGTCGAGGATCGAACTCGGGTCTTCAGCTTACGTGGCTAACACCATAACCACTAGGGCACCTGCGTGCGTACCCAAGATGTCAATCGCTCACGCTTAATAACGTATCGTAGCTACCTCTCTCTATCACTCTTCCTTATTAGTGTGACAATGACAGTTGCGTTTCGTTAGCGTTTGAGCGTGAGCGATTGGCATCTTGGCTACGCACCCGGGGGGCGATTTTTGGCATTCGACCGCAAAGTCTTGTTTCAGCAAAAGATCCTATCTACGATATTTAAGGTACTTTCCCTTCATTCCCATAGTCTTGGCACGCCCTGCATAGCTCGAGCTTATATATAAGTATAGTTATTAACTGGTATAAATATCATGTGTAATAAGGTTGATTTGTGATATAAATAAATAAATATTTTAATAAGGACAATTTTTGTTTGACCGATTTTATTCATAAATAGATATAAACTCATCTTCATAGCGTTTTCCCGGGTTATGCCACGCCTCAGGGAGCCTGGGGTCCGCTTTGGCAACTAATCCCAAGATTTGACGTAGGCGCTAGTTGACGAAAGCTACAAAGGGTAAACTAGGCCTTATTGGGAGTAGTCCGAATGTTTTCATTCACCGAAAACCGATTGGTGATCAAATGACATTTCGTACATAAGTTCCGAAAAACTGCGGAATTTGAACCCGCGAACTTAAGATTAAAAGTCGAACGCTCTAACGCTGAGGCACCAACGCTCTAATATCATTAATATCAACATGAATAAAAAATAAATGAAATCCCGATATCTAAATTGCAACAGTGTAAATTAAAATTATAGCGCCATCTATGGGATCAACGGGACATTCCCAGAAAATGCAGGAGATGTTGCCGGTCTGGTGTCCAACAAGTGAATCGTACTCACTTTACTTGCTGGACTGGACGTCGTATACAGTGTTACAAAAAAAACCAATTATATAAAGGTAAACGCATTTATTATTTTATTTACAACAATAATCTCATTGACCAACAGTTAACAACTGAAACAGATATAATTTTACTAACAGCTAAAATCCTATTAAAATAGTCTGGCAACCCGGCGTCATATCGGGTTACTCACGTCAATAAAATTGAAAATAGCTCGATATGTTTTGGAACCATCCGTGTCCCTTATTCATGTCATGCGGCCGGCCGCGACGGCTACTCTGAGCATCGTGAGTAAACCAATATAATTAGTTTAATATGTCTGATACTCACGGGAGTTTTCTAGCTAAAATCCTTCATTTCGGAAAATTTCTGACAGGTAAAGTATATGTTGGTAAAAATTGTTCAAAATTGCCATTATATTATATAAAGTATTTGTTTCGACAACAAACATATACAGGTTAGCTACTGACATATTAGCTAACTGAGTATTTAAACAAAATTACACTTAGATATCTATTTTAAATTATATTATCAAACAAAGGACATCCTGCAGACATCCGTGTCTGCAGGGCTAAAGCCGATCACATACGTTCGGGCATATCCACTGAATCTGCCAGTCAATGTATAGTAAAATTGTCCGGCGGATGCCCGGCGGACAGATTAGCAGATCCGACGGATATGCCCGAACGTATTTGGCCAGTAAATGACACATTAATCTACCGGACATATTTCAATAACAGATCTGAGTGTGTATTCAATTTATACTTTATTTGTTTTCCAGTTTTTAAATCATACTTAGTGTATTTCAGACATAGGCATGCTCCTAATTAAAATTAAATAACATTTTGATTAATATTTTAATGGACGGATAATTCAAATTCATTACTTTACTTACATTCTATTTTATACATATGTAATGTAACAATAAATAGTTTAAAACATAACAGTTAGAAACATCTTAACATAGTAATATAGGAAGTACGCGCACAGCGAGTATATGACGATGGTGGTGACTTTGTCGAGGTAGTACAATCTGAAAGAGATAGAAAATGATGAGTGACAGAAAATGTTACACGTATTGCGTAGAAATTACTAGTATTGTTGAATTCGATGGAATAAATTAGGAGGATTGAAAATGCCCATTAAACTTGCGTTACCTATGGATAGTTTAATCAGTAACGAACGGGCTGACAACAGCCAAGTCAGCGCATATTTGTAAATATAGTCTGGCAAGCCACAAAGCGCAGTAACAGTAGGACAAAAAACTATATTCATCCCTTTTTCCGGTGTAGTAAGTACTTAAATATATAATTTATTTTACTGTTATTCTGAATTGAGTGTTTTAACGTCAATTTTTAATTACATTGTAGTATGGAGGATATTTTAATTGCATATTTTGACAAGCAATAGTTTGTGGACTAAAGTTTTTTCACCTTTCGTAGATCCTTTGGACCAACACAAGATTAATTAATTAGTTAATTAATTAATCGATCAAGGGATTGCCGAGATACAGGGGCCGCGATTTCACGTTCGAGCGAACCACTAGTTTAGTCACATTATTATTTAAATGCTCACTGTTTCTGCAGCTTTCTGGCCTGAGGGATGCTGGAAGGGTCCTCCTTGCAGCAGTACTGCCGGGCGCCGTAGATGTAATCTCTGATATACATACTCCAATTGACCATCTATAAAAAACATAGTTAAGTCAATTTAAAATATTTAAAAAGCTGAGTGTGACAGTATGGCAAACTCCACCATTTTGCTTGCGCGTTGCCTATGACTACAGCCATTATTTAAACAATTGCCTAGGTTAGGTTATAAACAGCACTCACAGTGCATGTGCGTTGACATGACGACGTCAATGTTGATTAGTTGCCCCTAGCTACGTATCAACAGTACGCAACACATATGTACTGTCAAAAAACAAAAACTTAAACAAACCTTACAGGATGTTACAAAAACCATAAACCGGCTGCAAAAAGAAGTTCTTCGAGAAATTCATTTAGTAATTTTATGCCATAAAACATATACTTACACGTAAAATGCACGTGATTACAATGTACTCGAGTTCCGAGTTTTAAGGTTTGCTCTTCGTTGTGATACATACTGTAAAACTTGGTTAAAGTGATCTATATTTTCATCATAGTTTGATTAGAAATATCTATCAAAGGCGTAGTCCTCTCCATGCTCTTTAACTCAATTCAAAGAAACTAAATGTAAATACAATATTGTCTTCTGTTACCGCGATTGTTATTCATTGAAATTAAACACTTTAGAACGGATTAATCGCGTTTATTAACACCATGATCCTACGTTTCGAGCCCTTCACAGCACTCGTTTTCACAGGGTTAAGATGATGACTGAGAGAATGCGAATTCTCCCCGTAAATCAAAAGTTACTTGTGCAAACTACCTACATACAAAAATATAAAAATAATTTAAAAAATAAAAACAAAGGTTAATAAACATGTTAATAAGGTTAATAAGGTCATGGTGTTAATAAACGCGATTAATCCGTTCTAAAGTGTTTAATTTCAATAAATGTAAATACGTCACGAGTCATGATTTTAAGAGAGTAACCAACGAAAAGCTTCAGCAACTAACCATGCTATCCGTGTAGAAAGTCTCGTCATCCTCTTTAGAGATGACCTTCCGAAGTGCTACAAAGTTATCGTTCTTGAAATGCCACTCCTTTGTCGTGTAGTACTGCAGTACGTCTAGACCGTAGCTGATTCGCTTCTGAACTTGTACCATGCTGTAAAAATAATAAAATAGGGATTTAATACCGTATATTAAGTATATACACAGGGTGTAACACCAGCCACTGAAAACCTCAGGCACCCCATACAGTGGTATAAGTCATACTGAGCAACTTTTATTAAATAAATAATAAATAAACCATATTCGGGGACAGTCTCACACAGACCAACCTAGCCCCAAACTAGGCAAAGCTTGTACTATGGGTGACGATATACATACATATATACATAGGAAACATCCATAACTCAGGAAGAAATATTCGTGTTAAACACACAAATAAATGCCCTTACCAGGATTCGAACCCGGGACCTACAGCTTCGTAGGCAGGGTCACTTCACTACCAACTAGGCCAGGGAGGCCGTTAATTATGGGACCAACCCCGAAGGCATGAAAACGATAGACAATTATTGCTTATAGATTACATTTCAAAGCATTTTAGCTGTACCGACCTTAGAAGAGGCTAAAAAGATATTTTTATTTGTGTTAAATTTTATAAAGCGGTAAAATTCTGTCCCATAATTAGACGAGTAGTGATCATAGCAAAGGTACAAAGGCTGGCATAATCATAATATAACTGATTGAAGTCCCTAAAATAAATTTAAAATAAAAACCAAAATCGCGAAAATATGGACTGTGTACATTTTGGTTTTGTGATCTTGTCATTTTGTATGGGAGAATTATTCAGTGATTAGTGGATCTACCCTGTATAATAAAAGCCAAAAATAGGGTCGCTTGACAATTCAATTAACAATAAACGCGCTTCTACTAACAAAAAAGAGAGCTTCCATTAAGCTTTTAAACAGGAAAAACGATAACGTACGCTGCAAAACCAACAGATGGCGCTACTAGTATACGTAGAAACAGTATCAGTCTGAAGTTGGATGAAAGAGTAATACTCACAACGTCTTCTTCCCGAGCATCATGAGCAACAAGTCCACCAGGTACGCCGGTATGATGTGTGTGAAGAGCACCGCTATCTGATGAAGGAGAAGGGACGATTTGGGGGAGCCCCCGGGGTACCATAAGCACACGGAGAAGGGGAACTCTTGCACGTGGATACGACCTGTGGAATGTCAATATAGATTTTAACAATAAAACCGGTCAAGGGCGAGTCGGTGTCGCCCACCGAGGGTTCCGCACAAAGACTGCTCCACACGCGGCACTAACACGGAACTATCAGTGCGCGGCAATTATACGGGTTTCGGAGGTTTTCCTGTACTTGTGCTACAAGCTCTTGCATTTTGGCAGATTTCTTATTCTAGGGAAGTACCCTATACATTTTGATTCCCATTGCAAGGAAGTCCGACATAAACGGCCGTATTTTTTTATGCATTCAAATTCAAATTCAAATGCTTTATTTCGAACCCTTAAGTCCATAGGGTTAGCTTATACGGTAAATAACTTACATAACTAGAGCATTGTAGAGGTTGGTTTTTTTACAGTTTTAGAGCTGTGTAGGTATGTAGTATTGATTTCAACTTGCTACCTTTATGCGTTCCTGAGATAAAGGGTCGTGACAGACAAACGGACGGACTACAAAATGATCCTATAAGTATTCCGTTTTTTGCTTTTGAGGTAAGGGACCATAAAAGTATGTGTATTTGTCAGAAATAATTCTAAAAGCGTTGAAGTATTGAGTAACAATTAGAGGCGACAACGAGAACAAATATGTGGCTATTTTCAGAAAAAAGTGCCCCATTTTAAAGAAAAATGGGTCTTCGATTTTCCATACAAAAAAAATAATATCAGTTTGGTCGTAAAAAATAATATCAGTTTGGTCGTAAAAAATAATATCAGTTTGGTCGTAAAAAATAATATCAGTTTGGTCGTAAAAAATAATATCAGTTTGGTCGTAAAAAATAATATCAGTTTGGTCGTAAAAAATAATATCAGTTTGGTCGTAAAAAATAATATCAGTTTGGTCGTAAAAAATGCGTTACAAAACTGACCATAAAAAGGGACACTCTTTTTCTTTTTATAAATCAATAGTGATCGTGATTCTGATTATATTAATATAAGATTTTAAGCTAACATGGTCATTTACACTATAATTACTATTTAAAACGAGATATTTACCATGTACATTTGTTTTAATGAGCTCCCGATATTATCGATAGTGTCGTGTGTCGTGAACGTGATCGAGTTCTAAGTGAGAAAGTAGACGCTAGTAGCGGTAGTGACACCGCGCAAATTAAACGAACCCGTAAGCGGGTAGATCGCTACGGGGTGTGGGTAGACCACAAATAAAATAAAAACTCGCAGCAAATCAGTTACACCGTGAACATGGCACTTGTAACAGTGCCGAAATATCGGGAGCTCATTAAAACAAATGTACATGGTAAATATCTCGTTTTAAATAGTAATTATACTGATTATATTAAACCCAAAACTTCCTATATTTTCCAAAAGACCCATGTTGCCCATGTTTGACAGGCGGTCAGTCAAAGCATGTAGCTACGATTGTTTCTAAGTAGCGACAGGATGCAGTAAAAAAATTGGGTTCCGCTGTAACAAACCCCCCCTGGCTACGCTGTCCCTGTCTAGAATTTCGTTAAGAAGCCTTGACAAATGATGATGATGACCACAGCCCATATGCAGAGTGTGATAATCTTACCCATATCGAGCGCCGCGCCCCAGGTCAGTGGGTTCCTTCCCGATTCTGTTATATTCACCACTTGCACCTCTTTTGGTCTGTAAATAAAGGAATATAAATGTAGATACATGCCATTTATTATGTTTAATTAAGTTTTAATGGACGCTCCGCCACTGCTGCTTATAAATGGCAGGCCGGAGCTAGTTTCAAAAAAGTCATGTAGGTGGCAATCGAGTTTTATAGACGCACTGTCATTACCATCGACAAAATATAAATTAAATACGAAATTGCGTTTGCATTTTCCAGGCTATTGCTGTTGCTCTACCTTCCTTAAAAATAAACTCAACTACTCTTCAACAGATGGCGCTACCAACTCTTGAATGATACAGCGCCATCTATTACATAGCGGTTGAGTTATTTCAAAGTAGATTTTAAAATCGCGCTAAAATAGAACTGCCATCCATCGGGATTTCCCCGGATTTGTGCTAGTTTTGAACTTGCCCCTAATATATTCTGCCAACTTGCGGCAACACTAGCCTGGGTTTAATGAATTAGTAGAGAAAAAAAACAATGCTTTACAGGAAAGATACGAGTACAATGCTTGTTTTCCGCACGTCACCTATTCCAGAGTGCGTAGCCAAAATACCAATCGCTCACGCTTACTAACGTATCGTAGCTACCTTTCTCTATCACTCTTCCTCATGACAATGACAGCTGCGTTTCGTTAGCGACTGAGCGTGAGCGATTGGCATCTTGGCTACGCACCCTGATGTTATTTGCTGTTAGACACTTACTTGTTGAGTCCCGTATTGTAAGCAACTAATATGCAGCCGTTGACGACTAAGTCCACAGGAATGACGTCCGCCTGCAGGGTCTCGTCACAGTGCATCGTCCTGATCACACCCTTCCCAGCCCCGACTAGTAGACCAGTGGGTCCATTCAGGTTATCCACCCAGCCTGGCATGGGTTCTTTGTAAGCCGCTGTCACTGGAAGAATGAAAAAGCAATCTTAAAAACAGAAGTTAATACAAATTACAAAGTCTAAATAACCAAATGTGATGAATTCGAAGTTATCCCCCGATAGAGTTGATATTTATATGTGGCTCGTTAAATTATGTACTTCATTGAAATTGAACACTTTCGAACGGATTAATTGCGTTTATTAACACCATGACCCTTCGGATAAAAGAGGCAAAATGGGGTAGTTTTCTTGTCGCTTTTTTCTGCCCCATAAGCCAGTTAGGGAAGCGTTCGTAACTTGTATGTATGTAAATCCTCTCAGGGTTTTTATATTTTTTATTTTTTATTATAGAATTCCCTTCAGGCAACGTATTACTAGCTTTATCTGGGCATTGTAGCCCAACCTTTGTTTTCGTTTTTTTTATGTAGATAGAGTCAAACCACGTTAACTTATCTCAGCAAATGAACTGTCAGACTTGAAAGTGTTATTTTAAACGTCAAACTTCTATGATATTATGACGTTTACTTAACACTTTCACAGTATATGCTATCACAATCTAGGAAACTTAGCATAGACTGACTCTAGTTTGCACAAGTAACTTTTATGATTGACGGGGAGATTTCGCATTCTCTCAGTCATCATCTTAACCCTGTGAAAACGAGTATTGTAAAGGGCTCGAACGTAGGGTCATGGTGTTAATAAACGCGATTAATCCGTTCTATAGTGTTTAATTTCAACACTTTCTATAATGCTAGTATTAGACGGCGCAATTCGTCCGGCCCAATCAGTTCTCATCATCGCAGTGGAAGTCTTATGGTTGATATGATGATGATGACGATGAATCAGTCTCATCATACGCTGTAATAGACGAAACACCTGGCGATCGGCTCCGACGGAACGCCCCACGTAATACCAGTGATAGAGCTAATCAGCTACCGTGTGTGTTAAAAGTTTCAGCTACTCACCAATAGATGGCCTCGCGATGACGATCGGGAACTTTCCTTCATACTGCGCCACTAGTGATTCGGACAGTGATTTCGTGTACGCGTACGTGTTAGGTTGGGGGTCGATCAGTCTGAAAAATGAAGACGAAGTTATTGTAGTTTCGAATTGCCTAAACAGATATTTGAGGAGCAATATTTTTATTGCAAATCTTGAATATTTTAAAAGGGGGCTCTAACGTGCAATTTCATTTGTTCGGGATTAATAACTTTTTGTACTCTTGATTGATTGATCACTAGGTTAAATGGCCAGAGATCTCAAGTTGCTAGGATGGATCTGGTTTTTATTTTTACTTCTCACCATATCCGCGAAGGAACTGAGGGAAGTCGATGTATCTAAAGCAGGTCTGATAGAGGTATCGATCTCGATCGATACAATCAGGGCTCGGAGATAATCAGACAGGTCTCGACTTTCTTCAAGAGTTTGGAGAGTGTTATGGTCGATATTTCATCTAAACCCGATTTGGTTTTACTTTTAGTACACTTTTTGTAGCATTTTCTGTGTATGTGTCAGATAGACATCAGCCCAAACTGAAACTTTGGCCCCCTCTGCCAGATTGAATCGAAAACCTACTGCTATTGTCTTTGCTCGCCGCCTACATATGAATAAGTCTTTTAGCATGTTTACTCACTTTGGTTGTAAATGCTCGATCAGTTCATCGTCCATCCACTCCACACACTTCATGACGTCCTGTGGCCTGTGTTTGGTCTCGTACACCCTCTCCTCAAGCTCTGGCAGCTCGCAGCGACAGTACGCCGTTGAGACGTGGACGAATACCTGTGGGCGGGGGTTCGTTGTCAATAATATGTGACGTTAGACTAAAGGCACCTTTTCTGTTTAAGATAAGACGCTAATGCTATTAAGCGGTTGCAGAGTGTCTAGTGGCGCCCTCGTACCTCGTAGGTGGATTGTGTTCTTATAAACCTTTCTATTTCTCTATAATCTATGGTATCATCG
This sequence comes from Lathronympha strigana, assembly GCA_949128165.1. Classification (NCBI taxonomy): domain Eukaryota; kingdom Metazoa; phylum Arthropoda; class Insecta; order Lepidoptera; family Tortricidae; genus Lathronympha; species Lathronympha strigana. Next base: position 9,010,560 of record OX421928.1, on the reverse strand, counting down.
TTGTAGTCACTAACTTTTGGTCTATGAAACATATTTTACTTTTTTTTTTGCTTAATCAACTGAACGCCGGAAAGTGGACCGTTTTTTCCATTTAGGTTATAAAGTTTAAAGTAGGTAAGTAATACAAAACTGTATATTTGGAATTAGAACGATATGGTTTAAAACTAAAAATCTATTTTCATTGAATTTTAGCCAAACGTCAAAAAAACGAACAATTTAACATGTGTTTTCTACAAATATTAACAATAAGCATTAAAATAAGTTCTTTTTGTGCTTAGACCTTTAGGCTATAATTCGAAGACATAACTTTGGTATAAGCAACGAGAATTTTATAATTAAAAGAAAAATGGAAAAAAATCCCGAGTTGAGCAGGGCTGGAACCTGCGAGCTTTTTGAACATCGGTCAGATCAGAGAGGTCGCAGGTTCGAATACTGCTCGACGCGGGAATATCTTCTGTTCTTCTATCAATTATAAAATTTGAATTTAAAGTGTACCTCAAGCTGCGTCATGCCCTCAGTGAGCTCCAGGACCCGTTGAGTTCCACCTGTGTTGAGGGCAAGGGCGTCCTTGAGCGGCATTTCAAACCTGGAACAAGAAATGTTTCATAGAAATATGGAGAATAACATAGAAAGAAAGAAATAAATAAATTTATTTGTGACGATCACAATAAACAGACATAAAAACAAATCAATATAAAAAAGTAAGTACTAGGATACCACCATACATGGCGACCCTTACATTTCTATCGCTATAACTGATGTCCTAGTTCCTAAGAATCACAGTTAAATATCTTCTTATGCCACGGCTCAGGAGCCTGGGGTCCGCTTTGACAACTAAGCCCAAGATTTGGCGTAGGCGCTAATTCTACGAAAGCGACTGCCTTCTAACCATCCAACCCAGAGGGAAAACAAGGCCTTCTTTGGGATTAGTTCAGTCTCCTCACGATGTTTCTCTTGGTAAATTTCTAATGACAAGCATTTCAGTTCCAAAAAACTCTTGTATACGCCGGGATCAGAACCCGCGACCTTCGTATTAAAAGTCTCTTACCCTTGGTTACCAAGGCTCGTATTTATCACATACCTCTTCTTTACATAATCATCAGCTTTTCATTACAATATACTAACCTAACACAAGCGGCGCAGTGGAAGATAATCTGGGTCTCCCTCCTCAATTCTTCGCGATGTTCTTCCGAGATGCCCATGCCATTTGCAAGGATGTCTCCCGGGATCAGACGAAGCTTCTCGAAGCATTTAGGGTTGATTTCGTGGAGGCGGTCGAATATCTAAAAACATTGTTAGATTAGGGTAATAAACTAAAATACTAATACAAATTTATTTATTTACCACAGATGGAATAGAATAGAATAGAATAGAATAGAATAGTACAACATTTATTCTAACAACACATCATTACAGAAGCACATTTACACAGAAGATAAAGAAGAAGTATACATGGTAAAGTGATGTGAGGCTGAAATGGTCTCCACTCAGCATTGCAGTTCTATATAACATTTTTAGGTCGGTTCTTCTAGGTCGAGCCTGTGTCGTGGTACCGGTCAAGTGTGAGTCGGACTTGCCAACAGAGGGTTCCGCACAAAGGATGCTCTCCGAATGGTTCCCTATATAACAGGGTCTTCAACAACTGGTGGCACGGAACTGTCAGTGCGCGGTAATTATGCGATTTTTGGATGTTTTCCCGTACTTTTTTTTTGCTTTTGCTTTTTGGCAAATTTCGTGATTTTAGGTGAACGGGAGGTACCTTAAAAATGTTGTCACATTGCAAATGCATGGAAAATGCGGGATAAACGACCGTAGTTTTTTATTGCATTCACGTAGAGGTTTAGTTTTTCACAGCTTCAATAGATCACAAACCTGTGTATGTGGTATTAATTTCAACAGTAAAGATTCTATAAGGTTCCCGGTTTTTCCTTTTGAGACATGGAACTCTAAAAACAACTTCCAGAGGGAATTTGAACCATAATTATTAGGCCAAAGTTAAAACCAAACCTAACCAAACCACTATGAGGTATTCACATAATTGAATGCTTTTGATCAAACAGTAACCAATAGACAATCTCTTCCTTTTTTTAAAGTCGATTGGATATATTATGATAATAGATGGACGGACATGGGACCTACAGATGCGGATTAAGATACAATACAGACAGAAATACATGTATTGAAAAAAATTGTTCTACTACTCGTCGCTAGATGGCGCTGAAATTAACTTACCCGGCACTTCAAGAACGCCTCAAGCCTCTCACTGCTGTTCTGCCCCTTCTTCGCCCGCATCAGCATGTATATCCTCTGCACGTCTGGACAGGACCGGAGTAGCTTCTCCACGAGGACCTTGCCCATGAAGCCTGTGGCTCCGGTGATGAAGATGGTTTTGTTTGCGTAGTACTCCGCTACGCTCATAGATGGCGCCATGGTGGATTTCTGTAAAGGAGAAATGTTGAATTGAATACCGGCTGTACATATACATACGTGTTCTCGAGTGTCGGGCGAGTGCAACCATTTGCACTCTCATTCCAGACTTCGGGCGAGAGGCTGTTTTTTTTTAATGTTACGTCCACCCTCTCTTTAAATAGGCCTCTAGGGCGGGTGTAATTTCATACAGAGGCATGGATTTATGATTTTGCTGGTCGCGTTTTTATTGATTCAGGTTGCTGGTGCGCAAAGGGCTTTCTTAGGGAGCTGGGTTGCCACTTGCAGCGCAGACTGAGCCTGAGCAGAGACTGTCCATTACGATTCAGCGCGGAAACGCATCCAGCGTGATGGGCACCTTTGCGGGATGGTTTACCCTAGTTGACCAACAATTTATTTTCATGTACAATTAGAAATTTTTAGGTTTAGTTTTATTTAAGTTTACCTTCATGAATTTTGTTTTATATATTATTTTATCTACGAATATATATATCCCCATCTTAGAGCACTTATGTAAGTATGTAGACAAAGTAGTGTATGCAACTATACATAGGTAACTAAGCATTAAAACACTCGTGTGATGTTGTTATGAGTCTCTCCTTCGGCTTATATGATAAACCCACACTCGTGTTGTAATGCCCTTCATTATGCACAGACGCATAAACTACAATTGTATTTATATGGTGAATAAATGACTGTGAACTTCTTACATTAATGTAGACGCGGGACTGACAACCATACAATCTATTGATCAACTTTCTTTGCAATGTCACGTTTATTTTTGTCACCATATCGATGAGTTAACTCATTAATTGTCTTTATATTATCTGCATATAAATAGGCTCATTATATACATATTACACACACGTAGCGAGGTTGCTTGTATTACGTTACGATAATTAATCTAGAAGTTCGTCCATTATTTACGAAAGGTATTTTTATTGTTTTTTTTGTATTTCAAATACCCGACTACATTAAAAGGTTTCTGCGGAAGACCAGCGTCAAGGTACGCAAAAGGTACCTTGACATCAAGCTGAGTAGAAACCTTTTCGGTGACGCTAATTCTAACCGTATTGTCTTTTATATTTTTGTACACTGAAGCGTCCCGAATAAACGTTTTTCTTTCTTTCTTTATTTCAAAAAAGTATTGTATTACTAAAACTATCGCAAATAAATGCACGGTTAAAGTTTTTTTGTTTACATAGTCTTAGTATAATATTGTTTTCTGTTACCGCGATTATTATTCATTGAAATTAAACACTTTAGAACAGATTACTCGTCCTACGTTTCGAGCCCTTTACGGCACTCGTTTTCACAGGGTTAAGATGATGACTGAGAGAATGCGAAAAAAAACACAAAGCATGCACAAAGCATGCAAAATGCGCAAAAAGTTACTTGTAACTTTTTGATTGACGGGGAGAATTCGCATTCTCTCAGTCATCTTATTCTTAACCCTGTGAAAACGAGTGCTGTAAAGGGCTCGAAACGTAGGGTCATGGTGTTAATAAACGCGAATAATCCGTTCTAAAGTATTTAATTTCCATAGGATTAGCCCATTGGTTGACTGGTAGAGTATGCCTTGCGGTATTAAGTCCGCCATTTGTACTTGTCGTTACTGTGCAATAAAGATTAAATAAATAAGACTAGACTACAAGTAAGACAATAAAATCGTTTTCAAAAATGCGATTATCGTTGAATTATGGTCTAAAATGGTTTTTAAAAAGAATTAGGTACATTATCTCTGAAACTAGACGGAATCCAGAAAATTTTATTCAGCATTTTAGTCTTCAAATGTGATCGGTGTATGTTTAAAATATTTTGGTTTCCTCCCGAGCACCCAGTATAGTAAACAACCATAACTCTAGAAGAACAAATATTCACAAACCCTAACCAAAATTAAAACCCTAGAACTAGGCGAGGACGCCGTTTGAAAAAACGATTAATCAACAATCGATGAAATGTGGCAACCCTATTACCGCGAGCAACCTATACTTACCTGAACGTCCGTTAAACTGTAGGGTTGGTACATAGATCAATTGATCAAATTGATAGACTTGGGAGTTAATGGTTCGTTAACGAGGGCTTGCAGAAACTGGCCTACTTGAGTCTACCTTTACGGGCCTACCACGAATATCGAGAATCATTGACTTCCGTCAATGATTCTCGAAACCCCTTCATCACTCCAGCAAGTGTGATAGGGAAGGAGATACAAATTTTAAGGCCGCTCCATAGCCACACAATGGGCCATCGCTACGGGACGTAGCTAATATACAGCATAACGGAATGGCAGGATTGCGTAACGCCTCTTACTGATAACTGCGTCCCTTATCGCCCATCATGTCCCATTGTGTGGAGCGGCCATGCATTACATCGTTCGATTTTCGTAGTACAGTCAGCTACAAATGAATATAACCAAAGTCATTGAATGATGAATACAGCCAGAGTTTTTGATTTACGGGGAGAATTCGCATTCTCTCAGTCATCATCTTAACGCTGTGAAAACGAGTGCTGTAAAGAGCTCGAAACGTAGGGTGATGGTGTTAATAAATGCGATTAATCCGTTCTAAAGTGTTTAATTTCAACGTTTCGTACCTTTCATGTTAATTATGTCATATGTCAAAACCTAAAAAAACTTTTATACATGCATAATGATGATTTGCTCAATTTAAGTACTTAACTAAGCATTCACTTTACAAAACCACAGACCTTAAAGTTGAATTAGGTTTTTTCTTAAAATTAATGAAGTTTTATGTAAATACTCAAGTTTTTAAGTGCAAACGGATATGTAGTTGATGTCATGATGTGTAATTGCAATTTTTGTTGTTAGCTATGTTCGTGCGTATATTTTAATTACGTAATCATGATTTGCACATGCAAACGTTGAAAATTTTTCTTAGTAATCATTTTATTTACATTTAGCATCTAAAGGATGACTCACATTGGAACAGGACGGGACGGGGCGGGACGGGAAAAATCTGTCAATTTCTATAGAAAGCGTCACGTGACATCCGAGAGCTCCGAGCTATTACGTGATTCTTTCTACAGAAATTGACAGATTTTCCCGTCCCGTCGCGTCCTGTCCCGTGCTAGTGTGAGTCATCCTTATATAGGCTAAGTCTGGGAAGTCTAGGCTAAGAAGTCTAAGCTTAGTCTAGTCAATATTGACCGCTTACGAAGGTGGAAGTCCCGGGTGCGAATCATCATAATCATCGTCAGGTGTCAGGTAATTATTTGTTTAAATGAGAGTTATAGATGTTTAATAAGTTTCATCACCTAGCAAGCATAAGCTTTGCCTTTGCACATGGGCTAGACCAATATCTGTAAGATTTGTCCCTAAATAAATAAATAATTATTATTACCGCCTGTTTACTTCTGCTTTTGTGTATACCTAATGTATATTTTATGAGGTGTGCAATAGAGTTATTGTATTGTATTGTATTATAAAACATTTATTTGATGAAGATATTTACACATTTTCGATATCGAGTAAAAGAATATAACCTTGTGGGTTTACCACAATTGGTAGTTCTGTGTATGAATTTGACACTTAATGTTTACGTCAGTAAGCGTTTCGTACGTAACATTTATCGTATCATCATCAATACAAAATTGTTCGCTAATTTCGTTCTGAACCACATTTTTAATCTTTTTTTCTCCTTTGTGTCTCTATTTGTATTAATAAGTCAACCGGTTCAACCATGAAATTATTAGCTATTTATTAATTCGTTAAATAATTAAATGTCAGTATGATATTGACCTTCGTTTATAAAAATCTACGTTTAAATTATGGCAGATGGATGCTAATTGGGCCAGTATTTCTAATTTCCGCATGTCTAGGTCTTCACGGAAGACATAGACTAGTGTGTCAAGGATATCATGTCTAAACTATAATTTTTATAATAGTGGGTAACTGAATTTTTATCACTACATCACTACATAGTATAAAACAAAGTCGCCTTCTCTGTCCCTATATCCCTATGTATGCTTAAATCTTTAAAACTACGCAACGGATTTTGATGCGGTTTATTTTAATAGATAGAGTGATTCATGAGGAAGGTTTATATGTAAAATAATAACCCGTGCGAAGCCGGGGCGGGTCGCTAGTGAACTATACAACGAACGAACTAATGTAAAAGCGGGCGGAGCGACTGAAAGCGCCGAAATTTTAAAACGTAATAGATATAAGTAAGAGCCAGAGAGTAATATTTTGTAACATTTGGGGTCGAAAGTCTAGGTCCCCAGCGCCCACAAGTTTTTTGTAGAAATCACGATTTGGCATAACAAATTTTACCAAATTCATATTTATTATAGTGTCATTCTCATTTGGCATAGGTTAGGTTTAAGGATGAATCACACTAGAACGGGACGGGTCGGGACGGGACGGGAAAATCTGTCAATTTCTATAGCGTGATTGTAAGAAATCTCTTACTGCTTGTCATTTTGACATGGTTTTATTTTACAGTGGCCTAGGGTTCCAATTGGTTGACTGTGCTTAACTAAATATTTTAATCAATACATATAATAAGAGAGTAGAAATAAAAAATCTGTACAATAAATATATTTAAAAAAAAAAACGTAGGGGCGTATCAGAAACGTTGATAAAATATCTTTCAATGGTTTTTAGAATTTTTGTCTGTCTGTCTGTCTGTGAATTTGTTCGCTAACTCCGCAAAAAGTACTGGACAGAATTTTATGAAATTTGGTATGGTAATAGTTTATGTACCGGAGTAACATTTAGGATACTTTTTATCCGGTTTCGTAACATTTTTTTTTACATATGTATAGTTTGCATTGCTCATAATAGATGGCGCTAGCGGTACGGCTTTTATTGTACAAAACTTGAAAGCTGCTGCAATGTTCGAAATACCGTCGTATAGTATAGTGCCATCCTGCTCGCCCAAATATTTGATATAGGAGACCGAGAGGGATGGTACTATACGATTGTCAATTTTATAACATCTGAGTAAATTTCGTTTTTGTAACCGACCATAGGTGGCGCTAGCTGAACACAAATACCATCAAATGAACCATAAGATACGAATTAAGTGATTTTTATGAACCCTTTCCTGTCCCACCAGAGAGAGATTACACAAATCTCTGTTTTGACATTTTGCTGGGACATCAGTCAGCCGCGACCATGACCAGTGAAACCTGTGTCGAAACGTCGGTAAATAAGGTAAACAAATTAATTCGCGTTAGACCCGTTTAATAATTATGTTTAAATATGTGTTTAAATCGCGAAAGTTTTAAATGTTATATAAAAAAAAAACACTAATATTATAAGCGAAGAAATTTTATAGGGTTTTTGAAAGTTGCAATAGAGTATTAAATTTAGTAAGTTGGAAGTTGTATTTATGCAACGTGCTTTTGAAATTTCGATATCGTGATGTAGAACATTTGTAACTTATGCAAACTTTATATGCTTCAAATACTTTAAACGTATGCTACTACATGGATTTCCCTTTCAAGAAGCATATGATGGTAAATTTCATAAGATTATTTGCAACAATAATAAAAATGTTCAAAATTCCAAGTAATATTTTAAAACACACACTACACACTGTACACTGGCGCCACCTATTTGCTTAGATATGAAGTGAGTAAATATGCCACGTTAAATCCATGGTTTTATTGCTATATGTATTTTGCTAATCGGCGGACCTTATTTTGAATAAAATTGTGCACACATTTAATAAGTTTATCGAAAGAAATGGGCAGAGACATAAAAAGTACATTTTCCCGTTAATATTGTGTTTATTACACTGCCATCTATACAGGGCGTCCCAAACTTATGGGACATGAAGGGGAAGTACCTTAAATATCGTAGATAGTGAATTTTGCTCAAAGAAGACTTTATGTTATTTTTAAAAGTTAGTAATTCTGCATTCATAGATTTTCTAAAAATTACTTGCTTCGTCTGGGAATCGAACCGACTAAAATGTGAAAAAAAAAATCACCCTTTTTTTATGATGCCAATCGAAAGAACAGCTAAAAAATAATAACTCTGCTTAAGTAACATAGTATTTTAAAAGAAAGGAACAACGTGAAATTAATCATTTTAATCAAATAAAAAACATACATGAAACTGCCGTAGTCAATTAGTTAAGTAGGTATTTTTTTGTAAATTAATTAATTAAATGCTCAAAATGTGATTTCTCTTGTCTTACGCAAATCGCCAATCTTGTAATAAGCCCGCTGCCTGTTGATTTTCTTATCATTTTATGGTGAACACTCGATGTGATATGGCACAATTCTGTTTGCAACTCGCCTACGTTCTCGTATCGCTTTTTGTATAGCATATCTTTCACGTATCCCCAAAAGAAGAAATCTAATGGTGTGAGGTCCGGGGATCTGGCCGGCCATCTAATCGGTCCATTTGTACCAATCCATGTAGGAAAACATTCATTTAGAAAATCTGCTGCTCTCCGACTATTATGAGCCGGAGCTCCATCTTGTTGGAAAATTAAGTTTTCTTGCTCCGCCGCGGAAAGGTTTCTTATCTTATCCCTTAAAATTTGAAGTATTCCTAAATACTTTTCTGTGTTCAAGGTTCCTTGGTAAAAATGGATTAAGAAAACCCGGTTTTTTAAAAGTCCGCACCAACAGTTAAGTGAAAAACGCACTTGGTTATTAGTTTCAGTGACTCGTAGGGGATTTTCTTTAGACCAAATACGATTATTGTTGCGGTTATACATACCGTTATTGCTAAAGTTAGATTCGTCTGTCCAAATAATATTATCCAAAAAATTTGGATCTTCGAGCAAGCGTGCCTGGATATCAAGACAGAAATTTTTTCTCCTTTCTGTATCGCCCGGAAGTAACTTTTGAACCAATCGTCCTTCAACATAACTCTTAAAACCGTGTTTTTTTAATACACGGTGTATTTTACTTTTTGAAACTCCAATTTCCTGTTCTCCTTCTCTCACCGATGCTTTCGGAAAAGCCGAAAAGTAAATTAAAATACCAAGTTCTTCGTCGTTGATCGTATGGTTTTCTTGCTGTGGTTCTCTTGGGCGTTTATCGAAACGTCCCAGAGTTTTCAAATTGTTCACAAGCCTTTTCAAAACTTTACGAGACGGTATTTGTCTATCAGGATATTTTACGCCATACCACCGCAAACTTCTAGAGATATCTTTATCGTTCAAAAAATATGCTTCTATTAGATCAAAACTTACTTGATATGCCATGTTCGCAATAAATTAACACAATAACACTTGTGTAAGTGAATTAAGACTAAACAGATCAATATCCGAAAAACTAACGCTTGCACAGACTGTTCCATTTTCAAATTTAAGAACAACATTTAAAAATATCACTTCTTTTTAAAATATCTTAAAAAGTATGCATTCAAACAAACGCTGTCATAAACTGTTCCATTTTCAAATTTAACAATTATTTATTTTTGTTTTAAATTTGCCTTCTGTCTAGCTTACAGAGGACGTATTGAAATACTAAGTTTTATCAAATTATCATTTTATCCACACGTGCACTTATAATAAGGAAAACTTATGCCAGTACCTATTTTATGAAGTGGGTACTTATTTACGAATAATCAATGCTATCTTTAGAATGATAATATCGCTACTTTTCGAACGTCGTCTTCGGCAATAAATAACTTTCTTGAAATTTGACTCAATCATTTTATGGTGTTCCTTTCTTTTAAAATACTATGTTACTTAAGCAGAGTTACTATTTTTTAGCTGTTCTTTCGATTGGCATCATAAAAAAAGGGTGATTTTTTTTCACATTTTAGTCGGTTCGATTCCCAGACGAAGCAAGTAATTTTTAGAAAATCTATGAATGCAGAATTACTAACTTTTAAAAATAACATAAAGTCTTCTTTGAGCAAAATTCACTATCTACGATATTTAAGGTACTTCCCCTTCATGTCCCATAAGTTTGGGACGCCCTGTATATTACATGTAGAACTACTTAAGGCTCTTTAGAGCTGCATCTAACATTTTCATTCTTGGGAAAGTGGGAAACATACTATGTCGTAAAGTCTTCTAGATTTGGTAGATGGCGCTGTTAACAGTTTAGTTGGTTTTCAACCGACTTCAATATTTCTAAAGGAGGAGGTTCTCAATTCGTCTGAATTTTTATTTTGTCAAATAATATCTAAGATTATTAAATGCGTAACCGAATGATATAAATTGAGTTTAATGAAAAAATTAACCCAGTGGCTCCAGAACGGAATGAACACCCGCTGACTGAAGAGACCTCAGGACAATATCATTGAGGTCTTAGTGCCGCGGAAGCCGGAATCCTACCACTACAAAGACGGCAAGTCAATGTGTAGTATAATATGGCTGTCAACACCCACCATGGATTGTACACGCGGATGACATACCTACATCATGACAAATTTCCATGCGATGGTTATATTGTAAATTTGATGAAATCTTATCTGTTGCCACTTCACACTAAATTAAAAACGCTGAACGGATTAAGGTGAAATTTGGCATGGGGATATTTTGACTCCTAGGAAAGGACAGAATAGTTTTTGTTACGAAAATCATCCTCTATAGAGGTGCAAAGGGGGACAGAAGCAAGTGAATAGTCAATTCAATCCTGTGCATTGCACTTTTTTACAGCAGTTTTGTTTTCACCTTATGTTGAGTAGGTACATGCGAATAAAGGCCTATGCCGATCCTATATCCTATCATAGGATCGTCCTTGGATAAGACATATATACTTACCTACCTAATGAAAGTTTATATGCGCGACGTAGTTATTTTGGTATCTTCGCAATGTTTTTCTTCACTCTGGGAAGTAAGTTGTAATCATGTATCGAATGACATTCCGTGGGTTAAATTCAGTGAGCTTAAGACAGTGTTTTAAACCGTGATCAAAAACACTCGGCCTTGATTACTTATTTAATAAAAAGATAATTTATGTAAACTTGGACGTACTTTCTACTACATCTACAGCGTATCTAACCACTGAAAGATTAATATGTGGTAGATACAAATATACATACAGCTGTAACAAAAATGCTGGTAATTCGATTAAATGCGTAATCAGTATCGTATTGTGATTAGGAGAAAAAATAAACAGAAAATGTTTGTCGAAAAAACATTCAGTCCAATTTTTTCCAAATCAGATTACAATATTGATCACCAGCATTTTTGGTATTTCCAGAATTATTAATGAGAAAAAAGAAAAACAGGTTACTGTAGTTGCAAGTTAGTTGTTTGTTTATACGGCCCCGGAATTTAATTAGCAATTTACAGTTCAAGTCAATTTGGTCTTTAATACTTATGCTAATAAAAATACACTACCAAACATTATAATACTACGCAGACGAAGTCGCGGGTAACAGCTAGTATGGAATAATTAAGATTTCATTCAATTATTTACAATATTTTTAACGGCCTCCTAGCCTAGTTGGTAGTGACCCTGCCTACGAAGCAGGAGGTTCGAATCCTGGTCAGGGCATTTATTTGTGTGTTTATCACGAATATTTGTTCCTGCGTTATGGATGTTTTCTATGTATTTAAGTATTTATAATATGTATACATCTATTATATATATATCGTCGTCTAGTACCCACAGCACAAGCCTTATTGAGCTTACCGTGGGACTACCTCGATTTGTGTAAGATTGTCCCACTATATTTATTTAATATAAATTTGGTAAAGGGCATAAAAGTACCGTTAGACCTTCAAATACATGTAAATGCCACAATATTGCAACGTGCTGTACGCACCTCGGGCATAATTGCCACATCGCTGCTGAGAGTGCAAAAACACTTGTTACTCAAATTGTTTAACAAACGTACTTTCAACGATGGTATACCAATATAATTTCGACCTATCAGTCGAAGCTATAACATTGAAATTTGAATAGACATTTATAAACTGTTTATTTAAGTGCTGTCAAGTATTATAAAGGTTTTGTTATTTTATTTGACGCTGAAGGTTACTCCATGATATCGATTTTCGCAAGTGATATGTTAAACGGCAAACTTCTAAGGTTAACTGGAAAAGATCCCTTAAAGGGATAAGTTCACTTGTACAAACTTAGTATTTTTAGCCAGTTTTTGATTACCTAAAAAATAACAGAATTATTTATTTTATAAATATATACAGTAAGTGTAACTTACTGTATATATTTTTACAATACAGTGTTTTACTGCTACTAACTTCTATAATAAATAAAATAAAAAAATCTTCTATAATATTAAAAAACAAATGCGAGTCAGACTCGCCTACCGAGGGTTCCGCCCAAAGGATGCTGGGCCATTTATGACTTTAGGTATTTAAAAATACTGGTGACACGGAACTCGAATTTTTTCTTGTACTTGTGCTACAAATTTCGTGATTCTACAGGGTGTAATCGTTAAGTGTTTACAGGCCATATTTCCGTAAATATAGCAGATATCAGAAAACTTCTAACTGATATCGAAAGTACGTTACGTTACCCAACGAGTAAAATTACATTAATAACATTTTATAAATAGATAAAGTAATATTAAAAATACTAAGTTAAAACGCTCCCATACATTTAGTATGACGACTTACAGCCTTAAAGAATGTCGGGTGTCGTAAGAGATAAAACTGTTAAAGATTCGTTATTTGTACGAATATTGTAATAAAATAATAATACTACCGTTTATGAAATAATTAATTTAACATTTATTCTTAAATGCAAAAATAAACTAGTCTTTGAATGAACGGTTACCTACTAAATGTATGGAAGGGTTTGAAGTTAATATTTGGGATATTTCTGCTTTTATTTCAAAAACGTTATTAGTGTAATTTTACTCGTTGGGTAACGTACTTTCGATATCAGTTAGAAGTTTTCTGATATCTGCTATATTTACGGAATTATGGCCTGTAAACACTTAACGATTACACCCTGTAGATCAACGGGAAGTACCCTATACTTTTTGATTCCTATTGAAAATGTATGGGAAATGCGACTATAAAGAGGTTTTTTCAGAGCTTCAAGGGACCGCGGACTTGTGTATGTGGTATATAAATTTCAACTTGCTACCTCTATGCGTTCCCGATACAAAGCGTCCAGACAGACGGACGGACGGACAACAAAGTGATCCTATAAGGGTTGCGTGTTTCCTTTTGAGGTACGGAACCCTAATAACCTAATATTTGCTACCGCTTGTAGAAAAGAGATGAAATAACGTGGTAGAACGAGATAAAGCAATTAGTTCTGCTCTGTATTGTCAAATAGCGTAAACAATGACGCCATGATTGTATCCGAGTCACTTTGTTCTTACGCGTAATTTGCGTAATCGATGGATGATGAGCCTATTCACTATACAGGGCCTTACCGACGTCTTAACGCGATTCTGAGTCTTATCTGAGTCGCTGCCATACCTTACCATGACGTCTTAACGCGATTCAGTTTAGGACCTAAATGAGTCGCTGCCATACAACTGAGGCCTTACCAGTTTAGGACCTAAACTGAGTCGCTGCCATACAACTGAGCACAGTTAAGAACCTACACTAAATCGCGTTAAGACGTCATGGTAAGGCCCTAAGATGTAACAATAATTGGGTGGACCTGTCTCATGCACACTAGTACATTTTTTTGCCTATTTCTCCTAATCAGACCTCGATGCTGATTACGGATCACCAAAATATTTGTTACACCTTGTAGATATGACGAATAATATAAATAAATTGGAAAATTGGAAGCTCAGATAGCGGATTCTAAGAGAGCCCACGCGTCGCATCGCATCGCCTTCACATAGTACACTTTCATATATGTCATCGGTTTGTTTTATTCGCGTCGCACCGCTTCGATATCGCGTTTGCACGCTCACTTAGGTACCTACACTGCGTGTAAAAGTAAGAGCGTTTAACAATACAGTGAACAGGTTTCCCTACCCGCCAAGACAACGATCTCAGACGGATGCATGTTTGTACTTAGGTCATACTGAAAGTTCCTGGATTCTCAGATATTTTATTATGCAACATTTTTTTGTAGTCCGATGTGGGTTTTATGAAATCATGACCTAAGCCCGTTTCTAGTTTATTGTTTTATTTTTAAGCAAAAATGAACGATACCAAATTTAGAAAAATGGAAAATTGGAAGTACTCTTTGACGCGAAATAAGCGCCCCCTAAAGTACTATCGTGTTCCAAATTACATGGGCAGTTTATGAACAAATTCATTTGTAAATCGCCCATGATCTTTTGAACACGTGTGTACATAGGAAGGATATGGAGAAAAAATGCGCGGCCGCCAGGTGTATATCGGTAGCTTAGCTGGTAGTTGTGTAATACACTCCTAACGCTCTGTGTCTCCCAGAGTCACGAGTTCGAGTCTCACCCCAGACATTTAAAACAAGTAAGTACCTACTTTTTTTTCCCTATTTTTTTTATTTCTTTATTGTCGACTCAGGCCACATTGAAACTTATAATTTAAACTTTCATGAGTCATTCATACTTACTGACATTAAAAAACGTAAGTTTTAACAGTTTCAATTTAATGACATTGAAATTTTGTATACAATCATTACACAAATTAATTATTCGGTGACACTAACATAGAAAAATATACAACTACTCTAACAAATCTAACAGCCTATATTTAGTGTACTAGTGACCACACAGAACCGCGTATGCCCAAATGGCTTGAACTTTTGTACTAAATGTTACGTATGCCGAACCCCGTTGCTCGAAGGTCAGTCCAGAACTTTCAGTACTGCCCACGTATGTCATACTCTATGTATATGCGCATACGCCGGTTAACGTGCCGTAAACGTAATTACCGTATTTAAATAACAAAGTTAGTTTAATAGTTGTTACAAGTTATTCATACTTTTCCTCTTAAGTTTTCCATAAAATATAAGAGCCAATTGGTGACTATGATTTCTTACCAACATATTACCATGTTTAAAGCGTAATATCGTGTATAATTATATAATTAACTATTATTTCGAAACGTCCGCGAACAATACTTAATTTCTCAGAAAGAATGGAAAAATCTATAACCTCGGACGGGACTCGAACCCGCGACTCTGAGACACCAGACCATCGCTCTTCCAACTGAGCTACCGAGACCACACCCGTGGCCACGAATTTCTCCACCATATCCCTCATATGGGCACTTTCAAAAATAGGGTACCATTTTCGTTTTTTTTTTAATACCTATAGGAAGTTTTGGGTTTTTTATAACAAAAATCACGAGTATTATCGATTTAAAAAAAAAAGAGTGTCCCTTTTTTATAATCAGCTTTGTAACGCATTTTTTCATACATTTCGTATGGGCCGTTACAAAACTGAAAAAAAAATTGTGTGTGGGAAATTGAGGACCCATTTTCATTAAAAGGGTGCACTTCTGAAAATGCCCATATAGGCCTTAGGGGTGCGCTTAGCAACGTCCTACCGTAAGAAAGTACTTCTTTATTGGTAAGTGGAGTCTCAAGTTACATACATTGTGAATTCACCACAAAAAAAAACGTGATTAAGTATACACGTTTTTTACGTAAATATCAAATGATATTTCGTACATAAGTTCCGAAAAACTCTTTGGTACGAGCCGGAATTTAACCCGCAACCTTCGGATTGAACTAACACTAACCAAGCCCCCCGTCAAAACTAAGAACATCAAAGTCATAAACCCGTCCTTCACTTCCTCACCAAGTAAAGGAAGTGTCAAAAAGAGATGTATATATGTTTGTTATTTCTCCGATTCTGTAGGTTGACAACAGTTTTGCTGATCTTTCGTCCAAGCAGCCAAATTAAACACATCGTTGTAATTTGGTAGTCGGTAACAATGCATTACAACTTAACTTAGTTGCATATTTTGACAGTGGATTTTTCAAATGTCAAGAGGCACGTTATTAGGTTAGACTTACGACATTTGCGAAATCCACTGCCAATTTCAAGGCCGCTCCAAACTGTTGTTATTTGACAGTCTTTGTACTATTTACTTCCATGCTTTAGATATTCTTGCGCTGGGCTACTTAAACGCTCGCAAATAGACAGATAAGAAACAATCATCAAAACTGTGATGTGTCTTGAATAACGCTATTAATGTTTACATATTTTTGACAGTTCATCCGACCAATCACATGACCCCGTTACGAAACACGTGTTGAACAGTAATATAAATTTAATATTATTCAATGATCTTTAATAATGTGTCGTATCTTCAATGCATGCCCGTGCATTTGATTTCGATTCATAAGTCAGACTACGCAACTTTTAGGATGACACACTAGAACATAGGTACGGGAAAATCTGTCAATATAGAAAGCGTCACGTGCCATCCGAGGGCTCCGAGCTATCTATAGCCGCCCCGTCCCGTCCCGTGCTAGTGTGGGTCATCCTTTAATTAAATTAGTGATGACCCTGCCTGCTATGCCGATGGTTCTCCAAAAGAGAGCAGTCCGTAATATTTATAATATGGGCACTCGTGATTCTCTGAGAGAACGATTCAAGGAAATTGATATTCTCACTGTAGCTTCACAATACATACTAGATGTTATAATGTATACGCATAAGAATTTAAAGTCCTTTAAGAAGCTGTCTGATATCCATGACTTTAATACACGAAATAAAAATATGTTAGTGGTTCCGAAGTTTCGTCTACAGAAAGTAAAAAAATCGTTTCCAGGCAACTGTGTGGCATTTTACAATAAAGTACCCTTGGAGGCATGGGATATGCCTTTCAATTCATTCAAGTTATATATTAAGAATGCTCTGTTTAAAAAGGGGTACTATAAAATCGACGATTACTTAGGAGACAAGGAGCCATGGCCAAGTATTTAGTCTCAAAAGCTGTCTTATCAGGCTAGCAGTGTCCCGGAGTGGTTTGCACGATGGTCAAGGCGATGCTGTTACTGGCTGTTACATCATATTCTGACACTTGGAGACCTTTACACCTCCATTTCTTATTCATATAGTATTTTTACATATTATGTTTCTGACCTTGGGGACCTTTTACATCTCCAAATTTAATGTACATATTATTGACTATAGAGACTTTACATCTCTGTTGGGTTCATAATTTTGACTTGTTAGATACATACTAGTTATGTATTCTGTAGCATTAGATCTAAGACTGTTAACTTAACAGTCTGATGACTTGTGGTATTTATATCATAAATATATTATATTTTTGACGTTTGGAGGCCTTTACACCTCCAAATCCTATTAGTATAATTTTTTTGACTATGGGGACCTTTTACATCTCCAAATTTTTATTCGTATTTTATTTTGACGTTGGGGGACCTTCTACATCTCCAAACTTAATTTATTATTAACTATAGAGACTATACATCTCTTGTCATATTACTTAGTACATTTATTTTAATATTGTTTACCCAGGTTTTGGCTGTTGTATTATCAGTATTTAGATTATACTTTTACTTCTCACTATATATTGTAAATGTTTGTACATGCAAATGCTTTATTGTAATGCTTACTGACTTGTAAAAGTGCCCATGTGGCCTACTTGCAGAATAAATTTTTGAATTTTGAATTTTGGTCCTGTGTTCGAATCCCGGTAAGGGCATTTATTTGTGTGATGAACACAGATATTTGTTTCTGAGTCATGGATGTCTTCTATTATATATATCGTTGTCTGAGTACCCGTAACACAAGTCTTCTTGAGCTTACTGCGGGACTTAGTCAATTTGTGTAAGAATGTCCTGTAATATTTATTTATTTAATTAATTTAAAAAAAACACCTCTTTATGGAACCATTTATTAAATTGTTTAAATTAAGTAGTCCTATAATTTAAATAATACATTTTTGTTTTCATTTAAAAACCGGTCAAGTGCGAGTCGGATTCGAGCACGAACGGGTCCGCATTATATTTAAAAACGGCAAAAAAATCATGTTTTGTTATATGGGAGCCCCCTAAAATATATATTTAATTCTGCTTTTTGTATTCGTCATTATAGAGGCAATAGAAATACATAATCTGTGAAATTTTCAAACTTGTCTAACTAGTCTTGAGATACACACGGACGGCGGAGCCTTAGTAATAGGGACCCGTTTTATCCTTTGGCTGAGGAACCGTAAAAATGGAAACTGAATGGGAAAAAATCTTGACACTCTTCTCTAATTAGGCTCGAAAGACCTCGCAATCTGAGTACAAATTGCCATAAAAAAGTCGGGGACAACATGACAGAGGGCGCTACTGTGTGGTTATCTGTCAAAATAAAGCTTCTTTAAATAATAAATCATTTAATTATAAAAACATAGAGGTTGATATGTTCTTGATGAGAAATAACAAATGCATTTATTTCAGATTTTCCATAGGAATAACTTAGAACCAACTCAACTACAAAAAAACTCTACCAGTGTCTACTTGACGTGTTAATGCGATTCAGTTTAAGTTCAGAGGCCTTACCATGAGTTGACGACCTAGGGAATGCCGCCAGCATCCTAGGTACAATGCCTCAGGGACCTACTTTAGATTTAAGGTAGGTAGAGGTAGGTAGTAAGGTAAGTTACACTTACTGTATATATTTCGAGAATAAATGTTTTTAATGGCTTCCATACAACTCAGCCTAAACTGATTCGCGTTAAGACGTCATGGTAAGGCCTCTGATTAGGGCACTATGAAGACCGTACCGTATAAATTCTAATTAAATAATTTTATTGCTCAAAGTATAATGACCAGTGTTTAATATCAATGTGATTATTGCCTAGTTTTGCTTAGTCATGCCGTCTCGTATTACGGTTTGGTGAGTGCGACGACCTTGTGTGATTGCAATATTGCAATGTGCTCTTACGAGCAATAAAAAGGTTTACATTACGAAATTAGTGACGTCAATTTAGTTTCATGTTACGTGGTATTATTTTTTAAACATTTATTTTAGAAATATATACAGTAAGTGTAACTTACCTAACTACCTTCCTCTACCTACCTTAAATCTAAAATGGGTCCTTGAGGAATTGTACCTAGCTGGCAGCATTTCCTCGTTGTATCGCAATGCTGATACGTTGTGCGAGGAAGCCACCAGCTCTTCGGTCACCAGTTACATATCAACCAGACGTTTCACGATTTCTACGAAAAACTTGCGTGCGCTGGGACCCCATGGGCCAATAGTTTTGACACCAAAATTTCAAAATTTTCACTAGTAGTTTAAAACTTTCTATAGTCTAGTCTATACTATACTAGTTCTAGTCTATACTATAGTCACGTGGACTCCAAGGGCTCCAAGCTCCGCATGCCTAATACGAAAATCGAAAATAGTCATTGACGGGAAAACCTCTTTGTCACTTCAATATGCAAGTGTGTCAGAGATGGAAATACAAATCCGTAATCATTTGATTTTGGTGGTATTAGGCTAGACGTGATTATTTCCATAGAAATTGACAGATTGTCCCGTCCCGTTCTTTAATATTAAGTACATCAAAAAATTTTACACCAAATTTTACCAATAATTCTCTTTTTGCCGCGTATATATTATAAAACGAATTAAATTTAAGTTTTGTTTCGTTTAATACCTAAAATTAAGATCAGAGTATCATATACATTTAATTTTTAGTTAAAATTACCTATACTTTTGTTATTATTTAAGTTGAAGTGTTTTTCAAAAGCGTAAGGCCTGTTAGGGGGTTTTTGTTTCTATGTGCGAATTTAATATTTGCCTGTCAAACGCCAATTCTCCTTAACTTTAGTATTTGAGCTCAAATAACTTAACAAATATTTATTAATCACCGTTCTGACATAGCTGAAGACGTCATTAATAGTACCAGTGATGAGTAATGAGTAATGTAATCGACTAACGAATAACGATTAATATTTATTTACTTCAACGGCCACTTAGCCTAGTTGGCAGTCATTCATTCATTAATTTTTATTTATTTTCCAGGATAACATGCAGACCTTGTGACCTTGCCTACGAAGCAGGAGGTCCCTGGGTTCGAATCCTGGTCAGGGCATTTATTTGTGTGTTTATCACGAATATTTGTTCCTGAGTTATGGATGTTTTCTATATATTTAAGTATTTATATGTATCTATCTATTATATGTATTACCGTCTAGTATCCACAACAAAAGTTTTATTGAGCTTACCGTGGGACTAGGTCGATTTGTATAAGATTGTCCCATAATATTTATGTTTATATTGTTTATTTATTTATTTACTTAATCGCGATTAATGATTAAAATTCCGATTAGTTAATCTTAGTCGCAAGAGTTTTAATTAAATTAGTCACGATTAAATAAATTAAATATTACCAACGAACGACTAAATATTTAATAGATTAATTAAGTAACTGGATTATTACTCTACGTTTCGAGCCCTTTATAGCACTCGTTTTCACAGGGTTAAGATGATGACTGAGAGAATGCGAATTCTTCCCGTCAATAAAAAAAAGATACTTGTGCAAACTAATATAATAATAACAAAAAAAACAAAAAAAAGGTTTGCCTACAATGCCCAGAGGGGCTTATAAAGCTAGCTAGTAATACATTCTATAATTAAAATGTTTAAATTGTAAAAAACCCTGTGAGGATTGACTTTCTTAGCTAAATACTTCATTACTGGTACTAGTAGACATCCAGTTATAGTAATATTACTGTAATTATATAATAAAACGTTCTCAAACCGCAGTTAAGTATTGCGGTAAAAAGTAGTTTTATAGCTAAATATGTAGATTACAATACTGGGAATATTTAATAACGATATTTATAAATAAATAGTCTATTTAGATGCTGTTACATTATTTACAGGTACTTAGTGTACATACATGATGTCCCATAAATAACAGTTCAGCCTGACACCAGAGGTAGGTCGACTCAAGAGGTACCTAACCAACCTAACATGACCTCAGTAAAAGTTGGACAGTTTTCGAGATACTGCCGTTTTTTTTTTCGAAATTGTCATTTTTTTACATTTTAAGTGTCATAAGTTACTTAGTTATAAGTGGGACTTTTTTACCATCAGTAATGATAAAAAAATGGTAAAATAGAGTAACAAAGCTTTAGCCACTTATTTTCTTTCATATCGCGGAACCAGCGTCCGTAATTCTATGTTGAAACTAGTTGCAACGGACTTTCAAGGTCATTCGCATGCTTGGATGGTCAAAGACCCATTGCAGTATTATAGTTGCGCATATAAGTTCTTTTTAGAGAGTACAGAGTGACAGAAAAGTAAACACTAAAGCTACTGTTACACATTCTCATTACTAGCATGCTTTGTGCTTATTAGCATACTAATAGGCATACTTATTAGCAAGAGGGGTTGGGAGTGGGGCCCCTCCCACTTCCCCGCTTGCTAATAAGCATGCTATTAATGAGCATGTGTAACAGTAGCTTTATAGAGGGCGCCACTGAGCTTCAGCAGACAACATTGTGCATCTCATTCTGTCGCAAAACTGCTAATAGGTTGTTTACTGTTTGGCAGGTATTTTTTTAGGAAAATTATGACATATTATCACATAATAAGTAATAGTACTAAAGTATAGAAGCTTCTCTTTCCTACATTTGACGTTTCGCTTGTCAAGCATGCAAACGTCAAGGTGACATTAACATTAGGGTTATCACCATGCTGTCAGGTGCGTATGGTGGTACATTACATTATTATAAACATATAAATCGGAACTGAAACTATTGGAACATTATTTAATACTATAAATTTTTTTGTTTTGAGTATTGGTATTAATTTGTCTAAGTATAAATTAAATGTATAAATGAGATAACGTATATTATATTACGAATATGCAACTTGCATGAAGTCCGTTGGTATAAGTCGATTAAAGAAAAATAAAAAAAAATACTTGTTATATGTTCTTTTAATTATTGTAGATAACATTGGAGTGTTTACATATTATGCATCCAGCTGCGCAGATATTAATGAACTAGGCCTGACCTTCGCAATGCTCAGAAAGAATCTCTCATTCATGTATAATGAACTATTATTCTTATTATTAGTAGCGTAACCGACCTTGACTTTTAGATTGCCACTGGCCCTTTTCTCGATGACGTTATTACATTTGGCATTACTAGCTTTAGTGAGTCGTCATAAAGATATTGCATTAGTTCGTTCCATTACAATAGTTCAAAATACCAATACGAGGGCTATTCGAACTTTTAACAAAGTCGCGCTTAATTTGGACATATTTACGTGTTTTTGAATGATCTCACAAATGCCACTTTGTTTGTATTTGGTTAAGCAATTATTAGTTTTACTAAGTAAATACTGTGTTGTTTATGATCCTGTATACTATGTTTATTACTTTTTAGTTATCGCTTACCTATCGCATTAGGCAAAACCTGTAATTGTTGATTTAAGTTGTTCTAAAAAATAAAAATAAAATAATAGTGCTGGAGAAATACTTCAGTTTCAAGGACTTGTATGATTATTTAAAAAATATGACGACTTTTTACGGAACCGTAGTTCTGTAGTGAACTTGCAGTTTCGCCATGTTCAAGCTCAATGACTGTCAGCACAAGAAAGCTGTAATTTGTTATAACAAAGTAGTAAAATAGTGTAAAAATATCCAATCTTAATATTTTAATTTTAAGGTCTTTATTTTTGTTTCTTAGTTTATCTAGCTGTGTTCTATGTCAATAGATATGTTTATCCTTAATAGTGCAAAATAGTACATTATTGACGAGGGACCGAAAGTAAGGGATTGACTGACGAGGTGGTTGCCGGCTTGCCGAGGCAGATATACATAATGCTTTTCTCAAACATACGTGTCGCGCGGCCACCGGGCAGGTGCGGCGTGTGGGACGGGCCCTGGGGCCAGGAAGCCTTATTTACCTAGGAGTAAAATGAACTATAAACTCCATTATTGTTCACTGCATCCGCGCCCTGCTGGAGGTGGTTAAAGAATTGGATACTTTACGTCTTCTATTTCCGAATAAAATGCGATCATTTCTTAGCATGAGGCCTTTAAAGTAACAAATGTCTCAGATCTCGTGTAATTGTCGTCCGAAGCAAAGCTAAGGTCGACAAACATGTGATCTGAGGCTTTCTTGAGGTCTGTACACTATTTTTCTGCTCGACGCAGTCGGCAAGCGCCGAATTTGTTTAGCGTAGCGGCCTGCAATTGGCTGCTTGCCGATCGAAGGGCAGAAAATATGTTTTTGGGTACCTCCTGTACACAAGTAAAGTGAGGAGTATTTTTTGCCGTGTAATAGGATAAGTATTTAAAGGCGGTTTTTACAAAATAAATAAAGTTATAGTGATAATTTTCAAAAATAATCGCCCCGAAAGCTAAAAGAACGTGTGCCTACACATAAAGTTAGGTTTAGTGCCTAACTAGATTGGCAATTAAGTTTAGGAATGCTAGACACTGTTCCCACACTCTGTGGGAACTGTAGACAAAGGCATTTTTTTTTAACAGAAGTTTGCTCCATATGTAAAATACTATTTCAAGTTTTACGGTGTTCATAGTCTGACGAGGTTGGCCTTACCATGAAGTCTTAACGCGATTCAGTTTAGGACCTAAACTGAGGCGCTGTCAATGCTGTCATACAAATGAGCCCATACACAAGTCTGCGGTCCCTTGATGCTGTAAAAAAAGCCTCTACGTCAACGCAATCAAAAGATACGGTCGTTTATGTCGCTTTTACCATACATTTGATGCAATGGGAATCAAAATGTATAGGGTACTTCCCGTTGACCTAGAATCCGAGAGAGTGCCAGTATTTTTAAGTACCTAGTCATAAATCGAAGGTAGGGATCATCCTTTGTACGGAACCCTCGGTAGGCGATTCCGACTCACTCTTAGCCGGTTTTTTTTGTATATAGGTTTGTACCTAGGGTTGATCTATAACATAAACTTTTTTTACGAATAAATACAAAAAAAATCGTTTAATTATTCCTAATCAGTACACCATACTGGTTACATTATGCTCTTAAACGGATCACCAACGTATTTGTTACAACCTGTATAGTTTAAATTAAACTATTAAAAAGTAAAAATATTTGCTCTATAATTTTATGGAATCTAACTTTTTACAGTAACAATTGTTAAGCATGAATAAAATCATTCATTATTTACAGGGTGACTTCAAAATGGTAATACAAAATCAATGTTTTACACACATTTCCCCTAAACTAAGCCTCTCAATTAAGTATCATGCTTTTAAAATAATCGTAAGAATATTTTTTTTTAATTTTTAATTTATCCTATTTTGTTTGACTTAACATGGTTAACCTACCATAATAATTAACAAAAAAGTTTAAAAAATCACTTTCCTCTTTGGTTGTCAATCACCTACCATGGTATTTATGAAGAAAACGTGTTTTGATTAGTAATTGACACTTGTCAAAGAAAATAAGATTTACCGTAATATTTTGATTTCACTATTAAATAAAATGCCTCGACCTTATCCTTATACTAATATTCAAAAGATGGATATGCTTGATTTTTATTTAACATCGCGAAGTACTGTGCGAGCTCAGGTATTATTTAACGAACGTTACCCTGATTGTCCAACACCTACACGTGTGTTAATAAATAGTACCATCCAGAATTTACGAGACTATGGTCAGTTTGCAGTTCCGGTGCATGCTCAAGCTCGAGGCCGACGGCCGCGGTATTCACAAGCTTTTCGGAGACGAGTGCTCGAGTATTTTAACCGCAACCCAGAGGCTAGCACAAGGGACGCTGCTGCGAGATTCGGCACGAGCCAATTGTTTATTTGGCGGCTAATGAAAGCTGAAGCAAAACATCCGTTTAAATTTCAAAGGGTTCAGGATATCGTATTAGCAGATTGCCCTAGAAGAGTTATTTTTGGTCGTTGGCTGCAGCAAAACTTACACCTAAATATCTTATGGACCGACGAGGCAACTTTTACTAGAGTCGGCATGTTTAACGTCCACAATGAACACTGGTGGGCTGATCGTGATGCAAATCCTCATGTAACTCGCCGAGACTCTTACCAGACTCGTTTCTCTGTAAACGTTTGGGCAGGCATTCTGAACAATTATGTAATTGGCCCATATTTTATTGACGGGAACTTAAATGGACCGAAATATGAAGATTTCCTGAGAAACGTGTTACCGATTTTGCTACAAGAGGTGCCGGAGCAAAATTTGGATAATCTTTATTTCCAGCAAGATGGTGCACCAGCACATTTTGCTCTAAGTGTGCGAAATTATTTGGACAGACAATTCCCTGAGAGATGGATTGGACGCAATGGTCCAGTCGCATGGCCGCCTCGAAGTCCCGATCTGACGCCACTCGACTTCTTTTTGTGGGGCGAAATCAAAAGGAGAGTGTACACACGGGAATCTAATACCGTCCATGAACTTCGCCAAAAGATAATTCAGGCGTTTGATTCAGTAAAAGCCAATGAATTTATTCTAGGCAGACTTAAGATCAACCATAGACGGCGGGCGGACTTATGTGCCCGGGAAGGCGGTGGTCATTTTGAACACATCTTAAAATACGCTTAGGAAAAGTAGGTTCACACTTATCTACTTAAACGTAGATATTTTAAGCTTGTAATTTACGGTAGTTTAGGTACATTAATAAATGATTTTATTTAAACTAGCTCCGTTTATTATTTTCACAAATTTATCAGGGTACTTAAAACTAAACGACAAACAAGTTAATATTGTCTTCTGTTACCGCGATTGTTATTCATTGAAATTTAACACTTTAGAACGGAATAATCGCGTTTATTAACGCCATGATCCTACGTTTCGAGCCCTTTACAGCACTCGTTTTCACAGGGTTAAGATGATGACTGAGCAGCTTAACACGACATGTGCCTTAACCTTGTGAAAACGAGTGCTGTAAAGGGCTCTAAACGTAGGATCATGGTGTTAATAAACACGATTAATCCGTTCTAAAGTGTTTAATTTCAATGAACATACAAGTTAGTTATACGACTGTCACTCATAGTGATATCGATAATAACTTGCTTTGATGATAACATCGAGTGACAGGTATGACAGTTAGGTATTGAATGTAGTGTAACAACACTTCGGGACTTTAAATATTTGTTTTGTTAGAAAATTAGCGATAATTAAATACAGCTAATTTTAACAACGGGGTGCATGTATTATATAGTTTGGCATTAACTGAGCCACAACCAAGTGTTTTGTATTACCATTTTGAAGTCACCCTGTATAATAAATGTTTTGATTCATGTTTTAGTATTAATGTATTTACAGTAATTAAGAAAGATAAGCTACTTAATTGTATGTAATATTTTTTCTTGGCAATATTTTCGACAGCGAACGCTGGCAAATTTCAAAAAATATAGTCTGACTAAGGCTGACAGTAGATTAAAAACTATAATAATATGTCTCTTAGAAAAAGACAGTAGGTATGACTTTTTCTGACTCTGTATAAATGAGTACCTATATATTTTCGTAAGACTATTATAATATCATTATCACTAGAAAAGTAATTATTTAAATAGTAAATATTTTTAATGTTGTAACTAATGTATTTTAATTCCATTGAATAGTAACACCTGCAGTGATTAAGAGTAATTATTAATGAGGATTAATTATTAATGAGGTTAGCCCTCGCTAAGTACTATAAGTTACTCTACATTACAAAATAATTAAATTGGAATCGTTTCTCGTATTTTTTTCCATGTTAAATTAGGTATTCCATTCATAATGAGAACGCGTTAGAAAAATTTCCTTCGTGGAATTATGAATGGTTCCAAATAAAGTAATTTGATTTGAATTTAATTGATTTATGAACAGTAAGTATACGGACCTTTAGCTAAATTCGTACTAGCGTCGAGAAAAAAAAATCGTGTATCTTTTTCGTGATTTAATGCAACTTAAAAAAACGGATTGACAAATGGAAAATTCTCCATTCTGAAATTGGTATCCAAAATATATTTAGTCAAAATGTCATTGTGATGAAGTTTTGTTTATAACCAAATTTCTTATCGTTGTAAATTAATTAAGCCAGAATGGAATTTCGTTCAATATGAGCAAAATTAAATACGCACCAAGTAAATGTAGCCTAGAATCAAACCATGTTATCTCTTCCAAATAAATTAACTGTTAAGCTTTAAAATTTTATTTTATATGAAATTGTGACGGTTATTTTATTAATACTTACTGCGTGTGTGCTATCACATCCATGAAACTTAGCATTGACGGACTCTTACAAAACATATTTTAGGTAATTCTAATTACAATTCGTCATTATATTGTCTTCTGTCACCGCGATTGTTCTTCATTGAAATTAAACACTTTAGAACGGATTAATCGCGTTTATTATCACCACCATTTTATTGTCATCATCTTAACCCTGTGAGAACGAGTGCTGTAAAGGGCTCGAAACGTAGAGTCATGGTGTTAATAAACGCGATTAATCCGTTCTAAAGTGTTTAATTTCAATACAATTGGTCATTTTTCTGAGTGTACATGAGGAGCTACCGTATTGTAGCTCACCAGGCGGCGCCACTCATGCTAGTATGAGAAAATTGACACAGTGACGTTTGAAATGTTCCCGCGACCCGCGTTCCACTAAGCGGAAAATCGACTCGCGGTAATTCTCATTGATTCTTCCTCGATGTCATATGTGTAAATTACATTTAATCGAACAAGCGAAGCGTGTGAGTTCTAGTCTACTTTGATAATCCGTCGTTTGTATGTATGTTTGAATGAATATTTATTGGTATGTTTGTATGGAGTATTTGTTCGACGATGACTCGAGTAAAATTTTCTCTCGAGTTAAATAAAATACCTCGAGTATCGTTGATACTTGATCGGACCGTCGTGAAATTTGGCAGGTGGTTAGATGAGATAAATATAATTTTTAAGTTTTAATATGAGCCGAATCGGTCTAGGGTTTGCAGAGATAATAGGGGTCGCTGGTTCATGTTTGGGGCGCACCACTGGTCTAATATAAATAAATAAACACTAATTAAACCGATTTTTTTGAGGGCCGTTAAAAAATCTACGAGTGTTTTAAATGCTTATTATAAATGTTACTTACCATATATTTCGTCTTCGTATTTTTGAAACGTAATAAATACACACATCGATTAGAATCACTCAACACGTACTATTTTACATTTAATGACCACAATGTTTACTTAGTTTATTTGTACTGCTAACCAGGATCTCCGTAACAAACCGCAAAATGATCTAATATACGAACAAGGTAACTTATATATTTCTTATATTTTAAGGATTATTCGATTATAATTACGAACATTTAGAATTGTTAAAAAAATAATCATCACTGTTTGTTACGCACTAAGATAACCACAGCCACAAAACACGAAAAATATTACAAATAAAAAAATAAAAGAAATATAAACAAACCTGCCAGTAACAAACAAATTGCACTAAAAAACATAAAAGATTGTAATTTTGAAATTAAAATAAAACAAAACACAAACCTGCCAGTCACAAACACTAACTAAACGCACTCGAGTTTAAACAATAATTTCGAAAAAGGAACACACGGCACGGCGGACTACATCAAAATGATGGCAATCTCATTGCAAACGATATTAAATAAGGTATCTCGTATGCAGCGAACGTTATTGCCAAACCAAATAACATTTGCCGTTAACTGTGGCGCTGCTGTCTATGGAAATACAGAACTATTATATAGGATTAGATTAGTTAATTATTTTGCAGTCAGCATTCATAAGTTTGTATTACAGTC
Organism: Lathronympha strigana; assembly: GCA_949128165.1. Taxonomy (NCBI): domain Eukaryota; kingdom Metazoa; phylum Arthropoda; class Insecta; order Lepidoptera; family Tortricidae; genus Lathronympha; species Lathronympha strigana. Next base: position 8,981,587 of record OX421928.1, on the reverse strand, counting down.
ACTCTGCGTAAGCCATGGGTGTTTAATGGTACTTTAGCTAATGATGGTTAGTCATCAATTTCTAATTATAATATACGGAATATAATAGGTATCTTGTAAATATAAATAACATACCCTAGAATAAGCAATAGGCTAGACGACTAAAAAATTCTATGTGTGACAAGACTGCAGTAGAATTTTTTATAAATATATTATGCCTCCCTATTTTTTCATACCAAAATAAAGGGATTCACATAATTTAAAAAAAATCTACTGTAGCCTTGGCTTTTCAGACTATATATTTAGTCCTTTAGAATATAAAAAAAAATTGTACTCGTATTTTTTCTTTTGTTCGTCAAATCAAAAATGACGAAAATACAGTGCGTTCAAGTTTCGCGTAACGTCATTCTTAGGTACAATTCTTACTCTACTACTCTATCTTCGTCTACTTTATCTTCGTTAATTTTAGTTAAATTGAAAAAGGAAATAATATGTCTAATCATTTTAGACAATTAAACTGACGGACTAATTAGAATGATAGTTTTTCAACCTAGTCGTCATCCCTATTGCTAGGAAAAAAATTGGGCATTTTTAAATAGTTGGGAATCTAAGTATGACTTAGTTTTTGGAATATAACCACAAAGATGGTGAAAATGGCGTTATTTTTTTTTTATCTATTTATAACCTGGCGTAGCAGGAGTCTAATTTAACATACTAGTGGTTCGCCCGGAACGTGAACTCACGACCGCTATATCTCAGCAACCCCTTGACCGATTTGACTCATAATCAAACTTAAAAATTACATTTATCTCATCTAACCACCTGCCAAATTTCATGACGATCCGATCAACGATACTCGAGTTATCGCCGAACAAACATACATATATACAAACATTCATAAAAACATACATACAAAAGACGGAATGTCCAAGTAGATTGCGAGGCCTCACTCGCTTCGCTCGCTCGTTGGATTAATTAAGTTTTAAATGTTTTCTTATATTACATCTTTATTATACTATCCTGCACCAAACTAACAGTTTTAATTTAGCCTAATGGTTAACTGGCAGAGAAGGCTATAAAGCGTTAAGTCCGACATTTGTACCTTTCTTTCGTTGTGCAAAATATTGAAATAGGTAAATATACTGGGCGAGAAAAAAAATATACGTGTTATCTTAAGAAACATAAATAAATAAAATAAAAATAAAAATAGTCAGCAGTACGCTTACCAGCCGGGCCGGTCGATCACGGAAGCCGTGCGCGACGTAGTGGGACGAGTGCTAGGACACCTCGAGGACGCGCAGCAGGTCGCTGCCATTTTCTGCGACCTGTCGCGAGCCTTCGAGATGATTGACCACTCACTCCTCCTCAACAAGCTCTCCCAGTACGGCATCACCGGTAGGTTTCTAGATATAATGACATCATTTTTGAAAGATCGTAAACAGTGTACGCACGTACTAAACGCGAAGTACTAAGAGCGTACTCCCACCTTAAAGGCCGGCAACGCACTTGCGACACCTCTGGTGTTGCGGGTGTCCATGGACGACGTTAATCGCTTACCATCAGGTGATTCGTTTGCTCGTTTGCCCCCTATAGCATAAAAAAAAAAAAAAAAAAAAGAAGTCAGACATGGAGCCTATCGGTGATTGTGCGGTACCTCAGGGGTCTATTGCTGGAAATAATCTTTTTTTGATTCTTGTCAACGACATAACGACTGCTAGTCCGGACCAAGAATATGTAACGTTTGCTGATGACACTTGTGTTATTGTTCATGCGAGCGATTTCGACAGCCTAAAATCGAAAATTAGTTTGGTCATTGATCAACTAGGGAAATGGTTCTCCGCCAACGGTATGCTTCTAAACCTGGACAAAACTAGTGTTGTACATTTCCAGTTAAGGAAGTCCAACAAACCTAAACTGAACATTATGTTAAATGACACCCTTATACCACAAGTTGAAACAGTTAAATACCTTGGTTACCAAATTGACTCCGGATTGACGTGGGCCCCACATATACAGGTAACTTGTGACAAATTAGCCTCAGCATGTTATGCACTGTCGAGAATAGCACCCAGTTTGTCTATTAAAAATATTAAAACTGCTTATTATGGATATTTCCACTCTATTCTTGTGCAGGGTGTGGATCTATGGTGCACAGCCGCTGATCGCGATAGACTGTTTGTAATACAAAAACGAGCCCTGCGCATAATAGATGGCAAACCTATGGACTACCCCGCACAGGCCTTGTTCAAAAAACATAAAGTTTTAACCTTACCATCTATTTACATATTGACCGTTTGTATGTATGTAAGGACAAATATTCACAAATATAACTCCAGTGCATCAATGTGTAATCCTCCAGCACCTGCACGCAGAAGACCAAAACTGCAAATCCCTAAGCACCGGCTTGCCAAATCTGGGCGGTCTCTCAGCATCATGGGGCCGACACTTTACAACGCAGTACCAGATGTCATTAAAGACTCTGAATCTGATGAAATATTTAAGCGCAAACTTAAATCACTACTGCTAGATCAAGCTTACTACGATATCGACGACTTTAATAACACTTGAGTGGAAAATTGACCCCAGCAACGTCACTTCAATGTATTCAATTTTGAAATTTCTTCCCCAGTAAAAATAGTTTTTAATAAATGTACATATTAACTCCTAGATAGTTTTAAGCGTAACTGTACATTCCTACAGATTTACCTACCTACTTACATAAATGTACCTGCGTAATATTTTATAAATGTATGACGTGTAAAATGTATATACTTTTACCAATAAAGTCTGTATTCTGTATTCTGTAAACATTACTCAAATGAGACGATGAAATCGGAATGATCATTTACATAGGTTCATTGAAATTAAACAATTTAGAACGGAATAATCGCGCCTTTTACAGCATTCGTTGCTGCAGTGCTGTAAAGGGCTCGAAACGTAGGATCATGGTGTTAATAAACGCGATTAATCCGTTCTGAAGTGTTTAATTTCAATGAATAACAATGGCGCAGAAGACAATATTATTATCCACATAGGTTATTAAAAAATCAGCCTGGTTCCGTACTTTTCCTTCTTCCTTCCTCCTATTTTTGTAATAAATTATTTCTTGGCAAAAACTCAAAAACGTATACAGGATGTTTTTGTTTTATTTCCGTTAAATTCGACAGGTTGCTTGTTACGTTTATAGAAGCTGCTTGGTATATCGCTCATAGTCAAAATGGAAAAATAACCGTTCTTCATGTCTCCTTAAAGTTAACGAAAATAAAAATATATATTGAAATACGCGAAAAAAATACGCAGCATTAACAAGAATTTTGACGAATTCCAGGTGCTAATAAATACTCTCAAAATAGAATATGACGTGATTGTACTCTCGGAATGCTGGCTCAATAAATATTCAGCTATCCCACATCTTTCGGGGTACACGTCCTTTCATACCATTAATAACGCCAACCAAAACGATGGAATAGTAATATATGCCAAAGATTTTCTGGATTGCAAAGTGTTTGAGCCTGAGTTCACGGATGCGAATTGTCTTTTGTGCAAAATCAATGAAGACACTGTGATAATGGCCATCTATCGATCCCCATCTGTTAGAAACTTAAACGGCTTTTTCAACAGTTTAAGTGAAGTTCTATTGCCTCTTAGCTCTTGCAACAAACTTACTATAATTGGCGATCTTAACATTGATATAAAACCAAGTAGCACCGACACTCGGTCCTCTGAGTATCTCACCTTCATGGCGGTTCACGGTCTTTTACCAGCACACTCGTATCCAACCAGATGTAATAACTGCCTTGATCACGTGTTCCTTCGCTCTAATGTACCTACCACTACTATAGTTATGGAAACTTTCATTACTGATCACAATCCAGTCATGCTTTGTATTGAGGCGATTGTTCAAGGTACCAGGGCCAATGATATGTCCACTCGGATCGATTATAATGCTATTCGTCAAGAAATTGATATGTCTGACTTTTCATCCATCTTATCAAGCACCGACGCCAACATCGCCACTAATGAACTTGTCACTCTTCTTTCCTCAATTATCAAAAAACACACCAAGCTACTCAAAATTCGTAAAAAAGATAGGTCAATTAAACCTTGGATCACACCTGGACTGTTGCGCTGCATAAGGCATAGAGACAAGCTTCATAAAAAGGCTAGAAAATCTCCAGAAAATTTAACTCTAAAGCTAACGTATACCAGATATCGAAACTTTTGCAATAAATTGTTACGTAAACTAAAAAGGGATTATGAACGACAGGAGTTCAAAAAATGCAAAAACAATGCCAAAGCAACTTGGAACCTAATTAAAAGTATAACGCAGACAAGACGCATTTCATCGCCCCCTAACGATCTCCTACACACGTCTAGCTCACCCTCAGCATCTGTTAACTCAATGAACAAGTTCTTTGCTAACATAGGGAAAACCTTGGCTGCTAGTATTAGCCAAGTTACACCTTCAACTCAACCCACTTGCCGATCCGCTGCGCCTCAATGCAATTCTCTTGTTATACTTGAAGTTAGCGAGCCGGACGTTGCTAAAATTATTAGAAACCTTCGCAGTAACTGGGCTACTGGTTGGGATGGTATATCAGCTAAAATAGTAAAAAACTCTCTACCATCCCTTATCACAGTGATCACTCATATCTGCAATCTGTCTATCGAAACTGGAACTTTTCCCAATGCATTTAAAAAGGCAATAGTGCATCCAATTCACAAGAGCGGAGACAAGGCCAACTTTACTAATTATCGACCAATATCAGTGTTATCAACTCTGTCAAAGGTCTTGGAGCGAATAATGAATACTGCCCTGGTAAGTTTTCTGGATCGCTATAATGTAATTGCTGAAAATCAATACGGATTTCGTTCAGGTAAGTCAACAGAAGACGCTGTCTCGGAACTGACTTGTTTCGTAACTCGGAATCTGGACGAAAACCGACGCTGCCTAGGTATATTTCTGGACCTATCTAAGGCCTTTGACACGGTTTCGATTCCTATATTATTGCGCAAATTAGAAAATATTGGTCTCCGTGACACATCTCTAGCCATGTTCCAAGACTACCTCTCAAATCGCACGCAATTCTTAAAACTTAACCATCATGTAAGCAAAGAAGAAACCATAGGCTACGGTGTGCCGCAGGGCAGCATTTTAGGTCCCACGCTGTTCCAGATTTACGTAAATGAACTGTGCCAACTGTCACTTGAAAATTGTAAAATAATAGCGTACGCTGATGATACGGTCTTACTGTTTCACGGATCCGACTGGGCAGATACAAAAACGTACGCAGAAAATGGCTTAAAACTCGTAACGCAATGGCTAAAATCGAATTTACTAACTCTTAATTTAGACAAAACAAAATTCATTCCATTTGCTATTTCAAAAAAAACACAACCTCATATATCTTTTTCTATTAAAAATCACATATGTCAGCTTCCTTCGCCTAGTTGTCTGTGCCTGTCTCTCGCCAGAGCCTCAAACATGAAATACCTTGGTGTTACTCTTGACGAAAGATTAGACTGGCATACTCATATAGACTCGCTGACGTCTCGAGTCAGGAAACTAATTTATGTTATTAAACAACTCCGCCACTCTGCTGATCGCAAGACTTTGATGATGATTTATTCGTCCCTCTGCCAATCGCTAGTCACCTATTGTATCCCGGTGTGGGGCGCTGCTGGCAAGGTGGCTATGCTAAAGCTTGAGCGAGCGCAGAGAGCTGTACTAAAGGTCGCAATATCTAAACCTTATAGATACCCTACAACCCAACTTTACGCCGAATGTAGCGTCCTAACGGTTAGACAGCTATACGTCCTCCGTGCAATACTGCGCAGACATCGACACTTACCTTTTTGTGCGAAAGCAAATAGTAAGCGCAATAAACAGACTGCCTGTCCAGTAGGAAATCGGCGGACGGGATTTGCCGGCCGCCAATATATGGCAATGAGTGCTCGGATCTATAATAAGGCAAATAAACAACTAAATATATATCCATTAAACCGCTTTCACTGTAAATTAAAACTAACTTCCTGGCTTCAATCACAAACTTATCCGGTGACTGAAGACCTCCTAAACTGTCTGAAATATAGACGTTTTATGGCTACCACTACCTACATACATAATTCTTTCTGATCATCAACCGATTCCCTTTTCCATTATCAATCACTCTACCTATCCTATACTATTATTTCTATTACGTCCCAAGAATGAATAACTATTTAATTATGCTCACTGCAGGCTTTCACACACGTTCTCTCTCTCGCTCTCTTCTCTCTTTACACATACACACATATACGCACATACTCGTACATTCACTCACACACACACACACACACACACAACCATACGTCAGGTAAAAAGTGCTTATTTATATTTTTTATTTTTCTTTACTTTATTTTTCCTTGTATCATGATCATTCCAAAAACCTTTTATAGTTAAGCATACAAATCATGTCAACTCATCTTCTCGGTGGAATCACTGACTTCCGAGTCACAGGCATCCGCCTAGTTCGGGAGACAGAGGCTCAGTTCCGGTGAAACTGTTTCAAACCTAATACATAAGTAACTCTTGAGGTGTTAGCGTATTGTGAAACATTACATATTTGTATTAGCTTTTAAGTCAATAAAGATTATTCTTATTCTTATTCTTATTCTTAAATAAAACACTTTAGAACGGATTAAGATGGTCATCATTTTAACCCTGTGAAAACGAGTCCTGTAAAGGGCTCGAAACGTAGGGTCATGGTGTTAATAAACGCGATTAATCCGTTCTAAAGTGTTTAATTTCAATGAATAACAATCGCGGTAACAAAAGACAATATTAAAAAAATATATTTAAATAGCATATTTAATACGATCGAGATATAATTTTCCTGATAACTTGGTATTATTATTATTATTATTTATAATGCACAGGCAGCTTGTAGCTGATACGTGCATATCAATGTCCACTTGTGTTTGGTCCATTATTGATATGTTTGTCGAGTCTTTTTTTAAAAGAGTTCACTGAGGGTGCACTAATCACTGATTCCGGCAAATTGTTCCACACTTCCACTATGCGGTTAGACAGGAAATGTCGTCTGGGGTTGCTACTACTTAGTGTCCGTGTCAGTTTCAATGAGTGTCCTCTCAGTCTGTCATTCATGTTCCGGGTGAAAATTCCGCTTATTGCTGGTACCTTATAATGTCCTGTGAGTATTTTATAAGTTTCTACCATGTCACCACGTAGCCTTCGTTGTTCCAAGGTCGTCAGACCCAGTTCCTTCAATCTATTCTCGTAGGGTTGGTTGCGAAGAGATGGTACCAACTTTGTTGCTCTTCTTTGAACTCTTTCCATAAGATTAATATCTTTCCGAAAATACGGATTCCAAACTTGGAAAGCATACTCTAACAAAGGCCTCACATATGTTTTATAGAGCTTAATAAAGATATTCTTGTCTATATAACGGAAAGCTTTCTTGATCATGTATAACATAGAGTTAGCTTTTTTTGTAATTCCTAAAATATGTTCCTCCCATTTTAGATTATCAGTTATAACGACGCCAAGATCTCGCTGGGAAGTAACACTCTGTAAAGATTTGGAACCAACATTATAAGTGAGCTTCGGGTTCTTATCAGGGACCGGTCAACCTCTTCCCAGGCAAAAGCCATTGAATGGCTTAGCCGTTCATTAAATAGCCCGAATCCACATGCCTACCACTTGAATTGCTTTCCCATTCATTTGACTTAGCTGTAGGAAGGGGTTTCCCTTTCGCGGTCACTTGAATGTAGGAAAGGGCTTCCCTTTCTTTCAATAAGCTTTTGGAACGGCTCAATTGTTTATTGAATAGCCGACAAGCCTTGCTTAGCATAAGGAACGGGTTTCCCTTTGCTATTCTAACCTTGAAATATATAAGTACCTATTTCGACCTGATTTCGTTTCATTAGGCGGGGTTATTTTTGACTTGAGTCAGCCACTAAGGTCACTGACTTTTGGCGGTCCGTAGAAGTCGTATAGCCTTTAATAGTTTGGTCTTGGTGTACGTACGACAAAGTGTCCGATATCATAGTGATAACATGAGTCAGCTCCGGTGATTTTTGCGTCAACGATGGGGGGTGTGCGGGAAGCGGGCGGATGGGGATTCCCTCACAAACTCTGTACAGATTGTGAGGTCTATTTTCGGGGCTGTCAAGTTATAGTATTTTGATACGAGAATTAATAAAATAGGTAGGTACGCCATTTTAGAACGTGATTTCTCAGGAAATCAGTATTTGTGACTGCGACGAGTTCCTAAATGAATAGTATGGTCGAAATTTCAAAATATTGTAAAAACTGTTGGAATTTTAGATTTTGTAAGGTTTACTTCGATTTGGATAAAAATCGATATCTGACGATGCAGTAGGGTCCATAATATGAATCCATAGTCAAAATTGTTAAATAATTTCAACACCGACGCCATGTTGGATTTTGTAAGATTAACTCCGATTTGAATAAAAATCGATATCTGATGATCCGGCGGGGTCCTTAAGAATAATTCAGAGTCAAAATTGTAAAATATTGTAAGAACCGACGCCATCTTGGATTTTGTGTGATAAACTCCGATTTTGGTAAAAATCGATATCTGACGATCCGGTGGGGTCCATAACATGAATCAATAGTCATAATTGTTAAATAATGTCAACAGTGACGCCATATTGGATTTTGTAAGATTAACTTCGATTTGGATAAAAATCGATATCTGACGATCAAGTAGGGTCCATAATATGAATCCATAGTCAAAATTGTTAAATAATTTCAACACCGACGCCATGTTGGATTTTGTAAGATTAACTCCGATTTGGATAAAAATCGATATCTGATGATCCGGCGGGGTCCTTGAGAATAATTCAGAATCAAAATTGGAAAATATCGTAAGAACCGACGCCATCTTGGACTTTGTGTGATAAACTCCGATTTTGATAAAAATCGATATCTGACGATCCGGTGGGGTCCTTAACATTATTCGATAATCGAAATTCAAAAGTTACCTACTTAATTCTTCCTCTAGTTAAATCAAAATCGTACAGAAATTTACTTGACTTTATTTTGTAATTGGGACCGACACTTGTTCGGATGATCAGAGGTTCGGATACCTACTCAAAATATGAGGTTTTTGGGACAATTTCAACCAAAAACTACACCATGTTACAAAAAAGTTATAGTTCCTTGTGCCCCGAACCTTGAACTCGAACAAGCGCTATTGAACTCACTGGAGCTCACCGGGATCATAAGATATCATTTTTAAGCCCACTGGTGTTAAACTTACAAAATCCAAGATGGTGCCGTTTCTGTAAGATTACATAATTTTCACTATAGGTTCTTGTATGGAGCCCGCTAGATCGTCTAATTTTAATTTTTATGCAAATCGGAGTTTTTCTACAACAAGGTCCAAGATGGCGTTGGTGTTGACATTATTTTACAATTTTGAATTTATATTCATTTCATGGAGCCCGGATCGTCAGATATCGATTTTTATGCTAATCGAATTTCAACTTACAAAATTCAAAATATTCCAAAATAGCATCAAATTTTATAATATTCTATAATTTTGCCTATAAATTCATGTTAAGCACCCCGCCGGATCCTCAGATATCGATTTTTATCCAAATCGGAGTTAATGTCACAAAATCCAAGTTGGCGTCGGTTTTTACAATATTTATTATTATTATTATTTGTTTCTCCTTTGCGGATCACGGGCCTGTACATCCCGGTCTTTTGGTAGGCTTGCGTGGGGATACAGATCCAACACGTAGAGGCCTTTTGGAGAATTTTGCTGTGTAGTGCACCTGCTAGAACCCATTCACGGGTGCATCAATAGATACCCGTGAACCGGTCCCAGCAGGCGTTGGAGCTATTGTAAAGAAAGTGGAAAGAATACCAGGCTATGGCGTTGAGGTTTGGGTGGATCAGAAATGGACTATTGCAAAGAGTTCCGGACACCTGCCATAACAATGTTTAAAACAAGTTATCGAGGCAGGCGGTGACTTGCCGCCGACTAGATGGGCCCCTGAAACTGCCGTCGCAAGGACGGCCAGGAGCAACATCGGTGTGAACGGCTCAGGGGTGTTGAGAGGTGTGCGCCGCTTTCTACCCAGTAGCTGTTGCCAGCCACTGTGCCCACTCGCGTCTTATGCATATTTCACTTCCACCCCTGGAGCATATTGCTCTAACGACTCCTCTCTGGCCGGCCAATGGTAGGCAAGCCAGAGCTGAGAGTCCTACGGGTCCCCTTGGGGTCCACTCCGACCGACGAAGACACGCCGGTGACGGAGACCCTGACCGACTCTCTGGAGCACTCGGGTCCGTGGGGTCGTTACTCCCCAACAGCTCGCCACAAGCTGCCCTGCGGGCTTATTATTATTATTATTGATAAGCAGGCAGGCAGTTGTGACAACTGATATTGCCTGTATCCAGTAATCATCGACACAGTTATCGTTGTCCAGTTTAATTCATTCAGTATGCTTGTCTAATTTATTTTTGAATTGGTTGACATTTTGCGCTGAAACCACGTCCTCTGGGAGTTTATTCCAAGCCCTCACCACTCGATTGCTCAAAAAGTGCTTGTAGGGGTTACTGTGAGACCTCTGCTTTTCAAGCTTTAATTGATGTCCTACCTATTTACCCTAGATTCATTTTATGGTCCCCACCGGATACTCAGATTTTTATGTTAATCTAATTTCAACAAACAAAATCCAAGATGGCATAAAATTTTACAATAATCTATAATTTTGCCAATAGAAGTTATGGAGCCCACCGCATCCTCAGATATCGTTTTTTATGCAAATCGGAATATTTCTTATAATTTAATTTAATAATTTCTTATAAAATTTTGATTCTGGATTCATGCTAAGGACGCTGCCGAATCGTCAGATATCGATTTTTATCAAAATCGGAGTTAATGTTACAAAATCCAAGATGGCGTCGGTTTTGCAATATTTTACAATTTTGACTCTAGATTCATATTAAAGATTCCGCCGGATCTTCAGATATCGAATTTTATCTAAATCGGAGTTAATCTCACAAAATCCAAGATGGCACTTATTTTTACAATAGGTATCAAATGTAAAATGTTTATTTTGTTACATTTGAAATTCCGAGAAATCACCACCTAAAAAATCTAATTTGTCGCAAGAAAAAAAAAATTTTAACATGTCAGTGTCACGAAATATTTGTGACAGCCCTGATCTTCAAACAAGCCAAGACGCCGAACGACTAGGTTCTATGAACCTTGTCCACTGTATAGAGTCCTTACATTGTGGTTTTAATCTGAAAAATCATGCCGGTAAAACTATTGATGCACTTGTTGTTGATAGTTTGCTGATCCGGACAGAAATGACAAATAATAATAAAAATTCAGACAATTCCTTTAGAAATATTGAAGTCGGTTGAAAATCAAAATATACACAAACGCAACACGGACACGCAACAAAACGACGCAACATACACGCGCCCTTTGCCACACGCAATTAAACCTTATTACTATTTGATAAGTTACTTTTGATTGCAATGCGACGGCGGCTAGCGGCATTATCAAAGAACGTCAACGCTTGCCGATATACCGCGCTAAACGCCAACAACGTAAATACTGTAATATTGCTCTTATTTCATTTGATACAAGGATCAAAATGGCTTAAGCGTTATAAGGGAAACCCCTTCAAGAGGTTAGCAGTTCGAACGACTTTTTAAGCGCTAAGCAAAGGGTATTAACTATCCGTTTGCTATACTGATATCCGTATTAAAAGTCGTTTAAAAAGCCTTATGAAGGGGTTTTAAGCGGGAACGGCTTTGGTTAGCAAAGTCGAACGAAATACCCTTTCAAAAACCCTCGAAGGGGATACGGGACCGGTCCCTGGTTCTTATTACCTATATGAAGTACAGTGCACTTGTCGGCGTTGAGGTTTATAAGCCAATCTTTGGTCCACTGCAAAATGCGGTCTAAGTCCTGCTGTATGATGTTGTGACTAATAAGCGGGTCCCCCATGATCTTTGTGTCATCCGCAAACAAAAATAAGTCCGAATGCACCACCTGTCTAAGGTCTGTCAAGAAAATTCCAAACAGCATTGGTCCGAGCACTGAACCTTGAGGGACTCCACTGTGAACGTCATGCGGATCCGAAAGATGTTCACCAACACGTACTCGAAACTTCCTCCCTGTCAAGAAGTCTTTAATCCAATTTAGTAGATTTCCACGAATTCCTAAATGCTCTAACTTGACGAGGAGTCTGTTTATTGGGACACGATCGAATGCCTTCTCGTAGTCCAGGTAAATAACATCTGTTGAGAGCTTCTCATTCCAGTTATTTGTCCACTTGTCAACACAACATAACAGGTTTGTTACCGTTGATCTCTTTGGGGTAAAGCCATGCTGTTCGTCTATAACGAGGTGTTCCCTTTCAATAAAATCTCTCAACGCGCTGGAGACAATTTTTTCCATCGCCTTACAGGCTATACAAGTGAGGCTTATTGGACGATAATTTCCTGCTGTAAGCTTGTCTCCTTTTTTGTATATAGGTGTTACATAAGCATTTTTCCAAATAGCGGGCAGTTGGTGCTCACGAAATGATAGTGTCATTACATGGGCCAGCTGAGGTGCAAGGCATTTTATACATCTCTTAAGCAGAACTGCAGGTATCTCATCGGGTCCCATGGATGAGTTCTCATCAAAACTTAAAATCGCCTTACTGACTAAATCTGGTGTGAAGTCGACATTCTCGATTGAATTATGAATTCTGGCAACATTAACATCAGGGATTGGTTCGTTCAATGGTTCACGTACATATGACTTTTCAAATTGTTTGGCAAATATATTAGCAACTTCATGGCAGTCACTTGTTATACGCTGGGTTAGGTCGTCTCTAAGTGAAGGCGGAACGGTAACTTTTGATGATAGCTGCTTTCGGACATAACTGTATAGCGACTTAGGTCCTCGGTCTATGACTCCTTTTTCATACCTAAGTCTGGCATGTCGCACAGCTGACGTAATACCGTTATTAACTGTACGATAGCGGCTATAGTTCTCATTTGTTTTATTGAGCATATACATATCCCACAACCTAGTTTTTTTCTTTATCATTTCTAATATGGCAGGCCCAATCCATGGTTTTTTATTATTATGAGCAACTCTAGGAGCCCTTAGTGGCACATTCAATTTTACAACTTTAATTATATTTTCCGTAAAGTCACGCCAGGCGGTAGCAGCGTTTAGATGACTTATCTGACTATTATCTGTTAACATTGTTTGTATCATTTGATCATAATCGGCTGCAAAATAGTCCCTTCTGGGTGGTTTGTTCACTTTCCATTTCTTATCCTGCATCTGGATTTGTATCGTAGCAAGTATAACTAAGTGATCACTCTTACCTATGTTAGCGCGGTATTCGACTTTGGTACATAGCTCCTCCTCATTACACAAAATTAAGTCTAGAAGGGATTCTTGATCGTTTCTCTTTCGTGTTATTCTCGTTACCATCTGGTGCAAACCTGTATCTGTAAACATGTCAATAAATTTCTCATGCAGCAAGTTATATCCATCAAATTTCGTTAAAGGCCATTCTATAGCAGGAAGGTTAAAATCGCCCATAATAAATAAACTTACTCTCACTCGCCTTACTTCCACTTGCTGCTTCTTTAATTGTGTTGAATAATATTCTGTCCGAGTCCTCATAGTTATAATGTGGGGGTCGATATACTCCAGCTATCAATAGTTCGAAAGTTCCATATGTTATATTTATCCATAAGGCTTCAGTTCCAGGGATATTGTTTAAAGTGGGGTGAAGTGTCGCGTGTATAGGAATCTGAAGGTGCGAACAACTTATAAAAATTGCGACACCCCCCCAGCCATTCCCGTCGGCCCTGTCTCGTCTGAATAGTACATACCCATTAATATTCAATAAACTATCTGTAATTTGTGGTTTAAGGTGCGTTTCAGTAATAATAATAAAAGTTGGTTTCAGTTTGTCAATTTCCACAAGTAATAAATCTCGTTTTGCCATTAGGGATGCCAAGTTCGTGTAAAAGAAGGTAAGATCGACAATATGGTTGATCACTTTTTTGAGGTGGAATCAACAGTAATGATCCTAGGCGAATTATTGATATATTTTATTTTTAAATTGATCTCACCGTTCTGTTTGCGCAGATCCAATTCTCCCTTAAGTTGCTTATAGTACTCACGCTGGTATGGAGTCTGATCATTCTGTACCCTAATGCCTTCGGGTAGCTGGCTCCAATTTTTAAGAACATGTACAGCACTGTGCTTGCCTGAAAACACTAACTTCAAGGGACGGGAAGCTGCGGCAACAACACCGGAGTTGGAGGCCAAACTCACTTTTGACTGGACCTTCCCCAGCCGGAATACAGCTACTGGGGTCAAGTCCACACTGCTGGAGGCACCAACAGGCAGAGGTGATAAAGCCTGCTTTACCTGATCAAGATCATATTGCTTACGGACTTCCACATCGGCGCTGCCACATTCTGGCACTCCAAACATTATTACATTCATGCTCCTTCTTTTCCTGTCTCCTAACTCTTGCAAGACTGATTCGATGTTGGCACCATCACCCCGGCTCTTTTTCAGTTCCTCAACCTCAGTTTTCAATTCAGATACCAATTTCCTCAAGGCTGGGAGCTGACGGACTCCAAGGACACACTCTGGACACAAGGCGTTTGAGACTGCAACTGTATCACTCTCAACTCGGTAGCTAGCAACCCACTACACTTGACACATATTTGTCTTTCACAGCCGTGGCATATTATTTTAGGGTTCTTTTCATCCACAGTAGGGATCACACTACATTGGAAGCAAGACGCCATTTCAAATGTAACTTGAAAATGAATGAAGTTTATAGGTTAAGTTCAAATTGATCAATATCCGGAAAATCACTCTTAAGTCCTCAAAAACAAAAATATCCTAAGATTTTCACACTCAAATAATACTATTAGCACCAAATAGAAAGAAAACTAACTGAATTTAGATTAAATAAACGAAAATTTAACTAGCAAACTCATAAACACAAGTGTACTCAAAGTTGAGGGTAGGCTAGATGATATTATGTCCTACTTATCTTCCTAATTTTTTTTATATTTCTTGGGGAGAGTGCCATTCTAAAAGTAGTCATTCTGACCGACATTTTCTGACGTTTTTGTTCTGTTTCATATATTTATTTAAACTTTATTGCACAAAATACAAAACAAATTTACAAATGGCGGACTTAAAGCCCAATGGCATTAAGCCAATGTTTTGTGGGTCTATTTATTTTAATAAGTCAATGATGGTATAGTCTGACAAGCGAGCGAGCGCAGTAACAGTAGGACAAAATAACTATATCCATCCCTTTTTTTAGGGTGCTAATACTAGCGTAAGAAAAAGACAGTATGATGCTCTCTATCCTACTGTTACTGCGCTCGCTGGGTTGTCAGACTATATGTTATTGTGTAAGTAATTAATGAAACTATAAGTTCGGTACTTGTAGGAGTCCCAACCTTTAATAACCGGCCAAGTGCGAGTCGGGCCCACTGATAGTTCCGCATAAAGGATGGGCCATTTATGAGCTTAGGTACTTAAAGATACTGGTGGCACGGAACTCTCAGTGTGCGGCAATTATAGGGTTTTTTTATTTTATTTATTGGACCTTCAAAAATAAGTACACTGTTAATATGGTATAATGGTACAACTAACACATTAAAAAGCTAAGCGCCCTATTAATTACAGAAGAACACAGCATACGCTAAAGATAATACAAATTGCACTTATTATATGGCCTAAGTACACTTAGTTTGCCAAAACTTTAATTCCAATTTAGTTTTCGATTTTTTTTCTGTGTTTTTTGCCAAATTTTGTGAATCTAGGTCAACAGAAAGTACCCTACAAATTTTGAGTCCGATTGCAAATTCGGACAAGTAATGTAACTCAGTTATCTACGAAGAACATGGGAAAATGTGGCATAAACGGCCGTATCTTTTGATTGCGTTGACGGAAAGGTTTGGATTTTTCACAGCTTCAAGAGACCGCAGACCTGTGTATGTGGTATAATTTAATTTCAACTTGCTACCTCTGTGCGTTTTCGAGATAAAGGGTCTTGACAGACAGCCGGACGGACGGACTACAAAGTGATCCTATAAGGGTTCCGCGCGTCTTTCCTTTTGAGGTACGGAACCCTAAAAAATACCTGGCGGTTAAATATACTATGTTATATTTATTCAGCATATACGATCATAATATGATGCACGATGTAAATAAGTGACACTATTTGCCGTCATTTAATATAAAATATTTTGCATGACACGAGGAAATAAATATAAAAAATATCCGCCATGTTTCTTCACCCTGGTTGGTATGCTACGCTCTGTTTGCCCAACATATGATAGCATCTTGTAGAGGCTGTAAATGATGTCAATCGATTATATCAAAGACTGAAAAGATTCCAAAAATATTAAGTAAAATTCCATAAATCTCCTTATCATCCTGTTACGGCTATTATGTGACGTTATTGACCAATTACAGGGTAATTAGGTAAACGTGGAACATACGTAGAAGTTCATTACTCATTGCGGGTTTCCCAGGTTTCACATAATCGGTGGTTAGCGCCATCGGTTGGTGAGTAGAACAACTAAATAATCTGCAGAAAGTACGCCATTTATCACGGTGAACAAGTTATAGGATAAATGTTTTATCGTAATTTTGTCGTTTTATTACAAACTAATAATAAAAAAAACCTTTTGTGTCTATAATAACAAATTAAATAAAATTCTACATCATTGATAAACTTCGAATTCGAAAGAGTTTTCTGCTATTTCAAAAATATTAGTGCAAAATCAAAACGCAACTGATCTGCTGTCAACAACGCCATGACACCTTCTAAATGTCAAATTAATGTAGGCAGTTTCCTATCTATTGCGTGCGATGAAATTTTGTTCATTACGATCTAAAATAAACATAAACTACTGATTTTCGCGTTATTTTCCCTCCTCGGCATATTAAACTAGCCGACGAGCGTAAAACAGGTGGGTTTAACGTTAATTTAATACTTTAAAATGGTAGTTTTATTGGTTATGCAGGTTTGTTAGTATTTTTCTTGTTGCCAATTTTGCTGAGTAATTTAAGGTCGCTTGCTTGACACTGTGCCAAGTCGGGTCTTTGTTCGGCTTATTCGAGACGAGCATCGCTCAGGGCTCCCGTGACGCCCGGCTAAACGAAAACTACGTGTTTATATTTTCAAGAAACTACCCAGCTGTATTGGAAGCAAAATAGTGACAGTGGATTTTGATTGTTTTTTTTTAATTCCTTAGATGAGGCCAAAGTAATGAGGTAAACAGCCGTGTAATTTTTAGGTATTTTATAGAGTCAGGTTTGTTTGTTTTTTTATTGGGCCCATATGGCACAGATATAGGTCAAAGATCTTAGAGGTGAGGATGAGTTATAAATATTTATGGTATGCGTTATTTTTATTTTGGTTATTATCCTCGCTTATAGGCAGGGATGGCAAACATTTGCTAAATATGAATGTTGTTGATATACAAATTTATGGGTAAATTGGAATTATACTTACTGTATTATTCCAATTTATCCACATGGTCAAAATATTGTAGAGTTATTGTTTCAGTTACAAAAAGACTCCAATTTACACCCAACAGGGAAACCCGTAGCCGTGTGAGTTTCAGAAGGGAGAGGAAGTGAGGAGTGTCCCTTGAAGCTGAGAGATCAGCTCCGATGATGTCTCTCAAGCCGAGGAACGTGGACTTCCAGGAGACCTGGGCCAATCTGCGTGAAACGGTAATATTTAGCTGTGAAACTTTATGTTTTAAATATGGTTTATCAGAACCAGTAACGGAATCGGATCCAAATACAGAACCAAAACCAGAATTGAAGCCCGAGTGAGAGATGTCCATTCCGTGACAAGTCTGGTCCAACAGTAGTAGTAGTAGTAGTAGTAAGCACTTTATTGTACACAAAATAAATCACAAAACAACTAAAAAGAATTGAAGTACAAAGGCGAACTTATCCCTGTAAGGGATCTCTTCCAGCTAACCTTAGAGTTGATGAGTGGAAAACTAATATTACGATAGACAAACTTACACAATGATGTACAATAATGACTTTACTAGTCGAGTAAACATATATAAATACGCATAAACATATTATAACCAATAGATAAACTACATAAAATTATACACAAATAAATAAAATGTAATAAGTATATAATAATCATTTATTGTCACAAAAAATACCATATAGTATATAATAATATAATACATATCAAAAATCATCAATATTAACAGTCATCTGTTGTATGGGATATATGGCCAGCCCAGACCTATTTGCTCTTTCTTATGGTCACTATCACATATTTCAGCCCACTTTTCTTTCTTATACTCTCATTTCTTATTTTATCTTTAATGTAAATTTTTTAGCATGGAGCATTCCATAGCTCTTTGGCATATTTTTAATTTTTCTGTGTGCCTTTTGTTAGGGCTCCAGGTTTGGGCACCGTAAGTTAATGTAGGTAGGACAGGTATGATAAATAAGATAAATATCTAATCAGATTAATTTTTATTATTTGTTCTTAGGAATCAACTATTTCTTGTTATTCTGTCTGGTCAGTCAGAGGACAAATGCAGCGCTGTTTGTTATAGAAGAAACGTGTAATTATCTACTGACATGCATGGTAGATGGCCCATCATGGAAAGGGAAAATAACAAAAAAAAAACATGTTTTGTGAATTGTAAAGCATGAATTTAATCATTTATTAACACATTGAGTGCCAGCAAGTGCTACGCGCTACCCTCGTTGCCGATTCCGTAGTTTTCCCGCTTTGTAGCGGAAAGCGACTACCCACAGAGAACTCCCCTAGCGGGTTCCCAGCGCTCAGTGTGTTAAATATAAACGTAAAATGTTAATATTATGAAGATTGGGTGACCTCAAATAATGTGGCTGTCTGTAAACAAGCTACGAGTACAAATGATATTTAAATCTCTTGCAATCATTCACCTAATTACATTGTTTTAGAACAGCCTGAAGGGCATTCTATAATTAAAAAAAAAAATTAGAATGCCCTTCAGGCTGTGTATTACTAGCTTTATAAGCCCCTCTGGGCATTGTAGACCAACCTTTGTTTTTATTTTTTAAATTATTTTTATATTTTTTGTATGTAGGTAGTTTGCACAAGTAACTTTTTTGATTGACGGGGAGAATTCGCATTCTCTCAGTCATCATCTTAACCCTGTGAAAACGAGTGCTGTAAAGGGCTCGAAACGTAGGATCATGGTGTTAATAAACGCGATTAATCCGTTCTAAAGTGTTTAATTTCAATGTCAAACACTTATTAAATTTCACGATTTTCACACATTATTTTACTAAAACGGGAACGACAATGACGGGATGACGTTTTTAGAAGCTCGTCTACCTGGAATCTACGTTTAAATGTAAGCGTAATCGAATATCACCGGCTCAAAAATCGTTGGCTGAGCGATGGGTTTATACCTGACATTCGTGTATCGTGTAGCTCGGAGTCGCGAGTCTCGTCCGAGATAACGAGTTCTCTATTTATCCTTTTTTTCTAAAAATTTAACATACTATTTGTCAACAGGTAGCAGGAGTGGTGGCTCTGCGCGCCGTGGAGCGCGGGGTGTGGAACCTTCGCTTTAGCGATGTTTACGCCCTCTGCGTGGCCCACCCTGAACCTCTGGCCGACCGGCTTTACGACGAAACTAGGTAAGTTATTAAAAAAAATACTAAAGAAATTTCCCCAAATCATAATGCCATACGAGTAAATGGGCAATCCGTAATAGAAAAAATAGTGTAGAGTGAAGCAAAAAGCAATGCAGGCGATTTCTAGAAGAGTATGTAGGGGGACTGTTGGAGAGGGTGCGGGGCTCCGCCCCCCTTGAGAACAATAACCCCCAAGACGGACTACTAGACCGAAAACCGGTAGCCCAGATATTCGTTGACAATGGCATTACATCATTATTTTTATAGCGTTATACCAAGTATAGGTACTGAACAGCTTGGGGTACGTACCCAAACTACGTGACCAATTTTTTGGCAACCGGCTTTACGACGAAACTAGGTAAGTTATTAAAAAAATACTAAAGAAATTTCCCCAAATCATAATGCCATACGAGTAAATGGGATGTGCATATTCGTAATAGAAAAAAAAATAAGTATAAAGTGAACCAAAAAACTTTGCCCCAAATAATCGTGCCATACAAGTAAAACAATGAAGGTTAGGGGGGGCATAGTTCTGGGCCGCACATATATGGTACGGCTTTAAAAATACAATTAAGGAAGCCCGCGGTGGCGCCTAGCCTAATCCTCTCGCTACGCCCCTGGTGAATACAATTGCCATGCCAACACGAATAATTGACTATTTATAATGACTATAGCAACGGCATAAGGTCTATCGATGCATGGCCCGTTAACCCCTTGTATGCGTCCTGTAACATTTGATCATTGAAAAAGTGACCTTGACCATTGAAAAAGTGACCTTGATCATTGATAAAGTGACCTGGGTTTCGCCTCGGCCACCAATTACGAGTACATGTCATCCGAGGCTTTCCCATTTAGCGGCCGAGGTTTGTATATTATTTTTTTGCTCGACGGAACAGGCAGGCGGCAATTTAGTTTTGCGTAAAGTGGCGTTTGCCGGCCGGAGAGCAGAAAATAAATGAATGTGCTTTGTTGCAGGCGATTTCTAGAAGAGCATGTGGGGGGACTGCTGGAGAGGGTGCGGGGCACCGCCCCCCTCGAGAACAATGACCCCCACGACGGACTATTGGACCGGTAAATATGACATACAGTTGTTTATACAGGGTAGCCCAGATATTCGTTGACAAGGGCTTATATCAAAATCAAAATAGAGTATATATATATTTTATTTAGTAATGAACCTTATTAACAAGCGACATGATGGTACCTTTTACTAAAAACAACACAAACAAAGTCCTTATTACAACCAATCCAGATAGTTCTAAAGTCAGATACAATCTTTTTCATATCTTTATAATTCTTTATGAACTACAGATGTGACTGCTCAAACTAATTGATGTGTTAAAATGCTTATATCGGGTTACTCACGTCAATAAAGTCGCAAATGGCTCGACATGTTTCGGAACAGTCCGGGTCCCTCATTCGTGAGTCATGCGTCTAGCCGCCGCGGCTGCTCTACGCACACTGCAAGCACCAGCGCGCTCTCTCTCGACGTCAAGATCAGAGCGCGATCAATAACCCGATATAAGTATTTTAATATGTCTGATACTCAAGGGAGTTTTCTGATTGATGTGTATGTCTAATATATTTGTATGTTTGTTGTCAGTTATGTCACCGCCTGGAGCGAGTATTCCGAAGGTGTGGCGTACTTGAACAGCCTCTACTCTTACCTGAACTTACAACACGTGAGGAGGCAGAAGGTATGTATGTCAGTTGTCAGTTACGTAACACTCGTGGTAAAATTACTATCGTACTTACAAGAGACCTTACGACTCGTTAAGAGACAGGTTTCGTGATTCTAAGTGAACGGTAAGTACCCAATACATTTTGATTCCCATTGTGTCGCATTTCCCATACATTTGCGGAATCAAAATATTTTGAGGAGTTATGTCTAATGCATGTTACTAAATACTTAAGATATAAACTAATCTTTATTGCACAAAAGAAAATACAAACGTACAACAGGCGGACTTAATGCTATCAGGCATTCTCTACCAGTCAACCTTTGGACAAAACAGCTTCCCGCTCCACATGGCGACCCTGCCAGGTTTCGAACCTGGAATCTTCTGATGGCGGGGGGAGTCTGAATCGCCCTTAGCGGGTTTTTTAAATTGTGTTTTTACTACTATGTTTTGTTCAGGTATCAGACGCGGAGATTATCTACGGCTCAGCTGCTACCGTCAGCAGCCCTGATAGCGACTCGCGCCAACTAGAGGTAAGTCTGCCAATACAACTTTGTTCCGTTCGGCATCGAGACCCTTGGTCCATGGGGTTCGAGCGCCCACGCCCTCTTTAAGGATATTTCAAAGAGGCTTGTCGCTACGCCTGCTATTTTTCAGCGAATCTAATGATACCAGGCAAAAAGTGTTAACATTTCAGTTTCAAGTGGAAATCTTTGAAAATATCTATTTTAACTTAGGCTGCTAAGTGTTTTGCGACTTTTTGAAGTAGTTGTCCTCTAATCAGCTTTATGAAACTTGCCACGAATAAAGGCTTTTTTTCAGCGATTCTAACAATACCAGGCAGAAAGTGTTAAGCGAGTATTGCAATACAGCGAGGAAATGCTGCCAGCGTCTATGCTACCAGCCCGATATTTAATTTAACATTGATTTTATTTTAGTTTTATTTGTTATTGAAATAAATAAATAATTTACTTAGTCTTAATTTATATAATTTTATAGCGTATTCCCGGCTTATTCCACGGGTCAGGGAGCCTGGGGTCCGCTTTGGTAACTAATCCCTGAATATGGCGTAGGAGTTTTACGAAAGCGACTGATATATTTTCCAACCCAGAGAGTAAACTAAGCCTTATTGGGATTAGTCCGGCTTTCTCACTATTTATCACTATTTTTCCTTAAAAGCGATTGGTTTACCAAATATCATATATTACGTACATAAATTCCGAAAAACTCATTGGTATGAGCCGGTTAATATCGCTTTTTAAGCTCTAGAGAATAAAGTAAAATGCCTTCTGAAGTGTTTACAATCGAGATGAAAAGCAGAGTGTACATCTCAGGCATACATAACCATTTAAGCTCGACTAGTATAGGGTTATTTTATGCCCTTTTTATACAATTCTAGTTTCTCAAAATGTAGTTTTAGAACCAGTAATAAATAATGTAATGAAGAGTTTCACTTGCTTGTCTATGTTAACCGCATTTTTGACCGACAGGTCGGCGAGTTGGGCCTGGTGATCTGGGAGCGGGTTCTAATCCGGCCCCTGTCCGCCGCGCTGTCGTCCCGGATCGTCTCGGCCCTCAACGAGGCGCGGAACTCTGCGCCCGACCCGAAACACGCCGACGTACTCCGCCGAGCCATACATAGTGCTGTTGATGTGAGTTTTACGATTCCCCAGTAGATGGCGCTGTTTCTTTAGTCTTAGTTACTAGATGGCGCTGTTCGTTTAGTTTGAAACTACATCGCGCTATCGACGTTTCGGTGATTTTTGATTCAGAAATCATTGTTTATACTGAATTTGATACATATAAAGTACACAATTATTTAATAGTGAATGCTTGCTGGCCCTACAGGTACAGTCGTTCAGAGTGCGGGCCCCCCTAGCGCTGTACCAGCAGCTGGTACTCGAGCCATACCTGGCGCAGGCGCAGGCGGCGCACGCGCGGCTCGCGGCGGACTTACTGCGCGCCGGCGACATCTCCCACTACATGCGAGACGTGCTGCAAGGTGGGTTGCCAAACTGGCTACTTTACTGCAATTTCGGCATTATTGGAGTTGAATGAATTATGTTTACGACTAGTTTTCGAAATAGAAGATTTTTTGTTCCAGGTCTCCAACGCGAAGTGGCTTTAGGGGCCCGCTTTCTGCACTCGTCCTCTGGCGAGGCGGTGCGAGGATGCTACGAGCGAGCGGCCGTGGCGGCGCACCTCCCCGCGCTGCACGCCGAGTGCGCCGCGCTGCTCGCGCACGCCACGGACGACGCCAGGCCCGACACTGCCCAGGTGACTATACCATGTTGCGGGGGGGGGGGGGCGCTTCCTGCACTCGTCCTCTGGCGAGGCGGTGCGAGGATGCTACGAGCGAGCGGCCGTGGCGGCGCACCTCCCCGCGCTGCACGCCGAGTGCGCCGCGCTGCTCGCGCACGCCACGGACGACGCCAGGCCCGACACTGCCCAGGTGACTATACCATGTTGCGGGGGGGGGGGGGGCGCTTCCTGCACTCGTCCTCTGGCGAGGCGGTGCGAGGATGCTACGAGCGAGCGGCCGTGGCGGCGCACCTCCCCGCGCTGCACGCCGAGTGCGCCGCGCTGCTCGCGCACGCCACGGACGACGCCAGGCCCGACACTGCCCAGGTGACTATACCATGTTGCGGGGGGGGGGGGGGCGCTTCCTGCACTCGTCCTCTGGCGAGGCGGTGCGAGGATGCTACGAGCGAGCGGCCGTGGCGGCGCACCTCCCCGCGCTGCACGCCGAGTGCGCCGCGCTGCTCGCGCACGCCACGGACGACGCCAGGCCCGACACTGCCCAGGTGACTATACCATGTTGCGGGGGGGGGGGGGGGGGGGGGGCGCTTCCTGCACTCGTCCTCTGGCGAGGCGGTGCGAGGATGCTACGAGCGAGCGGCCGTGGCGGCGCACCTCCCCGCGCTGCACGCCGAGTGCGCCGCGCTGCTCGCGCACGCCACGGACGACGCCAGGCCCGACACTGCCCAGGTGACTATACCATGTTGCGGGGGGGGGGGGGGGGGGCGCTTCCTGCACTCGTCCTCTGGCGAGGCGGTGCGAGGATGCTACGAGCGAGCGGCCGTGGCGGCGCACCTCCCCGCGCTGCACGCCGAGTGCGCCGCGCTGCTCGCGCACGCCACGGACGACGCCAGGCCCGACACTGCCCAGGTGACTATACCATGTTGCGGGGGGGGGGGGGGGGGGCGCTTCCTGCACTCGTCCTCTGGCGAGGCGGTGCGAGGATGCTACGAGCGAGCGGCCGTGGCGGCGCACCTCCCCGCGCTGCACGCCGAGTGCGCCGCGCTGCTCGCGCACGCCACGGACGACGCCAGGCCCGACACTGCCCAGGTGACTATACCATGTTGCGGGGGGGGGGGGGGGGCGCTTCCTGCACTCGTCCTCTGGCGAGGCGGTGCGAGGATGCTACGAGCGAGCGGCCGTGGCGGCGCACCTCCCCGCGCTGCACGCCGAGTGCGCCGCGCTGCTCGCGCACGCCACGGACGACGCCAGGCCCGACACTGCCCAGGTGACTATACCATGTTGCGGGGGGGGGGGGGGGGGCGCTTCCTGCACTCGTCCTCTGGCGAGGCGGTGCGAGGATGCTACGAGCGAGCGGCCGTGGCGGCGCACCTCCCCGCGCTGCACGCCGAGTGCGCCGCGCTGCTCGCGCACGCCACGGACGACGCCAGGCCCGACACTGCCCAGGTGACTATACCATGTTGCCGCGGGGGGGGGGGGGGGGCGCTTCCTGCACTCGTCCTCTGGCGAGGCGGTGCGAGGATGCTACGAGCGAGCGGCCGTGGCGGCGCACCTCCCCGCGCTGCACGCCGAGTGCGCCGCGCTGCTCGCGCACGCCACGGACGACGCCAGGCCCGACACTGCCCAGGTGACTATACCATGTTGCCGCGGGGGGGGGGGGGGGGCGCTTCCTGCACTCGTCCTCTGGCGAGGCGGTGCGAGGATGCTACGAGCGAGCGGCCGTGGCGGCGCACCTCCCCGCGCTGCACGCCGAGTGCGCCGCGCTGCTCGCGCACGCCACGGACGACGCCAGGCCCGACACTGCCCAGGTGACTATACCATGTTGCGGGGGGGGGGGGGGGGGGCGCTTCCTGCACTCGTCCTCTGGCGAGGCGGTGCGAGGATGCTACGAGCGAGCGGCCGTGGCGGCGCACCTCTTCTACAGAGGATTCTAACATTTTTTGTCTCTTTCCAGCACCGCACGGATCTCCGTCGCATGTACACTCTCCTCCGCCCGCTCGGGACCAACGCGCTCCGCCCATTGGTCGACGCCGCGCACGCCCAGTGTGCCAAAGATGGGACAGAGCTGCTACAACACAAGCATACGAAAGACGAGGTCAGTATTATACATGTATCAGAACGAAAGGCAAAAAAAGAATGTTTATATCATAAATATTTATCAAAAATGCGACTGTATTTACGTGAGGTATAAAAATATACATTATTGTTTTGCACCTCCCCTGTATTATTTGTTTACATTCTTATAAATGACATCTCTTAAATTATCAACTGACAGACAGGCGTCAAACCTTGTTGACGTCTTGATTTTTACCTAGTTACAAATAAACAGTTAACAAAACGCGTGCGCGTTACCTATTGCTGCATCCATTATTTAACCATTATTTATGCATTGTTTACCTAGGTTTCTTACAAACAGTACTCATAGCGCATGTGCGTTGACATGACGACGTCAATATTGATTAGTTGCCCCTATTCCCTAACTACAAATCAACAGTACGTAATACTCATGCACTGGCAAAAATCAAAAACGTAAACAAACCTTACAGGATGTTACAAAAACCATTAACCGACTGCAAAAAAAGGTCCTCGAGAAATTCATTTTGTAATTTTTTGCCATAAAACATGAACTGAAGCACGTAAAATGCACGTCGTTAGAATATACTCGAGTCCGTCAACCAGTTTTAAGTTTATTAGAATCGAGTATTTTTAAGGAAATTTATACTGTAACATTCAGTATATAAAACTATTTCCAGGCCCACACCCACTTCGTGTCTTCCATGGTGTCCCTCCACACGAAGTACTCGGCCCTCTTCGCTGAAGTCTTCGACAACAACCAGGCCTTCCTCGGAGCCCTAGACCGCGCGTGCTCCAGCGTCGTCAACTCCAGACCTGACGACAACAGTCCGCCGCGGGCGCCCGAGCTGCTGGCTCGGTACTGCGACGCGCTGCTGAGGAGGTAACTACCAGGTGTCTCGGAGCCCTAGGGCTCCAGCGTCGTCAACTCCAGACCTGACGACAACAGTCCGCCGCGGGCGCCCGAGCTGCTGGCTCGGTACTGCGACGCGCTGCTGAGGAGGTAACTACCAGGTGTCTCGGAGCCCTAGGGCTCCAGCGTCGTCAACTCCAGACCTGACGACAACAGTCCGCCGCGGGCGCCCGAGCTGCTGGCTCGGTACTGCGACGCGCTGCTGAGGAGGTAACTACCAGGTGTCTCGGAGCCCTAGGGCTCCAGCGTCGTCAACTCCAGACCTGACGACAACAGTCCGCCGCGGGCGCCCGAGCTGCTGGCTCGGTACTGCGACGCGCTGCTGAGGAGGTAACTACCAGGTGTCTCGGAGCCCTAGGGCTCCAGCGTCGTCAACTCCAGACCTGACGACAACAGTCCGCCGCGGGCGCCCGAGCTGCTGGCTCGGTACTGCGACGCGCTGCTGAGGAGGTAACTACCAGGTGTCTCGGAGCCCTAGGGCTCCAGCGTCGTCAACTCCAGACCTGACGACAACAGTCCGCCGCGGGCGCCCGAGCTGCTGGCTCGGTACTGCGACGCGCTGCTGAGGAGGTAACTACCAGGTGTCTCGGAGCCCTAGGGCTCCAGCGTCGTCAACTCCAGACCTGACGACAACAGTCCGCCGCGGGCGCCCGAGCTGCTGGCTCGGTACTGCGACGCGCTGCTGAGGAGGTAACTACCAGGTGTCTCGGAGCCCTAGGGCTCCAGCGTCGTCAACTCCAGACCTGACGATCACAGTCCGCCGCGGGCGCCCGAGCTGCTGGCTCGGTACTGCGACGCGCTGCTGAGGAGGTAACTACCAGGTGTCTCGGAGCCCTAGGGCTCCAGCGTCGTCAACTCCAGACCTGACGACAACAGTCCGCCGCGGGCGCCCGAGCTGCTGGCTCGGTACTGCGACGCGCTGCTGAGGAGGTAACTACCAGGTGTCTCGGAGCCCTAGGGCTCCAGCGTCGTCAACTCCAGACCTGACGACAACAGTCCGCCGCGGGCGCCCGAGCTGCTGGCTCGGTACTGCGACGCGCTGCTGAGGAGGTAACTACCAGGTGTCTCGGAGCCCTAGGGCTCCAGCGTCGTCAACTCCAGACCTGACGACAACAGTCCGCCGCGGGCGCCCGAGCTGCTGGCTCGGTACTGCGACGCGCTGCTGAGGAGGTAACTACCAGGTGTCTCGGAGCCCTAGGGCTCCAGCGTCGTCAACTCCAGACCTGACGACAACAGTCCGCCGCGGGCGCCCGAGCTGCTGGCTCGGTACTGTGACGCGCTGCTGAGGAGGTAACTACCAGGTGTCTCGGAGCCCTAGGGCTCCAGCGTCGTCAACTCCAGACCTGACGACAACAGTCCGCCGCGGGCGCCCGAGCTGCTGGCTCGGTAC
The DNA here is from genome assembly GCA_949128165.1 of Lathronympha strigana. Classification (NCBI taxonomy): domain Eukaryota; kingdom Metazoa; phylum Arthropoda; class Insecta; order Lepidoptera; family Tortricidae; genus Lathronympha; species Lathronympha strigana. Next base: position 8,953,570 of record OX421928.1, on the reverse strand, counting down.
TGCGACGCGCTGCTGAGGAGGTAACTACCAGGTGTCTCGGAGCCCTAGGGCTCCAGCGTCGTCAACTCCAGACCTGACGACAACAGTCCGCCGCGGGCGCCCGAGCTGCTGGCTCGGTACTGCGACGCGCTGCTGAGGAGGTAACTACCAGGTGTCTCGGAGCCCTAGGGCTCCAGCGTCGTCAACTCCAGACCTGACGACCACAGTCCGCCGCGGGCGCCCGAGCTGCTGGCTCGGTACTGCGACGCGCTGCTGAGGAGGTAACTACCAGGTGTCTCGGAGCCCTAGGGCTCCAGCGTCGTCAACTCCAGACCTGACGACAACAGTCCGCCGCGGGCGCCCGAGCTGCTGGCTCGGTACTGCGACGCGCTGCTGAGGAGGTAACTACCAGGTGTCTCGGAGCCCTAGGGCTCCAGCGTCGTCAACTCCAGACCTGACGACAACAGTCCGCCGCGGGCGCCCGAGCTGCTGGCTCGGTACTGCGACGCGCTGCTGAGGAGGTAACTACCAGGTGTCTCGGAGCCCTAGGGCTCCAGCGTCGTCAACTCCAGACCTGACGACAACAGTCCGCCGCGGGCGCCCGAGCTGCTGGCTCGGTACTGCGACGCGCTGCTGAGGAGGTAACTACCAGGTGTCTCGGAGCCCTAGGGCTCCAGCGTCGTCAACTCCAGACCTGACGACAACAGTCCGCCGCGGGCGCCCGAGCTGCTGGCTCGGTACTGTGACGCGCTGCTGAGGAGGTAACTACCAGGTGTCTCGGAGCCCTAGGGCTCCAGCGTCGTCAACTCCAGACCTGACGACAACAGTCCGCCGCGGGCGCCCGAGCTGCTGGCTCGGTACTGCGACGCGCTGCTGAGGAGGTAACTACCAGGTGTCTCGGAGCCCTAGGGCTCCAGCGTCGTCAACTCCAGACCTGACGACAACAGTCCGCCGCGGGCGCCCGAGCTGCTGGCTCGGTACTGCGACGCGCTGCTGAGGAGGTAACTACCAGGTGTCTCGGAGCCCTAGGGCTTCAGCGTCGTCAACTCCAGGCCCGATTGATTGTTGGCCGTGTCCCCCCCCTTCCCCCACCTTTTAACATGGGTATTTGATGTGATTTCTATTCAAAATCGCGAGCTCTTTCAATCCTAAAAGGAAAAATGGGTAAGATTATATTCCTAGTAGATTAATCCTATTTGTCATCTCTCTCTCTCATTTCACCCACCACCCAGTAAAAATAGTACTTCATTGCCAGGGAGCGTACATTCCATGCCGATGACAGACCAATGACGTCTCTTTTTCTATATGGTATGAGTCTTGGAGAGGTGAGGAATGACATAACTGCCTCAAATCTTCTTTCTACTTATATATAATGATTATCTCTCAGTTTGACATTTTAGTTCGTTAGAAAGGGAAAAAACATAAATTTAGAATAGAATAGAATAGAACAACATTTATTCAGACAACACATCATTACAGAAGCACATTTACACAGAAGATAAAGAAGAAGTATACATTGTAAAGTGATGTGAGGCTGAAATGGTCTCCACTCAGCATTGCAGTTGACACGACTAAGCGTTGTCAACGGCGCTGGTTTTCTGCGGAGCCAGCGAGGTGTGCGGGATAGCATACTGCGCGACTTGTGTGTCAGACAAACAAACATAATACATTATCAAATAAAATAAAAATAATTACATAATACAACAATAAGGGTACCTACATTATACATATATATATATATATATATATATATATATATATTTATTCATATATACCTACATTAATTTATTATTTAGTGGTCGGTAACTACAAATCGACTTCGGGACTGAGGATTAGGAGAAGAATATCTGGAGACTGGTGCTTTATTAATATGTGTACTAAGTTTTACTAATGTGGGGGTTTATCTTTAGTATGTAAGATCCATTTAATGGTATCGATACTTACTACATATTATAGAAAGTTATTTCGCTCCGTTTTGCCGGAGCGATGAATTGACATGATTTTTTTAGTGGAGATAGTTGAAGGGAAGGAGAGTGACATAGGCTACTTTTTGTCTCTTTCTAACGCGAGCGAAGTCGCTGGCTGAAGCTAGTTTAATATCATTTTATTTGCAGACGTGGCGGCGAAGCGGAACCGGAAGCGCGGCTAGCGGCCGCCATCTTGGTTTTCAAGTACATCGACGACAAAGACGTCTTCCAGAAATACTACGCCAGGGCTTTGGCCAGAAGACTGATTCACCAGCTTTCTGCTAGCATGGAACAGGTAGGCGTCTGTTGGAACATCATGTATTGCATCCATAGATTTATTTTATTTTTATGTATTCTTCAGAACACATACAGTCATTATACAAGAAATATATGTTACAAAAATATGTCAAAAACACCTGGAGGTTCATAAATGTAAACATTAAGAATAGGTAGTTACAAAAGCGTCATTGCGACGAGGAAATTAAGTAAGTAAACAATAGGATAATCTTATCAATAAGATACAATAACAAGAAAGAAGTAAAAACTAATAAATATTATTGTTTTATCAACATCAGATTTGATCTCGTACGTAGATATAGAATAAACGAACTGGATACCCAATCAGCCGAATAAACTGACGCCGGAAAAGTGCAGCAGTTGCAGCACTTTCTAAACCTAAATCTCTAAAAACGCAATAAAAAAATACGGCCGTTTATGTCGCATTTCAATGACAATGACAATCGAAATGTATAAGGTACTTCCCGTTCACCTAAAATCACGAAATCTGGCAAAAAGCAAGAGCTTGTAGCACAAGTGGAGGTAAAATCCGAAAACCATATAATTGCCGCGCACTGAGAGTTCCGTGCCCGTACGCATGTCGGCATACGTTGTGTGGAACCCTCGGTGTCCGGTTTTTTATATCAGTAGCTCCTTTTACATTGTGTATTAGCTTGGAAAGGTATTCAATTGCCACGGTTAACACTCACGTATTTTTATCACAATAGGCGTGACATGTTTCGTCTGCGTCGGGCAGACATCGTCGGACAGACAGAGTGGTGTGATCACCTTTGCGGCTCGGGCATCACAGCCCGAGACCGGCGTAGGTATCGGGTCGCACGCGAAGAAAAAGCCTGAAAGCTTTAAAGCTGAAGCTTGGAAAGGTGATGGAAATGATCATATTTCTTTTTTTTCAGGAAGAAGCAATGATCAACCGCCTGAAAGCCGCGTGTGGGTACGAGTTTACCAATAAGCTTCACCGCATGTTCACCGACGTTGCAGTCTCCGCGGACCTCAACAACAAGTTCCAACAGCATCTGCGGGAACAGGAGCAGCAGCAGGCCGGCATGCCAGGGTTCAGCGTTCAGGTGGGTGCGACGACGAGCGAAGCTAAGAGGAGTGTTATACATACTTGTACATGTTACAACAGCATCTGAGGGAGCAGCAGCAGGCCGGCATGCCAGGGTTCAGCGTTCAGGTGGGTGTGGCGACGAGCGAAGCGAAGAGGAGTGCTATACATACTTGTACATGTTACAACAGCATCTGAGGGAGCAGCAGCAGGCTGGCATGCCAGGGTTCAGCGTTCAGGTGCGACGACGAGCGAAGCGAAGAGGAGTGTTATACATACTTGTACATGTTTCAACAGCATCAGAGGGAGCAGGAGCAGGCCGGCATGTCAGGGTTCAGCGTTTAGGTGGGTGCGACGACGAGCGAAGCGAATGAGTGTTATACAGTAGCAGGACCTGATTTCGGCTAAGATTCAGTTTCGGCCAAAAACCAGCCGAACCGAAAATTTCAATCCGAGTATATTTGAAAACAAACGGCTCAATGACATTTTATTCGGCGTTTTAATCACATTTATCAAAGGTTCGGTTTCGGACACACTACCTACATACAAAAATATTAAAAATAAAGGTTGGTCTACAATGCCCAGAGGGGCTTATAACTTAGTAATACATAGCCTGAAGGGCATTCTATAATTAAAATTAAAAATTATAAATTGTAAAGGGCTCGTAGCGTAGGGTCATCGTGTTAATAAACGCGATTAATTCGTTCTAAAGTGTTTAATTTCAATGAATAACAATCCCGGTAACAGAAGACAATTATTCAAATGATTCAGATTCAGATTTTTATTGATAAAATATTTTACACGTCATTTGATACAATCTTACAATAATATAATTCTTAGACACGTAGGTAATATAATTTTTGACACATTAATAATATTTCTGCAGGTCGTTGATATAACTTTTATACAAGTTTAAATGTTGTCAATTGTTGGTACAGAACGTACACCACGAATAATAAATCGTGTGTCTGGCAGGTGCTGCAGGCGGGCGCGTGGCCGCTGGGCGGCGCCATGGCCCCGCTGGCGCCGCCCGCCGCGCTGGAGCGCCCCGCGCGCCAGTTCGAGGCGTTCTACCGCGCCTCCTTCAGCGGCCGCCGCCTCGCCTGGCTGCACCACCTCTGCACCGGCGAGCTCAGGACCAGATACACGGCCCGCCCCTACCATCTCAGCGCCAGCACCCCGCAGGTAACAGTTCGAGGCGTTCTACCGCGCCTCCTTCAGCGGCCGCCGCCTCGCCTGGCTGCACCACCTCTGCACCGGCGAGCTCAGGACCAGATACACGGCCCGCCCCTACCATCTCAGCGCCAGCACCCCGCAGGTAACAGTTCGTGGCGTTCTACCGCGCCTCCTTCAGCGGCCGCCGCCTCGCCTGGCTGCACCACCTCTGCACCGGCGAGCTCAGGACCAGATACACGGCCCGCCCCTACCATCTCAGCGCCAGCACCCCGCAGGTAACAGTTCGAGGCGTTCTACCGCGCCTCCTTCAGCGGCCGCCGCCTCGCCTGGCTGCACCACCTCTGCACCGGCGAGCTCAGGACCAGATACACGGCCCGCCCCTACCATCTCAGCGCCAGCACCCCGCAGGTAACAGTTCGAGGCGTTCTACCGCGCCTCCTTCAGCGGCCGCCGCCTCGCCTGGCTGCACCACCTCTGCACCGGCGAGCTCAGGACCAGATACACGGCCCGCCCCTACCATCTCAGCGCCAGCACCCCGCAGGTAACAGTTCGAGGCGTTCTACCGCGCCTCCTTCAGCGGCCGCCGCCTCGCCTGGCTGCACCACCTCTGCACCGGCGAGCTCAGGACCAGATACACGGCCCGCCCCTACCATCTCAGCGCCAGCACCCCGCAGGTAACAGTACCCGCAGGTAACAGTACCCCGCAGCTAACAGTACCCCGCAGGTAACAGTACCCCGCAGCTAACAGTACCCCGCAGGTAACAGTACCCCGCAGGTAACAGTACCCCGCAGGTAACAGTACCCCGCAGGTAACAGTACCCCGCAGCTAACAGTACCCCGCAGGTAACAGTACCCCGCAGGTAACAGTACCCCGCAGGTAATGACTACCGCGACTCGATTTTCCGCTGGAGGCGCTAGTGGGACGTGGGTCCTGCGGGAACATTTCAAACGTCACTTTGACAGTTCTCTCATACTGACACAGGACCCGCGCATGAGTGGCGCCGCCTGGTGAGCGACAATACGGTACCTCCCATTGAGAGCTAAGGTACTTTTTAAATTACTTTTGAAAGTGAAAATGGTTTGAGATGTTTTTATAGGAGGCGGTATATTATTCCAGCACTTAAAAGCAAATTAGCTAATACTACCATCAAATTCTGACTTGCTGTCTTCGACAAAGTAGGCGACACGGAAGGAATATAACATTTAACGGCCTCCTACCCTACTCGGTAGTGACCCTGCCTACGAAGCAGGAGGTCCCGTGTTCGAATCCTGGTCAGGGTTTGTGTGTTTATCACAAATATTTGTTCCTGAGTTATAGATGTTTTCTATATATTTAAGTATTTTTATGTATCTATCTATTATATATATCGTCGTCTTAGTACCCACAACACAAGCCTTATTGAGCTTACCGTCGGACTAGGTTGATTTGTATAAGATTGTCCCATAATATTTATTTATTATGGACGCCTGCAATTCCACGGGGGTAACATGCGCATTGCCTACCCCATACTGTAATCTTTAGGGAAAACCACAGCTCGGCTCATTCCACAGCCGGAGCGTCCGCGGGAGGAAATTCCTCCCTCTTTTTTCTCCCATTTTGATCCCTGGTGACACAATCTACTTTTGCAGTGCGCCCTACTCCTCTGCTTCGAGACAGTGGATTCCTTGGCAGCGAAGGAGCTCAGAGCCAGACTCCAGCTAACAGGAGACGCTTGGACCAGACAGCTGAGACCGCTCCTAGATGCTGGCATACTCCTCGCACAGGTAAGAAAGAAAGTAAAATATTTATTGCATTATACCATACTATATACAGCACCAAACTATAGAAACTTATACACTAAACTCTTAAACTAAGTCATGTACATAAAACCGATTTATTAAAGATATTGGTGCCATTAACACTACTACTACAATACTACTACTACTAGTACTACTACTAGTAGTACTAGTAGTGCTACTAGTAGTACTAGTGGCTGCAATTGGACGCCACTCAGCATGTGTATGTAAAAGAAAAGAAGGATGCAAAAAAACTAGATAGTTGAGAAAATGAGGGATATAAAAGTGATATAGTTTGCTAGTGGGTAACATAACATGTTTATATTTATAAGTAGTTATAGTTATAGAGTGTTTTTAAGCCAAAGAGAAGATTATAATCAATGTTTGAAACGGGATTAATACCATGTTCATTTATGTTTGTTTTATTGAGCACCCGATATTTCGACACTGTTGCATGCGTCATGGTCACGGAGTAAACCTAAAAAAAAAGTAAAAGGCAAAAGAAGATCTCCGTTTGTGTGAAATGTTTTCGTATGTGGCTGTGGATGGCTTTGTAATCTACGGATCGTATATCTTAACCGATTCTAGTGAAATTTTGCAAGCGGGTTCTGAAGTTTTTTTCTACTCCAGCACTTATCTGTCAATTGGATGACTGACAGCGATATTAAAAAGTATGCATTATAACTTTGTCTATGGTATTCCATAAGAACATTGCTAAACGATGCTGTTATGGATTTTCATACAATATATTAGCACTGTTGATTTTTATATTTTATTTCTATAGTGGACATTCGACATATTCCTCATTTCGCCACATTTAGAGATCTTTTTTCGCTATTTTAGCGGTCGTAAAAAAACTAGCGTATGGAACAGCTTATAATTGGTTCATAAAACTCTCGACCTTTTCTCTCTCTCTTTAAGATCTCTTTTTATATCACTGTTGCATAAACATATTTATTATTAACAAATTTATCGAATACGAAAATATGTGCGTCTTTGTTAGGATTTAGAATATATTTACGTGTTTCGTTTTGTATGGATATCAAAAACACAATTAGTCACTGATCACGATAATTTTATTGAATTGATGTTTTTATGGATTTACATAGAATATAAGACACACACACTGTTGATGTTTTTACACGAGACAGCCGAGTTTAGTTGCGACCTTTGAATTTTAAGAACCTTTATCACTGTTGCTACTTTGATCATACAATATAATAACACTGTTGATTTTTGCTGAACATCTTCGATTCACGAGACTTAGCTGAGTTTAGTGGCGACATTTGAATGTTAAGAATCTTTATCACTGTTGCTACTTCGAAATATCTGTATACAGGGCGACGTTGAGAACGAGGCGGAGGGTGAATCCGAGACGGCGGACGACGGGGGGGAGGGCTCCGCGGGGCGCGGGGAGGGGGTGCTCGCGCTCAACCTCAACCTCAGCTCCAAGAGGACTAAGATTCGACTCACCACGGCCGCTACACACCAAGGTACAGTACCTACACCAGGCTGAGGCAGAACCCAGAGCGGTGCGGTGGTTCCACGCGACCTCATGAGTGACCAATCTTGATACAATGCAGAGTGACGCGGTGGGGTTTTTTTTTAATTTCTCATAAAAAAATAATACATTTATTAATTTTGAAATTGTAGTTTTATTAATACATACATTGCTCAGCGTTCTGTAAGAATAAGAATAAGAAACATTTATTCGTGACGATCACACACAACACATAATAAAAGAACAAAAACAGGAAAACAGAATTGTTGTGTGCATCACGAAATGGACCCAACTCAGCATAATGCTAGTTTTGAAGCCAGCGCTGGTCTTCCCTAGGGCCCATTCGATGATGCCACGAGAAGTAACACATAAAAGGACTAAAAACATAACATAACAGTATAAATTATTAAGATTACCAACATTTAAAACATCACAAAACCAAAACAAAAATTACAAGGAAAAAATACAACTCATGAACGCGACCATACCATCTGTCAAGCCTGCTTAGGCTATCTGTGCTTTTTGCGCAAGCGCAACTAGCGCCCAGCCACAGCCCAAACCAAAAGCAAGCAATCTAAATGGCATAGTCGCTCCATGGAGAAATTTAAATTAAAAAATAAACTAAAATTGAACACACCAAACAAATATGCAAACGCATTATCAATGTGCAAGATGGGTAAACACCGTGGGTAAACACATGTCGAATACTGACACTCGGTTTACACACATGCAAATCCCATATGAGATAAAATTAAATTTGTAGTTATTTTCTAAAAGGAGCTAATAGGATAGACGGCTTAAAAAATCTATTTAGTCTGTCTTTTAGATTATTAAAAAATATTGTACTCGTATTTTTTCTTTAGTCCGTCAAATCAAAAATTACGAAAATACAGTGCGTTCAAGTTTCGCGTAACGTCACTATTAGGTACAATTCTTACATAGTAGTGACGTCACCAGCCCCCACCCCGGAACTTTGATGCTCTTTATCTTCGTCAATTTTAGTTTAATTGAAAGAGGAAAAATACGTGGCTAATCATTTTCGATAATCTAACTGAAGGACTAATTAGAATGAATGTTTTTCAACCTAGTCATCATCCCTATTAGAATACCGGTGTCATTGAGAAATTAACTTAATTTAAGCTAAAGAATGCACCCTTGAATTTAAAGCAATGGGAAGTACCGTATTGTCGCTCACCAGACGGCGCCACTGATGCGTGGGTCCTGTGTCAGTATGAGAGTACTGTCATTTGAAATGTTCCCGCAGGACCCACGTTCCACTAGCGCCCCTAGCGGCAAATCGACTCGCGGTAATCCTCATTGATCAAAAAAACGTTGTACACAAACATTTGCTATATCTTTTGTGAACATTCATTTCATTAGTTTTGTATTTCACAGGAACCAGCGCGAGTGGTCCCACCAACACGAACAACACGGAAACGACGGAGGCGACACACTGCGACGACGACCGCAAGATGTATCTGCAGGCCGCCCTGGTCCGGATCATGAAGCAAAGGAAGGTACACACACACACATACTAACGTAGTTTGCTTTCCTCATATTCGATATGAAAAGTAGAGTTGTACAACTCGGGTTAAAGGATGTACCTGCAGGCCGCCCTGGTCCGCATCATGAAGCAGAGGAAGGTACATAGAAAATACAAAAATGATATTAAATTGCAACGGTTCAAACTCATGTATTTTTATCACAATAGTCGTGAAATGTTTCAACTGCATCGGGCAGTCATCGTCTGACAGATCGTACGGATCGTCGGATGATGCGTTCAAACCGCATGTATAACGACCGCCACGCCATTACTACTTTTATGATTTTTTTTTCTGACATAAAATTTTTGACATTTATATTTTTTAAATTCAGAGACAAACTAGGATTGACCCCAATTTTCATATCGTTCGATATCAAGTAACGTGCGACTTGCGTGCGATATTGTTTGCAATTGACACTTCGTTTCGAGCTAAACGTCATCTCGACTGATATTAGAATAGAGGTCAAATCAAACTTCCTTGTTTGTCAGAGATGTTTTTTTAAATTATCGAATTCGATGATATAAATTAGCTATAATAACATCACAGATAACAAATTTGCTGGAGCAAAAAAGTTTATTATTATGAGGATCGTTATATGCGACTTTGGACGCATTATAGAGGGCTAATGATATTTGGGTACTTATATAATTTATTTTTTTGACACAAATTCTTATTACGTCTATAATCTCTGATGGAAAGTGAAATCTACAGCCTTTAAGCCATCCCTACTTGTCCCCAGGTTCTCCGTCACAACGAACTCATCCAAGAAGTGGTGTCACAAGCGCGTGGCTGCTTCGCCCCGTCCGTGGGCATGATCAAGAAGTGCATCGAGGCCCTCATCGACAAGCAGTACTTGGAGCGGGCCCCCGGCCGCCTGGACACCTACAGCTACCTGGCCTAGACCTGACTTAGACCTAGAATTTAGTGGGGGCGTCAAATTACTTAGTTTATATTTTAGTCAAGCCGGTGGGACTCGAGTTCCATGGACACTCGCCACTATTATCTAACGGAGGGGCGACATACATACCCCAAAAAATCTTTTTTTTACTTAGGCAAGCAGACAGACATCGGGTTTCACATATATCCGACAGCAAGCTGGAAATAGATAGTAATTTATGGGCAAGCCGGTAAAAATTGAGTTCTGTTGACGCCCCACCATTCAAGATTCTTTACATGAGAACAATATCATACAAATCCGAAGGCAAGCCGGGCCTATATTGACATAAAAAAGCAAGCTGGAGTTAGTTTGATATAAATACGCAAGCCGCAGTTTGTTTAACATAAATAGGTACGCCGGAGCTAGTTCGACAAAAGCCGGAGCTCATTTGACCTCGATAGGCAAGCTGGAGCCAGTTGGACATAAATAGGCAAGCTAGAGCTAGTTTAACATAAATAGGCAAGCCGGAGCTAATTTGACATAAACAGACAAGCCGGAGCTAGTTTGTCATAAATAGACAAGCCGGTGGGAATCTAAATTCATACAATTCCCAAAGCAAGCTGCCGCTTGTTTAACACGAGTAAGCACGCCTGTGGTGTGGCCGGCACGCCGGTGGTGTCACACGCGCGTGGCCGTCCTCGGGCATGACATGTACCCTTACCTGGTCTAGACTGACCTAGACTCTGAGAGGGGCATCAAAATCCGGAGCTAATTCGGAATCCTTTCACTTATTTTAATGGGCAAGCCGGTGGGACTCGAGTTCTACGAACGCTCGCCACTATTGTCTAACGGAGGGGTGACATACATACCCCAAGAAAAAAATGTGTTATATAATATAAATGCCACACTTGGGCAAGCTGATGGTAATGGAGTTTCATTTCTATCCACCACTGCCACTGCTACATGAGAACCGAGGAATCATACTAATCCGAACGCAAGCCGCAGCTCGTTTGAAATGAATAGGTAGCCGGAGCTAGTTTGACCTAAATAGACAAACCGGTGGTAAACGAGTTCTATAAACAATCGCCAGTATTTTTAGCTGAGGGGCGACATACATAACCCAAAGAATTGAGCTATGATGTTTACTTAACACTGACAGTCTGTGCTATTAAAATCTAGAAAACTTAGCATAGCCGTCTAACAACAACAAATAGAAACGCTCTATTGACATAAAAAATAAAAATTGATATGTATGAGTGAGTAAGGCCGCCAGAGCTCCAAGACGATTCACTGTGTTGACAGCTGGGGACCCACGGAGCAAAGCTTGCCCCTTTAGCTGCTAACAGCGAATCCTTTTTTTTAGGGTCGGCAACGCGTAACACCCCTGGAGTTGCAGGCGTCCATAGGCTACGGTGACCGCTTACCATCAGGGCCGTATGCTTGTTTGTCACCGTCGTAGTATAAAAAAAATGTAAAGCCTTATTTGCGTTGATAAGGCCCGCATGAGGAACTCGATTTCAATACAAGGATTATTAAAAATGCTAGTGAGCTATTTAAGTGGGTAATCAGTATGTTCTGATTAGGAAGAAATAGGAGGGCTTATCAACTATTTCTTGTCACTCGGTTGCCATGGTTACGGTCCCCTGTCACTTTTAAAATCACGGGTTTATGGCATTCAAACGATAAATGTTTCGTACGAAAAAGAGCTTACTGACGTAAGCATTAAGTGTCAAATTCAACACAGAACTACCAACACTGTTAAAACTTAGGCTGTTGGCACTTAATAATGTGACGTTCCAAACAAGATTATGTGAAAAAGTGCTGTAACAGCACGTAATTTTTTTCGGCTGATTGGGTATCCAGGGCTAGTAGAAAATCGAACGACTGCGGATTTGTATCTCCATCTCTGTCACACTTGCGTATTAGAGTGACAAAGAGGTTTTTCCGTCAATGTCAATTTTCGATGTTCGTGGTAGGCATGCAGTTCCTTTATTCTATATCTATGATTGAGGATGATACTGTCTCGGAATCCCGGGATCGTTTTACTGTAGATTCGATTCATCCGTAAACGGCGGCAAGCACACTGCCTTAAGTCGCGCGTAGTAACTTAAAATACGTGTTATCCATAATTTATGATAATGGTTTATTCTATATACAATTACCATCAGGTATAAGGCAGATTCAAAGTTAAAAAAAACTGCTCTAAATAGCACTTAGCTCCATACAAACGGTTTCTTTTAATTTCAAATTTTTCCGACATACATCGCCCTTAGGGTCATTGACATTGTCAGCTGTTGATTTATAGTTTGGTACTTCTGTTACACATCACATGTGACATTTTTAAGATAAAAGTAACGTGATTGAGTTCAGGAAAAGGTGCCACTGTCAGTTGATAAGATTTCCAAATGTTTATGGTGGTACAAAGTGGTACCTTTAGCCGAGGGACGCCACATATTTTTAAAGTTTACTTTTAAAAGAAGTTTCATAATATATTAGAGTATTGTAGATGATAGTCTTTTGTAATGTTGATTATGTTATGGGCCAATAAATATAATATAAAATATAACGTATTATTGTTGTTTTATTAAAAAAAAAACACTCCAGCACTTCTATCTGTCAATTAAATTACTGATATATTACTATACTATATTAAAAAAGTAAACATTATAACGTTGTCTATAGTATTCCATAGAACATCGCTAAAGCGATGCTACTATAGATTTTCATACAATATATAACACTGTTTTTTTTTCTATAGCCGGCATACGACATCTTCCACATTCTGCCACCATTCAAAATTTTGCTTTTGTTCTCTAATTTTGCAGTCGTAGATAAATAAGTGTATGCAAGAGCTCATAATTGGTTCATAAAATAACCCTCATTGAACGAGCGAGCGGAGTTCTCCCTAGCGTTGAAAACTCCGGAAAAATCGAATGTTTTTTTTTCATGATTGAATGAAACTTTCGTTTTTTCCCGTTGATTTCGGGTTTTTTGATAAGAAATAAATACTCGTAATGTCACTATCACTGTCATTCCTTTCATCTGTTTCTTTCATTGATTGTTTCCTAAAGAATCCGAAAAAACGAGCCGTCTGGGAATAATCGGATTTCTTCCAGACTTTTTCAACGCTAGTTCTCCCAAACCACTTTATTATACATATAAACCTTTCTCTTGAATCACACTATCTATTTAAAAAAAACCGCATCAAAATCCGTTGCGTAGTTTTAAAGATTTAAGCATACATAGGGATATAGGGACAGAGAAAGCGACTTTGTTTTATACTCTGTAGTGATTAGTATGGATAGATAATTTATACTTAAACAGCTCAGGAACAAATATTCGTGATAAATACTCAAATAAATGTTTATTATTAAAAATATTGATTAGGTACACTTATTCTGAAATAGCTGATGAATAGGTAAATTTTGTAGGTTACCTACTAGCTTGTTGGAATGTGATGACTCAAACATAAGTATCTGGAATGTTGTAACAATCAATAGATAAATCATCTAGGTAATTACTTCACGTCCAAGTTTTAGGTTATTATCTAATAACTTTGGGTTATAAATAATCTAATTACTTTGGGTTATTATTATTATTTAATTTCGACGACCGGTTGGCGTAGTTGGTTCGAATCCCGGTATGGGCATTTATTTGTGTGATGAACACAGATCTTTGCTCCTGAGTCATGGATGTTTTCTATGTACATATTTGTTTTGTATATTATATACCTATATCGTTGTCTGAGTACCCGTAACAAGCCTTCTTGAGCTTACTGCGGGACTTTAGTCAATTTGTGTGAGAATGTCCTATAATATTTATATTTTAAACCAAATATTTTAAACCATAAACCATTGCCGTCTCTCCAACGCGGTGGACGACCGTGTTGCTCGAAATCTTGACTACTTTAACCAGGTGACCTAGTGCGCATACGCGCGTACTCGGCGCCGCTGCGTCTGCGCAGGTACCGACGTTATCAACGCAGGTGGCTGTTTTAGGCACGTACGATGTACTGAAACGAGTCTTACGTAATTGTAGTCGATAGGGACTGCGCGATTCGATAGTTGCATCTTGCTCGGTCTTAACTGGTGAAAGCGAGACGAGACGAGACGTGACACTATGGAATCGCAAGATTAGTATTCTCTGAACAGTATAGTTTACACACCTTTGGATTAATTACCAGCATGTGAACATTGCACGTAGAACCGATGGCCGTTGGGGCGGAAAGGTTCTCGAGTGGCGACCGCGTACCGGAAACCGCAGCGTGGGTAGGCCCCCAACAAGGTGGACTGATGACCTGGTGAAGGTCGCAGGAGTCCGCTGGATGTGGGTGGCGCAGGACCGGTCATTGTACAAATCTTTGGGGGAGGCCTATGTCCAGCATTGGACGTCTTTCGGCTGAAATGATGATGATGATGATGGACATGTAGTAATGATTTTTATCAATGAGATCAATAGAAAATTAGTATACTTTTCATGATGATTACACTAGAACGGGACGGGGCGGGACGGGACGATCTGTCATTGCAGTTTCTATGGAGAACGTCACGTGACATCCGAGGGCTTTTCTCGGAGCCGATCTTCGCTGGACACCCCTCTCTTCTGTCGCAGCAGAAGGTATTAGATGGTGTTCAGCTCGGGACAAGAGCGAAGCAGCTTCTCCACTAGGACCTGGTCATTAAAAAAAGGGTGGTTATAGAGTCGGTACTAAAAAAATATGTGGATAAATAAATAAATAAATATTATAGGACATTCTTACACAAATTGACTAAGTCCCGCAGTAAGCTCAAGAAGGCTTGTGTTACGGGTACTTAGACAACGATATATATAATATACAAATACATACATACATATAAAACATCCATGACTCAGGAACAAATATCTGTGTTCATCACACAAATAAATGCCCTTACCGGGATACGGGAACCTAGGACCATCGGCTTAGCAGGCAGGGTCACTACCAACTACGCCAACCGGTCGTCAGCCGGTCGGTCGGTTGCTGTATATACTTCAATGAATTCTATTTTTTGCACCACCTACTAGCATTTTTTAGTACTTGTTTTCAGCTATCCTAAGGTTATCTGGAAGAAATCGCTCTTTAGCGATAAGGCCGCCTTTTGTCTGCCTCTACTGTATTTCTGTGTCTTGTGATATATTTTTTTACCTAACTAGTGCGGTAAAACAAAGAAAGGCCGAGATCGCAGATGTTTGCGACCCGAGCTGCAAGCGAGGGACGTAAATATGCGATCAAGGGCTTTATTTATTACCTCACGTGGTAGGTACATCATTTTATGCCTACACTTGGGCAGAAATCGGCGGAAAAGAAGCCACTTTATGGCCAGGCGTGGCATAAATATTATTTATTACAAATATTATTTGTATTTGTATGACCTACCAGTACCACGAAGCATTGCCGTAATACGGGCTTCATCAATATATATGACCCTGTATTCGATTTTGAACCTTCACCCCTTAATAAGTAATAAGTTCGAAGTGTATAGATGTTTATAGACGTGACTGCCTGAGAGAACACCTGTTACATTAGGAAATGACCAAGACCTTGGCGACGTGCTTATTAATTCTAGAACTAATGATAAGTATGAGGCAACGGCGATAAGGGTGAGTTTATAGGGCGGTCTGCGGGAGGGACAGACACACAAACCAACATGAAGGTCGCGGTGGCTGTGTGTACTGTCTCTGCTTTGCTGCAGGTGAGTTGTAGTTTTTTTTTATACTATGATGGGAAGCGGTCACCGTAGCCTATGGACGCCTGCAACACCAGGGGTGTTAGATGCGCATTGCCGACCCTTTAAAAAAAAGGATTCGCTGTGTTGACAGCTAAAGGGGCAAGCTTGCTCCGTGTGTCCCCAGCTGTCAACACAGTGAATCCTCTTGGAGCTCTAGCGACCTTACTCACCAACAAAAACACAACACTATGAGTAGGGTCGTGTTATTTAACTGCGGTTTTCTGTAAGGTGGAGGTACTGCCCCAGATGGGCTCTGCTCCAGATTTGAGCGAGACGATATTCGTTGTGCTGTGCGCTACCACACTAAACGATATGCATCCGCTGTGCCCATACCTCTCTTAATCTCTATATAAACATTATAAATGAAAGTTTATAATGCATTCTCGGAAAGTGCTCTTTTTGAAGGCGTATAACATTGACCAAACTTTTCATAGAAAGTGTTTGTGTTCCGCATATGCGGGAATGGATTTGAATGGTAATATTACAATGCTCGTAAAGCGCGTTTTGTGATGGAGCCAAATCATGCGGACAGTAGTACTTTTCCGCACTAGTGCGAGAATGGATTTCTATAATGGTTTTCCGCACCCCCGCGTCGGGGTCTGCCGCGAAAGCAGGAGGTCGCTGGTTCGATTCCAGCCCTGCTCTCCGGGGGCCTTGGTCACTTTTTCGGTAGTATATGACATCTCTTTCAATTTATAATAATTATTTTCCAGCTTGCAGCTGCATGCTGCTCCTGCAAATGCGCTCCACCAGAGCTCTCCATCATCTACCTGGATGCTCTACCCCCATGCGCCCCACCGCCCCTACTGCTTCCACCCCCCTGCCCGCCGCCGCTTTACTTACCACCCCCTCCTCCAGTGTACGCTCCGCCGCCATGCGCCCCCGCGCCATTGCTGCTACCGCCCCCTTGCCCGCCGCCGCTATTCTTCCCACCCCCACCGTGCGCCCCCGCGCCACTAGTGTATTCACCCCCATGTTTACCCCCCGCGTTACCGCCCTACGCGCTGCCGGCACCTCTGCTTCCACCACCTTTGCTCCCCCCTTGCGCCCCAGCTGCACCTTTAGTTTTATCCCCCCCTCCGCTACCCCCGCAAGCGCCTATAGTCATAAAAGCTCCACCATTGCCCCCTGCGGCGCCTATAGTCTACTCCGCCCCGCCGTGTTCAGCTCCGTTGCCGCTGCTACCCCCGTTACCGCTGCTACCACCGCTACCCCCTTGTGGATGTGCTCCCCCCCTATTGCCCCCACCGACTTATTTGCCCCCCTGCGGATGCGGCTGTTACTGAGTTTGTACGATAAATAATACAACTTTTATACTTGTATTAATTATAATATTGTATTTTTAGCTTAAAGTACAACACGCCATAGCACGATATTGTCCAAGAAGAACGTTGAAGAAAAAAGTGTTGCCAGTTTACATTCTGATCATAAACACAAATTAAAAATAAAGTATTTGTTCTTGGATAGAGTTCAATCAACAAATTAAGGAAGAAAACTTCGTGGATATGTGACGAATTTTTATGGCACTTAAATATGGAAAACTTAATTAAAACATTGGAATAAAGCACTTCAAAACGGATTCATCGCAGTTATTAATTACGCAAACCTTTCACCATTCAAACCTGTGACTAGTGCTGTAATGGGCTTGAAACACAATCATCAATTCAAAAATGTTCCTTAATGTCATTCTGACTTTTCTGTTCAGTTTTGTGTAGGTATCTATTTATTTTACTTACAATAAAGCATGCGAATAAAGGTATGTAAGCGGCACGAATGATGTGCGGTACTTAATTCACGAAAATGGATAAATACTACTGTTGAAATCTAATGTAGACAGAACGTATAAATAACATGAGTATCACAAGTCTAATTAAAAATCAGAGTATATTTTGGAGCCCAAATCCGCCATTTTGATTTCTTATAATTTTAGCATGTTCTGACAGTTACAAATTTAGACGAATCTCGCGTAAATAATAATTACAAAATACACGTTATAAATGTTGGATTCATAATTGAATTGTGGCAAATATATCTTAGAAAATCGACAAATGGTGTTTAACGACTTTTTTTAAAATTAGGAACAAAAAATACATTTAACTTGCGCCTAAAAGTGCCACAAATGTTTAAGTGACTAAAGTCCAAATTATTATATATTACAAATTAGGAACAATATTAACCATAATTATTTATTAAATGGTGAAAATACTAAACTAAGCCTGCTACGAATTGACAAATAAGATTCCCTCACATTTTTTTGTTATCTGTACCTACATACGTTTCTATTTCCAAATAAATGACACTAAATTAATTACGTTTAATATTATTTTAACCTTTTCACGAAATATCATGTAATATTTACCAATCGCTTTTCGCAAACATCGTGAGGAAATCGGATTAATCTCGATCAATACTAGGCCTGTATACCTTCTGTGTTGAAGGTCAGATGGCAGTCACTTTCATAAAACTAGCGCCTACGCCAAATCGTGGGATTCGTCGCCCAAGCGGACCTCAGGCTCCGTGAGTCAGGAAGCACGCAAGGAAGATGCTTCGTTTAGGAAATTATAAATGAAATAACATAATTGTATTAATAAAAACATTATATTTAATGTGTAAAACATTTTAACAGTCGCTAAAGTGCATACAGTCTTGCTGGTTCTCTTTGACATTTGCCATATCACTAATTTTGTGACTTTGCAGTACACATGGTGTTACTTTACCGCCCTAGGGCAATAATGAGCACTTTACGTGCCTGAGTCCAATATTCAAAGTGCCATATGTACCTACTATAAAACGTCGTACGATACACGTGCGAAGAGTTAATTCATAAACAGTCATATGGCAATTTTAATTAGAAAAGTCATATGGCAAAAGTGAAATAGGTCCCTTGTGCGCTCATGGCGTATCATTGCTTTCGCAACAAGGCCAGTCACACACTGAAACAGATCTTATACTTAAATATCGTCAGTCGTGGCAAATTGAGATAAAGTACAGATATATAGGGGCGTTCGAAGCGCTCAAAAATATCTAAACAAGCACTCTAATCAATGTGGTTAAGATAGTAAAGGTCCTCCCTCGACATCCCTTATCGTTTGTCCTAAAATCACTTGCACTAACTGTTTTGTCCTAATGACCATAAATAATAAATATTACAGGACATTCTTACACAAATTGACTAAGGCCCGCAGTAAGCTCAAGAAGGCTTGTGTTACGGGTACTCAGACAACGATATATGTAATACACAAATACATAGAAATCATCCATATATGACTCAGGAACAAATATCTGTGTTCGTCACACAAATAAATGCCCATACCGGGATTCGAACCCAGGACCATCGGCTTAGCAGGCAGGGTCACTATCAACTACGCCAACCGGGCGTCAATATCAATCCCTAACAATCAATTGTCCTAACGGTTATTTGCCATAATCGAATTATTGCCCAAAATCACACAGAACCGAATCCCTGTTAGAAAAGTATGTAAAAACGATGTTAGGGAAAGCAATATTAGGACAAATGAGTTTAGGACAAATGATCATTATTCCAAACAGTATTAGGGAATTCAAAAACAGGATAAACACTTTAGGGACTCCGATAACTTGAGTAAGTCCGTCTACCATCATTCATCAGAATTTATATTGTAGCGTTGGTAAGTAAGTAAGTTACCTTTGGCAGCAGAATTGAAAGAACCAATATACAAACACGGGAGATCTTGCCCTAATGATAATTTTTATTCATCATCATCATCATCATTTCAGCCGAAAGACGTCCACTGCTAGACATGGGCCTCCCCCAAAGATTTGACCGGTCTTGCGCCACCCGCATCTAGCGGAATTTTTATTACCACGAATAAATGATTTTGATTGTATTGTATTGTAATGACGGACTCCCCTTAAAAATAAACTAATGGTTCGCCCCGAACGTGAATTTGCGACTCCTATATCTCGACAACCCCTAGACAGATTTGGCTTAAATTCGAGATAAAAAATCTATTTATCTCATCTAATTACCTGCCAAATTTCACGACGGTCCGACTGACGATACGAGTTATAGTCGAACATACATACATACAGACGGATAGTCCAAGTAGACTTATCCACATTAACACCTTGACAATGAAGATGGAGAGGGCTATGCTAGGAGTCTCTCTGCGAGATCGCAGCAGAACCAAAGTAACCGATATAGCTCTCTGAATCGCTAAACTTAAGTGGCAGTGGGCGGGGCACATTGCACGTAGAACCGATGATCGTTGGGGCGAAGATTCTCGAGGGGCGACCGCGTACCGGAAGTCGCAGCGTGGGTAGGCCCCCCGCAAGGTGGACTGATGACCTGGTGAAGGTCGCAGGAGTCCGCTGGTTGCGGGTGGCGCCGGACCGGTCATTGTGGAAATCTTTCGGGAGGCCTATGTCCAGCAGTGGTCTTTCAGCTGAAATGATGATGAATGGAGACTTTTTTTATACTACGACGGTGACAAACAAGCATACGGCCCGCCTGATGGTAAGCGGTCACTTTGCGGTTAATTTGCCACAATTGACGGTCTGATAAAAAGGAATATAACAATAATATAACATAATAACATGAATATAATTATAACAAGGCACTGGTTTAAGGAAACTTTTAGCCGACACAGAAAAATAGAAATAGTGAAATGCGTAATTCATTGTTTCAAATCAGCAAATATTTTGTATAATTTCTGCAAGAACAAGCGAATAAGTATTTACATTCAGTTTCTATTAAATGCTTATGTGGTAATAATACAGGGTGGCAAAATAAGAAGTATACATTATAATTTTAAAATTTTACTCTATGAAACTTTCATCAGATATTTTGAGCGCCTTGGCCGCTTTACATCTGCCTTTCTTATATTTCGGCTTAAAGTTCCACCAATGTAAACACAATTTCTTAAACTAAGTAATAAAATGCAATATCTATCTAATTTGGAAATAAAAACCAAGCACCATTTAACATTAATCTTAATAATAACTAAATATTGAGATACCACAAATTGTGACGTATACAAAACAGTTGCCACACTAATCGATCGACAAATTGACCGATTTACAATGTACATGCTCTCATGTTTATGCTGCTGTGTGAGCATGACAGCGCTAGATGCATATACAGCTGTCATATTCGCACAGCAGAGTGCGATAATGGTGTAAAGACGATCTTACCCCATCGATCGATTGATGTAGCAACAGAAAGCTGACTAGAGGTAATTTGTGACTAGATTCAAAATGGCTACATGTAATGTGTTTTCCGTAATAAAATATAAAAAAATAATAAATTTTCAAAGGCAGTTGAATTTTTTAATTACAATTTATGAGAGATAATTTTAATAACTTTTTAATTTTGTGAGATTCAAGTGAATTTTTAACAATGAGGTAATTTAGTGAGTACTAATTAATATAATTTGCGTATTCAAACATATGCTAAATATAATATAGAATACTGGGTTTTAAACGATTTCAAAACTGACCACCAATTTCAAAATCTTGTCACACATACCTCCAGTTATGGCCATAAACGTACTAAGTAAATAGTATTTTCAAAGCCGTACTTCAACATTGTGTGTATAACATCAACCAGTGGCATCCCATACATTATGTAACTTTGTCTCAAATAATTGCAACATTTACGGTATTTCCGTCTTAATAACGTAAATATTTGTGATTTCCGAAATAACCGCATTCCAAGTTACGTTAATGCACACTACAATACATCTGATATTTCCTCAAGATCAACTTCATCGAAAATAAGTTGCATTTATTTAAGAAAAACTTCCCATCTTATCTAAATGTGATAACATATGAGATAATAATTCAAAATCCCTAACTAATTTGGCCAAATTATTGCACAATTAAAACTATCATTAAGATCTAAATTTATGACACTGGTGAACATATTCTTGTACAATAAGTTTTAAACTTTTAACAAACTTATTTAAAAAGACTGATTAGTGTGTATCCAATATAATTAAGATGTGTTTTAGGGTTCACAAACACCCGTGTCGTTTAGACATATTTTTTCACAAGTAGGTACCCCGAAGGGTGCATTATTTATATTGATATGTTATAGCTGACCGTAACATAAAGAAATCAATAGTCAAATCTTTACGTACATAAAGACAAGCTATTTACGCCAACTCAGCTTGCAAGGCCTAATGCCGTTCTTAAACGTCTGTCAAACCTATAAAGCAGTTTCTCCCTTTCCGCCATATTGACGTCTGTATTGCTAAGAAAGGGACAAAATTTTAAGATTATAAAATTTGAATAATAGTTAAGGTTAAAAGAAATAACAAAGCTTTTCATTACAAAAAGTTGAGAATTTCATTACATTTTTGCTGTTTTTATTGCACGACTGCTTCCATCCCGGTAGTACTGAAGTAGTATAATAATATAGCCACAAAAATGCTACACAATCTACAGAAATATACACAAAATTTACTCATTTTATTTTACTATCATTTACATGGCGACCGTGGCAGGACATTTGGCTACGTCATTACTACATTACACTCCGGTAGACAACCTATACTATGTGTCGAATAACTTTTCGAGCACATTCTTTCCAAAACCATATTCATTTAAAAATCGTGTTCAAAGACATTATTGGAAGTTAGATTGTGATCCCTTTAAAATGCGACAGCTCAGAAGTCTCAGAACCAATGAAAATGAGGCATCGCCGAGAGGCGCTCGAGCCTTTTAGTAGTAGTAATTAGTAATTACATTTTGAGGTAATATAGATTCTCTCTATACGCGAAGGACAAGAGATGATCTACCCCCATAAGTGCATAAGAGATTCATACTATATTTTATAGGTATCGCATTATATTATATAACATGTTTACTGTTTACATGGCGTCCATGGCGACCGTGACAACATTTGGCTACGTCATTACTCTACTTCATTAGCTGTTAATCGATAACCTTTCGATATTCCGAAGAACTTATTAATCACATTTTCCCCAGAATTCATATTTTCAATAATTTTGTAAAATCGTGTAAAAGATTATATGTGAGGTTATAATTGTGATCCCTCTAAAATAATTCGAATAAAAATGTGATAAATAATCTTCGGAAGTATAGGTGAGATCGTTTGCCTTATTTACCCAGGTGGCCATCCCAATTGCCTGCCCCCCAGAATATGCAGGTGCAGGTGGTACACGCTCTGGGCGCCTTCTCTTCCGTTGTTGACGACGAGCCGCCAACCGTGGGGCGCCCGAGCCGTCGCGAGACCCCGAGCTACTGACATCAGGTGCCCGAGGAGCTGTGGATGGGGAAAATAGAATTATAGTCTGACAACCCAGCGAGCGCAGTAACAGTAGGATAGAGAGCATCATACTTTCTTTTTCTTACGCTAGTATTAGCACCCTGAAAAAAGGGATGGATATAGTTTTTTTGTCCTACTGCGCTCGCTCGCTTTTCAGACTATAGTTGTTTTCTGTGAATTCGTTCTAGTGGAATATTTAAGCCAGCTATGGGTTGAATTTTGTACATTCCCTTTTTAGTAACCTTCTTCTTCTCGTTAGCGTTTTCCCGACTTTTGCCATGGCTCAGGGACATTCAAAGGTCAATTCAAGGGTCAGTCAGAAAATTCATAGAAAAAAAGGAAACGTAGTATTAAATTGCAACGGTTCAAACTCACGTATTTTTATCACAATAGGCGTGACATGTTTCGACTGCATCGGGCAGTCATCGTCGGACAGACAGAGTGGTGTTGTCAGCTTCGCGGCTCGGGCATCACTGCCAGAGACCGGCGTAGGTAACGGGTCGCGCGTGACGATGTAGGCGGAGTCGAGCAAGGTGCAGTCGAAACATGTCACGCCTATTGTGATAAAAATATGTGAGTTTGAACCGTTGCAATCTAATGTCAGTATGACTCACGATAGTTTAAATTAAACGTAGTAAAATTCATGAGCTCGGGCGGGACTCAAACCCATACCCCCCACCCTAGTCGGAGTCGAAGTAAACGAGATCACACTATCACTGGCCGGTCTGGTTTTAGAAGAAAAAACAGAGAAACTATTAAAATAAAATAAAAAAAGCCGTGGAATCTTGGCGGTTTAGATGAGTAGTTATGATTTTAAAAGCGGAAACAATTATTTTCCACTAGCGACCCGCCCCGGCTTCGCACGGGTTATTATTATTATACATATAAACCGCATCAAAATCCGTTGCGTAGTTTTAAAGATTTAAGCATACATAGGGATATAGGGACAGAGAAAGCGACTTTGTTTTATACTATGTAGTATTAAAGGCGTTTTAGTTGAATTAAAAATTCCTTATTTGTCACAAGCGTAGATAGAGTAGATAGGTATTAAGGTATAAAAGGTTCTATTTTGTTCAGTTGCCCCCTCCCTATTTTTATGTAATTTCTTCTCAGTATCGCGATCTCTTTCGATCCTAAGAGCAAAAAAGAATTCCTAAATTTCCATAATATTCATAACTTCCCATCCCAGCCATATGAAAAATGGTCCAATTGAAGGTTAAAAATCTAACGTTATTTGTGCGCTAATCCGTACTTTCTTCACATGTCTGTGTTGTTATCAACTAATCAAACATAGTTATCGCATTCCTCGGCCATCTTATCTTATCCTTTAATTACAGTTCATTGTTGGCTGGAGCTGTGAAATAAACTACATATTTGCAAGCTTATACAAGCCATTTCCGAATTCCATGAGACGAATGTCTTTGGAATGTCATCTCACTCGGTCTAGCATAAGTTCGCGCGAGGCGCGAGTCCATACATCAAGCTATGCTAAGGGTGTTAGTATGCGGTAGTTTACTGTCAAACTTAGTGATTCTAGGTCAACGGGAAGTACCCTATACATTTTGATTCCCATTGCAAATGTATGGGAAATGCGACAAACGGCCGTATCTTTTGATTGCGTTGACTTAGAGGTTTGGTTTTTACACAGCTTCAAGGGACCGCAGACTTGTGTATGTGTATTATTTTCAACTTGCTCTACGAGTTCCTGAGATAAAGGGTCTTGACAGACGGACGGACGGACAACAAAGTGATCCTATAAAGATTCCGTTTTTCCTTTTAAGTCACGGAACCCTAAAAGCACGGAGTATAACGAGGCTGTTATAAACATTTCGATTACGATCTCATTGTGGAAGAAATTGAAAAACTAAACAGTATTGAATTGTATGTGACCTCATATTTCCGATTCCTTATCGCGACATTACTGATAACAGGCCTAATGAGTTACGAGCTAAGTATAGCTGATAGTGATAACAATATTTGATTTAACATGTGTACCTTTTACCTGAGTAAACCACCCTTCCAAGCACACCAGCTGTCAAACTTTTATGTGTTATTGTAAAGCACAAATCAAATAATTCATTATCTGTAATTAATGTTTTTATACATGTTTTTTTTGGGTTCCGTAACTCTAAAGGAAACAACGGAACCCTTATAGGATCATTTTGTTGTCCGTCGTTTGTGACCCTTTATCTTGGGAATGCTTAGAGGTTATTGAAATTAATAGCACATACATATACTATACAGGTCAGCGGTCCCTTGAAGCTGCGAAAAAATCAAACCTCTACGTCAACGTTTATGTCGCACTTCCCATACATTTGCAATGGGAATCAAAATGTATAGGGTACTTCCCGTTGACCTAGAATTATGAAATTTGGCAAAAAGCAAGAGAACTGCATAATTGCCGCACACTGAGATTTCGGTGCCACCAGTAGTTTTAAGTATTAAGGTCATAAATGGGGGAACATCGTTCGTACGTACGGAACCCTCGGTGGGCGAGTCCGACTCGCACTTGGCCGGTTTTTTTTAAGTAGTCACACTAATATTTATAAATTATAAATTGAAAGAGACCTAGAAGTCAAAATTCTCACTGAAGTAATCAAACTAAAGGACCTATAAGACCAAACTAGTTCCTTGAGATGGGAGTGCTCACTTCAGACCAAGCGGGCACAACAACATTGAATAAAGCTTGACGTCATTTGTCTAATCATAGGCATGAAATGTATGGGCCATGGTTATTGTAAATATTTGTACCTGACTTACGGGTTTTTCCATATAAATAAGTATGTATTTATTTTAAATGATATTTATACTGTCACCTACTTTGCATAATACAAGCTTAGCTTCATTTAACTTCATCCCTTCGAAACATGAATCACAAAATAAACAAAAAAAATTTTACCTATGATGAAAAAAAATGGTTCTAGGGTTGGGGGACTGCAGATAAAAACTCCATGGGCTGGTTTAAGACCCTTGATGTATGCCTAGGTTTGTGTAATGTTTTACCCAAATAGGGCTGCCACCCGTCCGGGTTCCCCCGGATTTATCCTAGTATGGAGCCCATCCAGGGAGTGACCGGGCCAGATTTATAAACCTATCCGGTGAGAAATCGCCTTCTCGCCCCGGATAGCCTCCGGGGCTGTGTTAGGGGCGAGAACGCGATTTCAATTAAACGTCCAAGATTTTTTACTTTACCCAAATAAAAACTTACCTCTTTATCAGTCTCTTCTACGTCTTGCAACCTCGGTATCCTCCTCTTCGGAATCACTAGAAAGTGCACCGGAGCCTGCGGCGATATATCGTTAAACGCCATACACAAATCATCTTCATAAATGATATCAGCGTTTATCTCGCGCGACAAAATCTTGTCAAAGATCGTCGGGCCAGGTTTCGAAGTTTGCACTTGCGCCTTCTTCACCTCATCGCTGTACGGTCTTCGAATTTCGAACGCCGAGCCGCGGGCTATATTATAGATGTTGGTCGGGTAGCTCCGTTTGCAACGGAATTTTAGGGCCCGTTGGATCACTTTGGTTAGCATTTTTAAAATAAAGGCATGCTAATGCGCAAAAGTATGCGAAATTTGGTTTGGTTTGACTTTGACGTTTGTGGAATGTGGTTTTTTTTTTAATGTGGTAATTGTGGCCTGGTTACTAGTCCTTTGAGCCAGTTTATGGAAAGTTGCTTGGAGAGTTTTTGCTAATAGTGTGACAAGTAATCGAACGCAGTAACAGTTAGGTTATAGAGCATCATGCTGTATTTTTCTTACGGTTGTATTATAAGCCCAAAAAAGGGATGGATATATGTTTTTTTGTTCTACAGTTACTGCGATCGTTGGCTTGTCATACTAGAGTCCGACTATGCTATGTTTGACGTTTAAAATAACACCTTAAAGTTTTTTGTATGGAATTTGACCGCTCAACTTCGGGTAAGCGGCTAACCCTGGGTGGTGCAAGTGGGCCTTAGTATGTCTTTAACCAATTTTATTGTCACATCACCTGCTACTTAGACATTGGCGGAATAATCGATTACATCGATGGAGCCATATTGACCAAGAATTGAATTGAATTGAATTGTCAAATCACTTATTTTAACTTTCTATATCATTGCTTTTTCGGGAGAGCCTCAGTCTCCGCCTCTGTCGAAAAAATTAAGGTTGGAATTTAGAATTAAGTACCCGCTTATGCGACATTGTTGCTACGACCTAGTAGGGTCCATGTTTGTTTTGGTTAAATTTAAGAACACCTATTGTAATACCATGGTTGCAACAAATAAATGATTATGATTATAAAAAAAATTAAAGGGTTTTATCATGACAGTCTAATGTTGCCATAGTATAATGTTTGCACAAATTATGGATTTTTAAAATGCGTTTTTTTAATACCTATGTAAAAAAATCTATAGGTAATCAATGATTTCGATCGGTATTTAATTCGATTGAAGCGTTGATGGCCCAGCGGTATGTAAGACTTTAAATCCGATGGTATCGGGTTCAAATGCTGTCGGCTCGTACCAATGAGTTTTTCGGAAGTTATGTACGAAATATCATTTGATATTTACCAAACGCTTTTCGGTGAAGGAAAACATCATGAGGTAACCGGACTAATCCCGATAAGGCCTAGTTTACCCTTTGGGTTGGAAGGTCAGATGGCAGACGCTCTCGTAAAACTAACGCTTACGCCAAATCTTGGGATTAGTTGTCAAAGTGGACCCCCAGGCGCCCTGAGTCCTGGCATAACCCGGGACAACGCTATGAAGAAAGATATTTGATCGATCGATTGAATTTGTTTGACCTGTATCAAATAATGTACTAGATTTATTAAACGATCTGTACCTCACCTACACTTGCTGAATGCTGTATTAATGCATTCAGCAAGTCCGTCCGTTTCACAAAAATGACTGTCTTTAGAACCATGAAAGACATAAAGCCATTTTGTATTTTTACCATTTTTAGAATGTGATCTCTACTCAGAATTCCGAGCTCTTTCGATCCGAGTACGAGAAAAAAGTGTCCTATTTGTTTATTAATGGACAATGAAATAACAGTCCTTGTCAAAATTAAACATTAATTTATTTTATCATTTGATTTAGGAGACGAAGCTTATGATAAATTTACTAACATACGTATAAATTTAATACTAAACACAACGTGACACATGTTACATTAGGTACTTAGTATCACAAATCACTAGGAATAATACTCAATTTTCATTATAAATATATAAAATTCATAAATATTTCAAGAAGTCGGTAAAAAGTGCACAAAGCACCCTTCGAATTTGCTTGCGAAGAATTAAAAACACTCGTATCGAAAATATCAATACTTTATACTTCAAATATTAAAATAAAGTATTTGTATTTTGTATTACTAACTTAAGATGACCACTTATAATACTTTTCTTTAAAACCATAAAGATGAGATATGCCTCCACCAACCTGCCCTTAAGCCTTAATATAGTAATAATCATTGTCTTCTGTTACCGTAATAGTTG
Organism: Lathronympha strigana; assembly: GCA_949128165.1. Classification (NCBI taxonomy): domain Eukaryota; kingdom Metazoa; phylum Arthropoda; class Insecta; order Lepidoptera; family Tortricidae; genus Lathronympha; species Lathronympha strigana. The sequence continues at coordinate 8,924,902 of OX421928.1, read as the reverse complement.
TTTATTGAAATTAAACACTTTAGAACGGATTAATCACGTTTATTAACAATTTTAATTAATTTCGCTGTTTTTGTTTTTAATTATTTTTGTATGTAGGTTTGTATGTTTGCGCAAGAAACGTTTTTGATTGACGGGGAGAATTCGCATTCTCTCAGTCATCATCCTAACCCTGTGAGAACGAGTGCTGTAAAGGGCTCGAAACGTAGGGTCATGGTGTTAATAAACGCGATTAATCCGTTCTAAAGTGTTTAATTTCAATAATAATCAATTGCTAAAATGATTAGATATTATTGATAGGCAGTATATTCATAAATTACAAATTTTCACCTAAAGTATTGTGCGGTGCAGCGCGGAAAAAACAAACCATTGATTCATATGGAAGTGTTCTACGTGAGTAATCGTTACGGGTGCGCTCACCTAGAACACCCCAATATAAATCAACGGTTTGATTCTTGAAAATTTAAGGCGAAGCGTTCTAATGTCGCCGCACCGCATCGCAATTAGGGAATGCAACCGGTCAATATTTTGTATGAAAATTACCGGTTAATTTCTATACAATTTTTACCGTTTTGTATTCCCTAGTCGCAATCCTGTTCGTTCGCCCACGTATTACACCGTCTTATATTATTGAGCAACACTTTGGATGAAATAGTGTACAGTCAACCAATTGGAACCATATCAAAATGACAAGATTGACAAGCAGTAAAAGATTTCTTAAAATCTGCTTTATAGCGTCATTTGGATTTTTGATATAGTCCTACAGTGGCTTAGGCTTCCGATTGGTTGACTGTGCGTATTAAGGGCGGTGAATTTAAGTCCGAGTAGAAGACGAGTTGCTTCATTTTAGCACGACTTCGTAATTCTTGTACCGCCCGTGATACATACAATATTTTTCATCACATTTGCGAGGAAATAAATTAACTTAAAACTAGGTAGATAAATAAATAATAATTATTAGTGGTAGTATAGCAGCGCACTCCACAGTAGTTAGCGGCGTTTACGTGGCGCGCCCCGTAGGCCCAGGCGGGCGGTAAAGTATTATAGAAATCCATTCGGTCATGGGCTTAATACAGCTTATTAAGTCTAAGTTTGCATATAATATCAACATTTACGAGCAGATGTGATGAAAAGTTACTTATAAGTACTTACAGGTAATAATATATTTAAATAGCCTACCCATTTATTATAAATTTTATACCCGTTTATATACACCCGAATCCTTGCAAAATAATGACTAAAAGCTGTTAAATAAGTACATACTTGGTGATAAAAAATTTATACTATTAAGTAATTTTATCACCATTAAGTAATTGGTTCCTGCTTCATTTAGATATTGTTTTTATAATTTAATTTAAACTTACAATTTTAACTTACAGCACATTAGCACCTAGTAGCAAATCTGTATGATTTAAGAATTATAAATATTTTTTCTATAATTTTTTGTTAAAGGTTAGTCTGACAAGTGAAAAAAAACCTACATAGTCTACATACTGGACTTCTTTGTCTGGAATGAGTGTATCAGCTATTTCTTGTGGTTATTCTGGCCCGTCAGCCAGGGGACAAATGCAACACAATTTTATTAGAAGAAACTGTAGTATGTTCTACTGACATGCTTGGTAGATGACTCATCATCTACCAAGCATGTCATTCTCATTCTCATTCTCATGGAAACGGAATATAATCATAAAATCATGTTTTGTGAATTTTAATGCCATAAAACCGTTATTTTAAAAGTGACCCATGAGCCCTTAACCATGCCAACTAGTAATAAAAAAATCCAGCACATCAAGTTCTTAATTATATAAAATAGTATATTAAAATCTACATTCGAGTATTAAGACTAAATAATGATTATATTATACCTATAGGCTCTTTTTTTCAAATTCGATTCAGATTCGCGAGCTCTTTCAATCCTAATGCAAGAAAAATGTGTCAAGATTTTTTTCCATTTCGTAAGGTACAATTTTTTTTTCATATACTTTGTATGGCGGTAACAGAATGGAAGTTAAAAAAAATGGAATGTCATGGTGTTAATAAACGCGATTAATCCGTTCTAAAGTGTACAACTTCAAAAAATATGGACAATTTGGAATAATTTTTATCTCGTTAGGATCGAAAGAACTCGGAATTCTGAGTATAAATAAATTATTTTTATGATTCCATTGCGATACATGACAATTAACGTTACTAATAATAATATTTGTTGTTTTGTTCGGTGTACCCCTCCCAAAGGTCCGAAACACCATTGTTCCGTGATGGGAAAGATGTTTACTGTAAACTTAACTAAAATTACATCTATCCCGCTATCACGGGCGCACGACAGTCCGGTACGCTGTGCCGAAGAGAGACAGCAATAGTCTGAGGATTCCGTAGATGAAACTGCGTGCATACTGGTTCTGCAACAACACTCGAAGACAGAGAAGGAACATGGCGAACTTGAAGACTTTGTGAAGCATCCACATTCTGTAACAAAAAATGATATAAATCACTACATAGTATAAAACAAAGTCGCTTCCCGCTGTCTGTATGTATGTATGCTGAAAATTGGCTGGGGTCTAATTGCCGCGACCTACTTATTTTCATACAAATGTATTGGAAAGGTCGTGGCAATTAGACCCAACCGCAGCTATATCCTCAGAGAATTAACCTATACGTAATCTGTGGGTTTTTAACCTCATTATTAAATTAACAATTGCCCCACATGTGCCCCACAATATATTTATATTTATAGACATTAATTAGTCTTGGTGACCTTATAAATCTCTAAGAATATGTTAGATTAGCAATTATAAAATATATATACCGTCCATGACATTTAGAGGTCTTATGTAATCTCTGATTGGTTCCTAATCATATTAAGGAATTTAATTATTTTTGTTTTCTATTGTAATGCATTTTTTACTCAATAAATGTTTGATTTGAATTAAAAGTATTAAACGCCACTCACTTATACATATGTCTCCTCGCCTTCTCCAAGTCCTGGTCCTTCTCATGCAGCAGGTACTTGCGGGTGCCTTTCATGAAATCACTATAATGCTCGTTCCAGCTGCAATAGAATATTTAGATTACTAAAAATACTACATATTGGTAGGATGTTGTTTATAGGTTAGGCGGTGAAATTCAAGTTAGGGCGCTTAGGGTGTCTATAAATGTTAGGCCCGAGAACTGCCACAATAGATCACAACTGTATCGAGTATCGTCATTAGCCCAAAACTTTAGTCGTTCTTAAAATATGTTTAATACCTACGACTACTTAAAAATATGCAAGTAGTGTGATGGTAATTAGTCACATTATTTTCTAACAATCGCCGTTTGGGTATGGGTAATTATAAGTAGGTAAAAAGTGTCAGTGAGGCCTATGTTCAGCAGTGGACGTCTTATGCCTAATATGATGATGATGAAAAAGTGTCAACAACAGTTTCTGCTTTTTATTGACTGACACAGCTTAAGCGAAAGTCTCCGTTTCAGCTTAGGGCAAAAATACTATCGTTTGTTCGGTTAATCGCCTTTACAGGTCGTATTTCTCAACTGATTCTTGTGAAATTTTGTGAACAGGTTTTATATGTTCCTAAATTTTTTTTAGTCACACAGGTCTATCGCAAAACTATACTTGCGAGGTCTGAGAGCCACTATTTCTAATTATTTAACGATACCAATTATCATCACCGTAGTACCCATAACTTTACTTTGATTTTATTTATATCTTTGCTCAGTAACCCTAGCACAAGACAGTGACAGGTTTGTGACAGTGTCTCGCGGCCGAGAAGGCATCTGCCATTTTCCAACTGACAGTTGACTGACAGAATACGACTTACTTGATACTCATAACATCCAAATTGTATATGTTCTTGTCCTCCGGCGAGAGCCGCTTGTGCAGCGCTCGCACTCGCTGGGTCTCGAAGTGGAATTCATGCATAGCGAAGAACTCCAGCGCGTCGGTCATGGCACTTAGACGCTTGTTCGCTGTTATTAGGTTCACACTGAAAATAATGCAAAATATTCTTATGTTGAAATTTGTACTAGATGCCTATAGTGTTGCCAAAAAATGTGCGTCGTTTTTGACCGAATGAGCAAAGCGAGCGAAGCGTCTCCATTTTAGCTTGGGTAAAAATGCTTTCGTGCATCTGTCCATTGGTTCTGCTCTACAGGACGCTTTTATAACCCAATTCTTGTGAAATTTTGTATACAAGTTTATTGATTATTGTTTTGTTAATTCAATTTTTAGAAATTTTCAAAATGGCGGTTATTGGTGCAAAGGTCATAAGCGCCATATACCCCAAAGGAGCTTACGACCTTGGTGCCAATACTAGTACCATCTCGTGAGGTCTACAGCTCACAGAGCATTATAATATTAAACCATGATACCTAATGTTTTAATTATTTCAATTAAATTTGACATGATAATTTAGGTCGTCGGTCTATCTCATAGGTGGTCCCACACTGCGCTTGGTAGTACGTGGTCTCCATTCAAGGAGTTTTTTGCCCCATCGGCCATCAGATCTTCGCGCTATGTGGCCGGCCCATTGCCACTTCAGCTTGCTAATGTTGGTTCTTCTACGGATCTCCTCATTTCTGACTCGATCTCGTAGAGAAATACCAAGCATAGCCCTTTCCATAGCTCGCTGCGCGACGCGACATTTTTAGAAGAATATGAATATGAATATGAATATACAGTGTACTCACGGTGTTTTGACTCCAATCATTCGTGCCGTGTACTCCGCTAGATGGAGAGGCACCGTCTGCAACAGGAACTCGAGCAATATCCGCGCCCACCTGTAATCAGAACATGATACTTTATACGAGGTGGCAATTAGAACAGAATTTTACAAGCCTTCCATACTTTTGATGATACTTATACGGAGTTGTGGCAATTATAAGGTAGAGGCATTTTGTTTGTTAGCTTTAATTTTAACTTGCACCATCAGGAGTTCAGGTAACCCGGAGTTAAATGTTTTTAAATATGGAACCTAACAGTTAACTCTGTTATAATTGCGTAACCATAGTTGGTGCAAGTGGCCCTTTAGTACTAATCATGTATGTGGTATGTATGAATTACTTAACATACTTGGAATGCACGGCTTTTCCTGAAGGATACCAAAGGGCGCCATCTAGCGGATGTTTGGTGGTCTCATACCGCAGCATGCTCTCGAAATCCTCGAAGGTAGTTGGGTTGTCTCCTGTACTGCAGTTGTATACTCGTACTTCCCTAGACCTGTAAGACACATTAATGTTTTTATTACTTAGCGGGCCTAAGATGGTTATCCACGAATGTCATAAGATAATGCTATAAGTTGATAAACTGACAAGTTGCACGGATAGCGCGACGGTGACAGCTGCCAAATGCAAAGACATTTGACAGAACTGTTTAAATTTAAAATTATCAGAAATTGTCAGAACGTGCCGACAAACTATCGTCTTATCCAGCAATTATCAGGATATCAGCTTGACATCTTAGCCCCGCAGGTCTACTGTTCACAGAGCCACTATAATTAATCACTTACTGATCAACAGCAGTCTCCCAAGCGACGGCAATGAGCGTATCCACGGCTATATCCACCGGAAGAAAGTCAGTGTTGGCCCCGCATTTGACCGGAAACACGTGCAGGAGCCCCTTGCCGGCCGCCACGACTACCCCCGACGGGCCGTTCAGGTTCTCGATCCAGCCAGGGAAGGGGTGTTTCATGGCTGATATTACTGTGAAATTAAAAAGCTCATATTGTCACATTAAGCGAGAATCGGATTCCTATTTGGGCATATTTTAATTTTGTTGTCGTTTTTTTTTCGCGTCAGATTTGTATGAAATTTGGTGGGTAGGTAGAATTCCTTATTCTACGCTAGATCAATACGAAATACCAATATGCGAATTGGCTCTATCTCGAAGAGAATAATCTTCCTGCCTATCAAAAATCATTAAAATCTGACCGAAAAAAAAACGACAACAAAATAAAAATCCGCTCATTAAACTCTTTCTGTCCTTCACATAGTTCTACCTCAGAAACCATCATATGTATTGAGTTCACAAATATCTGTGCAGCTGAATGCATAATATGTAAACACTTACACCTTATTGTCAATGTCCTAAGGGTGTACACATTTTTTTGAGCCTTGGAAATGCTCATATATTTATGAACTCAACTGTACCAGGTAATAATCAATTTAAAAAAATCTATATAATTTAAATACATCTAAATTCAGCACCCTTCCATGTAGGAAAGCTACGATTATCTGAATATTTAATTTAATTTAATTTTAATTTTATTGATATTCAGGATAACAACAGCCGTAGATATAAACGAAGACATAGAAATGCTTACATAAAACAAGGCCAATAACAGTCATCCATTAGAATAATTAACTTAATGATTATAACAAAAATTTACGTAAATGTTAGTATGTTCAATACTTACAAATGCTCGTTATAATACATGTGTTTACATATTGACGTTAAAAGAGAAAAAAAAAAGGTTAAATTTATACAAAGTACAAAATCAAGACAATTAATCCAATACCCAACATGTTTAGCACCAATAAAAACCTTGCGAGATTACACAACCTACTCGTAGTACCCGGAAATACTTTTCATTTTAATGAACGCAACTGACCTATCGTTACCGTTCTCCTTTAATAAAATGAGAAAAAAAAAAATGAGACGAAAATTAAGCTTAAACTTAACTTTACTTTAACCACCTTTGAAAGTTATATTTTTCCTGTCAACAAGATTTACTTATTATAACTTTTATCGAGTACATATTTTATTTTATTTTAGTTAGTTATTTAAATTATTTACTTATTATTTGGCATTGTAATATGAGTAAAGGGCTACCTATTCATAAAATTTTAACTTTCGTCAGTCATACTGGCATGAATATTGAAGTATTTTCAGAGAGACAGAGTGATTGGGATAAAAATACATGAGATTTAACCGTATTTTCAATATTAACGGCTACTCATTCATTTATTCTAAGACTATCACGAAAAGAGCTTTGGTTCCCACTGAAAGGGCGTGTCAATTTATCATCCTTTGGGTATGGTATCCTAAAAAAGTATACCTATGGTAGGACGGAAGATAGATATCGGGTAGCCAGTGTTGCCATGTTGCTGTAGCGCCGTCTCTGCCAACGCCTTGGTGAACGTGTACGTGTTCGGTTTGGGCGCTATGTACCTGCGGATAGTTAGATACATTTACTACTGCAACATACATGGTATAGAGTCCGTCTATGCTAAGTTTTGTAGATTTGAATAGCACAGACCATGACAGTGTTAAACGACAAATTTCATAGAAGTTTGACGTTTAAAATAACTTTAAAGTTGAACAGTTAATTTGCTTGGAAGAGATACCGTGGTTTGACTGAAAGGCTAATAATAGAAGGCATGCAGCTTAAACACTGCAGCTTAATAATTTGCAATTTGGCATGTTCTCTAAGCGCTGTATAATACTGAAATTGTATTGTACACACTATATTGTGAATATTTCCGTGACCGTGGCAATAAAAATTTTTCTTTCTTTCTTTCTTTTCTAATGTTATGTAGCGTTTCTGCTAGAAGGGAAGGAATCAAACCTGCATATCTTGCATTTGTGGCAGACGTCATAACCATTAGACCACTCGGATCTAAATTTCGCGAGTAAATAAACGCAAACTCAAAAATTTTGATGATTTAAAATTTCAATGATGTTGTTTGCTTACTTACAATGTTCTTATTGTTTTCAATATATTGACCTTGAGATGAATACAAATAACTTAATTTAGCAAAAATGTCAAGGGTCTCCGCACTAGGCTTCGCCGGTATCGCGGAGAACCAATGACATCTGAGTTGTGCATCTGAGTAAGCTATGTACATTAGGTAAAAAAATTAGGTAAAGTAAACAAAAATATTGATATGGATTGGTCTAATTGCCGCTATCGCCAGGGCCATTTTAATTCATTTTATATGGAGTCGTGGCAATTAGAGTGTAGACACTTACAAGGAAACCCGATTTAGGCTATTTATTGAACAAATTAATGCAATCTGTTTTTAATTATAATTATGCATCAAAATTAGAAAGGAGTGGGTGACAAAACTTACTGATGAGTGATTCCAGCTAGCGTTGGGTCTGGCACGTGATCCGTGAGTGCTAGCACAGCTTCCAGAGGGGCTGGTGGAGGGTATACTTGCTCTTCTATTGAGGTTCGGTCTGAGTTACTGTACGCTGTTGATACATGGATGAAAGCCTGGAGAAAATATAAAATTGTACAATCTAACACAAATGAATCTGGTCACACCGTAACCCTTTTTTATGGTAGATCGATCAGTTCGGACCACCATTCAATTTACATCAACCATAACGATTACGATGACAGCATTATAGTTTTTTACACTTTATACAATAGAGATGATAATTAGGTTGAAAAACTATCATTCTAGTCCGTCAGTTAGATTATCAAAAATAATTAGACACGTATTTTATCCTTTTTCAGTTTAACTAAAATTTACGAAAATAAAGAGCATCAAAGTTCCGGGGTGGGGGCTGGTGACGTCACTACTAGGTAAGAATTGTACCTAAATAGTGACGTTACACGAAACTTGAACACACTGTATTTTCGTCATTTTTGATTTGACGAAAAAAAGAAAAAATACGTGAATAATATTTTTTAATAATGTAAAAGACGGACTAATTTTTTTGTCGTCTTGCCTATTAAGACAAATACTATATTTTTGGTTGATCTAATAGTATACATTTTCAAACCAATAAAAACACATTTTTAGAATGATCGTCAATAGCGGTTTTGCATGTTGGGCAGCTTAACTAAATAACTCCAGTAAAGCACAATATACAATTTTAATCCCGTTTTATCCCGTTTCAAATATTAATTATAATTCCAGTAAAGACTCGATACTCGACACATTCTGGTTGACCGCTTTAAAAACACTACAAACACCTGACTATGGTTCGCCCCGAACGCAAAACGGTGACCTCGCATTCGAAGATATTTATCTCATTTAATTTAATCACCTACCTTACTTCACGACGATACGATCAAGTATCGTTGAGTTATCATCAAATGAACAATAATGTCATTCTCAAAAAACATGTCTACGATCTAATTGCCGCGACCTATTTTTTCATACACAATATATGAAAAGGGTTGTGGTAATTAGACGCAAAGACATATTCTCAGAGAATGACCGAGTTATCGCCGAACAAACATAATTTAACAAACGCTAGATTGTTCAAGAGACCCAACAACAATAACGCACCTGCATGTTGGGCAGCTTGTCGCACAGCTCCAGTAACCGTATGACACTGCGCACGTTCTGGTCAACCGCCTTTCGCAGCTCTTCGTCGAACTTAAGCGTCGCTGCTGAGTGGAATACCACTGAGACCTGTCAAAATATGTATATTAGCGACGACCCAATTGTTTCTGGCAACTGTGGTTACCAGCTGTTATCCTCCATTTTACTACGCAATAGAGTCCGCCAATAAATATGAAGCAACTGAGTGGTTAACAAAATATTCACTTCAGATAAACAATATTTATGGGCGTTGGTGGCGCAGCGGTATGACGTGAGACTTTCAATCCGAAGGTCTCGGGTTCAAATCCTGCCGGCTCGTACCAATGAGTTTTTCGGAACTTATGTACGAAATATCATATGATATTTACCTATCGCTTTTCGGTGAAGGAAAACATCGTGAGGAAACCTGACTAATCCCAATAAGGCCTAGTTTACCCTCTGCGTCGGAAGACCAGATGGCAGTCACTTTCGAAAAACTCCATGCTCTCTGAGTCATGACTCACACTAGAACGAGACGAGACGGAGCGGGACGGGACGATGTCCCCCGAGCCTCCCATCACCACTTTTGTCTTCCAGCCCTTGTAAGCTTTTTGACACACATACAGACAGACAGACAGACTGAGTCGCACCATAAGGGTTGCTTTTTAACCATGCAGAATCAATTTTACTTGCAGAATAAATTTTTGAATTTTAAATAATAAAAAATAAAAATAATAACACTAGGCCCTACTCATAGTGCTGTGTTTCTGTTGGTGAGTAAGTTCGCCAAAGCTCCAAGAGGATTCACTGTGTTGACAGCTGGGGACCCACGGAGCAAAGCTTGCCCCTTTAGCTGTCAACACAGCGAATCCTCCTTTTTTTAAAGGGTCGGCAACGCATATTCAACACCCCTGAAGTTGCAGGCGTCCATAGACTACGGTGACCGCTTATCATCAGGCGAACCGTATGCTTGGGTCTCACCGTAGTAGTATTTTAAAAAAACAAGCGTCGTTTTTGTAGTACTATCAGTATTACAATAACTAAGTAGCATTTTCATTTTCCCTAATGCTACAAAAAAGTATAGTTGCGGAAACTCATTTTACGTAAAGACATTTTCCTCGTGACCTCTTTCACCTACTTTATCACATTACATAAGCAGTTTTACATTGATGTAAAACGTTGCCTATAAACATTAATGTTTACCTTGTTCAATGTACATATTTTCAAAATCATAAATACAGTATTTCCTTAGCCGGACTGCGGAGCCAGGGTACCGATTTAAGGAATGTCATTGCTTCGATTCGAAAGTATTTGCATCTTGCTCTTTCTCATTGGTGGGAGTGAGTTGTAAATACTTTCGAATCGACAATTCGAGCCCGAATGCCAATTCATGGTAGAGACTCAGTATACAAAGTAATCATAATCATAACAATCGGTTCAGTGTTTTTTTTAATACTACGTCAGTGACAAACAAGCGTACGGCCCGCCTGATAGTAAGCGGTCACCGTAGCCTATGGCCGCCTGCAGTTCCAGGGGTGTTACATGCGTGTTGCCGATTTAAAAGAAGGGAAGATTCGCTGTATTGACAGCTAAAGGGGCAAGCTTTGCTCCGTGGGTCCCCAGCTGTCAACACAGTGAATCAGTGAATCCTCTTGGAGCTCTGGCGACCTTACTCACCAACAGAAACACAACACTATGAGTAGGGTCTAGTGTTATTAAACTGCGGTTTTCGGTAAGGTGGAAGGAGGTGCTTCCCCAGATGGGCTCTGCTCCAGATTTGAGCGAGACGACATTCGTTGTGCTGTACCCTACCACACTAAACGATATGCATCCGCTGTGCCCATACATCTCTTATGTGGTTTAGTGCAAAGCACTGACCGTGAGCAGTGGTAGACGCTAACACACTCGCTAGATTTCTATTAAATTTAAAACTCACGATACACACAAAACACACGTCGTTTTGCTTTCGAACATCTGGAGAGTACTTAATAAATACAGAACTGGCAGAATTACTCACATCTTGCAGGTATAAGGCGGCGTCTGGAGCCAATCCTAGCCCAGGTGCTGCCACGTCGCCTTCCAGCACTCGTAACTTATCCAGCTGTGATGGGTTCCGCTGTCGGACTACGTCGAACACCTGTGAATATTATATAATTTAAACTTTCGTGAGTCATATTTTTTTTTATACTACGACGGTGACAAACAAGCATACGGCCCGCCTGATGGTAAGCGGTCACCGTAGCCTATGGACGCCTGCTACTCCAGGGGAGTTACACGCGCGTTGTCGAACCTTTAAAAAAGGAGGATACTGATATTAAATTGCAACGGTTAACACACACGTATTTTTATCACAATAGGCGTGACATGTTTCGACTGCATCGGGCAGTCATCGTCGGACAGAGAGAGTGGTGTTATCACCTGCGCGGCTCGGGCATCACTGCCCGAGACCGGCGTAGGTAACGGGTCGCGCGTGACGAAGCAGGCTGATTCGAGCAATCCAGCGCCGTCGTTGCGGGAGTCTGAGTCCTCCGCGAAGGTGACAATACCACTCTGTCTGTCCGACAATGACTGCCCGATGCAGTCAAACTGCCAACTACCAACTAGTCTAGGAGGCCGTATATAAGTGATATAACTTATAAATCATTTTTAATTTCGTGTTTAATAAAGTACTTTAAAAATATATGGAAATGATCATGTGGCTTTTTTCGTATACGTGATTAGACGTAAGACTGATGTTACCTGTGATTCTTTAAGTGCTTTCAGCCTCTCGGCAGGCGTGGATCCTTTCTTAGTCCTCAGCAACAGATGTAAGTTGGATATGTCGGGGCACGTCGACAGAAGTCGCTCTACCAACACCTGGAAAGGACGCAGGTGTTACAAGTGTGTACGTGTTAGAGGCACGAGGTGTTACCCAAAGATGTTAGAGTCCAGCTTTAAAGGTTTCGTTCTCTGAGAATATCAGCGGTTGGGTATAATTACCACCTCTTCTATTTCGATATATTTCCGGCGTACGCACAGTAAATGTCGAATGAATCGATGGATTCCACAATAGGATTCCAAAGGAGAATCTTGAGCATATTGAAGGATTCAAACATAGACGAAAATGATTTTGATACCGTGTGACACCGATTTTCACACCAACTATTATGAAAATAAATAAAACCAGAAATAAATGTAGCCCCATCATACGAATACTAGATGTTAGATAATAACTGAAAAAGTATAAACGGAAAAGTGCCACTTTTCCGAACAGCAGGGTGCGTAGCCAAGATGCCAATCGCTCACGCTCAGTCGGTAACGAAACGCAACTGTCATTGTCACACTAATAAGGAAGAGTGATAGAGAGAGGTAGCTACGATACGTTTTTAAGCGTAAGCGATTGGCATCTTGGCTAAAGACGCAGGCCTGTGATGATAAATTTTGGATGTGTCATTTGCTGGTAAGGTGTTAGTTTTTCCGGCAAGATGGTAAACCTGTATTTTTTATCAGAATAACCGCAGCGCTATTCGTGTAACAACTAATCAATCTGTCAGTTTATCAGTTTATAGCATTATCAGATTACCATAGTGACATTTGATAAAGCATCATTATGCTGCTGGTGGTGTGAAAAAAGAAACAAATGAATCAGACCTTCCCCACGAATCCAGTGGCGCCTGTGATGAGCACAGAGCGACCCGCGAAGAACTCTGGAATGAGCGCTCCACTGCGTTGGTCGCGAGGGGCCACCATTATGCGATATTTGGATTATAATCTGAAACAAAGGATTTAATTTGCAGCTAAAATACCTGGATACCAGTGTGCGTACCATGAATTGCATTCGATTGCGACTGCGGCATTCGACAGTAAGTCCGTCTCGCTCCTCCTGCCAGAGTAATGGTAGGAGCGAGACGGACACACTTTCGAATGCCGCAGTCGCAATCGAAAACAACTCATGGTAACGATGGTAACTACGTTACACAAGTCATCAAAAATATGTCATAACTGCTAAGTCAAACATTCGCAAATATATTTAAGCACTTCCCGGCTTCATTGTCATCATTATACAAATAAGTCGAGTTAGCAGGTTATAACCAATGCTTGCATCTATAGTTCCGTGTTAATATTCGTGTACGGTCAACCCATTGGAACCCTAGGCCCATAGGCCACTCTAGAACTAGGGTTTCAGATTTCTCGGCCCATTTGTATTCTCGATTCGAGAAATCTCGAGCCCAAATTCTCGAGTCTTTTTGAACGATGGTAGTTTAAAAAAATCAAAAAAATCAAAAATCAAAATATCTTTATTTTGCGTGAAATATGGTACAATAGGTGGATTGAAAAACAAAGAAGCACATACACATTTCACCAGTAACTGGCATGCAAAAAACAAACACAAGCTTTATATACAAATTGAGCTTACAATAAATCTTTAAATCTTTTTTTCGATTCCGTTAGTAGGCAAACCTCTCAAAATAGACTGGCCTATTAACATCATCGTATTTTATTCTTGTATATAATTTTTTATGGCTATAAATTGGGAATGAGGCTTATAATTTGTATAGTAGTGTGACTAATTAAAAACATGAATCAAAACATTTATTATAGTTTACAACTGTATAATATTACTCATTAAATCAATTACTTAGTCATTAAATCAAAATAAAACATTTTCTGTTTATTCTCATTCAAGTAAATTGTTAAGTCTAGTTGTACGACGTAAAGGCGTGCCCGCTGCGCAAGCTTCGAGAATTTTCGAGGCGTGGACATTTTTTTCTCGTCTCGACTCTCGAATAGAGCCGAAATTCTCGAGTAGGTACTCTCGAGTTCAAGAGATCTCGAGTAGAAACCCTATCTAGAACCAAGTCAAAATGAGAAGCAGTAAGAGATTTCTTACAATGTATATTATAGCGTCCTACAGTGGTCTAGGGTTCCAATTGGTTGACTGTACCTAGGGGAGAGTCGGCTATATCGTACCGCCGGTTAAATCGTACCACCTCTAGATTTCCTACTTAACAACCTATTTTACTTGCTTATGGGACAACCAACAGAGCTCCTATATCATCAAATAAAAAATGACAAAAAGTCAAGAATGAACTTGAGAGAGAAAAAAATAGATTTTCGTCGGACTCGATGTAACTTTGATGTTATTTCGTAATTGTATTACTTGTGATCTACGAGTAGATAGATTACAATACAGAATTAACAGTATTTTACTACAGTATTTATCAGCTTTACTGAACAGTATTTACACGTTGTCTAAGTTTTGTGGTTAAATATTTTATATTATTGAAACTATTAAATAATATTTAAAACGGGTCACTCACGTAATTTAGTCGATGTTGACCCGTTTTAAATATTATTTAATATGTTCGAGTCTCACGAGAGTTTTATAGTTAAAATTATTGAAACTGTCAAGTTGTCAACTTAATAAAATAAACATCGAATTTCAGATGGTCCATCAGCGATCAGTCAGTCGGTAACGAAACGCAACTGCCATTGTCACACTTAAGGAAGGGTGATAGAGAGAGGTAGCTACGATACGTTTTTAAGCGTAAGCGATTGGCATCTTGGCTACGCACGTTGTGCGGTTTCGACAAGTCATAATCGATTTAAAAAAACAGCTTTGCCAGAACAGAATCGATACCTCTAGGATCCAGGAGGATATTGACGGCGATTTTAGACAGATTTCGTAGCTCTACAAGTCGTTGGCTAAATTCACAGTCGAGCTCTTAACTAGCGTAAGATATTTTCGTCGAAATTCGTCTCTTTACCTTTGTTTACCTAGACGTATTTCTATTTCGCAAATATGACTCCGTAAATCAATATTGACCAAGCCATGTAAATGTACCTATTCGTTATATGCAAAACTAAGTGGCAGAATCATGTCTGTGAAATGGCTGTTTATTTAAGTACCGGAAATGTCATGTTTTAAGACTTTTAAGCAGTATATCGTTGAAATATATACAGTAAGTATACTACTACGTAACTTACTAAACTACCTACTCTACCTACCTTAAATCTAAAATCGGTCCTTGAGGCATTGTACCTAGGATGCTTCGGACGAGACTTCGGATTTATCCCATCCATGGTACATAATGTCGATTTCTTTCGCTTGTTTTCCAGGCTTTTAGGATATTTAAGGATGACTTCCACTAGGATGGGACGGGCCGGGGCGCGACGGGACTATCTATCAATTGCTATAGAAAAATCACGTGATAGCTCGGAGCCCTCGGAAGTCACGTGATGTTTTCTATAAAAGCTGACAGATTGTCCCGTCCCGGTCGCATCCCGGTCGGTTCTAGTATGAGGCATCCTTTACGCTGAATCCATACTAATATTATAAATGAGAAAGTGTGTGTGTGTTTGTTTGTCCGTCTTTCACGGCAAAACGGAGCGACGAATTGACGTGATTTTTAAGTGGAGATAGTTGAAGGGATGGAGTGACATAGGCTATACAATAAAATTGTAAAGCACGAATCAAATCATTTATTCAATGTAAAAAATGTTTTGATTAATTTTGTTTAAGTAGTCACATTACTATATATATAAATTATAGATTAAAAGTAAAGTAAAGTAAAAGTAAAAGTAAAAGTTGTTTATTTGCCAAAAATTATACAAGTTTAGTTGAAAGAGATTTTATATACTATTACAGAAAAAGTGACCAAGGCCCTAACTAGGGCGTCTGCCGCGAAAGCAGGAGGTCGCTGGTTCGATCCCAGCCCTGCTCACCGGGGCCTTGGTCACTTTTTCTCAAGTCTATAACATCTCTTTCATTTTATAATTGACATTAGGCTACTTTTCGTCTCTTTATAACGCGAGCGAAGCCGCTGGCAAAAGCTAATTTATGATAAACGCCATTAGGGTTATCTTAGGCAAGTGTTTCTTGTGGTTTGTTGCAACCCGGAACACATGCACGTATGCAGTTGACATGAATTGAAAGCACATGATCATCATTAGTGATGTTCTCAAGCTAAAGGTAGGTATTATCTGTGGTCGATACGGCGCTACGCTACTGCCACAAAATCCTGATACCTTTAAGGATGACTTACACTAGCACGGGACGGGATGGGACGGGACGGGGCGGGACGGGAAAAATCTGTCAATTTCTATAGAAAGAATCATCCTCGGGTGTCCTTGGATGTCACGTGACGTTTTCTATAGAAACTCACAGATCGTCCCGTCCCGAGCCGAAAACAGCATCATATCAACACCACGATGCCACTAGGTAATGCCCGAGAACTTAAACATGTGTAGTCCTTGAACAGAAAAGTGCCACTTTGATCCCTCCCAGCAGGGAAGAAAAGTGCCACTTTGATCCCTCCTAGCTTGAACAGAAAAAACCCTTTTATAAATAGGTGTGAAAGAATATATACCTGCCCGATTGTTTGAGTTGCAAACGTGACATATAACACGTGACAATGTGTGCTGAGTGAGGTAATGTTTAACTCGATCCTAATCCGTGACATTGCCAGCCAATTCACGCTAATAATCCTTATTAGGGTTCCGTGCCTCAAAAGGAAAAACGGAACCCTTATGGGATCACTTTTTCGTCCGTCCGTCTGTCTGTCAAGACCCTTTATCTCGAGAACGCGTAAAGGTAGCAAGTTGAAATTAATACAACATACACAGGTCTGCGGTCCCTTGAAGCTGTACAAAAACCAAACTTCTATGTCAACTCAATCAAAAGATATGGCCGTTTATGTCGCATTTCCCATACATTTGCAATGGGAACAAAAATTTACAGGGTACTTCCCGTTGACCTAGATTTCATGAAATTTGGCAAAAATCAAGAGCTTTTAGCACAAGTACAGGGAAAAATCCGAAAACCGCAATATTGCCGCGTACTGAGTTCCGTGCCAGTATTTTTAAGGTCATAAATGGGGGGGGGGGGACATCCTTTGGGTTTGAGCTAGTTCGACTCACACTTGCCCGGTTTATCTAGTATAAGCATAGAGACACACAAAAACACCCTAAAGTAGTCTGGAAGAGATCGCTTATAGCGATAAGACCGCCTGTTGCTACCTTTATATACCTAATTTGTAAAGTTCTGTTTTTTGTCTGATATGTGGTGCAATAAAGAATATTTTACTTTTACTTTAGGTACTTTACTTTAAAAACACGTCGCAGCGGACACGGCTTTATACACCTAACTGGCCACTTCACGTCAAATCAAATACTTGATAATAAAACATAATACAAATACTTGATTGTCAATGTCATGGTAAATATTTTGTCAGTTAAACGCACATGGTAATTATTTGTATTTTTCCTTTCGGTAAATTACATAGATATGTATGGAATAAAAGTACTGGATACCCTATCAGCCGAAAAAAATTACATAAAAGGGTTGCAGTTGAAGCTAAGTTCCGACCGAGACTTCTTTTTTTGTCTCGGCCGAGACCGAGACCGAGATTAAATTGACTTCTCGGCCGAGACCGAGATCGAGATTTTATAATAAATACGAAAAACGCGCATTTTCCACAAAAAACATGTAATAGTCAAGAATGAAACTGTTGTTTAATATATCCATCACTAAAACACAACATTTTACAGTCAAAGCTTGAGAAAAAAGTGTTAATTTGGATTACGTACGATAACACGGTACACTATAAAATATTGCTTAAAATACCCACCAAAATCGCAAAAAGTGTCAAAATGGAAGGTTCGGCCAACGCCGAGAGCCGAGACCGAGATCTCGGCTCGAATTTTGGCCGAGACTGCCGAGACCGAGACCGAGATCGAGATCTCGGTCGAACCTTAGTTGAAGCACTTTTACATATAGTTTTGTTTGGAACGTGACATTTCGTTAAGTGCCAACAGCATCTGACGTTTCAACAGTGTTGGTAGTTCTGTGCATTAATTTGACACTTAATCTTTTTCTTACGAAACATTTATCGTTTGTATTAATGCGAAATTGATCGCTAATGTCATTCAGACCCACTTTTTTTGACCTTTTTGATTTGCTTTGTGTATCTATTTCTCTTGCTAATGGTAAATTTACACAAAAAACTAGGTAATTATATGTAAAGATTTCTTAACAATTGTAAAGCATGAATTAAATCATTTATTATTTATAATAAATGGTTTGATTCATATTTTTAAGTAGACACACTACTTTAAATAAATTATAAATTGAAAGAGATGTCATACTCGTATACTACAGAAAAGTGAGCAAGGAAATCACGGCCGTGATCGGGTAGCCCAGTGGTTAGGGCGTCTGTCGCTGGTTCGATCCCAGCCCTGCTCACCGGGGACCTTGGTCACTTTTTCTGTAGTATATGACATCTCTTTCAATTAGTAAGAATTCTTAATTTATATTTAGAATTACTTATTTCAAAATAAAGTGTCATCACCTTAATACATCCCTAAACTTGATAATTAGACTATGATATAAAAGGTGAATAAACAAACACAAAGATTAACAGTTTTAGATATGCGACCTCCCATACATATTCTGTATGTTGATCAATTATCATAATTATCGCGAATGTCACATGTATACACATTTGGTAGAATGACTGCTTCCATTGTTTTCTAGTTTTTTTCTTTAATAATACTGTCACTCATTAAAAAACAAACAAGTCAATTGACATTTATTTAGTTACAGGTGCAATGACTTAACATTAAATGAAATGAGAAATTCATTTAATTTCAAAATATATACAGAGAGTGTAACTTACCTAACTACCTACCTCTACCTTGAATCTAAAATAGGTCCTTAAAGGCATTGTACCTAGGATGCTGGCGGCATTTCCTCGTTGTATCGCAATGCTCATACGTTGTGCGAGGAAGCCACCAACTCTTCGGTCACCAGTTACATCAACAAATAATGAAATTAAATCATTAAGCATAAAATGACTAACTACAGACAAAATAGTTTTCTTAACCGTGCTAGCCGTAACTAGAGTTTGATGTAGATATATTTAATTGTATAATTCCTTCTGTGAGGCGTAAATTAATTGAAACATATTTTAATTAGACGTTTGTATGCAGTGTCCTGTAGGTATCGATATTTACAAGCGGTTCGTGTCTTTTTTTGTTTTCTATCATTATTTTTATTTATCTTCTTTTATACGTAGTACCTATTGTCAATCTTGTCATAGATGTAGCATATTTGAGAGTAAGCGAGGGCTATTAGTTACTTTATATTTTGCATGTGTTCGCGTCGTTGATGTGTTAAGTGACTGTTTTTTATACAACATCTATTTGTGAGTTCCTATAGTAATTGGCTTTGGCTCTGTGTCTCTATTTAAGTTATATTTTTGTTTTACTAGCTGTTGGATCTCCTTGAATAAATAATAATAAATAATAAAAGCTTATGCTCTAAAAGTGGAAAATTCATGTCATGACCTCGGATGGGCCTCGAACCCCAACTCTGACATACCAGCTCACCGCTCTTCCAACGGAGCTATCGAGACTACACCCGTGGCCCCAAAGCCCCTCGTGGCCCTCGGTATCTCAATGAGCTGGTATCTCATATCTTATATAGTATATCGGTCATTGGTCCGGGTTAGTGCATTACCTATACAGTGTGTAAATCGAACACGGACGAACCTCTTAACGGTAGTTAGTATAGGACATACGAAATGTAATTAGGTAACTTTTAAATGAAATTCCAATTAAAATTTTATGTAATGCAAACATACTCGAGTTAAACATTCGTTGACAACTGTCAGCGTCAAATATTTTATAGTACATTGCTGCTGCAAATTTTATTAAAAAAATAATTATTATTACATTAATCTCGATCAGCTGAATCAACACTTTTCCGCAACTGCAGGATTTAGTGACTCTATTAAAGTTAATACTTTAAATTACCTTTCTTCTCTGCCGACGTCTTGTTTCTCTCCTTTTACATTTAGCCAGTTCATTGAGGATGATGTCAAGAAGAGCATTTTAAATATCACTTCTAACGCCGTCGGTGTTGATTGCATTAGCCGCAAAATGATCCTTCCTCTCCTTGACTTTCTTCTCCCAATTATTACGAGTATTCTTAACTATTCCATATCATCCAGTATGTTTCCTAGTGTATGGAAGAATGCTAATATTATTCCTTTACCCAAAAAATCAAACCCGTGTTCTTTTTCTGATTATCGTCCTATATCTATTCTCCCGTTCTTATCTAAGGTCCTCGAGCGGCTAGTGCATCAGCAGTTAACTTCTTTCTTAAATAAACCTTTTTAATCTGTACCAGTCTGGTTTTCGTCCTGGTCACAGTTTTTTTTTTTTTTTTTAATACTACGACGGTGACAAACAAGCATACGGCCCGCCTGATGGTAAGCAAGTACATCTACGGCTTTAATTAAAGTAACTGATGACATCAGATTGGGTATGGATAACAGGCAACTCACGGTTCTTACACTTTTAGATTTTAGTAATGCAATATAATATAATATGATTTTAATAATGTCGATTTTGAAATTTTACTAGCCTTCCTACGCTCTCTGAACATTGCTCCTGAAGTGGTGGACTGGTTCGGCAGCTACTTGGTTGATCGTCGGCAAAGAATAATGGTGGGCACCTCTAATTCTTCTTGGTGCAGCACGCTAGCCGGCGTTCCGCAGGGTGGTGTGCTGTCCCCGCTAATGTTTTCCATATTTATAAATACAATTACTCTTAATATTTCTTCTTTTTATCACATGTATGCTGATGACCTCCAAATATATTCTCAGGGCGCATTAAGTGACCTTCCATCTGTCATTGATAGAACGAATGATGACTTGTTGCAGATTTTAAATTGGAGTCGCGATTATGGCCTTAAAGTTAATCCACTCAAAACTCAAGTCATCATAATTGGCAGCAACAAACTTATTTCTAAAGTCGATTTCGGAAATCTCCCTAAAATAGTTTTTGACGACATTCAAATTCCTTTCTCAAACCGCGTCAAGAATCTTGGCCTTATTATGGATCAATGTTTGTCCTGGGTACCGCAAGTGAGTGAGGTGAGCAGGAAGGTGTTCGCCGCTGTAGTGTCTCTCAGACGGCTCCGTAACTTTCTGCCTATTGCTACTAAAATTGCGCTTGCTCAAACTTTACTTCTTCCCATTCTTGATTATGTCGATGTCTCCTATCCCGATCTCTCTGTGGAGCAACTAAACAAGCTTGAGCGTCTTCAAAATGTTTGCATCCGGTTCATATATGGGTTACGCAAATATGACCATGTTTCCAGTTTTCGTTCTCAACTCAAGTGGCTTCCTATCCGTCATCGTCGTAACTCTCATATACTCTCTCTCCTTTACTCTATACTTTTTAACCCTGCAACTCCCCGCTATCTCAAAGAACATTTTACTTACTTAAATTCTGTCAGATGCTCTCATAACTTACTACTATCCGTTCCTTCTTCTTCTACTAAGTTTTTTAATTCTTCGTTTACTTTCCAGGCTGTTAAACTGTGGAACTCTCTTCCCCTTGACGTAAGACGTGCTCAAACTATAACTGCCTTTAAGTTGAAACTCAAGGAATACTATCTGTCTCTTCCTTAGCTTTTCTTCTTTGACACTGTCGTTTCTCTTCTTCACTCATCGTTATGTATATATATATTATGTATGTATGTTTACGTATGTATTTATTATGTATGTATGTTTATGTATGTATGTATGTTTTATCGTATTATTATTTTGGTATGTATATTTATTGTGTGTGTTGTTTGTGTGCTTTTGTTCATCTCTGTGCCACCTAATACATTTTCAACCGACTTCAATATTTCAAAAGGAGGAGGTTCTCAATTCGACTGAATTTTTTTTTTTATTTTTTTTTTTTTTTTTTTAATGGATGTTCACTCATAACTCCGTCATTACTGAACCGATTTGAATTTTTTTTTTGTTTTCTAAAAGTAGACGGTTCCTGGTTGGTCCCGTTTTTTTCAAAATCCATTTCTGATGATGGGATCCATGAGGAACTGAGGGAACTCCTCAAATTTGAAAGGCACATGCATGCTGATTTGGGTGATTTCTTAAGAAACTCGAGCATTTCTTTACGAAAATCATCAATTTGGTGGAGTGGACCTGATGATGAAGACCAGGGATGGCAAAGTGGAACTGCTTCGTAATTCTCAGGACTATGATCCGATTTTAAAAAATATTTTTTTGTCTGTATATAGATGGTTTCAGAAATGTCCCGTTTTTTTCAAAATCAATTTCTGATGATGGGATCCATGAGGATCTGAGGGAACTCCTCAAATTTGAAAGGCACATGCATGATGATTTGGGTAGTTTCTTAAGACACTCGAGCATTTCTTTACGAAAATCATCAATTTGGTGGAGTGGACCTGATGATGAAGACCAGGGATGTCAAAGTGGAACTGCTTGGTAATTCCCAGGACTATCGTCCGATTTTAAAAAATATTTTTTTGTCTGTATATAGATGGTTTCAGGATTGTCCCGTTTTTTTCAAAATCAATTTCTGATGATGGGATCCATGAGGAACTGAGGGAACTCCTCAAATTTGAAAGGCACATGCATGATGATTTGGGTAGTTTCTTAAGACACTCGAGCATTTCTTTACGAACATCATCAATTTGGTGGAGTGGACCTGATGATGAAGACCAGGGATGGCAAAGTGGAACTGCTTGTTAATTCCCAGCTCTATCATCCGATTTGAGACATTCATCTTTTCTTTGTAAAGAAATACCTTCAAGATAGTCCTATTTGATTATAGTTCTATTTTGATGATGGGCTTCATGAGGGATTGAGCGAACTCCTCAAATTTTAACGGCACATGCATTCTGATTTGAGGGTTTCCTTAAGTAACTAAAACAGTGTTTTGGCGGAGCCAAAATTTTGATGAACTTGATCTGATGATGAAGACCAGGGATCGCAAAGTGGAACTGGTTAATAAACCTAGCTCTACTTATTATCCTAGTTGTGACATTCATCTTTTTGATTTGATTTATATTCTGATAATGGAGTTCTAGAAGAATTCAGAGAACTCTTCAAATTTGAACGGCAGGTTAATTGTGATTAGAGGGTGTTCATAATTAGCTTAGGCATTTTCTTACTGTGGCCATCATTTTGCTGGAGTGGACCTGATGTTGATAATCAGGGATGGCATAATGAATATGCTCGTTAATTTACAGTCTGTCATCCAATTTAACACATTGTTATTTTGTTTGTTTAAAGGTCTACAAGGGAGTTCCGTTTGATTATACTTCAAATGTAATGATGGAAGCCCTAGGACATTAAGAAAGCTCCTCAATTTTCAATCGTACACGTGCGGTGTATTGGATATTTGTGAAGTAAACTGGCTAACTCAAACAAATTCTTAATTTCACTTTTGCCGGGAACCAAATGAAGTCGGTTTTTTTTTCTTAAAAATTATTTCATTTGATCTGTACTCCACTACCCAAAGGTTGTCTGGAAGAGATCGCTCTTTAGCGATAAGACCGCCTGTTGTTACCCCTTACTGTTACTGTTCTGTATTATTATTTTCTCTTGTAACTGTATTTCATCTGTGTGAGGTGTGCAATAAAGAGTATTGTATTGTATTGTATTGTATGGGGTCATAATTAAGTGTAACTTAAAAATATGTTTTAATTATTACATACCACTAATGAATTATATGTTTGATTAAATTTATCGCCCGTATTAGACTTACACACTGTATAAAAAACGTACATAATTCAGGAACAAATATTCGTGATAAACACACAAATACATGCCGGATTCGAACCCAGGACCGGCGTTATAAAGTCAGTAGGTACCTATTAGGATAGGGAAGCCTTATGTACTTTTTAGGAAATGCAAAACCAGTTTTTTAATTAAAATTATATTGAGTTGCTACCTGTTGTGCTTGTATCTTTTATTGTATTTTTGTCTGTTCTAAATTGTAATTGTTGTATTTTCATGTCGTATAGTTTAGTATAGTATAGTTGTACACGCTGTATAGTTTCAATAAACTTATTTTACTTTATCTCTATCTCTTTTTCTCGTCTATGAAGAATTAACATCCATGGGCTTCCTGCCTATAAAAAAATCGTATACTTAGCCCGGATAGCCCGGACACCTCGGAAGCCCCGTCCCGTCCCGTCCCGTCCCGTCCCGTCCCGTCCCGTCCCGTCCCGTCCCGTGCTAGTGTGAGTCATCCTTAATCATGCATGTTTTTCAATTTCAACTGAATTAAACCTGAAATAGCTTATTAATTTTTACATGTTTCGGAGCAAAGGAATTGTGTATTAGCTATTAGTGGAAACTGTTTTGGCTTATGTTTTAACTCTGTCTTTACCTTATTGTATAATTATGTGTTGTATGTTTCCCACATAAATAAATTAAAATTATTATTTTTATGAAAGAAACTGCTTATAATCTGTTATGTTCATACAAAAATAGCCGATATTGCATTCCCTAGATGAGCTTCACAGGGTCAGTAGGTAAGGGCTTGCCAACTAGGCTAGGGAAGCCTTATGTACTTATTAGGAAATTCAAAACTGGTTATGATTTGTATGAAGAAATCCGGTTACGTCCATACAAAAATAGCCTAATAAGTACTGGCTGATGGGTAGTCTGGGTGTGCGCAGAGCAATCGCCGCAAGCGCTTCTCACTCATGATTATGGGGCGCGGACCGTCCCGAAACATGTTGAGCTATTTTCGACTTTATAGACGTGAGTAACCCGGTCTAAGTATATTAATAAGCACTAGTTTTTTAAATATAAAATCCAACTTATGTCATTGTCCTCAGTTCTAGGTTCCACGGCTTCGAGGTTAACATTGAGTTTAATAGTATTTAAACAACTCTGTTTGCGATTGGTGTGACGCTCCGTATAAAAAGAGCCGTTCAAAGTATTTACTAACAGCGAGCGAAGCGACAACAAAAACAGTAAATATTCTGGAATAATGTGATTTTAAAATTTTAAATAATGAAAATGGGTTCACGCGGTTTTTTGTATTATTGGAGCTCCGGGTGTGTTTATTAGTTAAAATGTCAAAAAACCACGATAGTTTAAAAATGTAATAATATGATTATTAAAAAAAGGCACAAAATTTTGACTTTTGTTTAACAGATAAAACGATAATTCTCAAAAAAGTCTGCGGTCTAAATGCCGCGACCCATTTGTTCTCAAACAAAATATAAAGGGTTGTGGCAATTAGGCACAGCCGCAGATATTGTCACAGAATGCCTTAAACAAATATATGAAATTTTATATTAGGGAATATTGTATTAGCCGCCCATACATGTATAGAAATGATTTTTTTTTCACATCACCGCGAGTCCACTAGGTACTCGTCCCGACAGAGAAAAGTAGGTCATTGATTTATTTTAGCTAGAGTTAAACCACATCTCTTTCAAGCCAATGAACTGTCAAACTTTAGTATATTATTTTAAACGTCAAACTTCTATAAAAGTATAACGTTTACTTATTACTTTCACAGTTTATGCTCAAAATCTAGGAAACTAGCATAGATGGAGTCTCAAGAAATCGATGGAAAATATGATTAAAAAATACTTTTAGCAAATAGCAATTAAACAAACCAATCAACCACCAATCGGGCACTCTCACTCCTAAATGAACTGTCAGTCCAACTGCCCCAGGTTCATTTATTTTACGACTCCCCACGAACATTTTCCTCTGGGTTATATGTTTTTAAATTTAATTTTGTGATGTTTATATATTTATTTCTTTTTGTGTAATTATTATTAGTAACTCTATTGTAAATGTTAAATTATGTAGCATATAAGCGTCTTGGTGTTATTGCTGTAAGCTTGTATGTGTGTATAAATAAATGAAATGAAATAATAAACGAAAATCACAGGGAGAAGAAAATAGTGTATGTAAGTAAATATAGGCTTGTCTTTAGTAAACATTTTTTTAATACTACGACGGTGAGTAATAAGCATACGGCCCGCCTGAAGGTAAGCGGTCACCGTAACCTATGGACGCCTGCAACTCCAGGGGTGGTACATGCGCGTTGCCGACCCTTTAAAAAAAAGGAGTCCTCTTGGATTTCACTACCACTTATACAGTATCACTTTGTCGCCTGTTATGGTGTTAATAAACACGATTAATCCGTTTTAAGGTGACTATTGCAATAAATAATAATGATGGTAACAGAAGACAATATTATGTTAAATAGTAAGTCAGTTTAAAAAAACGATTTAAAACATATATCCTCATACCGTAATTTTTTTCAAGATAACTTAATAAAATATTTCATTAAGTTTTTTTTTAATAATCGCTCTAAAATTTGAATTTAAACACTTTAGAAGTGCCCTTTACAGCACTAAAGGGCTAAAAACGTAGGGTCATGGTGTTAATAAACGCGATTAATCCGTTCTAAAGAGCGATAACAATATTTTTAACAATATTATATAACTCTAAAAGTTTTAAAAAATGTGCCCCCATCTAACTTTTAAAATAATAATTAATTAAATTAGTATCCGTTTGAAATATCAAATAATGAAAATACCTATGAAATACAAAAACTCTCAACTCGTAATAAACAAAAATGCAATAAATAATATAAATACTCACTTTTCAAAACTTCACTTTAACACAAAACTAGAGATATCCTAAAAATGTCTTTATTTTCCCTAAAACTTGGATTTATCAAAATTGTTACTATTTAAGATTCCTTAAACACTTTACGTAATTATGTTAAGTAAGGTCAAGACGTGCTCACAGTCGGAAGAGACAAACAGACTGACGCTTATCTCATAGTAAACATTGTAGATATACATTAGCTATATATAGAAAACGTCATTAGGTACGGTAATTCCTAATGTTTGAAAACGTCATAAATCCCAAAATAACCTAATACGAGTATCATCAAGATAACACTGGGCGTCCCTTTTCGGAAATTTCATCACGTGACTTTCGACGTCTTTGAGCAATCACGTGATTCATTCTATAGAAATTGACAGATCGTCCCGTTCTGCCCCGTCCCGTCCCGTCCCGTCCCATCCCGTCCCGTGCTAGTATGAGTCATCCTTATTCGCATAATCCGTATCATATCTAATATTGTCTTCTGTTACTGCGATTGTTATTCATTGAAATTAAACACTTTAGAACGGATTAATCGCGTTTATTAACACCATGACCCTACGTTTCGAGCCCTTTACAGCACTCTTTTCATACTTATCAAATTATCATGACTTATCAAACCTATGAAATGCAATAAAATCATA
Source organism: Lathronympha strigana (assembly GCA_949128165.1). Taxonomy (NCBI): domain Eukaryota; kingdom Metazoa; phylum Arthropoda; class Insecta; order Lepidoptera; family Tortricidae; genus Lathronympha; species Lathronympha strigana. The sequence continues at coordinate 8,897,556 of OX421928.1, read as the reverse complement.
TACCGTAACGGTATAAAATGGTATGATAACATGATTACTCCGTTATAGTATTCCACCTAATAAAATTTACCTACAAAAAAGTATAATAGAAATCTTATTATACCTAAGTGTTTATAAATTGTTAATTAATTGTTTAATTTAATCAATATTAGAAATGAAAATGGACGTTTAAAAAAAAATTAAGTGTCAGATTGTCCCGTCCCGCCCCGTCCCGTTTTAGTGTGAGTCATCCTTTAACGATATCTTCTTTCTAGCGCTTCCCGGCTACGGCTCAGGGAGCCTGGGGTCCGCTTTGGCAACTAATCCCAAGATTTGCCTTAAGCGCTAGTTCTACAGAAGAGTGCGATCGTACCTTACAACCCAGAGGGTCTTTTGATACCAATCGCTTCTGGTGAAGGAAAACATCGCGAGGAAACCGGACTAATCCCAATAAGGCCTAGTTTACCCTCTGGGTTGGATGGTCAGATGGCAGTTGCTTTCGTAAAAATACCAACAGCCATGATTATATGCTAGGGAAAAATATGCCTTCCTTATTTTTTGACGATTCAGTTTATAGCTTTACGCACTATTAGATTACCTCTTAGGGTTAACTCGTTAATTGGTGATACTTCTATTTCATTGATACTACACAGAAAAATATACTTTAAAACATTTACAAAAATGTCGATTTTTCCAAAGTCAAGTTTCAATATAATATTTTTTCTACTCCAGCATTTCTATCTGTCAATTAGATGACTGACAGCGATATTAAAAAAGTATAAATTATAACGTTGTCTATGGTATTCCATGAGAACACTGCTCCTATGGATTTTCATACAATATATTAGCACTGTTGTTGTTTTTTTTTTCCTATAGAGGACATACCACATCTTCCAATTTCTGCCACCCTTTTCAATTTTGCTTTTTTCGCTATTTTAGATGTCGTAGAAAAACTAGCGTATGCAACAGCTCATAATTGGTTCATAAAACTTGAGGGTCGCCGTTACAAAACGAGACTAAGTCGAGTTTTGTAATAATAGACCCGAGAGACCCTTATTATATCACTGTTGCATAAACTACAATTAAGAGTTCAACCTTTTTGCAACGTATTTATTATTAGTATTAGAAAGTACCGAATTAGAAGTAACACGAAATAATGCTAGTTTACCCTAACTCGCTCTGTACAGTCCCCTTCAGATATATCGGAGCAGCCATGGTGGTCAAAAATATCTGCACAAGCACCTTCACAATAAAGGCGTGCTCGGGTATATGTGAGCACTTTCCCCCTCCGATATTTATATCCGACCAAAAGCATGTCGGGCCACGCTCAGTGTAGGGTTCCATATAGTTTTAACTAAACCGTCCCTCATAATAAGAGGCGTCTTATTATAAGACGGACAGACATGGCGAAACTATAATGGCTGTTCCACACCATGGGCCATCATGAGCCATACGGGACGTAGCTATAAAGCAGGACGGGATGGCAATATTGCGTATTATTATTATTGTTGTTTTTGGGCTAATGTAGTTTCCGCGTCGACCAGTTGTGATCTATTGTGGCAGCCCTTTATAAATCATTACTAATTCCCGTTGAGTCCAGAAAGTTCCAGATTCTTTGGACTGTAATGTTGTGTATCTCATAAGGTTGCAGTTCGTGCCTACCGGGGTGGATTATTTTGTGCATTATTGGTCCGCAGTATTGCATAACCTGTCTTACTCATAACTGCGTCCCATCATGGCCCATTGTGTGCCAAGGGTTTTCCTAATTGACTACCAAAACCTAAAAACTAATCAGGTAAAATTCCAGGTATCAAAAAGGCCCTAACGTCATCCTAATGTTATTGGCCCTAAAGACGCTGTGTATGACGTATATTGGTAATTGACGTCACATTACTACCTGGGATTATACGAAAATCGAACGATTGCGGATTTGTATCTCCATCTCTGTCACACTTGCATATTGGAGTGACAAAGAGGTATTCCCGTCAATGCCAATTTTCGATGTTCGTGGTAGGCGTGCTGGGATATAACACGTATTCAAAGAACTTATGGAACATTAAATTATTTTTGGATCAAATACAAAACGATGTTCGGAATCTTTCCGTGTTGGACTTTTCAAAAGTTAAGGGCTGTGAAGGTTGATTCTTATTTAAGCCTTATCCACATTAAAAAGTACCCTTTTTCTGTTGAATTGTATGATAAAAATCATGACTTCATATACACAAATTATAAATTGAAAGATATGTCGTATACTACAGAAAAAGTGACCAAGGTCCCCGGTGAGCAGGGCTGGGATCGAACCAGCGACCTCCGTTTTCGCGGCAGACGCCCTAACCACTGGGCTACCCGATTACGGCCGTGATTGCCTTGGTCACTTTTTCTGTAGTATATGACATCTCTTTCAATTTATATAATATAGTAGTGTGCAATTGTGCATACTTAAAAACATGATTCAAATCTTTTATTATAAAGAATAAATTATTTAATTCATATTAAAATATTTAGACCGGGTTACTCACGTCTATAAAGTCGAAAATAGCTCGACATGTTTCGGGACGGTCCGCGCCCCATAATCATGGAATGAGAGGCGCTTGCGGCGATTGCTCTGCGCACACTCATGATTGAATTGATTTAATTCATGCTTTACAGTTGTCCATGTACGAGCTGTTAACTATTCGCCACAGGAAAGATTGGCTCTACAGTTCATCTGAACACGCACTTTTTCTTTCCTGCGGTCAATAGTTAACAGCTTGTGGACATGTAGGAATGATTTTTATCATACAATGCAATAGAAAGGAGTTAATGATGTCATTTCACCATAAATCAAGAACACGGAGTACAGTGTCTCTCACGTGCCCGCCGCGTCGGCGAGTTACTTGTAGCCGCCGTGTGTGGCACTATAAGTCAGCAGACTGGGACGGGATGCGGGTGTTCTTTGCGTCTTACCCGTGGGGGCAGGTTTGCTTCACGCCGGATGATCCTGATATCGCTGCTGACTCTGTTGCTGACGTGGTGCTTCAGGGAATGGAACTTTTCGTTCCATCCTCTGCGGTACCTGTTGGTGGCAAAACCCAGCCTTGGTTTGATCGCTCCTGCAAAAAGGCGTCTCGCCGAAAGCTGGAGTGCTACCAAGCCTGGGTAAATGCGGCGGCGGTACAGGATGTAAAGACCAGCGCTTTAAAAAAGGAGTTTAACTTTGCCTCCAGGTCCTTCAAAAGAGCCATTGCCAGAGCAAAGTCGTTGCACATTGGTAGGATTGGCGAGAAACTAGAGCGTCTCCCCTCGGGAACTCGTGCGTTCTGGTCTCTTGCCAAAGCTATCCAGGGGAATTTCTGCACGCCGTCTTTTCCACCTCTGCACACGGGAAATGATTCGTTGGCCCACGACGCAAAAGACAAAGCCGATCTACTGGGTAAGCTTTTTGCGTCCAACTCGACTTTGGATGACGGGGGACAAGCGCCGCCGACTATACCGCGGTGCGAGAGCTGTATGCCAGATGTACAGTTCCGCCAAAGCTTTGTGCGTAAGGCTCTTCGCTCCCTCGACACCCATAAGTCCAGTGGGCCTGATGGAATCCCTGCAATTGTTCTCAAGATGTGTGCTCCTGAGTTGGCGCCGGTCTTAACGCGTCTTTTTCGGCTCTCCTACTCTTCTGGCGTAGTCCCGACTTCGTGGAAGTCAGCTTTGGTGCACCCGATCCCTAAAAAAGGCGACCGCTCAAATCCATCCGACTACAGGCCGATAGCTATAACCTCCCTTTTCTCTAAGATTATGGAGTCCATCATCAATCGTCAGCTCCTCTGGTACCTAGAGGATCACCAGCTGCTGAGTGACCAACAATACGGTTTCCGTAGGGGTCGTTCGGCTGGTGATCTTTTAGTTTACCTGACACATTGCTGGGCACAGGCGATAGAGAGTAAAGGTGAGGCACTGGCAGTTAGTTTGGATGTAGCGAAGGCCTTCGATCGCGTTTGGCACAAAGCACTTCTTTCGAAACTTCCATGCTATGGGCTCCCCGGGAAATTATGCGAATGGGTCAGCAGTTTTCTAGCAGACAGAAGCATTAAGGTCCTAGTTGACGGTGAATGCTCAGACTCAATGTCTGTGAATGCTGGTGTCCCTCAAGGCTGTGTGCTATCACCCACGCTATTCCTCCTGCATATCAATGACATGTTGCAAACTAGCGGCATTCATTGTTATGCTGATGATAGTACGGGTGATGCCTCCTACACCGGCCGCGCCAATATTTCCCGGGAAAACGTCATTGAGAGCCGGAACAAACTTGTGTCCGAAATTGAGACCTCCCTAAAAGAAGTCTCAGATTGGGGTCGACTTAATTTGGTCCATTTTAACCCTACAAAGACACAGGTTTGCGCGTTCACCGCAAAAAAACTTCCGTTCGTCGCGTCACCTCGTTTTGAGAGCACTCCCCTATCTGCCACAGCCAGTATTGGAATCCTTGGCGTTGACATCTCGAGTGAAGTCCAGTTCCGCGGCCACCTAGAGGGTAAGGCCAAATTGGCCTCGAAGAAGCTCGGTGTGCTCAATAGATCGAGGCAGTATTTCACGCCGGCCCATCGCCTACAGCTTTATAAGGCGCAGGTTCGCCCGCATATGGAATACTGCTCTCATCTTTGGGCAGGGGCACCTAAGTACCAGCTTCTTCCTCTAGACCGCATCCAACGGAGAGCAGCTCGAATTGTCAACTGCCAACGTATTTCTGATCGGCTTGATCCCTTGGCGCTGCGTAGAGATGTGGCCTCACTCTGTATTTTCTATCGCATGTATTATGGGGAGTGTTCCGAGGAATTGTTCGGATTAATCCCTGCCGCTTCTTTCCGCCATCGCCCTACGCGACAATATTTCCACTCTCACCATTTAGATGGTTGGCAGTCCTCAACTGTGCGCTTTTCCCGAAACTTCCTGCCTCGCACAGCTAAACTGTGGAACGAACTGTCGCCAGCGGTGTTTCCGGACCGATACGACCTTCAAACCTTCAAGAAAAGAGCGTACTCCCACCTTAAAGGCCGGCAACGCACTTGCGACACCTCTGGTGTTGCGGGTGTCCATGGACGACGTTAATCGCTTACCATCAGGTGATTCGTTTGCTCGTTTGCCCCCTATAGCATAAAAAAAAAAAAAAAAAAAAAAACACAAATGAAGTTTAACATTAAGTTTATTGTATTACTATTCAGATTTACCGTGAAAACATTATTTATAAATAATACATAGGTACTTAACACTGTACCTCTATTGTTGATAATTAATCAAAATAATGAGTACTTAATAATATTTTACTACGTATACATTTTAATTAGTAATTTCATAGGACACTTTTATATTTATTTATAATCTGAAATGACCTATTCTGCAACGCCCAACAAACCTCCATTAGCTAATTTATTGTCTTATCTGTGAGATATTTTATTCAGTACTAAAATTTATTTCAGTATTAAAATTTGTATTTGCAAATCATATTCGAGATTGCGAAAACTGGTTTTCCCAACATTTCGCAATTATAAACACACAATTTCGTTCTAAGGGATGACTCACACTAGAACGGGACGCGACGGGACGATCTGTAAGTTTCTATAGAAAACGTCACTTGATATCCGAGGGCTCCTAACTATCACGTGATTCTTTCTATAGAATTTCTTTAGAAAATACTATGATTTATATTAAATTCCACCGAAAATGTGCTAAATTCCTGAGCGTTTATAGAAATATGCTACGAATAGGACTAGGGCGGGACGATTTGTCGATTTCTATTATAGAATTTTACAGATCGTCCCGTCCCGTCCCGGCCTAATGTGAGTCATCCTTAGTCCTAGCATATTTGTATAAACGCTCATGAATTTAGCACATTATTGGTGTGATTTAACATAAATCATATCATAGTAATCAGCAACCAATTTACGTTAGTGCTATGAACCTATATTGCAGTAAAAATTTACATTTGAACTATTGTTTTTTTTCCATACAAAATAATTCAGCACGCAATGTATGGCTATTTTCAACCGAATTCAAAAAAGAGGAGGTTCTCAATTCGTGTGTTTTTTCTTGTTTGTTACCTCAAAAGTCCGTCATTACCGATTTAAAAATATATCTATTTATTTTTATTTTAAAAATAACATTTTGGTGGAACTGAACGGTAAACCTAGCTCTACATATCATCCGAGTTGTAACATTCATCTTTTTGATTTGATTTATATTCTGATGATGGAGCTTGAGGAATTAAGACAACCCTCAAATGTGGACGGCACGTCCATCGTGATTGGAGGGTTGTCATAATTAGTTAGGGCATTTTCGTACTGAAGCCATAATTTTGATGCAGTGGACCTGATGTAGAATGTGGGGATGAGTGCCAGCAAGATAGTGAGCGGTGCGATGGTGAAAAGTGGACGTCATATCAAACAATTCTTCAGAACACATCCCATTGTATACGCGATAGAACACACATAAGGAGGCAAAAGTCTCTCCTTAATTAAAACCATTCAATTAAACGAGTTTCCTTGCAACACGCCTTTGAATAAATAGTTGTAACACGCGATAGGCTGACCGAGTGACCACATAGGAATTTGAAGACCTATACATATCCAGTTATGCGTTGCTGCACTGTCACCTTATATATTGCGTCAACTTGCAAGAGTAAAACTAGGTACAGTCACCTGCAATAGTTGATGACTATATGAAGGCTGCAAAATAATCTTTTTTTTTTTTTTTTTTTATGCTATAGGGGGCAAACGAGCAAACGAATCACCTGATGGTAAGCGATTAACGTCGTCCATGGACACCCGCAACACCAGAGGTGTCGCAAGTGCGTTGCCGGCCTTTAAGGTGGGAGTACGCTCTTTTCTTGAAGGTTTGAAGGTCGTATCGGTCCGGAAACACCGCTGGCGACAGTTCGTTCCACAGTTTAGCTGTGCGAGGCAGGAAGTTTCGGGAAAAGCGCACAGTTGAGGACTGCCAACCATCTAAATGGTGAGAGTGGAAATATTGTCGCGTAGGGCGATGGCGGAAAGAAGCGGCAGGGATTAATCCGAACAATTCCTCGGAACACTCCCCATAATACATGCGATAGAAAATACAGAGTGAGGCCACATCTCTACGCAGCGCCAAGGGATCAAGCCGATCAGAAATACGTTGGCAGTTGACAATTCGAGCTGCTCTCCGTTGGATGCGGTCTAGAGGAAGAAGCTGGTACTTAGGTGCCCCTGCCCAAAGATGAGAGCAGTATTCCATATGCGGGCGAACCTGCGCCTTATAAAGCTGTAGGCGATGGGCCGGCGTGAAATACTGCCTCGATCTATTGAGCACACCGAGCTTCTTCGAGGCCAATTTGGCCTTACCCTCTAGGTGGCCGCGGAACTGGACTTCACTCGAGATGTCAACGCCAAGGATTCCAATACTGGCTGTGGCAGATAGGGGAGTGCTCTCAAAACGAGGTGACGCGACGAACGGAAGTTTTTTTGCGGTGAACGCGCAAACCTGTGTCTTTGTAGGGTTAAAATGGACCAAATTAAGTCGACCCCAATCTGAGACTTCTTTTAGGGAGGTCTCAATTTCGGACACAAGTTTGTTCCGGCTCTCAATGACGTTTTCCCGGGAAATATTGGCGCGGCCGGTGTAGGAGGCATCACCCGTACTATCATCAGCATAACAATGAATGCCGCTAGTTTGCAACATGTCATTGATATGCAGGAGGAATAGCGTGGGTGATAGCACACAGCCTTGAGGGACACCAGCATTCACAGACATTGAGTCTGAGCATTCACCGTCAACTAGGACCTTAATGCTTCTGTCTGCTAGAAAACTGCTGACCCATTCGCATAATTTCCCGGGGAGCCCATAGCATGGAAGTTTCGAAAGAAGTGCTTTGTGCCAAACGCGATCGAAGGCCTTCGCTACATCCAAACTAACTGCCAGTGCCTCACCTTTACTCTCTATCGCCTGTGCCCAGCAATGTGTCAGGTAAACTAAAAGATCACCAGCCGAACGACCCCTACGGAAACCGTATTGTTGGTCACTCAGCAGCTGGTGATCCTCTAGGTACCAGAGGAGCTGACGATTGATGATGGACTCCATAATCTTAGAGAAAAGGGAGGTTATAGCTATCGGCCTGTAGTCGGATGGATTTGAGCGGTCGCCTTTTTTAGGGATCGGGTGCACCAAAGCTGACTTCCACGAAGTCGGGACTACGCCAGAAGAGTAGGAGAGCCGAAAAAGACGCGTTAAGACCGGCGCCAACTCAGGAGCACACATCTTGAGAACAATTGCAGGGATTCCATCCGACACAGGGATTCAATCTGACACAGTCTTGTTTGTACCGCCGTAAGAGCGCATCACATATTTTTGCGGCCTTCATAGCGTCATATATTACTATTGCAGGTGACTGTACCTATTTATAGCTTGAGGTTTCTTCCGAGTCTTGAAACATTCGCTGATTACTGAATGCGTCGAACAGAAAAGTAGTGTACAGACCTTATCCACTAAATAAGAAAGCCTCAGATCACATTACACGAGATCTGAAACATTTCTTACTTTACAGGAGGAGAGGAGAGATTACGTACCGAGGTAATCTATTATTTCTGCCCTCCGGCCGACAAGCAGATAATTGCACTTGCCAATTCCTTGAGCAGAAAAATAGTGTACCTACAGACCTTGGACAGTAAATAAGAAAGCCTTAGCTCACATGTTTTACACCAGATCTGAGGCATTTTTTACTTTCCCAGCCTCGGTACGTAATCTAGGTACCTACTATTACTTTGGTCATAAGTGTCATAACTTGAGTTGAACGCTTTGAATTTCACACATTTTTTTGCACTTACCATTGTCATATACATAATTATAGATAAATAAGGCTGTTCAATGCAATTGTTTGTAAGCTTCTCACTTTACACGCGCATCACGCGTTGTTTAATCATTAAAGTAATTCGGTATAATCAATTCTATTTAATTGTTTTTATTTAAAAAAAAAGTATTGTATAACACTTATTTAAACTTTCACGATTTTCACACATTATATATTTACTAAAACGGGGCTTAATCGTGTATAGATTTTCGGATTGTCGGAGGTTTGTTTTCAAAATCTATACACGACTAGCATTCCGCCCGCGACTTCGTCCGCGTATAATGGGGTTCTTCCTACAGAGTTTCATACCTTGTTTTATCTTTTTAAAATGTGACTTGATATAACCTACATATAATACACATATTTTCTATTGCACTCCGCAAAAAGTAATTAATACTACTGATAACGTTTAAGTTTTTTATTAGGTAGATGTTGGCAACAGGCGGTATTATCGCTAAAAAGCAACATGTCTCTTATACGGACAACCATCCGGCATAAATTATTACCTGCATACTTAAATAACAAAGTTGAGTTGAAGTCTATGGATACAAAGGAAAACTTTCCGCCATAGAAACTTTCAACACTCTTTTCACCTCTTTATGGGTGGAATTTCCAAAAAAACCATGAAACCAGTTGAGACATTGGGTCCCTGGTCAGCTGACACAAATTCTTTTGTAAGGGCTCTGTCGGCGCGGCTTGTTGAGACTACGGGGGACCGTAGGGCTGGCGCTTACCTCTCCCAACGTATCGCCATAGCTGTGCAGAGAGGTAACGCCGCCAGTGTCATGGGGACCATGCCGCAGGCGGACCTTTTAGACGGGGTATTCTTTTTTTAATTGGGCTTTTGTAAAACTATAGCTAATAATTTCAGACGCGCCTTTGATATCGGTCCTCTGGTCAATACACATGTGGCGGGGGTGAGTGGTGCTGAGACGGGTGAAAGTTCAGTGAGATTTACCTCAAAGGAAGTCGATAAAATAATCTCAAACATGCAAAGAGGTAAATCACCTGGGCACGACGGTCTCAGCATTGAACACCTCAAACATGCTGGACAACACTTGCCGCCTATACTAGCTATGTTTTACTCATTGTGCCTCAATCACTCGTATTTGCCCAATCTGCTCACAAGTACAGTGGTAGTACCCATTGTGAAAAACAAGACTGGGGTTTTGTCAGACCCGAGTAACTATAGACCCATCTCACTGGCAACTGTAATTGCGAAGGTGCTGGACAGCTTGCTTAATGCTCAACTTTGCAAACACATTAAACTGAACGACTCACAATTTGGTTTCAGGCCGGGGTTGTCGACAGAGTGTGCAATTTTGTGCCTTAAGCAGGCTGTCAAGTACTATAAGGACAGAAACACGCCCATTTATGCGTGCTTTCTGGACTTGTCAAAGGCATTTGACCTGGTTGTGTATGAAAAGCTGTGGGAAAAACTAGAGAAAACGGGAGTACCAAGTGAATACGTTTCTTTACTTAAGTATTGGTACAGCAGCCAGGTCAATAGAGTGAGATGGGCGGGAGAGGAGTCTGAGGAATACAAGCTGCGATGTGGTGTAAGACAGGGAGGACTGACTTCACCTCTCCTCTTCAACCTCTACGTGAATGAGCTAATCGAGGGGCTGAGCAGGGCACGTGTCGGTTGCCATATAGGTGACGTGTGCTTCAATAACATAAGCTACGCGGACGACATGGCACTGCTCGGGCCTTCGGTTGACTCAATACGTCAGCTCATTAAAATTTGTGAGGAGTACGCTGAGCAGCATGGTCTAAAATATAACACGGCCAAAAGTGAGCTGGTCGTTTTCAAAGCGCGTAAGTACAACCCGCTTTCTGACCCGAAGATCATGCTGTGCGGGGTACCGCTAAAGGTAGTGGATCGTTTTAAGTATCTGGGGCATATATTAACAGAGGACTTGAATGACGACTTAGATCTGGAAAGGGAGAGAAGAGCGATGGCAGTGAGAGGCAACATGCTCGCCCGCAGGTTTGCAAGATGTAACAAATCAGTTAAACTGACGCTCTTTAGAGCCTACTGTCAGACGTTCTACACTTGCAGCCTGTGGGTGAAGTTTACACAACGGGCCTATAATGCATTGCGTGTGCAATACAACAATATCCTGAGGATGCTGTTGCGGCTGCCGAAGCACTGCAGTGCTTCCGGTATGTTTGCTGAGGCAAGAATGGACGACTTCTTTGCCATTAGGCGAAAGAGAGTCGCCTCAATGCTTCGGCGAGTACGCGGCAGCGGCAACGGTCTCCTAGGGGTATTGGCCGAGCGGCTCGACTGCCCGCTAATTAAATGTTGGGTGGAGTTAGCCATTGGGAGAACAAAGTAGCTCTCACAATGGCTGCTGCTCACAACGTGCTTAGTGTGTAATTTTAATTTTATTTTTATTTTAAGTCTAACATATTTCTTAAGTATCGGCTACTAACAACTATATGGATTCTAGAGATCTGAAATAAACATTTAATTTAAATTTAATTTAATTTGTAGGTAAGTGCTTTTTTTATACACTTTTTATGTCTATTATTTTGTTTTTATATAGTTCCAGTTTAATTATACTTGTAAATATAATGACTTTTAGACTTGAAACCAGTTTTCTTTTATTTGAATAAGGAATCGATGCATAAAGTTTCAAGTCTCTAGCTCAAAAAAATCTTTATTACCCCGCTTTATCAATTTTCAACCCCGTTTTTACCCCCATAGGTGTAGAATTTTCCAAAACTATGAAAACACTTTTCTTTTGTTCTAATAAAGATACTTACAGATACAAAGTGTGGTGTAACCACTATATCTATAAAAAGTACATGTATATAATAATAAGTGATATCATATTATTTACTTATATACATAAACATAAATTATATTACAAACTATTTATAACACTATATATAAATAATAAGCATGCATATATAAAATAATGGAAATATAAATACATAAATAAATATATAAAAACATTCACTTTCACAACACATACTATATACATAAATAAACATAGTAAAATATACACGGACACAAAACAAATCTTTAGCTAGCCGCTGTGTCAACCGCCGCGCCGTCGGGCGCTGTGGACGGGCGCTCGTGACGTCTCTGAAGCAAAACCGGTCAGGCGACTATCGCGGCGCGGACGCGCTCGCGCCGCCCGCTCGCTGCCCCGCCAGTCAGGCACCCAACTTGACGGCGAATGCATGCCTCACTGCGCTGCGCGTGTACCCCGCTTACCGTTTACGATTTGTTTACATTTCTGCTACTTACGCTTGAGACTGTTGTACGCTTTGCCTCAATACAGCTGTGAAAGTGATCCGGTTGTTTTATTTAGAGTCAGAACCCGTCCACCACACTGGTGACCCCGCCTTTGGACGAAGATCGCAACTTTCTTCTGGCTTGTTTGAAAAGGAAAGCCTGAAAAACCGTAAGTCAAAGCATTATGTCTGAAACTGAAGATAAAGAGAGGTTAAAAGATGCGAATTCCGGCGCCACGCCTAAAACTAACGGTACCGCTAGCGCTAGTACACCTACTGCGTGCATTGCCACTGGTGTCGACACATTCCGTGTCGGAGTTAAGATACCGGCGTTCTGGCCGCAAGAACCTGAAGTATGGTTTAAGCAAGTAGAAGGCCAATTTATATTGTCAAACATTACTTCCGACACAACAAAATTTTACTACGTGCTGTCGCAACTAGAACACCAGTATGCAGCTGAAGTTAAAGATATAATTATATCTCCACCTGCTACAAACAAATATGACAAATTAAAAACCGAACTAATTAAGCGACTTTCAGCTTCACGAGAGAAGAAACTCAAAACTCTTTTGCTCCACGAAGAACTAGGCGACAGGAAACCCTCGCAGTTCTTAAGGCACCTGCAGCATGTCGCCGGGCCGGACGTTTCTGAGGAGTTTTTGAAGACGATTTGGACCAGCCGCTTACCGCACAATATTCAGGGGGCTGTAGCAACGCAGCCGCTGTCTTCTATCGATTCCTTGGCAGAGCTAGCAGATCGCGTATGGGACATATCTCCAGGTACTCCGCAGGTGGCAAGCGCTTCTGGGCAGCCCGGCAGTTCGGTTATGGACCACATGGCTACTCAGATTGCAGCACTTACGAGGCAGGTACAAGAGCTTTCCAATCAGGTACGATCTCGTCCCAGGCAGCGGAATGATGGTAAGCCGCAGCACCGTGCACGAAGCAGCAGTCAAGGACGCGGAAACAGTCGCTCGCAGTCGAGCTATCGCAAGTTCCCAGTCTGTTGGTATCACTTCAAATTTCAATCCCAGGCGACAAGGTGTGTGAAGCCGTGCGACTATGCATCGGGAAACGAGCAGGGCAATCGGTAATGGCGGCCGACGATTGCTTTAGTCCTGGTCGCTTATTCGTCACAGATCGAAGATCAAAGATGCAGTTCCTAGTAGACACCGGAAGCGATCTTTGCGTCTTTCCTAAATCTGCAACACGCGAATACCGACTGAAGACCACATACGAACTTTACGCTGCTAACGGAACCATTATCAGTACATACGGTTACATACAGCTAAATCTGGATCTTGGGCTCCGCCGGGACTTCAGCTGGCGGTTCGTCGTAGCAGATGTCACCAAAGCCATAATCGGGGTCGACTTCCTATCTTTTTATAATTTAGCCGTCGACTGCCGCCACAAGCGCTTGTTGGACTTGACGACATTGCTGTCAGCGATGGCTAAAGCCGTGACTTCGGCGGATGCCGTATCTTCAATTAAAACCCTCCAAGGTGAGTCGAAGTACATTGACATAATGAAAGAGTACCCGGAGATAACACGGCCTCCTGGTATTCATCGCGAAGTTAAGCACAACACTTTGCATTACATCACGACAACCGATGGACCACCAGTACACTGTACTCCGAGAAGACTAGCTCCAGATAAGTTAAAAATCGCCAAAGGAGAGTTCGAGGCAATGCTCAAGAATGGGACAGCACGGCCATCGTCAAGCCCATGGTCTTCACCGCTACATCTTGCACCAAAAAAGGATAACGGCTGGAGACCTTGCGGCGATTATCGCCAGTTAAACGCGCGTACTATTCCAGATCGGTACCCTCTCCGCCACATTCACGATTTCGCCCACCAACTATCCGGTTGTACGGTTTTCTCCACTATAGACTTGGTAAAAGCGTACAACCAAATACCGGTCAACGAAGATGACATAGCGAAGACCGCTATAGCGACTCCTTTTGGATTGTATGAATTTCCTTTTATGACGTTCGGTCTTCGAAATGCCGGACAGACATTCCAAAGGTTCGTGGATGAAGTCACCAGGGAGATGGACTTCGTATTTGCCTACTTGGACGACTTTCTCATATTCTCCGAGAATGAAGAGGCTCACACAGAACACCTCAGACAGCTTTTCAGCAAGTTACGAGACTACGGGATCGTCATAAATCCTTCTAAATGCGTCTTTGCAGTACCAGAAGTGAAATTCCTTGGATACCACATCTCAGCGGAAGGAACAAAGCCTCTAGAGACGAAGGTAGAAGCCATCGAGTCATTTCCAGCGCCAAAGACCGTTAAGGAGTTAAGAAGGTTCTTGGGAATGATCAATTTTTATCGCCGATTTATCCCTCAAGCAGCGCAATTGCAAGCCCCACTTCACAACTTGCTGGTTGGATCTGTCAAAGGATCACAGCCGGTTGTACTCAAGGACGACGCTCTGAAGGCTTTCGACGACTGTAAGAGAAGTCTTTGCAATGCAGCTTTGTTAGCACACCCAGATGGTAAGGCGGCTCTTGCACTGGTTACAGATGCCTCTGACACGTCAGTTGGCGCGGTTCTGCAGCAAAGAAAAGGAGACGACTGGCAGCCGATTGCGTTTTATTCAAAAAAGCTGAGCCCCGCCCAGCAAAAATACTCACCATATGATCGGGAGCTGCTTGCAATATACAACGCAATCAAATATTTCAGGCACATGCTGGAAGCACGAGTCTTTACAGTGTTCACCGATCACAAACCCTTGTGCTTTGCCTTTGCGTCACATAAGTCAAACTGTACACCGAGGCAATTCCGTCACCTTGACTTGATATCCCAGTTTACCACGGACATACAACACATTTCAGGAAAGGATAACGTTGTCGCGGATACACTGTCAAGGATTGAAGAGCTGGAGAAGCCAGTTGACCTTGTACGACTTGCGGAAGCGCAACGCCAGGATCAGGAGCTAAAGCAAATTTTAGACGGTGTTACAACCCATACCATCAAGCTAAAGAAGATGATGATACCCGGTTCCCTCACCGAGCTATACTGCGACAGTAGCACCTCAACCCTGAGGCCTTACGTGCCACCGGAATTTCGCCAGCAAGTCTTCAACAGTTTACACTCGTTGAGCCACCCTGGGATCAGGGCATCAGCGAGACTCGTAGCAGAACGATTTATCTGGCCGAGCATGAACAAAGACTGTCATAACTGGGCTCGAGCGTGCACAGCCTGTCAGCGTTCGAAGATAACAAGGCACGTCCAAGCACCGTTGGGAACATACCAGCTACCTAAAGCCAGATTCTCACATGTGCACATTGACATCGTGGGACCTCTGCCGCCATCTCAAGGATACCGCTACTGCCTCACTGCAATTGATCGGTTTACACGCTGGCCAGAAGCTATTCCGATGATGGATATTACAGCCGAGACAGTCGCCAAAGCTCTTCTAACCGTTTGGATATCCAGATTTGGCTGCCCTGTTGACATCGTCACAGACCGTGGAAGACAATTCGAATCGGCGCTTTTCTCGTACTTGTCGAAAATAGCTGGATTCAAACACAGACGTACTACAGCGTATCACCCTGCCTGTAACGGCCTGATCGAAATATTTCACAGGCAATTAAAAGCGGCCATAGTCTGTCACGCGCAGGAAAACTGGACGGAATCTTTGCCACTAGTCTTACTAGGAATAAGAAGCGCGTTCAAGGAAGACCTGCAGACATCACCCGCGGAGCTAGTGTACGGAGAAACGCTAAGGCTGCCCGGGGAGTTTTTTCAACCCAGCGAAGCAACGACCACGGATGTCACTGATTTTACTGCGCGTCTACGAAATATTACCCAGCAGCTGCACCCTGTGCCAACTTCAAGGCATGGTAATAAGAGAACTTTCGTTTTTAAAGACCTGAAGTCAGCCACTCACGTCTTCGTAAGAGAAGACGCTGTACGTGGCGCGTTAACGCCAGCCTACACTGGGCCACACGCAGTAATTGAACGAGGAGACAAGGTCTGGAAGCTAAGAGTAAATGGGAAGGAAAACACTGTATCCATTGACAGACTGAAGCCAGCTTATACGCTCGAAGACACCAGCAACCGTACTGAACCTGAAAAGAAAGAGAAAACGAGTACACACCCCCAGAAGACCAAGGAAACAGAAAGGGATAGTAAGCCAATAACGCAAACCAGATCTGGCCGGCGAGTGAGGTTTCCTGATTATTATCGCCCGTAAGACGGTCTCTGGGAGGGAGTGATGTGGTGTAACCACTATATCTATAAAAAGTACATGTATATAATAATAAGTGATATCATATTATTTACTTATATACATAAACATAAATTATATTACAAACTATTTATAACACTATATATAAATAATAAGCATGCATATATAAAATAATGGAAATATAAATACATAAATAAATATATAAAAACATTCACTTTCACAACACATACTACCAGTTTCAAGTCTCTAGCTCAAAACGAAATTCCATTCCTATACAAACTTTCAACCCCCTTTTTACCCCTTTAGAGGTGGAATTTCCAAAAACCATGAAATATTATTCTTCAATTGTTATACAGAGTTCTTACACAAAGTTTCAAGTCTCTAGCTCAAAAATAAATTCCATTCTGATACAATCTTTCTACCCCTTTTTTAACCCCCATAGGCGTTGAATTTTCGAAAACTATGAAAACACATTTGTTTAATTATATTAAATTGCAACGGTTAACACTCACGTATTTTTATCACAATAGGCGTGACATGTTTCGTCTGCGTCGGGCAGACCTCGTCGGACAGACAGAGTGGTGTTATCACCTTCGCGGCTAGGACATCACTGCTCCAGTCCGCCGTTGTTTAATTATAATAAGGAGTCTTAACACAAAGTTTCAAGTCTTTAGCTCAAAACAAAATTCCATTCCTATACAAATTTTCAACCCCGTTTTTACCCCTATAGAGGTAGAATTTCCAAAAACGATGAAAACACTTTCCTTCAATTGTAATACAGAGTTTTAAAACAAAGGTTCAAGTCTCTAGCTAAAAAAATCATTCCAATACAAATTTTCAACCCTCTTTTTACCGCCTTAGGGGTTGAATTTCCCAAAACTATGAAAACACTTTTCTTTAATTGTAATAAGGAGTTTTTACACAAAGTTTCAAATCTCTAGCTCAAAACAAATTCCGTTCCTATACAAACTTTCAACCCCCTTTTTACCCCTTTAGGGGTTGAATTTCCAAAAACCATTAAAACACTTTTCTTTAATTATAATAAAGAGTCTTTGCACAAAGTTTCAAGTCTCTAGCTCAATAAAAAATTCCATTTCCATACAAACTTTCAACCCCCTTTTCACCCCCTTAGGCGTGGAATTTCCAAAAATCCGTTCTTATCTCTTGCCTATGTACTAAAAGGAAGCTTTGGTAAAAATTTCAAGTTTCTGGTCGTAGCCGTTTCGGCTGTGCGATGATCGTAGATGAGGACAACCTCTTTTATATATATAGATTAAGCCCCGTTTTAGTAAATATATAAGTATTGTATACTACCTAATTATCAGGAGTTTATCACACGCGATGTAATTCTAAGAACCGTAAGATGAAAATAGATTAAACTTTAAATAGTCTAGACGACAAAAAGACTAACCTCAAAGTTTACGGTAATTTACGGCCATGTTATTTTACGCTTTCAATTAAAAGTTGAATTTAGAGCCAAAATAATAATTGACTAGTATTTAATATATTTATTCCTGTAAAAGTGCATATTTTCCGAAATAAACTTACCCATAAATTAAAAACCAATGAGAAATGTATACTGAAAATGACGTATAACCTCTTTTCGGCCCACGGTCCACTAGCGCCCCTAGCGGCGAATACTCGCGGTAATCCTCATAGAGACGTGCTCAGATATTTGTAAGCATGTTGGTCGCTCCAATATTAATGATGGCGACTGTGATGCGCATTTGTTCTGTTTGTGTCAAAATGTTTCACATATTGTCTAATATATTACGTCTACAAAAGTGTCACAACTACATGCAAAAAGGGCTTTATGTACGTCAATTTTTTGCGGAAGTGCTTGGTAAATTAAACTTTTAAGTTTAGGGTTCCTTGGGTGACTGGGAAAGCCATGTTTCGCAATGTCCGACAGTGGATCGGATTGGATTAGAGTTAGCATGCTTAACAAAAATGAACCTTAGAGGATGAAATGAAAATAAATGACAAATAAAATAAGGGCATGCCGCCTGCGTGTAGTAACGATACATTTGAAGAGTAAATTCCCTATGGCGGAGTTTTCATACCACCTATTCATAAAAGGGATTTTTCTGTTCAAGCTAGGAGGGATCAAAGTGGCACTTTTCTGTTCAAGGACTACACATTTTTACGATTTATGGCATCGTGATGATGGTATGATGCTATTTTCAGTTATTACAGGTTTTGTTTTGATTCTACTTTTTTTTTATTTTATTGGGAAACAAACACCATGCAATTATACAAAATATAAACATTATGAATAATACAGGAGCCAAAACAGTTTCCACTAGTTAATTAAGCAGAAATGCTCAAAGGGAACTTTTTTTTTTTTTTTTTTTATTAATCAAAAGGTGTACATAGTTACATTAATTGGTATTATAACCCGCCAAACTGAGAAACCAGTTTGTTGGCGAGATCGCGCTCATGCTATCTAACAATAGGTAGCTATATGCACCTAGTAATTATTATACTATAATACTTTATAACTAATCCTAAAACATAAACAAGAAACAAGCTTTCTACAACATCAATGTTAAGTTCTAAACACGTAAACACTTAATCAAATACAAGTTAAATATATATAGAGACTAAACATTTAAAAAGTATTATACAATGCAATAAGCAATGCGGCAAGCAGGGAGTTGATGAAATAACTGGAATTTTATCTAACACTTGTGCTTGTTACAGAAAGAGGCAAAAGAAAAAATTAAGTATAATAACAAAGTTCACTTAAAATGTGTCTAGAAGATAGTGTTACTCAATTAAACTTTAGTTTTCACTGATGAAACAAACTGATCAAGCTTCATGTTAAACACATCAAAATCAGAGTAATTTGTATTATACATTTAGGATCCCTCACTATGTTTCGATTCTATTGTAGAATCCATCGCTTCATTAGAAATTCAATGTACGCTCTCGCCGGAAATATATCATTTTGATCCCTTGAACACAATCTACACATGATATATTTAGTGATTTTTTTAGGAAAACGATTTAAAAACGAATTACACCGAGCATGGCCCGACTGTCGACTGTTTCAATATTTACTCGTAATTGTTCATCAATGACGACGATAACATATCTGTGTTAATTGTTTCGTGGTTCCTTTTATAAACTGTCAACAAAAATAGGTATACGTACATACATAAGTCACGTGACTTCTCTATTTATGGTATTGGTAATGTAGGTACCGGTTTATTTTAGGGATTTCATGTCTCACCCGAAATTGTGTACCTACATCTAATACCTTTGAATAATATGGAACTCAAATTATGACGTAAGTAACTATAGGGTTTTTAAGTCATTGTATAACACTATTAGAACAGTCGCTACCGGGTCTGCTGGACCCAAAGGCCTTCATTTTGAACTGTAACTTATTTGTTGCCAATTATTAACAATGATTATTAAACATGAATAGGAAAAGTTAGGAAAAATATGTACCTATATATAGTTTTTTAATACTCCGACGGTGACAAACAAGCATACGGCCCGCCTGATGGTCAGCGGTCACCGTAGCCTATGGACGCCTGCAATACCACGGGGGTCACAAAAATCATTAAAAACTCATTAAAATCTTTTACACTCCTTTTTGGAA
Source organism: Lathronympha strigana (assembly GCA_949128165.1). NCBI lineage: Eukaryota > Metazoa > Arthropoda > Insecta > Lepidoptera > Tortricidae > Lathronympha > Lathronympha strigana. Next base: position 8,877,669 of record OX421928.1, on the reverse strand, counting down.
GAACCCTATACTGTAATCTTTCGGGAAAACACTCCGTCTGTGGAATGAGCTCCCTCATGGAGGAAATTCCTCTGAAACCGCACAGGGCGCGCGCGACCATTTTGGTTGCAAGGTGTGTAGATGAGCGCCCGTCAGATGACGAGCGGCAAATTTATTGTTATTCTTGTCCAACGAGGGGGATTGGGGGGGGGGCGATGTAGCTTCTAACACTTAGTAAACACGGGATTTTGAGTTTTCCAAGCTTTTCTCGTCTTTTTATCGGAGTAAAAGAGATCGCACTATCACTGGTCGGCCTGGTTTTAAGAAAAAACACGAAAAGAATGAAAATAAACCCTAAATAAACCGGCCCAGTGCAAGTCGGACGCGCGGACAAAGGGTACCTAGGTATATCCGCCTTTTGTAAATTGTAAATTTAAATTGTATTTAAAATAATTAATTAATTTAATTTTGTAATTTATAGCAAACCGCGTAAGCCCCCAATTTAAATTGCCCGCGCGCGCCTCTCGTGGTCGTCTTCCCGCGCGGTACACTGAAGAGTAGGCGCGAGCGAAATGTGTCGTCTCGCTCTCGCGGACGGCATGCTTGGCGATCCCGCTCTCGCACGACAGTATGGCGGACTCCTAGTTTTCGCTCGTGCGCGCTCTTCCCGATTGCTTATTAGAATCCTTGTTAAGACTTACATAATAACTTAAATAACTTGTTAATCCTAATTGGGCATAAACCCACTCAGTGTGTGTTCAAGATTGATTTATAAAGTGTGTGTGAAAACTGTTGTGTATAATTTCACCACCCCCTGAGGTTACCCTCTCATATATTCTTTATTCTTTATTGTATTGCAGTCATGTGCATAGTACATTAAGGTGTTACATTTAGGAAGGTAGGTACATGACACCCGGATCGGGCACTCAATACTTATCTTAAATTAAATCTAGGTAGGTACATGCGTTTCTTATATATTTACATTGGTATGTTTTTTCACAAGTATGTCAAAGTAATAAATAGCAATAGATTAATTATTTAAGTTATTTTAATAAGATTCATGCAATAAGAGTGTCAAAGGGTAGTATAGTAATGAGTATTAATTAATGGGTTTGATCCAAGCTCGCTGGTTATATCGTAGGGTATTATTATTAAACATTATTCCAATGAACTGTCCTCCAAAAACTCATCTATAGTGTAATATGCTTTGTTTATTAGCAGTTTTTTTATAGTCTGTTTAAATGTCTCGTCCCTTTCTATCTGTTTTATTCTATCGGGGAATTTATTTGTAATTTTGATAGATTGATAGTGGGGACCTTTTCTGCACATAGCTAACTTAGTGTTTGGTATAGCTAGTTGGTTTTTGGACCTACTGTTATTGTATATGCAGACTTCACCTTTGGTTTTAAATAATTCTGAATGCTTTCTAACAAAAAGGGCTGACTCTAATATATAAATACAAGGTAAAGTAAGTAGCCCGTGTTTTTTAAAGTATGGCCGGCAGCTGGCCGGTCGTTTTGTGTTTGTTAGTGCTCGAACACAATCTTTTTGTTTGATGAATAAATCATGTGCATCGGTGCTCCAGCCCCATAAGACCACGCCATATCGAAGCCACGCATAAGCATATGCATAGTATGCTGTTAGTGCAGTATCAAATGTGGTATTTCTTATTAAAATATTTAGTGCATAGATAAATCGGGATAATTTAGTTTTTATGTCTTGAATATGGCTTTTCCAATTAACGTTAGTATCTACCGTTATTCCTAATAGTTTAAACTCACTAACTTCTTCAATAGATTGGCCATTTAGTTCTAAGTTGATTTCCAGGGGTTGTTTCTGACTTGGTTTAAACTGAATAATTTTAGTTTTTTTAAGGTTTATAAGTAGGTTATGGTCCATTAGCCATTGTGTAACGTCTTGAAGTGATTTCTGTAATTTATTTGTACATTCCGTGCTATTTTTAGACTCTATAAGTAATGACACGTCATCAGCGAACATAATACATGTTGTGTCTAATGTTTTCGGTAGATCATTTATATATGCAATAAATAAAAGGCATGAAATTACTGATCCTTGGGGGACAGAGCAAGTAGTTTTCCGCATTTTTGATGTTATTGTTTTAACTTCGTTTGACTTCCTATCGTAGTATTGGATATGCACTTGTTGATACCGATTGTGTAAGTATGATTTTAGCCATTGATAAGCTGTTCCCCTGATTCCCATACCATACAGCTTGTTAAGTAGAATGGGATGGGATACGCGATCATAGGCTTTGGACATATATGGCGTATTTGGATATATGGCGCTTCCAACGTGAAAATAAGTTAAATAACAAGTGATAAGTATGCCGCCGAAAACAAGAAGAGCTACGAGTATGGAACGAGCAACCCACGCCAACGACGGAGAAGATGGCGCCGATGGCGGTGATCACAACAATCGTGAAATTGAAGCAAACGCTGTAGCTCCGCCGCTCACTATGTTTTCTAACGAAAATGTTCAAAGTATAATTGACTCCCTTCAGCGATCACAGACCGAGGCGCTAAGGGAGCTCCTACAATCCGTGGCGTCATCGCGTACAGCTACTCCGGTCTCAGGATACGCTCAAGGTCAGGGCACCTTGAGCAACTGTAAGACAACGTTTTCCGGCCGACCACAAGAGTCCGTGGAGGCATTCATCGATGCGGTAGACGCGTACAGCGAGTGCGCGCAAGTGTCAGACGCAAATGTCCTCCGTGGGTTGGCGTATTTGTTGAAAGAAGGCGCGGCCACATGGTGGCAGGGCGTCAAGCACCAAGTAACGTCGTGGAGGCAGGCTAAGGAAAACTTAATTAGCGCATTCGGCGATCGCCGCCCGCCACATCGCTTATACTTAGAAATATTTTCATCACCACAGACAAATGAAAACACCGACGTATTTGTTGCAAAAATACGCTCCCTTTTCGCGCGACTCCCTGAGGGCGACATCTCCGAAAAGGCACAACTAGATATGACCTACGGTCTACTTAATAATAGAATAAGGAAGAGATTAAGAAGAGAGGACTTTGCGAGTTTTAAGGAATTACTCCGCCGTGCAAGGAGCGTGGAAGACTCATTCGACGAGGGTGACAGGAGTACACCGCCGCAGGCCACAGGCCGCGCGGTAACCTCTAACCAACGCGCGCCTCCCGCTCCGACGTCCACGGCGCGTACGGGTACATCGCATGCCGCCAGCGCGCCGACCGCCGCGCCGGCCCGAGCGCCGCAAACGTCGGCGCCCGCGCAGCCGCGCGCGCCGCCGCCAACGGCGCAATCGGCGTCCGCGTCAAGTCTCGGCGCCGCCGCTGATGCTAGCGCGAGGAAGCAACGACCCGTTTGTGCGTACTGTCGAAGGTTTGGACATTCCAGAGACCAGTGCCGTAAGCTTATGAACTCAGGTGAGTCCTCCTCTCATAATAACTCTGATCAAAGTGCTAAAGTGCGTCCTAACAGTGATACAAGTGATATTAGCTTCTACAGTGTCGATTCCCAATTGTGCGACTTCAAATCTAAAAATAGAACACAAAATGCCTATTTGGTTAGTAGTGCGTCATGCAGCAATTTGAGCCTTATTTCACATAACAATAAAGTCGAAAACGGTCCAACCGGTTATTGTTATGAGTGTTATGACTACGATACGAATAAGTGTAATACTATCCCTGCATGTAACACTACGGGCGAGAAATGTTTGCGATGTTATGTACCTACAGCTCGCTCTGATAATTTTAACAATCTCGCATTTGTTACGAGTCCTATGCAAACGACTAACCCTCATTCTTGCAACGAAGAGTTTCGCTGCTACGAACCACTTAGTCCTATTACAGTACCGACTTGTCCTAGTAATACTTTGATTATTTCGAGTGGAGATGCGCGAAAACGTCCGATGACGGATAGTCGTAAACAAAATGAACCCTATCTTGCAAACAGTCGTAACTTTATGACAGATGTAAACTTAAATACTAATGTTTATGAAAGCCGATGTAATAATTTGCCAACGATAACGTGCGATAATTATATTGAGTGCTCACCGTCCGCGTCAAACCGTGTTAACCCGTGTTATGACAACGGGAAAATACAATTGCATGTTAACCCTTCAAATGGCGCGAGTGTTTCGAATTTTAACGAAAAACTGCAATTGCATATTGACCCGTCAAATGGCGCGAGTGTTTTAAATAGTGACGACAAATTGCAGGTGCATGTTAACCCGTCAAATGGCGCAAGTCTTTTGAAAGTTAACACGTTTTTGAACGCGGACCGTGATGACATTTTTAATCATGATGTTGATGAGTTTATAAGCTTATATTTGACAAATATTGATTGTAATGATGGAATAGAGCGGCGGGATTCACGACCAATTTTTAAAATTGAAATTTTAGGCGTAAACGGCACTGGGTTAATAGATACGGGTGCCAAGCGTTGCGTCGCGGGTCACACGCTATATGCTCTCCTTCGACAGCTGAACCACCCTCTCCATACTACAACGCGGAATATTAAGTTGGCTGATGGGGTATGGAGAACGAGGGAAGTAATCACTACCACGTTAGAGGTGAGGCTGGAACAGGTAGTAGTTAAAATTCCATTTCTAATTTTTCCGGAGGCAACCAACAACGAGACGTTATTGGGTATAGATTTCTTAAAAGCTGCTGGAGTGAAGATTGATTTTAGCAGGGAAGTATGGTGTTTCAGCGGTGACCGCGGGGTTGAATATAACCTCTGTTTCGAGCCCGCTTCGCGTAATGCTCAGACTAATGATTCTATAGACTAGACAACCAAGTAATAATACCACTACCGAAAGAGATGACATTATGCTAATTTAAATAAGAGTGACAAAGAAAAAGATACATATTTTTTGTCTTTGTCATAGTTTCACTTTTTCACCACTGCCACAATCGAGTTTGTGGCAAACAAAGAAGTAGTTGATATGTCAAACTCATTAGTGCGCATATCAAATTATCCTGATTTTATCACAAATATCCTTTCTCCTGTGAAACACAGTGAAAATCGGAGTGTTTAGTGTTTGAATTTCAAGTACACAATGGTAAATTGTTCTATATTGGGCTGTAAAAGCCGCAGTGAGCAAGGAAATGAGAACATAACCTTTCACACGTAAGTATCATGTTTTTCAATTTTCTCTTAACTTAATATGTAATGATAGCATTGTACAATTAATTTACATTATGGACCTTGTAAATTTAAACGATTTCAACGGAGATAATACGATAATTAACAAAAATTTAATCAACATTATATGTAGAAATATCCGACCAAATTCAGTAGATCATGTATTGTGAGCTGTCAGCCATCTTAAAACCGGTTTTCAATTTGGCTGCATAGCAATCCTGTTAGGGATACCAGATCAAAACAGGCATAATTTAGGGGAAAAATGTGACTTAGTTTAGGGAAATTGATCCAATTCACAAAAGCTTAAAATTGAAATGTGTAACTTTTGTTTGAGTCACAAATGTCTTTTATTTATAAAAATGCAATATTTAAACAAGAAATTAATGAAGATAGCCCTGTCAGGGCCCATGTGCTACTGAATAGTATGTAAGACCAATGTATACCATGGATGCAATAGACTATGACTATAACTATGAAGATGCCTGTTCCAGAACCGGAATGTTTAACAGTAATAGGTATTTTGATATTATAAATGTTTGTACAATTAGATGATAAATTTATGTGTAAACAAATAATGTTATTCGACACGTGTATGTAAACTGTCTATTTTCTAGGTTTCCGCAAGACGAGGCTATACGCAATTCTTGGTTAGCGGCTACTGGACGACAAAATTGGCAGTCAACTAAGTACAGTCGTATTTCGAAAGCCGTATTTACGTTAACAACGCTACTGTGTTATTTTTATATAAAAATAAATGATTAGCAACATTTTTGTTTTAATTTTCGTCTTATATAGACACCCTCTTTTCGAATTTTAAGATAACCTATAATTTACGTAGCCATCAAGGTACAAAATTGGAATTTCAGAAATATAAGGGTAATTTCTGTCAACATGGCAACACTTATTTTTGATCTACTTTATCTCTGTCCCTTACGGGTGTACGCTACTGTCTAGTCTATAGAATCATTGGTCTGAGGCGTAATGTGACCTGTGCTACCACAGACGTCCTTCGGGATGACGAAGGCACCCACCTCAACCCAGATGAGCGTCTGGCGCTTGCTGACGTCCTTACCAGGCACGCGAAAGTCTTCAAACCAGGGGGAGCTCCTACCCCTTACGCAGAGCATCGGATCGAAACAGGTGAGCACCCACCTATAGCAGTACCACCTTATCGACTCAACCCAGCCAAGAAGGAGCTGATGAAGAAGGAGATCGATAAGATGTTACAAGATGACGTTATAGAAGAATGCGAGTCTGCTTGGAGTTCACCTGCCCTGATGGTGCCTAAGGCTAATGGAGCTGTCCGCTTCTGCGTCGACTACCGTCGTTTAAATGCGATAACCAAGTCAGATACATACCCGATGCCGCGCATCGACGACTTGTTACAGAATACGAAGCGAGATTGCTACATGAGCACTCTTGACCTTCGCTCATCCTACTGGCAGGTAATGTTAAGGGAAGCAGACCGGGACAAAAGTTCTTTTGTATGTCCCTTAGGTACCTATCGCTTTAAGCGAATGCCGTTCGGGCTGAAGAACGCTCCAGCGACTTTCCAACGGCTGATCGATCGCTTACGTTCCTGCTCAGCGTTACAAGATGTAACCGTCTTAGCCTACCTAGACGACCTTTTGGTGATCTCCGAAGGTTATCAACGTCATTTACAAGACCTCGAGGCAGTTTTCAGACGCTTGGCCGAGTTCAACCTCCACGTCAACAGGGAGAAGTGTGCTTTCGCGCGCGAAAGCGTCAAGTACCTCGGCCACGTTATAACGCAACAAGGCGTTTCCACCGACCCTGACAAGGTGAGTGCTGTCCTCGAGATGAAGGAGCCAGGTACTTTAAAGCATCTGAGAACCTTCCTACAAACATGCTCGTGGTTTAGAAAGTTCATACCGAACTTCTCTAAGGTTGCTGAACCACTAACACGTTTAACCAGGAAAAATCAAATCTGGATCTGGGGATCAGAACAAACCCAAGCATTCCTGGAGCTGAAGCGTCTTCTAACCACAGCTCCAATTCTAGTGCAAGCCGACTTCAGTCGTCCCTTCATCCTACGTGTAGACGCAAGTAACTACGCTCTAGGTGCTGTTTTATTACAAGGCGAGGGGAATGAAGAAAGACCTATAGAATATGCCAGCCGTCTTCTTAACGCCGCGGAGCGCAATTACTCCACAACGGAGAGAGAGGCTCTCGCCGTAGTATGGGCGGTTGAAAGATTCCGTACCTACCTTGATGGCCAGCCGGTTATCATTGGCAGTGACCACCAGCCCCTTCGTTGGCTGCTGTCCCTGAAGTCACCATCTGGCAGGTTAGTACGTTGGGCTCTAAGACTCCAGTCCTTTGACATCCGCTTCCAGTACACTCCGGGCAAGGCAAACGTAGTGGCGGACACACTGAGTAGACCGGTCTGCTCCGGGAACTCCCGGGAGAATTGCGGGATCTGCTCAGTTGTGGTTGACCTGCCAACGAAAAACCCGACAGACTTGCGGGTGAAACAACTCGCTGATCCGGAGGTGGAGAAGATCGTTAAAGAACTCGAGGGCACTGACGAGGTGGCATCTCGGCGTTGGGCGGAGCGGGGCTACTTGATGGAGCAAGGAGTGCTATACAGGTACAATCCCGATTCAGATAGTGAGACCCCACAGCTCGTTATTCCCAACAGTCTCAGAGAAGAAATCCTGAAGGAGTGTCACGACTCACCGGTGGCAGGACATCCTGGCGTCGATCGTACGTACCAGAAAATTGCCCAGCTGTACTACTTTACAGGTATGCGTAGAATAATCACTGATTATGTCAAGGCCTGCATACACTGTCAACGATACAAAGCTACAAATACCAAACCTCCAGGTCTTCTGCAAACACCGCTTATGAACCAGCGAAACGAAGTCCTGGCCATGGACTTATTCGGTCCATTGCCAACAGGAAACCAGGGGGAGAGGTGGATCTTACTTGTTGAGGACACGGCTACCCGGTGGACTGAGTTATACGCGCTCAAGGATGCCACTGCCGAAGCTTGTGCTGTTGTTCTGGTCGAGGACTATTTCATGCGTTTCGGGCTGCCTCGCAGAATGATATCAGACAATGGTGTTCAGTTCGTGTCCGCAGTTATGCGCCAGTGCATGGCTGCGCTGGGGATAAAACAAAACTTTGCCCCGTTATACCACCCAGAAGCCAACCCTGCCGAACGAAAAAACCGTGACCTTAAAGCAATGTTGGCCCAACTCGTAGAAGGTGACCATACGTCTTGGCCGCGGAAACTGCCCGTGATTCGCTTTGCGCTGAACAGTGCAAAATGCCGCACTACAGGGAAGTCACCAGCGTATCTGACTTTCGGCAGGGAAATGCGGTCACCCACAGAGGTCGTCCACGACCTTCGTGCAATCTTGGATAAAGACAATTTTGTCCCACAGATAACTCCGTATCTGCGATCGTTTCTAAATTCTTTATCAGGTATTCGTGAACGTGTGGAGATCCAGCAAGATAAATCAAAGCAGTATGTCGATGCATCCCGTCAACCTGCAGAGGAGTATGCGGTAGGTGATTTAATCCTCCTGAAATCTCATGTGCTGAGCAACGCATCTAAGGATGTAACTGCCAAGTTTCTTCCACGTCGTGATGGACCATACGTCATAACAACGAAGGTTAGCCCTACAACGTACACCATCGCCAACGCAGATCAACCTGACATTTCTCTTGGTAGATACCACACTCAAGACCTAACCCGTTACCAAGGTAATGACGATGATACTCCAAAACCTGTTGTTCCTAAAAGAAATCGTGGGCGTCCAGCTAACGCTGAAAGGGATGATAGGATACTAGTCCAGGAGCGAGGGCGTTCTCCAGGACTAGAGGGGGAGCATATAGCAAACCGCGTAAGCCCCCAATTTAAATTGCCCGCGCGCGCCTCTCGTGGTCGTCTTCCCGCGCGGTACACTGAAGAGTAGGCGCGAGCGAAATGTGTCGTTTCGCTCTCGCGGACGGCATGCTTGGCGATCCCGCTCTCGCACGACAGTATGGCGGACTCCTAGTTTTCGCTCGTGCGCGCTCTTCCCGATTGCTTATTAGAATCCTTGTTAAGACTTACATAATAACTTAAATAACTTGTTAATCCTAATTGGGCATAAACCCACTCAGTGTGTGTTCAAGATTGATTTATAAAGTGTGTGTGAAAACTGTTGTGTATAATTTCACCACCCCCTGAGGTTACCCTCTCATAAATTTATATTTATCATTGTAAATTCATTCCCAGCTCCAAGATACAGGCTTAGCCTAGTTTGGAGCTGACCGGACTTCTATGGTGTAATTTGTGTGTGTATATTATTGATAATAAATTTATTCTTATTCTTTTAGATTTATATTACCATTTTTTTTTTTGACAGTTAATTTCCTTGGAAGAGAAACCTTGGTTTGACTCTACGTGTTTAAATAATGCTACTTACGCTAATGCTACGTATTTGCAAGCATTAAATAAACATTTTTACATAGCTAAGCAAATATGATGATTTAGTCTTATTTGCAAAATAGTTAGAAACTAGGTATGTAAACAAAAGTATCTACAGAGACAATAACACGTCAATGACGAAAATGCCACCTTTGTAGGGGATTTGTGAGGATTGGGAGGGAGGTGTATCTATCGGTGGCACCAAATATGGTGGTATCATCCGCATATCGGAGATCCTGACCACCCTTCTGCCGCCAATGAAGCGGAAATGATAGACATCCGTACGTAGTCAAGATGCCAATCGCTCACGCTTAAAAACGTATCGTAGCTACCTCTCTCTATCACTCTTCCCTATTAGTGTGACAATGACAGTTGCGTTTCGTTAGCGACTGAGCGTGAGCGATTGGCATCTTGGCTACGCACCCTGAGCAAAATGGCGCGCATCAGTCTGAGAATGCGTCTCAAGATCAATCAGCAAAAGCAAGGTGATTCACCTCCTTGCGATCCACCATCGCAGCAAAAAACTGCAGCTCACGAAGTACTTGGGCTTGAAACGGTGGAGGATTTTGTATATCTCGGAACATCACCAACACCGGTTCATGCGAAAGAGATCAGAAGGCGCATAGGAATCACAAAGGGTGCGATGGCCCAGCTGCAAGGTGTATGGTGAAACTGTAACATTTCACTGTGCCTTCTCCATCCCGGAGGACCTTATGTCTAAATGCTGTTCTTGCTGAAGCCATGAGAATCAGTTCCTCCGTATTGTCAAAGACAAACAAAGATGGCGGGACATCGTCAGAGGAAAGTTTCGCGGGGACTTCACGACCCTCAGCAATGAGGAATGTGACGCGAGGAGGAGGTAAGGGAAAGGCTATATATAGTACCACCTATTTTACTTGCTTATGGGGCACCCAACAGAGCTCCTATGTTATAATCATCAGCCTGGGCAGTGAGTACCTTTTTGTACCATTCGGGGTCGAAACTCTTGGTCCATGGGATCCCAGCGCACGCAAATTTTTCGTAGAAATCGCGAAACGTCTGGTTGATGTTACTGGTGACCGAAGAGCTGGTGGCTTCCTCGCACAATGCCTCGAGGACCTACTTTAGATTTAAGGTAGGTAGAGGTAGGTAGTTAGGTAAGTTACACTTACTGTATATATTTCGAAAATAAATGTTTTTTTTATCATCAGTTATCGAAGTAAAAATGAAAAAAAGTCAAGAACAAACTTGAGCGAGAAATTAATAGATATTCGTCGGAGTCGATGTAACTTTAGATGTGATTTCGTAGTTATATGACTTGTGATCTGGATAGGTTAAAATAAAAAGTATCAGTAAATTATCTAATCAGGTTTACTGAGTGGTATTTATAAATTGTCTAAGTTTTGTGCTTATATATATTATATTACCTATATCGTACTCGTATTAGAAATGAGACCATCCGCAGCAGAACCAAGGTAACCGATATGGCTCTCCGAATCGTTAAGGTGTATTCGGGTAATTCCGAAGGTCAGATAAATCTGACCTATATTTCCATCGTATTAGAGTTCATTTTCAGAATTACCCGACATTCAGAATTACCCGAATAAACCTTATACTATTATTAGGGGAGGACCCCTAATAATAGCACATTGTGTAATATGGGCGGTCAACAATAAATTACAAATTAAAATAAACTTACCAGGCAGATAAATAAACAATCATTATTAGCGGTAGTATAGTAGCGCAGTCTATAGTACTCCAGGGTGACCGGCAGCTACGTGCGGCGGCAGCGTGGGGCGCGGGTCCTCCGGCGGGCCCGGGTGGGCAGTATATAAAGTAGTATGAGAATCCATTACGGCCATGGGCTTAATACAGCTCATTAAGTCTTAGTTTAAACTAGGCCTTAGGGTTTAGTCAGGTTTCCTCACGATGCTTCCCCGAAAAGCGATTGATAAATATCAAATGATATTTCGCACATAAGGTCCGAAAAACTCATTGGTAAGAACCGGGCGGGTTTGTACCCTCGACCTTCAGATTGTAAGGAGCATATTATGATATCTTACCGCTGGGCCACTAACTCTATGCTACCTAACTCTATGCTCTATGTACCTGATACATAAATGTCTAAGTTAATCACTACATAGTACAAAACAAAGTCGCTTCCCGCTGTCTGTATGTATGCTTAAATCTTTAAAACACAACACCGCAACGGATTTTGATGCGGTTTTTTTTAATAGATAGAGTGATTCAAGAGGAAAGTTTAATATGTATAATAATAACGTGCGAAGCCAGGGCGGGTTGCTAGTTAAAAATATACAAAGGTGAACATGTAAATAATACACCGTATGTACATATATGACACAATAAAATTTATTACATTCAAAGAAGGTACATAAACTTATCATACTTATTACTAGAATTATATTAATTTTGGTGTTCTGTCAATTATATCTATCTTAACTATTATGTACAACAATTATCAATTGTACCGAAAAAACTAGAGCCTGCGACTTTCAGTTCAGCCTCACCGGTAGCCAGCTGAGCTACCAGGCCTTCCGCAAGAGCATCTTTTAACAACGATTTCTTTCATATACATTGTACCAAACATGCTGAAGATCTGTTTAAGGGCGTAATCCTGATTTAAAAAAGAACCTTTAGGCACGAAAATAGTAGATTGTGTTACAAAGGATCAAAATGATATATTTCCGGAGGGCGTACATTGAATTCCGAATGAAGCGATGGATTCTAAAGTAGGATCTAGAAGGCCTAGTATAAAATTGTACGACATTAACTTCTCGATCGCGTTAGCGTATCGAGGGGTTAAAATATGAAAGTTGACGGATGATTGCAAACATAATTTGAACTCTCGATACGCTAACGCGATCGAGAAGTTAATGTCGTACAATTTTATACTGGGCCTTCTGAGCGTAATGAGGGATTCACGTGTTAACGCCCATAACGAAAATAATTTTGATACCGTGTGACACATACTGCTTTTCACACCAACTACGAGGAAATAAACAAAACCGAAAACATCGTTATACCAACTACCAACACCACGATGCCACTAGATAATGCTCGAAAACGTAAAAATGAGTAATCCTTGAACATAGAAGTGCCACTTTGATCCCTCCCAGCAGGGAAGAAAAGAGCCCATGATCCCTCCTAGCTTGAACAGAAAAAACCCTTTTATGTAAGTATAGAGAATGTTTGTATCGAACTGATAACGTCCCTTTCCTTAAACACCGCCCGTCTCACTCGCTCCCTAGTCCCTTATAAAAAAGGTATTTCCACGGAATTATTATTTCCGTGGGTATTTCCTAAAAAAAAAAATATTATACCTAATTACTCGCCCCGCGCGTGACGTCACCGCTGTATGGCACACACTGCACACACACCGACTGCGCAGTGCGCACGCGTTAGTTTTTTTGAGACAGAATGAACGGAGTAAAGTGTAGGTAAAATTGAACAAAATATGATTTGCTTGCGATTCTGTGAGGCGATGGACGATAGATGCTCAACTGTTCCAATATAATTTCCTCTTGTGTTAATTTGTTATGTTACCTAAGTAGGTATATTTTATTATGAAATATTACTATAATCGATTAGTAATAGTCTAAGTTTTGTGACGCATTGGTGTTTAACTGTAATGTCACTTATAACTTTATTGTGAAATAAAATAAAAATGATATTTGATGTTTTATATAACCAGCCCATCATACCCAGAAAATATTGCCGGTTGTAAAAGATACACAGAAACAATATATTTGGAGTCTCTTCTATGAAAACTTGATTTTTTTGCCGTTTGTAGAAATAATGGGACTAAACATTTGGCCGATTTTAATTAGAAAACTACCGTGAGTATCAGGCATTAAAATGCTTATATCGGGTTACTCACGTCAATAAAGTCGATAATAACTCGGCATATTTCGGAACAATCAGTGTCCCTGTACCTGTGTGCGTAGAGCAGCCGCCGCGGCTAGACGCATGACTCATGAATAAGGGACACGGACCGTTGCGAAACATGTCGAGCTATTTTTGACTTTATTGACGTAACCATTGACGGTTTTTGTTACGGGTGTGTTTATTTTCCTCCTAAGTAGCTTCCGTATCTAAATATTTTCCTTACTGGGGTATTTTATCTATAATACATTTCTAATTATTTCAATGAATAACAACTTTACTATCCCACGATATAATAACATGCACGTTATAATAAAAATGCCAATAATAACTCATTATACTTACTGGCGTATTTTTTATCTGCTGATAGGTGGATGGATCAACTATTTCTTGTTGTGTCAGCCAGGGGACAAATGCAGCATAGTTTGTTAGAAGAAACATTGCAGTATGTTCTAATGACATGCTTGGAGAATGACCCGTCATCGAAAGGGAAATCTCAAACCTATCAAAAGTCTAATGACGAACATACTTATCAACGCTTAACCATCAGTAGCCCTTATGCCATTCCGATAAGGTTCACAAATGGTGAGTGGGTGCTAGATGGAACGGTCGGCGTTATAAATATATATTCAATTTTGAACCTTCTTACCCAGTAATAGGTTCCGAAGTGTATATATATATATAGACGTGACTATACATACTTACCTACGTCAACTTCGATATTAAATTACAATTGGCTAAACCCAAAAGGTTTTCCTTAAAACGTGTTAAATAAATCTATGAATTAAGAAGCTATTAACAGGAAAATATGAAATCGTCACGATTTGAACATTTCCCTAATACTTGTTATCGATCATAGTGGATAATTAAGAGCAATGAACAGCTGCCAGACACCGGACCTAGTGTATTGAGTTCCATATGGAAATTATCGACGAACGAGCGAGCATACAAATACCAAACCACTTTTTTTTTCTCGGCCGAGACCGAAACCGATATTTTATAATAAATATGAAAGAACGCGTATTTTCCATTTCTAACAGTTGTCTAATATAGCCATCACTAAAATACTACATTTACAGTTAAACTGAGAAAAAAAGTTATAACTTGCATTACGTACGACACGATACACTTTATAATTGATTAAAATAATGATGAGTACCCACCAAAATCGCAGTGTCAAGACGGAAGGTTTGGCTAGTGCCGAGAGCCGAGACCGAGATCTCGGTCGGACCTTACATACAGATGATACGACAAAATTGTTATAAAAATGTTGATATTGATACGACAGTGTCCAATTGTATTGGAAGACCTCAGTCGCTTCGGTCACTCGCTCGTCTATGTCATAGTGACGCTATAAATCAGATTGTAAGAAATCTCTTACTGCTTGTCATTTGACATGGTTCTAGAGTGGCCTGGTGATCCAATGAGGATTACCGCGAGTCGATTTTCCGCTAGGGGCGCTAGTGGAACGTGGGTCCTGCGGGAACATTTCAAACGTCACTTTGACAATTCTCTCATATTGAGACAGGACCCACGCATGAGAGGCGCCGCATGGTGAGCGACAATACGTTAGCTCCCATTGGTTGACTATACATTTGGAGTCCGTATAAAAGGCAGCCCAATAATTCGTGTCCACTTTTTTGGTTGCGGATTATTGGGTTGCTGATTATTGTACTGCAAAAACTGTGGCTTCGGATTATTGGCCCGCTACCGAGCTTGTCCGACCCGATAAAAGGCAGCCCAATAATCGGCGACCCAATAATTGGCGACCACGATGTACATGGATTATTGGGCTGCCGATTATTGGCCTGCTGCGAGATTGCTCGACCCAAGAAAAGGCAACCCAATAATCGGCGACCCAATAATCCATGTACATCGTGGTCGCCAAATATTGGGGCGCCGATTATTGGGCTGCCTTTTCGCGGGATGCGAAAAAAGTCGGTTCTTGCTGTTAGGTCGCAGTTCTACCTAACACTCCTCCTCGCTTCGCTCGTCGTCGTACCTAAACCGACCTGCCTTAACATTCGATCTAAGGAGTCTGTATAAAAAGCAGACAAATAATCGGCAGCCCAATAATTCGTGTCCATTTTTTTGGTTGCGGATTATTGGGTTGCCGATTATTGTATTGCAAAAACTGTGGCTTCGGATTATTGGCCCGCTACCGAGCTTGTCCGACCCGATAAAAGGCAGCCCAATAATCGGCGACCCAATAATTGGCGACCACGATGTACATGGATTATTGGGCTGCCGATTATTGGCCCGCTTCGAGATTGCTCGACCCAAGAAAAGGCAGCCCAATAATCGGCGACCCAATAATCCATGTACATCGTGGTCGCCAATTATTGGGTCGCCGATTATTGGGCTGCCTTTTCGCGGGATGCGGATTAGTGGCACCCCCGCCATTACGCTCTGGCTCTGTCATCGCTCATTGTGCGCGCATACGTACATTTGTACATTTGTACGCATGTTTGTTTGGCGATAACTCGAGTATCGTTGATCGGATCATTGTGAAATTTGGCAGGTGGTTAGATGAGATAAATAGATTTTTTAAGATCAAATATGAGCCGAATCGGCCGAGGGGTTGCCGAGATATAGGTGTCGCGAGTTCAAGTTCAGGGCGAACCACTAATACCACTATAACGAGGTTTATGAACGCATTATAGAGAACTAATAATATGTACCTAGGTATATAAAGGTGTTGATGTTTGGATCTATTTTACGCAGTCGGGTGTTTTACTAGCTTACGGACTGAGGCCTGTAAAATAAGAAATGTCTGAGGTCTCTGATCTAAAGCTCTCTTATAATACTGGCCAACGTCTGTACACTATTTTTTGCGCGTTGCAGTCGGCAAGCGGCGAATTTGTTTAGCGTAGCGGTCTGCAATTGGCTGCTTGCCGGCCGGCGGGCGGAAAAAACATTTTAACTAGGTTTTACGTCATTAAGGCAGTGCTTAACCCATGGTTAGCCTACTGATAGTTTATGGATCTTCAAATGTAAGTCTTATTTCAACGTATGAAAGTTACTTTTGCAACAACGATAGCTAAATTAAGTGTCTTCATACAAATTTTATAAAAAAAAACACATTTTTTGGCAAGCACTAAAAATCGCAGGACGCTTTTTTACACACATCACAGCTAACAATAATAAGTTACCACAAAATTTTATCAGAATAACACTAATATGTAATAGACAAATAAATATTTATTTCTACTTAAACACACAATTACTTTATACAACTAAAATATACAAAATTGCAGTAAAAACCTAAAATTGTGCAAAAAAACCTTACGACTAAAAAAGCTATAATTCAATATTACATAAAATTCTTTATAAATACATTTACTTAATATTAGATAGTATTTACAATATTCCACTAGTTTACGATAAAAATATGTCTACCATAAAAAACGTTCGACATTTATTTTATTTTAAATATATTATCCTAGATATTTGTGTGATTACAAGAATGCTAAACCGGTAAAAATACACAAAACTCTTATAAACCCGGTTTTTAAATATAATCCGGTTATATTGTGTTTTCCCACTCTTTTTTTAACAATTTATACTAATTTTGCAATAGCATGAACAGAAAATCTAAAAGACTAACAGTGACTAAGAAAAACATACAAAGTCGATTTCGAAGTTACGCAGCGACATCTATCGAGGCCAAATTTTAAGTATTTCTAAAATAACTTGCGCCCAATAGATGGCGCTAATATAAAACCTGTGCAAACGGCAATTTCTGGGGAATAATATTTGTATGGATATTGTTGGACCTTTAAACTTTTTGCTCATGGCATTAGCGACTAAATCTCTTGCAGTATACAAAAACCGGCAAATTTATTAAAGTATACATAGGCTATAGCCTACTATAGTTCGTACAGCCATTTCTAAATAATATTACAACACTGTTTGGGCCACTCGACTTTGCATATTAATACAATTTCCATGACCATCCGCTGAATGGCACATACATACAAATACTAGATCTTTAGAAAAATAATTATTTAAAGCATAAAAAAATACAAACGCAAACATTATTAGAAGTGTCAGTTAATTACATAAATCAGCCTAAATATTCATATAAAGATAGATTCTCTTTCGCTCACGATGTCGTGAAACCTCTAATATGAATCTTTATTTTTAAACCTCCTTTTTGATGTAGTTTAAAGAAGACAGTATTCCGACTACGCACGAATGAAAGATCCTGTCCAAAGTACAAATACATACAGTAACGTTAATACTTGTACAAACACATTAACAGACCATCATCGTGGACCTTATGCAGTGGGAATAAGGGTGATAATGGTCAGTTGATTGGCGAAGACACCGATGACATAAAGTGAGTCCTTGGTATTCGCGTTACGCTAACTTGGAGGTAAACACACAGCTGAAGGGAAGGGCACAGTCAATATATTAACAGTACATTATTTCGACCGGTTGACGTAGTTGGTAGTGACCCTGCTAAGCCGAAGGGTTCGAATCCCGGTAAGGGCAATTATTTGTGTGATGAACACAGATATTTGTTACGAGTCATGGATGTTTTCTATGTCTATGTATTTGTATATTATATATATCGTTGTCTAAGTACCCGTACCACAAGCCTTCTTGAACCTGCGGGACTTAGTCAATTTGTGTAAGAATGTCCTATAATATTTATTTATTTATTATTTATTATCATATACACTAGTGGCTCTGCGAGCTGTAGACCTCGCGAGATGGTACTGGTATTGGCAAAAGGTCGTAAGCGCCTCTGAAGTCTATGGCGCTTATGAGCTTAGTACCAATTCCCGCCATTTAAAAAATCCAAAAACTGAATCGACAATTTTGTTTTGTATTCAACCTCCTTCAATCTCCTTAAATACACACTTAAAATACTGCATCTCTCAACTGTGCCACTTGTTTGAACAAAATAGTACAGCAAATAATATTCGTCATAAACTCATAAAGTCGTGAACAAACAGTAGATGAACGCTGTTTACCGACTGCGGCCAACTTGAGGATGGTAATGTTTACCGACAGTATTGCGTCAACGGAGGTCTTTTCAATCGTGTAGGTTTTGGCTAAAATGGTGATTTATTTAGTCAAGAAGGTTCTATTGCCATTAAGGTGTAAGTTTAGTAACAAAAAAAACTAAGTCAATATCGAGATCCACTTAATCTACAAAACGCCTGATTCATATGCGCATGAGTATTCAACCGAGAATGAAAAGTAAGGCATTCTCGACCGAAAGCGGAACCTATAAGGTCGTACGGGAACTTGGGACCAGAATTATGTTCTTATTAATTATAATGTCCAAAAATCAAACTTAGCACTTAATTTAACTTGGTCGCCGAGTGTAATACAACATTTTTCACCAAACTATCGCGAGGAAAATACTACATGCGATTACAAATATATATAATAAGACAGCTAGCTGTCCGTGACGTCATCGTTCATGGCAGCTCACTTTGTTTCTTTCCACTATGCGTTTAAAATATCTACAAATAAATTTGATTAAAAACATATAAATTCCTACTACTCCATAAGATTCCTTAAGATTCGATTAGAATTCGACCTAATCGACATAAAGGTGACTTTTTCCTAAAACTGCCACATATATTTTGTGCCTAATTTAACTTGAGCTCCAAAATCCTAATAAATAAAAGTAATACGAGATCAAATATGTACTCCAAATATTGGGTGTTTTACAATCAATCGGCAGTTAAAGTCAAATAAATAAGTCATTGATCTTTGTTTTTTTTAAAGGCAAATGACACCGCGCGCCATTTTTGACCGATTTTAAAAACCGGATTCAATTCGGCGGTTTTATGTGTGTTTATTACGGCACGTGAATTATGAATCAATTTTGTTTATTTTTATTAAGGAACATATTTTTAAACGACGTTAGTGTAGTTTAGTGAACTTGCCTGCTAAGCCGATGGTCGTGGGTTCGAATCCCGGTAAGGGCATTTATTTGTGTGATGAACACAGATATTTATTCCTGAGTCATGGATGTTTTCTATGTATTTATGCATTTGTATATTATTGATATCGTTGTCTGAGTACCTACCCGTAACACAAGCCTTCTTGAGCTTACTGCGGACTTAGTCAATTTGTGTAAGAATGTCCTATAATATTTATTTATTTATTATTATTTTGAATATATTTGACTCTAACCTAAGAATCCATGAGGAATAATAATAATAGAAGGAACTATTTAATTTTAATAGGCATTTGGTTAGTGTCTTCTTATGTAGAGGAGATAAATTTAGGCAAGCCACCCTGTATATTTAAGACCTTCACTGATCCGCAAAAGAAAGAGACTGGGCTAAACATTACCCTGTTTTCTCGGCGAAATAAGTATGAGATTTCAGCAAATAAACTCAAACCATGACCTATGACGTTTTACGGCAAAACATTGAATTTTCCATACTTATGTAGTTACATTGACAATAGCAATACAATAAGCGATAAATTTTATTTTTATTGGCTGTTTAAGCATTAACAGACACTTCTATAGGAAAACCGACCTTATTTGAAATAAATAAGGTTTGTTATTCCATAAAACAATATATATCCGCTGTTTTTTTAAAGAAAACTTAAGTTGTCAAATATGAGTCCAATCAACGCAGTTATCGAGTTTAAGAAAAGCTTTTCAGTAATTAAATAAAATAAATAGACCCAACACACCAAAATTATTAAAAAAACTATATTTTATTTTTATTGATTAAATCGCAAAATTTGGAATTTAGTAGATTTTAGCTATGAAACTTGTTTCATTAAAAAAATTATTGCAAATTACTATATTGTATAAAACAAAGTCGCTTTACGCTGTCTGTATGTATGTATGTCTGCTTAAATCTTTAAAAATACGCAACGGATTTTGATGCGGTTTTTTAAAATAGAGTGATTCAAGAGAAAGGTTTATATGTATATTAATAACCCGTCCGAAGCCGGGGCGGCTCGCTAGTAATACATAAAATATAAATGGCATTTATGTACCAGTCAACTATAAAATAAACCAACTGAAAATGCTTTAGTTAATATACTATCCTATACCAATTATATCATAAAACGTAACAGCGTTAGGTTATGCTTATTATCGCGATATAAAAATCAATTCAATGTTTTAAAAGACATACACATCATTTACCCAAGCCATAAAAACAATACAGTAACTTTTTCTTTGAAACAAATAGATATAATTGGACCATTCTTCCTGTCAAGATGACATTGCCTAGTGTACCAATTCAGCGCAAAGTTAGCGTGGTCACTAACACAGATAACACAGAATGGTGATCAACATTCTGTGCTTCTTAGTAAGTAGGGCTGTTATTTTAAGATACTTAGTTTGCATTACATTTTCAAGCATGGCTCTTGTATACTTTGTAATTTCAATTGTTCCATAGTTAATCACTTTAATCAGTGAATTCACTAGCGGTCTTTGCCTCAACATGTTAACTTTAAGTTTATGTGAAATACCTTTCTGTTTTTCTTTTTTATTCCATGGGTGTCCTGAAAACCAGCGCCATGGCTAAGTATATTGCATATGCTGATTGGCATCCATTTTGGTTCTCTCTGATATTTTGTACAAGATGTAAATAAATAGTTATTTTTTTGTGAATCAAATAAATAATTTCTATTTATATTTAGATAGGGAATACAATATTTTGGCAGTGTTTTCTAGATAAAATTATTTACATTCTTGGTTTCAATTCCAACGGCCCTTTTGACTGGACTATGAAGTGACAACAAATACTCAAAGAAATTATACTCTAAGAAGTCTGTGTAGAAAGCGGTTAAATGTCTTCATATCATTTTCTAAATTCGATTCCATTCAGTAATAAGTTTTAATTTACTTTACTTCAATCAGGGTAAATCAACTTATTCTTGTCTCTAGTAGCCATGGCTACAGTCTCCTGGGTCACTTTTACAATCATGGATTTATGGCACTAAAATTGTTTTTGGTGGTTAAATTCCCTTTCCATGATGGGCCATCTACCAAGCATGTCAGTAGAACATACTACAACATTTCTTCTAACAAACTGTGCTGCATTTGTCCCCTGGCTCACGGGACAGTAACAACAAGAAATAGTTGATTCACCCATAAGCTCTTTTTAAGTGACTTCTCAAGTATTTATTTCAGAAAATAACTAATGTAATTTCATAAACGCATCTTACACAGTTTAGCTATATGATTCTTTGTCCTTATCTATCAATTTGACATTTGACTTTGTTAGAAAGGGACAAAACATGTTATTTTTTTTAGAATAAAGTAATAATTTAAGGATACTTTGCGCTTTACATGAAATGAACACAAATATAATGACTAAATGATACATTTGTGTTTAGCTACAGATATATCTATACGAAGTACTCAGAGATATATATGGTAAAAAAGGATTTGTTTACATCTTTTTGAGTTGCCCGTACAGATAAATCTGGAGTCAGCAGTTCATCAGCATCTATATATTTAAGTATAATTTTGAAAACTTTGAAATTCAAATCGTTATTATAAAATTCCTAGCTATAAGCTTGGTAAGCAAGTCTGTTCAAAAACGCATAACACTTTATGTATCAATTCATACTGTTCCGAATTTTGTACCATACCACCTCTATTTAGTCTCATATTGCACACTATGCCCAATACATCAACTTTATGCTCTATACTCAGCTGTTTTATACCGTTAAGAATAGCTATGAGACACCCCGTTCGACCGATACCAGCCGAGCAATGCACTATGGTAGCCGGTGACCGGTTCTCCTTACTAAAATCTACAGGAGACGAAACACTTACACTCACCGAGTCACTCTCCGAAGGAGGGAACACAAATTTAGAGTCCGGCATCGGACTCACACAACACAAATCACTGTCAAAACTGTATTTAGTTTCTTTTAGAACGTCCAAACTCAAGTTTAAGAGCGCATTCACATCTTTCGGGCACTTGTGGTCCGCCCAATTGTGGAACCAATAATGGTAAACCGTCACTGCACCACTGTCACAATACACGTTTAAATTTCGAATTGTATAACCAGGTTTTTTTATTAAACCAGTATTTTTTATTTTAAAAGTCGATCCCACTTCTGAGTCTGGTTCGAGAGTCATTTCTTCGTTAATTTCTAAGGGGAAGTATTTTTCGCATTTTTGCCGGTTGTTCTCTATGAAGTTTGTTAGCATGACGACCTTCTGGACGGCTTGGGTGCCGGTCTGCGAGCAGTTCTGATGGACCATCTTCCAGAAGTCGTAGACTGTGTTCTGGAGGGGACCTTGGGTGGCGATGTAGCAGTTTTTTGTGTATTCATGCCCCTGGAAGAAAATAATAGGTTAGTATATCGACAACCCCTTCACCGATTTGGCTTATGTCCGAATTTATAATTTTCTATCATTATAAATTGAAAGAGATGTCATATACTACAGCCCTAACCACTGGGCTACCCGGTCACGGGTGATCGGGTAGCCTAGTGGTTAGGGCGTCTGTTGCGAAAGCAGGAGGTCGCTGGTTCGATCCCAGCCCTGCTCACTGGGGACCTTGGTCACTTTTTCTGTAGTATATGACATCTCTTTCAATTTTCATATTAGTAGTGTGCCTACTTAAAAACATGAATGAAATCATTTATTATTAATAATACATGATTTAATTCATGCTTTACAACTGTCTATCTATCTAATTTAAGAGACCAGTATTTTTTTTTTACGATTTTGTTCAAATTGGAGCAACTAACATGAATCCTGTTAATTACAAAAATAATTTTAATTTAAATGGAATGTATGAACTACTTTTCTGGTTTTGTAGATTTTGTAGGTTTTGTAGATTTTTAATAATGCAGATATCCGAGGGCTATTTCGCGATTTTTGCTCGAAGAGGCAAATACTTGAGGCTTTTTGATAATCAAAATGATTTCAAACCGTAAGTCATACATTTGTGTTGGAAAATGAGTCGTCTAAGGAATAAATGAAGCGGTTTTTTCCACTTTCATATATTTTTTTCGAAAAAACGTACATTTAGTTAAAGCAAATTTTAGAAATTTTTTCCGAAGTTTTGCAGATTTATTTGGGTTTGAATAAAATAAATTCATGAAATTAAGAATTAATTTCATGAAAATTAAGATGCAAAAATAAACTTCATTTTACGCCTAATTAACGAGTATGAAAATAAATTTACTTTGGCAGCCGACCCATTAAAATCTTGTACACTTCTTATTTGAAGAACCCCATACTGTAATCTTTCGGGAAAACCTCGGCAGGGAGCTCATTCCACAGCCGGAGCGTCCGCGGGAGGAAATTCCTCTGAAACCGCACAGTGCGCGACCATTTTGGTTGGGCGGTGTGTGGATGAGCGCCCTGTCGATGGCGAGCGGTGCGATGGTGAAATGTGGACGTTGGCATCATGTCAAACAATTCTTCAGACTAATTACAAAACTACCTAAAATTAGGAGTAACTCACCTTAATAAAATTGGCATTAATGTATCCCTCTCCAGCCACCGCCGCGTCCGACTTCAAAATAAACCTCGAATGCTCATTCGGCAATATAGTCTTATACCTATTTTTCGGGTGAGACCCAGACACTATGGGTTTCTCCTGAAAATTAGTCGGCATATCCCAGAATTCCTGATGCAAATTCCTTAGCAACGTTTTCTGGTATTCCGAACAGGGATGTGCCATATCAGGTATAAGCATCTGAGGGTTTTCTTTCGTCAAATCAGCGTCAACTTTGTTGGAACAGCAATGCTGACCTTCCTTCGCACTATGGCATTTGACTTTAGAATACCCATTTTGGAATACGTCATTCAAATCCCGTAACTGTTGTCTTGTTAGCACGCTTGAAGCGTTCTGCAGATGCTGCATATTTGCCAAATATAAACGGAAGTCTTCAGAAGTGCTCTGAGGACTTAAAGGCTTAGTCGTGATGTTCCGGACGATACCAGGCTGATAATTTGGGTCTTCCTGCCTCCCGAAAGCGTATATGATTTCGTTCTCTTGGTCTCCACAGACGTATGTTAAATTTTGAGGGCACTCGTCTGTGCTATACGAGTTTGACCATAAGTTATCATGGGAACCGAAGCCAACACATTTGTTCTCTCCCGTTCGTCTCATTCGGGTTTTATAAGACATTGGTATTAAATTTTCCGTGCTTAGAGATTTCCTATGTTTATCTCTATGAGGTAGATCTTTTAGATTACTATCAATAAGATGCTCATCGATTTCTATGTCTCTCGGCTCTAGTGGCTGTATATTTAGAGTTAAAGACGTATTTGAGCTTCGCCTTTCTAAAATCCCCTTTTTTTCTGGTGGATTATCGATGCTCTGATTACTGTTGTATCTGCTTAGATTGCACGTAGATCCATTGAGGTTATAGTTGGATATACTAAGGCTTCTATTCCCAGATAATTGTGGATTGGAATTGTTAATGTTTAAAGTTAGAGAAGTGTTTGAGCTTCTTCGTTCGAGGAGTCCTTTCTTCTGTCCTGGCTTACCGTCTTTATTTAAAGAACTGTTGCTAGAATGTCTGCTCAAGGTATTCGCTGGTAATATATTTAAAGTGAGACTATTGTTTGATCCTCTTCTTTGTAATAAACAGTTTTTGGATTCTCCAGAGATGTTTGTATTTGATGAGCATATAACTCTTGTGGTTGGTGTGAGATGTTCTGTATTTATGGATGTGTTTGAATCTCTTCGGTCTAGAGATAGTTTCTTTCTGCTGTCTGAAGTCAAACTAAAATTAGACATGCTTGTCCTAACAGTTGTTAAGTTGTGACAAGATGCCCCAGAGCTGTTTAAGGAACAGTTTGAACTCTGCAAGCTATGGGTGCTGAGCATTAAACTCTGGTTAGAGTTCCTTCTATGAAGTTTCTTAGCTAATTTCTCATCCTCTTCACTAGGCTCAAAATCATCGGAAGTAACACCTTCCGGTAACGTTTTTAGATTCGTGCTAGACACGCTTAGATTCTGTTTATAATTAAGAAGGTTTGAGCCTAAAGTTTGACCGGATTCTGAATAACTCGGCCCGGATACGTTTATTGATGGAGGATGTTCAGCAAAATCTGACATGTTCTCGTCGAAGGAACCCATAGTTCTTCTAGACGGCCCAGGCTGGTATAACATCAAATTAGCATGGTGTTCGCGCAAGAATATGCCGCTGTCTTGGCCTTTCATGAAAAGACGTCGTTGCTCCGTGCTTTTAGACCCTGATTCTAGTTTGATATTCTTCTGAGCTAAAAGCCTTATCAACTGTCGTTTCGGTGTGTTAGGAACCGATATAGAATTCTGTGGGACGTCTAGAGTTTTCTTTTGTGGTAGCGACAAATTCACAGATTCAGAGGAATCTAAAGAAGTCGCTTTAACTTTCAGAGTAGGTGTCTTCACCTTTTTCTCTTCAGCATTTGTGTATAACTTTTCGAATTCTAAAAGTTCTTTTTCCAAATCGCTATCTCGTTTCGTCAAATCGATTGTTAGATTTCTTAGATTCTTTCCTTTTCGTTTCGTTTGCGTTTCCGCTAAGGACGTCGCACCTTCTTCTGTTGTTATTGTAATCTCAAATTCTTTAGGTGAAAATCTAGGCATATCTAAAAAGGATTGTGTATCTGAGCTATGGCGTAAAGTTTTCTTCTTTAGGTCTGGACTTTTTGGTTCATCCTCTTCAGAAGTCTTATCCTTTGCCGGTTCTTCGTCAAATTTGAATACCGGCTTATCCGTTGGGGGTGTCTTTAGGTGCCTTTCCATACTTTCACATGAAGCACTCACATCATTCTTATAAGCTTCGTTCATCTGGTCTTTCATCTGCTTAGCTATAGGCAGACCAAGATTCTGTTCAATAATTTTAGCGTTATCAGAGTCTAGAGATATAGATTTGAGTCTCTGTCGCCTGGCTTGCGCGGTGTTCGTATTAGGCATTAGTTCGTTTCGTTCATTTGTTTCTATTTCTAAAGTTTCCATTTTGGCACAGCAATCTACTACATCTTTATTCACCTCTTCGGTTTCCTCGCATTTTGATATATTTAGTTCTATATTCTTATAGTTGGTATCGCAGCTGTTGTGTCTGTGGTATCGCTTGGCCTCTTTGTCTGCTGGAGGTGTATACCGTTCTTTTTCTAGAGAATTCCTACCGCCGTATCTTCTAGGTTTTGGAGACATCCTAGCAGCACCCTCTTCGGGCAAGGCCGCGTCAAATGTAAAGTAATTCTCCTTATTACAACTATGGATTTTTGGACTAGGTCTCGCGCTTAACACTCTAGGTGAACTAGGTTTTTCTGGAGCATTCCTATTCAAATGATCCCCAAGGGTCCTAGGTGACTGTGGAACTTCGGTCTCTTTAGGTGTCTCTGGGAAGAATTTTGGAGACCGAACAGTGTCGTAATAGACGGATTTAGGAGAAGGCTCAGCGAAGAACATTGGTGAGACCGCTTCAGGAGGTGTGAAGAACCTTGGAGAGCTCATGCTATCAGCTAAAAGTTTTGGTGAGAAGTCAAACTTGGACTTATCTTTTGCAGAGCACTCGAGAACTCTTGGAGAATTCTGAACTTCAAGTCTCTCCTGCTGTCCTTCAAGATGAGGGTCTTCGGTGACACTGCAAATGTTAAGCCTCGTGCTGACGGACCTAAAACGTCGTAGATTACTCGGTGACATATCGCTCCTCTCCTCTTTAGGAGTCATGGGTTTATCCATATCTACTGTCTCTATCTCTGTCTCGCTTATCTTTTTAACGGCCTCAGCGTCGAAACCGAAGACCTCGTCGGGTCCAGTTCGTACTAAAAACGGACTCTTGTCGTCCTTTTCTAACGAAGGCGATCGCGTCGCGCTGTATTTCTTCGCTCTCGACTCTTGGGTCAACTCGTTTCCCAAATCAGAGTTGATCTGGTTTAAAGGTCGAGGGATGGTCGAATATTTGTAGTCGAAGGGTTTTTTTAAGAGCCACTGCTCTGGAAGGGGTATCTTAGGGCCCTTGTAGGCGCCGGGCTCGGAAGGACCAGGTTGGTCCTGTGAAGTATTGGGGACGATGACGATTTGTGGAGGGGGAGCTTTGTCGTCGTCTGCCGGGGCTTGGATGAGGCTGGCCTCGGCCTTGCGCGCGGGAGGGGGAGGGGCGGGGGAGGGGTACAGGTGCGGGTGCGTGTGGGAGGGGGGCGCGCGGGGCGGGCGGCGGGCGACGCGGACTACGTGCACCTGGAATAGAGACAAAGTATTTGTTAAATCAATTCGATCCTTGGGAAAAATTGTAAGATAGAGCCTTCCTAAAACATCCATCCATCTTGAACATTGTTGGTCGACGCAATCAGACCAACGATGTCAATATTAACAGATGGCGTACAGAGTACAGACACATCTGGCCAAATTTATATTGGATAACAAAAATAGAGGATGAACCTGTTTGTGACAATTGTGACAGCACGGCACGCAAATCCAATAGTATGACAGCCGGGAAACTCGTCCATCTCGAACTCTGTCACTGATAGGCGGATTACGTTAAAGCAATCGGCAGTGGCGCATTTAGAAATTTGCCGCCTGTAGGCTATTTAGATTTTGCCGCCCCTATCAATTGTGCTAACTCGAGTAACTGGTTAGGAAAACTATGAAGAAAGTCGAAGCGTACTTATATATCCTATTTTTTTCCACTACGGTTGCCAACGCGCATACGGCCTGCCTGACAGTAAGCTACCTCGTCTGTTACTTCAGAATTACACATGCGCATGGCTGATCCCTTAAGAAAAATACAATCGCTTTTTTAAAAACTTCATACAGTAGGCTTTTAGGACGACTTCGGCACTCTGGCCGGTAGTTCATTTCACAGCCGGAGCATTCGTGGAAGGAGAACCTTGTTACCCCGCATAGTGCGTGGCCCTTTAGGGTCTAGGGTCTAGCCGTCGTTGAGCGATGGATTGGTAGAGTTTGTGCAAAAAGAGAAGAGTTTGTTCTTTAT
Organism: Lathronympha strigana; assembly: GCA_949128165.1. Taxonomy (NCBI): domain Eukaryota; kingdom Metazoa; phylum Arthropoda; class Insecta; order Lepidoptera; family Tortricidae; genus Lathronympha; species Lathronympha strigana. The sequence goes on along the minus strand of OX421928.1, from coordinate 8,849,333 downwards.
AGGAATGAATGAAATTTACGACTTTTCTCTTTCCGCACAAACTCTAGGTTGTTGGCAAATCGGATAGTTGTGACGAAAAAAGAGATTTCGGCATAGGTAATAGGCCTTCCTAATCATCAACATACCCCTTTTCTTTGATGGGCATCTGAAATCTAGATTAATGCATACTTATGTTAGCGTCTCTTGCACTACCCGGGCTTAGCCGAAAAAAAAAGATTTAAGCGTTTTGATAGTGTTGAATTTGACAGGTAAACGCATTAGTTGGTTAAAACCGGGTGGTGCAAATGCGCTTAAAAATAAATAAAATACAGTCTAGACATATTATAAACATTTTGAGATAATTCAATTACGTTTTATTAAATAGAAATATTTTTATGGCACTCAGTCACAGACAACAAAGTAATAAATAATACAATAAAACCACAAGCTTAGGTTTTAAGCTTTTAAGTTATCTGATGATAATCAATAATTAAAAAAAAACTGACTTAGGAAAAGCTTCGCCGACCAGTGCAGTTCGTTGCTGGTGTGTAGCCATGCGAACTGTTATGTCTGTTTGGGTATACCCGAAGAGACGATTTTGAAATGTTAGACATTCATGAATAAAGTTAGAGTCTATATCATGAGGATATGTTTCTTCCAAAAAGTGAGCTCTTTCTGAAAGGGTTGATCTTAAGGGGCTACCCGGCATATTTCACTGTTTTTAAAGTGAATAGGCTTTGTTCAGCTCCAAGCACAACGCTTGAAAAAATATATAATGTAGCTAGGTATTTGGTCTACATTTGGTTCTACTAAATTGTCGAAAAACATAACACATCAAGAGAAAAAAAAACCGTAAACCCTTTTTTCTACCTTAAATCTGTATCTACTCCCTTATTATGCATCGTAAGTACAAGAAACTAAGACAAGCAGTATATCTTTATGTTTACTTTAAACGCATCTACTGATTTTTGGATAGGTTTTGTACTTTTCGAGAAAAAGCTATTACACGCATTTTTCCGAAAACACCGGCTCGAGATGCCTGCGCGGGCGACGGGGGCCAGTCGTGTAAGATGGCACTAGTAGTTTATAGGGTTGCGTCCGAGTACAAGCAGCTCTTCCTAGGTGGCAACTTATGCTTATTGACGTATTGTATAACCGGTGAGGAAAGGAAGCGGGAGGGGAAGAAAGCTCAAATCGCCGAGGTCATTGGCATAGGGGACGGCCTTAATGTATACACGAGATATGACTACCTTGGATTTCACCGCTTTATATATAACTCTCGCTCTCGAACTCGATGTGTATGCGTAGGTAAATGGGATCGCACTGTGAGGGTTAGCCTAATTTTGGCAATTTTAAACGCGCTTTTTTTGATACGTAAAAGTATAGTTACTTTCGAGGATCTCAGCATCGGCCCTAGCGACATAGGTATGTCTTTCGATGAAATTAGCTATGGGGGTTTTCGCGGGCAACCAATTGATTTAGCTTGTATTCAATAGTATCATAGCTAAGGAAATGCCGCCTTTCGAGATTCCATGAGTATGTTTTCCGAGCTTCGTTTGGTTGCCCAGTAGTTATGTCAGATCAGAATTCATTATGGATTAAATTTTAAAGTAACTGTACTTTCAAATTTAATCCATATTCAACTCTGATCTGACATAACTAATACTAACGGGCGACTAAGCGAAGCTCGCACTCTGCAACTGACCGTACCTATATGCTTACCAAAACACGAATATTTTGCCGCCCTATTAAATGATACCGTATAAAAATCAAAACGCCTATATACCCAGGCGTGGTATATATACCACGAAGTCGAAAAAGTATATCTGTGCCTTTTTCTATTGAGTCTGATATAGAGGGAGATACACATTTTTAGATTTTAGTGCTAAGCCCAGGCACTCTGGTTATTCAGCTAACACAAAGGGCGGCAAAATCGGCGTATGGCGTTTTTCAAACTCTAAATAAAAATGGCGAATGGCGGCAAAATTCTGGTCGGCCCAGAGCGACAAACTCCAACTTAACTCAATTTAGTTAGTGGAAACGGGGCTGCGACACCATTTCGCAAATACGAGAATTACTCATCTGACTTATGCTAGTCATGTTGAACTTTTGCTGCTTCTGACCTGACTCTACCCTGCCGCCGCCAGTCGCCTGAGACGACTTGAACGATTTTGTTGACAAAAAAAACTCAAATTTTGCCGCCCCCTAAGATCTGCCGCCCTAGGCTTCAGCCTACTCAGCCTATTGGTAAATGCGCCACTGGCAATCGGACCACTGATGTCAGTAAAAAATGGCGAACGGCCTCGCATCTGCTTGTGCCCTAGTGTCCCTTCTGTTTTTTTTTTTATGCTATAGCGGGCAAACGAGCAAACGAATGGTAAGCGATTAACGTCGTCCATGGACACCCGCAACACCAGAGGTGTCGCAAGTGCGTTGCCGGCCTTTAAGGTGGGAGTACGCTCTTTTCTTGAAGGTTTGAAGGTCGTATCGTATCGTCGTGGTCGTAAGTGCACCATATGTCAGACAGAGACAGACACGCACCTGCTTGTGCCGCTTGCTGTAGCGGCAGACGCGGAGAACCAACAGCGCCAGCAGCGCGGCGAGCGCGGCACCCGCGCCGGCCGCGGCGGGGGCCCACATGCCGCCGCGGCCCGCACTCGTGCGACGCTCACATCTGGAATTACAACATTCTACTTTTTAACTCATTAAATGGCGCTGTGATAAGTCTGGCAACTCTGGCACTACCATTAGAACGCCAGACGGCGAAGTAATATCCGTTCCGCTAGTAATTATTTAAGCGAATTTGAACTTTACGCAATTCCACGTAAGTCCTTATTGCATTGACGAAGCTATCGTTCTTTACAGACGACGTGTCTCGCCAGGCACACGCACGCGGGGCTACCATGGCTAACAGGCACGTCTACACAGAATTAACCCGTATATGCTTGTTATCTGATAAATAATCCAATACATTTCAATAAAATAAAAAAAACTGGTATTCAAGTTTTGTATGTCAGTAAAACATAATACAACGTTTCTTCTAACAAACTGTGCTGCATTTGTCACCCATTTGTATTGTCATAACATTGGAATTAAAAATTCATTCTCTCCAGTATATTATTCGACTTACCAGTCTTTATTACACAGTTGTCTCTGTCCAAGACCTTGCAAATAAATCACGTTTCCGCAATAAAGAGGAAGAACATTGACGTTTTATTTATAACTTTGTTAATGGTTTGGAATAAGGAAAAGAAAATGTTAAGAAATTACTTTACGGGGTACTTCACAAAAGTAGATATATTTTTAAAGACACAATACAATTGTTTTGCAAAAACTGTATCTTAAGAATGAGAAACCAGAGTTGTTTTAATCTTTTAATTAAGTACCTAAGCGCCAAGCGCAAATAGGCCCTGTCCTAGTTTGGAGCCCGTCCGGGGAGCGCCCGGCCCTGATTTTTAAAACTGACAGTACATGTGTTTTGGTGTTTTTATCATATTGGTATGTTATCAAAAAATATTACTAAGTAATGTAAATTAGTGACCTGAATTTAGATATTTGTTCTATTTATTATTATACTTTATTTTATTTTAGAAGGTAATTATAGAATAAATTTAAAGAATCCAGTGGGGAAATGCTGTCAGTATTTCATTTCATTTCATTTATACACACATACTAGCTTACAGCAATAACAACCAAGACGCTTATATGCTACATAATCTAACATTTACAATAGAGTTACTAATAATGATTACACAAAAAGAAATAAATATTTAAACATTACAAACTTAAATTTTAAAACATATATAACCCAGAGGAAAATGTTCCTGGAGAGTCGTAAAAGATCAACCTGAGGCTGTTGGACTGACAGTTCATTTAGGAAGTAATTTCGGCACCATGCCTTAGGGGCCCAATTTGGATTTATTTAGTATTATATTCTTAGCTTTTGGTGTCTGTTTGATGGGAAAGACATACGGGCTAATCAACTATTTCTTGTCACTAATTGTCATGGTTACAGTCTCCTGGGTCACTTTTAAAACACAGATTTATGGCAATAAAATTCACAAAACATGATTTTGTTGGTAGTTATATTCCCTGTCCGTGATGGGACATTTACCAAGCGAGTCAGTAGAACATACAAGTGTTTCTCGTAACAAACTGTGCTGCACTTGTCCCCTGGCAGACGGGACAGAATAACAGCAAGAAATAGCTCATTCTTAAAATTGATGGCATCTGTTTAAAATTAATAAAACAATATACAATTTTAAAGCACGAATCGAATCATTTATTAAATGTAATAAATGTTTTGATTCATGTTTTGGTGTTTTTTAAGTAGTCACACTACTATATATAAATTATAAATTGAAAGAGATGTCATATACTAAAGAAAAAGTGACCAAGGTCCCCGGTGAGCAGGGCTGGGATCGAACCAGCGACCTCCTGCTTTCGCGGCAGACGCCCTGCCTGCTCTGCCTGCTGCAGAGGGTGTCTGCCGCGAAAGCAGGAGGTCGCTGGTTCGATCCCAGCCCTGCTCACCGGGGATCTTGGTCACTTTTTCTTTAGTATATGACATCTCTTTCAATTTATAATTTAATAAAACAAATCAAATCAAATATTTTAATATGTAAGCATTGTACAAAAACTAAACAAATAATATATATTTATATACAGTAAAAATATAAGTGTAAAGTATCTTTTGATATTAATATTTTTACCGCAGATATGCTAATACTCAAATTTACACCATTGGCACGTTTGCTGACAGTGGGACAGTTACGGATTGTTAAGCCTACAACTACCCCGCTTGTCGAAATACTGTCACCAAACGCGTTAACATATAAAATAATTACATAAACACACGAAAAATGGGACTACATGTTGCATTAAGCTCTGGAATCACCCAAAATAGGAATAAGATTTTTTTGTACTTACTCATAACAATAAATAATTAAGACATGTGAATCAATTTTAATTTCACACATATTTAACACCACACAACTGAATCAGTCAACTTCCATGACATCACTACTTATTTACTATTTCAACAACAATACATATACGTGACGTTTCAGATTTAACATACGCCATTGTCAATTAGGCATTACTGGCATAACAATTCATTTCGAAATGAACCTTATCAACGCGCAATAATGTGGTACCTTTAGCTGAAAATGTTATTTAACCTCCAAAAGTCGTGATAGTATCGTGCCAGACCAATTTAGTCGCCACCAACACTCGTGTGACGACCCTAAGGACGCGATTCGCGTGACGAATACGTTCTATTTACAGATACTGACATACTCGTTTACTAGATCGCGCAAAATTGATAAAAACAACGGAATAGAGTTCCAATCTTCATCATAGCAGCTTGGAATCATTCACTCATGACTTATAGAGATAATACTTGTGTTTTAATAAGTTTAATGTTATTATGACGAGATATTATGAAGATAAATTACGTATTTTAAAAATGATACTACGTGAACAATATTTGAGTTAGAGCATTGAAAATAATAGATTACATTACTGTAGTCATTAAGGTTTCTACTTATGTATAGATGTTAAGTGTAGGATTGTAAAAGTAAGAGAAAATTTGTAAAATATTACTCACGGTGCATTGACGTTATTGTCGTCAATACTTGTAGTTTAGAACCTTTCCAACACAATAATTAACAATTTATTAGCACAAAACACTTGTTTTAGGGCACCACGACACTTCACTATCACTATATTTCCGTTTATTTGGCAGATTTTATAGTAAATTTACTCGTTTTTGTAGTGAGCACTACTCGTCGAAGTTTTGACGTTCATCTAGTCAGCCATTTTTCTTTCGGGACAACAAAAGCAAAATAATGTTGCTATGGTGAAATTCCCCGTTTCCCGAAACGAAAATCTAAAATAATAACACATTAAGGTAAACGGCCCAGTGGATGACACTTTAATGAGGGAATTGACACATTTTTATTTTTACAAATAACTTCTATCAACACAACTATCAAACATACCGACTGCATTTTTGTGCAAATATGTAATCCACTTCTTTCTGCATGCTATACGGACCATAAAATGTATTATATTCTTACAAATGACGGAAATATTTAGTTTTCTGCTACCTCTGAAATTGTACCAGTGTATGACAGGTAGATTCCCTCTATCCACCATCCGGCCCCCAAAATAGTAATTTAATCAAAATAATTAGATACAAACACGCAATATCAATAGTTTAAAATTATTGACTTTCACAATAAAAGTTCTTAACAGATTCGCTAAAACCACCTAGTTACAGAAACTGTCTCTCAAATATAAAATTATTTAATGCGTCGACGGAAGTTTTTGAACACAATTCGCAAATGTCACTAGCTGTCTAATTTTGGTTAAAGTTAAGCAATATCTTTATTTTTTTCAAATAAACTGCAAAAAGTCATCCACTTGGCCGTTAACCTTAATCTATTTGTTTATTTTTGAAAACATATTACTTTATTTAATTATAGTAAATTCATTCTCAATTTTGAGAGAGAATATAATGTATTAAATAAATAAATAAATATTGTGGGACAATTTTACTTTACACAAATCGACTTAGTCTAGTCCCACGGTAAGCTCAATAAGGCTTGTGATGTGGGTACTAGACGACGATATACAGGGCGTCCCAAACTTATGGGACATGAAGGGGAAGTACCTTAAATATCGTAGATAGTGAATTTTGCTCAAAGAAGACTTTATGTTATTTTTAAAAGTTAGTAATTCTGCATTCATAGATTTTCTAAAAATTACTTGCTTCGTCTGGGAATCGAACCGACTAAAATGTGAAAAAAAAAATCACCCTTTTTTTATGATGCCAATCGAAAGAACAGCTAAAAAATAATAACTCTGCTTAAGTAACATAGTATTTTAAAAGAAAGGAACAACGTGAAATTAATCATTTTAATCAAATAAAAAACATACATGAAACTGCCGTAGTCAATTATTTATTTTTGTTTTAAATTTGCCTTCTGTCTAGCTTACAGAGGACGTATTGAAATACTAAGTTTTATCAAATTATCATTTTATCCACACGTGCACTTATAATAAGGAAAACTTATGCCAGTACCTATTTTATGAAGTGGGTACTTATTTACGAATAATCAATGCTATCTTTAGAATGATAATATCGCTACTTTTCGAACGTCGTCTTCGGCAATAAATAACTTTCTTGAAATTTGACTCAATCATTTTATGGTGTTCCTTTCTTTTAAAATACTATGTTACTTAAGCAGAGTTACTATTTTTTAGCTGTTCTTTCGATTGGCATCATAAAAAAAGGGTGATTTTTTTTCACATTTTAGTCGGTTCGATTCCCAGACGAAGCAAGTAATTTTTAGAAAATCTATGAATGCAGAATTACTAACTTTTAAAAATAACATAAAGTCTTCTTTGAGCAAAATTCACTATCTACGATATTTAAGGTACTTCCCCTTCATGTCCCATAAGTTTGGGACGCCCTGTATATAATAGATAGATACATATAAATACTTAAATACATAGAAAACATCCATAACTCAAGAACAAATATTCGTGATAAACACACAAATAAATGCCCTGACCAGGATTCGAACCCGGGACCTCCTGCTTCGTAGGCAGGGTCAGTACCGACTAGGCTAGGAGGCCGTCAAAATCAATAATAATAACATACGCGTAATTATACGCGTTTCGTGTATAATTCAATGTGTTGATTTAATTACGAGATAATTACTTATACAAATATTGCTACGCGTATGAAACGTCACAGCAACGAGCTGTGGTTGTGAAATTGTTTTTGACGTCATTAATAAATTTATTTGCACAAGTCATCATAAATGCTTGCAACATGCAATGTCATCAATATGTTGATGTACTGCTAAGGTAATCATAATATATTAGAAACAAAGATGTAGCAATAATTTATTTCTTATTTGACGTGGTTTTAGGGTTCTGTAACTTTTGTAGCCAAATGGACAATAATCAAACTTTTATAGTTTCGTTTGGGTTGTCTGTTTATCAGTCGTAAATTTTGTAGTAATTTTGGTACAGCATAGTAGAAATACAGGAATTTTAATAAAAAAATAGGGAGAAGACTATATAAAGGTACCTAAATATAACTGTTACTAACTCTACAGCAATGTTGCTTTTAACGCAACAATGCTGCACTAAAATTGCTACCTAAAAATGTACGACCACTGGACTCATAGATAACTAAGATAACGTACTCGGAAACAATGTAATCTTCTTCTTAGCGTTTTACCAGCTTACTTATGATTATGACACAGCCCTAAAACCATGAATACTTTAGGAAACCATGTAATACTCACTAAATTTAGAAATATCTTCTTCCTGATGTCTTTCCCTGGTCAAGTGATATGTCTTAGGCACATAAAAACTTATTTATACGAGTTGGGATTTGAACCCGGAACCTTCGGATTGAAAGCACGTTCATAACTTACAAAATTTCTAATTAAAGGAATAGTTCATTAAAAAAAAACACTTATTTTAATGGTTTGAAATCTAATCTGAGAGTACGCACACATCTTCTATGCATAGTTCGACACGCACTTGGCTTTATCCTTGATATCTTTGGATGATGGATAGTAAGGGATTTTTCAAGGATTAGACTACATCTTTATAGTAACTTGATGAGTGTTTTTAAATGTTAAGCCTACTTTTCATAAGAATTAAAGGTCCTTCGGTTCCTTGCCTTACCTTAAAACATTTAATTACGAGAATAATACGAATACTTATTTCAACAACCAAATATATAAGTGACTATAAGACTAAATATAATACTTTTGTAGTTTAATTGACCGAACGAAGCGTCTCCTTTTCAGCTCGGGCAAAAATGCTTTCGTGTGGTCTCCATTTGTTCTCATCTACAGATCGCATTTATCAACTAATTCGTGTGAAAATTTGTAAGCAAGTTCGTTAATTATATAATTTTTATTTGTCGATTGATTTTTTTTGTATGGCCGGAGTTGATACAAAGGTCCTAAGCGCCATAAACCCCCAAAGGCGCTTTTAGGACCAAAACCATATCGCGAGGTCTACAGCTCACAGCCACTAGTATAATACTAACTTGTAGTTTAATATAATACTAAATATAATAATATAAGACTAAATTATAGACACTTTATACGTATTCGCCATTTATGTCTAAGATTTTTAATCTAAGTTAGGCTAAACCTTTAAACCTTATGTGTGTTGTGTTGTTGTTTACTCGGTAATTTGCTGCAATTTTTGCTGTTTGGTGCATCATACTGTTTTACTAGTGGTTCGCCCCAAACGTGAACTTGTAATTGTAACCCCTATATCTCGTCAACCCTTTGACCGATTTGACTCATATTTCACCTTCAAAATTCTGCAAATCTCATCTAACTACCTGCCAAAATTCACGACGATCCGATCAACGATATTTGAGTTATCGTAAGATAAACAAACTACATACAAACGACGGATTGTCCATGTAGACCGGGATTTACTCGCTTCGTTTACTCGTTCGACTAATCGCGGTAGCCAAAACTGAAAAAAAGATTGCATTTAATGGCAGTTCTGACATCACTACCTTTCAATATTATAAAGGAAAAGCGTTATTCCATCACGACTGACATATTTAATGTAACATATAAAACAACAGTGACAGTGACTTGACATAAAACTTTCTTCAAAATACTACCTATGGTCTTTGATTAAGGAAGCCTTCTTAACAACGGCATGCTGTAAAGGACTCGATAAGTAGGGGAATATAGTTAATATATGAGTTTGGTTATGCAGCCTCTAATGTGTCCAATTTCTGGCCAGTTGTTTAGAAATGCGTCCAGATCATCCCGCCATCTTCTCCTGGGTTGGCCACCCGTTTCCGCTTTAGTATCCACTCCGTAGCTACTTTAGCCCACCTCTGTGGATGCATACAACGAACGTGGCCAGCCCAGCCCAGTCCCATCTCAGCCCCGTTTTAAATGTTTAATTTTAAAAAGTACTATTCGCGATTACCGCAGATAATATTGCATTTAATGTCACTTCTGACGTAACGCCATGACGTGTCATTTGGTTGAGCCCATGAGGAAGACTCAAGTTATGCGTGACGTCACCCGTTATCGGGGTATAATGTTTCTCTGAAGTGGGAGCTGCCCACTTGTAATTAGTGAGTCATTAACTAATGTGTTGTTACATGTGTTCCATAGAAAAAACGCATAATCATTTGATCGGTAGGGGGTTCCCCTTCTTCTTCTTAGCGTTCTCTAGGTGTATGCCACGGCTCAGGGAGATTAGGGTCCGTTTTGGCAACTAATCATAATTGCATTGTAATGTGCCTGCATTGAAAAATATAGAAATTTATCATTAACACATTATATTTATTTATAAACGGGGTTAGAATAAAAGGCAAACAGTGCTATTTATTTGAATACATAAATACAATTGAAAAATATCTTTAAAAAATACTTTAATAAAAACAGAAATTTATATAACCGTTCGGGGTGAACCGTCCAGCTGCAGTAAAATCCACTCGCTGATAAAAAAATAAGTAGTTATATTTTTAAATGTCAGTCTAAAGTTTAACGCTGACTGTACTTCTACACTTCTACTATAAATTATACCGCAGCCATAAGCCAATAGTCAACGACACAATTCTAATGAATGAGGTTGCATTTTTGAAATTACCTAGGTACCATAGATATAGTAGGTATACAAGAAAGGACTACCCAATCAGCCGAAAACATTATACCATAAAAGTACTACAGTTGTTGACTCTTTTTAATGTATTCTTGTTTGGAATGTGACGTTTTATCGTAGGTACTTCACTTTTCGTACGAAACATTTGAAGTTTGTATCATCATCAATACATGTTCGCTAATGTCATTCTGACCCATATTTTTTTGTGTTTTTCTTTTAATAAGTCAGTGTTACCTACAGAGTACCTTGCATTTTAGATTAGCTCGATATGTCATAATCATAACTCATAATTAGTCAGTATACACTAAAGTTCAACTCAATCGGACACCGCCAAGCCAAAAAAGTTGAAAAAATGTTTACAAATTCTGAAGATAACTCTCATATTGATACATGAGCAACGCAAGTTAAATAACACTTATATTTAAAAAAAATACATTTTAAAGAACTTATCTCGTAAGTAGCTAGAGTCAAACCATTTTAAACGTTATTTTAAACGCCATACTTGTATGAAATTATGACGTTTACTTATGACGTTTACATTCTGTGCTAACAAAATCTAAGAAATTAGCACGGTCGGACTCAATTTGCCATCTTTAACTTTGTGTGTAAACGAAAAAATTCGTATAAGTACTAAATTCAGCTATAATTTTTAAGCAGAACAATCTGCGAACAATACCATATTTCTCAGAATGAAAGTAGAAAAATTCATAGCCTACGCATACGAGGGATACGTTGGAGAAGTTCAGGGCCGCGGGTGTGATGGTTTCGGTGGCAAGGCTGGAGAAGCGATAGGCTGGAGTCTCGCAGTTGCGGGTTCGGGTCCCGCCCGAGGTCATCATTACCACTTTTCCATTCTTTCTGAGAAGTACTAAATTCTCCCCTATTTCAGGGTAAATTTTACCCTATCCCACCCTCGTTGCTCGGGGCTCCATTAAACCGCGCGCCTGCGCGAGCGAGGGCGCGGTCCGAACTAGGGCACTGGGGCATCGACTGGCCCAAGCCTAGGTCACCGGTGCACCTCCATCCACCGTTCAACTCCAAAACAGCTTAAACATTCACAAAAAACAAACAAAATTGAGGTTTAGCGGGTTACGGTTGCGTTTGACATTTATTTGGTGTTGCCAGTCGTTTCAGCCGTTTTGGGATTTTCGGGCACAATCGATTGATAAACAGGAGGTAGTATTTTGTTTTTGTGCATCGGAATGTAAGTTGAACTTTATAGTAAGGTAATAAAGTTGTGTTTTGAGTAGGTAATGATGTGAGATAATGTTTTTTGGGAATTATGCCCCAGTTTTCATTGAAGGTAGATGGGGAAATGAGAAGGAACCATTGATGGGTGTCTTAACTCAAAATGATAGATTGCCGTCCGCAATTATTTATACTCGATGTTTTAGTAGTATCAATGTATGATCAAGCAGAAAAGAAAATATACAGAATAGCTCCACCATACAGGTATACCAAAACTTAGTAAGTAGTCCTTATTGTCTTCTGTTACCGCGATTGTTATTCATTGAAATTAAACAGTTTAGAACGGATTAATCGCGTTTATTAACACCATGACCCTACGTTTCGTTTCGTAGTAGTCACTACACACCTCTAGATAGGTATATAATAATTGCCAAGGTGTAAATATCTGAACAAGACAATAGAGGCGTACTCTGATATTTGTGAGCGACTTGGCTGCTTCGATATATCTGATGGCGACTGTACCTGGTAAATGTACAGTCAGCAACAGAGTAACTAAACGGGCAAGGGGTTCTAAATTATTAAAACAACCTGTTGTCGTACCAATGAGTTTTTCGGAACTTACCTATGTGCAAAATATCATTTGATATTTAAGTATCAATTGCTATTCGGTAAATGAAAACATCGCGAGGAAAAAGGGTTGGAGGTTGGAGGTCAGATGGAAGCCTAATCTTGGGATTAGTAGCTTAAGTAACGGAACCAACAACCGAGAAGCGCGCCCGCATCAGCTGTTTGTGACTGGTCGTTGCCGCACGCACGCTGGCGAGCGCGCTCCTCTGCGAAGGCTTGTCAATACTTACAACAAACAATTTTGTCACGTAGACATTTTTAATTGTAGCTTAAGCATCTATAAAAAATGTATTACAGACACCTTAACACACATTAACAACTAAGAATGCCTATATATTACTTTGTCTTAACTCTTATCCTGTAATTGCACGTACCTATCGTACGTATATCATTATATGCTGTTGTTAGCACCGGCAGTCCTTCATAGTGCCGGTGACTAGATAGGCTCTGAATGTTTATTTAGTTTAATTAGTGGTAAGCGTCGTGGGCCGCACATACTGTAAACAACATAGTAATAAGCTAGATAAGAATCACTTGTAGTGGCTGTTTGTTTACCTAAATAAAGAGAAAAAAAAACAAAAAAAAATTGAATGTACTCCTGCTTACAGAGTGAAGGACACAGTTCACGAAATAAATCATATCAAAGCTTTGTGGACTTATATCGTGTAAAACCGTTAAATTTTGTAAATTTTTTTTATTTGTGGTCGTTCCGTTTCACTATTTTCTTTTGATATGATGTCTTGTAGAACCACATATTGTAAATAGTTTAATTTAACTTTTGTAATTTGTTTTGATAAAAATAAGTCCCACCGAGTTTCTTGCCGGTAATAATCTTCTCGGGCTATGGTGTAAGGATAGAACCGGTAGTAGCTTTTTTTTGACGTTCATAAGTGCATTGTAATGTGCCGAAATTGAAAAATAAAGATATTTATCAGTGATCGAAAACGCAAGGAGGGGTTCATAAGAATAAGAAAACTAACTAATTTCAATAAGCTTTTACTTCATACAAAAATAACAAACTTACAATACGTATTTAAACATTGCTTATTTTTTATTCGAATTTTTTCAAAGATCTACTAAACATTACTGACTATTTAATACAATTTATTTTTACATACTATTTTATATATATAAACACGTGCCATAGAATAGCAATTATGCAAAAAAAAGCTTAGTCAACGATAGTTTACTAAAAACACAGAGGTGATATTAGCAGAGAGAACACCAGCATGCCTACCACGAACATCGAAAATTAGGATTGACGGAAAAACCTCTTTGTCACTCGAATATGCAAGTGTGACAGAGATGGCGATACAAATCCGCAATCGTTCGATTTTCGTGGTACCTCCTAGCTCTGTTCTCAATCGTGCGTAGGTAGAAAAGAAAGGGTCACACTGTCTTTTCTTTAAATTAAAAAATAGTTAGCAAATAAGCATAAAATTAATACCTAGTTGCTTCTAGTTTTAGTCACAGAAGTATAATTAGCAGAGGGATCAATTAAACTATATTATGATTACATGAGACCTTGATTCTGAAACGTGCCAGTTAAGTGTTTTTAGGGTTCCTCAAAAGGGAAAAAACGGAACCCTCCTAGGGTCACTCTGTTGTCCGTCCATTCGCCCGTCTGTCTGAGACCTGAGACCCTTTATCTCGGGAACGCGTAGAGGTAGCAAGTTGAAATTAATACCTCATACACAGATCTGGGGTCTTTTGAAGCTGTCAAAAAAACAAATCTCTACGTCAACGCAATCAAAAGATACGGCCGTTTATGTCAGACGTAGAAATTCGGTTATTTCAGAGCTTCAAAGGGACCGTAGACTTGTGTAAGTGGTATTAATTTCAACTTGCTACCTTTACGCGTGACTTGACAGACAGACGGACGGACTAAGGGTAACGTTTTTTGCCATTTCTTATAAAATAGAATATTTTCGGAAATATTCGCTCAAGAACTTCAGGAAGTTAAAAAATATGTCGCCGCCGCTTCTCACCTTTGATTCGTAAGACCAAAAATTAAGAGAAAAATCATGAAAGTACAACTTTACAAAGACTTTCAAGGAAAATTATTATGAGCATGGTTAGTAACGCCATTTTTTTGTGAACATTCGAATATCAAAAAATGTTTTTAGCAAACTGCTATTCTTTTTCAAATACCTATCCAACGGGACGGACGGACGAACAGACAGACACGGCGAATCTATTTAAGGGTTCCTAGTTGAATATGGAACCCTAAAAAAGGAAATGATGATACATATTTAATATAGCTAATTATTACACAAACATTGTTTAAAACTATGAACAATAATAATAAAGCACCTTATAGTACATTACACACCAAGGCCGTTTAAGTGGGAAATGCCACGGATTGCATGTAATTGTCGGCCGAGGCGAAGCCGAGGTCGACTAACATGTGATCCGAGGCTTTCCCATTTACCGGCTGAGGTTTGTATACTATTTTTCAGCCCGACGGAGCCGGCAGGCGGCAATTTAGTTTTGCGTAAAGTGGCGCTTACCGGCCGGAGGACTGAAAAATATGTTATTTTATTAATATCTTGCCTCTTAAGGCTCAATCTATTTTCATGACAAAAAAAAATATTGACCCAGTGCCCTAAAAAGAGGACATAAAATAGAACTATGATTTTTAAACAAGGTCTAATCAGTCGAAATAATACAGCATGTGTGTACTGACTGTGTCATTATGTTTAAATCTTGTCGTCCTAAAAATAGTACGTTAAACCTCACAAAGGTCGTCATCAAAAACATCTAAATATAAACTCTGCCGCAGTTAAACAAATCTTGTCATGCTTTATTTATTTATTATTAAATCTTAACTAAAATATTTGGTGAAAATGAAAACTAAAATTTCCCTGGATCTATTGTTAATTTTATTAACGAATAAAATAATACTACCCCTAAGGGACTT
Source organism: Lathronympha strigana (assembly GCA_949128165.1). NCBI lineage: Eukaryota > Metazoa > Arthropoda > Insecta > Lepidoptera > Tortricidae > Lathronympha > Lathronympha strigana. The sequence goes on along the minus strand of OX421928.1, from coordinate 8,833,942 downwards.
TAAAAAGTTACAAGTATTTTCGGAAGGCATATTTTCCCAATGGGATATGCGTATCTTCGTATAAATCATCCCAAGTAACGAAAGTGATCAAACGCTATATCGAGCGGTATGGCGCGAAAAAGCAAATAATTGATACTTATTGGAAGTATCCTATGTGGGCGATCGTTACCTACGTTACGTTAAGCGCGAGGTTATAACAGTTGCTTTTGCGATTTTTGACAATACATACATTTTTATCGAAAAAAATATCATAACACGGTATTTCTTATGCCAAATCGTCTCAAATTTATAAATTAGCATATCAATGCTGGAAAAACCTATTTCAATAAATATATTAATAAATATTACAAGACAATCTTACACAAATTGACTAAGTCCCGCAGTAAGCTCAATAAGGCTTGTGTTACGAATACTCAGACAACGATATATATAATATACCTACAAATACATAAATATATAGAAAAGATCCATGACTCAGGAACAAATATCTGTGTTCATCACGCAAATAAATGCCCTTACCGGGATTCACACCCAGGACCATCGACATAGCAGGCAGGGTCACTGCCAACTACGCTAACCGGTCGTCAAATAAAATTTTGAAATATTCGACATACAGCGCGGTGTCGCATTTCAATGTCGCGGAACCGCACCGCATCGCCATTGCTTTCTTTCGCCCGCTAAGTACACCGCCTAAAGAGGCATGTTGACTGAAATCGGAATACTTAAAATTTTACATTATGCATTAAATCATGTTTGTCCACAATTGCGTTTCTCTCAAATTTAGACAAAAGCTGGATCGCGTCACTAACGCAGGTCTCAGGAGGTGCCACGAACCACTTCATTAATTTGTTTGTCTATTTGCCTCTCTGAGACTCGTCCTGTATCGGAATTATGTGACATATGTTGTTTTTCTTGTGACAATTGTCAAAAGCTCTTCACAAAAGTATTAATGTAATATTTTACTTATAAATAACATGTTGGTGGCAAACGAGCATACAGCCCGCACAAAAGTAAGAGGCTCGTGTAGCTTATGGGCTTCTGCAAGTAACAATGATGCTGACAATTGTCACACTTGACACTGTGGTGAATAGGGACCTGGTGTCCGGTAATTTTAAACACATAATCTAAAACACAGGTATGGATTTTCTCCGAGTCTCAGCCAACGGATCATCAATGACCAGCAATGTTTTAAAGAACAGGTATAACGCGTCGAAATAGAAAATTAAAAATAACCTCGCGGCCCAAGGTCCTATATTTAGCACTAATCGAGTTATATTGACTATGGGTACGGCTTTTATGTTACACTGGGCCTTTTGGCACTAAACATCACAATCTAAAACACAGGTATGAGTTCTCTAGGCGTATCCACCAAGGGATCATCGATGACCAGCAACATGTTGAAGGACAAGTATAACGCCGCTGCAGACGCTACGTGCCACAAGTCGTGGCTGTCGAAGAACTGGAGGGACGAACAGACAGCGTTGCGCCGCCTGGATTGGGCGGGAGTGTCCTAAACACACACATATAGAACATTAAATAATAAACCGGAGAAGCGTGAGTCTGACTCGCGCGAAGGCGTATAGAGTCAAACCACGTTATTTTTTCTCAGCAAATGAACTGTCAGACGTGAAAGTGTTATTTTAAACGTCAAACTTCGATGAAATTATGACTATTACTTTATACTTTCGCAGTCTGTGCTATCGAAATCTAGGAAACTTAGCATAGACTGACTTTAGGTGAAAAACTTAAGTAAGTCACCTGTTGTACAGTCAAGTGTAAAAATATGGTGGTGCACAGCTTAATCAAAAATATGTCCCATAGCACCTTATGCCGATGTAATAAGAGCGTAGTACCATATTTATGAGTCGATTATGTCGAACCATATTTTTGCACTTGACTGAAGGCCTAGTATAAAAGTTGTACGACATTAACTCCTCGACCGCGTTAGCGTATCGAGGGGTCAAAATATGAAAGTTGGCGGATGATTTAAATAAACGGCAAACATAATTTGAACTCCCGATACCCTAACGCGGTCGAGGAGTTAATGTCGTACAATTTTTATACTAGGCCTTCTGTATGTAGTAGTAAGCTATTCGATTAGGCAGTACATGTTTAAAATTTGAACACAAATAAAACAAATGCCTATTCGAATAGCTCACTACTACATAGGTACAACAAGTGACTTACTTAAGTTTTTTACCTATACCATTATGTAATAAATATTATAGGACAATCTTAGTTCTTACACAAATTGACTAAGTCCCGCAATAAGCGCAAGAAGGCTTGTGTAACGTGTACTTAGACAACTATATATAATACATAAATACATAGAAAACATCCATGACTCAGGAACAAATGTCTGTGTTCATCACACAAATAGTAAATGCCCTTACCGGGTATCGAACCCAGAACCATCGGCTTAGCAGGCAGGGTACCTAACACGCCAGCCTGTCGTCAAAAACGGAATCACGTTAAAATCACGTTAGTTGTATGGGAGCCCCGTCAAATGTTTATTTTATTCTATTTTTTAGTATTTGTTGTTAGGGGTAACAAAAAAAAACTCGGGGGTCACGGTTGGCAGAGCGATGGCCGTGTATCCCAGAGTCACCGGTTCGAATCCTGCTCGAGTTCATGAACTTTTCCTTCTAAGGCCCACTTGTACCGAGTTAGCCGCTAACCCGGAGTTGAGTTGAGCTTTTATGTGGCTAACACCGGGTGGTGCAAGTGGGCCTAAGAGATTTAGTATAGTTCGGAGAGGGTTCTGTTTTAAAATGATAGTTTAATAAAAGCTAATAAAGCCGTTCACTCACCGCCCATCGTGTGTGTCCGTCCAGGAACAAATATATAGCCACCATCCAGCTCAGGTGCGCCAGCGCACAGAACACCCACGCGCGCACGGGCACCTGCCGTACAGCAGTTACGACACGATTAATGATATGATTGGTACAAGTTATCTTACAAACTACCATATATAGCATGGGTATTTGATACGGGCGATTATTTTAATGACGATTACTATTGGACCTAGGGAACCTATTTACATTCATTTATTTAGGAAATTAAGATGTTTTTTTTTCATAAATAAAAATTCAGCACGCAATGTATTGCATCCACATAAATTGACGTAGCTATCTAAACGTCATGCGAGTATCATTGTCAGTGTCATTTATCATGTGAAACAAAGTTGGACGACATACATTGCAGCTCTGTCGCACCTTAGTTTTAATAACACAATTTAACGAAATTATTATCCCACACGATTCATATGAACAGGTATAGAGCTGGATTAATTATTCGCCCGTATCAAATACCCACGCTGTATAAATTATAAATTGAAAGAGATTTAATATACTACAGTAAAAGTGACCAAAGCCAGTGACCCAGCTCTGCTCACTGGGGGTCACTTTCTATGAAATATATGACATCGATGTATGTATGGTATTACCTTTTCTTTATGCGCCAGTTTCATAATGACATACGCGAGTAGATACAGCACGGTGTTGCCCATGAGTATGGCCAGTAGATGGCGCGCTAGATCTTTATTATGCTCGTACATGCTGCGGAACAAAAATAGTAGATTGTACATCAAGGGCATAAAGTGACCCATTTTAGACGAGGCCATTTATTGGTCCCAGTGTAAAGAGGACCAATATAGTAGCCGAGGATAAAATGGGTATTTATGCCCGAGGTATACACTCTGCTTTTCACTTCGATTGTAAGGAAAATATTAAGTTTTACATCACTTTGAATCGTTGAAAATGTAACATCCATACTCTTGCGCTTGCGTTCTCCCGCCGCGCGCCGCCTGCAGGCGGCCGGGCGCGCGGGGGGCGAGACTACGGCGAGCGCGCTCCACCTGCGATGTTACTTTATGCCCTAGTGCATGAAAAGCGATTTCGTGTCGCCTAGCCACGACACAAAGGCGAACTTTTCGAGCAAGAGAAGTGAAAATAATATTATAAGACAATCTTACACAAACCGACCTAGTCCCACAGTAAGCTCAATAAGGCTTGTGTTGTGGGTAATAGACGACGATATACATATAAACACACAGGATGTTTTAATACGAAATGAGTTAATGACAGATAAAGTCTATCAACGTTCGATTCTAACGTCGAACGTAATAGTTTTGTCACTATGCAATGGCAGGATTATTCTTTCAAACGTAAAACGTAAAACATGATGTATGAAACTTGACGTCAATTGTCTGTCATTAATCGGGTCATCAAAATTACGGGCCCTGCCTATGACTGTATGTGTTCTTCACTACATAGTATAAAACAAAGTCGCTTTCTCTGTCCCTATATCCCTATGTATGCTTAAATCTTTAAAACTACGCAACGGATTTTGATGCGGTTTTTAATAGATAGAGTGATTCAAGAGGAAGGTTTATATGTATAATAGTAGCCCGTGCGAAGCCGGGGCGGGTCGCTAGTAATAAATAAATATTTGTTTGTTTTTGATTCTCAATCTCACCCATATGTGGCCAGCGCCCAGTTGGCCCCATTAGCAATGGCAAGCAGAACTGCGCGAGCGCCGTACGTGGGTCGAAGGAAGGTGATAATGCTGCCTTCCCGACTCTTGAAGGCGACGATAGCTCGCCCAAATATCGCTCGCTCTATACAATAAAAAAAAGTTGAAAAAATCAAATGAACTAGAAAGCTATCATTAGCACTTTAGCGTTCAAATTTGCAACTTCAATATTTTGTATTGGATAGGGTGTGCTAATCGGTTTTTATTTGTATGAAAATTCGGTTAATAACCGGTTAATAACCGGTTATTAACCAGTTTTTCCATACAATTAAAAACCCCGTTTGCACATCCTAGTATTGGATATAGGGAAACTTGAAAACACGAGTTTTCTTAAACCGTAAAATATTTTCGGAGTAGAATCCCCAAAACCACTCTATCATTAAATAGAGCAGTTTTAGAGATTTCCGTTTAGCTGCAAGCAAAACAGGGAGAGGAGTCGGCATACGTACGTTTTCCCCTCTGCCGAAAAAGCTCAAATGGGCATACGCAGGTCTGTGTTGTCATTAGTCCGTACAGTCAAGTGCAAAAATATGGTTCGACATAATCGACTCATAAATATGGTACTACGCTCTTATTACACCGGCATAAGGTGCTATGGGACATATTTTTGAGTAAGATGTGCACCACCATATTTTTACACTTGACTGTACACGAAAATATATCGAAGTGTGCAAGATTTGTTAGTGTAGTTGTATCATTTTCTATGTTAGTGTCATCATTACAAATTGTTTATTGTATTTAAAATGCGAAAAGTGCATCTGTGTGCACGTTTCGCCCCGCAAAACGTGACAGAATAATTTATAAGGTAAGATGTCGCTTTGCCGTCTCCCTTCCGTAAACCTGTATTGGTCTAAGCATTATATTACTCACCCATTTTGAACTGGCCGAAGTAATATATCTTCATGGTTATCATGAAACACGTCGCCAGATGGAGAATGGTGAAGAACACCCAGAAGTATACGCTCGGGTACATGATGCCGAACAGACCTGGACATTTTTATATTTTATAAACAGGAGTAACACTAAATAATAATAAATGTTACGGGACAATCTTATACAGTTCAACCTAATATTCTCTAATAATTCATAGTACCTAAACTATATTTTTTCCAATGTAAATTCTATTTTTTTTTAATTCCCATGATTATATAAAGTAAAATTATATTTAGTACATGATGTCAAATAATACTCAGTATTAACAGTAAGTTCCAAGCTACCTACCTTAGCTCTAAAATAGGCTGAAATAATAAATATTATAGGACATTCTTACACAAATTGTCTAAGCCCCGCAGTAAGCTCAAGAAGGCTTATGTTACGGGTACTTAGACAACGATATATATAATATACAAATACATGAATACATAGAAAACATCCATGACTCAGGAACAAACATCTGTATTCATCACACAAATAAATGCCCTTACCGAGATTCGAAGTCAAAACCATCGGCTTAGCAGGCAGGGTCACTACCAACTACGCCAATCGGTCGTCAAACATACCTTAAATATTTATGAACTATGGAAACAAACACTCACCGATAGTCATAACGACTGCCAGCAGCATGAACGTGGAGTGCGCGTTCGCGTTGACGTCCGGGTGCCGGTTTTGGTACAGCTTGATCATACACAACACTGCTATCACGTACATGAATGATGAATCTGTAAAAAAACATTCAGAATCACCCCATAATATCATTCCATAGCAGGAAAGAAAGACTAGATAAGCATGGTAACAACAGAATAAATATATGTCCTGTTGCCGGATTTTTGTTTTGATACATTTTTGAGTATATTACAGATGTGCCCAAATTTATAATAAAATACCACTCAACATATTAAAACAAGAAAATAATACCCGGTTTAAAAACATAATGAAACACATTTTAACCCAGAAATGTTACTACACGGTCGATGAATTTTATAAGGATAGTGAATTTGACATAATTTGACATAATTACACGACTGCCCAAAACAAAAAAGAGTGTTATATATAATTAAGACTTTAATGTAAGAATTATTGGAAGCAAATTTATTTATTGATATTGTATTCAAATATTTTAATGCAATGATATGGATTATTTAAACTAATTGTATTTTTATCTTTATTTTATTTACAAAACCATTTAATTTAATTGACAATTAATTAATACTGTGAAATATTATGGGTGTTCTCTTGTCTAGCCTTTTTTAAATTTAATTAAGTTAAGTTTATAAAGGATGAATTAAGCACATACATTAGTATTGTATTCTTGCTTTGCCCTAACAGGGCCCATGTGGAACTATTTTTATTAATATTATGTACATCTAAAATACCATGGTTGCAATAAAGAATTATGATTATGATTATTTGAACAGTATTCACAGTGGGAAAGTCCCCAACAAGATCTGACACCAGACTGAGTATCCTAGAGGGAATCCATTGGATGCGGGTAGTGCACGGCACGACCGATCGATGTGACATTCTCTGGGGAGATGTCCAGCAGTGTACGTCTTTTGGCTGATGATGACGTTGATGATGAATGATGAACAGCATTGCTATAAGTTAGGTACAGTCAGCTGCAGAGTTAAGTGAGTAGGGGGGGGGGGGGGGGTATAATTACAATAACTCCATTTAATCACGAGGAAATAATGGAAACATAACCATAGTACTTAATTAGGAATTATTTTATCACACAGCTTGATCAAGCATGTCAGACAGCGTCAATATATAATTAAGACCTTACTATATTTTGATAAAAAAGTCCCTTTTTGAATATTTTCTTCTGAGCATGTCACCACAAGTGCAGTAGAATGCCCAAAATATACTACTGTAAAGGGTTCGGCCTAGCGGTGAGGAGCAATACACTTTTTATGGATACTTAAATATCTTTTTATTACAGTATCAAACACAGAACCTTACGTGAAGGCTGCCACGCACAGAATCAACAATCGCCACCTTGGTGTGACAGCACTCGCAAAGCCAGCCTTCCAACTAACCAAGGCGGCTGTGAAGGGCTCATTCAAAAATCATGTGATCGTTTTTGGGCTTATTTTGAGCCCCCCCGTCCCCCTTGGTGATCTTAACGCTACCCCCCCCCCCCCCCCCCCCCCCCATCAAGATCACGTGGAGTTTTCGAGTGATTTTTGAGTCGACATTTTCATGTGCGCCGATGCGAGATTTTTATGTTGGTTAAATAGATTGTTATGACATTTAATGCACAGAACCATTATGCTGTGTGAAAAATAATACACGTGATGTGGTTTGGACACCCCCCCTCTACCATCGTGATATTTCTTTGACCCCCTCCCCCCCAAAAACGATCACATGATTTTTGGATGAGCCCAAAGGTAAAACCTATACACTACTCACCAAATTGGAAATTCATCTTGTTGGGGCACAAGTGGTAGCAGGCGGAGAGTATGCCCTCCATGCTGAGCGCGAGACCCATGGAGTAGAAGATACCGTGGTGCGGAGGTATGCCTGATGGGGCACCCTGTAAAAATATTAGGGGCACTTTTACACAGATCAATCTAGCCCCAAACTAAGTAAATCTTGTAATCTGCCTTAAAGTATATACATACTTATACACCGTGAGCATTAATAACCCAAAAGTTTTTTTTTTTTGGACATTATTTTTTTGTACATCCATAGAATAATAATACACAACAAGACAATCACACAATCTTAAACACTAATTTCTTAATGCGCAGATTAGTTCAAAATAAACATTTGTCTATTTTGGCCTAAACTTTGACTTTTACCATGTATTATGGAGGCATTTTAAAAATAGGGTACCTTTTCCTTTTTTTTATATATATTGGAAGTAGAGATGGCTGGACGACCTGGATGCCTTTTCTAGCGACTGGCGGAGACATGCACTTAGCTGTGACGAAAGGAAGAGAGGGGAGGCTTTTGCCCAGCAGTGGGACACAAAATAGGCTATTAAAAAAAATAGGAAGTTTTGGGTTTTTTATAAGCAGAATCACTATTTGTTTTGGTCAGTTTCGTAACTCATTTTTTCATACATACATGGGCTGTTACAAAACTGCCAATTTTTTTAAATGGAAAATCCAGGACCCATTTTCATTAAAATGGTGCATTTTTTCTGAAAATGCCCATGGACGTTAAAAGAAGCAAACATGTTATAAAACTTTTGTAATTTTATAAAATACAATTATAAAGCACGAATCAAATCATTTATTAAATGTAATAAATGTTTTGATTCACGTTTTGTGTTTTTTAAGTAGTCACACTACTATATATAAATTGAAAGAAATGTCATATACTAAAGAAAAAGTGACCATGGTTCCCGGTGAGCAGGGCTGGGATTGAACCAGCGACCTTCTGCTTTCGCGGCAGACGCCCTAACCACTGGGCTACCCGATCAATTTTTTTTAGTTTTTCTTCTTGCGAATATGTACTTTTACACATGGCCTATTTACTTTTCATTTTAATTTAGCTAAAATGATTACCTGTTTCTTCCATTGCGCCACCTGCCTGACCCTCACTTGCGCCATGAAGGCGAGGCCGAGCGCCACGTAGCCGATGTTGGAGTACACGTGGTTGAAGTCCGCGAGCGGACCCACCGGGTGGGCGCAGAAGAAGTTGTAGTAGCACAGATCTTGGTTGCCTGTTTGGAACACCATCTGAGGGAAAACATTTGCGTTGCTACAATTTATTAACAATATAACAGTACACATGGTGCTAATTTACCGCCCTAGGGCAATTATGAGCACTTTACGTGTCTGTTTCGAATATTCAAAGGGCCATATGTACTGTTAAACGTCGTACGATACACGTTTTTCGCCCTTGTGTCGTAATGTAACTATTAATGGCCTCCTCCGTTCAACCAATCAAGTTCAAAATAATTTTCCTATAAAGTTCTTATTAAGTTCTACATTTATATTTTTTTAACTCATAGTTCAAAAGTTAGAGGGGAACTCATTATTTTTCAAATACCTATCCCATGATATGTCACACTCTAGGGTTAAAACGAAAAAAAAAACCCTCGCTTAATGTGTACGGGAGGTACCCAAAAAAAATTATTACCACTTAGTTGGCGTGACCGATATACATATTCGGACAAAATTACAGCTTTCTAGTACTTACAGTCACTGAGATTATCCGCGGACGGACGGACGGACAGACTAGGCGAAACTAAAAGGGTTCCTAGTTGACTACGGAACCCTAAAAATGAAATTCATCGAAAATCGACATCCCTAATGGTATTTTTAACGACCATGTCTACAAATATTCAATTTTTTTTTTTTTGGAAATTGAAGTAGCTCAGTTATCTAACACAGCCCTTAAAAATACCATAATACATGTAGTTTTTACATAAAAAATAATCAAATTTCATTTTGTCCCTACAATTTTGAAAGATTTTTTTCTTTCAGTCCACTTTCAATCATCATGGTGTAAAATAGTAGATTGTATTACTAGGGAGCAAAATACTATATTGTATGGAGGGTGAGAGATTGAATCTTGAGCAAAGCGAGGGATTCAAACTATGTCACCCGAGGTATCAATAATTTTGCTACCGCGTAATACACTCTACTTTTCACTTCTCCTATTAAATCAACATAAATTAAAACGAGATAGGCATGTTAACATTAAATTTTAATTAGATACTTAAGTAAAAACACAAATCAACAATAAAATAGTTGCTAAAAGTTTACTATGAAAGTTGTGCATTTTAGCTTAGATTTTTTTTTATGGGCGGTGAAATTAGTCTTGATTTTCTATTAAGTGTCTTCTTCGGTCTGGTGTTTGATTTTCCAAGTCTACGATAGTATTTAATAATTTCAATCCTCGATATGCACCATGCAGTGACTCCGAAAATTATCACTTCCTGCAAAAGACGTTTCTTATTAAAGGCCTGTGCCGATACCTGTGTGCTTACCATGAGTAGTAAGTAAGCGGAGGCGTTAGAGACTATGCGTTTCTAAAATAAGTCCGGCCTGCTCCTCCCACTACTCTGGCAGCAGCGAGACGGACATACTTTAGAAACGCTCAGTCTCTAACGCCTCCGACTACTTACAACACATGGTAAGCACAATGTACCTACACATAGAAAACCAGAAAGAAAAACATTGATTTATATTGGAGTTTAAGTACTAAGTAGGTAGGTATATAGGTAAGTACTTACTTTTATGGCGAGAAAACTGTGATCGGATGCCTCGTTTAAAAATGTGTTACATTATCCACAAATAAAATCTTGGATTTTTTAGCTTTGTGTCCCTCAATTATTTTTTATAACTTTTAATCTTTGTTCGTGCTCACGGTCGATTTTAGTATTTCTTGATTTTAGACAATCCCTGGAAATATGCTAATATATGAAATAAACGATTTGACTCATTTAGCTGTTTTTCATGTACAAAAGTTTTCATAGGCTGTTAGGTATTTTAATCCTTATTTTTGCCGGGAGCAGGTTACTGATGACTTGTTGCTGTAACACTGGAGCTAATATTTCTTCACTGCTAATGGATGAATTAATTTTCTGTTAACCTTATTCGTGAAATTAAGACCGAATAGATGACAAAAGATCAAAGTTGTTTGTACTTCGTCTTGTAAATTCAGTGGAATAATAATTTTTTTATTAAAAAAAAACACATGTTTCCCGCCGTTTTCACTTTGTCTATGGTACATTTATTTTTCTTAAACCCGGTATTAGACGATGCGTTTCGTCGGGCCCGATCATTTATATCGGGCTGGATAGTAGTAGGAAAGGGAATTTTAGGAACAGAAAGAAGGTTTCGAAGGGTCAAGGTACACGACAGATCGGACCCGACTAATTCGCGCTGTCTAATAACCGCTTTAACGCGCTCCAAAAACATTATGTTTTTATTTTCGGTCATCGGTAACGTTTATTCCGTGCATTGCTACCAACTTACAAAATTGATAACGGGGAGCAAAATTCAATTTTGTTCCCTGTAAGTAGGGCAGAAATGAAAGATTAAACAAAACTTCTTGAAAGGGAACGAAATGCAGTTTTGATACCTACAAACGGGCTACAAAACATTTGTTTTCCGATAGGAGAAGTGAAAAAATAGTATCGACACCACTATGGCACCCGGGACCTCCTGCTTCGTAGGCAGGGTCACTACCAACTAGGCAAGGAGGCCGTTATTAGTAGTTCTATATCATTTGGAATACTTACACGCTGGTACATGAAAAGCAGTTGGACGACGGGCAGCGCATACACTACCGCCACTGTCAGCGCGCTCCAGAAGTACCTGCCACAGAAATATTGCTCACTTTTTTTAAATACCACGACGGTGACAAACAAGCATACGGGCCGCCTCATGGTAAGCGGTCACCGTTAGCCTTGGAGCTCTGGCGACCTTACTCACCAACAGAAACACAACACTATGAGTAGGGTCTAGAGTTAATTAACTGCGGTTTTCTGTAAGGTGGAGGTACTTCCCCAGATGGACTCTGCTCCAGATTTGAGCGAGACGACATTCGTTGTGCTGTGCCCTACCACACTAAACAATTCCTATGCATCCGCTGTGCCGATACCTCTCTCAAAGCTTACTTCAAGCAACACAGGCTGTTACTATGTAACAATCCGCGCGACGAATCCATCGTCCTATAGTATTGGGTTGGTTACTCAATCATTTGTAACATGGAACCCTATGATTTATGAAACAGCCCCTAGAAACAAAAAAGTGTTTACAAAATGTGATTTAGCCAATTTGCATACCTGTCGGAGCGCCTCACGTGCGTGGGGCGGCGGCTGAGCCCCGCGACGGTGAGCGGCGCCGCCAGCACCAGCTCGCGGGGTTCTGAACCGTCCGAAGAGAACGAGTCGGCTGTAACCAAAAAATACATATTGCGATTTAAACATGGCGGATTTTCATAGACAAAGAACCACTAGTAAGTTTTATTGTTTTTACTATTTATTTACTTCCCGAAGAAAAGTTTGTAGGATTTTCGCATACATTTTCAACGAATATAAATATCCCATTCGAACGTAATTTGAGAAAATCATCATCATAATTTCAGCCGAATGACGTCCACTCCTGGACATAGGCCTCCAAAAGATTTCCACAATGACCGGTCCTGCGCCACCCACATCTACGACTCCTGCGACCTTCACCAGGTCATCAGTCCACCTTGTGGGCCTACCCACGCTACGCCTTCCGGTCGCCACTCGAGAACCTTTCCGCCCCAACGGCCATCGGTTCTACGTGCAACGTGCGTTGAGAAAATCAGGCTATTATAATTTAATGTATGGCACAACCGTAACTATCCTGGATTATACTTACATCTATGTAGTTTCTCAGTGAAAAGTGGCGTTGCATCGCTGGGACCCGCTGAAGTAGATGGCGCCGGTTCTTCATCTATTATGACCACTTGCTCTGCAACAAACCACTCGTTTCAGGCTTTTGTTAATCAGGATTATCAGGAACTAAGAACTAAGATTGAAATCCCATCACGGACCGAAAGCAAAGCCCTCGCCAAAAACTTACAGTTCTCGGTCTTTAGTTCAGTTCAGACGGAGCGAAAACCATTAAAACGTTCATCATACGTATCATTAGTTCCGCGAGTCTAGAAAAATGACTTCACATTTTTATATTTATTAAATTTACGAAAATTTGATAATGGTGTTTAATTTAAATTCCAAAATGATATTTAAAAACATATAATACGTGTTTTTGAGCACTTGCTTTAAATTCAAGGGTGCATTCTTTAGCTTAAAATAAGTTTTCTCAAAGACACTGGCATTCTAATTAGCTGCATTTAAATAATAACTACTAATTTAATTTTATCTCATATGTATTTGCTTGTGTGCAAACGGAGTATGTGTATTCGACCTGACATTGATATGTCATAGTTGTCACTTAGTAAAGTCAATTCTAATGCCCGTTTTACATTAGCGGTGTATGCACTTAACGAATTTAATAAAACTAACTATGCCATTCTGGCCTGTACACGTCTAGCTTAGTCCAAAAAAAGTATCCACTCAATAGGTCCTAAGGTATATACAATACCATAGCAATATGTTAACAATACGAGTATACCATCTGAGATCAAGAATGGGACTAGTATGAAATGTTTTGTGAATAAACTTAATTAATGCCAAACTTGTGTCTGATGCGCATTACTCGGTTGACAATTTTTTCAAATAAATCACACCGCCAAATTCTCGACTGATTCACTAATCCAATGTATCAAAATATGAAATGTATATAAATGTAAATAAAATGTAATAATAAATAATAAATCACAGTGCCAAATTAACGTTTATTTTGTTGAAATTTGTATTGTAGTAATACAACTCAATTATAATTATGATTATCCGTTTTAGTGTTTAATTTCAATATAATTATGATATTAGCTAAATAACAATATTTGTACTGGCCCTATGCCTACCTGTTGTATATCTATCCTGTATTGCCCATAACTCCATACTGTCCATTACTAGTACAGTTACTAACTGTGCCACTTACCGGTGCATTTGGTGGTGAAGCAGGAGACGAGGGCAGTAAGCGCTAGGAGCAGCATGAGAACTCCCAGCAGCACCAGTGCAGCGACCACATATTCCTTGTACGATATGGTGGCTATTATACGAAACCTGGACGGAAAAGATTGATTTAGAATCTAGAATAAATCTAGTGTTTTTTTCAAATTATTTTAATTAGAAAACAGACAGTCTGGACCGTCCACCCTTTCAATTTATATATAGTATTGTGAATGAACCAAAACATTTATTATATTTAATAGATGATTACGTTTCTGATAGAAAAATATATAGGTGTACTTATCAAGTTTGACATTATAAACATAAATTATCTGTATATAACGGTAAAAACAGCATTAGCATCAACAACGACCAGACTATACAACGCAAAGAAGGGTAATGTTATGTGTTTAAATAACGGTGTACCGGATGTGGCCCATAATTGGAGCAATAAATTCAATCGCAGGTTGTACTCCCTAAACTGTAGAACGATTTCTCAGTGACGTTTTTTTTAATACTACGACGGTGACAAACAAGCATACGGCCCGCCTGATGGTAAGCGGTCACCGTAGCCTATGGACGCCTGCAACTCCAGGGGTGTAACACGCGCGATGCCGACCTTTTAAAAATTTTAACACTCCTTTTTTGAAGATCCCCATACTGTAGTCCTTTGGGAAACAGCGGCAGGGCTCATTCCACAGCCGGAGCGTCCGCGGGAGGATGTTCCTCTAAAACTTTTTATTTAATTTAATTATTTTAAGGCCAGTATTTTTTACAAAATCAGGTAAAATTTGACTTATTTCTTTAATTTTTGTGATATTTTTACTCTATTTAATTCCTTTACCTATACATTTGGCGTACCTGAAACTCTTCATTCTTTCAGTGCCCCGTAAGCTGGCTTCATGTATCGGCGTCTCACTCGCACTCGTGCAGTCCGCATCGTTCTGTTTCACTATGAACACCACGTAGAACCCCACGGGGAACATAGATTGCTGTGGGTATGAGGTTATTTTAAATGACATAATAATTGTGTCATACATACAAAAAATATACAATCGAATCAAGAAAAGTCAGTTGAAAAACCGAATAGATTAAGATATGTTAAATAAATTAGTTAACTTATTATTTCAAAAATGTTATTACTCAGTGAAGGACTTTTAAAACGACGGTAGTTTAGAATTAATGTGACATATTTATATTCAAATTCAAATTCAAATTATTTAATTCAGACAGGTCGTCCATATACACATACAATAGAGAAATAAAATTAAGATTAAAATATAAAAATAAAACAAAAATATTAATAACATATTTACAGTGCTGTAAAGGGCTCGAAACGTAGGATCATGGTGTTAATAAACGCGATTAATCCGTTCTAAAGTGTTTAATTTCAATGAATAACAATCGCGGTAACAGAAGACAATATTATATTTACATGTCAAAACAGTATAAACAACCACAAAATAAAATCAAAGTATGTCATAATATATATATATATATTTAAAGAAATGATTATAAACTGAACATATTGTATTATAATTATAAGCCATGAGAGTTGAATATGTTGCATGTTAGTTATTAAGTAAATGTTGTATGCCCTTACAGGGTGTCATGGTCTGACTAAATATTATATGTAACAGCTTAATTTAATGTACATGACTTTACAATATGTTCTCACAAACAATGGCAGCAACCGTAAAATCGATAATATAATTACATTCCGAACATCTCTGAAAAAACAGGAAATTGTATTCGGCCTCTATTAAAAAAAAAATTGTTAAAAACATGGCGGTCGAAATATTTACTAAAGTTACATTACATTACTAGCTTCGTACAGTAGGTAGTGTTAAAAAAACCGGCCAAGTGGGAGTCGGACTCGCTCACCGAGGGTTTCACGCAAAGGATGCTTCCCCCCATTTAAATACTGATAGCACGGAACTCTCATATACTAAAGAAAAATACACTGACGCAGGCCAATCCGGGGATCGAACTCGGGTCTTCAGCTTACGCGGTTAACGCCATAGCCACTAGGCCAACTGGTCTTATCGAAATGCCGGCGAATTTCTCGAGTATATGCAATCTTAGACGTTTAGTATATGACATCTATTTTCAATTTATAATCTATATACTATTACTACTTTAATAACAAATCAAAAAAAATATAAAATAAAATAATTTGATTTGTGTCAACAAAAAGTTGTGAAGAAATTATAAGGTTTTCGGATTTTCTCCTGTACTTGTGCTATTTTTTGCCAAATTTAGTGATACTACGTCAACGGGAAACACCCTATACATTTTGATTCCCATTCCAAATGTATAGCAAATGCGGCATAAACGACCGTATCTTTAAAAGAAAATGGTATAACTTACAGTAAGCGTGATCCCTCCTTTATTCATCATGGTCAGATGGTATCCCTGGTAGTTGACATCTTGTTCGTTGTCAAACACTGGACACTATAACAATAACGTCTTTCAAGAGCTGATTTTTTGTTTCAGTAGCTAACAGTAGATTGTCAACCAAGGGGCGAAAGGCACTTATTTCAGTCGAGGTAGTTAGGCGCTCGTAGTGAGAATGCCGATAGTCTGACTGCAATGTGCCTTTCACCCGAGTTAAACACTCTACTTTTCATATCGAATGGGGAAAAAATACAGGTGTATTTTTGACGGCCTCCTAACCTAGTCGGTAGACTCTGCCTACGAAGCAGGATGTCCCGCATTCGAATCCTGGTCAGGGCATTTAATTGTGCGTTTATCACGAATTCTAGAATAATATATTTAAAAAATAATATAAAATAAATATCATGGGAAAATATTACACAAATCGACCTAGTCCCACGGTAAGCTCAATAAGGCTTTATAGCATAACAGTCTTATATTACTAATATATTTTAATAAGCTAACAATACGAACATACGACGGATTTTCCAAGTAAACTGGACGAACATCGCTAGCTCGGTCAAAAAAACTCACCGAATTATTCTGTATGGAGATAACAGCGCAGATATCATCATCAGACTCCACGATCAGGATGACGCTCTTTGGTATCGTGTAGTTGAACCTGGGTAACAAATTAACACTTACATAATATTGTCTTTGTTACCGCGATTGTTATTGTTTAATGTAGTAATGTTTAGTTTAGTTGCCCAATTTCATGGCAGATGGCGCTGTTACATCGGCTACATCGCGGTGTTAAGATTTTTCCCCGGTCACATAAAAATAGAATTCAAATAGAATTTCGAATAAATGACTAATGGGTTGTTAAGTGAAGTGTTTAATTACAAATAGTAGTAAGTGCAGTGCAGTAGTGAGTGAACAGTTATTCATTGAAATTAAACACTTTAGAACGGATTAATCGCGTCATAGAGTAACTTATATATAGTGAGATAGAGTATTCACTCGCCAGATGCGCTTTTACCGCCCTCTGACGGTAAGTGCCTAACACTACAGCACAGGGGAAATTAATAGCCAAAAAATATTATTAAGGCTATCCATATCAAAAGGTACCTCAATAGGTACCTTTTGATATGGATAGCCTTAATAATATTTTTAATAGAAAGCGATATATTTATTTGGACGACGGTAATCCTATATACTTACGGGAAAGAAAACAACTTGATTAAAGTTAAACGACTTGTTTATTCAGTAAAGTTCGCAAGTGTGATTGACAAAAACAATTAACAAAACATTTATAATAATTTACAAGTAATATTCGCAGAGATCTTGTATGATAATTTTGAAGTTAATGTATTAACATTACAAAAGGGTCTGTGACACAAGAAAAAAAATTGCTGGACGATCTCACACTGATCAACCTAGCCCCAAACTAAACAAAGCTTGTATATAAGTGCTAGGCGACGTTAAACATATATACATAAGAAACGTCCAGAAATAAGGAAGATATATTCGCGATAAACACACAAATAAATGCCGTTACCAGGATTAGAACCCGGGATCTCCAGCTTCGTAGGCAGGGTCACTACCAACTAAGCTAGTTAATACATTACAAGTTCGTTGTTGTTCCTTACAACTTGTGTAAAATTACAAGTTTTCATTCACAATAGCAAATGTATACGTTACAACAATTCATAACCATATTCATTACGTATGATTACAGCCACGGCAGGTAATAAAAAAGTTCAAATTGAATAGATACAGTCATGAAACTCATAGATACAAGTGGGGCGTAGAAATACAATTGTTTGAGCCTACGTTAGGTATTCAATTTGAAAGAGAAATATAAATAAAATAATATGGGACAATCTTACACATGTCGACCTAGGTCCACGGTAATTAAAGCTTGTTTTGTGGGTACTAGACGATGCTACATATAACAGACAGATACATACAATTACTTAAATACGTAGAAAACATCCATAACTCAAGAACAAATATTTGTGACATGTACCTACTCAAATAAATGCCCTGACCAGGATTCGATCGAACCCGGCTGCTTTGTAGGCACGGCTACTAACGACTAGGCTAGTTAATGTAAAAATATACTTTTTATTTATATTATCAATTAATCACAAGTTTGATTTTTACCTAGCACAATGCATTAACAACGGACTTTTGGTTATCTTGTGTTTTGGTATAGGTATATCAATGGATTTTAATTTCGTTGTCAATGTTTGTTAAATTGGAGGCACTACATTATGGACAACATGCATATATATTAATATATACCTAGGTATGTATATGCTTTCATTTGCACCCAAAATACTTTTTCTTTAGAAATAAGAAATTAAAATTAAGGTTTTGCGGTTAGCTTTACTTTAGTTGTATTAAATAAGTAGTATAATTCGCAGGCAGAGTAGCAGGCAGGTAGTATAGTTCAGTAAAAAACAGGCTGTAAATTTAAAAATGTTGTAAATTTATAACTCATCACTGATAAAATTGCTGTGCAAGTATATATTAGTTTTTTATAAAGAAATACAAGCTCACGTATTTATATAATAAATATACCGTCATACCTACTGGGTATTCGCTAAATTTTGAATTTTGAAATACTTAAGTGTAATATTCATTTGGACGACGCCCTACAAGTAGGTAGGTAACCCTAAACAACGACACAAACAACTTAACTATTTATCTGTTATATGAGTATAATGAAGGATATTTATACCTACCTCGCTTTCAACTAGCCCGCAAATCGTCAGTGAGAAACAAAGTTTTAAAAAGGCATGACATGAATCCATTGTTGAAAGTTAGGTAGGTATGTATGCGATATTTTGTGTCTTTAAATTTCGCATAACTCCATTCGTATTTTCAAACTATATAATAGTCCTATATTATATACCAACATACCCTCGTCCTGGCCAAGCATTTTTAACAAGCATTACATTGCTGCCCAATGTTCTCAATTAGGTAAGCACATTTTAATTTGAGTGCTTCCTGCCCAAGACAAGTTTTGTGCAAATGGATATGTTAAAGACAAGAAGGGTGGAAATGTATTTATAAATAGTTATTTATGATACAAGTGTAGAAAGTGGGCTTTTTCTCAACGAGTGTCGGTTACTATAAACCAACACGAGTTGGAAAAAGGCCTACATTTCAACAACATCAATTTTACAATGCATTAGGTCGGAAATCCGCTACCTTTTTCAGAATGAAAGGTCCATGTCTTATCTTACTAGACTAAATATTACAAGTATTATAAATATTATTAACAAGCTTTTTATTATTTAAAATTTTCATAAACTTTAAATACATCCTAAAAAAAATAACGGAGTAGGAACCAACCAATGAGAGCGCTGCATTATACGCATGCTCACCGTTTGCAATTGGGTCCGAGATGGAGAAAAATTAAAACATGTAGGCTATTTTCTTTTGAAAACTTAAAAGAAAAGGAAATATGTTACTACAAATTAATTTACATACACATATTAATTTTAAAATTTTGTTTCCATAATTACACTTTAAATGGATTGAATATAAATGTGTAGGTTCCTATATTGTATAATAAAGTCAAAAATGTATGTCCAATTGATGGTATTCAAACAATGCCTTGGTTTGGACAATGCGAAATTATTAAATTATTTACAGTCTTTTTAAATTAAAAAGCTACTTCCTCGCACGTGTGCGAGAAAGAGTCACTTTCTATGCATAAGTTTATCCTTAAAAATAGCACTTTCCGAGCTAATGCATTGGCAATGTTATTTTCCATTTTATTTAAAAAAAAATAGGTAGGTATACAATGTTTTATGTGACGGTCAAACGCTAGGCGCTAAATTTGAATATGTGATTAATTGAGCACATTGGGCACAATCTCCATCCTTTAAAAAAACAGTTAGGCCGAAACTACTATATCAAAACCGTTCTTAATTGAGAACATTGGGCAGGACGAGGATAAAATCAATCAATTTCCATTCCTATTTTATTTTAGCTATGAATTTATGGTTATGTTTAGTTGAAGGAATTTAAAATAGTACCCTGTTAACCAAGTAATACCTATTTGTTTCACTTTTTGAAATCAATGGTAAAGTAAAAGCCCTTATACACGGTCGGCGACAACCTTAGTCATTTAACCAAACGGATCGGCAATTGAAAGGTATTCTCCTCTGCCGAAAGCATATGACCAATGATCATGATCATTGTATGAATTGACGTTTATGAGATGACCCACCCATATTACATTAAGTATCAAATATCTTTGATCATAGATCTATTTATATGCTTCCCTTTTTCTCCAACGTGAAGAAAAAGGACAGCATGTAATTTATGATCAGAGATATTATCATATACGGTATAGTGTAATATGACATAGCTATTTGAACGCTACGTACGAATAGCCATATATTTGAGGTCACCCCTCGGCAGATTTTTTGTACCTATAAAAAGTGACAGATAATACTAGTCAGTTTGGTTGAATGGTTTAAGGCAACAAGGCTACCCCCTAGGCCTAGGCAACCTTGCTGGTTTCTGACCGTGTAGCAGGCGGTTGGTCACCAAATTTTTTGGACCAGCGGCAAAGATTACAGTGGCCAAAGACCGTGAAGGAGCGGTTTTTCTAGTGCAGTCATGAGACAACTCCGATTACAAAGTTTAAGTAGAATTTTTCAATAGGTACTTAGTCGCATTTACATCGAAAATCACATGCGATTGTCGGCCAGATTTGTAGACCACTAGTGTATTGTGTGTATTATCACACCTGGTACACCTGCTGAGCCAAAGTAATCAAACCAAGGGACGTTACTATTTGTTAAAGCGAGCAAGAGATATTGCCATCTCATCCTGCCATATCGCTGCAGCGGTGGCTCGTAAATTACGTTGGCCCAACGTGTGAATAGGTAAATGGTACAGTTGACAAACAATTAGAAGTTATATCTTAGTCTAAAAAAATATAGCTGTAACAGTTTAAAAGGCACGAAATGTACAATTTGCATAGGTAGGTTAATGGTACAGTTGACAAACAGTTAGATGTATATCTTAGTCTAAAAGAATATACCTGTAACACTTTAAAAGGCACGAAATGTACAATTTCTATGGAAGATAGTTCCTTCGCACCTTCACTTGGATTAAATACCTATTGGTAACATTATTGATGCAAATCATAAAGTACACAGACCACAAACACGCAATTATCAATAATGATCAAGGAAATAATACTAAAACTTCACCAAGTGGGGTTTGTGATCAAGGGACATCTAATGTAAGCACTATCAATCACGCGGTTCACACATCAAAGAAAATCGTGGTCAATCATGATGATATATCTATCAGTTTTTGTACTCGATGTACAGGAGATGATTCTACCCCCTATTCGACCTACCTGATCCGTTAAAAAGGGATTTAGATAACAGCAAAATCAAGATAGCTAAGTGGCGACATACATTGCAATTTACGCGCTGTCGAAAAACCAACCTATGAGGTTTATAACTAAGTCAAAATCAAGATGTTATTTACACGCTGATATCAAAAAATCTATGAGGATAAAAGACAGAAGCTCATTGCAAGATGTTTTGCTGGAAATAACTGTAAAACCGTTTTTACTTTTGTGTCCCGAATTGCATTTGCCCTTATATGATAAAAAAAGTTATTTTTTTTTAATATACTACGACGGTGACAAACAAGCATACGGCCCGCCTGATGGTACGCGGTCACCGTAGCCTATGGACGCCTGCAACACCAGGGGTGTTACATGCACGTTGCCGACCCTTTAAAAAAAAGGAGGATTCGCTGTGTTGACAGCTAAACGGGCCAAGGGCTTTGCTCCGTGGGTCCTCAGCTGTCAACACAGCGAATCCTCTTGGAGCTCTGGCGACCTTACTCACCAACAGAAACACAACACTATAAGTAGGGTCTAATTAATGTAGTTTATAATTACTATGTAAGTGCCGAAACGGAAAGCATGATTTATTTTCATATATTATTTTTATATTTTATCCACTAGTGGGGAAAGTAATTACTCAGACCTTGTGTTTTGAATTATTTTCTGAAGTTGACGGTTTTGAGTAATACATATCGGATAAAGCCTACATTTAGATGAGATTTGTAATCCTATGTAGTTTTTATTTACTTCACGACAGTAAGGTTAAAAAACGGTGTATTACACTCGACGGCAAAGTTTGTTCAACTCTCGTGCCAGAAGGCCTAGTATAAAAATTATACGACATTAACTCCTCGACCGCGTTAGCTTATCGGGAGTTCAAATTATGTTTACCGTTTATTTAAATCATCCGGCAACTTTCATATTTTGACCCCTCGATACGCTAACGCGGTCGATGAGTTAATGTCGTACAACTTTTATACTAGGCCTTCAGTTCCAGCTTTTGAACCACTCGCTTCGCTCAATATAAGTACGAGAGTTAAATAAGAACTTTGCCCGTTTATAATTTTATTTTTATTTTTATTCTCATTGTAGCTTGTAGCCTACATGAGATAATCGGTGCTATATTTATTATGGAGACTACAATTGTTTCGTATTTTTATTGTGATTTCTGTTTATGAAGTAATCGTTAGCCATTACTTTCACTTGGTCATCGCGGGCGTAATCCTGAAGTTTAGCACGGCGAAGATTTTGAAGATAAAAAATCTGCACGACAGTTCAGTAACATACCTGACAACTATACCTGATTTATGATCTTCACATGTAATGAAGTCAAAGTTGATATCTAAGCTCGTCATAGTCTTAATGTACAGTTTAATGTTCGGCATCATCGGGGATGTTTTTAAAACATACGATATTAAATCTTGTTTTGTTGTGTTATCAAAAAGTTTAGAAAACGTCTCTACCAAAGTATCGGCCGGATATGTTAAATACATTTTGCCTTTTATGAATTTTCTTAGTTTTAAAAATCCGCTACTATTTTAAAAAATATTTTTTCTTGTTTTTTTTAAATATGTATCGTTACATATTGCAACTGAGCGAGTACTTTAGGATTACTCATTTTCGCTTCAAATGCCTCGTAGACATTATCATTGGACAATTGCAATAGATCAGTCGGTGGAGAGGCACTTTGGTATTCAAATAGCTTCCCCATCGATTTAAATACCAGCTGGCATGTGTCATCTTCGCAATTTGACCCTATCGAGTGTTGGCCACTTAAGGCCCACTATCCACGAGGCGTAGCTGCATAGACGCTGCACGGCGATGCGTCCAGCGTCTATGCAGCCTGACGTACTGACGTTGTCTACGAAGCGTAGCGTAAGCGTATCGTAGCCTGCATTTTCTTTCATTCGTGATGATGTCGTCCAGTGATGAAGACGTTATTTTGGCCTATTCTTATCTTCGAAGTCGGCGACGACGCCGTTTATATTGGATACATCCATATATAGAAAGAAACATACATTGTAGACTATTCGTAGCTGCAAGAGAACCATCAGCAGATGACAACGTATTTCATCCATTTTATAGAATGAGTAAAAGGATATTTCAGAATTTACTGGACATCCATGACACCACTGCTACAAAAACAAAACGCCAATATGTTCAGTGCGATGCAGCCCGGCGTAAAACACGCGGTACGCCCGGCGGCATGAAGCTTGCATGCAGCGTAGCTGACGCGACGGAGACGTGGACGGAGTTGGCCGGGTTTGTATGTAGGCTGCAAGCAAGCGTACACCAAGCGTACAATGACGAATACGCGTCTATGCAGCTACGCTTCCGTGGACATTAGGCCTAAATTTGTAATTAACAACGAGGCGAAGGACGACTCAAAACCAGCTGGGGTTGGATTAGTGTTACGACATCAATGGCTTTGGCAAATGATTTGAATTTGAATGGCTTCGAATTGATCCAAAAAAAAAAATTCGATAGGATCTTGATTAAAGTGCCTCATCCACACAGATTTCAAGTTATAGGTATTCATTAAATAGGACCTTTATCAAATATTCTGCATTCTTAATTGTCCGTAACCAATTGGTAATAGATGTAAGAGTTACTTCAGCATTATGTTGAGTTATAAACCTCATAGAATCTAAAATTGGTTAAGCATTACACCACACAGCTTTATGACTAGACATTGGTGTTACAGCTCCTAGTTATCCTTGCCGCTTTTCTTTCTTGAGTTTTCATAACTTCCGTTCAACGAATCAATCAGTTCATCGAAAAACAAAAAAACGTCTGCAGTTTGAGTATACTCCTGGGGCATAATTCCGTGTTCTGAAAAATAATAAACATAATATATGTCACTGGTGTTTAGAAATAAGTTGATAATTTACGTCAGAGTTCTATCCGCGCAACGGTCAAATATACAATGCTTGCAAGCTTGAAGTGAAATGATTGTGCTATTAAGCTATTGAAATCATTCTTTGCGTAAAATGTCAGACGGACATCCAACAGACCAATTTCCCAAATAGTACGGGTCCTTAGCATGAAGTATGACATAAAGTGGCAGAAAGCATGAAACTTACACTAAATCGGAGCTTAATTATGTAAAACTTTAAAAACTAACCCCCAACGTTTCAAGGGCGACATTATTGTGCACACGATTATTGTGTGAAAATCGTGAAAGTTTAAAGAATTGACTATTTAATTACTGTAGAACTTTGAGTATTATATGATAAAAGGACTGCTAATATACCCCTCCCCTCCCCCTGAACGGCCTCTTAGCCTAGTTGGTAGTGACCCTGCCTACGAAGCAAGAAGTTCCGGGTTCGAATCCTGGTCAGGGCATTTATTTGTGTGTTTATCACGAATATTTGTTCCTGAGTTATGGATGTTTTCTATGTATTTAAGTATTTATATGTATTTGTCTATTATATATATCGTCGCTTAGTACCCACAACCACAAGCCTTATTGAGCTTACCGAGGGACTAGGTCGATTTATGTAAGATTGTCCCATATACTAATACTAACTAATACCCAATTTTACTATCACATGTAACTTGTGAAAACCTAATATATGACTAAGCCACATAACCCGGAGTTAAGCGTTTGTTGTATGGATTTTGACACCTCAACTTCGGTTTAGCGACTAACCCTGGGTGATACAAGTGGGCCTAAACGAACTTACCAGCTAAATATCCCATGGTGCTTGCCACTTTTTGGCTAATCACTTGTGGGGCCAGTTTAACTTTTATCTTTTGAAAGATGTCGGGTTTAACGTGTTGCTCCGTTAGCTTTTTACAAGACGTATGCCTTTGTAACCGGCATCTTCCTGGAGTAACATTTCCACATGTTGCCACTTAGTTATCTTGATGTCGCCGTCGATTACCTATACACTTAAGGTTTCTTTGGAGTAGGTGGTTTCTAATTCGTTTTAATAAATGAGGAGGGTCGTATAGGGGATTTACCTCCTATCCATCAATTGCAATGCTCGGGCTTCCATATTATTCCGTAATAATTGAGCTTTTTTTTTCATTAACTAGATTATTGATAGTGCTTACATTCTTCACACGTAGCCCCACTTGGTGAAGCTTTAGCTATAGTATTAAGTAAAATGTGTACCCAACTGGCTGTTTGTAGTTTTTCATTATGCCTCTTATCATAAAAACCAGCGCGTGATTGCAAATTTCTTTATTTGTTTTTTCCCATTGTCGACAAACCCAGACATTGAGTCTTTCCTTAAATTATAGTCAAAGTGTGGACTATTGGACATCTCATCGAATAGCAAAACGCATAGATTGTCATCTGCCTTCATCTGCTTGACCTTCTTCTGTAATTGGTTAAAAAGATTCTCATTGATTCCAGTTTTTAAACTCCTTTTTGTAATAAGCCGGTTTAATGTTAAAGGCGAAGGGAGTACAAATATATTTTTCAGCCATCTGTATGCTCTTGGGCTTCTCTTGTATAGACTCTGGGCCATAATTTTCTCTGGTTGCGTGAACCTGCGTCCGAACTTGTTTTTGCTAACTTCACGGAACTGCATGCTAGTGAATAATGCTGCCAACGTTGTGAACTTACTGAGAGCGTTTTTAAAAGTTTTGTTCTCGGATAGTTTCAAAGCTTTTTTTTAATCTGAGCTGAAACTTATTCTTTTTTGCAGTGAGCATTTTTATTGTCTTTTCGAGTGCTTTTTTACGTCTAAAAAGGTAATTTCTTCGACTTTGCTGTCATTTCTTTGCGTAGATTTTGTGGTGGTGGTTAAGGATGAATGTTTTGGGGTGCGTCAGAGGTCTCACCTGTAAAAGTAAAGTTCATTTTTATTGCTAAAATAATACAGGTGAATTACCTATAAACTGAAATGGATGTAAATTCCATCATAATCATTAGGACGTGACTGATAAAATTTGTAATGAAACTGATGATATAAAAAAAAAGCATACAAAACAAATCTCAGATTCATTAAATAACCAAAAGCAGGGGGGTGTCACTCCGCGTTCTACGCGTTGTAGAGTCCGTCTTTGCTAAGTTTTTGATATGGATAGGTTTAAATAGCACAGACTGTGAAAATGTTATTTCCTAAAATATTCAATTTATAAAAAAAATTTTTACAACAAACCCTTATAATTTTTTAAATACCTATCCAACGATACCTCACACTTTAGGATTGAAACGAAAAAAGTCACCCCCACTTTACGTGTTTGGGAGGTACTTCACTACATAGTATAAAACAAAGTCGCTCTCTCAGTCCATATATCCCCTATGTATGCTTAAATCTTGATGCGGTTTTTTTTATTAGATAGAGTGATTCAAGAGGAAGGTTTATATGTATAATAATAACCCGTGCGAAGCCGGGGCGCGTCGCTAGTTAAAAATAAAAGTATTCCGACTTTTGATTTTACTACTTTGCAGGCATGTTTAATATGTATATGCATATCAAATTACAGCTTTCTAGTATTAACGGTCACTGAGCTAAGCCGCAGACGGACGGACAGACAGAGGGTTTTTTAAGTTGACACAAAATACAAGTCGTTATTTGAAAACTTAACCTATTTTAAAATTGGTAGTATATATTTCTAGAATGCCCTGACTCAGTCACGAAATTAAACCTTCTAATGAACCTAGTAAGCTGCTGTAATGTGATGCTTCCCTGATACTATACAAAACATAGGTACCTATCGTCTCTTCTTCCTAGCGTTTTCCCGGCTTTTGTCATGGCTCAGGTAGCGTGGGGTCCGCTTTGGCAAACTAAACTAAAGATTTGGCGTAGTTGCTACCTTTTTTGAAAAACGACTGCCATTAGAATTTGTAACCCAGAAGAAAGAAGGATTAGTCCGATATTATAGCAATTATTCCGGTATTTTTTTTATCGTAAACGTCAAATATAATTTGTACCATCATCTTATGAGCCGGGGTTTGAACCCGTGCTCTTCGGTTTGAAGGTTGCACGCCTTACCACATTATGACAGGGCCTTCATTGCTCATTGGTAGCTACCTACATACTAACAAGTATAAAATACAATTAAAAAGTTACTATTACTTGTAGAACAAAAGAAGACTGATGTTATTGAATGTTTCGCTGTATTCTACTTAATGTATTTAAGTTTATCTGGCGCTAATTATGTATGAAATTCGTTCATTTCTTGATGCAATTTTGGAAAATGTTAAAAAAAAAACACCCAGTTGTCACACACAATGAAACAGATATTTTATATGAAAAACATAATTAACGTTGCAAGAAAGTGTATTATATCAAGCGTAGAGATACTCAGGATCCTCCTCGTTGGTACAATTTTCGAATCTCAATTAAACTCAAGTTGCATACAATTAAACATTCTTAAGCTTGTGTATATTTCAGCAATATCCTAAACCATTCTGTTGGTCGGAAACCTTTCCAAATAAACCAACTAAATCCTAGGTACCATTATTGTCTCCTTTCCTTTCTCATTTATTCATTAAATAATATATATAATACCGCTATTATATAACATTGTATTAATGTTGATTAACCCTGTTTCATGGTACATTATAATTCTTTCATCAGTTTCACTGCAAAACTTGGCGGATTTGCAAGTCGCTTAGTGGACATCTGATGATGGCAGTATGGCCGGTTGTGGACATACGAGTACTCGAACAAAATCTAAATAGACGTTCGAGTATGTCCTACCTAGCTAGGTGACAATCTAGGCGTTCATCGCTAAGCGAGTCTAAAGTCAGTGCGGAGGCGACCTAAGCTAGTGTGAAAACAAGTACCTACCTATTAGTAACTGAACAAGTCAATTATAAAGTTTAAAAAAACCCGACTGTGGTTTTTTGGTGTCAGCCACTCCGACAAACCACAAATGAGACGAATCATAATCCGTCCGTGTGGCCTGCCATGGAACTACATATAAATGCGTGCAGACGTATCTACGCACGCTCGAATAACACAACTATCCTTGGCAGTAGGGCAGAATAGAAAATGCTACAAAATTTGGGTTAGTATAGCTTCTTCTGTGACGAGTTCTAGTTTGAGCTAAATATCTTGGAGATGACTTCGGAAATGTCCATCAAACACACGAGAAATTATTCTTATGTCGACCAACATGCCAACAAGGCTTTCAATAAAAAACACGCAGACACACACACGGAGACACATGTAATATAAATACGTGAAACTTGTAACAGGCCCGTTTTTGTGTCAGTCTGTCGGTCTTCTTACAAAGCTGTAATTTGGTCTTCTTCCTAGAGTTTATCCGGCTTATGTCACGGCTCAATCATGTAGAGAGCCCGCTTTGGCTTTAATATTTTCGGAAAGAATCCCTCCGTTGTGTTTGCTAAACGGCAGTTCACAACACAATCAGCATTTATGCACAATAGAATAAATGAGAAAACAAATATTTACCCGCCACTATATTTCGAGAGTAAAAAGGCTGTAACTAATTGGATACACAGTTTTAATTGCGCGAGGAAACTGAAAAATCGTATACCGAACTACATAAAAATGTCTAGTCCTATCCATACGCGCACACGCACACACACACACACACACACACACACATAATTAACGTATTAGTGGCCCTAAGTGTAACTTACCTAGCTACCTACCTTCAATTTAAAATAGGTTCTCGAGGCATTGTACCTAGGATGCTGGCGGCATTGGCCAGTTACATCATCCAGACGGTTTGAGATTTCTACAAAAAAAAATCATGTGCTGGGACCCCACGGACCTAGAGTTTCGACCCCAAATACATTTATTGCCTATTTTGTTTTGTTCGTAATTTTACTTTAATATAACAAAATTACTGTTTCCTATAGAGGAGCGAGACTTCCTGAAACAGGTATACTTAGTTAAAAGGAGGTTTCAACCTTTTTGTCAATGCGTTGAAAACTTTTAAAGAAATAAAATATTTTCGTTTTAATTTACCATTTTAATTATCTATAAAAACGGCAAAAAAACATGTTTGTTGTATGGGAGCCCCTTTTATATTTATTTTTAGGCTTAGGACTTTTGGGTGCTCGCCGTGGTTCTAGAACTTCCAACCGGTACAAATGGAGGTCAAAAGGGGAGGCCTATGTTCAGCAGTGGACGTCTTATGGCATGGCTGATATGATGATCATTTTCATTGTCTATAAAAAAAACGGCAAAATAACATGTTTATTGTATGGGAGCCTGGTGACCGACGCATGGACGGACGGACGGACAGCAGCGGAATCTTAGTATAGGGCCCGTTTTACGCTTTGAGTGCATAACCCTAAAAGAAATACAACGATTTCGTTTTCATTTAGGTATCATTTTCATTATCTATTAAAAACGGCAAAAAACATGTTTGTTGTATGGGAGCCCCTTTTTACATTTATTTTATTCTGTTTTTACCATTTGTTGTTATAGCGGCAACAGAAATAGGTACATCTCCTGTGGAAATTTGAACTGTCTAACTATCACGGTTCATGAGTCTCTCTGGTGACAGACACATGGACGGACGGACGGACAGCAGCAAAATCTTAGTAATAGGGTCCCGTTTCACGCTTTGAGTGCATAACCCTAAAAGAAATACGATGTTTTCGTTTTCATTTAGGTATCATTTTCATTGTCTATAAAAAAAACGGCAAAATAACATGTTTATTGTATGGGAGCCTGGTGACAGACGCATGGACGGACGGACGGACAGCAGCGGAATCTTAGTATAGGGCCCGTTTTACGCTTTGAGTGCATAACCCTAAAAGAAATACAACGATTTCGTTTTCATTTAGGTATCATTTTCATTATCTATTAAAAACGGCAAAAACATGTTTGTTGTATGGGAGCCCCTTTTTACATTTATTTTATTCTGTTTTTACCATTTGTTGTTATAGCGGCAACAGAAATACATCTCCTGTGGAAATTTGAACTGTCTAACTATCACGGTTCATGAGTCACCCTGGTGACAGACACATGGACGGACGGACGGACAGCAGCGAAATCTTAGTAATAGGGTCCCGTTTCACGCTTTGAGTGCATAACCCTAAAAGAAATACGATGTTTTCGTTTTCATTTAGGTATCATTTTCATTGTCTATAAAAAAAACGGCAAAATAACATGTTTATTGTATGGGAGCCTGGTGACAGACGCATGGACGGACGGACGGACGGACGGACGGACGGACGGACGGACGGACGGACGGACAGCAGCGGAATCTTAGTAATATGGACCCGTTTTACGCTTTGAGTGCATAAAAAATACAACGTTTTCGTTTTCATTTAGGTATCATTTTCATTATCTATTAAAAACGGCAAAAAACATGTTTGTTGTATGGGAGCCCCTTTTTACATTTATTTTATTCTGTTTTTACTATTTGTTGTTATAGCGGCAACAGAAATACAGTCAACCAATTGGAACCCTAGGCCACTCTAGAGCCATGTCAAAATGACAAGCAGTAAGAGATTTCTTACATTTACTTTACATTCTGATTTATAAGCGTCACTATGACATAGTTCTACAGTGGCCTAGGGTTCCAATTGGTTGACTGTAAATCTCCTGTGGAAATTTGAACTGTCTAACTATCACGGTTCATGAGATACACCCTGGTGACAAACGTATGGACGGACGGACGGACACATTTAGGTTCACGTACTTAAGAGTAAATAATAAAAACATGAATACTTACTAGGTAAAAGTAGCGTCGGCACGGCACCTGGGCTCAGCCGCCGAGTCAACGTCTGATGTTTCAGAGGGCTTAGTATAAAAGTTGTACGACATTAACTCCTCGACCGCGTTAGCGTATCGAGGGGTCAAAATATGAAAGTTGCCGGATGATTTAAATAAACGGCAAACATAATTTGAACTCCCGATACGCTAACGCGGTCGAGGAGTTAATGTCGTACAATTTTTATACTAGGCCTTCTGTTAGAAATGAGCGTGGCACACTCGGCGGCGTTTATAAACGTAGTGCTGTTCCAGCTGGGCCACATTAGGTCCTATTGCTAGGACCCAATTGAGGAATCGCTCTTTTTCTTTCTCCGGGTTCGGAAAGGAGTGCAAAGTTAGGTCGTCATAGCCTGAAAACCATGATTATGATAGAACATTTGAGTCTTACTAAGTATGTTTTTTACAATATATAACTCAATAAACACGATTAATCCGTTTTAAAGTGTCTCATTTCATTGGACTAAGGTTTTAACGACCTATCTAATGACCTATGTGGTCATAGGGAGACCTATGTCCAGCAGTGGACGTCTTTCGGCTGAAGTGATGATGATGATGAGGTTTTAACGTGGGCCTTAGGAAGATATGCAGGCTGTTCTGTTAGAAAGCAATATATATCAATTAAATATATGACAAATGAAATATATTTTATATATATGACAGTCGCCGAATAATCAATCAGTGAACATACATAAAATGTGATTAGCAATTAGGTACGTAACTTGTCTGTATCAAAGTGAAAGATCAGTTTTTTTAATATACTACGACGGTGACAAACAAGCATACGGCCCGCCGGATGGTAAGCGGTCACCGTAGCCTATGGACGCCTGCAACTCCAGGGGTGTTATGGGCGATGCCGACACCAGGATTTCCAGGATTTTCTATCCACTTACCCAAACGTTTCTGCTTGCAAGCATAAATCTTTATCATACAATACAATACACAGTGTAGGTATTGTATTGTATGTGTATTATATTTGCATCAAAATTAATTTAAGGTAGGCGTTTCGTTCCTGTACACTTCTGTATAATATGTCTGGAATAATCGTTATTACTACTTATTATTTAACCAGAATTTAAACCACAGTAGTTTACACCTGTCCCATTGTCTGTCTGTAATGTAATCAATTCTTGCAAGTTAAATTTGACCCGCTTCCCGCTTTCTATTTGGATTGAAAGCAGGCATATATATTCCCCGTTATTCATATACATATAGGTATAGTTTGAAAGCAAAAATCTGAAATCCTAAACACTCTTTTGTACTATCAGGTTCAAAACTGCATATACAAATTATGAATGACTTCATTCATAAATCACCCATGAACTTTTTAACGTGACTGTACATATAACTTAAGTAAGTTTTTTTGTACCTGGGAGCCTAGAGCCATTTTCATTGTCTCTTCTCGGTGTATTATAACCTTTCACAATAGGATACGTTTTAGACATTTAGGTACACGTACTTAAGAGTATATAACAAAAACATCTATACTTACCAGGTAAAAGAAGCGTCGGCACGCTACCTAGGCTCAGCCGCGTCCACGTCTGATTTTTCTGTTCTAAATGAGTGTGGTAAACTCAGCGGCGTTTATAGACGTAGTGCTGTTCCAGTTGGGCCACATTAGGTCCTAATTGAGGTACCGCTCTCTTTCTTTCTCCGGGTTCGGAAAGAAGTGTAAAGTCAGGTTGTCATAGCCTGAAAACCATGATTATGAATATGATAGAACATTTGAGTCTTACTAAGTATGTTTTTTACAATATATAATTTGTATAAACACGCTTAATCGTTTCATTTCATTGGACTTAGGTTGTACCTTAAGAAGATAGGCAGACTGTTCTGTTAGATGGGAATACATATGAATATTCGAATACTATCCTTCGTCTACCCTGTCCGCGAATTACCGGGCTAGCATATACTTATATACACAATAAGTACTTTCCCTCACCCTCCCTACATTAGACCCCGCGAATTACCGGGCTTGGTAAGTGTTTCAGTTTTCAACTGACGTGTGTATCGCATCGCAACGGGTACAAATAATTAGAGGTACACATAACATCGCGCGCGCGACAAATTAGCCGCGCGCAACTCCTACTTCACGTTGCTGAGGTGCTACTGCTAGGTACATGCCTTGTAGTAGGTAACTATGTATTCTGACCTCTATGAATTCAAAATGTGTTGACAATACTAAAGAGAAAATACTTACTGATTTACACAGCAAGCCTTTTCCGAGCTGGCCATTTTTTAATTGAATTGCTTGGAAAATATTTCAAACACGCTGCAAAATAAATCGCGAGGCAAAACACAATGACAAATGACAATTATGACGTTTGTCACTTTTTTTTTATTATGGCGAATTGGCGTTTCTTAGAATAAGGTCGGACAACTAAAATAAAAAAATGGAAAATTAAATTGTTTTATTTAAGTTTAGTAAATTAGTTTATTTAATTTTAGTAAATAGTCAGAAAACTCATGAAAAATAAAAACGGTGAATTTTATCACGGTAATTTTAATTTGAGATTTTAAATTGAGATGAAACCTTCAGCGTCCAGCGGCCTCCCCGCTCGCGCTCTCCTATCTTAGATGGTAGACTTGGTAGTGATTCTGCCTGCGAAGTGGAGGTCCCGGGTTCGAATCCTGCTGACGGCAATCATTTTTGTATTTTTTCACGAATGTTTGTTACAGACTTATGGATGTTTTCAAAGTATATAAGCATGTCTTCAACTATAAACATATATATATCGCCACCTCGGACTCATAGTACAAGCTTTGCTTAGTTTATGCCTAGGTTGATGATGGTGGTGTGTAAGATTGTCCAAAAACATATTTTTATTTTTTATTCGTGTTTTTCTAGACGGAACCTTTATTTTAAAATAGAAAACATATATGCTAAACAAACAATTACTGAAAATTCTTCCCAGATCGGTACTCTTAGCGACATCTGACGGTGCGTGCATTTATTAGTGCTCCCATACTTCATGGCCATTGCTTTAAGTGAAAGACCCCTGAATCGCGTTTATTAACACGATTAATCCGTTCTAAAGTGTTTAATTTCAGTAATTTCTCCGGTAATACTGTGGCGTTTGGAATGAAACATTGCTCATTCTTTAGAAATACCCTACTTAAAACATCCTATTCATCTATGTCTAGAGGGTAGAGACACGTTATATAAGAGAATTTTCAAAAACAGGGTACCATTTTCTTTTTTTTTTTTTTAATATAGAAAGTTTTGGGTTTTTTATAACCAGAATCACGAGTATTATTGATTTAAAAAAGAAAAAGTGTCCCGTTTTTTTTGGTCAGTTTCGTAACGAATTTTTTCTTACACTTTGTATCGGCCGTTACATACCTGACAATTTTTTTTGTATGGAAAATCGAGGACCCATTTTCATTAAATTGGTGCACTTTTTTCTAAAAATGCCCATAAAGAAATGGAAAAGAAAATCTTGGGACATCTTTTTTTCTCCTAATCGAAATAGTTCGCGATTCTGATCAGAAATCACAGAAAAATGGCAAAAAAGTGGGGGGGGGGGGGGGCTTAGGAAAAAAATGGCCTATTTACCTAAGAGCAGGCATCTGAAGACCATTCGACACAGTTTTGTTGGGCGGTGGGTCGCTGTCGAAGGAGAAGTAGTAATACTTGGGCGAGCTGGGGGTCGCGTTCACCACTACCTCCTGTATAAACAAACAAAATACAATAGGCTAGACGACTAAACATATACAGTGTGTAAATCTAATACGGGCGAACCTCTTAACGGTGGTTAGTATATGACATAAGAAATGTAATTAGGTAACTTTTAAATGGAATTGCAATAAAAAAATTATCTATAGAAAATAATTCGGCCCGCAATGTAATACAAACACACTCGCGTAAAACATTCGTTGACAACTGTCAGCGTCAAATATTTTATAGTACATTGCTGCTGACAATTTTATGAAAAAACTAATTATGGGGTCATAATTAAGTGTAACTTAAAAATATGTTTTAATTATTGATAACACTAATGAAGTCTATGTTTGGTTAAATTTATCGCCCGTATTAGACTTACACACTGTATATCTAGTCCGTCTTTTACATTATTAAAAAGTATTGTACACGTATTTTTTCTTTTGTTCGTCAAATCAAAATTTACGAAAATACAGTGAGTTCACGTTTCGCGTAACGTCACTACTAGGTACAATTCTTACCTAGTAGTGACGTCACCAGCCCCCGCCCCGGAACTTTGATGCTCTTTATCTTCGTCAATTTTAGTTAAATAGAAAAAGGAAAAAATATGTGTCTAATCATTTTCGATAATCTAACTGAAGGACTAATTAGAATGATAGTTTTTCAACCTAGTCGTCATCCCTATTTAAACTTTTATTAATATGTATTGATAAAACCATAAATTGAAAGAGATGTCATATACTACAGAAAAAGTGACCAAGGCCCCCAGTACTTCAAAACATGAATGAAATCATTAATTATACATAATAAATGATTTAATTCATGCTATACAATTGTATTAATAAAACCGTTAAAACTTACATATTTGTATTGCAAAAGTGAAATATTTTGGCTGCATCGGGCAGTCATCGTCGGACGAGTGATGTTGTCACCTCCGCAGCTCAGACAGCCTAGCAGTCGTTATTACTAACCTTATCCACTTGTATAAAGAAGTCGGTGACGCGACGCAGTTTGATGGCGACGGGGACGTCCGTCGGGTTGGATGTCGTTATTTGTATGGTTGGCCGATTCACTGTCGTGATATCTGAAACAATATTTTTTCAATTTTATAATTCAGAGAAACATGGAAAAATATCGAGGGGGTTTCGAACCCGCGACATTTGCCGAAAGTTTTATTATTTATTTAGTTATTTGTATGTCTTTCCCATCACGGAACAATGGTGTTCCGGACCTTTGGGAGGCGTACGCGGAGCCGAAGCCAACACGCAGAGGCCCTTTCGACAATTTAATGAAATGTAAGGGGTACACCGAGCGGATGTTGCACCTGCCCGAGTCATGGGACGCACGCAGAGGCAGCACCCGCCAGGGTGTATAGACTATTGAGATTTAATGGAATCTAAAATATACTGGACTATTAGGTGAAAGTGGTGGACGAAATACTGGGTTATGGAGAGAAGAAAAAAAATCAGACGTCTGCCTAACAAAATGGCAATCAATTTTATTTCCGGCAGACGGTGACTCGCCCACATAAGATGGGCCCCCACAAAAAGCGACATCTAGGATGGCTCGAGGGCAACACCGGTATGAGGGCTGGGGGTAGAGAGGTGTCACTTTAAATTTAGTTATATTATTAAGTTTTATTATCATTTCGTATTATTAGAAAATTAAAAAAAAATGCCTGCCTGTTTCATAAATTCCGGCCGGTGTGATGCGGCCAATTTGTATGAAACAGGCAATTTTTTTTTTCGCGATTTCGATTTCGGCCCCATAATAAAAGTTGGTCAGTATGACCTACACATTCACTATGTAGATTTTCGCTGGTGATAAAATAATCACCCTGTATGTAATAATTCCTCTAAATTTGCATATTTATCGAAATGTGGACGACTTAAATTAAAAACTAATGACAAATGTACTGAAAATTACATATAACCGCTTTTCGTAGAACCCACGGTCCACTGGCGCCCCTTTTTTTTTTTTTTTTTTTAATACTACGACGGTGACAAACAAGCATACGGCCCGCCTGATGGTAAGCAGTCACCGTAGCCTATGGACGCCTGCAACTCCAGGGGTGTTACATGCGCGTTGCCGACCCTTTAAAAACTTTAACACTCCTTTTTTGAAGAACCCCATACTGTAGTCCTTTGGGAAAACAGTGGCAGGGAGCTCATTCCACAGCCGGAGCGTCCGCGGGAGGAAGTTCCTCTTAAACCGCACGGTACGAGACCATTTAGGGTCCAGGGTATGCGGGTGAACACCCTGCCGACGGCGAGCGGTGCGGTGGTAGAATGCAGCCGTTGGCATCATATCAAACAATTCCTCAGAGCACAATCCATTGTACAAGCGATAGAACACACATAAGGAGGCGAAGTCTCTCCTTAGACTTAAGGGTTCGATATCGCTCGTGAGTTTGGGATCGTTGACAATTCGGACAGCACGTCTTTGGATCGAGTCAAAGGGGCCCAGCTGGTATCCAGGTGCTCCCGCCCAAAGATGGCAGCAATACTCCATATGGGGCCTGACTTGAGACTTGTATAATAACAGTCTTTGCCCCGGAGAGAAGTACTGCTTAGCTCTATTGAGCACACCGAGCTTTTTGGATGCCAGCTTGGCCTTCCCTTCCAGGTAGCTACGGAATTGGACGTCACTGGAAATGTCAACACCCAGGATCCCAATACTCTCTGTCATGGTAAGGACTGTGTCTTGGAATTGTGGGACCACAGTAAATGGGGTTTTTTTAGCGGTGAACGCGCAAACTTGTGTCTTAGTGGGGTTAAATCGGACAAGATTTTCCTGGCCCCACAGTGAGATATCAGAGAGAGCACTCTCGATGTCTGACACAAGCTTTTCACGACTCTCTAACACAACGGGACGAGGGATGTTAGCACGGCCTGTGTAATAGGCATCCCCAGTACTGTCGTCTGCATAACAATGAATATCGCCAATGGACAACATGTCATTGATATGCAGCAAAAACAGCGTTGGGGATAGCACAGAGCCTTGTGGGACACCAGCATTTATGTCCATGCTATCGGAGCAACTTCCGTCGACAACGGCTCGTATGCATCTGCCGGACAAAAAGCTGGCAATCCATTCGCATAATCCCCCGGGCAGTCCGTAAGATGGTAACTTCGATAGAAGACCCCCATGCCAAACCCGATCGAACGCCTTCGCTATATCCAGGCTGACTGCCAATGCCTCACCTTGACTCTCAATAGCTGAAGCCCAGCGGTGGGTGAGATACACTAGAAGATCGCCAGTGGAGCCATACTGTCGGTCGCGGTGATTCTCATTGGAGTGTCAAAGAGGTTTTGCCGTCATTGTCAATTTTCGATGTTCCTGGTCGGCTGGTTCAGACTGTTCAGAGTACTTACTAGGCCCGGCGTCGTGCGGGCAGAGCGTGCGAGCCATGTCGTTTGTACGCCATCCCCAATTACTGGTTTTCACTACAAGAGGAAGCTCCCATGATGATACACCTGCCGACAAATGGTATTTCATTATTATATACTTATTTCGGGTTACTCACATCTATAAAAGTGGCCGTCATCGCCGCGATCAAATACATGGCTCAGGTTGGTAAATTTACCAATTTCGGTATTCCTCCATTTAACACAACGCTCCTTCAGTATTTCAATATACTCGACGACTATAAAAATCAATTTAGTCCGTCTTTTACATTATTAAAATATATTGTACACGTATTTTTTCTTTTGTTCGTCAAATCAAAAACGAAAATTCAGTGCGTTCAAATTTCGCGTAACGTCACTATTAGGTACAGTACAATTTTTACCTAGTAGTGACATCACGAGCCCCCACCTCAACAGTGAGGTTATTACGATATCAATATGGCGGTTTACATTCAAGTTGGATCGACGACGATTTAAGTACAGGAAAATGATAATAATTAATACTTTTTTTTTTGCGATTTTTTTTTTTTAGTTTATCATCGAATATATCAGACCTTTCTGCTGCGTAGCCGTCACGAACACCGGATGGTCGCCGTCGACGGCGTCGGTGGTAGACACGTGGACGCGCGTTGGTAGGTGGCACTGTTTGTCTGAAGTCTGCGGAAAATTAGTACATTACATACCAAGGCCGTTTAAGTGGGAAATGCCTGGGATTCCATGTAATTGTCGGCCGAGGCGAAGCCGAGGTCGACTAACATGTGATCCGAGGCTTTCCCATTTACCGGCCGAGGTTTGTATACTATTTTTCAGCCCGACGGAGCCGGCAGGCGGCAATTTAGTTTTGCGTAAAGTGGCGCTTACCGGCCGGAGGACTGAAATAGTACATTGTGATACACGTGTGCTATGATGGTCATTATACACGAGGCGGTATTGTGCGCGCGAGCTGAAAGCGAGTGCGCAATATGAAAGCCGATGTGTATAATGGCCATGCACACACGTGTCATACGACATTTTTCAACACACTTGTAAGTAAAAATCTAAATTTAATTCGAGGTTATTAACTTTTGTCAAATACGTTAACTTAATTGTCAGAATCATATCAGAATGCCTACATGGTAATTAGCATATGAGATTCACTAACCTTTATAGACTAGGTACTTGAAGCTTCTTGCGATGCCTTTTCGACGTCGTTTGATGACAATATTTTACATTTTCAATTAATAAATCGAAACGTCACGAATAAGTAGGTATATTTATCGCTACTAAGTACAACTAGATTTTCATGATAGCACCCGCGCCGCGTTTTGTAGTTTCAGAAAAGCCTAATCCACATATTGTTATAGTTTTACTTCTAATCCTATTATAGTTGCATTTTATCATAATAATAAAGCGAGAAAACAATCAAAAATGTTTTACGTAAATAAGTTACCGCAGCGCGCCATTGGTACGTATTTTTTCGAATCGCGTTGCGCGCGCAAATTTGAGGCAAAGGCCCGCCAAACAGCCAAAATAAAAAATGAAATTATTTATGTTTGAAGCACAAATTATTGTGAATTTTGAATAATTTAATACAATTTCACGTATATTCAATAATTCAGAAGGTTTTAATCCATGTATTCAACTAAATACGGAGATATTGCTTTTTAAGGCATGTGGCATAAGTTATTATGCGGCTAAAAACAGTGTACTTTATTTGAAAAAAAAAAAGCTTTCCAATCCGACAAAATGTGAATGTATTATCTATGTACGTAACTTAGTCTCGTAGGGTACAAACTTAATTTGATGGGGTTATCTGATTACAACACTAGTTCAATAATATAATGAAAAAGCACGCGTGTTTAATATCTAGGATTATGAGCCTAAAAGCGGTACGATAAAAACCTCGTTACGAGCAAGTGTGTTGAAAAAATGATTTTGTGCCCTTTAGGTTGCCGTTACACTGAGAACAACGAACAAAATCGTTTGATAATGTGCTCCACTAAGTTAACCAGTCAAATATAGCCAATATAGGTCGATTCACGAAAGCTGGCACGAATGAATTGACCGAAAGTAACGTCACTTGTCACTGTTACTGACAGTGTGAGTGCCCTTCTTATACAGGTGCTTCCTAATATTTTGTAAACATGTACCTAATAAGTTTTCGATATTCAAGAAGAAAAAAATATATTATTATAATCTACACAAAGTATCATGGACATCATGGTAATCCTTTTAGTCATTAATATAGACGTCCGTTGTAAATAAAACGTATATTTATTTTTCTAAATTATTTTTAATGTCTAGAATCGTAAGGCGTTGGCTTGTTCGAATTGTAAAAAATCTAAAAAACCAGCAGACCAATAAATCCGTCGTCGACAGAGTTTTTAATTTATTTATATCCTGTTTTCGCACTGACGCCGGAATCTACAAAATGACGGCGAAAAGATTAAGTTATTTTTGCGTTTTACGCTGCATTTTTTTTTCGCGTCGTTAAAAATTCATTATAGGT
This sequence comes from Lathronympha strigana, assembly GCA_949128165.1. NCBI lineage: Eukaryota > Metazoa > Arthropoda > Insecta > Lepidoptera > Tortricidae > Lathronympha > Lathronympha strigana. The sequence continues at coordinate 8,792,981 of OX421928.1, read as the reverse complement.
ACATGCTAGTATTGCTAGTCATGGTCTATGTACTAACATTTACCCTCCTTGTCGACCTTTTCCCTTTTGGATTTTTTGGGTGGTTCCAACACTAAGAAAAATAAGGTAGTCGTCCCAAAATTCGTACCTACTAATGCTGGAATTTACCTCATCAAAGTCCAAAATCTGTTCTGTTGTTGAGTTCACTGTGACGTTGATCAGCGTATCATATTCGTAACTGAAACAAAAAATGTGGGTATCTTTAGAAACCCGTCTGCATATGACACGAGTCTGAATGCAAGATTAAATTAATTTTGTATTAAGCAGATACGTCTGCAAATGAAATTTACTATTAAAATTCTCATAGCGGGTTACTCACGTCAATAAAGTCGAAAATAGCTCGACATGTTTCGGAACAGTCCGCGTGCGTGTAGTCGCCGTGGCTACACGCATGACTCATGAATAAGGGACACGGACTGTTCCGAAACATGTCGAGCTATTTTCGACTTTATTGACGTGAGTAACCCGCTATGAGAATTTTAATATGTCTGATACTCACGGGAGTTTTCTAATTGAAATTTACTATTTTATAATTGAAAGAAAAATGGAAAAATTCTCCGCGTCGAGCGGGATTTGAACCCACGACCTCTCTGAACACCGGTCAGATCGCTCTGCCAATGGAATAAAAAAATTGAAATGGAAAAATTCAAATTTTAAAATGTCTTAGAACATCGATGCCGTACAATTGTTGAACAGTTGCGGTAGATGTCGCTACGGGTCTCCTTAAGGCCTGTAACCAAATGAAAGAAGTAGTGGAAACATTCGCCGGGGTCGATCGGACGTCGATAGCTCAATTGGCAGAGCGATCTGACCAGTGTTCAGAGAGGTCGTGGGTTCAAATCCCGCTCGACGCGAAGAATTTTTCCATTTTTCTTTCAATTATAAATTTAGAAAATAGTGGATGCAAGAAGGCCTAGTATAAAATTGTACGACATTAACTTCTCGACTGCGTTAGCGTATCGAGGGGTCAAAATATGAAAGTTGCCGGATGATTGAAATAAACGGCAAACATAATTTGAACTCTCGATACGCTAACGCGATCGAGAAGTTAATGTCGTGCAATTTTATTCTAGGCCTTCTGGTCTCCAGAATATAGACGATATCATCAGGTAACGAAAAATCTTCTGGCTAAAAGTGAACAGATATCAGCCATTCGTGCAGTTTCCATGAGGGTGAGAGGCACCAGAAGACTCATCAAAGCCTTTGATTGCGAAGACGGAGCAGGAATTCATTGCTGCAAGATTTTACACACAACTTCGCCGTCGTCTAAATATCCATTTTTTAATTTATTATTATTGTGCCTCTTTATTTATTTTCATTCTTAGGTTAGATTCATTTTCATGTGTTTGTATATATGTTATTCAAATAAAGATCCAACCTGGTCAGGTAATGAAAATTGTTTTACTTTGCTATTCCGCCAAACGCTCTAGTCGAGTAGTGTCAATACCCGTTATACCTACTTGCGTATTTTTTGCATGCAATTAATGTTCCCACCCGCCCGCTGCGAAAAATTAATACGCGAATAAATATGAACCACCACCAATAATAAAAAACTCGACACGTGTTATAAGCGTTGAAATGCTTTCTAGCATTGCATATACTTGGGAAATTTCGGCCTAGTGGTCTGCCGCGAAGGTGTCATTACTCATTAATAGTCATTAACCTACTGACATACTGAATAGGCAACCTAAAAGGCACCAAAACTAAGCGCAAAATGCGGCTTAGGCTAAAAGCAGCGCACGGATACTTCTAAAACGAGCTGCCGCCGCCGGCGCCCTCTGAACCTCGGCGCCCCCTGACCCTCGGCGCCCCGTGCGACCACACGCGTCGCAAGTACCTAAGGCCGGTACTGGCAATAATAGTACATTACATACCAAGGCCGTTTTAGTGGGAAATGTCTCGGAGCCCATGTAATTGTCGGCCGAGGCGAAGCCGAGGTCGACGAACATGTGATCCGAGGCTTTCCCTTCTAACGGCCGAGGTTTGTATACTATTTTTCTGCCCGACGGAGCCGGTAGGCGGCAATTTAGTTTTGCGTAAAGTGGCGCTTACCGGCCGGAGGACTAAAAATATAAATTTCTGGCTTGTTATAGTTTTTTTAAACATACAAAGGGAGCGAGAAACTATACTTTTATTGGAATCTAATTACGGCGCGGAGTGTAAATCTTGAAACTAGGTCGCTACATACAATCTCCGTATAAACCGGGAATAAGAAATAAGTGCAACGTCATGGGCAGTTGTTAGGACCTCAAGGCACAGTCACCTACAATAGTATAAAGGCCGTAAAAATAATTATGTGACATACTTTTACGATGGTAAAAGTAAGATTGTATCTTTGCCGACGAAAGGTGTTTCACAGCCGATTAACGCGCAAGTAATTATTTCCCCACACGCTTAAAACAAACTTAATTAGAATGTACATATTTTGTAAAAATCATTCCATCAATCACTCACGTAAATAATTCTACAGCGGTTCGGTCGTTCTCAAGCCGCTGCGCGCCGCGTGTAGCGGACGAACGACGCCGAGCGACGAAGACAGCGGGCGTTTGGTCGTTCTAGAATGTGACGTGGCGGGCGACGCGGCAGTATCCGAGGTTTTATGTAGCGAAGAGACGTGTGTCTTACTCTTTTTGCTCTTTGGTACATTCCTCCATACTGAACGCTAGCGTCCACCCGCCGCAATGATCCAAAATAACACGGCGACGCGGCGGGCAGCGGGCGGCAGTCGCGGGCCGCCGCACGCCGCGGGGCGCGGGTCAGAACGACCGAGCCCTTTCCAAGCACAAATTCAAAGGCTGTTGTTTCATTTCATTTAAGAAACAAACAATAAACAGAGTTAAGTATATATTTTCCTCTAGCAAATACCATTTTCCTTATTATTTCAAGTGACATTATTTTTTGTTGAATTCAATATCAGATCATTTTCAGAGTTATGAGTAGGCGGGGTATAAATTCATTGTTCCTCAAAATAAATATTAGTTTGACAGTATTGATTTAATGTGTAGTGTGTGTGCCAACTAGTTTTTAATGTGATAATATTTGATCAGTTGATTACTAATTATTTTATTTAACAAAAAAAAAACACAATTTTGGTGAAAACAAAAACAAGTGGAACCTCAATAATTAGGTAGCTAGTTTAAATGTTAATGTTTGTGGATTTGATGTATTTTTAATATTTCTTTTATTCTGTAGTTAATTTGCCATAAAGATTCCGTAGCAGATTTTTGAGTAAATTAATCACGGAATTTAAAATATGTAATCTGAAATATGCAATTTTAAAATTGGTAAACCTATAAATTGAGTAGTAACAATATGTTATAAATTCAAAATTACAAATAATATAATTACAAGATATATATTAATCTGAACTGAAATACAATCAATTTAAAAATGCTATACATAAGTCTTATTTTTAAAAAGTACAGTGAAAAACATATGTTTTATACATATTGTTGTTTATATGCAGCAGCGACACATCTCAAAATGAGTCACTGTTGCGTTTGAAATGATATGCAAACGACTTATAGTTTTAAATTAAGTGCCCAGATTTATTAGAAATATACCACTATATCACATAACATAAGCAGCAATATGTGCTTTTTTACCATGTTTCTCACCACTCGACTTGGTTGACTACCACTCCCCATTTTATGCTGACTGTAAATATTAAGATATACATTAATAATAATAGTAAAGCCTTTTTTAGTTCCCATACATTTAGTTATAGTTATAATTTAGTTATAGTTATAGTTCATTGGAACCCCTTTTGCAGGGTATAGGCCTCCTCCAAATTCTGCCACTCGGTTCGGTCCTGTGCTACTCTTAGCCAGTTTTTGCCGGCTAGTTTCACGATATCGTCTGCCCATCTTTGTCGTGGATGTCCGATGTTTCTTTTTCCAGCAGGGCCCGGCCAGTTAGTGGTGGCGAGGGTCCAGCGCTGGTCTGCGTACCTATTATAGTAATTATCTAGGTACGTATCCACGCACGGACAGCTAAAAACAAACACCAATATCCTAAACTCTCGCGCCAATGAAAACTATTTTTTTGTAATTTTCTTTATCCTTCGATAATACTCTGCTACACGTAAGACGAACCCGCCAAATATTAAAATTATCTTAATCTTAATAACCTTTATTGCTGATAAAGTAACAGTTTTATATATAAGCTATTTGTTAATAGTGTTATGTTGTGTTCACAATAGGGATGACGACTAGGTTGAAAAACTATTATTCTAATTAGTCCGTCAGTTAGGTTATCTAAAATTATTAGACACGTATTTTTTCCTTTTTCAATTTAACTAAAATTGACGAAGATAAAGAGCATCAAAGTTCCGGGGTGGGGGCTTGTGACGTCACTCCTAGGTAAGAATTGTACCTAGGAGTGACATTACGCGAAACTTGAACGCACTGTATTTTTGTCATTTTTGATTTGACGAACAAAAGAAAAAATACGTGTACAATATTTTTTTATAATCTAAAAGACGGACTAAATAGATTTTTTCAGTCGTCTAGCCTATTATGTTAACATTCATCTGCGTGCCTTTGGGACACAAAGGTCTCCTCCACTCTTTCCACTCTTCTTTGTATAAGGCAGTTCCTTGCCATAATGGACCCGCAGTTTCCTTAATTTCATCTAACCAGCGTTTTCTTTGCCTTCCTCTTTTTCGTTTCGCATGGAATCTAGGGGTCCAATGAGTTATGTCCTTTGTCCATTTTTTTTCTTGTTGGAGGGTTTTCAACCAAAATAAAAACAAATGTAAACATACTCTTCTACTGAAAAAGTTTTGTTTTAAATTCATATTACCCACAAGAAAAAATCTTTTAAAAATTAATGGCAGCTCCAATCTCACGGAGTTCATCAAAAACCAACGATATAATGTTACCATTACAAACATCGCTACGCATCGCAACGAACCCGATTTGAACGAACCAACCTGTCCAGGAAGGATTAACAGCAAGCCTCCACTTCCGTCGAATTATAATCACTCGTCAAGCATCGCCAGGACCAGTATCCACAAATTCAATATTTCACTATACCTAATGTTATAATGTATATAGTTAATTATTGTACAATATCGCGGTACCTATTTACAATTTATCGAATTTTCACTAGGCACGACCCCGCGGTATTTCACTCGCGTTAGAATCCACCACTTCTGATGTCGGGACGAACAGTTAGGTTTAGGGTGTCAGGATATACTAGGTATATTAATCTAGATAGTACCAAAGGCATACGTATTAACACGAGACGGTTAATATCGCGAGGCGCAATGTAGTATGTTGGTTGCGACTGTTTCTAACCGATTCTCAAAACAGAGTGTCCCCTGCACTTCACAACTATGTATGCAAAAACATCAAGCTTAATCTATTCCCGAAACAGCCCAACAGCCCACGTTCAGGCGTTAAAAAAACTCCCTGACGCTATTAGTTTCAAGTGTCCACTTCACATGTCTTCGTACTGAACTAATTTATTGCAATACTTCAAAATGTAATAAATAATGTCTTTAATAACTCTTTAAATTGATTAGCAAATAATATAGCAAGAAGGTGGCTATTATTCGCCTGCGCGTCGACATATTTATATTTTTATATTATAATATAATTAGCAAATTGATTACATGAGTAATTCTAATTATCATACGTCTAAACAATATTGGTTAGTAGTACACTTATCTTAACTATGTTTATAAGTTTATAAATTCCATGTGGTGTACATTTTATTTGTACTGGATCATATGTTGCTTATTGCGACGTATTTTGCTACTTGTACTTAGAGTAATGTTTATGTCACATGTGGGTGGTATTGTTGTTTACGCAAGGAAGATGGGGATCCATATTTGGAGTGCGCGTATCAGGACATATGATTGTGGGTTTCTAATTTCTTTTCTTTATTTTATGTAACTTATTTTATGTAAATTTTATTTTATGTTTTTGTGTCACCTCTTAAGTTTAGGTATTGTACTAATTTAGTTTATAAGTACTTTGTGATTAACACTATGGATCTGTGGTATCTGAGAATAAACAATTTTTATTTTTATTTTTTTATTTTATGTGTTAATTTATTCGATAGATTATTTGATTTATTTGTCTTTGAGTTAATTACCTACCATGGACGCTGTCTACACTTTGTTTTCGCTTGTTACGCCTGAGGGTTGTCTCGGGTCGAACCGTTCCTTTTAGCCGTCGTACAGTCACCAGCATAAATATATGACGGTGAACAGCCGAGCATAAATATCCGACACTCCATTGGGCGCATAAGTATCTGACGACACTACCTCGGTAAAAATATTTGATGATTTGTGGCCGTCAAAAATATCGTTGCTCCGTTTCCGCATAAATATCGGATCGAGGCGCTTATAAACATATTTATCACATGTTCGTCTCAGAAAAAGTCTTCTGATGCCCGAATTTTAATTATGTTACTAAATAAAATTGCAAATGGAAAAATGTGAGACAGATATATCTAATGACAAGCAAATGACAAGTCTGCACTCTTTTCGTGAATTGTCAAATTGCTTCATACAATTTACGGCCAGCTTAATGCCATACAGATTTTTTCTTGGTGATTGATTTCCCAGCTTCGAATATATTGTCAGATAGCGACCCATCAGTCAGCCGATGTTTTTGCTTTTACAGGGGATAGATATTTCTGCCGATGAGTGATCACATAATTTTGATTTTTATAAGTAGTCACATATTTTTGCGGATACGGAGTAACGATGTTGCCGGCCACAAAGCATCACATATTTTTTACGTGGTAGTGTGGTCAGATACTTATGTGCCCAATAGAGCGTCAGATATTTTTGCATGGCTGTTCACCGTCATATATTTAATATTTATGCTGGCGACTGTACATATGTCACCTTGGGTAGGTACCCGGTTTTCCTAATAATCCAGTCATCGAACTGACAGCTTGTATGTAAATTTTGATTATTTGGGAAATAATTAATAATAGCTTGATTTTTTTAGCGTAACGGATAATTTGTGAACCTAGTATCATGTAGGCACCAAAATCCAACAAAATATCGTTTCATGCACATCGTCACAAATATGTACACACATGTCTCAATCGTTTTTCTTGTAAGTAATAATAATAATTTTCTGTATTTATACAATTATAAAGCATGAATTAAATCATTTATTAAACATGATAAATGTTTTGCCTTAAGCGTTTTAAAAACAAGAAAGGATTCCATATACTTAGGAAATTTCGGACTCTGGTTGCCGTGATCGGGTGGCCCAGTGGTTGGGGCGTCTGCCGCGAAAGCAGGAGGTCGCTGGTTCGATCCCAGCCCTGCTCACCGGGGACCTTGGTCACTTCTTCTGTAGTATATGACATCTCTTTCAATTTATAATTTCTGTATTTATGTTTTTTTAGTTGTTTATAATGGGTTAAGACCATTTTATACTTATTTATGACCATTTGTTTCTAGCTAAATAACACATATATCACCGCCGTACATTTTGTAAATTTTTCCGTTTTACGTAAATAAGTTTTCTTCGGTTTCGCTGTTAACACATAGAAGACAAATATGTCGTCATGTTCACAAACAAGAAAAATATTTACTACCGTAAATTTAAAAAATCGGATAAGTTAAGTTTTATTTTTTTACTTATTACCTACTTACGGAAGAAAAGATTGTAGGATTTTTACATACATTATATATAAATATCCCATTCGAACGTATTTTGAGAATTTTAGCTATTATAATTTAATGTCCGTCAAAACCGTACTTTTCCTGGGTTATATGTTGCTTTTAAATAGCGCCGCCTGGGCATCCCTTAATGTGCCGACAATTCGTCAGTAGCTCTACAAGAGTTTGTTTGTGCGGACCTCATGTTTTTATGCCGGAGGGCATACTAATGGTTGTTGATGTATTTTTGGCAGTTAATCGTCAATATTGGTACTTTCAGTGGACTCGCATCGAACTCGAGATGTTTGAGGATTTATTGTAGATTTATATATGTTTTTTTTAATACTTTTTTTTATTTCTCGTGTGTGTGACTTTAATTGTGAGTTTGTGGCGTGCCGATCGTACTGGTGCATAATGGTAAGTTTTTGAATAATATTTTTTTTTATCTGTAAGGTTTTGTTCTGTTTTTGTGGACGGTGCTTTCTTTTCTAGAAACCAATAATTAGACATATTCACCTTCATCCTTTATTACTGTATATGGACCCGTGTATACCGGCTCTAACTTATCCCGATCTTCCTATTTTATTATTATTAAATCTACTATTTTATAATTAGCTGATAAATCGTATTTAACTTTTCTAAAATTTTTAGTTTTAATTAAATTATGCCTAGCATCCTCTTGGGATTTTTGTAATCTATATCTTAATTCTATAGGATATGAACTAAAGTTATACATAGTATCAACTTAACGTGTAGGTTGCTAGGTAGACGACATAATTTTCCAAACACTAATTCGTAGGGTGTATATCTAGTTGCTGTACGAACTGTCGTATTAAACGCGAAACACGAATATTGCAACCAATCTGTCCTCTGGTGAGCCTGATTTTCTGTTTGTATTCTTAAATATGCTCCTAATGTATACATGTGAATTTTCCAAAGCTCCTAAAGCTTTCGTTGTGATAAGCGGTTGATTGCAATTGGTTTATACTGAGAATTTTACTATAGGGACAGGTATTGCATTGTCAGCTTTCTGCGCGCCTCACATACGGAAGGTCTCAATGCGATGCTTGCTCCTTAGTTACTGCCCAACTGTGTGTACGAATCGTTCTTAATTAGTACGTCTGTTGTTTTATTCGAAACTCCAAAGACAGATATCACATAGACTGAAGTAACCCTAAATTTACAAACATCGCGCGTTGTTGATGAAATGAAGGCACTCTACTACTATTTCTGTAGGTATTCCATACCGAAGTACGAAGTTATCAACAAAAGCTACCGTTTCCGTTTTCTTATTTGGCAGTGGGTAAGCCTCTACGTACTTAGTGAGCCCACACTGTAAAGTAAAATATATAGCAATACCCATTAGAGTCCTTGGTAAGAGGTCCAACTAAATCTAAAAATATTTTATCCAAGGCTGTTGTAGCCGTGGTAGTGATACATAACGGTTGTTTTATATTTTTACGGAGTTTTTGCCTTTGACATTTATTGCATTTTTGGACGAACTTAATAATTCTACATACCTGGCCAATAATAGTAACGTTTCATATTATTGGTCATTCTTTGAATGCCTGCATGGCCACTAGTAGGTAATAAATGAAAATCATTTAATATTACGTGTCTTTCATTCTTGTTGTTTATTTTCGTGGCACCTTTAATAATATACAATCGGGGTCCGGACCCAGTGCTATACAGTATGTATCACAACGAAGAGCAAACCTTAAAACTGGTTGACGGGGAACTCGAGTACATGTACATTGTAATGACGTGCATTACACGTGCCTAAATACATGTTTTATGGCATAAAATTACTAAATGAATTACTCGAGGACCTTATTTTTGCAGTCGGTTAATGGTTTTTGTAACATCCTATAGGGTTTGTTTATGTTTTTGATTTTTGACAGTGCATGCGTAATGCGTACTGTTGATATGTAGCTAGGGGCAACTAAGCAACATTGACGTTGTTATGTCAACACTCAACACACATGCGCTTTGAGTTCTGTTTATAAGTAACCTAAGTAATCACTTAAATAAATAAATAATACTATTAATAATAATAATATTTAATACTTTAAATGTCAAAAAAAAAAAAAACTTAAATAATGATATCATTTTAAATATGACTGTAGTCATAGGCAACGCGCAAGCGCTTTGTTAACTGTTTATTTGTAACTAGGTAAAATCGAAACTTCAACAAGGTTTGACGCCTGTCTATCAGTAGGTATGTAATTAAAGACATGTAAACAAATAATACAGGGGAGGTGCAAAACAATAATAATAAATATATATATTTTTATATCTCACGTAAAAACTGTCGTATTTTTGATGAATTAGGTACCATGCTCATATTTATGATCTAAACATTAACGGGTTTCTTTTTATGCCTTTCGTTCTGAAACATCCTGTATTTATTTATATGTTGAGCTAGCTACTCGATGGTGGGCGCGGTGTCATCATTATAAGTAAGCTTACCTCTGTTATTTGTTGTGCCTTGTAAAATAAACTTAATTCTTTCGCGAAGAAAGCTCGTTCCATGCGCGATGGAGTAGTAGGCTTGAGACACAGTGCTAATAAGGATGGCGAGTATAATGCGAGTATATTTCCGTTCAGACTGCTGATACAGTCTGGTTATTGTCTTATTTTGAAGTAATCTCGGTTACCTAAACTTAATTCGGGCAAATTATTTGGTTTCTTAAGAATTTCGAATATGGTTGGTTGTCACAGCCGGAATTATTACTACCGAAATTATTTGCCTTTTGTTGATTTTCTATTCGTTTCGTTTGTGCTCTAGTCATCACCGATATGTCTTCTTTTGTCATGCTCTTAAGGTCGTCACTTGTAATTTCAATCCTAGATAACGCGTCTGCAGCTACGTTATCTTTGCCTTTCAGGACGATTCCACGGTGGTTTACCTTCGTTTCGTCGACGAACTTTTTGCCTAATTTCAGTTCGCCTAATTTCAGTTTGCCTGATATCACTTGGTATAGGTACTTATTCGTTTCGTCGAATTTTCATTACATCGAATTTCTTTTTGCCTAAAATCATTTTATCGAACGCCCGTTTCGTCTAACATTCATTATACCTAATTTCAGTTTACCTAATATTGTTTGGTCTAATATTCAATTGGTATAAAAATGTTTTGGTCTAATGTTTTTTTTTTCTGCCACCCTTAATAATTGGCGGCCCAATAGGTCGACTCTGGCTGGGAAAATGCTTTCTGATGTGGAGGCAGTTCTGATTGTAGGTGATTGTAGGTCACAAATTGAGATTATCCACGGACGGACGGACATACAGACAGACTTGGCGAAACTAAAAAGGTTCCTAGGTGACTACGGAATCCTAAAAAAGACAGACTGTCTATGCACAAATGAGAACAGATGATTGTCGGAGTATAATAGTTTCAGTAGCTTAGAGAAAAGTGAAAGCAAACACTTCGCCACATTTCACAATACTTGTGGCGACATTACTAGACTGTTGTTTGCTCAACTAAGTTTTTAGCTCAATAAGTACAATTAGATTTCAATAATGGGAGCAGATTAGGACACTAAGCTGAGCAACAGTAACTAATATACTATTATATTTTTTTATTGTTTTTAGAAATTTAAATATTGCATGGGTATTTTACCGTTACAAAAATGTGTAAGCTAAAAATTTTAGCAGCAGTCAATCAATTCCCAAACTCCTTAATAAATAAAATAAAAAATAAAATAGCCTTTTATTTCAGTGTAGCTCCCTGGTTTAACAATATACATTAAAAGAAGATAATGAGGAAAATAGTAAGTTCCTTGAAACTAGATATGTACAACGTGTTTCAGAGCAGTCCCCTTAAATTCGTGAGTGCATTCTTTAGCCCAAATTGAGTTAATTCCTCAAAGACACCGGTATTCCATTTAGACCCATTTAGAAAATAACTAATAATTTAATTTCGTCTCATGCGAGATTTGCGTGTGTGTAAACGGAGTTTGAGTATTCAACATGACATTGGTATGTCTTAGTTGTCACTTACTTGGTTATGTTAATTCTAATGCCCGTTTTACATTAGCGGTTGATGCAACATGTAATTATTTTTTATGAGAAATTAGAAAATAAAAATTGACGAATTCAATAAAACTAACCATGCCATTATGTTTCCTTAATTATACCAAGCCACATGACGAAGTTAATGCGAATGCTCAAGAACAAGCATATACAGGATATCCAATTTGACATGCTTTGGCATTTAATGCTAAACTCCTTAATAAATATGTCCTTTTTGGTGTAATTTGTCTTTGTGCTGTCACTTTAATTAACTGTTGCTATACACACGTCAGTTGAAAATTGAAACACTTTGTTACCAAGCCCGGTAATTTGCGGGCTCTAATGTAGGGAGGGTGAGGGTAGTAGGTACTTATCATGTATGTACATGATAACCCCGTAATTCGCGGGCATGGTTGGTAAAGCAGCAATGATGAATTATGTTTTTTAAATGATATTTTTTTTACTATTTGTTTTCAGATTTTAAACGCACTTTATTCAAATAAATGAAAAGTATAATTTTAATTAAAATTAATTTAAATTGTTGTTAAATGGATTACATTTAAATTATTCATATACAATATTACTTTTTTTAACTCATAATAGAAAGTGCAGGTACATTAAAAAGATAAGTTATTGTTATACACACATATATTAACCTTGATATTGCGATGATCCCAATATGCGTAAAATTACTGATAAAAAACTTTTGTTTTGATACTACTAAACATAACTTATTGATTGTAAATAACTAGAGTGATTCATCGTTATCTAGGCATTGCTAATAATAGTGACATATGACAATTTTACTAATAGCATAGTATGGGGAATCCCTCTATATTTACACACAAATGAAAGGTTTACTTACACATTGTACACAAAAGTCTTTGCAGTCCCATTTTCAGTTAACAAGGCACCTTGAGCCGTACAGTTTAATACTCCGAATAAAATTACACTAACAATTAACACTGTCGTATGCATTTCTAGCAAATACTATTCCCTAAATATTTATGAGAGTCGCAACGCAAATCGCAAAATACACCGCTTAGCTTAATAATTAAAAGGGTATGAATGACAACTTCTATCACTGTCAATGCGACAGTGACAGTTGAAGTGTCAAGGGCACGTTTAGAAATTAATTAATAAACCTATATCACTAACAATGAGTTCATAACATATTTATTTTTAATTGAGTGGCGATCATTGAAACTGCCGAATTCACAATTAAAAAAAAATATCAAAAATCATAAAAAATACACTAGAATCAAGTAAACTAATCTTTTATTATTTAAATCAGACTTCCAGTTATGTTTTCTTTTGTGCTCGGTATTTTTATTTGGAAGTGGCAGCGTTTGTATACTTTGTATTGTAACGAAAGTGGCAAATTAACAAATAATTGAAAAGGTTATTATCAGGGTACAATAAAATAATGCACAAAAAATATTGATTTTCACTTATCGAACTTGCGCAAATTTCTTTCACTTGTCAATTTTCTAGATAAAGTATCGAAAAATCTCCTAAAGAGAACAAATACATTACAATATACGGTCCAAACCATACTAAGGTTCACGAAGAGTCAATATTTCGTACCGCAGCTGCTATATGCTGCTGCTGCTGCTAACTGCGTCTGCTATATGCTTTTGCTACAATCCGGAACAAAAATACACAATTTTATTCGGTCATTGAGAACATACTAACAGTAAATAGATTGAAAATGGCGTCGTTTTGCCGAACAAATAAAATATTTTAATCTTTTCATCAAAAAATTCTTCTGATCATATGTTTTCGTCTATTTCTCTTTCAATTAAGTTTTATATTATTCGGATCATAATATTTAAACGGCGTCGGTGTTTAAGTGTTTTAATTCAGTTGTAATTTGTTAAAAGTAGTAGAAAAATGTGTTGTATTTTATGTAGAGTGTTTTAAATCACGTTTACATGAATTTATCTTGGGTCTCGAGGGCGAGATGTTATCGACGGTGGAGGAGAGCCGGGGTTATGACTTCGAGGACCCGGAGAACGTCAAGAAATGGCGTGGGCTCTTCGTTGGTTCACTCCGAAAGGTTTGTATACAAAAACATTGATTGATAAAAGTTAGTTTTTGTTACGAAAATGTTTGAAAAACGCCTAGAATTGTATTAAAGAGTCGTTGTTACTTTATAACGAGGATTTTTAAATAGTTTCTTTAATGATTTAAGCTTTTATCTAAGTAACAGATGTTGTATTTGATTGATACATTTCTGAAGGTCTCTTAAGTCAAGGGTAGATGTCAGCATTATTTTTTACGAATCAAACATGTAATCAAATAATGCAATAAAAATATGACTAAGTGCCATTTAAGTTATAGTTTCTTAGCTCATATAACTTCAAAACAACCATACATAATTACACAATACTAAAAAAACAAGTTACATCTGAGATTAAGGTTTAAAGACTTATTTTTGTTAGGTATTAACGGATTTAGAATCTTTAATTTAACCTACATGAAGTACAATTGATGAATCTTGTGTGACTCATTGATGAGACACATTCATTACATTTGGAATAATGCAATATGGTTGTCTTAACTTCCTTTTTAAAAAAGAGTATATTTGATACTTGTTTTGAATTAAATAGGTATACTACAGTACAATAACTATTGCACATTTCACCTAACTGTCATTATGTTACCTCTTCACTATAATACTGCTGAACGCATTAAGATGAAATTTGGTACTGGGATAGTTTGAAGCCTGACAAAGGAAATATGTTAGTTTTTGATCTAATTCTAAGCAAACAAAGTCGTAGGCAACAGCTAGTATTATTTAAATATTAACGTAATATTGTCTGTTACCGCAATTGTTATTCATTGGAATTAAACACTTTAGATTCATTCTAAAGCATTTAATTTCAATAAATATTAATAGCAATAATTTTTACTCAAAATTAGGTCGGTAGTTAAAGGATAAAGGTGTGATTCTGATAAAAACAATAAATAATAATGCTAAAATTTATCAAATTAAATTTAACTACTTTTGGGAAATCCACCAATGAATATATGGGGCTTCCATTTGAGTAGTTGGCATTTACTTTTATAATTCCTTATTATTTATTTACCATGTTACATGCCAAAACAATGTGTCAATTAAATGACTACTCTATGAATTCATGTTCCCTATATGACTAAATTCCAAATTGTAATATAATACCTAAATTTGAATGCCTACTAATGACTGCGGCCATTAAATTAATTTGAACTACTAAACATATCAACAAGTCCATTTGAAAAGTTTAATATAGTTGTAGGGTTATGGTGTCAAAATGTATTTTATGTTTATCATTTTGTATGCAAAAGGCATTCCATGAGTAATGTTACTTCTGAAAACGCTTCAAGAGCAATTTTCTGTCTGATCTGACTCTATGTCTATCATCCTGCAAATCACTTTTTTTCTCGGGAAAACCTCCTTTCCACTCCAATATGCAAGTGTGACAGAGATCGGGATACAACTCCGCAATCGTACGATTTTCGTGGTATAAGCCCAGAGCCTACGAAATGTCTTTCAAAGTAGAGGCGTTTTTCAATTGGGTAAACATTTTACGGTTACGGTTAAAGAATCTTTATTCTCATAAGAATTACAACATGTTCGAAGGCTTTATTAGACATGAGGACATGACAATATGATTTGTCACATGCACTATTATTTTGTTAGCGAGAAATAATGATTATGAGATCATTTAGGAAATGTTCTTAATTCGCTCTTAACTGTGTTACGTTACGGAAATAATAAAAAAAACTTTCAAATTCGTTCTTATGTATTTAAATATTATTCGCATCTGTATTGAAAAATGTCGTTTGATACACGTAAAATAAATAAATAAAATAAAAAAGCCTTTATTTTCTTACCAAGACAGTTTAGATAAATTACATTTTAGTTTAAGATATTATATAAATATATTTTTAAATACTTGTTTTAATATGTGTTTTTTTGGTTGTTTTCTTCCTCTTGAGCAAGAACCCCCTTCTGGGTGAAGGCCTCCTCCAAAAATTGCCCATTGTTCTCTATCTTGAGCTATCTGATTAAGTGATTATGCGTTGAAAGTGTTCTAACATTATATGTTATGTTCTTATATATGTCTGATTTGTTTTCCTATTATTTGGAGGGTTGTAGTCGTTCTCCCCACGGGGACCAGCCGGATTGGGGAATATTTTATTTTGTTCTGCCGTTGTATTTATGTTATTGTTTGATACACGTGCGGATATGTAATTTTTCACTGTTCTCGAGTATTATCACTCGACTACGATAGCTCGATCAAGATACCTCGGGTCTCGTGAAGTAATGACATAATTTCCGCACTAGCATCGAAATGTACTATTGAGTTTTTTTTAATTAAAACTTGTCTGTTTGTCATCAGGTGTTGGAGCAAGTGCACCCGACGCTGACCGCGGAAGAGAGTGCGCTGGAGTACGTCGAGACCCTCTGTCTGAGACTCCTCGCTACGCTCTGCGCTCACCCCTCGCCCCTCTGCCTCCAGGTAGGAAAAAAAAACAACGCGGGATTCGAACTCGAGACTCTGGGACACGCTCTACTCTATTATTGAAACTTACCCGTTGGCCGAAGCCGCGTTCCCATCAGGTTTATAATAGAACAGCTAAACTCTGCTGTTAACGTTAAAATCTCTATCCTACTGTTACTAGTCTCGGGTTCGAGTCCCGCCCAAGGTCTTAACTTTTTCCACTTGTCCTTTCTAATAAAAAATATTCACTTTCTCTTTGTTATGATAAAAAGAGACCTACACTAACAAAAAGGTAACCTTTCAGGACGTCGAAGAGCGCGTGGCGCGCACCTTCCCCACCCCGCTGGACAAGTGGGCGCTGTGCGACGCACGAGACGCCGTCGCCAACGCCACCAAGCGGCGCAAGCTGCTGCTGCCGCCGGACCGGCTCCAGCAGATGTTACAGAAGGTATGTCTACAGGACTAGTCCCCCCACCTGTCCCCCCTAGACAAGTGCGCGCTGTGCGACGCACGAGACGCCGTCGCCAACGCCACCAAGCGGCGCAAGCTGCTGCTGCCGCCGGACCGGCTCCAGCAGATGTTACAGAAGGTATGTCTACAGGACTAGTCCCCCCACCTGTCCCCCCTAGACAAGTGCGCGCTGTGCGACGCACGAGACGCCGTCGCCAACGCCACCAAGCGGCGCAAGCTGCTGCTGCCGCCGGACCGGCTCCAGCAGATGTTACAGAAGGTATGTCTACAGGACTAGTCCCCCCACCTGTCCCCCCTAGACAAGTGCGCGCTGTGCGACGCACGAGACGCCGTCGCCAACGCCACCAAGCGGCGCAAGCTGCTGCTGCCGCCGGACCGGCTCCAGCAGATGTTACAGAAGGTATGTCTACAGGACTAGTCCCCCCACCTGTCCCCCCTAGACAAGTGCGCGCTGTGCGACGCACGAGACGCCGTCGCCAACGCCACCAAGCGGCGCAAGCTGCTGCTGCCGCCGGACCGGCTCCAGCAGATGTTACAGAAGGTATGTCTACAGGACTAGTCCCCCCACCTGTCCCCCCTAGACAAGTGCGCGCTGTGCGACGCACGAGACGCCGTCGCCAACGCCACCAAGCGGCGCAAGCTGCTGCTGCCGCCGGACCGGCTCCAGCAGATGTTACAGAAGGTATGTCTACAGGACTAGTCCCCCCACCTGTCCCCCCTAGACAAGTGCGCGCTGTGCGACGCACGAGACGCCGTCGCCAACGCCACCAAGCGGCGCAAGCTGCTGCTGCCGCCGGACCGGCTCCAGCAGATGTTACAGAAGGTATGTCTACAGGACTAGTCCCCCCACCTGTCCCCCCTAGACAAGTGCGCGCTGTGCGACGCACGAGACGCCGTCGCCAACGCCACCAAGCGGCGCAAGCTGCTGCTGCCGCCGGACCGGCTCCAGCAGATGTTACAGAAGGTATGTCTACAGGACTAGTCCCCCCACCTGTCCCCCCTAGACAAGTGCGCGCTGTGCGACGCACGAGACGCCGTCGCCAACGCCACCAAGCGGCGCAAGCTGCTGCTGCCGCCGGACCGGCTCCAGCAGATGTTACAGAAGGTATGTCTACAGGACTAGTCCCCCCACCTGTCCCCCCTAGACAAGTGCGCGCTGTGCGACGCACGAGACGCCGTCGCCAACGCCACCAAGCGGCGCAAGCTGCTGCTGCCGCCGGACCGGCTCCAGCAGATGTTACAGAAGGTATGTCTACAGGACTAGTCCCCCCACCTGTCCCCCCTAGACAAGTGCGCGCTGTGCGACGCACGAGACGCCGTCGCCAACGCCACCAAGCGGCGCAAGCTGCTGCTGCCGCCGGACCGGCTCCAGCAGATGTTACAGAAGGTATGTCTACAGGACTAGTCCCCCCACCTGTCCCCCCTAGACAAGTGCGCGCTGTGCGACGCACGAGACGCCGTCGCCAACGCCACCAAGCGGCGCAAGCTGCTGCTGCCGCCGGACCGGCTCCAGCAGATGTTACAGAAGGTATGTCTACAGGACTAGTCCCCCCACCTGTCCCCCCTAGACAAGTGCGCGCTGTGCGACGCACGAGACGCCGTCGCCAACGCCACCAAGCGGCGCAAGCTGCTGCTGCCGCCGGACCGGCTCCAGCAGATGTTACAGAAGGTATGTCTACAGGACTAGTCCCCCCACCTGTCCCCCCTAGACAAGTGCGCGCTGTGCGACGCACGAGACGCCGTCGCCAACGCCACC
Organism: Lathronympha strigana; assembly: GCA_949128165.1. Lineage (NCBI taxonomy): Eukaryota > Metazoa > Arthropoda > Insecta > Lepidoptera > Tortricidae > Lathronympha > Lathronympha strigana. The sequence continues at coordinate 8,774,578 of OX421928.1, read as the reverse complement.
AAGCGGCGCAAGCTGCTGCTGCCGCCGGACCGGCTCCAGCAGATGTTACAGAAGGTATGTCTACAGGACTAGTCCCCCCACCTGTCCCCCCTAGACAAGTGCGCGCTGTGCGACGCACGAGACGCCGTCGCCAACGCCACCAAGCGGCGCAAGCTGCTGCTGCCGCCGGACCGGCTCCAGCAGATGTTACAGAAGGTATGTCTACAGGACTAGTCCCCCCACCTGTCCCCCCTAGACAAGTGCGCGCTGTGCGACGCACGAGACGCCGTCGCCAACGCCACCAAGCGGCGCAAGATGCTGCTGCCGCCGGACCGGCTCCAGCAGATGTTACAGAAGGTATGTCTACAGGACTAGTCCCCCCACCTGTCCCCCCTAGACAAGTGCGCGCTGTGCGACGCACGAGACGCCGTCGCCAACGCCACCAAGCGGCGCAAGCTGCTGCTGCCGCCGGACCGGCTCCAGCAGATGTTACAGAAGGTATGTCTACAGGACTAGTCCCCCCACCTGTCCCCCCTAGACAAGTGCGCGCTGTGCGACGCACGAGACGCCGTCGCCAACGCCACCAAGCGGCGCAAGCTGCTGCTGCCGCCGGACCGGCTCCAGCAGATGTTACAGAAGGTATGTCTACAGGACTAGTCCCCCCACCTGTCCCCCCTAGACAAGTGCGCGCTGTGCGACGCACGAGACGCCGTCGCCAACGCCACCAAGCGGCGCAAGCTTCTGCTGCCGCCGGACCGGCTCCAGCAGATGTTACAGAAGGTATGTCTACAGGACTAGTCCCCCCACCTGTCCCCCCTAGACAAGTGCGCGCTGTGCGACGCACGAGACGCCGTCGCCAACGCCACCAAGCGGCGCAAGCTGCTGCTGCCGCCGGACCGGCTCCAGCAGATGTTACAGAAGGTATGTCTACAGGACTAGTCCCCCCACCTGTCCCCCCTAGACAAGTGCGCGCTGTGCGACGCACGAGACGCCGTCGCCAACGCCACCAAGCGGCGCAAGCTGCTGCTGCCGCCGGACCGGCTCCAGCAGATGTTACAGAAGGTATGTCTACAGGACTAGTCCCCCCACCTGTCCCCCCTAGACAAGTGCGCGCTGTGCGACGCACGAGACGCCGTCGCCAACGCCACCAAGCGGCGCAAGCTGCTGCTGCCGCCGGACCGGCTCCAGCAGATGTTACAGAAGGTATGTCTACAGGACTAGTCCCCCCACCTGTCCCCCCTAGACAAGTGCGCGCTGTGCGACGCACGAGACGCCGTCGCCAACGCCACCAAGCGGCGCAAGCTGCTGCTGCCGCCGGACCGGCTCCAGCAGATGTTACAGAAGGTATGTCTACAGGACTAGTCCCCCCACCTGTCCCCCCTAGACAAGTGCGCGCTGTGCGACGCACGAGACGCCGTCGCCAACGCCACCAAGCGGCGCAAGCTGCTGCTGCCGCCGGACCGGCTCCAGCAGATGTTACAGAAGGTATGTCTACAGGACTAGTCCCCCCACCTGTCCCCCCTAGACAAGTGCGCGCTGTGCGACGCACGAGACGCCGTCGCCAACGCCACCAAGCGGCGCAAGCTGCTGCTGCCGCCGGACCGGCTCCAGCAGATGTTACAGAAGGTATGTCTACAGGACTAGTCCCCCCACCTGTCCCCCCTAGACAAGTGCGCGCTGTGCGACGCACGAGACGCCGTCGCCAACGCCACCAAGCGGCGCAAGCTGCTGCTGCCGCCGGACCGGCTCCAGCAGATGTTACAGAAGGTATGTCTACAGGACTAGTCCCCCCACCTGTCCCCCCTAGACAAGTGCGCGCTGTGCGACGCACGAGACGCCGTCGCCAACGCCACCAAGCGGCGCAAGCTGCTGCTGCCGCCGGACCGGCTCCAGCAGATGTTACAGAAGGTATGTCTACAGGACTAGTCCCCCCACCTGTCCCCCCTAGACAAGTGCGCGCTGTGCGACGCACGAGACGCCGTCGCCAACGCCACCAAGCGGCGCAAGCTGCTGCTGCCGCCGGACCGGCTCCAGCAGATGTTACAGAAGGTATGTCTACAGGACTAGTCCCCCCACCTGTCCCCCTAGACAAGTGCGCGCTGTGCGACGCACGAGACGCCGTCGCCAACGCCACCAAGCGGCGCAAGCTGCTGCTGCCGCCGGACCGGCTCCAGCAGATGTTACAGAAGGTATGTCTACAGGACTAGTCCCCCCACCTGTCCCCCCTAGACAAGTGCGCGCTGTGCGACGCACGAGACGCCGTCGCCAACGCCACCAAGCGGCGCAAGCTGCTGCTGCCGCCGGACCGGCTCCAGCAGATGTTACAGAAGGTATATCTACAGGGCTAGTCCCCCCACCTGTCCCCTCTGTGTGTGTAAGTTTTACTTGTTACAATAATAAAAAAACTTTAAATGGGTGATATTTATGTCCCGATATAATATATTATTAATTTATGGGAATTATGGGTATGAATAATATATTATATTCAATTTAATTCTTAAAATAAAATTTTATTCCAAATGCTCCCACTACGAAGTTTTATTTGATATATTTTATAAAATTCGCCTGTATTTTTCTTTCCTCGTATTCGATATGAAAAGTATAGTGTTCAACTCGGGTGAAAGGCACATTTCAATCTCTCACTATCTTCAAAAAGGGTCCCTTCCCTTTCCACAGTTTAACAATACACTATTTCCCCAGGAGGTGCTCATGTACAAGATCGACACGTCCGTTTCCGTTTTCATGGCGGCCATCTTGGAGTACGTGAGCACGGATATTCTGAAACTTGCGGGGCAGTACGTGAAGAAGATCAGCGCCAAGTCTGGCTACGAGATTATCACTAGCGGCGATATAAAGACGGCTATGTGCGCAGACAAGGTTAGTGGTTTATTAAACCATACTATCACAGTGTAAGGACTCTATACAGTGAGTCAGCTCCGGCGATTTTCGGGTCAACGATGGGGGGTGTGCGGGGAAGCGGGCGGAGGGGGATTTCCTCACAAACTCCATACAGATTGTGAGGTCTATTTTCGGGGCTGTCAAGTTATAGTATTTTGATAGGTGAATTAATAACATAGGGAGACCTACGCCATTTTAGAACGTGATTTTTTAGTTGTAATTTATCAGGAAATCAGTATTTGTGGCTGCGACGAGTTTATTGTTAATTTTAAAATATTGTAAAACTGACGCCATTTTGGATTTTGTACGGTTTACTCCGATTTGAATAAAAGTCGATATCTTACGATCCGGCGGGGTCCTTAACACGAATCCAGGGTCAAAATTGTAAAATATTGTAAAAACCGACGCCATCTTGGATTTTGTAAGATACTCCGATTTGGGCAAAAATCGATATCTGTCGATCCGGCGGGGTCCTTAACACGAATCCAGAGTCAAAATTGTAAAATATTGTAAAAACCGACGCCATCTTGGATTTTGTAAGATTAACTCCGATTTGGATAAAAATCGATATCTGAGGATCCAGCGGGGTGATTAACATGAATCTAGAGTCAACATTTTAAAATGTTGTAAAAACCGACGCCATCTTGGATTTTGTAAGATCAACTCGGATTTTGATAAAAATCGATATCTGAAGATCCGCCGGGGTCCATAACATGAATCCACAGTCAAAATTGTTAAATAATGTTAACACCGACGCCATATTGAACTTTGTAAGATTAACTCCGCTTTGGATAAAAATCGAAATCTCGACGATCCGGTGGGGTCCTTAACATGAATCCAGAATCAAAATTGTAAAATATTGTAAAAAGCGACGCCATCTTCGATTTGGATCATCGTCAGATATCAATTTTTATCCAACTCGGAGTTGATCTCACAAAATCCAAGAAGGCGTCGGTTCTTACCACATTTTACAATTTTGACTATAGATTCATGTTAATCACCCTGCCGGATCCTCAGATATGGATTTTTAACGAAGTCGGAGTTCATCATCATCATAATCATTTCAGCCGAAAGACGTCCACTGCTGGACATAGGCCTCCCCCAAAGATTTCCACAATGACCGGTCCTGCGGCACCCGCATCTAGAATCAAAATTGTAAAATATTGTAAAAAGCGACGCCATCTTGGATTTGGATCATCGTCAGATATCAATTTTTATCCAACTCGGAGATGATCTTACAAAATCCAAGATGGCGTCGGTTTTTACAACATTTTACAATTTTGAGTCCAGATTCATGTTATGGACCCCACCGGATCCTCAGATATCGATTTTCATCCAAATCGGAGTTAATATTACAAAATCCAAGATGGCGTCGGTTTTTACACTATTTTCCAATTTTGACACCAGATTCATGTTATTGACCTCACCGGAGCGTCAGATATAGATTTTTATCCAAATCGGAGTTAATCTTGCAAAATCCAAGATGGCACCGATTTTTACAATATTTTACCTATTGTACAATCTTTATTTTGTTACAATTTGATTCTCCGAGAAATAACAACAGAAAAAAAACAAATCTCAATAGCGGATGGCGCAAGATAAAGAGAATTAAAACATGTCACGAAAGATTTGTGAGAGCTCTGAGTTTCGGACAAGCCAAGACGCCGAACGATTAGGTTGTATGAACCTTGTCCACCTGTATAGAGTCCTTACACTGTGATACTATTATACAACGTATTTTTGAGCACACACACTCACACCTATTAAAACACAAACATTCACACACACACACAAATAAATCACTGGCTTAAAAACCTTTTCATCACACCTGCTCGTAAATGGTGATATTATATGCAAGCATACTTACACTTAAAGAGCTGTATTATTCCCATGGTTTTAAAGGATTCTCATACTACTTTACCGCCCGCGTGGAGCTCGCGGAGGACCCGCCCCGCACGCGCTCGCAGCACGTACTCACTCCGGAGTACTGTGGACTGTGCAACTACACTACCGCTTATCATTATTGTTTCTGCCGCCTGTAGAGAGTTTATTTATTTCCTCGCAAATGTGATGAAAAACATTGTGTGTACCACGGGCAGTAAGGGGATTACTAACTCGGGTCATTTAAAGCCCTCCGCCTACGGCGTCGGGCTTCAATAGACCCTCGTAAGTAATGCCCTTCTTACCGCCCTAGATGCACAATGTACTATTATTGATTACTACATTGTATCTTACTGCGCGGTAGCCACTCAAAAACTAAATACGTGTAACACAGGCATGTTATCGGCAGGTGCTCCTCGACATGTTCTACCAGGAGTCGCTGGCGGCGGTCGTGATGACGTCGGACCGGCGCGGGGGCGGGCGCGGGGGGCGGCGCGGCTCCCTCTCCTACGCCGAGCTGGCGCGCGACCTGCTCGCCGACGAGAAGCACTTCCTCAGGGACCTGCATCTCATCATCAGGGTGTTCAAGGACGAGCTCGAGAAGATACTGGACAAGGACACCCGGGTACGTGTCAAACTACACTAACAACCGTACGCGGCTCCCCCTCCTACGCCGAGCTGGCGCGCGACCTGCTCGCCGACGAGAAGCACTTCCTCAGGGACCTGCATCTCATCATCAGGGTGTTCAAGGACGAGCTCGAGAAGATACTGGACAAGGACACCAGGGTACGTGTCAAACTACACTAACAACCGTACGCGGCTCCCCCTCCTACGCCGAGCTGGCGCGCGACCTGCTCGCCGACGAGAAGCACTTCCTCAGGGACCTGCATCTCATCATCAGGGTGTTCAAGGACGAGCTCGAGAAGATACTGGACAAGGACACCAGGGTACGTGTCAAACTACACTAACAACCGTACGCGGCTCCCCCTCCTACGCCGAGCTGGCGCGCGACCTGCTCGCCGACGAGAAGCACTTCCTCAGGGACCTGCATCTCATCATCAGGGTCTTCAAGGACGAGCTCGAGAAGATACTGGACAAGGACACCAGGGTACGTGTCAAACTACACTAACAACCGTACGCGGCTCCCCCTCCTACGCCGAGCTGGCGCGCGACCTGCTCGCCGACGAGAAGCACTTCCTCAGGGACCTGCATCTCATCATCAGGGTGTTCAAGGACGAGCTCGAGAAGATACTGGACAAGGACACCAGGGTACGTGTCAAACTACACTAACAACCGTACGCGGCTCCCCCTCCTACGCCGAGATTTATCACGAATATTTTTTCCCGAGTTGTGGATGTTTTCTATGTATTTAAGTATTTATTTTTTATTTATTTATTAACAACAATACAGCTACCATAACAGTTGCCCAATGCGATAGTGTAGTAAAAATCTTATATAATTATATAAGTACACAATTTCCAAATCTAAGACGCACAATAATCGTAGTAAACTCATTCTCAGAACAATGGAATACGTCAATCCGGGTAGCGACTTGATTGAGCGTACGCAGAGCCCTTGTCTTATATGTATCTATATATTATATACCGGGTGGAACGGCTCGACGATCCTTTCCGCAAAAGGGGGATTGTTTAGATTTAGTACTGTATTTCCTCTAAAGAAACTAGGCTCATATTCGTAAGCGTTTTTAAGTTATAGGCAGTTAACTTTTGATGCAAAATACTGCAAGTGACAACCCTCATTAGGTTCAATAACATTTAACAATAACACAAAGGTCAGTGACATTTACCAAAACAACATTTCTACCCCATAATATTTCCCAGTCAATATTACAATTGTGTGAACTACCCACTTACAATAATCTAACTAACCATAGATAAATTAAGACTAAGGGCAGTTATACATGCAGAATCGTAGAATTGAAAATAATATCTTCTGAAGCCTTTATTTTTATAATTCAAATAAACATGTTACTTTTGCATTTATTTCCATACAAATCGGTTAACCAACAGCATTTTCTAGCTTCCACGCACCCCGCCTAGTATGCTCTTCTGGCGGTGTATTATGGGCTTTATGAACCTATTTATTGTAACTGCCCTTAGTCTCAATTTCTCTATGGTTAAGTTAGATTTTTGTAAGTGGGTAGTTTGCACAATTGTATTATTTTGTTTGGGAAAAATATTAATTTTTACTCAGTCTTACCCGTGATAAAACAGTGACGCAAATAAATTGCAAATTACGTGATAAAACCTATTTTCAAAATGCCCTTGGGAGCCCGCGATTACCTAAATTTGCTTATGTTATACGGGGAGTGTAATTATAATGCCGCCGAGACGTTACGACGCTATCGACAAAGATATCCTCCACCACACCCAACTAGCCGTATGTCAATTTTACGGGCCTTTGATCGCGTAGCAAATAATCAGCCCATAGTACCACAAACGGGCCAAAACGACCAACGGGGAGGAGGTGTAGTTCACATTGCACCAAGGTTTGAAGAGCGAGTGCTGCGGTATGTCGAGCAAATTTTTGTAAACATAAAGTGTCACATTACAGTTACATGTAGGTATAGTACATAGTAATAGCAGGGTTGTCACTAAGAAGAACATTAATTAATTTTAATATTTTTACTGATTGTTCGTAACAAAAATATAAACATTACTAATCGATTCTCCTTCACTTAAACTAACCCCCCTTTGCGAGAAGGATCGTCGTGTCTTTCCACCCTGTATATCGTCTAGTAGGGGAGAGCGGGGCTAAATGTTACCGAGGTAAGTTGTTCCGATTGAAATAACTTTGCGAGGAAAAGAGATAACAATATTTAGTAAATACGACGTGAAACGGAACGCCACAGCGCACCGTCGGCCGCCATCTTAAGCAGGCCAGTGACACCCGAAACATCGGTATAACAGCACGTGTGTCACTGGTTCACGTAAGTAAATATTTTCGTATTTGGTATTTTTGGTCTTTCTCGCTAATTTTAATGATAAGCCTCTTGTATTTCAGTGTTTTAATTAAATCATTTGTCTACTGTATCGGTTCACTATGCCTAAATTACATATGTTTCGTAATCTAATCTACATCATCATTTTTTTCAACACGTGTGTTTGGGGCTTGATGTTCCTTTTTTTGGGGGCACGTTGTGACCTTGGAACGACTTAGCCCAATTGATTTATATAAACAATGGAATATAAATACTGCAATTTTTCTTATGTAGCATGCGGACTTATACGCGAAATAAGCGAAATTTGGGGTTATTAATCTGCCTGCACCTTCAGGTGTTATAGAAGAACACAAAGATCAAGGCTCTTTCTGTCCAGAAACAGTTCGTCCTCTTCCGAAGACATCACCAAGGATTAAAACAAACAAGAGACGTCTTAGAAAGTCTACTATTTTAACTGATACTACAGAAAAACTAGCTTTAGCAGAAGAGCAAAGCAAGAAAAGGAAAGTGAGCATCGGCAATGTAATGTAATGTGTATGTGTTGTCGGGTATCTATACCAGTTTGTGTTATTTTTGTTGTTTTGAGGTGCAATAAAGAGTTATTGTATTGTATTGTATTGTAAAAGGGAGAAAAAACAAAGAGAAGGGTAAAACAAAGCAAGAAAGTGGAAAATAAAAGTAAAGGGAAAAGGAAATGGAAAAGGAAAGGGAAAAGGAAAATTTGTTAAGCGACAGCTTTTACAAACGAGTTGTGAAAATTCTGAAAGTGAAGAGGACAGTATTTTTGCCTATGACGGTAATATGATTGTTTTTGTTTTTAGCCTAAGGCAAGGCAATTTGATTGAAGACTAAACTAATTATTAAGGCTGATTAGCTACAAGTTGCTTGATAAGCTGGTAATTATTAAAAGATTAATAATTGTTTAAGTACAAATTATGGTTAGGTACTTGTTATATTATATATAAATTTTAAACCGATGATTCATACGATTCTGTTGATTAGTGCTTAAATAAACAGGCTCAGTTTTGTCATTTATTGGTTTTTATTTAACAAAAAACAGCTTCAACAGGTACGGTAACAATTTACCCCGGCTTGTTAACAACTTGCCCCAAGTCGGGGTAAGTTGTTGCTTTCCGACTTTAGGCATTAAAAAATTAATAATAAAAAAATCTCACAAAAAATGCCCGAAATAACTATCTTAATACCAAAGTAAGATATGTATGTTGATTTTGATCGCATTATATTAATTCTGAAATCAAGTGTTCGTAACATTTTTCGAGGTTAAATAAAAATCGGAACTTGTAGCCCCGCTCTCCCCTACCCACAACACAAGCCTTATTGAGCTTACCGTGGGACTAGCGATTTGTGTAAGATTGTCCCACAATATTTATTATTTATATTACAGACGATATCCCTGATCTTCGGGAACATAGTTGACATCTACGAGCTGACAGTGACCCTTCTGGGCAACCTGGAGGACGCGATGGAGATGTCCCAGGACTCGCCCACGCCCTACATCGGCAGCTGCTTCGAGGGTGAGTTGAATGAGCCCTTACTGCTCATTCAAAAATCATGTGATCGTTTTTGGCCTTATTTTGACTCCCCCTCTCCCCCTTGGTGATAGTTGGTGATCTTAACGCTACCCCTCCCCCCTAAGGTCCGACCGAGACTTCTCTTTTTATCTCGGCCGAGGCCGAGATTTTATAATAAATATACGAAAAACGTGCACTTTCCACAAAAAACATGTAATAGTCAGGAATTAAAGTGTTGTTTCATATAGCCATCACTAAAACACGACATTTACAGTCAAAGCTTGAAAAAAAGTTGTAATTTGCATTACGTACGATAACACGGGAAACTATAATTGCTAATTTCATGAACCGTTGAAATGTAGTGAAATATATAGACATTATAGTTAGACAGTTGAAATTTTCATAAATTACGTATTTCTATTGCCGATATAACAACTAATACTAAAAGCGAAATAAAATAAATATTTAGGGGGCTCCATCAAACGTGATTTTCTTGCCCTTTTTAAAAATAGCTCACGAGCACGCGCTTGGGAGGTTTTTTTTAACTTTTTCCAAACATTTGTGTACAGAATTGGCAGAAGTTGAGGAGTTCAGAGCGTACGTCAGATACGCGAACATCGTCACGAGGAAGGAGTCCAGGGACGCGTTACAGAACATTGTTGCTGAACCCGCTGTGAGTATTAACATTTTAAATTACGTTTCAAATAAGAAAGGATTGCATATACTTAGGAAATTTTGGACTCTGGTCGCCGTGATCGGGAAGCCCAGTGGTTAGGGCGTCTGCCGCGAAAGCAGGAGGTCGCTGGTTCGATCCCAGCCCTGCTCACCGGGGACCTTGGTCACTTTTTCTGTGGTATATGACATCTCTTTCAATTTATACATTTTAAATTAGTAAAATAATGTAGAGTGAAATAATGTGAGAGTAGTGTTTCTCTTGTAATGTTTTGTGCCGCCTCGTTTCATAAACCCACACTCCAGTTTTAATGCATTTCGTTATATACAATCACATAAACTATGGGATCATCCATTAATTACGTCACACCAATTTCATGATTTTTTGACCCCTCCCTCCCCCCTTGTCACACTTCGTCACAATTAACTACACCCTGCCCCCTTAGTGTGCCACATTTAGATTTTTAGTTTAGGAAGGTAAAAATTACAACATCACTTTTGGAACTAACTTTTTATTAGGATTACTTAAAATGAAATTAACGAAAAGAAAATCAACAATAATAAAAAAAATATTTAAAACTTATTCTTCCTCCGGCCAGACTCAAACTTGGCCAGAATAATAGTATCAAATTTATAAGGAACGAAAGTATCCAAACAAATCCTAGTACCCATGTAGAAAATTAGTTTTAATTTTGTAAAAAAATGTATGTGAGGATTGTGAGGTCACAAACATGGAAATCCTCCCTCCCCCTGTCACGATATGTCACATTTTGTGGACCCCCCCCCCCTCCCTTGAGGTGTGATGTCAGTAATGGATGATCCCTATAGACTGACTAGCCAGCGAGCGCAGTAACAGGAGGATAGAAATCATCGTACTGAATTTTTCTTAAGCTAGTATTACCACTAAGGTCCGACCGAGATCTAGGTCTCGGTCTCGGCCAAAATTCGAGCCGAGATCTCGGTCTCGGCTCTCGGCCAAAAAGGGCCGAGATTCTGGGCCTGGGCCGAACCTTCCATTTTGACACTTTTAGCGATTTTGGTAAGTATTTTAAGCAATTATAGTGTACCGTGTTATCGTCTATAATATTAATTGTTTGTTGTAGTTCTCGGAGCGCCTCGACACGGCCGGGCACGGGTTCCGCCTGGCCGTCAAATACTACCTGCCTAAGTTATTGCTGGCGCCGGTGGCCCATGTGTTCCTGTACCACAGCTATGTGCTGGCCATGCTGCAGGTGGCGCCCGCCACGGATGACAGAGAGAGCTTTAAACAGGTGAGACACACTTATTCATACTTATAAATTGAAATAGATGTCATATTAGTATATTCATATTCATATTCCTTTATTAATAATATTTGTAATATTACATGTCATTCATTAGGTACATTACACAAAAAAAAAAAAAAATTATTATTATAATAATAATTTCATGCTTTTAAACAAAATATAAAATTTAACTACAAGTTAATTCTATAAGTAATAATATATATAATGTTCTTCAGTTTGCTTTGCAATTACTTCGATATTATTACCTTGATTCTCCCTTTGCACCATTTTATTCAAGTCTCTGTTTGGCCCTATGGTTGACTGGTAGAGAATGCCATTGGGCATTAAGTCCGCCATTTGTACATTTGTTTTTGTATTTTGTGCAATAAAGTTTAAATAAATAAATAAGTAGGACATGACCAAGACATATATGACATGACCAAGAAAAATGTCTGAAGAAAACCAACAGTCTGAAGCTGAAACAGGCTGAAGACCCGAGGTCGATCCTCGGATTGGCCTTCGTCGCTGTTAGTCTTTTTCTTTAGTATATGACATCTATTTCTATTTATAATTTATATATAGTAGTGTTACTACTTTAATAACAAATCAAAAAATAAAATATTGAAATTAAACACTTTAGAACGGATTAATCGCGTTTATTAACACCATGATCCTACGTTTCGAGCCCTTTACAGCACTCGTTTTCACAGGGTTAATATGGTGGTGTGTAAAGTGTTTAATTTCAATGAATAACAATAGCGGTAACAAAAGACAATGTTAAAATAAAATAATTTGATTTGTGTCAACAAAAAGTTGTTATTCATACTTATATCGTGTATCGTAAAGTCGAAAATAGTTCGACATGTTTCGGATAAACCGTGTCGTGTCCCTAAGTCATGAGCAGGTTTCGTCATAATGACGTTTATAAACACACGGGATGTTTTAATACGAAATGAATTAATGACAGATAAAGTGTATCAACGTTCGATTCTAACGTCGAACGTAATAGTTTTGACACTATTCAATGACAGCATTATTCTTTCAAACGTAAAACCTAAAACATGATGTATGAAGCTTGACGTCATTTGTTTACGTGACGTGTATATGGCCCTTTAAAAATTCGACGCAGGCACGTAAAGTGCTCATTGTCGCCCTTGAGCGGTAAAGTAGCACTAGCACCACGTGTACTGTAAATAATAGTTATGTCTTGATCATTAGGGATTATGACCATTAGGACAAAACAGAGTAAGTGAATATAGGACAAACGGTTTTTAGGGATTTCGAGGGAGACCCTAATAGATTCAGGAATATCATTGACTTTTGTGCAAAATATTAGTTAATGGCTAGAATATTTAATGATTCCACTTTTTATTTTCAGGTCGAGTGCAATCTAGATCCAATAAAGAAGTTATTAGTGAAGGCCCTAGGAAATGGTCCCAAAATGTAAGTATTTTCAAGTAAAATAAACTATATAGTACATTAAATATTAATAAATAAATAAAATTATGAATATTACAGGATATTCTTACACAAATTGACTAAGTCCCGCAGTAAGCTCAAGGAGGCTTGTGTTAGGGGTACTTAGACAACGATATATATATATATCGTTCGTATACATCCATGACTCAGGAACAAATATCTGTGTTCATCACACAAATAAATGCCCTTACCGGGATTCGAACCCAGGACCTTCCGCATAACAGGCAGGGTCACTACCAACTACGCCAATCGGTCATCTAATAAGAATATGATATATCTATTTTAGCCATTGTAGAAAAACTAGCGTATGCAACAGCTCATAATTGGATCTTAAAAGTCACAGGTCTATTATTACTAACGGCGACCCTCACTTTTTAAGAACGCTTATTATATCACTGTTGCATAATAATAGTTTATGCAACAGTGATTTAATAAGAACCAATTATGAGCATTACGCTAGATTATCTATGACAGCTAAAATAGCGTAAAAAGCAAAATCTACAAAAGTGGCAGAATAAGGAAGATGTTATGACCACTATAGAAAAAAAAAAAAACAACAGTGCTCATATATTGTATGAAAATCCGTAGGAGCAGTGTTCTTATGGAATACCATAGACAACGTTATAGTGTATACTTTTTTAATATCGCAGATAGAAGTGTTGGAGTAGAAAAACTATTATTTCAAACGGAATTTTAATCCCTTGCAGAGACTTGGCATTAAGAATGGCGGTGCGAGCTCGTCGGCAGCTGGCGATAGAGAAATGTAACGAACTGGCGAAACTCGTCGATAACTGGGACAAGAGTGAGACGGGACAGTGTTGCAATGAATTTATTAGAGGTCAGTAACAGCCTTAATCTACCATGCTAATGTTCAGTTCTCGTCGGCATATGGTACACTGTTGTGGGGTCTTCTTAGCGTTTTCCTGAGCCTGGAGTCCGCTTAGCAACTCTTCCCAAGATTTGGCGTAGCCAAGCGACTGTCATTAGACGTCCCAACCCAGGTTAGGCAGTTTTTTTTTTTTATGCAATAGGGGGCAAACGAGCAAACGAATCACCTGATGGTAAGCGATTAACGTCGTCCATGGACACCCGCAACACCAGAGGTGTCGCAAGTGCGTTGCCGGCCTTTAAGGTGGGAGTACGCTCTTTTCTTGAAGGTTTGAAGGTCGTATCGGTCCGGAAACACCGCTGGCGACAGTTCGTTCCACAGTTTAGCTGTGCGAGGCAGGAAGTTTCGGGAAAAGCGCACAGTTGAGGACTGCCAACCATCTAAATGGTGAGAGTGGAAATATTGTCGCGTAGGGCGATGGCGGAAAGAAGCGGCAGGGATTAATCCGAACAATTCCTCGGAACACTCCCCATAATACATGCGATAGAAAATACAGAGTGAGGCCACATCTCTACGCAGCGCCAAGGGATCAAGCCGATCAGAAATACGTTGGCAGTTGACAATTCGAGCTGCTCTCCGTTGGATGCGGTCTAGAGGAAGAAGCTGGTACTTAGGTGCCCCTGCCCAAAGATGAGAGCAGTATTCCATATGCGGGCGAACCTGCGCCTTATAAAGCTGTAGGCGATGGGCCGGCGTGAAATACTGCCTCGATCTATTGAGCACACCGAGCTTCTTCGAGGCCAATTTGGCCTTACCCTCTAGGTGGCCGCGGAACTGGACTTCACTCGAGATGTCAACGCCAAGGATTCCAATACTGGCTGTGGCAGATAGGGGAGTGCTCTCAAAACGAGGTGACGCGACGAACGGAAGTTTTTTTGCGGTGAACTATAGGCCTTTAGATTTTTTTTAATACCACGAAGGCAAACTAGCATACAGACCGCATGATGGAAAACAGTCACCGTCGCATATGGACGCCTGCAACTCCAGGGGGGTCACATGCGCATTGCCGTCTCATTATAATCTTGTATACTCCTTTTTTGAAGAACCCTAATTTGGTACGAGTCAGAGTTTGAACCCGCTACCTACGGATTTAAAGTCGCACGCTCTTCCCGTTGGGCCATCAACGCTAGCACAGGTAAGTATCATGGTCGCTGATTACGCATATATTCAGATTTCTCTGCCGTATGGGACCATACTGTGGGGTAGAACTGCCGAGTTCCGGCGACCATTTTTTTGGAACAAAAGTGAAACGCAATGGGTTTCTATACAAATACAGAACCGGAATTGGGATTTACCGGTTCAGTACCGGAACATCCCCTAGAGGTACCACTTAATATGCTTATGTGTAGTTTTTGTCGTCAAATAGAACACTACTTTGGGGTAGAACTAAGTAAGTGCTACGTCAAATGCAACAAAAAGTAAGTATCGATTATTACGCTTTCCTTTTCGACGAAGTATGGGACGCTACTGTGGAGCAGGTACACATATAGAGAAATGTAACGAACTGGCGAAACTCATCGATAACATGGACAAGAGTGAGGTGTTGCAATGAATTTATTAGAGGTAAGTAACAGTAGCCTTAACCTACCATGCTAATGTTCAGTTCTCGTCGGTATATGGAACACTGATGTGGGGTAATTTCTCATAAATGATTGAGTCTAAATATCAGTAATAACTGAGTAACAAGATGCCTTAACTTGCTTTAGCTATGTGCCTTTTATTCGGCATTTAAAAGTATATATTGCCGCGAGTTCACATTCAGATTGAACTATTATATTTATTCAAATTATAATTTCTTTTTTACAGAGGATACGTTATCAAAAATCGGCCCCGGCAAGCGGATAGCAGAGAGAAGAGCGTATCTGTTTGATGGACTGTTACTTTTATGCAAACCTATAACTAGTATAGTAAGTACATTCTGTTCTAATGTTGGATAATTGTTTTCATATCATTGATTTATTAAAAGAATAGACACAAAGCAGAAGAAAAACGTAAAACATGTGGGTCAGAATTACATTAACAGACATAGAAGTGATGTTGAACGAATCAAATTTGTCTAGGGACTTCCACACGATATTTTATCGACAAATTGTACTTTCTTATGACAGTAGTTATGATATGATAATATGACCATGAGATAACGTATATTACGAATATGCAACTTTCATGCCTATTGCACAGTATGAAGTCCGTTTCAAGTCGTTATAAACTATATAGATAAAAGTATAGCCGAGGATAAATAAAAAATAAAAAAAGATTTTGTACATGAGATACAAAATCTCACACTCTGCTTTTCACTTCGAGTGTGAGGAAAATATGTTTATTTCACTTTTGTCAAAATTCAAACATCCATGCATCTGTGGATATAGAAATATTAGAATAGAAATGTAATGCGAGGTTTTGTGCAGGTGGGCGTCCCGGGCGCGGGCGGTGCCGGAGGCGCCGGCGTGCAGCAGCTCAAACTCAAGGAGAAGCTACACGTGCGGAAACTGGAGCTCGTCGACCGACCCGACAGTGATGGTCAGTACCTAATCTATTCATCGGACGTCAACCGCCGAGCCAACGCACAGTGTATACGAGGTCGCACTGTCACCGGCCTGGATACGGAAATATCGGTCAAGTGCGAGAACTCGCTCACCGAGGGTTCCACTCATAGAATGCTGGGCCATTTATGACCTCAAAAAACTGGTGGCACGAACTGCATGCAGCAATTATACGGCTAACAAATTTTTCCCTGTACTTATGCTCCAAGCTCTTGTATTTGTCAAATTTCACTTAAATAAATAATCATCCATAACTCAGGAACAAATATTCGTGATGAACACACAAATAAATGCTCTTACCAGGATTCTAACCCGGGACCTCCAGCTTCGTAGGTCACTACCAACTAGGCTAGGGAGGCCGTTACCTCCAATGTAAAAAAAAAACTTTGTTTCCACAGAAGCGAAACACTGCGTAGAGTTACTACCTCGCACGGGCCCGCCTGTCATCCTAGCATGCGCATCGTGTCAAGAAAAACGAAATTGGATGTGCGATCTCGTCATGCTGAATACTAAACCCATGCTAGACCGGAGTCTAGACAGGTGAGTACTACTGACAAGCCGACGATCGCAGTAATAGTAGGACTAAAATAGTACATTACATACCAAGGCCGTTTAAGTGGGAAATGCCTCGGACACCATGTAATTGTCGGCCGAGGCGAAGCCGAGGTCGACTAACATGTGATCCGAGGCTTTCCCATTTACCGGCCGAGGTTTGTATACTATTTTTCAGCCCGACGGAGCCGGCAGGCGGCAATTTAGTTTTGCGTAAAGTGGCGCTTACCGGCCGGAGGACTGAAATAGTAGTTTATGCAACAGTGATATAATAAGAACCTATTATGAACTGTTGCACACCCTAGTTTTTCTACGACAGCTAAAATAGCGTAAAAAGCAAAATCTAGAAACGTGGCAGAATAGGGAAGATGTTGTGCCCGCTATAGAAATAAAAAAAAAACAATAACAGTGCTCATATTTTGTATGAAAATCCAAAGGAGCAGTGTTCTTATGGAATACCATAGACAACGTTATAATGTATACTTTTTAAATATCGCTGTCAGTCATCTAATTGACAGATAGAAGTGCTGGAGTAGAAAAAGCAGTTTAATAACACTAGACCCTACTAGTGTTGTGTTTCTGTTGGTGAGTAAGGTCGCCAGAGCTCCAAGAGGATTCACTGTGTTCACAGCTGCGGACACACGGAACAAAGCCTTAATTATGTTTTCCTCTTATGGCATGCTGCTATGGGGTAGTCACTCAACAGTGGAACCTTTGTCCACAGCATACTGCTGGACCTGGAGAGGCGGCACCCGCTGAAGCTGCCGCCCCCGGAGCTGTACCGGTTCGCGGTCCCGGACTCGCGCGACAACATCCGGTTGGAAGAGAGACACGGAAACGCGCCGGCGCCCTTGATCAAGGTAGCAAACGTTTACAAATAATCATCACACGTCGTTATCGCGGGTACAATAACCAACTAGATAAAGAGCACATATAACAGAATGTCTATTTGGTAGAAGCGGGCATATTCTGCCTACAGCTACTAAGCATCTCTCTACACGTGGAGCTGCAGAGTTTTAGCTAGAAAAGATCTATTATAATTGAAGGCATGTCCAAAAATGTTCTTTAAAAAGGAAAAATGACAAAAATTTTGCATTGCGATTGCATAGTTAATCTATTTAAGTATGTGTTGATACTCAAGTCAAGTATGGAGGTTGGGTATTAAAAATACCTAATGTTGATAAGTTTTTAACTTGTACGAGTAGTTATAGTTTTTCAACCTAGTCATCATCCCTATTGTCCTATTTGTACACAATTTCTGACAATAAATGCATCTTATCTTATCTTCATCGTAAATTATTTTCTTTCAGGGCGCAACTCTCCTGAAACTAGTAGAAAGGCTGACTTACCACATATACGCGGACCTCAACCTGGTGCGGACCTTCCTGACGACTTATAGATCTTTCTGCTCGCCCTCGGAACTGCTGGAACTGCTCATTGAGAGGTTCAAGATACCGGAGCCGAGTGAGGTGTATGAACCACACATACCAGGTGAGAGATATACTATACAGAACAATATACAACCCACGTCCCACGGCGATGCCACATGGAGGGAAAGTACCTTAAATATCATAGATAGGATATTATCAAGGTCCGATTAAAACTCAATACATTCAAAATGGAGCCCCTTTTCGCAATCGAAATCGATAATATTATTTAGCTTTCACAGATAAGAAATTTGTTGTAATTTTTTTTAATTATTATTATGGGGGCCTTTAAATACGATTTTTGAACGCATTATTGAGGGCTAATGAAATGATATGTGTTTATATGGGTGCCATCTATATGGCATAATTTGTTTTGGCCACGCTTTTTTCATAACAGCCTCGGCATAATCGATTTTCGCATAATGCACAATATGTCGAATACTATTTTTGCCGAAAATATATTCGCATACTAAACAGTGGGTTAGGTTAGGTTCCCACTGTGTCCGAATATCCGGACAAATTAAATTATGCTAAACTAGATTATACCATAACAGTTTATGCGTACCAATTATGACTATACTGGTTATGCCAAAGAGAATTATGCATACAAAAATGCGAAGACAAGGAGAACTGTGGTTATATAAATGTATGTTTGATCACAAAATTGTATTCGGTGTATAATTATTGTACGAATTTAAACGCACGCATACCAGTGATAAGGATACGGACACCGAACCAGCACCGGACGATACAGCCGGCCACGTCTCTTGACAGCATCATGGGTGACGTATTTGTTTATAGTAACGACGATTTTGACGACCGGTTGGCGTAGTTGGCAGTGACCCTGCCTGCTAAGGCTAAGCCGATGGTCCTGGGTTCGAATCCCGGTAAGGGCATTTATTTGTGTGATGAACACAGACACTTGTTTCTGAGTCATGGATGTTTTCCATGTATTTGTATATTATATATATCGTTGTCTGAGTACCCGTAACACAAGCCTTCTTGAGCTTACTGCGGGACTTAGTCAATTTGTGTAAGAATGTCCTGTAATATTTATTTATATTTACTAAGGGACGCCACATACTCCCTCAGAGTACGAATAGGGCTGACGACTAGGTTGAAAAACTATTATTCTTAGTCCGTTAATTAGATTACCTATCCAAAATCATTAGATACGTATTTTTCCCTTTTTCAAAAATTGACGAAGATGAAGAGCATCAAAGTTCCGGGATGGGGGCTGGTGACGCCACTATTAGGTAAGAATTTTACCTAGTTGTGACTTCACACGAAACTTTAATGCACTGTATTTCCGTAATTTTTCACTTTACGAACAAAAGAAAAAATACGTTTCCAATATATTAATAATCTAACAGACGGACTAACATACAGCATAAGCCGGGAGAGAGAAGGACTCTGATTCCGGACGTACAGTGGCG
Organism: Lathronympha strigana; assembly: GCA_949128165.1. Lineage (NCBI taxonomy): Eukaryota > Metazoa > Arthropoda > Insecta > Lepidoptera > Tortricidae > Lathronympha > Lathronympha strigana. Next base: position 8,755,063 of record OX421928.1, on the reverse strand, counting down.
TCCCTAATCATCATATTTTTTTCAGTTGGTAATTTTTTCGACAATTTTTTTTATTCGTAAATTTTTAGGTGTCATTATAATAGTTAAATTAATTTTGTATTAAGCAAAGAAGTTTGCGAATGAAATTCACAATTTTATAATTGAAAAATATATTTAAAAATTCTACGCGTCCAGCGGGATTCGAACTCCGGTCAGATTGCTCTGCCAATTGAGCTATCGACGCCCGATCGACCCCGGAGAATGTTTCCACCATTCCTTTTTGGTTATACGGCTTACACTTGCGTTTTTGGTTACGAAAGAAAAATGGAAAAATTCCCTGTGTGCAGCAGGATTCGAATGCATTTTTCTTTCAATTAGATAATTGTAGAATCCAGCGCAGACTTCTCAGTACAGTCAACCAATGGGAGCTACCGTATTGTCGCTCACCAGGCGGCGCCACTCATGCGTGGGTCCTGTGTCAGTATGAGAGAATTGTCGAAGTGACGTTTGAAATGTTCCCGCAGGACCCACGATCCACTAGCGCCCCTAGCGGTATATCGACTCGCGGTAATCCTCATTGGAACCCTAGGCCACTGTAGGACTATGTTTTAGTGAAATATAAATCAGGTTGTAAGAAATCTCTTACTGCTTGTCATTTTGACATGGTTCTAGAGTGGCGTAGGGCTCCAATTGGTAAGGTCCGACCGAGACTTCTTTTTTTGTCCCGGCCGAGACCGAGATTTTATAACATATACGAAAAACGTGCATTTTCCACAAAAACATGTAATAGTCAAGAATTAAATTGTTGTTTAGTATAGCCATCACTAAAACACAACATACAGTCAAATCTTGAGAAAAAAAGTTATGTGATGTCAAGATGGAAGGTTCGGCCAAGGCCGAGAATCTCGGCCCTTTTTGGCCGAGAGCCGAGACCGAGATCTCGGTCGGACCTTACCAATTGGTTGACTGTAAAAATATAATTTTGATCCCTTGTGACAATTACCTACTAGTTACTTACTACAATTTCTTTCCAACAGAAAGCATAGAGAGTGTGGCGAGCGACGCGGAGAAGCTTAGCAAAAACACGGCCAGGGAAGATTGGAAGAGATATAGGAAAGAATTTCAACAGCCCGTCAAATTCAGGTGAGGTGGTCTAAACAGAGGGTTAATTTTATGGTTCCGTACCCGAAGAAAAGGACCCTTCTCGGGGAAAACTTCTTTGTTTGTGAATTTGTTTTTCGAAAGAAATCATATTTAATTATTAATAAATACAAATATTACATTCGTAATGTCATACAATTTAAACTTTCGTGACTGTCCGATGCAGTCGAAACATGTCACGCCTGTTGTGATAAAAATACGAGAGTGTTAACCGTTGCAATTTAATGTATTTCTTGTCCCTCAAAATCATGGTTTTTATGGTATTAGAATTCACAAAACATGTTTATCTTCCCTTTCTATGATACTATTACAAAGTTTCTTCAATATCTATTTTCAATTTTTTTTTAATGAGTAATAGGTAATATCTTAAACGATTTTAAACTAACATGGTCATTTGCATAATCACTACATAGTATAAAACGAAGTCGCTTCCCGCTGTCTGTATGTATGTATGCTTAAATCTTTAAAACTACGCAACGGATTTTAATGCGGTTTTTTAGGGTTCCGTAGTCAACTATATCCTTATAGTTTCGCTCTGTCTGTCCGTTCGTCCGTCCGCGGATAATTTCAGTGACTGTACGAGTAAGTACTAGAAAGTTGTAATTTTGTATGAATATGTATATCGGTCGTCATTCCTATTATGATATCTTCTATATTACAGAGTAATAAACGTCCTCCGGCACTGGGTGGACCAGCATTTCTACGATTTTGAGCGGGAACCGGCGCTTTTAGAACGATTGAAGTCTTTTCTGGAGTCCGTGGACGGCCGGCCCATGAGGAAGTGGGTCCAGAGCGTGCTCAAAACTGTACAGAGAAAGGTGACTATTGTTGTTAACCGAGTGAGAAAAGCGAGCGATACGTCGTTTCAGCTAGGGCGGAAATGCTTTCGTGTGTCTGTCCATTTGTTCTCCTCTACAGGTCGTATTAGGGCATTTTCAAAAAAAGGGTAAAGTTTTGGGTTTTTTTATAACCAGAATCAGGAGTGCTATTGATTTAAAAAAGGAAAAAGAGTGTCTTGGCTGATAGATTAATTGCTGATATACTCTATGTGAACTTTTGCTTTACCTTTTTTATTTTCAGAGTGACAAATGGGAGTCGGACAGCATCTGCAGCGTGTCGCACGTGTTCTCGAAACCCCCGCCGCGAGTGCTCGCCCACGTCGCTAATCCAGACAGCTGCGGCTGGCACCCGCTGGCGCTGCACCCGCTGGAGCTGGCCCGCCAGCTCACGCTCAGGGAGTTCCAGCTGTACCGCCAGGTGAGGGAACCCCGACCACTGCGGCTGGCACCCGCTGGCGCTGCACCCGCTGGAGCTGGCCCGCCAGCTCACGCTCAGGGAGTTCCAGCTGTACCGCCAGGTGAGGGAACCCCGACCACTGCGGCTGGCACCCGCTGGCGCTGCACCCGCTGGAGCTGGCCCGCCAGCTCACGCTCAGGGAGTTCCAGCTGTACCGCCAGGTGAGGGAACCCCGACCACTGCGGCTGGCACCCGCTGGCGCTGCACCCGCTGGAGCTGGCCCGCCAGCTCACGCTCAGGGAGTTCCAGCTGTACCGCCAGGTGAGGGAACCCCGACCACTGCGGCTGGCACCCGCTGGCGCTGCACCCGCTGGAGCTGGCCCGCCAGCTCACGCTCAGGGAGTTCCAGCTGTACCGCCAGGTGAGGGAACCCCGACCACTGCGGCTGGCACCCGCTGGCGCTGCACCCGCTGGAGCTGGCCCGCCAGCTCACGCTCAGGGAGTTCCAGCTGTACCGCCAGGTGAGGGAACCCCGACCACTGCGGCTGGCACCCGCTGGCGCTGCACCCGCTGGAGCTGGCCCGCCAGCTCACGCTCAGGGAGTTCCAGCTGTACCGCCAGGTGAGGGAACCCCGACCACTGCGGCTGGCACCCGCTGGCGCTGCACCCGCTGGAGCTGGCCCGCCAGCTCACGCTCAGGGAGTTCCAGCTGTACCGCCAGGTGAGGGAACCCCGACCACTGCGGCTGGCACCCGCTGGCGCTGCACCCGCTGGAGCTGGCCCGCCAGCTCACGCTCAGGGAGTTCCAGCTGTACCGCCAGGTGAGGGAACCCCGACCACTGCGGCTGGCACCCGCTGGCGCTGCACCCGCTGGAGCTGGCCCGCCAGCTCACGCTCAGGGAGTTCCAGCTGTACCGCCAGGTGAGGGAACCCCGACCACTGCGGCTGGCACCCGCTGGCGCTGCACCCGCTGGAGCTGGCCCGCCAGCTCACGCTCAGGGAGTTCCAGCTGTACCGCCAGGTGAGGGAACCCCGACCACTGCGGCTGGCACCCGCTGGCGCTGCACCCGCTGGAGCTGGCCCGCCAGCTCACGCTCAGGGAGTTCCAGCTGTACCGCCAGGTGAGGGAACCCCGACCACTGCGGCTGGCACCCGCTGGCGCTGCACCCGCTGGAGCTGGCCCGCCAGCTCACGCTCAGGGAGTTCCAGCTGTACCGCCAGGTGAGGGAACCCCGACCACTGCGGCTGGCACCCGCTGGCGCTGCACCCGCTGGAGCTGGCCCGCCAGCTCACGCTCAGGGAGTTCCAGCTGTACCGCCAGGTGAGGGAACCCCGACCACTGCGGCTGGCACCCGCTGGCGCTGCACCCGCTGGAGCTGGCCCGCCAGCTCACGCTCAGGGAGTTCCAGCTGTACCGCCAGGTGAGGGAACCCCGACCACTGCGGCTGGCACCCGCTGGCGCTGCACCCGCTGGAGCTGGCCCGCCAGCTCACGCTCAGGGAGTTCCAGCTGTACCGCCAGGTGAGGGAACCCCGACCACTGCGGCTGGCACCCGCTGGCGCTGCACCCGCTGGAGCTGGCCCGCCAGCTCACGCTCAGGGAGTTCCAGCTGTACCGCCAGGTGAGGGAACCCCGACCACTGCGGCTGGCACCCGCTGGCGCTGCATCCGCTGGAGCTGGCCCGCCAGCTCACGCTCAGGGAGTTCCAGCTGTACCGCCAGGTGAGGGAACCCCGACCACTGCGGCTGGCACCCGCTGGCGCTGCACCCGCTGGAGCTGGCCCGCCAGCTCACGCTCAGGGAGTTCCAGCTGTACCGCCAGGTGAGGGAACCCCGACCACTGCGGCTGGCACCCGCTGGAGCTGGCCCGCCAGCTCACGCTCAGGGAGTTCCAGCTGTACCGCCAGGTGAGGGAACCCCGACCACTGCGGCTGGCACCCGCTGGCGCTGCACCCGCTGGAGCTGGCCCGCCAGCTCACGCTCAGGGAGTTCCAGCTGTACCGCCAGGTGAGGGAACCCCGACCACTGCGGCTGGCACCCGCTGGCGCTGCACCCGCTGGAGCTGGCCCGCCAGCTCACGCTCAGGGAGTTCCAGCTGTACCGCCAGGTGAGGGAACCCCGACCACTGCGGCTGGCACCCGCTGGCGCTGCACCCGCTGGAGCTGGCCCGCCAGCTCACGCTCAGGGAGTTCCAGCTGTACCGCCAGGTGAGGGAACCCCGACCACTGCGGCTGGCACCCGCTGGCGCTGCACCCGCTGGAGCTGGCCCGCCAGCTCACGCTCAGGGAGTTCCAGCTGTACCGCCAGGTGAGGGAACCCCGACCACTGCGGCTGGCACCCGCTGGCGCTGCACCCGCTGGAGCTGGCCCGCCAGCTCACGCTCAGGGAGTTCCAGCTGTACCGCCAGGTGAGGGAACCCCGACCACTGCGGCTGGCACCCGCTGGCGCTGCACCCGCTGGAGCTGGCCCGCCAGCTCACGCTCAGGGAGTTCCAGCTGTACCGCCAGGTGAGGGAACCCCGACCACTGCGGCTGGCACCCGCTGGAGCTGGCCCGCCAGCTCACGCTCAGGGAGTTCCAGCTGTACCGCCAGGTGAGGGAACCCCGACCACTGCGGCTGGCACCCGCTGGCGCTGCACCCGCTGGAGCTGGCCCGCCAGCTCACGCTCAGGGAGTTCCAGCTGTACCGCCAGGTGAGGGAACCCCGACCACTGCGGCTGGCACCCGCTGGAGCTGGCCCGCCAGCTCACGCTCAGGGAGTTCCAGCTGTACCGCCAGGTGAGGGAACCCCGACCACTGCGGCTGGCAGTTAAGTCCGACTTTTAGTCGAAGCTAGGGGTTGTAAAGTAACATCGCAGGCAGTTACATTTTCCTCACAATCGAAGTGAAAAGCAGAGTGTATGTCTGGGGCACCCATTTTCGACTACTATATATGGGTCCTCGTTGCACTCCAATTAACGAATAGCTTCGGCTAAAATCGGTTACGTTATGCTCATCCAGTTCAGCCAAAGCTCGAATCCAGCTCGACGCGGGGTAATTTTTATTTTTTTCGTCCAATTATAAAATTATTCATGAATGTTTATTTGTAATTAACTTTTTACTTTTCAGGTTAAACCGTCGGAGTTAGTTGGAGCGGTGTGGACAAAGAAAGACAAGGAGAAGACGAGTCCTAATTTATTGACAATTATAAAACATACAACCAATGTAAGTATTGAATTGTGGCTGACTGAGTAATTAATTGACATTTCGTATTTGTTTTATTGTATCATTTGTTTTATTTTAATGTGCCAGGGTTTTTTGTTATTATTAGTAAATGTTTTAGGTTAAGTAACTTACTTATGTATGTTTTGATGTATTTTTATGATTGTGATTTATAATTAAATTCTTTTAATTTGAATGTAAAATAAATTGTTAACATGTAATATTTTTTAAAATGATAAATAAATGGATTGTGACTAAAACTAATACATAAATAAATAGTAATTAAATATTGTGGGACAATCTTACGCAAATCGACCTAGTCCCACGGTAAGCTCAATAAGACTTGTGTTGTGGGTACTAGGCGACGATAAAATGAAAGATGATTAAAGTCTAATAAAGTCATATAGTTGGGCCGCCATAGGGATGCCAACGATTAGAAGTATTAATACTGGCAGAGGCGTGCACCGCGGTGCGGGATGTGTAGGCAGCCCGTGTACCGACACAACACAAAAGACGTTCAATGAGGACTACCGCGAGTCGATTTTCCAAAGATTTCAAACGTCACTTTAACAGTTCTCTCACACTGACACAGGACCCACGCATGAGTGGCGCCGCCTGGTGAGCGACTGGTGGGTGAATACGTTAGCTCCCATTGGCGCTGAGCTCCGTAGCGCTTTTACTTCGATCACATTTTTTTTCTGTGATTAAATCGGCCATTATTTTGACAGTTCAAAGGCCTCCTAGCCTAGTCGGTAGTGACCCTGCCTACGAAGCAGGAGGTCCCGGGTTCGAATCCTGGTCAGGGCATTTATTTGTGTATTTATCAAGAATATTTGCTCTTGAGTTATGGATGTTTTCTATGTATTTAAGTTTAATATGTATCTGTCTATTATATATATCGTCGCCTAGTACCCATAACACAAGTCTTGAGCTTACCGTGGGACTAGGTCGATTTGTGTAAGATTGTCCCATAATATCTATCTCATGTTTTTTTTATGACTGTGTGTGTTCTAAATAAAAAAAAAATTAAAAAAAAATTAATTGTAGTTCACGCGATGGATGGAGAAGTGGATAGTGGAAAGCGAGAACCTTGAGGAGCGCGTGGGCGTGGTCTGCCGCTTCCTGGAGCTCGGGTACGCGCTGCGCGACCTCAACAACTTCAACGGCGTGCTGTGCGTCGCCGCGGCCGCCGGCTCCGCCTCCGTGCACCGCCTGCGGAACACGTTCCAGGTGCGTAGCATACGGTCTACAACGTAGCATATAGTCTACAACGCTTCCTGGAGCTCGGGTACGCGCTGCGCGACCTCAACAACTTCAACGGCGTGCTGTGCGTCGCCGCGGCCGCCGGCTCCGCCTCCGTGCACCGCCTGCGGAACACGTTCCAGGTGCGTAGCATACGGTCTACAACGTAGCATATAGTCTACAACGCTTCCTGGAGCTCGGGTACGCGCTGCGCGACCTCAACAACTTCAACGGCGTGCTGTGCGTCGCCGCGGCCGCCGGCTCCGCCTCCGTGCACCGCCTGCGGAACACGTTCCAGGTGCGTAGCATACGGTCTACAACGTAGCATATAGTCTACAACGCTTCCTGGAGCTCGGGTACGCGCTGCGCGACCTCAACAACTTCAACGGCGTGCTGTGCGTCGCCGCGGCCGCCGGCTCCGCCTCCGTGCACCGCCTGCGGAACACGTTCCAGGTGCGTAGCATACGGTCTACAACGTAGCATATAGTCTACAACGCTTCCTGGAGCTCGGGTACGCGCTGCGCGACCTCAACAACTTCAACGGCGTGCTGTGCGTCGCCGCGGCCGCCGGCTCCGCCTCCGTGCACCGCCTGCGGAACACGTTCCAGGTGCGTAGCATACGGTCTACAACGTAGCATATAGTCTACAACGCTTCCTGGAGCTCGGGTACGCGCTGCGCGACCTCAACAACTTCAACGGCGTGCTGTGCGTCGCCGCGGCCGCCGGCTCCGCCTCCGTGCACCGCCTGCGGAACACGTTCCAGGTGCGTAGCATACGGTCTACAACGTAGCATATAGTCTACAACGCTTCCTGGAGCTCGGGTACGCGCTGCGCGACCTCAACAACTTCAACGGCGTGCTGTGCGTCGCCGCGGCCGCCGGCTCCGCCTCCGTGCACCGCCTGCGGAACACATTCCAGGTGCGTAGCATACGGTCTACAACGTAGCATATAGTCTACAACGCTTCCTGGAGCTCGGGTACGCGCTGCGCGACCTCAACAACTTCAACGGCGTGCTGTGCGTCGCCGCGGCCGCCGGCTCCGCCTCCGTGCACCGCCTGCGGAACACGTTCCAGGTGCGTAGCATACGGTCTACAACGTAGCATATAGTCTACAACGCTTCCTGGAGCTCGGGTACGCGCTGCGCGACCTCAACAACTTCAACGGCGTGCTGTGCGTCGCCGCGGCCGCCGGCTCCGCCTCCGTGCACCGCCTGCGGAACACGTTCCAGGTGCGTAGCATACGGTCTACAACGTAGCATATAGTCTACAACGCTTCCTGGAGCTCGGGTACGCGCTGCGCGACCTCAACAACTTCAACGGCGTGCTGTGCGTCGCCGCGGCCGCCGGCTCCGCCTCCGTGCACCGCCTGCGGAACACGTTCCAGGTGCGTAGCATACGGTCTACAACGTAGCATATAGTCTACAACGCTTCCTGGAGCTCGGGTACGCGCTGCGCGACCTCAACAACTTCAACGGCGTGCTGTGCGTCGCCGCGGCCGCCGGCTCCGCCTCCGTGCACCGCCTGCGGAACACGTTCCAGGTGCGTAGCATACGGTCTACAACGTAGCATATAGTCTACAACGCTTCCTGGAGCTCGGGTACGCGCTGCGCGACCTCAACAACTTCAACGGCGTGCTGTGCGTCGCCGCGGCCGCCGGCTCCGCCTCCGTGCACCGCCTGCGGAACACGTTCCAGGTGCGTAGCATACGGTCTACAACGTAGCATATAGTCTACAACGCTTCCTGGAGCTCGGGTACGCGCTGCGCGACCTCAACAACTTCAACGGCGTGCTGTGCGTCGCCGCGGCCGCCGGCTCCGCCTCCGTGCACCGCCTGCGGAACACGTTCCAGGTGCGTAGCATACGGTCTACAACGTAGCATATAGTCTACAACGCTTCCTGGAGCTCGGGTACGCGCTGCGCGACCTCAACAACTTCAACGGCGTGCTGTGCGTCGCCGCGGCCGCCGGCTCCGCCTCCGTGCACCGCCTGCGGAACACGTTCCAGGTGCGTAGCATACGGTCTACAACGTAGCATATAGTCTACAACGCTTCCTGGAGCTCGGGTACGCGCTGCGCGACCTCAACAACTTCAACGGCGTGCTGTGCGTCGCCGCGGCCGCCGGCTCCGCCTCCGTGCACCGCCTGCGGAACACGTTCCAGGTGCGTAGCATACGGTCTACAACGTAGCATATAGTCTACAACGCTTCCTGGAGCTCGGGTACGCGCTGCGCGACCTCAACAACTTCAACGGCGTGCTGTGCGTCGCCGCGGCCGCCGGCTCCGCCTCCGTGCACCGCCTGCGGAACACGTTCCAGGTGCGTAGCATACGGTCTACAACGTAGCATATAGTCTACAACGCTTCCTGGAGCTCGGGTACGCGCTGCGCGACCTCAACAACTTCAACGGCGTGCTGTGCGTCGCCGCGGCCGCCGGCTCCGCCTCCGTGCACCGCCTGCGGAACACGTTCCAGGTGCGTAGCATACGGTCTACAACGTAGCATATAGTCTACAACGCTTCCTGGAGCTCGGGTACGCGCTGCGCGACCTCAACAACTTCAACGGCGTGCTGTGCGTCGCCGCGGCCGCCGGCTCCGCCTCCGTGCACCGCCTGCGGAACACGTTCCAGGTGCGTAGCATACGGTCTACAACGTAGCATATAGTCTACAACGCTTCCTGGAGCTCGGGTACGCGCTGCGCGACCTCAACAACTTCAACGGCGTGCTGTGCGTCGCCGCGGCCGCCGGCTCCGCCTCCGTGCACCGCCTGCGGAACACGTTCCAGGTGCGTAGCATACGGTCTACAACGTAGCATATAGTCTACAACGCTTCCTGGAGCTCGGGTACGCGCTGCGCGACCTCAACAACTTCAACGGCGTGCTGTGCGTCGCCGCGGCCGCCGGCTCCGCCTCCGTGCACCGCCTGCGGAACACGTTCCAGGTGCGTAGCATACGGTCTACAACGTAGCATATAGTCTACAACGCTTCCTGGAGCTCGGGTACGCGCTGCGCGACCTCAACAACTTCAACGGCGTGCTGTGCGTCGCCGCGGCCGCCGGCTCCGCCTCCGTGCACCGCCTGCGGAACACGTTCCAGGTGCGTAGCATACGGTCTACAACGTAGCATATAGTCTACAACGCTTCCTGGAGCTCGGGTACGCGCTGCGCGACCTCAACAACTTCAACGGCGTGCTGTGCGTCGCCGCGGCCGCCGGCTCCGCCTCCGTGCACCGCCTGCGGAACACGTTCCAGGTGCGTAGCATACGGTCTACAACGTAGCATATAGTCTACAACGCTTCCTGGAGCTCGGGTACGCGCTGCGCGACCTCAACAACTTCAACGGCGTGCTGTGCGTCGCCGCGGCCGCCGGCTCCGCCTCCGTGCACCGCCTGCGGAACACGTTCCAGGTGCGTAGCATACGGTCTACAACGTAGCATATTCATATTCATATTCATATTCTTTATTATATTCATAATATAACATGTCACAATTTAATAATTAACTGTAAACGGGTTAATACTTAATAAATTGTAAAGTACTAATAAGTAAATAAATAGTCATTATTAGATTGCTAAATATTTAAAAATTCTTCGTAACTATAGAACGTGTGCTCAAGAAGCCAACGTTTCAGTTTTGCCTTAAAGCTAGGTAAGGAAGTAGCCGAGGTGACTGAGTCGGGCAGCTTGTTATAAATAGTTGGACCCATTACATGGGTCACCTTGTTTGACCGCGCGAGTCTCCTTTGTATCGGAAGTAACCAACTTGGATTCCGTAAAGGGCGGCCGGCGTCTGCGCGCGCTTTGTACTCCGACTGGTTACTGCGAACGTAGGTCGCAATTTGGTATATCAGTATGGATGGTAATGTGAGGATACCTAACTCTTTGAAATGAGGCTTCGCTGAGGCGTCTCGAGGCACCTGCGCTACTGATCGCACAGCTCTTTTTTGCAGTCGGAAAGTGCGCTGCCAGTCCGCCGCACGTCCCCATATTTCTGTGCCGTATTGCAGCAGCGAATGAACCGTCGCGAAATAGCTCGCCCTTATGACATTTCGGGGTACAACACGCGCGAGACGGTCTAGTGCGAAGCATGCCCCACCCAATTTGCCACACAGCATATCGATATGGTCGGCCCATGTTAGTTTTTGGTCAATCACGAAACCCAAAAAAGTGGTGACCGTTACCTGCTCCAAGGTTACACCGCCTGTTTGGACGCTCAATGGTCTTGGTGTTCGGCCTCCTACGTGGAAGTGGAGGAAGTGGGTTTTAGTGAGGTTGAGGGCTAATCCATTCAATCCAAACCACTTGAACAATTGATCTGCTGCTTTGTTGAGGCTTGATTGCAGAGCATCAAAATTGGGTGCAATGACGATGGCGGCCACGTCATCCGCATACATTAACACATCGGCTGCTTGGACGGCTTCAGGTAAATCATTAAGCAGCAAAGAAAAAAGGATGTTGGACACTGATGAACCTTGGGCTACACCTATTGCTGTGGTCAATGGGTCGGACCTGGCTTGACCTCCGTCTCCAACCACAATTTGAGATCGATCGTGCAAGATGTCCATAAATAGCCTGTGCGCATTTCCACATACACCATAGTGGAGCAGTTTGGCGGCAATCACGCTGTGATCAGCTACGTCGAATGCTTTGGAGAGGTCGCAGCAGATCATGGCAACCTGCTGTTTTTCCTCCAAAGCACCGATTATCTTTCGCACAACCTTCCGCGCCAAGTCCGCCGTACACCGTCCGGGTCTATATGCATATTGGCGATTCGATAGTACCTTCGTTTCACCCAGAAATGCTGTTAGTCGGCTGCATAGACCATTCTCGAGCACCTTAGCAATGGTGGGTATAACGGCTACCGGCCTGTACCCATCAATGTTTTCTTTCTTACCCTTACCTTTGAAAATTGGGGATATTTTACTGATTTTCAGAGTCTTGGGAAAACAGCCTTCTTTCAGGCAGGTGTTAAAAAGGTGAGAGAGTGCAGGGGATATAGTGTTAGCTATTGAGTTGAGTAGGTCCATGGACATGCCGTAGTAGTCTTTAGTGGTCTTGTGTTTATATAGTCTACAACGCTTCCTGGAGCTCGGGTACGCGCTGCGCGACCTCAACAACTTCAACGGCGTGCTGTGCGTCGCCGCGGCCGCCGGCTCCGCCTCCGTGCACCGCCTGCGGAACACGTTCCAGGTGCGTAGCATACGGTCTACAACGTAGCATATAGTCTACAACGCTTCCTGGAGCTCGGGTACGCGCTGCGCGACCTCAACAACTTCAACGGCGTGCTGTGCGTCGCCGCGGCCGCCGGCTCCGCCTCCGTGCACCGCCTGCGGAACACGTTCCAGGTGCGTAGCATACGGTCTACAACGTAGCATATAGTCTACAACGCTTCCTGGAGCTCGGGTACGCGCTGCGCGACCTCAACAACTTCAACGGCGTGCTGTGCGTCGCCGCGGCCGCCGGCTCCGCCTCCGTGCACCGCCTGCGGAACACGTTCCAGGTGCGTAGCATACGGTCTACAACGTAGCATATAGTCTACAACGCTTCCTGGAGCTCGGGTACGCGCTGCGCGACCTCAACAACTTCAACGGCGTGCTGTGCGTCGCCGCGGCCGCCGGCTCCGCCTCCGTGCACCGCCTGCGGAACACGTTCCAGGTGCGTAGCATACGGTCTACAACGTAGCATATAGTCTACAACGCTTCCTGGAGCTCGGGTACGCGCTGCGCGACCTCAACAACTTCAACGGCGTGCTGTGCGTCGCCGCGGCCGCCGGCTCCGCCTCCGTGCACCGCCTGCGGAACACGTTCCAGGTGCGTAGCATACGGTCTACAACGTAGCATATAGTCTACAACGCTTCCTGGAGCTCGGGTACGCGCTGCGCGACCTCAACAACTTCAACGGCGTGCTGTGCGTCGCCGCGGCCGCCGGCTCCGCCTCCGTGCACCGCCTGCGGAACACGTTCCAGGTGCGTAGCATACGGTCTACAACGTAGCATATAGTCTACAACGCTTCCTGGAGCTCGGGTACGCGCTGCGCGACCTCAACAACTTCAACGGCGTGCTGTGCGTCGCCGCGGCCGCCGGCTCCGCCTCCGTGCACCGCCTGCAGAACACGTTCCAGGTGCGTAGCATACGGTCTACAACGTAGCATATAGTCTACAACGCTTCCTGGAGCTCGGGTACGCGCTGCGCGACCTCAACAACTTCAACGGCGTGCTGTGCGTCGCCGCGGCCGCCGGCTCCGCCTCCGTGCACCGCCTGCGGAACACGTTCCAGGTGCGTAGCATACGGTCTACAACGTAGCATATAGTCTACAACGCTTCCTGGAGCTCGGGTACGCGCTGCGCGACCTCAACAACTTCAACGGCGTGCTGTGCGTCGCCGCGGCCGCCGGCTCCGCCTCCGTGCACCGCCTGCGGAACACGTTCCAGGTGCGTAGCATACGGTCTACAACGTAGCATATAGTCTACAACGCTTCCTGGAGCTCGGGTACGCGCTGCGCGACCTCAACAACTTCAACGGCGTGCTGTGCGTCGCCGCGGCCGCCGGCTCCGCCTCCGTGCACCGCCTGCGGAACACGTTCCAGGTGCGTAGCATACGGTCTACAACGTAGCATATAGTCTACAACGCTTCCTGGAGCTCGGGTACGCGCTGCGCGACCTCAACAACTTCAACGGCGTGCTGTGCGTCGCCGCGGCCGCCGGCTCCGCCTCCGTGCACCGCCTGCGGAACACGTTCCAGGTGCGTAGCATACGGTCTACAACGTAGCATATAGTCTACAACGCTTCCTGGAGCTCGGGTACGCGCTGCGCGACCTCAACAACTTCAACGGCGTGCTGTGCGTCGCCGCGGCCGCCGGCTCCGCCTCCGTGCACCGCCTGCGGAACACGTTCCAGGTGCGTAGCATACGGTCTACAACGTAGCATATAGTCTACAACGCTTCCTGGAGCTCGGGTACGCGCTGCGCGACCTCAACAACTTCAACGGCGTGCTGTGCGTCGCCGCGGCCGCCGGCTCCGCCTCCGTGCACCGCCTGCGGAACACGTTCCAGGTGCGTAGCATACGGTCTACAACGTAGCATATAGTCTACAACGCTTCCTGGAGCTCGGGTACGCGCTGCGCGACCTCAACAACTTCAACGGCGTGCTGTGCGTCGCCGCGGCCGCCGGCTCCGCCTCCGTGCACCGCCTGCGGAACACGTTCCAGGTGCGTAGCATACGGTCTACAACGTAGCATACGGTCTACAACGATCTGGACGCCATTCCAGTAACCTCTATCAACAGGGGCGTCGCCCCTACAACCATAATGAACGTCCCTCCACTAACAATAAACGCCTCATAACTAACAACGAGCATTCCAGTAAGCAACTCACAAATGGATACCCTCTATCACCAATGAACGCCCCAGGGTCGTCGCCCCCACAACCATCATGAACGTCCCTCCACTAACAACAAGCGCCCCATAACTAACAACGAACATTCCAGTAAGCAACTCACAAATGGATACCCTCTATCACCAATGAACGCCCCAGGGGGGTCGCCCCTACAACCATCATGAACGTCCATCCACTAACAACAAGCGCCCCATAACTAACAACGAACATTCCAGTAAGCAACTCACAAATGGACACCCTCTACTATCAACAATGAACGCCCCAGGGGCGTCGCCCCACAACCATCATGAACGTCCATCCACTAACAACAAGCGCCCCATAACTAACAACGAACATTCCAGTAAGCAACTCACAAATGGACACCCTCTATCACCAATGAACGCCCCAGGGGCGTCGCCCCTACAACCATCATGAACGTCCATCCACTAACAACAAGCGCCCCATAACTAACAACGAACATTCCAGTAAGCAACTCACAAATGGATACCCTCTATCACCAATGAACGCCCCAGGGGCGTCGCCCCCACAACCATCATGAACGTCCATCCACTAACAACAAGCGCCCCATAACTAACAACGAACATTCCAGTAAGCAACTCACAAATGGATACCCTCTATCACCAATGAACGCCCCAGGGGCGTCGCCCCTACAACCATCATGAACGTCCATCCACTAACAACAAGCGCCCCATAACTAACAACGAACATTCCAGTAAGCAACTCACAAATGGATACCCTCTATCACCAATGAACGCCCCAGGGGCGTCGCCCCTACAACCATCATGAACGTCCATCCACTAACAACAAGCGCCCCATAACTAACAACGAACATTCCAGTAAGCAACTCACAAATGGACACCCTCTACTATCAACAATGAACGCCCCAGGGGCGTCGCCCCACAACCATCATGAACGTCCCTCCACTAACAACAAGCGCCCCATAACTAACAACGATCGCCCTTCCACTAATCACACATTAATAGATGCGCCTTCATCATATCAGCCATAAGACGTCCACTGCTGAACATAGGACTATTCGTCGCTATACTTACTCAACCTCATTTGTACAGCAATCATTTGATGGAAATGTCACCTTTCTGTCACTAGAGATACAGGTGTTTTCTCTATCAAATGAGAATTGCAGATACGAGGTTGAGTAAGTATAGCGACGATATGTACGGGTTGGAAGCGGCCTGCATCCAGCGTCTCCCGGCGACCTTCATAAGGTCATCTGTCCATCTTGTGGGTGGACGTCCTACGCCACTGATACGCCTTGACTTACAACGAACGCCCTCCATACATCAATAATGAACGCCCCTCTACTAATCAACACAGAAATAAACACCTCCGTCAATAACGAGCACTCCTACGATTACTCACACAAATGAACACGCCCTCTAATCTACAGTATTAAAACTGATTGACGGGGAACTCGAGTACTTTGTAATGACGTGCATTTATTTATGACATAAAATTACTAAAGGAAATTCCCGAGGACCTTCTTTTTACAGTCGGTTAATGGTTTTTGTAACATCCTGGTAGGTTTGTTTACGTTTTTGATTTTTGACAGTACATGCGTATTGCGTACTGTTGATATGTAGTTACGGGCAACTAATCAACATTGACGTCGTCATGTCAACGCACATGCGCTGTGAGTACTGTTTATAAGTAAGCTAGGTAATAATTTAAATAATGGCTAGGTATAGGCAACGCGCAAGCGTTTTGGTAACTGTTTATTTGTAACTAAGTAAAAATCCAGACGTCATCAAGGTTTGACGCCTGTCTGTCTGTTGATAATTTCAGAGATGTCATTTATAAGAAAGTAAACAAATAATACGAGTGCAAACAATTATAATAAATACATATTTTTATACCTCACGTAAAAACTTATTTAAACGTATTTTCTCTCAGTATTTGATTGAAGTAACCACCATACAGGGTAAAAGCGTTTCGTACATTTTCTTTGAATGCATCTTCTACAAAAGTCAGAAAACGAATATAAGTTATATAGTAAATGACTAACCAGACAGAAACAAAATATGAGTATCAGTATTTGAAATGAAAAGTAGAGTGTTAAACACAACTACCGCAACAACAACTCGCTACAACTACAACTACTCTACAACTACTCGTATATCTCATCAAAAATAGCGCATTTCAATTACAATCTACTATTTCTTTCACAGATGGTCCCACCGCGGTTACTTAGACACCTAGAAGAGTTCCGGGAACTGAATTCCGACCATTTCCGGCGATACCAAGAAAGACTGAGAAGCATCAACCCGCCTTGCGTCCCTTTCTTCGGGATGTACCTCACTAATATACTACATATAGAAGAAGGAAATCGAGGTGAGTGTCTTAAAAGAAAAATGTTGCTAAATTCTTTGATTGAAATTGCCAACTGGCACTTTTTTGTGCTAAAAAACTTTGAATGTTGCTAAATTTGGCACATATGTTGCTGTCAGTGCTATATGGTAAAAAGTTTGCCAAAATGAAGTTTGAAAAGTTTGTAAAATATTCTTCACCACGGAATTATCTATTTATTCGCGATACATTACGATTTTATTAAAATTATCGAAGCGGTAGCAAACAAGCACACATTCCACGCGATGGTGAGCGGTTTACGTAGCCTATGGACGCCTATAACGCCAGTAATTCAGTTTTTTTAGGAATTGTCACCTGTTCACCGATTAAGAATCATCGTGTATACTGAGCAATGCTCTTAATGGCTTGTTTCAGACTTCCTCCCCGACTCCAACAACACATTAATAAACTTCTCCAAGCGAAGAAAAGTGGCCGAAATCACGGGGGAGATCCAGCAATACCAGAACCAACCGTACTGCCTCACAGTTGAACCTAAGACCCGGGTTAGTGCACACAGACTTAACATTCATGATGATCTTTAAGCTACAGATTATGTAAACGGCCTCCTAGCCTAGCTGGTAGTGACCCTGCCTACGAAGCAGGAGGTCCCGGGTTCGAATCCTGGTCAGGGCATTTATTTGTGTGTTTATCACGAATATATGTAATATATATAATAATGGATGTTTTCTATGTATTTAAGTATTTGTATGTGTCTATTTATTATACACGGTGCCCGTGAGCATTGCTAGAGATTTTAACAGCGTACTCCTGAGGCTAAAAGAAACAAAAAATGTCATATTAAGTGCATTGGATTAGGGCTAGTTTCTGAGATAATTGTAATTTTTATTTGAACATAATTTTACCGCCACTCGGTAAATAACGCGTTTTGGAATGTGATAATGCTACTATGTGGACTAGTCTAGACACGATTTTTGACAGACTTCAAATTGACACTGTGATGTCTTTGCAAAACTCGGCTCTACCAAAAAAACATTTTTTTTGTATTTCAAGTGGGCCTTTTCTAAATGAAATTTACTTACCATGTATCAAAGCATATAAAAGAAGTAAAAAAAGGGGTTTTTTTTTGGTCGAAATGATTAAAAATCATATGACATTTTTTGTTTCTGTTAGCCTCAGGAATACGCTGTTAAAATCTCTCGCAATGTTCACGGGCACCGTGTATATATCTTCTAGTACCCACAACACAAGCCTAATTGAGCTTACCGTGGGACTAGGTCGATTTCTGTAAGATTGTTACTTTTTTTTTTCAGGCATTCCTAGAGGCACTGGACCCATTTCCCGGTCTGGATGAGAATGAGGTCACCAACTACCTGTACGCGAAGAGTTTGGAGATCGAACCGCGGCCGCCGGTCAAACAGATGCCTAAGTTTGTGAGTATCCCCTGACGACAAGTTGACAGCCATTTTGTTTATGGGAGGAAAAGCTATTCAAATGAGGACTACCGTATTTTTGCTCACCAGGCGGCGCCACTCATGCGTGGGTCCTTGTCAAGCGCCATTAGTATGAGTTTGTATGGCGCGAAACCAATATTAGAATTGATTATTTTACATTAATGTTAAAAGAGGTACATTTGATTCTAATCGTTATAGCAATCTGTAGATACTGTGTATTCGAAAATTTGAGGCGTAATATGTTTTTGTGTGATAATATTTGATAAAACAGTTAAATAGTAATTCGTGCTATTTTTACAAAGAAATATACTTCTTTAATAGCTTAACCTCGTCAAAAACAACATCTGCGTAATTATATGATAATATTGGCACTAAAGGTGCTTATGAAATACGGATACTAACAGAAAATCATGATAATACGCTTATTAAACGTATTTTTATATTAAAAAAATGTGACTGTTTTCTGTTGGCTTTACAATACAATACAATAACTCTTTATTGCACCTCAAAACAACAAAAATAACACAAACTGGTATAGATTACACATGAAAAAGAGGCAAACAACAGGCGGTCTTATCGCTAAAGAGCGATCTTTTCCAGACAACCTTTGGGTAGAGGAGACACTATACTAAGAAAAGTATACATACAGTAGGTGGTTTGTGGCTTTTGTATTATTAATTAATTTACTTTTTAGTTTGATATTAATAATATTTTTGACAAAGAGAACTGTTTTTGTATAAAGTAACGTCTAATTTTACGGTAATTTAGCCATATTAATATATTTTCATTATTCAATATATTTCTATGTAATAATTCCTCTAAAAGTGCATATTTTTCGAAGTAAAGACGACTTAAATTAAAAACTAATGAGAAATGTAGTATTGTAGTCCTCATTCAATCGCTTTATTTAGAACCAATAAGTCCATGTGTTAAGAAAATTCATCAAGAAAACGTAAAGACAAATGGACTAAATTAGTCTACCAAAAATGAATAATAACACCAGACCCTACTCATAGTGTTGTGTTTCTGTTGGTGAGTAAGGTCGCCAGAGCTCCAAGAGGATTCACTGTGTTGACAGCTGGGGACCCACGGAGCAAAGCTTGCCCCTTTAGCTGTCAACAGCGAATTTTCCTGTTTTTTAAACGGTCGGCGACGCGCATGTGACACCCTTGGAGTTGACAGCTGGGGACCCACGGAGCAAAGCTCTCAGCTGTCAACACAGAGTGCCCCTGGAGTTGCAGGCGTCTATAGGCTACGGTGACCGCTCACCACCAGGCGGGTCTTATACTTATTTGTTACCGTTTTAGTATTAAATTTTTTTTTATTTCAGCCCCGGAAATACCCCGAGCTGTCGCTGAAGCTGGTGAAGGTGTCGCGGCGGCACCGCGCGCACGCGCCCGCGCACGCGCACGCGCACGCGCCGCGCGACAACGACGCGCACAACAACAACGACGACGCGCTCAGTAAGTTGTCCGCCTGGCTCCGGGGTTCAAGAGCCCGGCTGCCGGCCGGCTTCTAATAAATAATAATAACACGTTCATTCAAGAAGTTTGCATTACATGATAAAAAGATACATGGATACACTTGACATATTGAACGTCTACCCGCCACTCTAAAAAATGAACCATCAGATGATGTATTTGGCCGCCGATTGAAGGACTTTTTATTACACAAAACAATTTATTATGTAAAAGAATATATTGACCCAATTTCATGTGACTAAAATTTTTAACATTTCTATTTTTATTTGTAAATTATTATTTTAAATTTTTTGACATTTTGCGTATTTTAATATCATTGTTTTATCTATTAATTGTTATTTGACTGTTTGACATTTCCTAAGTTGTCCTAGCTGTGTATTAGGTATACTATTTCATTGCACTACATTATTTGTAAATAGATTAGGTATTTCAATGTAAATTGTAATTGACATACCACATACGTATGAACTTTCTATTTTATTATTTTATTTTTATTATATTGCTTATTATTTGAAACTATTTTTGTGACGTTTTTTTTGTGAATTCATTTTATTATATCTTGACATCTAAAATATAATGTTAATTTTCAATAAGAAATAAATAAAACTAAACTAAATACAACACAAACTAACTGAAATGGAGATGGCTCAGCTTGTGTCTGTGCCGTAAGCCCTTCAGACACTTAGGCCTTACAAGTTCAGGCCACAGACGCTGTTAATCTAAGGCTTATTCAGTATCTTTATTGGGCTCATAATAACGTCACACGAGTGTTTTAATGCCTTATTATTTACTATAGTTCTCCATGATGCGTTCATACCGCATATATTTCGATTGACGAATTTAATTAATAAATATTGTGGGACAATCTCACACATAGCGACCTAGTCCCACGGTAAACTGAATAAGGCTTGTGTTATGGGTACTAGACGACGATACATATAATATATAGATACATATAAATATAAATACATAGAAAACATCCATAACCCAGGAACAAATATTCGTGATAAACACACAAATATATGCCCTGACCAGGATTCGAACCCGGGACCTCCTGCTTCGTAGGCAGGGTCACTACCAACTATTCTAGGAGGCCGTTTAATGAATTAAATCTTTTCTAAAGAAAGCAGATTCGAAGCATCACAATACTTAAGTCTTTTTTCTACTCCAGCACTTCTATCCGTCAATTAGTTGACTGACAGCGATATAAAAAAGTATACATTATAACGTTGTCTGTGGTATTCCATAAGAACACTGCTCCTACGGATTTTCATACAATATATGAGCACTATTGTTTTTTTTTTATTTCTATAGTGGGCACAACATCTTCCCTATTCTGCCACGTTTCAAAATTTTGCTTTTTACTCTATTTTAGCTGTCGTAGAAAAACTAGGGTATCCAACAGCTCATAATTGGTTCTTAAAAACTCTCGGCTCTTGCCTCGTTTTGTAACGGCGACCTTCAAGTTTTAAGGACCCTTATTATAGTTATTATATCACTGTTGCATAAACTACTTTATTTTGATTCCGCAGGTGTGTCCCAACTATCGCCCACGAGTAGCGTGAGCACGTGGGACGGCGCGTCCGTATCATCTCTCTCGCTCTCCGAACACAGAGGTAAAGTTAAATCCATGTGATAACTATACACATTTCATTTTATCCCGGGTATTGTAGACCGAAGTTTCGGTTACACTAATCCCGGGTTAGCGACGCACGATACCATTTATTAGAAGGAAAGAAGACCTTTATTTTCTATGAAATATTTAATTAATAAACAACAGTTTATTTGTTGTTTATTTATACACCGTGAGCGTTAATAATACGAAAGATTTAACGGTGTACTCCTGACTGCTTTAAGGATAATAATGTCATATGAAATTATCTGGATTAGGCTTAGTTTCAGAGATAATGATAATCATCTTTCTCTTAAACTGTTATTCGTCATAACTCGTACAAAAACGCATTTTAGACTGCAGTGTTACCACTATACGTTTTAGTGTTGACATACTTATTGACTAATATTAGAAAAATATAGAAAAATCTTCGCAAAAAAACCTCTACCTCCCATAATTTATTAAAAAAAAAAACATTAATACACTTTTTTTTATGACTTACTACAGGCCATGTGAAAGAGTACATATTCCCAATAAAAAAGAGCTAATATTTTTTGTCTAATTATTTATTTATTTAATCTTTATTGCACAAAAGAAAATACTTATCGTACAAAAGGCGAACTTAATGCATATAAGGCATTCTCTACCAGCTAACCAAGACAAAGCAGAAAAACTGTAGGCGGTGCATTTAACAAAGCACTTAATTATGGCAATAGTTAGTAACATTTTTTGCTTCTTTTAACAACCAGAATACATGATTAAAATCTTGGGGTTATTAACGGTCACTGTGTATATAAATTAAAACCAATACATATTCTATTTTCTACTAACTGTTGTGTATGTGAATTTAAGATTTTTTAAATGCATTCTTGTGTCAGGGTCGCGATGGGACGACGGGAGGAATTCACTGGTATCGCCGAGACTCGAACGCTCAGCGAGCAATACCTTCAGTCAACTCAGTCTGTTTGACAAGGGGCTAGCTCTGTTTGATAAGGCGAAGTAAGTTTATTGTTTATTTCATACATTATAAATTGAAAGAGATGTCATATACTGCAGAAATTATAATTTATATATTGTATTTAGTGTGGCTACTTAAAAATAAAAACATTAATCAAAACCTTTATTAAAGTGACCAACTCGCTTCTAGTTGAAAATAATCTACAAGTACTACTTAAGTCTGAGCTGTAGGATTGGCGGAACGCACCTTAAGCGTTTCAAAAAATAAGAAAGGATTGCATATACATCGGAAATTTCGGACTCTGGCCGCTGTGGTCGGGTGGTCTAGTGATTAGGACGCCTGAAGCAGGAGGTCGCTGGTTCGATCCCAGGCACTGGTAACTTTTTCTTTAGTATATGGCATTTTTTTCTATTTATAAAAATGTTGTATTTTAATTATTAGACTTTATATTAATATTTGTTTTATAGGAATAGTAGTCGATGCGAGGAACCTCCGTCCCCGCGAACGATAGAGAGGCATTCACCCAGACACGAGAGGTTAGTTTAATTAGGCACTAGTGTTGGAAACAGAGAATAGTTATTTTCACACCACCTATTTATATAACGGTTTAAGCTGGGAGGGATCAAAGTGGCACTTTTCCCTTCTGGGAGGGATCAAAGTGGCACTTTTCCCTTCTGGGAGGGATCAAAGTGGCACTTTTCTTCCTTGCTAGGAGGAATCAAAGTGGCACTTTTCTTCCTTGCTAGGAGGAATCAAAATGGTACTTTTCTTCCCTGCTGGGAGGGATCAAAGTGGTACTTTTCCCTTCTGGGAGGGATCAAAGTGGCACTTTTCTCCCTTGCTAGGAGGAATCAAAGTGGCACTTTTCTTCCTTGCTAGGAGGAATCAAAATGGCACTTTTCTTCGCTGCTGGGAGGGATCAAAGTGGTACTTTTCCCTTCTGGGAGGGATCAAAGTGGCAGATTTCTTCCCTGCTGGGAGGGATCAAATTGGCACTTTTCTTCCCTTCTGGAAAGAATCAAAGTGGCACTTTTCTTCCCTGCTCGTAGGGATTAAAGTGACACTTTTCTGTTCACGGACTACACATTTTTACTTGTTCTGGCTTTCAATATATAGTAGCATCGTGGTGTTGGTATGATGCTGCTTCCGGTTTTTTTTTCTCTTAGTTGGTGTGAAAAGCAGTATTGTTTATTGTTTATTGTTTATTACTAATATATTTACACAGCATTACAGTTACAACTAATACACTGTGAAATTACAGATGAAACTAATGTTAACATAATACACTGGATTGCCTTTTATCCATCATCTCGCAAAAACTGAGACATTCCTGATACACAGCCGTCCATCGCCATGCAAGCAGGTCACATTCAGGTGCTGATACCAGGAGCGCATTCAGCAGAGTCAGGGCTCTTAGGATCGGCGAGTTTCTATGCGCCACCGTCCGCGCTGCCGGCACCGCTAACAGGAGCCGCACACGTGGCCTAAGGGTTATATTTTTAATATCGGGCACAAACAGCCTCACAAGCCTTTCCACCAGTTCTGGGCAATCCGACTCCCCTCGCAAAACTCGACATGCGAAAACGAGCAAGCTGGAGTTGCGTCTGACTTCTAAGGAGTTAAAGCCAAGAACTCCCAAGAGAAACTTTGTAGGGTACAAGAAAGGATAATATCCATACATATTTTTATAAAACATTCTTAGGAATGTTTTTTGAACCTTTTCCAAGAGAAGGATGTACGTTGTCTCATGGGGGTTCCAAACGAGTGCGGCCGCCTCCAGTTTGCTTCTCACAAGGGCATTGTACAGGATCTTTATAGCATCCTGATCATGAAAGCCTCTCACGTTACGGATAACAAAGCCAAGGGTACGAAAGCAACCAGTGGCAAGAGCTTTGATGTGGTCGTGGAAGGTTAGCCGCGTGTCAAATATAACGCCCAGATCCTTCACTGAATTCACTCTAACAATTGGCTCGGCTCCAAGTAAATATTGAGCATGTATGGGACTAGAGGCTCGACTGAAGGTACATATCTGGCACTTGGAAATGTTGAAACTAAGTTTATTAGCCAGGCTCCACCGGAACACAGATTCTATATCTTCTTGCAATGTTTCACAGTCCGACCACTTCTGTATGCCGTATATCAACTTTAGGTCATCGGCATAAAGTAGACAACGAGCATTACGGATGATTGTGGGTAGGTCATTGACCATAACACCGAATAGAAAAGGTCCCAAAATTGAACCTTGGCTAACACCAGAGCGGGTATGGTATAGGTCTGATGCAAAATGGCCATGCTGAACGTATTGCATTCGATCGCGAAGATAGCTGGCGAAAAAGTTAAGTAGGTTTGGACTAAAACCAATTACATCTAGTTTGGCCAGCAAAACGTCATTATCTACGCGATCGAAAGCCTTGCGAAAATCAAAATACAATACGTCCACTTGAATCCCCATGTCAAGATGTTCAGATATAGAATCGACTAAAGTCAAAAGGTTTGTGTCTACCGACCGTTTAGCTCTGAAACCGTGCTGAGAATCACTTAAGAATGGTTTGACTTGCTCAGACAATTTCCGGTGGAGTATGGATTCAAAAAGCTTTGCCAGAGCAGGGAGAATAGCAATCGGCCTGTAACTCTCCACATTAACAACATCACTGGTCTTGGGGATCGGCTTTACTCGTGAGGTCTTCCACTGCGGAGGATATGAGGAAGTGGAGAGTGCAAGGTTAAAAAGAAAGAGAATGGGCGTCGCTAAATAATCTATACACCCTTTCAAAATGTATGCCGGCAAATTATCAGGCCCAACCGCACTCTTCGGCTTGAGGCCCTTCACGGCCATTTCCAAATCCTTCATTGTTATGCTACTAATGTGGATATAGTTTGCAGATGGGTTTTGAATAGTGTTATTAGCGAGCCTAGAATCGAGACGGGGGGGATCCGGCAAGAATACGCTCGAGAAGTAGGTGGCAAATGCTTGAGCAGATTCGGGACCAACATGTTGTTTACCATCCAACGTAACTTGACCTACGAACCCTCCCTTGGATTTAAGACTTTGAATATGCTGCCAAAAACCCCGTGGGTTACTCTTTAAGTTTGTTTGTATATGCCGAATATAGCCTTCGTATGCGGAAGCGATCCCTTTTTTAACTTCCGCCCTAAGCTTCGAGAATTCGGCATAAACGCTTCTACTTTTTTTGGCCTTCCACTCACGATGCAGATTAGCTTTAAGTTTTATGCAACTAATAAGATTAGCCGAAAACCAAACCGGGTATCGCCGCACACTATTTTTGCATCGGGTTTTTTTCGGGATGCAAATATCAAAAATGCCGTACATAATTTTATAAAACTCATCTACCGCTTGGTTTAAATCTTGTTTCCTGAGAACATCCTTCCAGTTTACTTCTGATACAAGACTATATAATAGATTGAAGTTTCCCTTTGCAAAGTTCCAGTCCCTTTCCCGATTAAGGTTGCTGGGATCAATGTGTTCAGGGGGCGCCCGAGAGACCCCGTCAAAAAAGGGGGCATAGATGTCCAGGGGCGGATGGTATAAATCTCGTCGTGGAACAAGACCGCCACCCTCAACCTCAAGCACACTAACTCCATTTATGCGCTCTGACACCAGCACAACATCTAGCATACCGCCATATGCATTCTTCACCTTATTCATTTCAACGAAACCACAAACAGATAAAAAATAACCATAATAACAAAGAATGTTTTGAGACGTGTACCTAGGGTTCAAATTCAAGTCCCCAACAATAATCACCATACCATTATTTAGAGTAGGTAACACAGATTCCACAGACTGGAACCACTGCATATATACATCGTCTGATGCGGATGGAGGTATATAAACAACACACAAGTAACACGAAACATGATATTTGCCTATCACCACCCACAAGTTTTCACAATGCGATGCCTCCAAATTCCGGCAACGTAGGGGCGAAAGATTAGTCCTCGCGGCCAGCAACACTCCACCTCCACGCGTCCCAGTATCACGGTCTCGACGGAAAACACACCATTCGTCGTCGGCAAGCTCCGAATCTCCGACCGCTGCGGTCAAGAAGGTCTCAGTCACAGCTACAATCTCGCAATCAAGGCTTAGTAAACTTAGCTTAAAGAAATTAAGCTTGGTGTTGAGACCTCTTACGTTTTGATACATTAGGTGAAGTGATGGTCCAGTCGCGTTAGTGTTCAGTCTGTTGCCGGACTGCTCCGTGCCGGCTCTCACTGATGGTTGATTTGCGAAATGACCACGGACGGATACGAGCGTTATCTGGCCATACAGACGGCGACATGCAAGCATCATACATCGTTGCAGGGACCCCTAACTTGAACGACTTGTACTGACCTTTTGGTTTAAGCTCTTCAACTGTGCAGAGAGTCTGAGTGAGGTGGGGTGGGATGAGTGTTTGCACATATGATCGGACTTCATCCAGTCCAGAAGCCATATTCCAGAGATGGATATATTTCCGCTGCTCCACCGCTTTGAGAGGGGTAACATTAGGCCGAGCCGTGCAGCGCACCGATGAAAACCGCTTTTCCTTTCTGCGAACTTCCTGGAACCGTTCAGCCGAAGAATGCTCAGAGCTTTCAGCATCGGGAGGACTACTTTCCGCCGGCCGAGGATGGTCCTGATTGACTACAGACATGGACGGCTCATCAAGGCGAGGCACGGTTTGAGCATCATCAGTCTTCATGCTTTTTGGCACAGGAGCACCATTGTACGACTTGTGCTCCCCGACATTGAGGTTTGTCTCACGTTCCGCCTTATCTGGGACCCCAGATGAAGCTGCTTGTTTTGCACGTCCACAAGTACAAGTACGTGCCGACTCAAGATCGCTTAGCCGCCCGTTTACTGCCTCAAATTTACCAACGCAATCCTTGAGAGCAGCTTGGTATTGAACAATAGAAGAGATCGCATCTACCAGCTGCTCCGACAACATAGTCATCTGGTCCCGCACAAGCTGTAATTCAAGAGCCATAGACACGGAGTCATCATTTGTATGCTTGGAGGGGCGGGGAGTTCCACTTTTTGTCCTGCATGTGATATTTTTTACCATCACCGGAGTGCCCACAGGAGTATTACAATTAGGACCCACCTTTCTGCAATCGATGCGACACTCTGGACAGGTCCAAGAGTCCTTTTCCTCCAGAGTGAGCTTTTTATTACTGTTGGTAACACATTTCTGATGGTATAGTTTGCCACAAGGTTCGATCATACACTGCAGGAATTCTTCACCCACAGCAAGCTCCTCGAGGCACCCGTGACAAATCATCTCGGCGCTGTCGACCCTTACAATTGAAGCCATTGTCACTAGTAGGTAGTAAGTAAGTGTACCGGGCAACGGAAGCGCAGAGCAGATCCCAGAAACAGTCACAACGACCAAATTGACTAAAGTCGAACCAATACGGAGCACAGTACCAGGATAACAGAAGTAGGTGAGTGCTCACAAGGCAATCCGGCGCACCCCGAGGGCGTAGCGTAGTGACGTAGCCGATGCCGCGCAGGACCCGTAGCACGTATGACGTAAGCTCGCACGTGACGTAGCTCTCTATGAAACCGGTAGCGCACAGCGACAACGTACCAGGCCAGCAGAAGCGCAGAGGGACAAGTAACACACTCGATGCGCGCAGCGGTTACCTGCTGTACACTTATGAACTCCTATTTTCTTTGACGATTTTAAGGGGTATAAATTAATATTTAATTTAAAAAATTAAAAATGAATAAGGCAACTAAGCACGTCAACACCTTGCGGTGGTCCGGGGGGAAGAGGGTATGAGGGTAAGAGAGTATGTGTCACACGGTATTAAAATTATTTTGGTCTTGGGAGTTAACGCTTGAATCCTTTAGAATATTGTAGAATCCATCGCTTCATTCGGTATTCAATGTACGCCAGGAAATATATCATTTTGATCCCTAGTAACACAATCTACTATTTCAGTCCTCCGGCCGGTAAGCGCCACTTTACGCAAAACTAAATTGCCGCCTGCCGGCTCCGTCGGGCAGAAAAATAGTATACAAACCTCGGCCGTTAGATGGGAAAGCCTCGGATCACATGTTCGTCGACCTCGGCTTCGCCTCGGCCGACAATTACATGGGATCCGAGACGTTTCCCACTAAAACGGCCTTGATATGTAATCTACTATTAAAGGTCCTTCTAAATGAAATATATTTTCAGTACGAAAATGTATGAATATAAATTAAGCCATTTATAAATCTAATACTCGTATAGAATATTTTGAATGGCTCCTTATACAGTTTTTCTAGTAGTTATTAGTAGTTAAAACAAGTATCACTTCAAATTTCAGTTTTTAGGCCATTTAGTAATTTTTTTGTATGAGATCATTGCAAAACACAATGTGAGCGACCACTAAATCATTAGCAAATGAATTCAAATTGGTCACATAGATTACTATTTCATGAATATTCATAATAGAATAAACGGAGTCTTGTGGAGGTAAAAATTTCGTCGAATTTCATTTTGCAAAATATTACTTTAACCAACCAACTTTTCGCCGATGATTCTTGAGTTTATCAGATTATTATTTGGCCGATCTTCATTTGTCAACTAGGTTGGGATATGATATTCGGCGAAAGATACGGTTGCGAAATGATTAGTCGGATAATGAATATTTGGCATACATGTGTTTTGGGAAATTAAAATTTTATAACTTAAAAATATCATACTTTTTTTTTTCGTACAAATTTGGACCACACTAAGGAGTGTCATTTAATGTGAATAAGGGTTAATAAATAAATAAATCAACTTTTTTATCCCTTTATAAAGTTTTTTTTTACGTTTGACCCAGCTTTTATGTGCAATATTGTGTGTGTTGAATAATAGTACATTACATACCAAGGCCGTTTAAGTTTCCCATTTACCGGCCGAGGTTTGTATACTATTTTTCTGCTCGACGCGGTCGGCAAGCAGCGTATTTGTTTAGCGTAGCGGCCTGCAATTGGCTACTTGCCGGCCGGAGGGCATAAAAGACATTAATATGATAATTATCGTTAGGAGCCCGCTGCAGCCGGAGCGCAAGCCGGCGCTGTCGCCGCGCGGGCCGCTCGCCGACTCCGCGCCGCTCCTCCACAACGACCCGGTATGTACTACAGAGAATACATACAGTATTACTACAGCCATTAGAGAAACTCTGGAAAACCACATAGGGCTACATCTTAGCAATATTTCTTAGAAAGAATAGGTGGAGAAAAATCATGGGCAAGACTCGAACCCGCGACTCTGAGATACCAGCTCATCGCTCTTCCAAATGAGAAATTTCTTGTTAGATCATTCTGTCTGAGATATTTGGTATCGTTCGCCTTAAAAATAATGGAAGCTTAGCAATGCCCTAACGTAACTAAATATTAAACACTTTAATTCCGATTAATCGTTAATCGTAATTCGTAGATGCAGGAGCGGGTGCCGCCCCTACTACCCCGTAACAGCACGACTAGTAATGCGCACGCGGCGCATTCGCCGAAGAGCAAACCGGACGCCCATACGCGTAAGTAAACGAACCCATCTATACTATAGGCTAGACGACTGAAAAAATCTATTTAGTCCGTCTTTTAGATTATAAAAAAATATTGTACACGTATTTTTTCTTTTGTTCGTCAAATCAAAAATGACAAAAATACAGTGCGTTCAAGTTTCGCGTAATGTCACTCCTAGGTACAATTCTTACCTAGGAGTGACGTCACAAGCCCCCACCCCGGAACTTTGATGCTTTTTATCTTCGTCAATTTTAGTTAAATTGAAAAAGGAAAAAATACGTGTCTAATAATTTTAGATAATCTAACTGACGGACTAATTACAATAATAGTTTTTCAACGTAGTCGTCATCCCTATTATAAAGAAAGATTGAAATGGAGGGAGGTCTGGTTGTACTGGTGCTGGTCATATATATATATATATATGTGATGCGTGTTACTTAAGTATATGTTTTTATTACATATCTATTTGCGAGTTCCTGTAATTGGCTCTATATATCTATTTAAGATTCCATTGTCATTAAGTTAGCTGTTGGATCTCCTTATGTATGTAAAAAGTATTCATACTTTTTATTTTTCATATCTGGCCGCAGCCGAGCTCGATTGATGCACGGCTGTCGGAACTGACATATCATGTCATGTCATAATTGAAAGCTAAAAGAAAATTATTTAGCAAAGTAAAATGTTTAAGTTTATTTAAAACTAGTGCAACAACCTACAGATGGACGACTAAACATTAAATGTCGTTTCTTTTGTTTACAGAGCAACACATTTTATTTGTCGTTCATATTATGCATATAAGATATCTTATATGTAAATAAATATGTTTTGTCGCTGACACTAGCAATATGCGTTATTGTATTAATATACATGGAAAGTGGTCATTTACCATATTATACATCGTTTATACGGTCGGTTTCATAAGTATATATGCCTCTGTATTCAATTTTGACCCTTCTTCCTTTATAATAAGGTCCAAAGTGTAAAGATATTTTTAGACTTGACTGTATCACAATGGAAGGCAAAAAAGAAACTTGTTAATGTTTAGAACATAATGAGCATGGTAATTCAGCAAAAATACGACGGTATTTACGTGAGGTATAAAATATATATTTATTGTTATTGTTTTACACCTCCCCTATATGTTTGGTTTACAATCTTATTAATTGCATCTCTTAAAATATCAACTTTTGTCTATCCACCCCGTGATATTTTACGACCCCGTTTCACTATACTATGACTACAAGTGAAGGGGTGTTTACAAAAACAAGATAACTAATATTTTTTGCGGATTTGTGTTTTTGAAGTCATCTTGTTCAAGTCCAAAAGATTTACGAACGGTGAAAAAATGGTAGTCCAAAAACTTATATGTTTGTCAAAATATGCAATTAAAATATCCTCCATACTACTATGTACTTAAAAATTTACATTAAAAACACTGAATTAAGAGCAACAGTAAAATAAATGATATATTTACTTAAATTTAGAGAAATTTAGTGGATGTCATAAGAACATTTAATATAAAAAAAAAATTAGGAAAAATAGATACTCAACTTTGCACAAAAACAACGTAACTAACCTAAATTTTACAAAAACTGCATAAGCGACAAAGTATATTTCATATCTTTTACGCAAAATAGAAAGTCTCAAAACAAATTATTATTTGTGTTATCGCTCTCCTGTAAAATTATACTCAGTGTTCTTGTTGTAAAGATCCCGTCAAGTTTAAATTTCCTAAAATACATCTGTGTTTTTATCGTGTTTGATATGAAAAATAGAGTGTTCAACTCGAGTGAATATAATCTGACAACCGAGCGTAGTAAAAGTAGGTTAGAGAGCATCATACTGGTTTTTTTACGCTAGTATTACCCCCGAAAAAAGGGATGGATAGATAGATAGTTATATTTATTTGTACTAATCATACATTGTCACATAATATTAGCAAGAAATACAAATTCAGAATGATTTCCACCATTGGAAACAAATAAAGATATAGTTTTTTCGTCCTACTCTTACTGCGCTCGCTGGTCATTCTATAGCCACATTTTAGACACATAATCGACGCTCTCCCTACGCTCGATTGCCAATGTGACTTGAGTGTAATGTGTTGTTTGTTAACAGCGGGTGCGGTAGCGGGCGCGGGAGCGGGAGCGGGAGCGGCAGCGGGCGCGGGCGAGGCGCCGACGCCGGAGCGGCGGCCGCCCCCCTCCCCGCTCCCCGCGCGCGAGCGACCCAGGTACGTTTGTATACCACACTCCATACTTGGTCTAACATTTTTCATATTTGTTTTCCACAAGAGCTTTTTCCAAAATAAAACCCAAAAACCTGATTCTTCCAGATCTGGACTTGCTTGGGCTTATTCGAATCAGTAGGAGGAGCTGATTCGATCCTGATAATTAAAAAAATGTCCCAGAATTTCCATTTCCAATGAGCGCAAGCAAGTCTAGATCCGGAAGAATCAGGTATTCGAGTTTTATTTTGAAAAACGCTCACATAACACTTTAAACTTCGCGTTTTAACCACATTATTATTAATATGGAACGGGTCTATCGCGAATGTAGTTAATTTACCTTTATGACCGATTTTTCGACACAGTTCTATGTGTCATGGTCTCAGCTTGATTTTTTAAAAGCGATATAAAAAAAATATACATTACAAAGTTGTCTATGGTACTCAATAAGAACACTGCTCGTATGGAAATATTATAGTGCTAATATATTGTATGAAAAATACAATATATTAGCACTATAGGGAGGGGGTTGGGTCCATTTCGTGATGCACACAATAATTCTGTTTTCCTGTTTTTGTTCTTTTATTATGTGTTGTGTGTGATCGTCACGAATAAATGGTTCTTATTCTTATAATATTTTCTTTTTTAATTCCAATAGTGGGCATACGACATGTTCCACATTGAAACACCTTTCGAAATTTTGCTTTTCTCCCTATTTTACCTGTCATAGAAAAACTGGAAAAACCATAACAAAAACATATATCAAGGCGGGCCGTATATTTGTTTGTCACCGTCATAGTATAAAAAAAAACATAACAAAAACATATAACCAAAGCATCCCAGTGTAGGTGTCATGTGACAGCCTAAAAACTAATCGCTTATCGCCCGCCAAGGC
Source organism: Lathronympha strigana (assembly GCA_949128165.1). Classification (NCBI taxonomy): domain Eukaryota; kingdom Metazoa; phylum Arthropoda; class Insecta; order Lepidoptera; family Tortricidae; genus Lathronympha; species Lathronympha strigana. The sequence continues at coordinate 8,722,414 of OX421928.1, read as the reverse complement.
CGATGGCATCTGGTTTTTATACGCTGATTTACTAAGCATACATGCGTGACTTTCCTCTTATATTTTAAACTCAAACTCAATGAGGATTACCGCGAGTCATTTTCCGCCAGGGGCGCTAGTGGAACGTGGGTCCTGCGGGAACATTTCAAACGTCACTTTGACAGTTCTCTCGTACTGACACAGGACCCGCGCATGAGTGGCGCCGCCTGGTGAGCGACAATACGGTAGCTCCCATTCAACTAAGCTGAATAAATATAACACTTATGAACGTCAAAATAACACAAAAAAAAAACAAATACTTAATCCTAAATATACTGTTTTGTTCCTTTCGGCGTCGAGTCCTTTGGTCCGTGGGGCCCGAGCGCTCTGTCTTTTCAAAGATTTATCGAACTAGACTAGACTCAGAAACGCCACAGGAGATTCAAGAGCTGGCAGCTTCCTCGCTCAGTCTAGCAATCCAGCGAGGAAATGTTGCCAGCATCTTCGGTACCATGCCGCAGGGTCCTTTTTTAGATTTATTTTAGTTAATATCTTGTTTTATTTTAGTTTTTATCTAGTTTTTTTACAACTAAAATTAAGTTAAAGTATACTTCTAAAAAAAGTAGTCAGCCGCGAAGGTGACAACACCACTCTGTCTGTCCGACGATGACTGCCCGATACAGTCGAAACATGTCACGCCTATTGTGATAAAAATACGTGAAAGTTAAACATTGTAATTTTAAAGTCAGTATGACTCACGAAAGTTTAAATTTTAGGACATTCTTACACAAATTGACTAAGTCCCGCAGTAAGCTCAAGAAGGCTTGTGTTACGGGTACTCAGACAACGATATATGTAATACACAAATACATAGAAATCATCCATGACTCAGGAACAAATATCTGTGTTCGTCACACAAATAAATGCCCGGGATTCGAACCCAGAACCATCGGCTTAGCAGGCAGGGTCACTACCAACTACGTCAACCGGTCGTCTAAACAAACAAAAATTACGAGAATTTTTATGTAATAATTACAAATGAGATAGATTATACAATAGATATCGTGTTACGTTATATCAGTGTGTTAGACTGTCTGTCTTTCGCGTTTCGACCGCCGGCGATAGTGGTGAGGCTCGTCTGTTTTTCTAGTATATTGGTTGGTCGTTTTACATTATTTTGTGTCATAAATCACTACTTAGTATAAAACAAAGTCGCTTTCTCTGTCCCTATATCCCTATGTATGCTTAAATCTTTAAAACTACGCAACGGATTTTGATGCGGTTTTTTTAATAGATAGTGTGATTCAAGAGGAAGGTTTATATGCATAATAATAACCCGTTCGAAACTGGGGCGGGTCGCTAGTTATTATTATATATAATTAAGGCAGGCAGTTGAAGACAACTGATGTAAGCCCGTATCCAGATATCCTCTTCTAGGTTTGTCTCATCCTATCTTTATCCAGTTTAGTTTTGAAAATGTTGATGTTGAGGCTACTTCCTCTGAAAGTTTATTCCACGCGTAGACTACTCCGTTAGCAAAGAAGTGTTTATGTGGATTGTTGTTTGATGGGTTTTTGTAGCTTTAAATTATGCCCTCTTAGCCGGGTGTTAGTGCCTCTAAATTATTGTTGTTAATAAATAAATAATAAATAAATATTTGTGGGACAATCTTACACAAATCGACCTAGTCCCACGGTAAGCTCAATAAGGCTTGTGTTATGGGTACTAGACGACGATATATATAATAGATAAATACACATAAATACTTAAATACATAGAAAACATCCATAACTCAGGAACAAATATTCGTGATAAACACACAAATAAATGCCCTGACCAGGATTCGAACCCAGGACCTCCTGCTTCTTAGGCAGGGTCACTACCAACTAGGCTAGGAGGCCGTTAAAAGACGAGGAGGTAGTTAACTTTTTAATATATTGGGTTTAATCAATTATTTATTGTCACTAGTTGTAATGGTAATGGTCTCCTCTGTAACTTAAAATCACTGTTTTATGGTATTAAAATTCATTTAATTTTTTGGTAGTTATATTTCCTTTCCAAGACGGGTCATCTACCAAGCATGTCAGTAGAACACACTACAACGTTTCTTGTGACAAACTGTGCTGCATTTGCCCCTGGCTGACAGAATAACATCAAGAAATAGTTGAATCATCCGTTATTGCTGTAGTTTCGTTATTTTTTAGGGTTCCGTACCAAAATGGTAAAAAAGGAACTCTTATGGTGCGACTCAGTTATTTTCATGTAACCTAATAATGTACTATGTTAATTTACTATCTATTGTAAAGTGCGTAAAATGTATGTTTTTGCTTATCTACATGAGTAGATATTTTTACCACAGATTTGTAACAGATGTCCATACAATAGAAAAAATAATTCCGGAAGACTGGTAATCATGGGATTCGAACCCACAGCCTTTAGATTGCCGGTCCAACGGACTTCCAATTACACCAGACGACCTTCTGCCCGTCATTGCGAATTTTATTAGATATTTTTTCTTAGTAAAGTTCAATGTATACACAAGGAGACCTCATCTCCTTGTAGCCCAATCATCATCATCAGCGCGTGACGATGCCGCTCACCACATTACTTATCGTATATTCGTTCGACAGACTACCAGCCATGTCGCCGAAGCGGTCCCCCGCACCGGCGCCACCGTCGCCGCCCGCGTCCGCCTTCAGCTTCCCCGCGCCCGCCTCCGCTACCTCTCACGCGCCCGCTCCGCCGCCCGCCACGCCCACACACGAGCCGTTATGTGAGTATATGTACTACGGCCATGTTGCCGCCCGCGTCTGCCTGTTATGTATTTTATATGTTAAATATTGGATTCCTTTTCGTCGAATGCCTCAAGGATCTATTTTAGATTTAAGGTAGGTAGAGGTAGGTAGTTAGGTAAGTGGTAAGTTACACTTACTGTATATATTTCAAAAATAAATTTTATATTTTTAGTCGAAAATTATTTCCATTGCCATAACTCATTTCGCATAACGGTCTTATTCATACTAATCCTTTGTCATAAATGATTTGTTGCATATCATTTCTTATGTCATGATTGTACTTTGTCAGACTGGTTATTAGCATAATGTACTGGAGCATATAATTTTAAGTTATATTTTTGAATATAATTGTAATAAAAATCTTATTTGTATATATTTTTAGTAGATATTTATTTTTATACTAAAATAAAGTGTTTTATCTTGTTTTTTAGAGGTGTTTGCTTTTAATAATTGTAATTGAAATTACGTAGTTTTCGCTAAATCACTCTGTAACATTTTTTAAAATCAAACAATGTTATTGCTAAGTAAAATAAGCAAGTATGTGAACATAATAAATAATACAAACTTGTGTACTTAGTAAAAGGAGTAGGTTAGTTCTTTGAATTTGAATGATTTAAAAAAAACTGTCATAAAGCTTACAAGGGCCGGAAGACAAAAGGGGGTGGGGGACGAAGCCCCCCAAAGGATGGGCTCGGGGAGCAAAGTCCCTCAAAGGAGAAGCTCAGGGAGCAAAGCCCTCTGTATTAAAAAAATACCTTAATTTATATGTTAGGATAGAACTATGACCACAATATATACGAAGTTAAACATTATGATACCGTTTAATAATTTTAATGTAGCAGAATATGTTTTAAAACTATATGTCATTCCCTGCTTATGCGTATTACCACAGTGTAGGGATGTATTCCATACAGTGAGGTAGCTTCATACACGGCCAGCGGCTCGGCTCGGTGGTCGTGCTGAGGCTCAGGGCTGTCAAAACTATGCGAAAGATATTACAGTCTGATTGGCAAACTAATTTCCATTTTATACCCCTTAAAATAGACCGCCGAATTTTCATAGAATTCCGGCGGAATTTCCTCTCCGCCTCCTTTCCCGCGCGCCCCCCATCGATGATCCAGAGATCGGCGGAGTTAACCCACTGTATGGAATACATCCTTACGCTGTGGCGTTACCATTATGGTCATAAAGTATAGTCTGACAACCCAGCGAGCGCAGTAACAGTAGGATAGAGAGCATGATACTGTCTTTTTTTTACGCTAGTATTAACACCCTGAAAAAAGTGATGGATATAGTTATTTTGTCCTACTGTTACTGCGCTCGCTCGCTTGTAAAACTATATGTTAGTTAGTTTTTCTGGGTTTTTTCCGCAACTCGACATCCAATGTGCCTTTTTTGCGTGGTAACGAGTTAGCCCTACTCCAACCATCCCAGCTCTTCCATGAAAGCCAACATTTGTTTTAGGTTGCTAAATGCCTCCTTTGGTGTGTTTATAGTCCCTAAATACCTACTCTTGTATACTTCCACCTGTCTACAGTCCAGTACAATATGTTTCGTTGTTTCCTCTTGTTCCATGCAGGCTCTGCACATAGGACTATCTGTTATACCCATGTATAGGTGTTTGTTTAGTGTGTTGTGTCCTGTAAGTAAGACTGTGTGGTTGTTGTAGCGGGGGGCGGGGCGGCCGGTGCGTGCGGCGCCCCCCCGCCGCTGCCGCCGCGCCGGCCGCGCGACCACGCCGCGCTGCATACTCCGCTACTGCAGGTAATATTGGCTAGCTCTAAATCATTTATTTGTTTAAGGAGATTTAACAGCTATTTTAAATAGAGATACAGACCCAATGGGAGCTACCGTATCGTCGGCGCCACTCATGCGCGGGTCCTGTGTCAGTATGAGAGAGTCAAAGTGACGTTTGAATGTTCCCGCAGGACCCACGTTCCACTAGCGCCCCTAGCGGAAAATCGACTCGCAATAATCTTCATTACAGGAACTCATTAATTGATTAATATATTAGATACACATGTGCAATATATAAAGAAACTAGCAGCCCTCGTTTATTTTCAAATATGCTGCATGTATGACAATTTTAACAATATTAGTTATGGATAACATTTTGAAAGAAATATGAAAAAATTGTTCACGTCGAGTAAGATTTCCATCTGCGACCCTAAATATGAGTTAGATTGCTTTGCTAGTTTCGTTCGGGCTGAGTAAGTGTCGAACCTTCGATACAAAATGTATATAATGTATACTGTAAGGAATATAAATGGACGTACTTAGATATGAAGAATGTTCCAATCCATATGAAGCTGCCATTTTAATTAAGTACTGTATTTTGCTTGTCATTAGTTTAGTTTTAGTTTATTTTACGTGTTTGCATATCTACGTCCAAATATGAACAGCTAAGAGTATCTAGATAATGTTGCCCTCCAGCCGTCGTCCGTCCCCTCCAGCACGCCGTCGCCGGGCGGCGGGGCGGCGCCCCCCGCCCCCGCGCCCGCCCCCGGCCGCGCCCCCCCGCACCTGCCGCCGCCGCTGCCCCCGCGCCCGCAGCCCGCGCCCGCGCTGCTGCGGCCCGCGCACTCCGCCATCCTGCAGAGGAGACACCACAACAACACGTAAGTGTCTACCGCCAACACAGCCCTCAAATACGTCGGAAGGGAGATACCAAAACGACATCTTACCGCATTCATTATTATGTCGCTTTTTGGGGACAAACGCGCGCACACACATACACACTTACACAAACAATCTGTAATGACGATACTAACACAGAAAATGATACAACAATGCCAACAAGTCTTACACACTTCGATTTATTTTTGTAAACAGACGTATACCATTGTATATTATACTTATACTTCGAGAATGGAGAAACTGTACGTACTGTGCTTCAAACATAAGTGTATTTAATATTGTCTTCTGTTACCGCGCTTGTAATTTATTGAAATTAAACACTTTAGAACGGATTAATCGCGTTTATTAACACCATGACCCTCTTCGAACTCTTCACAGCACTCGTTTTCACCGGGTTAAGATGATGACAATGACTGTCATCATCTTAACGCGATTAATCCATTCTAAAGTGTTTAATTTAGTGTATACTATACTACCTAAAACCATAATAACATTTTAAAATAGTACATTACCTAACTAGTGCGGTAAAACAAAGAAAGGCCGAGATCGCAGATGTTTGCGACCCGAGCTGCAAACGAGGGACGTAAATATGCGATCAAGGGCTTTATTTATTACCTCACGTGTTAGATGGGCATTTTCAAAAATAGGGCACCATTTTCATTGTTTTTGAAAATATAGGAAGTTTTGGGTTTTTTATAACCAGAATCACGAGCACTATTGATTTAAAAAAAGAAAAATAGTGTCCCGTTTTTTTGGTCAGCTTTGTAACGCATTTTTTCATACATTTCGTATGGGCCGTTACAAACCTGACAAAAAAAATTTGTATGGAAAATTGAGGACCCATTTTGATTAAAAGGGTGCACTTTTTTCTGAAAATGCCCAGATACATCATTTTATGCCTACACTTGGGCAGAAATCGGCTTTTTCCGTACGCGTAACGTGCGGAAAAAGGCACTTTATGGCCAGGTGTGGCATAAATAAATAAATTTCATTCACGCTTTGCAAATGTAGGAAAGAAAAGCTTCTGCACTTTAGTACTATTACCTAGTCTGTGGTCATAGTGACGCTATAAATCAAATTATAAAAAATCTCTAAATGTTTGTTATTTGACATGGTTCTAGAGTGGCCTAGGGTTCCAATTGGTTGACTGTACCTACACAGACGAGAGGTTTGCGACATTCATCACCATCCAAAAGACATCCACAGCTAAACGTAGCCCTCCCCATGACAACGACATTAACCAATAACATTGTCCCAGGTCTGGCACCAACGGCGCCCCCCGCCTGCCGCCCAAGCCCCCGCCGGCGCGGCCCTAGCCCCCGCCGGCCCGGCCCGCGCCGGCCCGCACGCGCTGCACGCTGCGCGCCGTGTCGCTGCCGGACGGCTCCGTCGAGCTGCACTACACCTGCGACACGCTGTAACCGCACTCTAGCTCTAAGAGTGCATCTACGGTTGCCATATGTCAGAGTTTCTCTGGAATTGACACGATTTTTGACGCTTTCTCCGGATTCCGGGCGGACTTGTTAAGTGTCAAGATATTTAAAAACCTCATTTGTAAATGTTTTTTTTTAGCGCTCGACGCCATCGTCACTTACGCGGCATTTGCCAGCAGCGTCAAATCTCCGTTACATGTAATGTTCGGACTTTTAGTGTAATGTCAGGATATTTAATATGTCCATATGACAACCCCGCCTTCTTACAAACCAAGTGGGATGCGAATGTGTATAGTCTGAATATTTCGAACTGAGCTTATGAACATACAAAGGCATTACATTAACACAAAGGCATTGTTTTAATACAATAGTATTGTCTTCTTTTTTTTTCGTAAGCACCAACCAGGTAATCCAAACAAGAGTTAAAATAATTTACATGCATTAGATAAAAAAATATCTTATCAATTGTAACGATGCAAGCAGCCGGGCCTAACAGAGCAAACGTTTTATCCCGGCCTGATACTTAAACAAATTCGGTCAGTAGAAAAAGGACAATGGGATGCCATGAATAAGGTTGTTAAACTACTTTTAACCTTTTTTGCAATTACCTAGGCGCTTACGAAAACCAAAGAAAATACTATTATATTAAAACAATGCGTTTGTGTTAATATAATGCCTTTGTATGTTTAAAAGCTCAGTTCGATATATTCAGACTATAGCACGTCACAGTATTCGGCCCAGCAACATGTCGAGCGAAGCACAGTACGGGAATAAATACGGCTAAGTAATGCGGATTGTAAAAAACTGTCAAGCAGACATACAAAAGCATTGTCTGAGCTGAAAAACGGTCAAGGTAAAAAAAAAAGAATTTTTGACAAAATACATATACAAGTCCCTTGGGCAATTTAGCAATGACATCGAAATGTATTCGAAACATAAACAAAATCAAAAACAAGTGTATTTGTACAAAATAGATAGTCAGAAGCAAAAGTAGCGGCCGAATCGCTCAAAATTATATACATACTTGATGTATTTAAAATAATGTACACTCATCTGCAACAATGTATGGTATAAAGGGCTCTATATAACATACTTTTGCTGGTGACTGTACCATGTGTTTTGTAAGCTACTTTTGTTTCTCTCTGTACTAAAAAATAGGGTAAGTATTTTTTTATATTTTTCATTTATAGTAGTTGTTGTAAGGCTCTGAAAATATACGTTTTTTTTGCCATTACGATTATGCAAAATATTTAGTATGGATTTAAAGATTGTATATAATTTATAATAGTTTCTGTACTTCGTAAAGAAAGTATACCTTCAGAAACATACAAAGTATTTTGTAAAAATAACTTGAAAAAAGGTATGTTTTGTGTAGTAGTACTATAAATAAAAATATGTAAAAAGGGCTACATTAATTTATCCTACTCTATTATGGAGATGCAAATGGGCAATTTTTGATAAATTTTACGCCCCGCTTTTTTAACACGCGTATTTTTTTAAATTTATACTCAGAATTGGGATCTCTTTTGGTTCAAAAATGTCCCTAAAATTTAATTTTTCAAACTTTTCATCCAAAGTCTATAAAAAATTGTAACGCAATGGATTAAAATCATTACTTATTTTTTTCTCCTATTCTGAGTAAAAATTACATTAAAAAAGCTGGGTTCAAAAATTGGCCCAAATATAGGTTCTACGGCGGCGAATAGTCTTAAAAAGGGATACTATTGTAAATAAATAAATATAAATATTATAAATAAAATAGGAATAGTCAAAATGGCCGCCGTAACACCTATGACATTAAATGATATAGTTTATCAAATCGTAGATGAACATGAGTTTTATTAGGCATTCCAAAATTCGATTTGTATTTTTTTTTATATTTAGGCAATTTTTTTAAACTTGTCTCCCCAATTTTTATGTGATGTCGACTCAGAATCGATTAGGTTTTGATCCAAATTGGAGAAAAAAAAACCCAAGACTTTTTTCATACTTAGTATAGCGGTAACGAAATGAAAGTTGGAAAAATATATGGAAATTTTGACAATTTATTTTTTAAATTAGGATCAAAAAAGCTCGCAATTCTAATTAGATATCACATAAAAATGCCCATGTTTGAAACTGGGGGAAATAACTTTAAGAAAGATGTTCCATTTGGCTGTAAAATACATTGAAAAATACCTATAACTTAGCCGTTTTTTAAAATATATTTTTTAATGCTTTTTAAAGTCAAATATCAATATAATGTGCAGTGCCAATAATGAAATGCTAGTTATTATATAAAGCGGTTGATTAGATAGGTGGCTGATGTTATTGAAAATTTAGGTTGTCTGTCAAACAGACAGATCGACATGCAGAGAGCAGAACACCTATCGCGAGCGCTTTCACAAATACATAGTGCAAATTATATAGTTTTTCAATAAAAAACGCATTTATGTAAATAAAATTAATTATATTTTATAAATGAATGTTAGATTTTGAAACCCATTGTGAATAGTAAGTATGGTGCGTGTATGGATATTGAATATATATTGTATGTATACGTAGTTATGAAATCAGACTTGAATTATTAATATAATGAAATGACAATGGATTTGTTTCAGCTTTGCCCAATAAATTGTAACTTTGCCCGGTTTGGTCTTAGACCGTTTAACTAACAGGACCGGTATTGTCTGTCAATTTCTAGAACAAAAGTGCCGATTTGTACGGCACCTCAAATGTATGACTAAAAATGATCGTTGGTCATATGTATACTCCGGATTGATAGGGAAAATGTACCAGTACAAGTGAGTAATTAAAAATCCACTAAGTTTATTGACATCGATAAAAACCAATTTTTACCATAATTATCAGAAGTAATAGATAACTTTTTCATTTCAACTTTAAAAAACATTAAATGATTTGGTGTCCAGAAAAGAAATAAAACTGAATCGTACAGAAGAAATTCATCAACATAAATTGTTTGAATTTGCTCCATTACTACACTATGGATAATGTCGCCCAGGCGACGAATATAAAAGTCTAAAAATGTGAAATAATGATCGTACATTATGAATATTATATGAAATATTAAAGAAGTTAATACCTGAAAAAGTTTATTTTTGTGTGTCGTTTTATTCTCTATTAAAATTCTTAAAATGACACAGCGGATGTACGTCATTTTTATCGATGTCAACTAATAAAATTAGTAAAGCCCACTTGCACCACCCAGGGTTAGCCGAAAACCCAGAGTTAAGCTGTCAAATCCCATACAAAACAACGCGTAACCCCGGGTTATGTGGCTAAACCGGTAGGTGCAAGTGGCCCTTAACTACAGTACAGTACAAATTTGCACCCGTCAATCCGGTGCTTGGTCATATGCTATCTGCAGAGGAGAATACCCTGTCAATCGCCGGTCCACTTGACTGAATGGTCTAAGGTCCTGGTCGGCTTCCGTTTTCCGCACAAACGAGAGAGAATCACAATAATAGCTCGTAGTGTAATTTTTATTATATCTTCTATATACTCAACTTTTTTTGTTAAAATTTTCGAGGCAAAGTTAGCATTAAATGTGTTTTTTTTAGTTAAAGGTACCACTTTGTATATCGTTTAGGTTCTAAATGAATCTATGGCATTAGCATCTTATCGACAATAAGGTGCCTTTTACTGAAACTGATCACAAATAAAACTTATTTACTTGTTGAAGATGATTCTGTTCAGGTCCTTATAAAAACGACTTTAAAAAAACCGTTGATGTTATTGACAATATAGTATGCAATATTTTATCAAACTGACTTCTGTTCAATGAAGAGATATTTCATAAAATGCAATCGGGCTCAGATATACACAGTGGGCGCCAATAACACGACAGACTTTAACGGTGTATTCTTATTGTTAAAAGAAGCGTATGGAATGTTATAAGTCATTACCAAAAAAGGGTTTAAAAGTTTTAAAAAAATGTGGTATAGGTTTTATGGAAAGTTTTTTTATTTTTTTCCAATATCAATCAATAAGTAGGTACAATTAAAACTCATAGTGGTAACACTGCAGTCAAAATTCCATTTGGAGGAGGATGTAATTATCTTAAGCCAATTCCGGATAATGTCGTATGATGTATCTAAATGCGGTCAGGAATACACAGTTAATGTCTGTCGGTATACTCATTCCCACCGTGTATTGTATATTGTAAACAAAAATGAAGTAAACATATTTATGAACCAATAACGTTATTAATTTAAATAAGGGTTCTTCAATGTAAAAAGTGGATGTAAACGCGTTTAACTTTTACAAAATATTTCCTATATTTGACAAAAAAAAACACTACTTTTTCGTTTGGCGCATCTTTTTGGCATTTCCTTGAGCCATATACTCGTACTTATTTTCATAGCGGTAACTTTGCCCAATAGTTGCGTGTATATCCGTTATATTGTCTTCTGATACCGCGATTATATATTGAAATTAAACACTTGTAAATCGCGATGACCCTACGTTTCGAGCCCTTTACTGCATTATCACAGGGTTAAATGGCATAATTAAAATTCTGTATCAATCAAAAAAGTCGTAAGCCGTTGGTCTATAAAGCTAGTGATACATTGCCCATCGCCTACTTTGCCCTACAATTGTTATCCGTTGTAACTTTGCCATACTCGTTTTTACCCTTTGACCGCCCATGTCACTAAATACTCGGTTATCGTATGCGCAAAAGGGTTAAGCGTTAGCGAAACGATATAGAAGGGTATATTGTTAAGTAGAATAGTTAAGAAAAGACCAGTGTTGTATAAAGTAGAGTTACTTGTACATACTATAATACTATATTATTGTGATAAATATATGACATTATATACAGTTTATGCTCGTTTTATTTTAGTAATTTTATCCTAGACACAGTACTTTAGACATTTTTAGAGTTATAGGATCCCTTATAGGATCACTTTGGTGTCCGTCCGTCTGTCTGACAAGACCCTTTCTCTCGGGAATGCGTAGAGGTAGCAGGTTGAAATTAACCCTTAAATGCATGATGATGCATTTATGACACGGAAACGAGACAAGTGACGATCAAGTTCTCTTGGAATGTAGACTTTGTCATATCGTCGTAAGTTCTTAATTTGAAATGAATTTGGTTGTCACTTAGGATGTTTTGCGATCAATACTGTTAATTCATGCATTTAAGGGTTAATACCAAGTACAGAGGTCTGCGGTCCCTTGAAGGTGGAAAAAACCAAATCGACGCGATTAAAAGATACGGCTGTTTACGTCGCATTTCCCATAATAAATGCCCTGCTGACCAGGTTTCGTACCTCCTTCGTAGGCAGGGTCACTACCAACTAGGCTAGGAGGCCGTTACAAATAAATAAATATTGTAGGACAATTTTACTCATATCGACCTAGTCCCGCGGTAAGCTCAATAAGGCTTATGTTGTGGGTACTAACTACTAGACGACCATATATACAGTACGTCTCAAGACTATGGGACATGAAGGGAAAGTACCTTAAATATCGTAGAAAGGTTAGTTTGCTGAAAAAAAACCTATGTTATTTTTAAAAGTTAGTAATACCGCATTAAAACATGTTCTACAAATTACTTGCTTGGTCTGGGAATGGAATTGACTTAAATGTGACCAGGATTCGAACCCAGGACCTCCTGCGTCGTAGGCAGAGTTGCTACCAACAAGGCTAGGAGATCGGTAAATAATAATAGGTAGTCGTTTATGCAACAGTGATATAATAAGAGTTTTAAGAACCAATTATGAACTGTTACATACGCTAGTTTTTCAACGACAGCTAAAATAGCGTAAAAAGCAAAATCTAGAAAGGTGGCAGAATGTGGAAGACGTCGTGCCCACTCTAGAAATTAAAAAAAAAACAACAGTGCTCATTATTGTACGAAAATCCATAGGAGCAGTGTTCTTATGGAATACCATAGACAACGTTATAATGTATACTTTTAAATATCGCTGTCAAATTGACAGATAGAAGTGCTGGAGTAGAAATATAAATATAAGAATTAAAACAATAATAAAATTGAGTGCATTTATTTAATATCTTACAACACATCGGCAACCCAACTTCAAGCGGTACCTATACATAAACTTAATTCAAAACTTCAACTTCTAAACTCAAAACAACAGAAGTTTTACATTTTTAAACATATATTAAAACCATTCTTATATTGTATCGTCATACATGGGCCATTTTTTTTAAAGATATTCCCTTACTTTTTTTAAAATTTATTTTCATGTTACTCGACTCCGAATCGCGAATTGAATTGTCATATATACATATTTTATAGTAATCGAGAATGTTCAATGAGCACTTATATTAATTTAATTATATCGACATCTTTTTTATCGATGTCAAATCCCTAGAACTTGCCCCGAGTTATCCCAGAAGGTAATGTGTTTGGCCCATGGGTATTTTTATTATATCTGTACATGTGCTAGATCTATGGTGGTCTGTGATGGATTAATTCGTATTGTCTTCTGTTACCGCGATTGTTGTTCAGTCAAATTAAACATTTTAGAACGGATTAATCGCGTTTATTAACGACATGACCCTACGTTTCGAGCCATATACAGCACCGTAGAACAGCGCTTGAGAGCAGCGCTTTAGGTGAGTCATCATCTTAACCCTGTGAAAACGAGTGCTGTAAAGGGCTCGAAACGTGTTAATAAACGCGATTAATCCGTTCTAAAGTGTTTAATTTCAAGGAGTAATTCGTCTTTAATACGGATATAGGTATACGTCGGTGGCGTCGAAAAGTTAAAAAAAGCAAATAACTATTTAAAATATTCAACATTTTGTATCGAAACTGTTTCGATCATTAAACATTAACTATGTACAGATACAGGAAAATCAAACCGCGACAAAACTATAATAAATCTACATTTTATCTAAGTTCCTTATAAAAAGTCGTTTCTAGTAAAAATAGCAATCAACATACAGATGAAGCGACGAAGCCACCACGTGGCTGATTGGTCTAAAATTCTCGTCAATGGATCTTCCTAACAATGTAAACAAAAGACGTCACATGTATTGTTACTGTTCCTCCTTGTATTACCACACTACCTCATCAAACACCACGGAAACCATTCACTACTGAAACGGTCGTATTCGTAACATACAAAACATAAGATAAATAAGTTAATCTTGGAGATTTCATAAAAAACTTCAAAGCTAGGTTGTTACAATCAATATATCGGTTTGTTTACATAGTTAGGAAGTTCCATTAAGCGCTCTCAATCTTAAGTGTCGACATTTAATTACTATTTAAATCGACACGAGTTGCAAATTACCTCTTCGCACATGTATCGTACAGTCAAGTGTAAAAATATGGTGGTGCACATCTTACTCAAAAATATGTCCCATAGCACCTTATGCCGGTGTAATAAGAGCGTAGTGCCATATTTATGAGTCGATTATGTCGAACCATATTTTTGCACTTGACTGTACGACGTTTTACAGTACATGGCCCTTTGAATATTCGACGCAGGGACGTAAAGAGCTCATTATCACTCTAGGGCGGTAAAAATGTGTACTGTAAATAACATAACAGATGCCAATTTAGAACTTATAACAATTCTTTTTTCTAGGGGCTTCAAGTAGTGGAGGACCGTCCAAACGGTCTTTGAGCAAGCCGGAGCTGATTTGGCCAAGAAATCGTTAGGAAAAAATGTTCTAGATTGGCTCACACCAGAGAATCGAGTTATATGAACGCCCTGCCACTGGAATCAACATAACTTCGTAGTATTCTTGAAGATATTTTTATTAAAAAAAATATTTAATGTCTTAATTTATAAAATCATACGCCATTCATTTTAAACCGATATTTAATTGCATTTTCCACCCGCTTCATAAGTTAACAATGACCTGCTTTCAGAGCATGATATATGAAAAGTGAAAACTTACACAAGTCAAACAAAACGTAATTTTTTCGTTTACCAACTTAAACGTTTAAATAAACTAAATTAATTTAACTAAAAAATCTTAGATAATATTATACAAAATAATACATGCACTTGATTTTATAAAATTACACTACAAACTTCAGGTCTGTTCCAATAATTCTAAATAAAACAATTATCAACATTTCATTCAAGAAATATTACAGGGCATTTTTCAAAATTGAACTTTTTTATGTGGGTCTTATGCTTCGAGCAACAGGCTACCAACATGGAAGGGAGACGGCAAAGCAACATCTTACCGTACAAATTATTCAATCGTTACATGAAATAAAAATACTCATTCATTCATTCATTCTGTCACCTTGCGGAAACATGCACACAGACGCACTTCTCACACACTACATACAAAAAATCTTCTTCAACAAATCTTGCGCACTTCGATATTTAGTGTACGGACTAGTGACAACAGAGCCACGTATGCCCATTTGGGCTTGTACTTGCAGAGGGGTAATGGTACATATGCCGACTCCTCCCCTGCGTTGCTTGACGTTCTGTGATTCTCTCAGAAACGTAAGGTCTTTCGATCCTAATAGTACAAAAAATGAATGGAAATGGGACAACTTTTGTCTCCTATCAGAATCGAATAAGCTCACCATTATGTGGTATATATCAAGAAAATCACAAAACAAAGTGGTTGAACAACTTTATATACAATGTGTTTTTGGGCAATTGCTTTAAATTCAAGGGTGAATTCTTCAGCTTAAGTTAATTTCTCAAAGACACCGGTATTCTAATTAGCTCCATTTAGAAACTAACTACTAATTTATTTTATCTCATGGGATTTGCATGTGTGTAAACGGAGTATGAGTATTCAACATGACATTGATATTCATAGTTGTCAGTTACTTGGTAAAGTCAATTCTAATGCCCGTTTTACATTAGCGGTTGATGCAACATGAATGAAAAAAAAAAACGTTTTGTATGAAAAAAAACGAATTTAATAAAACTAACTATGCCATTCTGTTTCCTTAATTATACCCACATGACGAAGTTAAAGCAAATGCTCAGGAACACCCTGAATAAGATGGCCCAAATTAAAATTAAACTACATTATACAATAGCATTTTTCTAAAACACTATTTGGGCACCAAAGCTCGCTCTCCGAGTCATTTTCTTTTTAAAAAACGGATTTATAGGCGACGGAGTCGACGGTTTCAAATTCGTCTTACTCGGCCTCTTACTACTATCAAACGGGATATTAGGGCTTTCCCTTATACTTTTATAATAATCCAATGTCCCTTGCATCGAATTATTCTTTAGAACAAACTTGACCTTTTTAGGCGTAGAATTTAAACTACTAGTCTTATCTTGCTTTTGAAATTTCTTAACTCTACTAACTAACAACTTAGCTTCGATTTTAGGATCAGTTTTCTGATTTACTTTCTCTCTTAGTTTAACTTTTTTAACACTAGGTTTAGCTTTAGGAATATCGGTCACTTTAAATTGTTTCAAATTAGCACTTTTAACTTTCTTAACACTATTCTTAGCATTAACATTGTTTTCCACTGGTTTAACATTTTTGACTTTGTCACTGTTTTTCTGTTTCTTGACATTGTTTTTAATTCCTTTGTCTTCTTTTCTCTTCTCTTCTGTATTCTGTTTGTTGAGTTTCTGTTTCTTGATTTTCGGTTCCGCTTCGTTCTCTTTGTTAGCTCTTTTCCTTTTACTTTTATTTTTGACGACCTGCTCTGTTTCTTCTACTTGCCAAGCGCCGTTCTGAAAAAGCATGTGAATAAGTTAAGCTTTATTTTTATTTATTTTTATTTTATTTATTTTCTTTACTTTAGTCTCGGGTTTTATTTATGAACATAATAAAATAAAATAAAATAATATTTCCTAGCCTTTTCCCTACTTATTCCACGGACAGAAAGCCTGGGGTTCGCTTTTGTACAGTAAAATCCAATTAGTACGACTCCGCATAAAACGACCAACCGTTTTTAACGACGGAAATATAGGCATATGGTTGGCTTTCATATAAGTTACTATGAAAGTGTATCCGTTTAGTACGACCCCGCTTATATCGACGGACCGCTTTTAACGACGGGATTTCACACGAAATTATTTGGTTACAATGCTCACAAGATAGAACCTTTGTTCAAAGTTAATGTTTTAAAATCTAAGCTCGTAAGGGTTTCGAGTAAAAAAACTCTGTAATTTACAGAAGGCCTAGTATAAAAGTTGTACGACATTAACTCCTCGACCGCGTTAGCGTATCGAGGGGTCAAAATATGAAAGTTGCCGGATGATTTAAATAAACGGCAAACATAATTTGAACTCCCGATACGCTAACGCGGTCGAGGAGTTAGTGTCGTACAATTTTTATACTAGGCCTACAGTGGCTTAAATTTCAATGTAATCGGGAAGTATGAGTAAATAGGTCAATAGTTCAATGATTCCTTTCGCTAATGGGCATATTTTTATTTTGTTGTCGTTTTTTTTTTCGCGTCAGATTTGAATGAAATTTGGTGGGTAGGTAGAGTTCCTTATTCCAGAGGGTAAACTAGGCCTTATTGGGATTACTCCGGTTTCCTCTCGATGTTTTCCTTCACGAATATTTCGTACATAAGCTCCGAAAAGCTCATGGAGACTTTGAACCCGGGTTCTTCGCATTAAGTTTTTTTTAATATAAAAATAAACATACTTACAGAGGCCTTAGTTTTCTGTTTGGGAGTCGGCACGTCTTCCATGATGGAGAGGCCGGCCCGAGATTTGGCCAATAATCGTTTCCTATGCTTCCGGCTTAAACCTGCAGGCAAAATAGTATAGTATAAAAAAAATACAGGATGTAACCGAAGTCTGAAAAGATACTTCAACAGCTGACAAGGTCGTTGACCCTGAGTATGATGCAAGTGGAAAAAATTCGAAATTATAGTACATTGTGCATCTAGGGAGGTAAGTACAGGATTACTAACGAGTCTGTTAGAAGCCCGACGCAGCAGGCGGAGGGCTTTTAATGACTCGAGTTTGTCTCTTACCGACCGTGATGCATACAATGTTTTTCATCACACTTGTAAGGGAAAAAGCTAATATACAAATTAATCTATTTATTAAAGTCGAATACACAGTAAAGTTGGTTTATTGCCAAGTTTGAAGATTTGAAATAAGCCTTAGCTGATGCAAAACCTCCATAGTCTGAACTGAAGTGAAATGAGCCTACGATATTTTAAATCTAAACTCATAACTCCCTTGGGAGTTATATTGTACTTAAATCCTCCCGAGGGGACTAAATCGGCTCTAACCGCTCTATACGCCTGCGCGTTATAACACCATTACCAAGCAAGTGTGATGAAAAATACTTAAATACATAGAAAACATCCATAAATCAGGAAAAAAATATTCGTGATAAACACAAATAAATGCCCTGACCAGGATTCGAACCCGGGACCTCTTGTTCCGTAGGCAGGGTCAATACCAACTAGGCTAGGAGGCCGTTAAGCAACAAATGTCATGATATTTCAAATTCAAAATCAAAATTCGAAATTATTTATTTCATTAACAACTAGTACTATCTGATGATGGCAGGTGTCTCCTATTAAGTAATTTTTTATTATTATTTATTTATTAAGAAAATAACTTGTGCCACCGCTCTTCCATATTCATAAGTAATAGTCTCCTGTACTATTCTGATACATATTTCATATCCATTATATATATTTTCATACATTTTTATAATTCTGTATATTTAAACAGCCTCATTATGGTCACAAACCTCTTAGAGCGAGTTCATCCCCATTGGCAACTAGTTTCTTCTCAAGGGCCCGGAGTGCTTTAGCAGCCTTGGTGGGCTTCGGCAACGCTGGGCCGGGGTCCAGGGTGGGAATGGTGGGTGCGTATGGGTGCGACCCAGATAAGAACTGCTCCAAGCTGAAATAAATTTGCCAGAGTTAGGAAAATTTACATTATAAATTGAAATAGATGTCATATACCAAAGAAAAAGACCAACACCGACAGAGGCCAATCCGAGGATCGAACTCGGGTCTTCAGCTTACGCGGCTAACGCCATAACCACAAGGTCAATTGGTCTCACCGAATGCCGGCGAATTTCTTGAGTATATGCAATTTATAATTTCATAACAAATCAAAAAATATTTAATAAAATAATTGATTTGTTTCAACCAAAAAGGTACCTTGTTGTCGACGTGACAATGTTAATTTGAAACGTAACAAAACGGACTAAAATGTGGTTTTATTAAATATTATTAGTATTATTTTTGCATACGCGATATTTTAGGTCCACTCTAGACATGCGAGCCGCGCCGGCTAGCCGCCGCCATGAAGAGGTGGCGCGCCGCCGCCGCCGCCGGCCTGTTCGAAATTCGCGCCGCGACAGCAGGCGCGCCCGCGATTACCTTTTTTTTTTTTGGCGGAGTGGAGAATGCATTTACGCACCGTCCCCCGACCTCGGGTAGGTCATTTGGGGGGTGTGTGGGACGCGCCGCTCAGTTCTCCTTCTCCTAGAGAGAAGGAAATAGAGCGGCCCTACCCACTAAACCCCACTCCGGCGTTTCTCCCTCTGTGCCGTTAACGAAGGCGCCATGGGATGGCGAACATGTCACCATGACGCCCTCCGGCGGCCCCGGCTTAGCGCCAGGGCACCCGCACTAAGGAGGGAGTGACCGGAAACGCTAGGTCACTCCCCCGACGACGTGTGTGCGTACTGTGCGTGCAATGCGGGTCCCGTACCCGCTGGCTCCACTAGGGGTTTAGGCGAATGAATGTCCTCCGCCTTCGACCCCGCCGCCGCGCTCTCTCTCCGCCGTCTCGTTCTGCGACATGACGTGTTCGCAGAAGGAGGCCACTAATTCCCAATTTCTCTCGCTGCTCAGCATCGATGCTATGACGCTGTGCAGCGAGAGATCTGTCACTCCCGTTCCTGCCACGAGGGCTGCTCTCTCCACGGCCCAGCGGCTGCACACTTTCAGTGTGTGCTGGGCCGTGTCATCCGCCGCTCCGCACTCCGGGCATTCTGGCCCTGGCTCCCTCCCGATCTTGTGTAGGTAGTGTCCGAAGCAGCCGTGTCCGGACACCATCTGCGTGACCCTGAAAGTCAGGGCCCCTTTCTTCCTCCCCACCCATTCGTCCAGCTTTGGGAGGATAGCCCCTATAGTCTGTTGACCGTAGTGGCTACCCTCCAATGCCTCCCGCCGTTGCTGGCGCAGGCGCTCCGCAGCCGCCCGCGCCATTCTTTCGCCCTCTTCTGGGTCCGGGGGCTGGTTTCTCGTCCTGGCCTCTGCCCTCCATTGGTACCTTTCCGCCAGCACCCGCGCCTCCAGCTCCCACGGCGGCGTGCCAGCGAGAAGGCACCCTGCGGCGTGAGCGGTGGTGCGGTAGGCTGTCGCCATCCTTTGGGCCACCACTCTCTGCGGGCGACGGAGCAGGCGTTTCGTACGCTCCGTCAGCCGTTCTGCCCAGATCGGCGCACCATAAAGCGGCATGCTCCTCACGACCCCCGCGTACAATCGCCTGCATGGGGCGTTTGGGCCCCCCAGATTGGACAGCAGACGGCCCAGCGCCGAGGCAGCACCTACGAGACGGGGGGCTAGTCTCGTAAAGTGCTCTTCAAAATTCCACTTTCTGTCCAGGACGAGGCCCAAGTACTTTATGTGGGCCTCGACCCGGACAGTTTCAGCCCCCCACCTCAATTTCGGTGTCAGGTCGGACCCGCCATTGCTTCGGTCCCCCCAGGACCATGGCTTCCGTCTTTGACATGGCGACCCGAAGTCCGAGGAGGCCAATCCTATGCACTGTGAGCTCAGTCGCCACCTCTGCCCTCCTCAGGACGTCCTCTAGTTGCTTTCCGCGCACGGCCACCAGTGTGTCGTCCGCATAATACAGGGTGACCATGCGCGTAAGCTGCACTCCTCGGATCCACGGGGGAGCCGCACTGCAGTTTGTTCCGGACCATTTTATATGATCGCCCCCATGGATCCCTATTGAGGGTCGCCACGAACTCCTCCCAGGCCTCGTTCTTGGCTTCCTCTATGGCGCCCTTGAGAGCCTGTTTCGTCTCTGCAAGCGTGGTGTGGAGACGCTCCTCCTCCTCCTCTTCCGTATGCCTCCTTCTCCTGCATCGGGTGTAGGCCCGCCGGGCAGCGTTGCAGGTCGCGCGAAGGGCGGCGATTTCCGGGGACCACCAGTAGGCTTGCTGCTTACCCTTAAAGGGCCGGGCACGGGGCATGGATGCCTCGCATACCGCCGTCAGCGAGGTCCGGAATTGGGCCGCTCTTTCTTCAATGCCCCCTTGGGCTGTTGGTGGAGCGTTCCAGGCCTGGATGATGGCCGCCTCTTCTGCCATTTCCCTATCTAGGCGTGCCACCGACCACCTCCGGAATTGTGCCCTTTGACCGTCAGGTCCAAGCGGAGCATGTTGTTGCCGCACGGAGACCCTCATACGAAGCCCGCGATTACCCAGTGCAAGGCAAACTCGCGTCTAATTTTTGTATACAAATGTTCCTTGGTGGTTGTGTAAAATAGATTTTGATTTCCTCGTGACTTTCTTACCCGTATTAAGAGATCTTAAAAGTCAAGACGAAATCAAAATCGACTCAAAACCTAAATGATCGCAGTTAGCTCGCATAAAGTTACTCTGTGTGGTTTTTGTGGCATTAGCTTTTCAAGTTCAAAATAAAGGACGTGTTGAAGGGTAGGAAGTAGGAATCAAAAATGAGCCGCCGGCTAGACGCCGCCGCCGCGAAAATTTTGTCGGCGCGCCGCCGCCGACTGTTTCGCAACCGGCTCGCATGTCTAGTCCACTCTAATAAAAATCAAAGGCCCAGACCTCTATAAATGAGGCACTTTTCCCCTTGGACTGGCACTACTTTCCCGCCAATTAAAACGCCTAGCAATGTTATATTCCAATTAAATAGGTACATAATGGGCTATTATATCACACCCAAACTCAGAGCACTAAAAATTGGACCCCTTAAATTGATTTTAAAACCCCTTTGTTGGCCATCCACTGTCACACCCACCGCTGAACAGCTACCAGGCGCCAGGATTAATCAATAATGTACAATCGGGAGTGCTCCGAGGAATTCTTCGGTTTAATCCCTGCAGTTTCTTTCCGCCGTCGCTCTACGCGGTAAAATTTCCATCTTCAGCATAAGATGGCTGGCAGTCCTCAACTGTGCGTTTCTCCACAAACATTTCTTCAGCTAAACTGTGGAATGAGCTTGCGCTTTTGACCTGCGCTTCCGGACCTATACGACCTTCAAACCTTCAAGAAAAAAACATACTTTTTTTTTATCTAATTTTTACCGAGGCTTTGACCACTCCAGGTGATCATGTCAGCCTCATGGGAGCCTACCCAATTCCCTATTCAAGGGAACGATCAACGAAGTGGTATACAGTGATTGCTTTCTTGGATAACGATTTTGCCAACCAACAATTGATTTGGCCATTATGCATGGAACCAAAACGTTCCACAATTCTTTTTCTCAACTCCGAATTCCGGACACACTCCAACAACACATGAGACAGGTCATCAGGCTTCTGGCAATCATCACACAGAGGTGATGGTTTGACACCCATCATACAGAAGAACTTGTTAGTTGGAATATGTCCAGATCGTACTCTGAATGCTGAAACTAATACTTTTCTAGCAAGGCTGGTAGAGTCAAACCAAGGTGTCCACAAGGGCTTAGCTTGGATTGTTCTGTACCAGATTCCTACACCTTTTGATAAAGAATGTTCACCAAAATGGTATTCCCATTTCTCTAAACACCGTTTTTTATTCTGGGAACTAGTTCACTGGAATATGGAATAGAACCTAGCACAGAACCATCCATTACAGCGGTTTTAGCAAACTTATCTACTGCTTCGTTTCCACCCAGCCCTACATGGGAAGGAACCCATTGTATAACACGCTTATCTTTACAATCCACGAATAGAAAAAAACATACTTACACCTCACCTGTGATGCTGGGAGTATCGACGATAATCGCCACCCATCAGGCGATTCGTCTGCTCGTTTGCCGTCTGACATAAACAACGAGATAGGGGGGTAAGACTCACAGCTGTATACAGCGTCTGGCGCGGCGGTGGCCCGCCCCCCGCGCCCGCGGCAGCAGCTGCTGCAGGCTGGAGACCAGCGCGGCGGCCGGCGCCGGCAGCGGCCGCAGCACCACGTCCACTCGGCCCGCGCGAGGATCCAGGGCGCTGGAACAAATACCACGTCATATATCAAGGGCATAAAGTAGCGTTCAAAATGCCGGAAAAAATACAATTTATTTTATTTATTTATTTTTCAGTCCTCCGGCCGGTAAGCGCCACTTTACGCAAAACTAAATTGCCGCCTGCCGGCTCCGTAGGACAGAAAAATAGTATACAAACCTCGGCCGTTAAATGGGAAAGCCTCGGATCACATGTTAGTCGACCTCGGCTTCGACTCGGCCGACAATTACATGGGATCCGAGCCATTTCCCACTTAAACGGCCTTGGTATGTAATCTACTATTATATTACATACATGGAAAACCAACAGCATGAAAACATGACTAATAGCTAAATAAAAATACATAGCCAATTACAGGTTCTCACTTATAGAAACAAGATATACCTAAAACAAATACAGGTTTTGCTCAATTACACGCATGTTTTTACGCGTGTAATTGAGCAAAACATGAAAATGTTTTTATTTATTTATTTATTTAAACCTTTGGGAAACAAACAGGCATAATCTATACACATAGTTAATCAAATAAGACATACATAAGCCAAACAGTTTCCACTAATGACTAATAACATTTCAGTTGCCGAGTGTGATATTAAGAGAGCTTGACAGTTATTTTACTTATTTGACAACATGCACTAAATACAATCTATCAAAACACATTCATAGGTACGACTTCATATGAAAATTATGATTTTACATAGGAAAAAAGATAAAGTATAAGTACTAAGCATTAAGCATTACTATTTTTACTGCAAGTTTACTTTTTATTGCAGAGATTTTTCATTATACATTATTTTTTTCGCTCTTGCTAAAAACCTATTTCTTGCATATGTTGTTCGTCCAAAGTTAATTGCAAATAAATTAGTAGATCGAGTTCGCCGATTAGGACATCTAATTGAAATTTCTGAAAGAAGTTTAGGAGAATCGATAAGGCCATGTAAAATTTTGTATAAAAATATCTGGTCGCGAATTTCCCTTCGTTTTTGAAGAGACTCTATATTGACTCTATATTGTTTTTTTTCATGATTTAATCAAACTTTCCGTTTTTTTCCGAAGTTTACGGGTTTTTTAAGAAATAAATAATGTCACTATCACTGTCACTCCTTTCATCTGTTTCAACTGTTTCTTCCTCAATGTAATCGATGTAGCCCTGTTGTACGTGTAAATTAGACCTAATATATACATTGATTTAGAGTTGAAATATAGAGCGGAAACTTTCATTGATTTTTTCCTAAAGAATCCGAAAAAAACGAGTCGTCTGGGAAAAAATCGGATTTTTTCCAGACTTTTTTAACGCTAGCATAAAGTAACCCATTTTAGCCGAGGCTATTCATTATACCAATATAGTAGTCGAAGATAAAATGGGTATTTATATGCCGGAGGTATACAATCTGTTTTTTACTTCGATTGTGAGGAAAATATTTGGTTTTAATTCACTTTAAATCGTTGAAAATTAACCATCCATGCTTGCTTATGCTTGGACACTATGGTTTTCCCCGCCGCCAGTCATATGCTTTCGGCAGAGGGGAACACCTCTCAATCATCAGTCTTATCTTTAAACAACGGCTATGACGAGGCTTTTCCCTAAATAATGCATAGGTACTCTTCAACAACAACTTTCAGCTAGTTTTAAAAGCATATACTAATAAAATATATTCACCCGTTGGTCATCACTTCTTCGTCATCTTCATTTTCTGCATCTTCTTCATCTGAACCTTGTTCACCATTGTCATCATCATCATCGGCGTCTTCCGTGTCCTACAAAATAAAATTGTCACCGTCATTAAGTTAGTACCGTCATGCACATTAAAAATATATAACTAAGCCATTTTAAATCGCGAATCAAATCACAATACATGTTTTGATTCCTGTTTTTAATTAGTTACACTACTATATATAAATTATAGTTATATTTATAATAAATAAGTAAATTAAACAAAACAAATATTTAAGAGCTCCCAGACAAAAAACGTGATGTTTTTGCTCGTCGCTTAATAATGATAAAGGCAATAGGTACTAATAGGTAGACGCTTGAAATTATCACAGAATATTGAATAGTATTATTCACTTTAAAAATTAAAATGAAATGAATATTGAAGGGGAACTCCAACAGACATTTTTTGCTGTTTGTATTTGCCAGTTTTTTCTTTTTTTGTCGCAATGTACGCACGGAGTTTTCTTTCTTCAATACCATATTGGTGGCATACTGGTGACAAAGTGACTTTTCAAGGGTTCCGTACCTCAAAAGGGAAAGACGGAACCCTTATACGTAGCATCACTTTGTTGTCCGCCCGTCCGTCCGTCCGTCTGTCTGTCAATACCCTTTATCTCGGGAACGCGTAGCGGTAGCAAGTTGAAATTAATACCACATACACAGGTCTGCGGTCCCTTGAAGGTGGGAAAAAACCAAACCTCTAAGTCAATCAAAAGATACGGCCGTTTATGTCGCATTTCCCATACATTTGCAATGGGAATCAAAATTAATAAGTTCCTTTCCGTTGACCTAGAATCACGAAGTTTAGCAAAAAGAAAGAGCTAACACAAGTACAGAAGATCCAAAAGCCGCACACTGAGGGTTCCGTGTCACCTGTATTTTAAAGTATCTAAGGTCATAAATGGGGGGGAAGGGAGGGGTCCTTCCGGAATCCTCGGTGGGCGAAGCCGACTCGCACTTGGCCGGTTTTTTTTTTAATAGCACGTAGTTGCCAGCAGAGTACAGCTCATCTGTCAACTATAACAGTACCATATGGATATTTGCATCTGTTTTTCTTGTTGGTCGCAAAAAATCAAACCCATTGATGGTAAGCGGTGACTAGCGTTGAAAATGCCGGAAAAAATCGAATGTTTTTTTCATTATTTAATCAAACTTTCGGTTTTTTTCCGAAGTTTTCGCGGTTTTTTAAGAAATAAATAATGTCACTATCACTGTCACTCCTTTCATCTGTTTCGATTGTTTCTTCCTCAATGTATTCGATGTAGCCATGTTGTAGGTGTGAATTAGACCTAATATGCATTGATTTAGAGTTGAAATATAGAGCGGAAACTTTCATTGATGTTTTCCCAAAAAATCCGAAAAAAACGAGTCGTCTGGGAAAAATGCGGATTTATTCCAGACTTTTTCAACGCTAAGGCCGTCCCCTATCCCAATGACCTCGGCGATTTGAGCTTTTTTCCCCTCCCGCTTCCTTTCCTCACCGGTTATACAATACGTCAATAAGCATAAGTCGTCACCTAGGAAGAGCTGCTTGTACTAGGACGCAACCCTATAAACTACTAGTGCCATCTTACACGATTGGCCCCCGTCGCCCGCGCAGGCATCTCGAGCTGGCGTTTTCGGAAAAATGCGTGTAATAGCTTTTTCTCGAAAAGTACAAAACCTATCCAAAAATCAGTAGATGCGTTTAAAGTAAACATAAATATATACTGCTTGTCTTAGTTTTTTGTACTTACGACGCATAATAAGAGAGTAGATACAGATTTAAGGTAGAAAAAAGGGTTCACGGTTATTTTTTTTTCTCTTGATGTATTATGTTTTTCGACAATTTAGTAGAACCAAATGTAGATCAAATACCTAGCTACATTATATATTTTTTTCAAGCGTTGTGTTTGGAGCTAACCAAAGCCTATTCACTTTAAAAACAGTGAAATATGCCGGGTAGCCCCTTAACGGACTTACCTCAGGGTCAACATGTTTGAGCAGCTCCGTGAGCACTCTCCTTGAAGCGATGCAGATGGGCGTGGCTTGTCCCAGACTCAGGTAAGCCAGGAACGGTCTCAGCATGATGACCAGGCTCTCCGGAGGGATGTCGCCGGATGATACCTGTTTAGAAAACAGAGAAAAATGTTATCATCTGAAAATGAGAGGATATACTTTGGTACCTTTGGTTTTTTCAGTCTCTTCTTTTTTGGGATTAGATAAATATTGGTCGAATGAGTCAAGAAATGTGTAAAAAAATATGGTGAAGAAATTCGGGACCATGGATAGTTTTCGTAGATCAGCTGGAACGATGGGCTGGTATCATGTCATGAATTTTTCCAATTGTTACAGACAATTTTGGTATTAGTTTTAGTAGGTTTTTTTTTATGCAATAGGGGGCAAACGAGCAAACGAATCGCCTGATGGTAAGCGATTAACGTCGTCCATGGACACCCGCAACACCAGAGGTGTCACAAGTAAGTCTGTTTACCTTCGAGATTTCTTCCAGATAACAGTCTGCGATGTGTATGACCAGGGAGTTGGCGTTGCGAGCGTACAGCGGTGTTTTGAGCGCCAGGATTCCTGCGAACAATGTCATGACATTAGATTAAATACTACTAAGGTCCGAGACCGAGATTACAGTGAGTTCTCGGCCGAGACCGAGACCGAGATTTTATAATATGTACGAAAAACGTGCATTTTCCACAAAAAGTCAAGATTAAACTGTTGTTTAATATAGCCATCACCAAAACACTACATTTACTGCCAATGCTTGAGAAAAATAGTTAAAACTTGCATTACATACGATAACACGGTACACTTTATAATTGCTTAGTATTTTAAGTTTTGAGTACCCGCCAAAATCGCAAAAGTGTCAAGACGGAAGGTTCGGCCAGTGCCTAGAATCTCGGCCCTTTTTGGCCGAGATCCGAGACCGAGATCTCGGCGTGAATTTTGGCCGAGACTTACGAGACCGAGATCTCGGTCGGACCTTAAATACTATCATTGACTTACAAACATAAATCAGAGCAATAGTATAAGAGAGAGAGTAGTAGTAGTAGTGTAGAGCATTGTGTATTAAGGGCGGTAAACAAGAAATTACGAACGAGTGTGAATCGAATTCTAGCAAGAGTTCGTAATTCTTGTACCACCCTTAATACATACAATGTTTTTCATCACATTTGCGAGAAAATAAAACTTTCTAAGCAGATAAAGAAACAATAATTATTAGCGGTAGTGTAGTTGCACAGTCCACAGTACTCCGGAGTGAGCGGCGATTAAGTCTAAGTATGCTTGCGTATAACATCACCATTTACGAGCAGGTGTGATGAAAAAACTTATACATTGAAAGAGATGTCATGTACTACAGAAAAAGTGACCAAGGTGAGCAGGGCTGGAATCGAACCAGCGGCCTCCTGAACTGTACAGAACAAAAACGTCAAAAAATGTGGGTCAGAATTACATTAGCAAACAGTTTTGCGTTGACGATGCTACAATACAATAAATGTTTCATACGAAAAAGAGCTTACTGACGCAAGCATTAAGTGTCAAATTCATACACAGAACTACCAACACTGTTAAAAGTATATAGGCTGTTGGCACTTAACGAAACGTCACGTTTCTAAACAAGACTATATGAAAAAGTGCCGCAACTGCGGTACTTTTAAGGAGTCATTTTTTCGGCTGATTGGGTATCCAGTTTTTATTCTATATCTATGAATACTATTAATACTAAAATCTATTCGTCAATATCGTCATCCATATTGGTAAATGGGTCGGTTAAAAATGGAACCATTTCGGCGCCAATTTTTTTTTATGCTATAGGTGGCAAACGAGCAAACGAATCGCCTGATGGTAAGCGATTAACGTCGTCCATGGACACCCGCAACACCAGAGGTGTCGCAAGTGCGTTGCCGGCCTTTAAGGTGGGAGTACGCTCTTTTCTTGAAGGTTTATCCGCCAGACAAGACTCACCATCGTTCCCGGCCAGCATGTCAGTGAACTGGCTGCAGGCCTCCTCGCTCCAGGAGCTGCGGTGCACGCAGCGGAGCGCCCCTCGGAGGTAGCGGCGCACCAGCTACCAATACAACGAAACGGGTGAACATCAAGTAATCACTTCCCAATTTTAGTTACATAGCTAAATGTAGTGTAGCCACAGTTCATACTCAGCTGCCATCAGCTGATACTTGATACCTATCTCCCATATATTTTACTACTTTACAAAACATTAGTTAACGATGCCATAAACCTTAACTTACTGTAATTTACTATACAATGGTTACTGACCAATACCATAACTTCCACTCGATTAAGCCTGTTAAAACTTTAGTATATAAGGCCAGCGCTTTCTACCAATATATTCAGTATTTACTCCACTCTTGTGTTATCATTATAACCCCTGAACTCCGAAGACTATACACACAGTGTGAAAAGTTTTGAGTCCCTGGAGGGAAAGTGCTTTAAATCCTTAAGTAAGCTTATTTTTACTAACACTATTGTACTTTCGGGTCGCGGTCGACCGATGTCAGGTGAGCTCGACACGACTGGCAATATGACATCATGTGATAATGCAATAATTTATTTCCGAAAAAAGTGAAATCGGCCCATGGAGATGTTTCTTATTTAAAATAAAACGGCTCAGTGACATTTTATTCAGCGTTTTAATCGAATTTATGAAAGGTTCGGTTTCGGTTTCGGCCAACATGTTTTGGTTGGACACAAATATTTTCCTTTTGAAATACAGAACCCACAAAAAAATAGATGTAATACTTACCATAAGGAACTTATCAATCCTATGCTGATCCAAGCCGAACCACTCCGTAGCCAGCATCTTGAAGCCCGCCTTGGCGAGCAGCATGGCATTGGTGAGCTGGTCTGTAGGGAACAGGTCTAGGATACCAGCGATACTCTCACAGAGGTCTTCCTGCAAAGAGATATAGTAAATTTATTTTTTATATACAACGACAATGGTAAATCATTATACGGCCCACCTGATGAGAAGCGGTCACCGTAGCCTACGGACGCCTGCAACTCCAGGGGTGTCACATACGCGTTGCCGACCATAGGCCCATACAAAATGTATGAAAAAATACGTTACGAAAGTGACCGAAAAGGGACACTCCTTTAATTTTTTTTAATCAATAGTATTTGTGACTCTGGTTATAAAAAACCCAAAACTCCCTATATTAAAAAAAAAGGAAATGGCACACTTTTTTGGAAAATATCCATACACCAGATAATACGATAATTTTGTACAAGAACAGTGTACATACAAAATGTGTTTTTAAAAAATGGTTGCCTGTAAAGTCGGTTTTACGGGCGAAGATTTTACGTGACAACGTCTTTTTCTCGGCAGAATATTTATTGATATGAATATAATTAAATTGCACAATAGGAACTTACTTAACACTATCAACGTTCGAGAAAGACAGAGACACAAGCATGCGCCGATTCAATGCGCCTAATTCTCTAGTGCTGCGCGCGCGGCAGACCGATCATAGTTGAGTGGGAGAGAGACGCAAGGCATTCGGCGGGCCTCTCTCTCGTTCGGTGACTCATCGTAACGTTACCGAGCGTTACACTTTTTCATAAGTGACTCCCAGCCGCAACCTAATTTAAGACGTTGTCACGTCAAAAGGAAATTTTCGTAAACTTATTATGAAACACATGAAAATTGTACATACATGGAAAAGCATACAAATTAATACCTGAACGAGAGGTTTGTCTGACATCCACATGGCATAGAATAGACCTTTCCACACTCTTGTGAAGTCATCATCCTTGAATTCTGAAACAAAAGAAATTTTCAATATTAGTAAGTAAGTAAGTAAGTAAGTAAGTAATCATTTATTTGTATAACACAGGTGATACAAAGGGTGTCAATATACATATAGAAGGAACTCTGTGTTATGCCTATTGGCGTACAAAATTTCAAATTTGCGACTTAAATATTACAGAATGTATCTCAAAATTACACAATTAAATTACATAACTAAATTACGGCTTAAATAATACAGAATGTATGTCAAAATTACATAATTAAATTACGAAGTAAATCATACAGAATAATACAGAATGTAGTCAATATAAAGAATTAAGTCAATATAAATTTGCAATTAAATGTCATTTAAAAAATCATTTATGGAGTAATAACATTTATTAATAAGATAAGATTTTAAGTGCTTCTTAAACTGGAAATTATTTTTAATTTTTATTTCGTCTGGAATTTTATTAAATTAAGTATTTTAGTATTGAAAGAAAAATGGAAAAATTTGCCACATGGAGCGGGTTTCGAACTCATGACCTCTCTGAGCACCGGTCAGATTGCTCTGGCAATTGAGCTATCAACGCCCAATGAACCCCGGCGAATTTCCACTATTTTTTACATTTACTTATACGCATTAGGGAGACACGTAGCCACATTTTACCAGTTAAACACTTTTATGGCATCAATGTTCTAAAACGTTTTAGAAATCATTGATAACAATCCGCTACCCCAGTAAATTATTTTTGTTTTAAGTAGTCTGCAAACAAAATTTTCAATTTTATTAAAAGGTGTTCAGAGAGGTTGTGACTTTGCATCCCACTCGATGCGGGGAATTCTGGCATTTCTCTTTCGATTATTATATTGTAAATTTTGTGCACAGACATCTCTGCTTTATACAAAATTCATTTATGCAAGGGAAATTTATACAATTTGCTACAATATGCATATATTTTTTTTTTCAATTGAGTCGCTTAATTTCAAACTCGGGTAAATCCATCTGCTCAGATTATGCGATTTTGGTATTAAGAAAAGGTAATAAGGTAGATATTTGCTGAGAGGGTCAATGGATTTACCCGAGCTTGAAGTTAAGCAACACAATTGTTGTATATTTCTGCTTTCAACCTCCATGTAAGTTGAAAAATTTAAACACTTACTCCCAAGCCCTGTAATTTTTTTGTCTTTTTTTTATATTATTGGACAATCTTACACAAATCGACAAATAAATGCCCTAACCAGGATTCGAACCCGGGACCTCCTGCTTCGTAGGCAGGGACACTACCAAATAGGCTAGGGGGCCGTTAAATTGTTAGGAAGGAGGTACATATTGGGGAGGAAAGTACATGATAGTAGTTCTGTAATTCACTGGCAGTAGTTCTGTATTTCACAGCACACCTCTTCATATATTTCGATTTCAAATAGTTTTAACGTAATACACGATTTATTTTAGACGTGAATTCCAATACTTATCTTTTATTTTGTTTTTGAGGTTATTTTACCCCGTGTCAAACTATCACGAGTATCACATAAAATCGCTTCAAAATTCAATGAAATGTTTAGAAATCTTAACAAGCATACCGTAATTCTTCTCAAAACAGCTAACGAGCCATTTTTTAAGCGCTCTGAGCACTCGATCGCGCGTTTTCTTCTCATTTCCAGAAAGTAATCTGGCAAATTTGATTTCTTGCGCGACCACCAGTACTTGCTGTTTTTTTGATTTATCAATAGGTTTTTTCTTGATTTTCCGTTTTTTGTCGTTACTTTTATCGGCGACTCTCATTTTTATTGATGAATCTGTTGAATTGTTTGGTCAGACGTGTGCGAATCTCCAAATTTGCTGAATGCGTCGTGGTTTATTGCGTGACATTGACAGATGGATAATGTTGCCAGTTGCAATTCAAAAGCGAACGAGTTTCTGCGCGGTTACATTACACGGCATGAGAAGAATTCAAAAAGGCTAGAGCATCAAAAACAAACATGAAACGCTTAATTTGACAAAAAAAGGGATGGTCGCGGGTTCGAGCTTCTCGGCGCTCAATAGTCTTAATTATTCTGGTTAGGAAAAAAAGACAAAAAGAGGGAAAGTTCATCCTGATATTCCTGATGAACAATGAGGAACATTATTAAATTAAGATTTGTCTCAACGGTCGTTTCATCGCGACAGATTAGTCTCAACGGTCGCTCGGCTAACATTTCATCAAATTGTTGAAACGGCCTCTGCGTGTTGGCTCCCGCTCCGCGTACGTCTCCCAAAGATCCGGATGGTCCGGTGATGGGAGGATGTGACTAACTAAGATATTTTATAATGATTTTTAATATTAATAATTTAATTTCTTATCTAATAGTAGTTTATGCAACAGTGATATAATAAGAGTTTTATAAACCAATTAGGAGCTGTTGCATACGCTAGTTTTTCTGCGACAGGTAAAATAGCGAAAAAAGCAAAATCTCGAAAGGTGGCAGAATGTGGAAGATGTGCGCTAATGAAATTATAAAAAAAAGAACAGTGCTCATACATTGTATGAAAATCCGTAGGAGCAGTGTTCTTACGGAATACCATAGACAGCGTTATAATGTATATTTTTTAAATATCGCTGTCAGTCATCTGATTGACAGATAGAAGTGCTAGAGTAGAAAAAAGGATTTAATAAAACATCCAACTAAAATGTAATAATATATTTCAATATATATAAAGAATAACAATATAATCAATATAATTATCAGGCACATTATACAGCATTATTTCAATATATTAGACCGTTATTTATTTCTATGTAAAACATTAACTTAATCTATAAATCTCTTTAATTAACATGGAATGTTCTTGCAGACACAAAATCAAGATATTTGTGAAATTCATTTAAAAAAACACGCTTGTGATTTCCCTATCTACTTTTTGAAATAAATACTTTAATACATAACAAATTTGTAACTAACTAATTAATATCCAGTATTTTCCAAATTCAAAAACATTAACTAAAACTATATGTAGCGCATAGCCAACACAAAAAGTAAAAAAACGCACGTAGGGTTCCGTAACAATAAAAAACGATTTTAAGCTAACATGGTCATTTGCATTATAACTAATATTTAAAACGGGATAATTACCATGTATTTTTGTTTTATTGAGCACCCGATATTTCGACATTGTTGCAAGCGCCATATTCATTAAGTAAACTGACGAGCTGCGAGTTTTTAGTTGTGATCTACCCACACGCCATAGCGATCTACCCTCTTACGGGTTCGCTTATTTTGTGTTGTCACTGGCACTACTACCGTCCGCTGTCTCACTTGAAACTCGATCACGTTCACGACACACCACACTTACAGTGTCGAAATATCGGGTGCTCAACAAAACAAACATACATGGTAATTATCCTGTTTTAAGTATTAGTTATAATCGGTAAAAAATCTGCAAAAATAACACGTTTGTTGCCCCTTAAGTATTTGTTTTATTTGAATTTAATTATTTATTTTTAAAGTGAATATATAACAAAATATTCTGTGAATATTTCAATCGTCTACCTGTTGCCGTTATCAATATTGAGCAAAAACGAGAAAAATGCCACTTTTAATATTTATTTCATTGTCTTTTAGTATTTGTTGCTATAGCGGCAACAGAAATACATCATCTGTGAAATATTTGAACTGTCTAACTATCACGGTTCATGAGATACAGCCTGGGCCTATACCACGAAAATCGAACGATTGCGGATTTGTATCTCCATCTCTGTCACGCTTGCGTATTGGAGTGACAAAGAGGTTTTCCCGTCAATGCCAATTTTCGATGTTCATGGTAGGCGTGCTAGTGATGAACTAGCAGCGGAGTCTTAGAAATGGGGTTTCACCCGTTGGTCACGGAACCCTAATTCATCAAATCATTTATTGTAAATAATAAATGATTTGAGTCATGGTTTACGCAAGGCCGTAGTTACACCGCGCTGACAATTGTTATAATTCCTAAAATGACTGTTACTGGGGTTTCGGGCGTCCATAGGCTACGGAAGCCGCACACAATCGGGCGTGCTTGTTTGCCACCACATTGATTTTAAATTTTGACGCTGTCTGTCCGACGATGACTGCCCGATGCAGTCGAAACATGTCACGCCTATTGTGATAAAAATACGTGAGTGTTAACTGTTAACCGTTGCAATTTAATGTCAGTATGACATATAGTTTAAATATGACAAAATAGATTTTTTAAATGTAATCGTCATGTGTCAATCAATATGTAAAGTTTATGTGAAGATTTTATGACAATTGTCACGAGGAACAAATTGATATATTGATATATCGCGAAACGTCTGGTTGATGTAACTGGTGACCGAAGAGCTGGTGGCTTCCTCGCAACCTATCAGCATTGCGATACAACGAGGAAATGCCGCCAACATCCTAGGTACAATGCCTCAAGGACCTATTTTAGATTTAAGGTAGGTAGTTAGGTAATAAGTTCCACTTACTGTATATATTTCGAAAATAAATGTTTTTTTTTTTAATTGATATGAACTTGGTAACATTTGTCGAGTTTCTTGTGACAATTGTCAAGAGCTAGAAGTAATACTTTTAGTGATAATGATATTTTTATTTATAAATGACATTCTGACAAACAAGCGTACGGCCCGCAAAATAGTAAGCAGCGTCCGTAGCCCATGGCCGCCTGCAACAAGTAAAAATGGTGCTAACTGTCACCCTGGTGAAATAGGGGTAACATATGCAAGTTTTCATCACACGCTCGGTAATGGTGTTATAACGCGCAGGCGTATAGAGCGGTTAGAGCCGATTTAGTCCCCTCGGGAGTTATGGATTTTAGTACAATATAACTCCCGAGGGAGTTATGAGTTTAGTTTTACAATATCGTACGTCATTTCACTTCAGACTAAGGAGGTTTTGCGTCAGCTAACGCTTATTTCAAATCTTCTAACTTGGCTATAAACCAACTTTACTGTGTATTCAACTTTAATAAATAGATTCATTTGTATATTTGTTTTTTCCCTTAAAAGTGTGATGAAAAACATTGTATGCATCACGGCCGGTAAGAGGATTACAAACTCGAGTCATTAAAAGCCCTCCGCCTGCTGCGTCGGGCTTCTAACCGACTGTCGTTGGTAACTCTGTACTTACCTCCCTAGATGCACAATGTACTATTAATCTTCATCACCAAATAATGATAGAGGGTCAACAAAGACTGGTTCCGCTGGTTTGGGTTCCTTGGTTTCCAGGACCACTGGTTCTTTATAGGTCTTGGTTGGGACCACTTCGGGCTTAGTCTCTGAAAAAAAGGATTCAAAATAATTATAAAAAAACATATAATTAAACCTTCGTGAGTCATACTGATATTAAATTGCAGCGGTTAGCACTCACGTATTTTTATCACAATAGGCGTGACATGTTTCGACTGCATCGGGCAGTCATCGTCGGACAGACAGTTTGCGTCGGGCAGCAATGCCCGGGACGCAAAGGTGACAACACCACCCTGTCTGTCCGACGATGACTGCCCAATACAGTCGAAATATGTCACGCCTATTGTGATAAAAATACGTGAGTGCTAACCGCTGCAATTTAATATTTAAAAACCGGCCATTTGCGTGCCGGACCACGCATAATTGAGTGTCCGTTCCGAAATACGAAGAAAAAATTGTGCAAGCAAAAAGACGTAACTGCCTTCGCCATGTGGAGGCACTTACGTCCTTTTGTAATAAATACATTTTTAGCAAAAACTCAAAAACGGCTTGATCAAATATGTTCAAAATAATTTTCGCGGTAAGTTTGCCTGGTAACCCATCTTCCTGATTTTTTTCACATTTTTAGAGCTCCCGTTCAAAAGTTAGAGGGGGGGGGGGGGACACTTTTTCATTACCTACCGAACCTTTACTTATTTAGTTACATTACTTATTTTATTTTATTTTTATTTTATTTAATCAAACATAATTTATACAGTATAACAGAATAGACCAAATAACTGTACAATTCAGACTTAGATACTAGAGTAGGTACAAAAGACAACACTTTACAAATACAGTTTTATAAAACAGCACTGCCGTCCATCATCTCGCAATACTTCAGACAGATTATGGATATGGATTATGGAGGGCACTCCATTTTAATATATAGTGTGTTTGTTTGTTTGTCCGTCTTTCACGGCAAAACGGATACGAATTGACGTGTTTTTAAGTGGAGGGATGAAGCACTCTCCATCCCTTCCAACTATCCCCAGTCCAGCGTTTTGTCTCTTTCTAACGCGAGCGAAACCACGGGCAAAAGCTAGTTTATATTATAATTATAACATTATTGAGTAGCCCTGAGATTTCAGGTTTTGTCCAATGGTTGAGGCCACTATGTGCCCTTACAGAAACAAGACAAATTACAATCGATTCGACTTCACACAGGTGTTAGGTATTATATCAAATGGTATGCTCACCTTTTAAAGATTTAGTTCCGAACAAATCGTCATCATGATCATCATCCCCAAACAAACTCTTATCCTTATTAGCCATCAGTTTCGTTTTACTCTTAAAAAGATCATCTTCGTCACTCAGATCATCTAAAATCGACTTTTTAGCCTTTTCTTTAACAATTTTCTCTGTTTCTTTGACTTCGACTGGTTTTTCTTTAACAGTAATTTCTTCTGATATATTTTCTTCTACATTTGCTGGGAAATCTTCAAATATATTATGTGTGGTTACTGTTTTATTGTAAACTTTACCTAACGTTCCTATGCCTTTAGTTCTAAAAAGATCTTCATCTGAAGTTACATCTGTTTTTATATTATCTGATGTTATATTTGTTTTTCCTTTCGTTTTTGTGTTAAATAAATCATCGTCATCTGAATTTGAAAACAGACTTTGTTCTTTTACTATATTGGTTTTATTTTTTGGAGCAGTTCTAAAAAGTTCCTCATCAGAATCATGATTAGACTCATCAATTGTGTTTACTGTTTTCTTAATCGGTCTAAATAATTCATCATCATCATCTGAATCTAAGAATGATTTGCTTTCCAATTTAGTCACATTCTTACTTTTCACTTCAATTATCTTTGCACTTTCACCATCTGCTTTCTCTTCATTTGCAACTGCATCCAGATCATCCTTTGATAGATCTTTCGCTATACTTTCTTTCTTAATGAAGTCATCAATTTCATTTGAATCAAATGACGATTTATTTACGAAAGTAGGTTGTATAAGCTTTTCTTCATTTGTTAAAACATCACCGTGATCATAAGTTTTCTGTACAGGTTTCTTAAATAACTCTTCATCAGAATCGACTATGTTAAGATTCCTTTTCGCGGGTTGTTCATCTGTTTTTGTACCAAATATGTCGTCATCATTCAAGATATATA
Organism: Lathronympha strigana; assembly: GCA_949128165.1. Classification (NCBI taxonomy): domain Eukaryota; kingdom Metazoa; phylum Arthropoda; class Insecta; order Lepidoptera; family Tortricidae; genus Lathronympha; species Lathronympha strigana. The sequence continues at coordinate 8,684,665 of OX421928.1, read as the reverse complement.
CAGTTTTAACTACTTTCTCTTTTTGTTCCTTAGTGCTGTTATCGTTAGAACTGTCCAGGCTAGAGTCAGTTAAATCTATGGCAGATTTCCTTACAGCTTCTCTTCTAGCCCTCCTAGTCGATGGTCGTCTTTTAACTTGTATTTTTGCTCTTTCCTTTGATAATTTATTATCTAATACTTCAGGGTCATCAAAACTGATAGATTTTACCATTTTTGGTTCGATTTTATTAGATTTGTGTAATTCTGCATCGCTAGCTGTATTGTCTTGTTCGACTTCGGTATTTTCGACTTGTTTCTTTTTAGGAGACGCACCGGGCAAGAGCGAGTTGACATTAATGTTGATATTCATAGGTTTTAGTTTACCAATCTTTTTAGGTTCTTTCGATGTATTATCTGTTGTATCTTGAGTTACATCATCGCTTTTTTCAAAAGATTTGCTAATTATTTCAGTCTGAGTCAGTTTTGGTGGAATACTATCAGTTCTACCTAACGGAGGCACATCTGTTCTTTGAGATGTTTTCACAACTTCTTCTTTTTTACTAGGCTTTTGAGTAAAATCGATGTCAATGGCAGGAGGCTCATCATTGAAAATACCAAATCTTTCCTCGCTAGGACTAAACTCTGGTACCTCATCAGTTATGACGTCATTTTTCTTGAAAAACAGAGCCTCATCGTCGGAATCATCATCGAATAGCGCGTTAACGTTTTTAGACTTTTTAGGCTCCTTTGGTTTTTCGAAAACCGGTGGCACGTCGTCAAAAATGTCAGTAAATATATCATTTCCGCCAGGGGGGCTCGAAAACAAATCTGCGGTCTGTGATTCAGTTGTTTGTACATTTTGTTTAACATTCTCAGTGTTTTTAGGTATTTTTGGTTTACTTCTAAACAAATCGTCATCAGAGTCGTTAAACATATCTGGTGTTTGGGTTTTCTCCGGCATTTTCTCCACATCTGCTCCTATCCTTGTAGTTCTTAGTATATTTTCAGTATTATGTATTTGTTCATTTGGTTTATTAAATATGTCATCACTAATTTGGGGTTTGCTATCTTTATTCTGTAAATCATCAGTAAAATCCTCAGTTTTCTTCTTATTGACAACAATAGGTTCAGTTGTATCTTCATCGTCGAAACTGTCATGGCTGGCTTCTGTCATTGATTCTGTTTGAGATTCAATAGGAGGCATATCATTGTCAGTGTAATTATTTATATTATCATTTACTGTAGGCAGTACTGTAGATTTAGTGGTTTCAAACACACTCTTTATTTCATCACGCTTAACATTAACAGAATTAACAATTTCTGTGTTTTCCGTTTGTTTCTCAGATTGTTTTACTGTAGTTACAATCTTATTATTAGTGCTAGGAACTATACTGTTATCCTCACTGGTTTTAACTGATTTTGCTTCATTAACCTTAGTATCTTTGAATAGTTCGTCGTCAGAATCAAACAACGCCTGTTTACTAAGTTGAGCAGTTTTGCCAATAATTTTAGGTTCAATTTTCGGTTTAGTATTACTTTTGCCAAATAATCCTTCGTTTTTATCGTCATTTAGAAAATCATCTTTAACTTCATTTTCAATAGGGTTTGATTCTTTATTTGCAGTTCGTTTAACATCTTTAGTATTCGTAAAAAGTCCATCATCACTATCTGAATCAAAAATGCTTTTTGTTCTAATTTCTTTAATAACTTTACTTTCTTTTTTAACTTCACTTTTCTCAAATTTTTTATCAGTAAACAAACTAGACTTTTCATTGTTTTTAATATTTTCCACTTTTTGTGTAGCATCAGTAAACAAATCAGATTTTTCACTAACTTTTGTAGTATCTTTTTTAACTGATGACACGTCAGCGAATAAATCATCATCATCACTGAACAGAGTCTTATCCTTAGCAGTTGGTTTCGCAACTACAATATCACTAGAAAATATATCATCTATATCATCAAATATATCACTAAATATATCCTTCTTTTTAGCTTCATTCTTCATTTCTTTCGGTTTAACATTTGGTTTAACTTCAGATTTCTTTTTATTAAGTTTCTCAGATTTAGCGAAGAGGTCATCGAATATGTCTCTCTCTTTCTTTTCTGGTTCTTTCACAGCTTTGACTTGGACCTCTTCTGTGTTGCTTTCGTCACCGGAAGTGGAGGCTTTCCGGCAGTTTCGTTTCAAGATGGCAGCCCCTATGCTTTCGGCGTGCTTGTTCGTACCGAATAAGGATATGCCGCCTACCGGTTTCTGTAATAACCGAAAAATTAATTAAAAAAAAGTTAAATACAAAATGTCATTAATGTTAGTTTTATTGAACGAGCCAAATTCACGCGCCGCGGGTTCCATGCTTGAACCATCTAAAATACACATTTTAACTGAGAAAATACATTGTAACATTCAAATGGATGCAGGAAGCTGTGAAAGTAATAGCCAACCAGATTGACTTCAACAGTAACTAACTATATCCATCCCTCTTTTGGGAGTGGCGGTACTAGGGAAAAGAAAAAGACATTATGATTTTCTCTAACTATGCACGAATGAAGATAAGCTGGCCAAAATATATCATTTAATTTTGGACCAATTCAATATTGTTGATACATCTGTAGAAAAAATAAAATCGAACAAACAATTAAAATATAATTTTGTATGAAGAGACGTCTGCGAACGAAATTTTCAGATTGCTCTCTGACCGGTGTTCAAAAAGTTTGTGAATCCTGCTCTAGGCGGGAAATTAAAAAAAAAAATCTTTCAATTATACAATTTATCGTTATGAAACATTAATAAAGAAAAATAAATGGCTTACTTTAATATTGTCTTCTACTTGTTCTTTAACGACTGTTCTCGGTGTTTCTGGTACTTCCGAATCAGAATCTTCAGAGAATAAAGGAGGTTTGTTTTGGTTTGTCTGTACCTAAAATAGAAAAAATAATAAATAGAATAGAAAAAGTAATATTTCGCCAAATATTTATATTTGATACAAAAGTTTCGTCACCACCTTTTTTCCATTGTATCCTTTTTAAGCAAAAAAAGTTTGTTCAGTTTGTAACTAACAAAAATCCACTAACTATAAATTTAAACGGGGCTTAATCGTGTAAAACATTGAAAATGAACCTCTGACGTTTCAAGGGCGACATTGTCCCCGTGGTCCCGGAGAAAGACTGGCTGGGGTTGACATCAACATCTTCTATCCGCGCGGGTTTTACATTTTTTGTTTATTTTAGCCTCAGGAATACGCTGTTAAAATCTCTCGCAATGCTCACGGGCACCGTGTATATAAAATATACATACATATAAATTCTTAAATACATAGAAAACATCCATAACTCAGGAACATCCATAAACACAAAATGCCCTGATCCTCGAACCCGGGACCTCCTGCTTCGTAGGCAGAGTCACTACCGACTAGGCTAGGAGGAATTACCTTTGGCGTCCCAAATAAGGCCTCTTCCAACCCACTCGGCCTTGAGCTAAAGTCAAACAGATCCTCAACCTTATTGCTATTGGCTTTAGGTTGAGTTTTGTGCAGCTCCGCGAATATGTCGTCGTCACTCGACTGCTCATCCAGTGGTGGGGGTTCGTCCGGGAAAATGGTTGCTAAAAAAAAGAAGTCAATTCAACTATTTGTTGAAACAAAACAAATTATATATTTTGATTTGTTACTAAATTTCTTTACCAAGTTAGTGACAACTATGACATATCAATGTCATGTAGAATACTCATACTCCGTTTACACACATGCAAATCCCATATGAGATAATTAAATTGGTAGTTATTTTCTAAATGGAGCTAATTAGAATACCGGTGTCTTTGAGAAATTAATTTAGTTTAAACAAAAGAATGCATCCTTGAATTTAAAGCAATTCATTGAAATTACACACTTTAGAACGGATTAATCGCGCTTATTAACACCATGACCCTACGTTTCGAGCCCTTCACAGCACCCGTTTTTACAGGGTTAAGATGATGATCATCATGAGTCATCATTATAATACCAGTGTCTTTGAGAAATTAACTTAATTTAAACTAAAGAATGCACCCTTGAATTTAAAGCAATCAAAAATACGTTGTATTTCGGTTTGTAAGTTCTAGGTCATTTGGCTTATAAACCGCGGGTGGCGAGGCGAAACAGTCCGCCCGCCCGGGTCCTCGCGCACGTTACTCGACGCTTGATAATGGGATCCTAAGATGTCCGAAACATGTCGCGCGTATGACGAAAAGTACGTAGTATTATCCGTAATTTTTTATAATATTAATATGTCTTACGATAGTTAAATTCCATAGTAAATATGTTTAAGAGCTTACTAGCTAACGGCTCCTGCGGTTTGTACAGCTTCCGGGGGACTGCTTTCGGTTGAGTGGACACCGGTTCCCTTTCCGGTATCTGCAAAACATATAAAAAAGAAGTATATCATCGTGTATTTCATATGAGGATTTAAAGATAAACAAATAAGTGGTTAAGTGCGAGTCTCTCTGTTTCTTTTTGGTCCAGTGGTTGACTGGTAGAGAATGTACTAAGAATGCCCTCGCAAAGTCCGCCGTTTGTACTTATTATGTGCTAAAAGTTTAAATAAACAAAACAAAACTCTTGAATTCTTCTTCCTAGCGTTTTCCCGGCTGGTCCGCTTTGGCAACTAATCCCAAGATATGGCGTAGGCGCTAGTTTTACGAAAGTGACTGTTATCTGACCTGAGAGGGTAAACCAGGATTATTGGAATTAATCCGGTCCCCTCACCCTGTTTTCGTTCACCGAAAAGCGATTCATATAAATATCAAATTACATTTTCATACATAAGTTACCAAAAACATATTGCCTTAGGCCAAAACTGATCTAATTAAATTATTTAAATTGCAATAATATAAAATTGTATTAAAGTTAGGACGCTAGTACGCTAAAGGATGAGGTTATGCGTTACAATTGGGTGCCGTGACCAGGATACATGCTCATAAATAAGTTTTATCGCTGACTGTGTGTTGCTTTCCACCGTGAACATAAACTAATTAAGGCAATTCTAAGAGACCTAAACACCGTGGGGTTTGGTTGTTTCATCAGAGAAGAGGCCACCTCCAGTCTCCATCATCCAATCAGCTCGATGGTACCACAACATCGTATTGTCATCCAATCTAAATAAATCAATAATCAGAGACAGTCTCACAGACCGAGACAGCAACAAACGTACCTTAATATCTCCCCCTAGCCTCCTGGCCAGGTCTGCCGCCACGGCAGCAGGGGACGGACGTACGGGGGAGACAGAGATGGGCGCTTCGGATTGCAGGGACAGCGTACTGGTGGAAATCTGAAAAGGATCAAAAGGGTGTGTCATAATGTTACCAGGGCCCGTAATGTTCATGCCGATGACAGACAAATGATGTCAAGCTTCATACATCATGTTTTAGGTTTTACGTACAATATATTATGCAGATATTATACAGGGTGTAACAAAAGTTTATGTTTAGTTAAATATACAAACTTTCAAAATTCGAAAAAAAAAAATACTATGGCTGATAGAAAATGCAACTATCTCCATACAAAGTTATTCTTGTTTCGGATTTCGAATTTTTTCCACTTCATCGCACTCAGGGTCATTGACCTTCCCAGCTGTTGCAGTTTTCAGTATCGTTCGGGGCTTTTGTTACATCCTTTATAGTTCAGCACAGAATAGTTCATAAAAACTGATATTTATCTCAATTATCTCTCATAAAAAAGAAAAAAAACATTAAAAACAGTTTTGACAACTACGCTAAAACAATTGACGCTCGGCCCCTTCCCCTCCGCGCAGACGCTAGGTTTGCCTACAATTAGAAATATTACATAATATGGCCCCGGCGCCAAAGGCCAACATTTTTTAACGGTAATCTAAGGTTTTCTGGAAGAGATCGCTTTGTAGCGACAAGACCACCTGTTGTTGTTTAACTCTTTTTTCTTTTTTTCTTTTTATGTTGTATTTTTCTTTCTGTTATGCACAATAAAGAATTTTTATTGTTACCGTCCTATCTGGCATGTAGTGTTCCACGGGCCTCTCTTCCTCAGATTCTGAAAACTGTTCCACCTCCTCCACTTTGGACGTGGAGCTGTCTGAGTCACTCTCATCTTGGATTAAACCTGAAACATCATAAAGATAGTACATACATACATACAGTTTGAGTCTTCAGAGATACATTTTACTGTCAGAGTCACTCTCATCTTGGATTAAACCTGAAACATCATAAAGATAGTACATACAGTTAGTTTGAACCTTCACAGATTTTTTTTACGGCCCTTAAACAATGGCCTTTGTATATTTTTTGTAACCGCTACCGCCGCGTGCTGGGCGACAATAAAGTTTAAAAGCAACTGTAGCGTCATAGTACTGAGGTACAAATTCAGGTAATATTAACGGGCATTTAAAAAAAAAGTGCACCATTTTAAAGAAAAGAGAGGTATGGACACAGCGGATGCATATCGTTTAGTGTGGTAGGGCACAGCACAACGAATGTCGTCTCGCTCAAATCTGGAGCAGAGCCCATCTGGGGAAGTACCTCCACCTTACAGAAAACCGCAGTTTAATAGCACTAGACCCTACTCATAGTGTTGTGTTTCTGTTGGTGAGTAAGGTCGCCATAGCTCCAAGAGGATTCACTGTGTTGACAGCTGGGGACCCTTGGAGCAAAGCATGCCCCTTTAGCTGTCAACAGCGAATCCTCCTTTTTTTTAAGAGTCGGCAACGCGCATGTAACACCCCTGGAGTTGCAGGCGTCCATAGGCTACGGTGACCTCTTACCATCAGGCGGGCCATATGCTTAATTGTCACCGTCGTAGTATAAAAAAAATGGAGCTATATATAAAGTTTAACATTTAAAACTTTCGCGATTTAAACACATATTTAAACATAATTATTAAACGGGTCTAACGCGAAATAATTTGTTTACCTTATTTACCGACGTTTCGACACAGGTTTCACTGGTCATGGTCGCGGCTGACTGATGTCCCAGCAAAATGTCAAAACAGAGACTTGTGTAACTACCCAACGAAAAGTCTATGTAGAAATTTGGGGTAAACACACAATTTTTAAACTACCCACAAACCCTCAAGTAACATGACTACAGCGGAGCGTCAAGCATTGAAGGCCCTTCGCAATAATGAAAACCTGTTAGTCTTAAAAGCTGATAAGGGTAATGCTACTGTGGTTATGGACAGTTCGGAGTATGATGGCAAAATAAAAGCGCTACTGGCTGATAAGAAGGTCTATAAGCCGGTTAATTATAATCCAACTGCTAGGGTAGCCCGTCGTCTACGAAACCTCATCAAAGACCACGAAGATCTTTTTGAAGAGGATGAATATAATCGTTTATATAGACCGAAATCAGTCCAACCACCCAAGCTATATGGACTGCCAAAGGTGCATAAGCCCAATGTGCCATTGCGACCAATTGTGAGTCAGATCAGCTCGCCATCCTATGATCTCGCAAAACATGTAGCAAGCGTGCTCCAACGACTGGTAGGACAGACCTCATCCTATGTAAAAGATTCTCGCCATTTCATTGATATTGTCAAAGGCGTAAGACTGGAACCAGATGAGATTATGGTGAGTTTTGATGTGGAATCTTTGTTCACCAACGTTCCATTAACAGAATGTCTGAGCATTATCAAAATGAAACTACAGGAATGTAACATATCCGAAAAGTATGTCACTTTACTGGAGCACTGTTTGGAGGGAAATTATTTCCTATACAAAGGCCAGTATTTCCTCCAGGTGGATGGGGTTGCGATGGGTAGTCCGGTTGCTCCAGTAATTGCTAACATCTGGATGGAGCATTTTGAGGAATTAGCACTCAAGTCGGGACCTAACGTAATCATGATGTGGAAAAGGTATGTAGACGATGTTTTCTGTATTTTGAAAGGAGATTACGTCACCGTCAAAAATTACTCCGAGCACTTGAACTCCATCCACTCAAAGATTAAGGTCACATATGAAACAGAAAGTGACAGGACCTTACCTTTTCTGGATGTCAAGCTAAGGGTGAATTCGGACGGCACTTTGGCGCACTCGGTGTACAGAAAGCCTACGCATACCGATAGGTACTTGCAAGCATCCTCTCATCATCACCCAAGGCACCTACAATCCGTGGTCACGTCCTTGGTGAACAGGGCACATGACTTATGTGACGATGAACACTTGGACGGTGAACTAGCCCATGTCCGATGTGTGTTAGAGAGGAATGGATACCGTGGGAGGATGAATCGCAGGCCGAAGAGAACGGAAAGACATCCAGAGGTCAACAGACAGCCAGCGTTCTTGCCGTATGTGAAAGGAGTAACGGACAAAATTGGAACAGTACTTAAGAAATTCTCCATCAAGACTGTATACAAGCCGTTATTCAAAGTAGCAGATCTTTTACGCAGTCCAAAAGATGTCATTCCATACCAAAACCCGGGCGTGTACAAAATAGAATGCAGTTGCGGAAGTGTGTACATTGGCCAAACTAAACGGAGCGTGCAAGAGAGGGTGAAGGAGCACATAGCAGCAGTTAAAAACCGCCAAGTACACAAATCCGCGATCGCCGAACATCTTCTTACATCTGGCGTAAATCACTGGATTGAACTCCATAAACCAAAAATTGTCTCCACTGAACGCCATTATTATCCTCGAGTAGTTCGAGAGGCAATTGAAATCAAGAAACACCCTAGAAATTTTAATAGGGAGGATGGTTTTAACTTATCACCAACTTGGGGACCAGTGATCCAGAAGTTGCAGCCACGGGATATATCTTCGGATGTACGCGGGGATATTGTGAGTGTCGTGTGTCGGACTATTGACAATAATTAACATATGTTTTGTGGGTAGTTTAAAAATTGTGTGTTTACCCCAAATTTCTACATAGACTTTTCGTTGGGTAGTTACACAAGTCTCTGTTTTGACATTTTGCTGGGACATCAGTCAGCCGCGACCATGACCAGTGAAACCTGTGTCGAAACGTCGGTAAATAAGGTAAACAAATTATTTCGCGTTAGACCCGTTTAATAATTATGTTTAAATATATATAAAGTTACCTGCATGCCACTTGTTCTTCCATGCCTGTGAGCCTATGATGAAGGGCAGGGGTCTTTCAGCATATAAGTCCTTGGGTTTTAGCACCAGCCTGCAAATATCATATCCTGGTCACGGCACCAAAATGTAACAGCGCCCTTTTTTCATAGTTAGTTGTTTTGCAAATTGGACGAAAAATCCATTAGTTTCAATTTTTTACATTAATCAATTTTAATTAGACAGTTACCAAATAGATACAGGAGTCCATTTGGAGTCTGTTTATGTTTTGGCCTCGAGAGATATTGTTTTTTTTTCAATCTTTGACTGTATATGTAAATGGATTCGAACTCACGACCTCTCTGAACACCGGTCATATAGAGGTCGTGGGTTCGAATCCATTTTTCATTCAATTATAAAATTGTAAATTTCGTTCGCAGACGTCTCTGCTTAATACAAAATTAATTTGGTATATGTATTAGTTTAGTCAAACACTAACTCCTTCAAGATCTAAACTTAAGAGTTTCATTTTCATTAGTAAGTTACATACGCACATATAATATACATATAAGAAATGTAATCTTGCGGAGCACATTAGTTTCCACACTGCCCGGAAACTGATCTACCGAGACTTTCCCTTTGGCTGCGAATCATTTCACATACTCTATTCAATGCGCCTTTTCTCCCTTTATTTCTAAGCATTACCTGTCATCGTTATCATCGCTGTCAGTGTCACTGTCACTGTCCCTGACGATGAGCAGGGGTTCGTGGTAGCTCTCAAGGATCTGCAAGCTCTGTTTTAGCTTATCCAGGTCCGAGACCAGGTCCCTGGGTTTGGGTGGTTCCTGTTGAAATGAGATAGTAAGATCTTCCGACCGTACAAGGCTTTTGCATTAGAAATAAGTATTTTAAAAAATCCAATAAGTGGTATGTAATTGAGTATATCCGGCGGTAAAGTTCTCAAACAATCTCAATAGAATATTAGGCTGAAGTCAAAGCCAATATTATACTTAGGTCATACGAAAGTTTCTGGATTCTCAGAAACAGTACTACTTTTACCTTTTCAACGACGGGGGGCGCCACATCTGCGTCGTCATCGTAAACGCGACTCTCCACAAATTGTGTATTGCTCAACGCCAAGAACCTAAAAATATGTGTAATGTACTTAGGGAGTCGTTATTCCATTTGAAATGAAATGAGATTATTTGCTTTAAATGTAGCGTAGAAGATGTTACAATGTCGTAGAGAGAGAGCCCTCATTACGCTCAGGATTCTACTTTAAAATGCCTGGCTAACACGAGTTGAGATACCCATAGGAGAATACTGTATCTTAGAATGGATGCTACATAGCCATGGTATGCTTGTATAGCAATTTGCTCAGAAGCAATTTTTGTGAGTCGCCGCAGGCTATAATTTAGTAATAATGTAATGGTATTTCCAATAGCACCTGTTAGCAATAAATAAATAAATGATAAATACATTTTGTTTGCTACTATTTCTGTTATTTAATTGATTTAATAACAGAAATGACAGTTTTGCAAATATTTGTGGTCTAATGGCATACTATTTATGTATTTTAGTAACGTTTTATTGGGCAATCTCGATTCGGTAGTGAAATAAAGAGTATTCTATCCATCTATTTAAATAATGAGTAAAACTTTCGATGCTACACACGTGACTCACTTGTTATTCACGTTTTGCAGGTTTACGCTGGCGTCGCGCAGCCCTCTCGACATCTCATCCAGCTTCCGGTTGGTTTCGGTGCAGCTCGAGACTATCCTCTGTAACAATGTATTTTCTTATAAATTAAAATAGATGTCATATACTAAAAGAAAAAGACCAACACCGACGAAGGCCAATCCGAGGATCGAACTCGGATCTTCAGCTTACGCGGCTAACGCCATAACCACTAAGCCAACTGGTCTTATCGAAATGCCGGCGAATTTCTCGAGTATATGCAATCTTAGTAACAGGCAAGCCGCCCGCCCGCATAAAATAATTTGATTTGTGTCAACAAAAAAGTTGTGTATTTTCTTATATAAATATAAATCACAGTGGAACCTCGATAAGACGAAAATTTTATTTACTTTTAAATCTCTATAACTCGAAATATTTATTTATTTAACCTTCATTGCTTCTTTATATTTGTATGTATGTATGTTTGTTTGTATAGTTATTTATTTGTTTTGAGTTTAAGTGTTTTATGCAACGCTTCTTTCACTGTTTCGCAATGAATGAATGAATGAATGAAGTTATTTATTCAAGACAACATAAGGTCCACATATTGTTAGTTCAGTGTCTATGTCTATGTTAGTAAATTAATAATATATACATACACAATAAAGATTTTGTCCTCTGACCCATTTTCCACATTAGAGGACAATCAAGCTTGTTAGCTATCATGCTTAGGATACTGTTGCTACTCCCGTGCACTCTGTCTAAAAGCGAGGCAGTTTTCTTCCGCCAGACGGCATCAAAGCCGTCTGTGCGCGCCTGGGCGAACATTGACGACGCGCTGCAGAAACGCGGCAGTCTCAACAGCACCCTAAAAGCATTATTAAACTGGACGCGCAGAGCGTTGTAGGCCCGCTGCGCATACAGAACCCACAGACTTGATGTGTACAGAGACGAACAATAAGCCTTAAAAAGTGTAATTTTGACTTCATCCGTACACCGAGCAAATCTGCGGGCCAGCATGTTTGCTCGAACCGACAACGCCCTGCGCTCTCTCTCCATATCTGCATCGTCTCTAAGGTCGTCAGTCAACAAATCGTCTGCGTAACTCAGGTTATTGACACAAGCAATGCCTACCGACATGTTTTATTTTAACTTATTCCGCTACCTAAAGGTTGTCTGGAAGAGATCGCTTTTTAGCGATAAGACCGCCTGTTGTTTACCTCTTTTTTTGTCTGTTGTATTTCTGAACCTATTTCTATTGAGGTGTGCAATAAAGAGTATTTGTATTGTATTGTATTGCAAAATACAAGAAAGTACAAATGCCTTAAGGCATTCTTTACCAGTCAACCATTGGGTCAAACAGAAACATACTTAATTGGTGCGGAAGAGTAAAACAGGGATAAAATGTCATATTCAAGAATAAAAACTAATTATTAATATAATAATCAAATATTTAACTTCGTTGAGACAAAGAATAAAACGATTCCCTTCAAGTGTATTCAATACAATATTGACCTCCATAATTCAAAACAATTTTATTTATTGAAAAATATAACGAGATAAAGGGTCTTGACAGACGGACGGACAACAAAGTGATCCTATAGGGTTCCGTTTTTTCCATTTTGTACGGAACTATAAAAAGCGAATGGGCAGTGACTTTCTTACATGCGCGTTCATACGAAAGGCAATACCATTAGCATACACTTTCTAGATAAAACAAAGTTTTAATTTCATTTTGTTATGAATGAGTTTAATTAACATAATTGGACAAGGAGATAAACATTTTTTTAATGAGACTTATCATACAGGGTGCCCAAATAAGAACGATACACTATGTTTTTAAAATGTTACTTTATAAAATTAGAAAGTATTTTTTTTAAATCATGGTATACATAGAGGGATAGCAAATTCACAAGAAAAAGCTTCAAAGTCAAAGTCAAATGTTTCAATGTTTGATTCAAGAATCAAAAATACGGCCAGATCACATGTTTGTCGACCTCAGTTTCGCTTCGGCCGACAATTACACCAGACCTGAGACATTTCTTACTTTACAGGCCTCGGTACGGAATCTACTATTATTGTATCCGTAGGGAAAAGCGGGGGAATTGGGAACACTTAACTTCTAACGCTCAGATATAATAGAAAGATGTTACAAACGTAATCAACTTTAATTTAAATTTAAACTTTGTTTATCTATCTAATCAGTTCTCATTAAAAAAAGCTATCAAATCAATGATTTAATAAAAATATAAGCAAAATACAAATTGCCGTTCCTTTCTACTTGATCCCCTATGGGGTAATGGGGACCGCCCCACGGGAAAAATAGGAACGAGAAGGGGTTAGGATGAAATGCTTAAAATCTTCAATGTCATACGGTGTGTTAGTATTTCTTTTATAATTACAATGCATCGAAAAGATTTTGTTTAGATAAACCAGCAGCAGGCAGGAATAATTAGGGACGCACGGCATAATTGGGAACGGGCCCAAATACCCGCCTGGCGCCGTTCCCAATTACCCGCAGTAGTAAACTGAAAATAAAATGTCCGCCACAGTTAGGTAACTAATTTTATTATAAACTACAAATCACGTGAGTTTAAAAGCAGATAGCATGTGCAAGATACTATCAAAATAAGAAGTTATTAAACTGAAAAGTACATGATGTTCACATAAATTTGAACATATATGCCCAAAATTACATCGAAACTGCGAAAAAAAAGTTTCGACTCGTGAAGACGCGCGCGTAGTCTTCTGCTCCCACTTTCACTCCAGCACCGAGGGGTGCTAGAAGCGTCCTTAGGACAGGCACGGGACACCCTAGTGCGGGGGGAAGTACTTCTTAACTAGCTGTTCCCAATTACCCGCCATTCTCAATTCCCCTACTCCCATAAATCTTATTTTAAAAATAATTTCTAATACTCTAGAGCAACGCATTTCAATATTTTGTAAAATGGACTCGCTATTTTGAAAGGGATGATGTAGGTTTTACATACATTTTTTCTTGGTTTCTTTAATGTAGAAAAATACACGTGAGGTCTCCTTGGAACCCCTCCCCCCTAACGTGAATTTTCGTGAGTTTTTCGTAACCCCAAGCGCAAGCCCCAATGAGGGCTCTCACTCTGCGCCCTCTTAATCTAGAAGGATGGTGGTACCTGGTGTATCTCCTGAAGAAGGTCGAGCAGCTGCTGGTCGCCAGCGAGGCTCCATCGCGGCGCTGCGCTGCGGAGCGCCGCCGTGCCTTCCATGGCACGCTGCAATCAAAATAAGTAGAAAAGTTTTCTCCCTCTAGCTTTTGAATGGGAGGCCCAAAATATGTGAATAAAATCGGGAAGATAGGATATAAAAATAAATTACTAGGTACTAAAATGATTTAAAAAAAATTTGGTCAAGCCGTGATTGAATTTTTGCAAATAAACTACATATTTGTTACAAAGGACGTAAGTGCCTTGATATTTTGAAGGCACTTACACCTTTTTGCATGCACAATTTTCATTGTATGATGGTACGGAGCCATCAACTATGCTTGGTCCGACATGCACTCAGCCGGTTTAAATATTAAAGAAGGATTTGCTACAGATAATTACTAAACTATTCCAAGATGAGTGCTCTCCAAAAACAGCTCATTATATGTTATTCTATTCATTGGATAAGAAAATAGACTAATTTTAATTACGTTTTCAAAGTAAAACTAATCCCAATTTGAGCTTGAATGTGATCAAAATACATAAACAAGATAACTATAAAGTGTGTAATTAAGTAAAAATAGTAGGTAGGTATGTATTGCTATTTGCCTATCATGCACATTCTGTTATCTTTATATATTGCGTGGGAATTGTACTTAGATAATAATATTAATAATTATTGCAAAGTATCGGTAATTATAGTTTGTTCTGCATCCTGTTAAACGCATTAGGTATAGATAAAATTTATGTACTGGTATACCATAATTGAGCGTTTTTATTTTTATTGAAAGCTTTGTTTGTCTGCATGGTTACATTAATGGTGGATTTAAGAGCGGGATTCGTTTCAGGGTTTCATATTAAAGATTTAAGCTAGTCCCAAGTTTTAGTTGTTTCAAAAAGGCATAGTTTACCCTCTGGGTTGGACGGTAAGATGGCAGTCGCTTACAGAAAATTAATGCCTATACCAATTCTTAGGGCCTACGCTAGCTGATGCGGGTGCACGGAGCGGCTGGATTTAGTATGGCGCACCCGCTCCGTGCGCCCGCTTCACTTAGCGCTGTTCATACAATTTCTTATTAAAAGGGCGTCCCTTCCGGATAATCGTAGCGTAGGCCCTTAGAAATAGTTGGCAAAGCGTGCCCCAGGCTGCCTGAGCCGTGGCATTAGCCGGAAAAATGCTAGGAATAAGATCTGGCTAAGAAATAATTGGCTAATAAGAGTGACGGAGCAGAGGGGAGGCCTTTGCCCAGCAGTGGGACACAACTTAGTAGGCTACAAAAAAAAAAAACTGGCTTCTCATGGTCATGGTTACTGTACATAAAAGTAAATATTATAAAAGTTTTAGATATAAGAAGACATTATATTTAAGAGATGACTTATCGTCAGCTCCTCTGACAATATTTTGATTTGATAAACTATTTACTAATTTCTTACTTTTGTGACCACATGATAATTTTTAAGTAAAATCGGTGACATTCAGACTTTTCTTTAGTATATAAAAATAATGATGTTCAGATCTATTATTTAGTATACTTTCTTGTTTCACTAAATGTATCATTTCATTAAATACATAAGGTTATAATAAAATTACGGATAACTCTCACATATGTTTAGTTAAGATAGTTCTTAGGATGGTTATAATATTAATATGTTTCAAGATAGTTTGAATAATACATAAGATATTGATATAAATGAAGATAAAAATGAGAAGTAACTCTGAATATCTTTCCTATAATGGTATTATAATAACTTAAGCTACAAACTTGTTTATATAAACAAGAATATTTAAAGTAAACAAAATATAATAAGTATATAAATCAAGTATCAAGTATAAAAAGTCGATGGAACATAGTTCACAGCGAAAACAATTACTATTATAAATAAAACCTGTATAGTAACAAGACCAATTTAAAGCTCGGAACACTTTTAAAACCTTACAAGAATCGATAACTGACCTTTCCAAGCTAAATTGAAGCCAACACGAGCTCCAATTGATCACTAATCAACGATTTAAACAACAAAATCATAAAAACAACTACTATTTAAAAGCCAAACAATTATCTTGGCAGTGCCATTTAATGCGTGCGAGTCACTCACCGAGTGCAATGTTAATAAACTTTTGCAACAAATAGAAAGTTAATTAGCGCGGGCGGCAGTTAGAATCCATTTGATAGCTAAATATAAGGTGTAATTGTATTTATTTTGTGCAAAATGCACTTTCTCTATGTAAGTATGTAGTGTACAAAAACTGTCAAAAACAAGGATGACAGCTCAAGCTGTTTAAGGTATCGAGTTAAAAAAAAAACTAACATTATCAATTTCAAACATAGTAATATATTGTATGCATAAATTGATAAACATAAATCTTAACATTCCTTTTTAATATATGTATTTTTCAACTTTCAGTGAGCAACATTTTGTATTTAGTGGTAATAGTTTATTTTAGCAACGATTTTAAACAGGCCCTGAACAAGCTTGTGAACGTCAAGTTGACATTTGAAACTTAATGTTGCCGATGTAAGAAAATTAAAAACCAATTATTTCTTCAAAAATTACCGGTACTCACGTTATAAATTTAAGGTATTTTTAAAGGTTTCGTATTTTAAGTATTTACACATTTTGCTTAAATTACCTTAACTATTACTTAAAGAAGTATTTATTATCTAGGTAGCGTTTTATTTAGGTCTTAGCAATTCCAAAATAATATTTGTAATAAATAAAAAAATTACTTGGTATTTTCAGTAACTGGCAGCACCACGTATCTTTTTAAACTTTTTTTAAGGCAAAAGAAATTTAGTTATCTGCCATGATCCTTGATTTAACATTTCTTTGGCTATTTATTTGCCAAGTAAATGGCAAATAAATAGTAACCCATATTATATGCGCATTGAAACATAATATCGAATATTTACAGCCGTGTTTTAAATTCAAATGTGCGTATGGCACCACGCCTATGTTGATCTCAGGCCGTAAAATAAACATTTAACTACACTGTCGTCAGTCAATGCTTGTTGACTTGGTAAAACAATGCGTTATAAACATCAATACAATACGGCGGAGTCATAATAACTGATGATGTACCTATCCCACTGTGGAATGCAATATTTGAGGCATTATTATACAGCTTTAAATTTCGCTAGGTTAAAAAAGGTAAACCTGCTAGGTTGCATCGTAGGTGAGTCTAATAGAAGTCCAACGACTAAGGCTGGATTTGACCAAACTTTTTAACCAAGAGTAACGCTTACTCTTGGATACTAATGTCAAAATCCCATAGTAATTTGACGTTACTATCTGGGCCTATACCACGAAAATCGACCGATTGCGGATTTGTGTCTCCATCTCTGTCACACTTACTTATTAGAGTGACAAAAGTGAAAGTGAAGAGGTTTTCCCGTCAATGCCAATTTTCGATGTTCGTGGTAGGCGTGCTGAGAGTAAGCGTTATTCTTAGAATAAAAATTTGGTAAAACGCAGCCTAAGTTTAAGTTTTTTCAGTATAACGGTTTCAACGAAATGGGGGCTATCCTATTGTCGCTCACCAGGTAGCGCCACTCAGACGTAGGTCTTGTCCGTTTAAAATAATTGTCAGTGATGTTTGAAATGCTCGCGCCAGACCCAAGTTTGACTAGCGGTGAATGAGAATTACCGCGACTCGTTTTTCTGCTAGGGGCGCTAGTGGAACGTGGGTCCTGCGGGAACATTTCAAACGTCACTTTGACAATATAAGATTTTAAGCTAACATGGTCATTTACACTATAATTACTATTTAAAACGAGATATTTACCATGTACATTTGTTTTAATGAGCTCCCGATAAACAACAACATACAAATGTACATGGTAAATATCTCGTTTTAAATAGTAATTATAGTCACTTTGACAATTCTCATACTGAATCATAAATGACTATGAGGATATCCGTAGACGAACTAAAGTCACCGACATAGCCCTCCAGATTAGCAAGCTGAAGTGGCAATGGGCAGGCCACATTGCACGCAGAGCCGATGGGGTCGAAAAGTGGTCGGGTGGAGACCACGGCTTGGCAAACGCAGCGTAGGACGTCCACCCACAAGATGGACAGATGACTTTATGAAGGTCGCCGGGAGACGCTGCATGGATCCAGGTCGCTTCCAACCGGTACATATGGAGGTCCAAAAGTAAGGCCTTTTTTTGTCGAAGTGGGGAATGCATTTACGCATCGTCCCCCCCGGGAAGGCTATAATGGGGGGGGGGGGGGTATGTGGGACTCCCTCTTTCGGCCAAAAGTAAGGCCTATTCTCAGCAGTGGTCGTCTTTTGGCTAATATGATGATGATGAGGCGTTTCTGTTAAGTGAAACTAATCCCAGGAACCTAATGTCTAATAATCAGAATTGCAGTCTGCGGTTTTGTTTTCGCAATATTGCGCAACATTGTTAGTCACTTTCAATGATAAAATGTTGGAACTGTTCTTTACAAAGGAAACGACTTCGGCACTCGTTCTTTTGATACTTACTCTGACCTCCACCGATGAACAGTTGACAGATACTCTGATCTAGTACTATTTAAATGAGGATAGGTTAGTGAACTAATCAGATAGGTTTTATTGCTCTCCAAATCGTTGACCGTCACGCTTATTATTTAATATTCAATTGATGTTTTTAGGGTTCTGCACCCAAAGGTTAAAAACGGGACCCTATTACTAACACTCGATTGTGCATCTGTCTGTCTGTCACCAGGCTATATCGGTTACTTAGGTTCTGCTGCGGATGATCTCATTTCTGATACGATCTCGCAGAGAGACTCCTAGCTAGCATAGCCATCAGCGTACTATTAGGCCCATATTACACTATACCATCTATGATTATATCTATGATCATATATTATATGCCTCCCTTTTTCTTCACGTTGGAGAATAAGGGAGGCAAATAGACCTATGATCAAAAATATATGACAATGTAATATGGGCCGTATTAGTCTCTCTAGTCTACCTACTGACCTATTTTACGAAAGGCTGAGACATTACAAATATTACTAAAGTTGAATGCACCTTATCTTTGATATCACGAAATATGTTACCGTTAGATTTCATTATTCATCCTAAAACCAACCTTATACTTTTACAATTAGGTTGATTTAATCGCAGATGCCTGATAACGAAAAAATAAATCTTATTGTACAATTACAAAAATAAGTTTTGTGGTTGTTAAATAGAATATTAACAAAAATACACCTTATTTTTGTAAAATTAAGATACAAATTCTTGAAACATTCGATTGGCGGACCGAAAATGGATTGGTAACAAAAGTGAGGAAGTATCCGAATTTGTTTTTTTTTTTTTTGTTTTTTATGCTATAGGGGGCAAACGAGCAAACGAATCACCTGATGGTAAGCGATTAACGTCGTCCATGGACACCCGCAACACCAGAGGTGTCGCAAGTGCGAGTGTTTGATCAAATGTTCTTCTTTTTGTTTATTTGGCATAGTTTAATTAATAAATTGTTGAATTTTAATTTTGTGTTATGTCATTTTTCAGCGTTATAACGTTATTTATACGAATAATGTCTTAAATATATTTTCCCGCCATTTTATCGTTATTCTGAAATAGATGTGTTGTCAATTGGCCCATGAAATTGTTACGTACATGTTATTTTAATTACGCAATTCAAGAACCTCTTCAAAACAAGTTTAATGACTATTAACTATTGTACAAATATTACTAATATGTTTTCAATTAGTGTCGTAGCTGTTGGCATAATACGTATGATGATATAGAAATTATTTATTGAGTCATAATGTTGACTTGATACTTCCGGTTTATTGATGATTAGTTCAATAAAAATCTTCACGTAGGAGTATCTGACTCAGAACAGTTTTGATACTTACATGTGTAGATCTAAATACATATCCAATCCAAAGTGCTATATTTTATTAAAACGTTTATTATAACAGATTCAACTTATATTCCCTAGGGAGTTAAGTTTTTTTTATCAACTTTTATTCCCTAGGGAGTTAAGTTTTTTTTATCAACTTTTATTCCCTAGGGAGTTAAGTTTTTTTTATTATATCACTTAGCGCCACTTGGGTTAACCAGGGTTAGCCTTAAAAGGTTAGGTTAAAAAATTAAAGATAATTACAATTTAAATGGAATAAATGAAAATGTTTTTCAATATTGTTGTCAGTTTTTGAAAAATCCACCATTTTTTTACATTTTTTTATTTGCGATATTTTTTTTTGTTGTGTATAATATATAGGTTTAATGTTTCTTTTTTTTTTCTTTTTTTATGTGATGTAGGTACCTTACTTGTAAAATATATGTCCAGTTACATGAAATAAATAATACTAATATACTATTTTTTCAACGGGTTTTTTTAAATTTTTTGATCAGCGTGCTTCGAACTTCGAACATCTATCTGGTTTTCGACCTTATTGCTATTGAATCCTTGTCAAACCATTTTTTTGTTCAGTATAATAGTCTTTTACAGAATAAATGTCATAGTTTTGAATATTTTTACACAAAATTATTGAGAAAAAAAAGTTAACTATGGTAAATTTTGGTAGAAATACACGAACATTAGCCAAGTTTTCTGACTAAACTGTAATTTAAATAGTGTATACCTATCTCTAGTATTTTTTTCACATACAAAATAAGTAGGGCGCGACACTACGAAAATAACTAGTATTAAATAAAACTATTAAAAGTGACTTCGCCTGAAATATGGATCCATAAACTTCAGGACACTCCAATTAATTAAAATACAAATACCGAGGCTCAGGTATAAATATATTCTAGTGTTCCATTTCGTTTAACGACCTTTCCAGAAATAAGAGCCAAAGACAAGTAAACAATAGACTTGGGAATAAATAAATATAATATATTGTGTTGTGGGACAGTCTTACACAAATCTACCTAGTCCCACGGTAAGCTGAAGCTTGTATTGGTACTAGACGACGATATATATAATAGATAGATACATATAAATACCTAAATACGTAGAAAACGTCCATAACTTATAATTACCATTTAAAACGAGATATTTACCATGTATATTTGTTTTTCGATATCTCGTTTTAAACAGTAATTATTATGTAAATGACCATGTTAGTTTAAAATCGTATATATATCCATAACTTGTGAACAAATATACGTGATAAACACACAAATAAATGCCATGACCAGGATTCGAACCCGGGATCTGCTTCGTAGGCAGGATCACTACAAATCGTTTCCGGAAAATACAGTACACACTCTGAGGGAATTTATTCCTCTTTTTCTGTTATTAAGCACTAGCGACCTGCTCCGGCTTTGCACAGGTAATTATTATACATATAAACCTTCCTCTTGAATCACTCTATCTATTTAAAAACCGCATCAAAATCCGTTGCGTAGTTTTAAAGATTTAAGCATACATACATACAGACAGCGGGAAGCGTTCTAGTGTGAGTAATCCTTAATTACTGCCAGTAATTAAGGATTACTCACACTAGAACCGGACTGAACGAGGCGGGAAGGGACGATCTTTCAATATCCATAGACAGAATCACGTCCGACCTGTCCGAAAGCCTTTCGGACAGGTCCTTTCGGCGAAAGGTCACGTGACGTTTTCTATAGAAACTGACAGATCACAGACAGATTGACAGGATGATCCTTTATTAGGGATTGTCAGTTTGTATTATTACCTGGTCTCTGAGCGATGGGAATATGTTTTATAGACCTATATTACAGAGTAATGTTTAGTGACGGTAGCCAGTAGAAAGTAGACCACAGCCACATGCAATGTCAAGCAGTAACATAACTCAGCTGATCTTTAAATACTTTCTGTTTCGTTTAGTAGTAGTTTCAGTTTAGCAGCGTGGCCCAGCGATATGAGTGTGCGACTTTCAATACTAAGGTTGCGGGTTCAAACCCCGGCTTATACAAATGAGTTTTTCGAAATTACACGAAATATCATTTGATATTTTCCAATCGTGAAGGAAAACTTTTGAGGAAACCGGATTAATCCCAATAAGGCCTAGTTTACCCTGTGTAGTCGCTTTTGTAAAAGTAACGCCTACTCTGAATCTTAGGGTTAATATTTTGCAACCCCTCGACCGATTTGACTAATGTTCGAATTCAAAAATTCTATTAATTTCATCTAACCACCTGCCAAATTTTATGACGATCCGATTAACGATAATCGAGTTATTGTCGAACATACATACAAACATATAGGTATATACAAACATACATACATACATTAAACCCGATGTGTGATGCCCGAGCCGCGAAGTTGACAATACCACTCTGTCCGACGATAACTGCCGCCCGATGCAGTCGAAACATGTCACGCCTGTTGTGATAAAAATACGTGAGTTTCAAACGTTGCAATTTAATGTCAGTATGACTCACGATAGTTTTAATTATATAATAGTTATAATACTTATTTACATACATAGATTATAGATTGGAAGAATAAGATAATAACGATTAGATAATATTGTCTTCTGTTACCGCGATTGTTATTCATTGAAATTAAACACTTTAGAACGGATTAATCGCGTTTATTAACACGGTTTATTAAATCGGTGTTAATAAACGCGATTAATCCGTTCTAAAGTGTTTAATTTAAATGAACGATAAGATAATATGTATTTACATGTTTTAGTCCCTCAAGCATCACAGCTGTCTAAAGTTAACATGTAGTTGAGTTACTGCTTCACTACCGTATACTTCTCGCCTGTTAATTATGCTAACGCAGGTTCGATTCCCATCCGGGCACTTTCTATCGATTCAGAGGCATGTGAAAATGAAAGTTCTGCAAAATGTTACATATTGTTGCAACATTGAAGATAGTACCATTTTTATAGTGTAGGTAGTCTTATCTAGATTGTAGATAAAAACTGGCCAAGTGTGTGTCGGACCACGCATATGGGAGAGTCAGTCACTCATGTATAAGAAAAAAAATCAATTTATCGTCGGACACAGTTATAAAAAGTTTCGTTATAATGTCTTTCAATATTATCCGAAGTTATTTTGGATTCAGAATTGGTTTTCTGCCTCCGGATCCAATTCAAAGTTTTCATACAAACATTGGTTCATTTCTAAGCATATTTACTAATATTCAGAATTTGGCCATTTTTCAAATTCTAGCTCAAACTAATTATATTTGGACCGACTGGGACACCATGGATTGTGTTGTAAAAAAAGTGCAGGCCGTTTTTCGAGACATGCATCTCTTAATGACATAATCCGTCGGTCTCTTGCCACCATCAACGTGCCTGCTCTCCTTGAGCCGACTGGCATTTTCAGGGATGATGGCAAGAGACCTGATGGGGTGTCCTTGGTTCCTTGGAGTTTGGGACGGATGCTAGTGTGGGATGCTACCTGTGTAGACACGCTGGCACCGTCCCATCTCCAACGAACTAATGTAAAAGCGGGCGGAGCGGCTGAATGCGCCGAAATTTTAAAACGTAATAAATATAAGAGCCTGGGCAAAGAGTACCTTTTTGTTCCATTCGGGGTCGAAACTCTTGGTCCATGGGGTCCCAGCGCACGCAAATTTTTCGTAGAAATCGCGTAACGTCTGGTTGATGTTACTGGTGACCGAAGAGCTGGTGGCTTCCTCTCACAAAGTATCAGCATTGCGATACAACGAGGAAATGCCGCCAGCATCCTAGGTACAATGCCTCAAGGACCTACTTTAGATTTAAGGTAGGTAGAGGTAGGTAGTTAGGTAAGTTACACTTACTGTATATATTTCGAGAATAAATGTATTATGTTTTGGGATGCTAATAAATAGTATATTGAATGTTACAAAGCCCATAAGACGAACAATGGCAAAAAGAAACAATTATAGGAAAGTAGAACTGTAATCTGGAGGCGGTAAAACTAACTTTAAAAATAAATTAAAAATATAGGTGGGAATGAATTACCAAATAGGTAGAACCTTGTTATAACTATAGCCAGCCTGAAGCTTGTTTAGATATTTTTGACTACCTTGGCTTCATACGATAAGAAAATTGTGCAAGGAAGAGTCAAATTCCCGTCAATGGAACTTACAAACGATGTAAACAAAAGGTATCACATGTTTTGTCACTGTTTCTCCTTATTCACACCACACTACCTCATCAAACACCACTGAAGACGTTCACTACTGATATGCGTGCGTAGCCAAGATGCCAATCGCTCACGCTTAATAACGTATCGCAGCTACCTCTCTCTATCACTCTTCCTTATTAGTGTGACAATGACAGTTGCGTTTCGTTAGCGACTGAGCGTGAGCGATTGACATCTTGGCTACGCACCCAGGTCGTATTATTAATTATCGTAACATACAAAACGTAAGATAAATAACTTAATCCTGGAGATTTCATTAAAAACATACAAGTTAGTTTAAATATTACGATCAATATGACGGTTTGTTTACATTAGTTTATATTAACTACATTTTTTTACATTTATGAACGTACATAGTTACATGGTATGGGGTGTTAGAGCGTTGGGGGCCCAGCGGTACCAACGGGCGACTTTCACTCCGAAGGTCGGCACGATCAAACCCCGTACCAATGTATTTTTCGGAACTGTACGAAATATAATTTGATATTAACAAATCGCTTCAGTGAAGGAAGATATAGCCTAATAAGGCCTAGTTTACCCTCTGGAAGACTTGGATAGATGGCAGTCGCTTTCGTAAAACTAGCGCCCAAATCTTGAGATTAGTTGCCAAAGCGGACCCCAGGCGCCCCTGAGCCGGGAAAGACGCTACAAGAAGATGGTTTATAATAAAACCACCGAGGGTTCCGCACAAAGGATGCTCCCCCCATTTACGACCTTAGATACTTAAGAATACTGAGGCATGGAGCTCTCAGTGTGCGACAATAAAGGATGACTCCCACTAGCTCGGGACGGGTCGGGACGGGACGGTGCGGGATGGGAAAATCTGCCAATTTCTATAGAAAGAATCAAGAATCGGAGCCCTCGGATGTCACGTGACGCTTTCTATGGAAATTAACAGATTTTCCCGTCCCGTCCCGTCCCGTTCTAGTGTCATCCTAAATACGGTTTTCGGATTTTTTTTCTGTACTTGAGCTTAAAGCTATTGCTTTTTGCGGGAAGTACCCTATACATTTTGATTCCCATTGCAACTGTATGAGGAATGCGACATATTGTATTGTATTTATTTACTTGCATTAAACGGCCGTATCTTTTGATTAACGTAGAGGTTTGGTTTTGTTCACTGTGGTATGTGGTATTTATTTCAACAGGACAGACGGACGGGCGGACGGACGGACGGACGGACGGACAGACGGACAACAAAGTGATCCTATAGGTAAGGGTTCCGTTTTTTCTTTTTGAGGCACGGAACCCTAATAACGTAAATCTTAAAAATATAAGTAAAACCGATTATTATCGATAACAGAACCGATTAATTAATATATCAAGATCAAGGTATCAATTATTCGTACATTTAATTAATAGCCCGATCAACGAGAACTATTTTTGATGAAACTTAAACCCTTATTGAAATACAACAACAATATACCCTTTAGAACGGATTAATCGCGTTTATTAAAGGATGAATCGCACTAAGACGGAATGGGACGGGACGGGACGGGGCGGGACGGGAAAATCTGTCAATTTCCATAGAAAGCGTCACGTGGAATCCGAGGGCTCCGAGCTATCACGTGATTCATTCTATAGAAATTGACAGTTTCCCGTCCCGTCCCGTCCCGTGTAAGTGTGAGTCATACTTTAATCGCGTTTATTAACACCAGAGCCCTTTATAGCACATGATTTTATGATGACTGAGAGAATGCGAACTCTTCCCGTCAATAAAAAAACCCTTATTTTTAAATGCAAAGGTTTCATCAGATCAGATTATGAAAGTCCACTGCTGGACAATGACCTCCCCCAAGGATTTCCACAAACACCGGTAGAGTGCTGCCCGCATCCCGCGACTTTCACTGAGTCTTTGGTTCACCTTACTGGGGGCCCTCCCTCGCTGCGATAAATTAAAACAACGGCTTATTATTTATGTGTTCAGATTCAGATTTATTTATTTCATAATACAGATTACATTATAAATTGCAGGCATGTCAATCTACAAGTATTCATATTATGATCGTCAGAATAGGTATCAGAGTATAATCAATAGAGTAATCATTTCAAAAAATTAAATCAATTAAATCAAAAAATCAAATCAAATAATTACAAGATACAAAATTTCATACAATGTCACAATAGTATCTCCTGTAGTGGATCGTCAAAATCTATGCATCATTTATATAGTCACTCATAGAATATAATGGATTATCCAACAAAAATAGTACATTACATACCAAGGCCGTTTAAGTGGGAAATGCCTCGGATTGCATGTAATTGTCAGCCGAGGCGAAGCCGAGGTCGACTAACATGTTATCCGAGGCCGACTAACATGTTATCCGAGGCTTTCCCATTTACCGGCCGAGGTTTGTATACTATTTTTCAGCCCGACGGAGCCGGCAGGCGGCAATTTAGTTTTGCGTAAAGTGGCGCTTACCGGCCGGAGGACTGAAAATACACTTATTTAAACATTAATGATTTTCACACATTATAAATAACACATTATACCGTCTTTCTCCGGGACCACGGGGACAATGTGGCCCTTGAAACGTCGGAGGTTCGTTTTCAAAGTTTTACACCACTAAGCCCCGTTTTAGTAAATTTATTAAAAAAAAAAATAGTCTGCAATTCTAAAATGTATGCAAAAACAAAACCAAGACGCAGGCGAACCACATTTTTTTTTATACTACGATGGAACTTATACTACTTGTTTTTATGAATCATGAGGACAGTGGGATCCAAGTATCTCGTTGATTGGAGTAACAGTTTATCATACCGTTATACCCCAATAAATTTTAATAATGGTTCCTTCAATGTATCCGATAACGCTTTCTCAAACTAACAAGTAATGTTACGGAAATATTCATTCTGAATAATTAATTTACGAGTATAATGAAACTACGTTACATACCTGTTTTATAATAGTAGTTTATGCAACAGTGATATAATAAGGGTTCTTAAAACTTGAGGGTCATAATAGACCCAAGATTTTAAATAACCAATTATGAGCTGTTGCATAGCCTAGTTTTTCTACGACAGGTAAAATAGCGTAAAAAGCAAAATCTAGAAACGTGGCAGAATAGGGAAGATGTGCCCGCTATAGAAATTTAAAAAAACAACAACAGTCCTCATATTATTATGCTGTATTAAACTCCATAGGAGCAGTGTTCTTATGGAATACCATAGACAATGTTGTAATGTATACTTTTTTAATATCGCTGTCAGTCATCTAATTGACAGATAGAAGTGCTGGAGTAGTGTGCTAAAATATAACAAAAAACTAAAATAAAAATCGCGAAACGTCGGGTTGATGTAACTGGGTTGAAGAGCTGGTGGCTTCCTCGCACAACGTATCAGCTTTGCGATACAACGAGGAAATGCCTCGAGGACCTATTTTAGATACAAGGTAGGTAGAGGTGGGTAGGTAATACTAGGTAGGTAAGTTCAAAAAAAGAAAAAAAAATTCTGAAGCAACAGTGGCAACACGTAGCAGACAGAACAAGACTTGCGACGTTTTTTAGGGTTCCGTAGCCAAAATGGCAAAAACGGAACCCTTATAGTTTCGTCATGTCCGTCTGTCCGTCTGTCCGTCTGTCCGTCTGTCCGTCTGTCACAGCCGATTTACTCGGAAACTATAAGTACTACAGTGATGAAATTTGATGGGAATATGTGTTGTATGAACCGCTACAAAATTATGACACTAAATAGTAAAAAAAAGAATTGGGGGTGGGGCCCCCCATACATGTAACTGAGGGATGAAAATTTTTTTTTCGATGTACATACCCGTGTGGGGTATCAATGGAAAGGTCTTTTAAAATGATATAAAGTTTTCTAAAAAACATTTTTCTTAAAGTGAACGGTTTTTGAGATATCAGCTCTCAAAGTCGTAAAAAGTATGTCCCCCCCCCTCTATTTTTATAACTACGGGGTATAAAATTCTAAAAAAAATAGAGGTGATGCATGCTAATTAACTCTTTCAACGATTTTTGGTTTGATCAAAGTATCTCTTATAGTTTTTGAGATAGGTTGATTTAACTGTAATTTTGGTTAAGTTAAAATTAATATTCATACATAAAAGTACAAGGCAAAATATCGGGAGAGTTTAGGCTCCATTCACCAGGTGTATAAATTGACATAATAAGTTTATTATATTTGCTGCTACGGAACCCTTTGTGCGCGAGCCCGACTCGCACTTGTTTTTATCGTATTATGTTTGAATACAAGTTAAATTTATAACACTTGTAATTTTACCGCCAGGAGTGTAATATAAAAAAAAGATGTAAAGATTAAATTTTTATTTTAGGTACATTACATTAACTTATTATTATTGAGAAGTAGGGGAAGAGCGCCTACTCGATGGATGGATTTAATTAAGGCCTCAACAGGATCCAAGGCCCAGACTTGGCTCCAAATAGCACAGAATAGGAGTGCCTGGAGGAACGTGGTGTGGGATACAGGCAAGAAACCGTGAATGGTAGTCACGACCCTTAACAATGAGGAAACGACTAGGAAGAACTTATTACCGGCTTCGAATCCTGGTCAGGGCATTTATTTGTGGGTTTATCACGAATATTTGTTTTTGAGGTATGGATGTTTTCTAAGTATTTATATGTATCTATCTATCATTTATGTATATAGGTATATAGTACCCACAGCACAAGCCTTATTGAGCTTACCGTCGGACTAGCTCGATTTGTATAAGATTTCCCCATAATAATTCTTTATTATTAATACTTCAAAAAATATGTCTGTTTGGGTTTTAAAGTAAAGAATTACTATTTAATAATTTTTATTTAATAAAGTATTAATAATTTAAACAAAATAATAAACGAATATTAAAAAACAAAGAAAAATATGTAGGTACCTACTTGTATTGTCTTAAATTAGTGATTAGTGTTTAGCGCTACGGGTATATTTATTTAAACTTTATTGCACAATTATATTAAAGTACAAATGGCGGACTTAACGCCTTTAGGCATTCTCTACCAGTCAACCATTGGGCTAAACCGAAACTGTTAGTTTGGTGCAGTATAGTAGAAAAAAGAGATTATAACTAAAGTGTGCAAAAGCGTGCAATAAATAAATATATTGTTTATAAAACTACTTATTATTTATATAAAAACATAATTTTTATTAAAAAAAAAAAACAAACTTTTTATTACGAATAAAGAAACAGAATACGTATTCGAGAGTCATGTTTTAAGAAATAACTAAAAAATCCTTACCTGATACCTCAATATAAATCCTACAGTAACAAACTAGTAAACAGTTAAGACGCCCCACTTTTGTCTCGTTGCATCGTAGTATTCTAAATCCATACAAAATGGCGTAAGTCTCTGATAAAAGGCGGTTACTTTCGCCGTTTCTCGCCACGATTATTTCTGTCTGGTTCCGAGAAAACCCGAGCGGCGGCGGCGACGCCCGAACGGACTTGAAAGTTATAGGCGTGGGGTTGCCAGTGCAAAGAAAATGGAGGGAATGATGGGGATTTTATTATTTATTTATTTAATTATTAAGTACAGGGATACATCTTAAAACTAAACATAGTCCCACAAAACTCAAGAAAACTGAGTTTGTCTGTGGAATCAGGAGTTTACATTACATATTTAAATATATGTATATTCTATGTTATAAATTGTTTATTTATTTATTACTAGCTGTTACCCGCGACTTCGTCTGCGTAGTATTATAATGTTTGGTAGTGTATTTTTATTAGCATAAGTATTAAAGACCAAATTGACTTGAACTGTAAATTGCTAATTAAATTCCGGGGCCGTATAAACAAACAACTAACTTGCAACTACAGTAACCTGTTTTTCTTTTTTCTCATGAATAATTCTGGAAATACCAAAAATGCTGGTGATCAATATTGTAATCTGATTTGGAAAAAATTGGACTGAATGTTTTTTCGACAAACATTTTCTGTTTATTTTTTCTCCTAATCACAATACGATACTGATTACGCATTTAATCGAATTACCAGCATTTTTGTTACAGCTGTATGTATATTTGTATCTACCACATATTAATCTTTCAGTGGTTAGATACGCTGTAGATGTAGTAGAAAGTACGTCCAAGTTTACATAAATTATCTTTTTATTAAATAAGTAATCAAGGCCGAGTGTTTTTGATCACGGTTTAAAACACTGTCTTAAGCTCACTGAATTTAACCCACGGAATGTCATTCGATACATGATTACAACTTACTTCCCAGAGTGAAGAAAAACATTGCGAAGATACCAAAATAACTACGTCGCGCATATAAACTTTCATTAGGTAGGTAAGTATATATGTCTTATCCAAGGACGATCCTATGATAGGATATAGGATCGGCATAGGCCTTTATTCGCATGTACCTACTCAACATACTCGTAAGGTGAAAACAAAACTGCTGTAAAAAAATGCAATGCACAGGATTGAATTGATTATTCACTTGCTTCTGTCCCCCTTTGCACCTCTATAGAGGATGATTTTCGTAACAAAAACTATTCTGTCCTTTCCTAGGAGTCAAAATATCCATAGAAAACAAAATAAAAATTCAGACGAATTGAGAACCTCCTCCTTTAGAAATATTGAAGTCGGTTGAAAACCAACTAAACTGTTAACAGCGCCATCTACCAAATCTAGAAGACTTTACGACATAGTATGTTTCCCACTTTTCCAAGAATGAAAATGTTAGATGCAGCTCTAAAGAGCCTTAACACGTTCGCGGACGCGGATTGCATAGCATCCGTTTTTGTACTTCATCTGGTGACGCGCCTGCTATTGAATCCGTTATTTGGTTTAGATTTCTGCGTCAGTATGCTTACCAATCCGCTTGGCCACAGTATAATATTATTAACCAACATTTCCTCTACCATTCACTAAAATCACAGAATGCATACTGTTATATTTCATAGTTTATGACGGTTAGAAATTATCCTGTGACATCTCAAATTGTGCCCCCCTTTCTGTGACGCGTATGCTATAGCATTCGTCTTTGTATGGAAGACTCCTCAGTAGCCCTTCGCGTGCGTCTGGGAGTGGGCGCGTAAAATGTGGCCAAATTTCGCATGCACACGCTATTTTACGGATTTTTTGTAACATCGTTAGTAATGTTTTTTTTACAGTTTATGTATGTTTTTGGTTGTGGTTTTATAAACAAATCTCTTTACTGATTGTTTTTTGTAGTGCAACTTGATTCTGACTACTGTAAATAAAGAAAAGTGAGGCATGTTTATACTTACTATTCTACTACTCTATAGTAATTATTTTGGTCATATAATCGTGAATATTGTGCCTATTCGTAGTCGATGCTGAGCGCTAACATTATGGTAAGCATGTGGCATGTATTTTGTTTGTGTAGGGCCGCAGTTTACATGATTAAATTCAAAGTTCGGATACTTGCTATGTGCTGGTTGGTGAAGAAGGCCCTAGCCGTTAAATCCTATAAGTATTAGATGAAATATTACTTCTACTTTACTTTATGGCAAAGAATTTATCATAGTTGTTGACGTAGCAGCTCACCCGAGTGAACGGTATGACAGACATGCCAACATAGTCGAATGCTATAACATGCGGTGTCATATAAGATCATATTTTGACTAGGTATTATATCAAGCATCCGAATTGTATAGCATTTGGTGTCACATAGTGTAAAAGAAATGGTTTCATAATGACGGGACTTGCATTGCATTCGACTTGTATAGAATTTCGCGTCACATAAGAATCCTGATTTTAGCTTTGTTGTGACAGGTATGCAATAGCAGTCGTAAAATTCCCATACAAAATTAAGGTGTCCCAGAGGTGTGACCAAGCGTCCGCGAACGTGTTAAGTAGTTCTACATGTAATATATAGATGGCAGTGTAATAAACACAATATTAACGGGAAAATGTACTTTTTATGTCTCTGCCCATTTCTTTCGATAAACTTATTAAATGTGTGCACAATTTTATTCAAAATAAGGTCCGCCGATTAGCAAAATACATATAGCAATAAAACCATGGATTTAACGTGGCATATTTACTCACTTCATATCTAAGCAAATAGGTGGCGCCAGTGTACAGTGTGTAGTGTGTGTTTTAAAATATTACTTGGAATTTTGAACATTTTTATTATTGTTGCAAATAATCTTATGAAATTTACCATAATATGCTTCTTGAAAGGGAAATCCATGTAGTAGCATACGTTTAAAGTATTTGAAGCATATAAAGTTTGCATAAGTTACAAATGTTCTACATCACGATATCGAAATTTCAAAAGCACGTTGCATAAATACAACTTCCAACTTACTAAATTTAATACTCTATTGCAACTTTCAAAAACCCTATAAAATTTCTTCGCTTATAATATTAGTGTTTTTTTTTTATATAACATTTAAAACTTTCGCGATTTAAACACATATTTAAACATAATTATTAAACGGGTCAGTAGTTATGTATTGGGACTTTTGCCCCACGGCCATGGGCTACAGCTCCGCTTCGCTTCGCTTTCGCGGCCGTGAGACAAAAATCCCAATACATAACCATAATTCTGCAGCTGTGGGGCAGATTCCCGAGCTGCATTTGGGCTAGTTTCCGTTGCATACTTTACGTAAAGCGGAATCCAAAATGAATCGACCGTAGGACAACCGATTCAATACATAATCATTATTCTGCAGCTGTGGGACAGAATCCCGAGTTGCATTTGGGCTATTTTCCGTTGCATCAACGTTAGATTCTGTAGCTAGACATTCTGATAAAGCTAACGAGAGACCGTTAGCCTCGCGAACGCTTTAGAAATGTTGCTTCGATGGAATCATATCGTTGTGCATTCGATAATATGATGCGATCTAAATGTTGGTTTTCTGTTACAATAAAAAAGTGCAAAAGGCTTAACACAACGGGTACAAGCTAGCATTGCACCCACCAGATCTTGTTCTGCTTGAGAACCAGATCTCGTAACGCACCATGCCCAGATTTGCAACGGGTAGGAGCTTTGCCGGGCTAGGTTTGTTACGGTGTTTGACACACTCAAACAACACAGAATTGGCCAGAAACTGTGTGTCAGAGTATGGATAGATTGAGATTTGATATTGATATTTGATATTGATATTTGACTTTGATTCATGAGGTGGGATCACCGCTGTTACTACGACCGTCTAGCAACTTGGATCACCCGTGTCATACAGTACCTACCGTAAGATAGGATTTTTTACTGTACACGCCACCGCGTATGTGTTTACCGTCACCACGTTGTATTTGTACACCACACCACACCATACAGCATGGAATTTCCGGTGTACACGCTACCGCGTTACCAATTCAACGTCGCAAAGTTGGCCAGACCTCGCAACATGAATTGATAAGAGCACTGCGTTTACCGGTCGGTGTAATCGCCTGTGCTCCGACATTCCTAACAACATGAATTGTATTTATGCAAACTATTATAAAAACTTCATAATCGCGATGTAGACCTGGCGTTCTGATTGGTTGGTACATGTGACGTCGATGTGACGAGTTTTATTGTGTTGTAAGTATGCTACTAACTAATTTCAATTATATTCCTATCATATTTAAGTTGAAAATACACTATGTGTGACTATTTAATTTCAACACACATGTAAACTTGGTATCATTACGTAAAACAGCCATAACATAAAATTATGTTTATTTAAAATCAGCCTTATTCATTGAAAATAAAGAATAATTTAATTTTAGTATAAAGTGACATATGTACATAATAACGCAATGTCAATAAATGCATTGTACGTACTGTATTAATCTGACTCAACGTAAATAGTCGAACGTATGCTTTGTTCTTTTCATACTTGGGTCATAAACATGCGACAGAACATAAATATCACAGAAGTCGAACGTGTATGCTAATACGTATGTTCGATGAATAATTATGTAGACTGGTAACTATTTCTACCTATATCTTATGGACCTGAAAATGTAACTTTTATGAAAAAATATAGGATAATCTATGAAATTTCTAATTTTGAAAAACTCTTCTAAGGACAATGGTTAATGGCTTCTCTGTAAAGTTGTGTCAGGGAGAATATTTTATGCTAATTCCTATACCAACTAAAATGGGGTTTAAACCTTTCAATTCCGAAATGTCTACAGAAAAAAAGTGAATCTAATTACTCTTTACTAACTTCAATTAGGACGCAATTTAGGTTCAAACGGGAGACCCATGTTCAGCAATGAATGTCTTATGGCTGATATAATGATGATGATGAATACATGTAGGTATTTTGTATCTATTTTATCATCAATATAAATGCTTGAGTTAAGAAAATAATATGAATAAAAAGAATAGTAATAAAATACATTTTATTTTATAGCGTACACTTGTTTGCCACCAACGTGTATAAAAACTATTTGAAGAAATGAAATTACGCTTCTGCATATCGTTAATCATAACAATGGCTGAGTATCACACCTTCGCTAGCCGTTGGGTCAGCATTTTTGCTATGTGGCCGGCGGGCGACGTTCTGTCTGCATTCCTTATGTATTATGTTACAAATATAGATTCACTGTCTTTATAAATGAATGGCCTATGATCCTTGATTTTAAAACAACGAAGTTGAATTCTATTTCCGATACAATAGATTTAAAATTCGCTAGCAGTTTTAAAGACAGACTTAAATTCATTTTATTACTAAAGTAGTACTGTAACATTTAGGGAATTATATATTGTCGTATGTGTTTTTAACCATTCTGTCATCCATAAAAATTTTGGATTTTCCCCAATAAAAACGAACGAGATAATTGTGAAAAACTAAAATCACGTGGTTTGTAAAAAGCTCTTCCAGTAACGTGTGGCTGATTTTAACACTGGAATAGCCTTCTACTATTGATTAAAAACACAAAGCAGTGTTTGAAATTCAAATTAGTGCGTTAGTTTTGGTTTTATCCTATATTTAACGTAACAACAACCGAATTACCATAAAGTTTTAACTTTGACCGTCGATTACTCTCGATCTTCAGTGAGAACATATACTTTTTTGTACCTCATTAGAAGCCTTGTTTAATGGGCAACAAGTGTACCAAATTTGAGATTTTTAGTATTAACCGTTTCCGTGGTAAGTAATAATAAGTACAGTAAGTACTGACGAACCCGAAATTTTACGTAAATATAATTCTGATTTTCACTTTTTTTCCTTGCAATATTTTACACATTTTTTCATCTAATTGTATTGTTCTCTCTAAAAAAATAGATTTAAGTCTATTTCTGATGGTTATTGTCGCTTAGTTTACCTGCAAGTAGAGTTTTTAAATGTACGTTATTTTAGCTGTTTATTAGCATAGGCTTGTTATCTCTGTTTCTTAGATGATTTATATACTTTTAAAGTGTCCAATAGAGAAAAGAATATGCGCCAACGATAATGATGATGATGATAATTACTAAAATTAAAATGTTTTTTTCTCACTGAATAGACATATTTATTTACACATGTCGCAATGTTCACATTCGACAGTTTTCTTTGATAACCCGATACTCTGCCGCCGCGGCTTTGTGGTAAACAAGTAAAAACTATTTTCTATACTAATTATGTACTTAAAGTTAAGTAACCGATATTGCTATATACGATACTAATGTTTAGGTCTAAAGTTGAGTACTTGAACTTGGTACTTGAGTCATATATTCTTGTTTGAGTAAAATACCAATTCATCAAATATTTTAGTATAAAACATTGCGTTTTTATACATATATTTCTTTAACACTCCGCATTGTGCCTTATAGCTGTTTGTTCGTTTGCTGCTTAACAAGTGAAGTGAAGAAACTGCAAACTCCAATTAAAATGTAAGTAAGTACTCTATTTATTGAATTTGTATAAAACATTCCTTAAAGTATTGGTGATATATGCTTATTATATTATTGTTATTTTTTAAAGGTCGGACTCCGAATATTCATCATACACACGCACGCCTTCGCCTGAGCCGAAGAAAAATAATATTAAGAAAAGAAAGTCGTCCTCAGCAACAAGGTATTTCAAATTTTTTATATTTAATGACCTTCGTAGTTAAGATTCACAGGATTTAATTTTGGTAAAGTCATATATTTCTGTGTTAATTACTTAAACATATTTCTCGACTTTGGAGGTTTTACCATACAATTATATCGTTGTTTAACGACTTTAGTTATGATTTTTTCTTAATATAGCGCTGAGTAAATCTATGTAACATGTATCTCAAGTTTATATATAATGTACATACATCTATTTAATAGACTTTTATTTTTCTTGTTTTAGGTCTGAATTTGAAACAATTAATCAGCGTCAACGTACACCATCACCAGTGCCTAAGAAAAAAACAATCAAAAAAGTTCGTGCAACCAATAAAAACAAGAATCCAGGCTCTAGGTACAAATTGTCTTATTGTTTTTAAAAATGTATTTGTATTGTGATTATGCAACTAGAATATGATGCATTCGCTAGAGATATTACAATTTTTTTTTTCTTTTTCCAGTTCTTCCATAAAAACACCTGAAACCGACATCTTTAAAATTATACGAGAAGAAGAGAAGGTCACCGCTCAGCAAAAACTGAAAACTACCCAGTCAACATCATCGTTTACGAGTCGCGTATCTACGGGGTCTTCGCGGCGTACTACGATAACGGACGGTAACTTTTTAATTGATTTAAAAGTGTATAATATTGACGATTATAAAAAAGCGGAGCCTGAGGATCGTTATAAAAAAGCATTAGCGGCAGTTAAATTACAATGTAAGGAGGATTCCTCTGAGTGGAATCAAATTCAAAAGTTTTTAGGTCAAGCCTTTAATATTTTTGAAAATTGTGAGCCAGTTTATTTTAATAATTATAAAAAAAATTAGTTAAATACAGTCATGCCTCATATAACAAAATTCATTTTAAACCAATTTTTTCTACTTTAAATTAAAAAGTTGTTAGTTTCATTATTGCAACACATTCGTATGTTATTACGTTGTTCATAAAATAGCAAAGGATGTATATGTCTCAAATGTTAATTAAATCTTAAGCGTGTTTGTTGCATTTAAAATATATCGTACTGCTATCTGAATATTTCGTATACAAAAATGTTGTAGGTTTTCCATTAAATTAACATGTGTATATTTAAATTGCATAGTTTAAATAAATAAATGTTCTATTTACATTGTTAAAGAATTTTTAGGTTACTTTAAATATTTGTGTAAATATTTGTGTAAATGTAACATTTATATCCCGCGACTTTATTTGGAATATGCAAATATTCACAGGCTTATCCATACTTTGAATAGTGTGCACCATTCATTTCATTCTTTATCTGAGTCAGCCGTTTTGATCATTACAATGTATGCTAATAATAAACATTGCTCGGTGGATTATAACGAGCTATAATTGGTGTATGATAAAATACGGTTTCAAAATAGTCTAGCAGGTTTAACAATTTTTTTTGTTTTATAATACTTCATCATGCCTTTTTGTGTTCCGTGTAGCACGTCTGTAGATAAAAATAAATGGATAGGTCATCTTCGAAGCACTGCGCATAAAACAATTGTAAGTTCTAACAAAGTACTTAATGATGGTGTTGAGGTAGTAGAGTCAGCATTTCGGATGCGTATTGCTACTTATCGTATATCAGCAAGCAGCGATCAAAGTCTGGGGTCAGTCGATGCATTTATGAACTCTATAAAAAACAAAATAAAACGACTTTTAGATGATTCACTTATGAAACATACTTGCGTCAAAGTAAATTTCGAACTCTTTGGGATGTTCCTAATGTTTAAAGATAACAGTCAATCAATAAAGTCATTTGGAACTAAAAATAAAATTTTGTATCTAAGTTATGATTTTGAGGTCCTATTTTGCGAGGTCGTTAACTGTTTAAAGAAAAAATTTGAGGAGTTTCAAGATCGTGATAGTGGGTGGGCTTTTGTCAGTAATTCACATTTAGAGATTAACATAAACAAGTATCAACCATTACGAGGTTCAAGCTATGTTGACCTGCCAAAGTTCATTAAAAACAAAAAAGCATGTCTAAATATACAAAACGAGGACCAATACTGTTTTTTATGGTGTGTAACAGCGGCTTTACATCCTTGTATCAAACACCCTGAAAGAGTATCGTCATACCCTAATTTTCGTGACGTTTTGAATATTTCTGAAATTTCTTTTCCAGTCACATTTGAGGACATTAGAATATTTGAAAAGAACAATCCGACAATTTCAGTAACGGTTTTTGGTTTAAAAGATAATAAAATTGTTGTGGGTCCTCTTTACAAGTCTGTAGTAACAAGTAATAAGAAAAGTAGAAAAAATATAAACTTGCTTTTAATAGACGATGGCAGCCACCCTCCGCATTACGTTCTTATTAAAGACTTGAGTCGTCTGGTGCGAAAACAAGTAACGAAACATAATGCTAAGATATACTTTTGCGAAACATGCCTACTATTTTTTCTTACACAGGACGAACTAGCAAATCACTTATGTACTGGAGTAGTTACAGTCTTACCAGAGAAGGGGACTGTAATTAAATTCAAACATTTCGATCGTAAGCAGAATGTTCCATTCGTTATATATGCAGATTTTGAATCGTTACTACAACCAACTGAAACTAGTGTCTCTGATACTGATACTACTGATAGTGATACCCCTAACACTACAACTTTACATCATCATGTACCAGCTGCCTTTGGATATTATATTGTGTGTAATGCAGATCCAAGTCATAATCGTTATTTCTCTTATCGCGGTACTGATTGTGTTGATAGATTTATTGAAGAAATTTATAAAGATGTTAATAAAATTTATAGAGTAGTTAACAAAAATACCCCCATAATATTCAACGAGAATGACGAAATAAATTTTTTGAACGCTAAACGATGCCATATATGTAATCATTTCCTATTTTCTGATCGGGTTAGGGATCACTGTCATATTACAGGGAATTATCGAGGGGCAGCTCATAGCCTATGCAATTTACAATATAAACGTCCTTGTTTCGTACCTATATTTTTTCACAATCTATCTGGTTATGATTGTCATCTATTTATTAAAAAACTAGGTGAAGCACCTGGAAACGTAAAAGTTATACCTAAGACCAAGGAAAACTATATTTCTTTTACCAAATTTATTCCCATTGAGAACGAATACTTTCAGCTTCGTTTCGTAGATTCTTTTAAGTTTTTAGATACAAGTTTAGAGAAGCTAACTAAAACTATGCAGAAATCTGACTTTGTTCACTTACGTAAATATTTTTGTAACGATGATGAGTTTAAATTACTTACACGAAAAGGCGTGTTTCCCTATGAGTATATGAATAAATGGCAATGCTTTGAAGAAAAATGCCTCCCAAGTATTGACTATTTTTATAATTCGCTTACTAATAAGAAAGTTTCTAAACAAGCTTATAAACATGCACAATCAGTATGGAACAAGTTTAAAATTCGTAATTTAGGCGAATACACAGACCTATACTTACAAACCGATGTTCTTCTGTTAGCTGATATTTTTGAAAAGTTTCGCGCTACTTGCAAACAACACTATGACTTGGACCCTGCTTTTTATTTGACTACACCTAGCTTATCATTCGATGCCATGCTTCTAAAAACTGGTATTGAATTAGAACTTATAGATGACTTTAACATGCTTAAAATGATCCAATCTGGAATTAGAGGAGGAGTTTGTATGACCTCTCTACGGTATGCTAAGGCTAATAATATATACTTACCCCATTATGATCCATCCCAGATAGACTCATACCTAATTTATATCGACTGTAATAATTTATATGGTTACAGCATGTGTCAGTTTATGCCTTTATCAGACTTTAGGTTTCTAGAAAATCATGAAATAAGTGCTTTAGATATCACTCAAATCCCTGATGATTCGGATTATGGGTTTATACTAGAAGTCGATATTATTTACCCAAAAGATTTACATGTTAAACATAATGATCTACCATTTTGTCCTGAAAAAAGTATTCCACCAGGCGGCACGCATCACAAACTTGTACCTAATCTATATGACAAATACTTGTACGTTATTCATTATATACATTTGAAAACATGCCTTAAACATGGTCTAAAATTAAAAAAAATACATAGAGTAATTACGTTCAAACAGTCCCCTTACTTAAAACAATATATTGATATGAACACTAGGTTACGTCAAGAAGCAACATCTGTTTTTGAACAAGATTTTTGTAAATTGATGAATAATAGTATATTTGGTAAAACTTTAGAAAACACTGAGAAAAGAGTCGATGTGCGTCTGGTTAATCAGTGGGCTGACAATGATAACAAAACGAAAAAGAAAATCACAGCGGATAAATTAATAGCAAGACCCAATTTTCACAGTTCATCAGTTTTTACTGAAAATTTGGTTGCAATTCAATTGAAACCAGATCTAATAATGTTGGATAAACCGATATACATTGGTTTCGCTGTACTAGAGTTATCTAAAAGTCATATGTATGATTTTCATTATTCAGTATTCAAACGTTTCTATGACAGGCGACTGCAAATGTGCTACACGGACACCGATAGTTTTGTTTATTATATAGAGACAAAAGATTATTTTAAAGATTTAAGAACGCATTTTTTGTCTTATTTCGATACTAGTTGTTACAACGTTGGAAATAAATTTTTGTTACCAGTACATAATAAAAAAGTGCCAGGGCTTTTTAAAGATGAAATGAAAGGTGACTTAGTTAAAGAGTTTGTGGGATTGCGTTCGAAAGTTTATTGTATTAAAACCACCGGCGTTAAATCTGTTATTAAAAAAGCTAAGGGAGTGAGAGGACCTGTTATACAAAAATTAAAGTTTTCTAATTACGAAAAATCATTGTTTCAAGGAGATGTCATTAAAAGAAAAAACATATTATTTAAGTCGATTAAACACGAAATATTTACTCAAAGTGTAAATAAAATTGCTCTATCAGCTAAAGATGACAAGCGGCTTATATCTGATAACCAAATATCATCAAAAGCTTGGGGACATACCTCAATACTTAATGTTTAATTGATAGGTCATTGTCACAATTAAGAAAAAAATCATTCACTTTTTGTTGTTAGAGGTCAGTAGTAAATGTACAGGAAATATAATTGAAACAACATTTGTGGAATTTAAAAACACAAATGCAAGTTAAAGAGTTTAAAAATAAACGTACATCAATTATACGTCCTGATGATAAATCTTTCTTTCATTATATGTATTGTTTTTATTTTATTTAAAAATCATGTTTTATGATAAATAAATGTATTATCGTATTATTTCGTTGTTTTACTTATAATTAACCTTATACCTTTTAAACCACATAATGTGATAAATCAGAAACAAGTTCCGACTTGTTTTAGGTATATACACTTAGCCACGTGTTAAGTTTAAGCTATCATATAACAGTATTGTGCATTTACATTTTGCTGAACAAACAGTAGCTAACCTATATAATTGCAGTGTAATTTAAAATTCCTTACACTTGAATAGCATTAAACGCGTCTTCATTATCTACACACGAGCTGGTAAGTGTTTTTTATTTATATTTTTATACTTTACATATTTATTTATTTATTTTTGACAACCATTAAGTTTCTATTAGTGACCCATGTGGAATAAAATATCTCTTAAACGCATTAAGTATCAATAATAATGAAAAATCAATTAAACATTAAACATTGTAACCCTCCACATTATTCAAAAATCTTTTAATTAAAATAAAGTACTTATTTTCTGTTATTTTTTAGATTTTCAGACGATGGAAGACAACCGAGACGTGCAGGTTCATGACATGGGAGATACAGAAGACATCCAAATTGCGTTTTCGCAGTATGCCCAAGACCCGTTTGAGTTACCCCGAGAATTTGATAACAGCGACTTGTATAAAAAAATTAAAAAAACTATAGACAGTCCGAAACCGAAGCAACGTAAAGGAAACCCTAATAACAAGATAGTAAAAAGGAGTATTGGACATCCACCATGTTTTGTAATAAACAACAAAGCCGGGAAAGGAAGCAGACTCATTAAAATTCAAATAATTGATATAAAAGATGGTGTTATGGATCAAAATGAGGATTTCAATGAAAAGGTGCTCCTGAACGCGCAATATGTAGCGAACGATGGGTACGACGACATAATTGACAGCACTGAAGAGGTCATCAACAAGATTTCAAAGAAAATGTGTGGTTATAGTGTTAATTTATAACAATGTTATATTTATAATTGTATATAGTCTAATAAACATTATTCAAATAAACTGCAGTTTTATTAATTTTTTGTTTTCGTATATCTTCTAAAACGACCTCTTTAGTGCTTTAAAAAAAACTTGTTTGTTGATTAATAAATTAAAAATGAAAATAAAAATTAAAAATATTTATTTCAACGAAAATAGTTAAAAACAAACTTAAATTGTTAAATTATTGCTAGAATACCATTTTTTAATACAAATTACATTTTTTAACGCACAGTTTCTCTTATGATATACACAGGTATAAAGAAAATCTGAGGAACAATATTTTTTATAAAGTTCTTGAAAATTAGGTACAGAATTTTTTTCACACAAATCTATAATAGTACAGTCTGAACACAAGCTTTTTATCCACTTGATTTTTTCCACGCCCCTTCACATAGATAGTTTTATTTTTGATGTGGTTAACAATTAGTCTTTTAAATTCTCTATAATCAACATAACCTTCATGCCAAAAAATACCAAAATGTTTTTCTAACCACCTTGTCTGTCTCTTTTCATTTTCTTCTAATTTTGAAAATGGAAAAGGAGGTTTTATTAAGAAAACTTGAGTGTATTCCTGTGTGCTATATGCAAATTCTTTGACAATAAATTCGTTTTTGTTTGTTTTAAACCCTTGAAGATCGACGAATATATAGTTCTCCATCTTAAGATACTTTTTTTGTAATATTACTTAAAGGCTTGTATTCAACAATACTATCATTTAAAATAAGGCAATATGCTGAAGTTTGCGCAGGTATATCTGATTCACACTCCAACTCGACTCGCACATCAACCGAGCCGGTTTTTATGGTTTCGTTTTGACGAGAACAGTCAATAACAAACACAGGAGCTATATTTTTAAAGTCTGTAGGATTTAACAAGGGTGCTTGGACACGGTTATAATAAGACTGTTGAAATTTTGCATACTGCTCATATAATATAGCATATTTATCAACTGAAAAACTAACATTGAAACTTTCATATGGAAAGTAGGTTGAATTTAAAAAAACTTTAACGTCTCTCAAATTACAGTGATCAAAATGCGTCATGTCTTTATGAGCCATATTTTTTCGGTCTGTTTTCAAACCAACTATAATGTAACGTGGTTTTTCAATTTGAGATGAAGTTTTTATAGCCCAAGAATGTTTCGATGTTACAGGTAAGAGCGGATATTCGTATAAATCCCAATTTCTGAACGCCATCTGTATAGCGCGATCTTTTTCCAAATATTTTAGTAAATTTAATCTTTCCCGATCAGACACCTTAACATGCGGCATACGCCATACTATCTTAGATATAGTAATATTATCTACATATTCATTTGCATTTAGTTTTATGCTATTTAAATTAGTATTTGACCTTAAAAGAATAAGTTCATGCTTGCAATTAATAATGATCTTGTTATAATCCTCAGCAAACCCAAGAATTTTATTTAAAGGGATAGATACAGAAAATGATCCGTGTGAATTTTTTGTACCATTGACGTCCCATCCCCATAACTTAGACATTGATGCTTCAAATTCATTCATGGAAACGAGCGACTTCATAGTTGTTGTAATTCCTGCGTTTTTAATTTTATCTATTTCGATTCCATTAAGTTCATATCGAATATCTTGAAAAAGATGAAGGATGGGGTTATTTGTAAGAAGAATACTTTTTACTTCTGCTTTTGTTTCTCTATTGAATGCGGTTATGGTACCCTCAAGGTATAAAGTGCTTGCGGATGGTAATACGTAAAGATCTTGCTGGTTTATTGGTATACGTATTTCATCATTAAAATTAAAACTGGTTACGTACGGCTTGTACGAATGGTACTCAAAACTCTCGATAGAGTTGTCAAAGACAAAAGGTTCCGTTAAATTTAATATACTCATTTTAATAGACCTAGTCTTTGCAGGAACTGTTTGTTTTGTTTTGTAAGTTGTACTTTAGGTCTTCTTTTCTTGATTGTCTGATGAGTACTAGGACTGTTTTTAACTGGCGTCGAAGTTTTATTAAAGTCTATCATTTTTTTCTAAGGTGTAAATATATTTGAATCTCTTCACCCCGTAAATTTACTAAATTATTATTACCGTCTAGTATCCTTATTGTAATTGAACTAAGACTGCTTTGGGTAACAGGAAAATATATAAC
The DNA here is from genome assembly GCA_949128165.1 of Lathronympha strigana. NCBI lineage: Eukaryota > Metazoa > Arthropoda > Insecta > Lepidoptera > Tortricidae > Lathronympha > Lathronympha strigana. The sequence goes on along the minus strand of OX421928.1, from coordinate 8,640,472 downwards.
GTTTTTCGGTGTTTCAATAATCCGATACCCAGGAGGCACGTTGGGCACAAACTCGTGAATAATGTGACTAGGTTTTCCATTAACAAACGATCCACTCACTATGTCACATTCAATGCGGACTATGGTAGTTGAGAGAATGGAGACAGGATAAGGAGATTCGGTAAATATATTTGCTTGAATAGATTCTGCACCGAAACCAAGTAAACTACCAATAGAATTCGTTCTATTGAAATGAATGTCTTTACTGCACAAAATAGATGTTTTTAAGGTATTATTATTGCACGTTAACTTGAATGAACATCCTTGCAGGTGTTCCTTAAGGTAATCATCGATATCTTGAAGTTCATATGAGCCTTCTGGAATTTCAATTATTTCGTTCTTACCATAATGTAACTTATTATTTCTGTTGTCAATATTGGGTATTGAATTGAAAGTTGAGATATACAATAGCCCACATTCATATTCACCATCCAGTTGAAGACCAGGTGAATGGTTTGTTATCAGAGTAGCGGTTGTTCCAGTTATAGACAAAGTGAAAGACATGGTGTGAATGATAAAAATGTTTATTGTACAACGGTATTTAAACGGTTATACCAAAAATGTTTTAAATATTTTATACATAAATGACCACAATTTACGGTATTAAACTTCTGATATGTTTTGTAATTATAATAAATAGTGTTATGATTTAAATACGTCTTTAATTCTGACGGAGGTGGTAGGTCACCATAACTATTAAAATATTCACAATAATTGTTATATTTAACATAGGCTACCCAGTGAGTTCCATTGTTTTTGGAACTATCTAAGTTTAAAATTCCACATTCTACTCTTTTAGGTCGCTTTGGCAAAGTATCTCTCATAAAAACTCCACGAAAATGTGGAATATCAGAAGAGTGGTTAAGAATATCAATATTTGAAAGAGCTCGCCTGGGTAACCTTTTATTTAGTTTTTTTGAGTTTTTATGCATAATCCTTTGCCTTTTTTATACGGTTTAATATGAAGCCCTTTTCCGATAGCAATAGATTCCATCATCTTGTTATGTCGTTCTGACTCAGCTAAGTTTTTTCTTGCAGCTTTGTAATCACCTACAGCTTTAGCAATTCCGGCAGCTCCACCAGCCAATGAGCCAAGCGCAGAAAGCCCAGCAAAAATCGGTATCAGTGGTAATATACCACCGGTTTTAGGAATCGGTATCACACGTGGCATTCGTACTTTTGTTTTATTAGCAAAAACTTTTTTTGCAGCTATAAGTGCTCGATCAATTATATGACCTTTTTCTTTAGGCTTCTTTTTTATTTCAGCACGTATCTTAGACACAAAATGTTTAAATGGCTTTATTCCCGCACCAGCTTTTAATTTAGACTTCATGACTTTACGTACTAACCAACAAGCAATTTTCTCTCCTGTTCCAACATTTTTTGCCTTACTCCTTTGTTTAGCCATTTGGTAAAGTTCTAAATCAGCACGATGTCTATCAGCTAAATTTGAATATTTATCATAAGCAATATCGTGCTTCATACACGCATTATCTAGCGGGTTTATTCCTTTATCACCTCTTTCTAACCTTTTGCGTAATTTTGTGCCCGGTCCACAATAATTATAACCAGGTAAGTGTAATTCAAATGGTAAACTATTAATAGCACTATTTAAAAGTCTTCTTCCTTTCATACCCCGTATGGTACTAAGAAATTTTATTTACGACGAGTGTATTAATATAACTTACACAACATCATTTCTATCAATCCAACTATTTTCGTTTTTACTAAGTCCTAACCATTTAACATACAGTTTTGAACCCTTCGTTTTAATCACTCTTTCAATAAGATAAATACCTGGGTACTTTGTTTTTTGAAGTTCTTCTTCATAAAATGTACCGAGTATAATGTTTTTTTGTTGATCTTCAATATGATACGTTACAGGTTGAGTATGATTAACATGTTTAATTGTGAATAATTCTGTAGACCAATTAGGTGTATAACCTTTACAGAAGACACTTTTATACTTACTTATACGTACTCGATCTCCAACATTGAATTTATTCAATTTACGATGCACATTAGATTGCGATCTTAAAATATTTCTTTTTACTTTGATTTCATTATCGAAATTTACATCAATAGGTTTAAATTTTATTGTACGGTGAACAGATTCATTATACGATTTAACTACTTCGTCTAATGGTAGACCAACCCATTTATAGTTTCCAACGAAACTAAAATATTTATATAACTTTAACTTAAGTGTCTTTATCAACCTTTCAACAATGGAGGCCTTCTTAGTAGAATACGTTGAGTAATGATTTACCTTCAATGATTTCAAATAGCTATCAAATTCATTATTATAGAACTCTTTTCCATGATCTGTCTGTAAGTTTTTTTGTTTTCGTTTACTTGATGTTATAATTAGAGCGAATGCGTTTTTCACATCCGTTTTACTCTTGGATTTTATAGGTATACACCAAGCATACTTTGAAAATGTATCAATAACAGTTAATATATATTTATATCCTTTGTTAGTCGTGTGCAGTTTCTGTAAATCAATTAAATCGGCTTGCCATAAATCATCAATCCCTTTTAATGTAACCGATCTTCGCTTAAAGTTTTTTCTCGCTGATCGATGAATTTCGTTCACTATTTGTTGTTTTGCCATTATTCAAATTTTTGAAGATATTATCTATCTCCTTTTTTGTATAAAAGTTTACTTTTAACTGAGTTGCAAGGTGATGAATTTGATTATTTATAGTATCAAACAGAGAGTCTATTGACTTCTTGTCGTAAATATTCTGAATATATTGATCAACGTACTGCTTGTTCACCGCATCATCGGGTGATAATGGTTGCGCAACTCCCTTTAATTGCAAAGATTTTAAATCAAAATATCCTTCGTCAGTCTTAAGCAAAGCCTTATACTTAAGTTCGGGAATCTCACTAGAACGCAAGCGTTTATGAACATGGTGACCAAATTTGTCAATGTTCATTGTATATTCTATTGCAGTCAAACTACAACTGTTAAAAATAAATCTTTATTTTATTTATATATTGTTTACTAAACCTGCTTCGTGTAATTCTTCGATAACAGATATGATTTCGTTATCTAATCCCGTATTGCCGGCGTCTCGAGATGCTATCAGCAGTTTTAATCTTTCTACTAATTCGTTGGGGTCATCCCAATATACATAAGAAACGTCTGCTTTAGCTTTTTTCATTGTTGGCAAACCATCACCGGATACAAGTATTTCTTCACTTAATGAACGTTGTTTGCTTAATTTAAAAATTGGCTTTATGATGTATAAATATTTCATACCCTTGTTGCTTTTTATTGGTTTATTTGGATCAAAATCACGTCTATGAGCATTTGTTTTTAATAACAAGGTTTTATACAATCGTTTATCGTCTTCGGTAACCATCTTTAAATCGGGTACTTTCTTGAACAACAAATCATTTAAGCCTTCGGATAAGCAATAAGTTTCCCCGCTTATTATTAGCTCTTTATCATTAACATTAATTGGATAAGATCCCAACATTAGCTTACCACGCTCTGATCGTACACCGAAAGGAATGTTAATGTTTGAATAATATTGTTTCTCCCACTTGGGATCTTCGCGAGGAGAAGCATACGAATTTATTGTTCTAAATGAAGCATTATTTGTTGTATCAGATTCAATTTGGTTGGCACTCTCATTTAGTATAGAACCATCTTGACTAGAATTTTCGTTGTTCAATTCATAATCACTACTATTGGCCTCAGATTCCGGTGTTTTTCTCAGTTGCGGTTTATTAGCTAGGCTTTCTCTCTTTCCGTCCTCAGAAGAACTATATTTTAATTTTTTTATTGGGTTATTCCATTTAAGTCTGTTGTTATCAAAGTCTGCGTCAATAACATTGAAGTTGTTATCATTATGTTTCACTATTTCATTAAGAGGATCTGTGACTGGCTTTAACATTGTTTCTAACATTATATTATTGTTAGATTTAATATCACGAAGGAGTTTGACTTTTTTTCTTACTGCTTCAGCAGATCGGAGTACTTTTTCTTTAATTCTTTTTTCCTCGTTCATTTTAAGATTGATGTCCGATCTAGGTTGTCTCATTTTGAGTAATAACATTTATACGAATATTCTTTTATTTATGTATAACTACAGTTAATCTACTATAATAAATGTGTCAAAACCTTTCCTATAACATCCCGAGTTTTTATTACAATCTTTATTTATAACTAAGTAATTGAAAGGCTCGTTCCATACTTGCCCGCACATTTCACGAAATTGAGACCATGACATATCACTTCCTACATGTTCATCATAAACATGACGTAGATTAACATCATCTTGCTTAAAAAGAATTATTAAATTTGCATTGTCCCTTATCAATTGTTTAGGTATTCGACTATACGTTTGGTTTAGATAGAAGCTATCTATACTTTTATGCCTTCCCATTGCAAAGTAATCTCGTATATTATTTTGGTTTTCGCATGCAACATCATCAAATATCATGATTGAATTAGTGTTAGCTGCATGAGGACTTAGTACTTCATCATTTTCACTATATTTTTGAAAAGAAACTGATGGAACCAGATTTAATACTCGCTCCAGGAATTGATACATGGGTTGAAACAAGGTTTTAGAATATACATAAACATTTTGGAAGCGTAGACCTTGTTCATGTAGCAGCAAACCAATAATCAAATTCGTTTTTCCACAATTCGACGGCCCGCAAATAATACATCGAATAGTACCAGGTAAAAGTGTGCCATGTCGAAAATTGCGTTTATTGTGTGAAGGGCAAACGATATCCAAATGCAATCTTTGCGATTGCTTTACGAACTTCATGTTACTAGTATGCACGTGTAACAAGTTTGAAAGACTTTTTGTAAATACTGTATGAGTATAACTGTTGAGTATATATTTAAGATCCTAATGTTATCAAGCGCACAGTGACTCGATTCGATTGAAGCAATATTACGTACGCATTTTTGATTCGTTTCTAAAACGTTTGCGTTTGCGGTGTAATAACGGAAAACTAACGGTCTCTCGATAGCTTTATCATAATGCCTAGCTACAGAATCTAACGTTAATGCAACGGAAACTAGCCCAAATGCAACTCGGGAATCTGCCCCACAGCTGCAGAATTATGGTTATGTATTGGGATTTTTGTCTCACGGCCGCGAAAGCGAAGCGAAGCGGAGCTGTAGCCCATGGCCGTGGGGCAGAAGTCCCAATACATAACTACTCGGGTCTAACGCGAATTAATTTGTTTACCTTATTTACCGACGTTTCGACACAGGTTTCACTGGTCATGGTCGCGGCTGACTGATGTCCCAGCAAAATGTCAAAACAGAGATTTGTGTAATCTCTCTCTGGTGGGACAGGAAAGGGTTCATAAAAATCACTTAATTCCTATCTTATGGTTCATTTGATGGTATTTGTGTTCAGCTAGCGCCACCTATGGTCGGTTACAAAAACGAAATTTACTCAGATGTTATAAAATTGACAATCGTATAGTACCATCCCTCTCGGTCTCCTATATCAAATATTTGGGCGAGCAGGATGGCACTATACTATACGACGGTATTTCGAACATTGCAGCAGCTTTCAAGTTTTGTACAATAAAAGCCGTACCGCTAGCGCCATCTATTATGAGCAATGCAAACTATACATATGTAAAAAAAAAAATGTTACGAAACCGGATAAAAAGTATCCTAAATGTTACTCCGGTACATAAACTATTACCATACCAAATTTCATAAAATTCTGTCCAGTACTTTTTGCGGAGTTAGCGAACAAATTCACAGACAGACAGACAGACAAAAATTCTAAAAACCATTGAAAGATATTTTATCAACGTTTCTGATACGCCCCTACGTTTTTTTTTTTAAATATATTTATTGTACAGATTTTTTATTTCTACTCTCTTATTATATGTATTGATTGTAGTGTTTTTTTAAAAGTCTTTTGTATTTGTTTAGATTATTTTCTGAACGGATATCTTCAGGCAAACTATTCAATAGGTACGGTAGGCGTTTCTTTAGGGTTCTATCACCGTAGTAGTTGTTAATCCTAGGAACGAATAGTTTGCCTTGTGTCACAGACTTTGTGTTATAAGCGTGGCTAACAGGTGCCAGCAAGGGATTTGTTGAGTTAAGCTCTGGACGGCTATGGTTATTTATTGCAAGTAAATATTTATGTTTTAAACTAACCGGTAAGATTTTACAAATATTAAAAAGAAGTCTGTAGTTACCTTTACATTTAAGCTTGGTTTTATTGTCAACCAATAATTTCAAAAATCTGATCTGCATATTTTCTAGTTTGTCGATATTGGATTTAGTTGTGAGACCATAGCTGTCTAGAGCATAACTCAGTATGGAATCGACTAGCGACATATATAAACATCTTAGTGTGCTGATAGGAACTCGGTATCTTAAGTGAAAGAATTTACCTAATAAAACTCTTAATTTTTCATAAATAAAATTAACATGATATGACCAGGACAAGTGTTCATCAACTTTGATTCCAAGGTAAGTAACGCATTTAATAGTTAATATCATTTATTTATTGATGGGGTTTTTTTATTAATGTCAAGCGCTCTCTAACTTTTTAACCGTAAGTCCAAAAAATATGAATAATATAATGGAATTACGGCTTCATAAAGGCTTTCAAGGTTTTGAACATGGTCAGTTAAATAAAATAAATAAAAATAAATAAAGTTTTATTGTGCAGGTAGGACACCCATAATGAACATAAAAGCAAACACAAAAAAGCAATTCAAATAAAATTTAAAATAAGAATAAAAGATAACAACTTAAAATTAACCTTATAAATTACGAGGTAAGTTAAGACATTTTTGTTAATTTTTTGCAATAAGTCTTATCCTCCTAGTAAAAGGGCGTATACAGTGTGTCCTTAGCCATTGGACAAATCCGGATGGTGTTTAGAACCAGTATACAAAGTATCATATTAATCGGTGCAGGGGTTACGCTGAAATTAACAAATTATAATTTATATTCAGCAACTAAAACTTATCAGGTAATACATTTGCATAAAATAGTATGAAACGTTATCTGTCTTACTTATTATAGTTTATTTATGTCACTTATAACACTTTAACTGTTGAAAAATGTGATCATTGAAAAAAAAAATACAGTTTTACTAATATGATATTGTCAAAAACACTGCCACAGTGGTAAATACAATGTTTCTTTTTACTATGGATTATTGAAAATAACTTTAGATTGAAACTATTTATTTTTATTTTTTGTTCTAATCATAAATATATTTACATTAGCGCATTACTAAGCTGTAGCCATATGTAAGCACTCAGGGTTTGTCCAATGCCTGATGTCACCTAGTATGAGTCATAAGTCCTGCGAAGATACTCCTTTTTGCTAGTTATTAATATGGTATCTTACTAAAAACCCCCTTTAGGTTCGCTTATTCTGACGTACGGTTTGGTTGTGGGTGCTGAGGTATTTAAAATCAAACCTATGAATGAAAACAATACAATTTTTTTTCTTTAATTAGGTTAGGTATCTATTTCATTGTAAAAGGTTTGTGTTAGCGAAGTATTTTTGCTATTAAAATCCACCTTGTTACCTGAACAGTTATATATATATATATATATACACAAAGAAATCCCCTATATAAAAAATCCCCCAAATCCCACAAAAAAATCCCCCCATTATAAATTTATCCGCTAGCAACACCTTCCAACTTTTCCTTCAGTCCGATCCCAGCGTCCATCGCGGAGCTACGTCGCTCTGCGCGCGAAACTTCCCGAGCAAACCGGTTATTATTTGAAAGTGCTAGGTGTGGCTACCTACTAGTGTTTTAAAGTGTGTGACTTGGATTTACTAATAACACAGGTAATATATCAAATTATCAATAAGTTATTAATACTTTACAATGTATTTTAAAATAAGAAAACAAGTTCAGAAACTCGCGCGAGTAATTTTAAATGAACGTTCACGGTAGCGTCGGTTAAGTTGTTTTTTTTACAAACAAGAACGCGACTTCCAAAAGCGGACACTGTAGTGTATGGTCGCTTGCTAAATGTCTGACATACACATCGTGGTAAAAGTAGTTTCATTGTGTGAATCACTTGATAATCTAAAGTTTTATCTCGGATTGCTTTCCGACAGGTTGGTAAAAACACGCATCTACCTGCTTTTTTTAGATGACCGCATCTATTGTGGCGTTGGGCTCTGACCTGTAAAAAAAAGAAACAAGACTATGACTGCATCTACGAACAGCCACGTTTAAAAAAAAAAGAAATGGAACACGTTCTCCGAGCTTAGTCATTTTGATATTAAAGAAAGTCTTAAGATTATTTGTCTTCGTCAGACTATTTTTAGCGTTTCTCTATTTTTAAAAACAAAGAACAAGTCCTCATTGGTTTAGATTTCATTATTTACGGTCTCATTCAACAGAACTGGCAGTTTTTTCGTCTCAAACATTAAGTGTGGGTAAACGAACTCTAAAAAAAATATACCTGCTTCGGTGTGAAAATTCCCATGGATTCAGAGAGCGAAAGTACACAAAATGGAAGTTTTTTATACAATCGATTCGTTATTGCGTTTATCGTAATGATTACGATATTCAAATGAAACAGGTCTTATTAGGCTTATAGACATTCATTGTACGGTTTATCGGCACGATTCGGAATGGTATTCAACCTCTTTCGAAGGCTGCATCTGTGAGCTGTGACTCATTCAATCTTGAATCTTTACAGTGAAGGGAAAGTTAAAGGCACTGGGTATCGTTTTTTATGCGTGGGCAGACTGGGCACTCGATATCCTGATTCGAATAGGTAAAGCCGTTTTACCGGTTTTTTGAATTAATTAAATCAACGCTTTTATGTAATAAGATACAGATAATTTTATGCGAGATTTTAATAATCATTGTTTCTCGCGATTACCTTTTTGGTGTAGCTTTAGAATTTATGTTCGTTGCGTATTTGGGGGAATTTAAAATTTAGCCTTGCAATAATTTTGAGTTCTTTTTTCAAATTTTAATTTGCTGTCGGTTTCCTTAACAATTTGTATGTTTTTAAAACTCTTATGGCCCGACAATCCAAGTCTGACAGTAGTTTATTTAAAAATATATATGCCTCCCTATTTTGCCACGAAAAAAGGGAGGCATATACATAAAAACTAAATCTATTATCAGACTCGGTTTGTAAGACCATATCTCAGTAATTCTTTTTTAATTTCAAATAAAAAATAAGTAATTTTAAAATGCGTAGGTCTAGCCTACATATTTAAATAAATACGATCCTTTTCCCTATGTCATCGTTTCTGATCTCAAATGTTTTCAAACAAGCCACAACAATAATATTGTGCCAGAAATAGGAATATGTAGGTAGTTGTTATTGTGATCCTTCCTTTGTTTAACCATATGTATAAACATCGTTGACATTGTCATTGTTTTGCCCCCCTGTAATTTTTATCAGACTATGGCAAAGCCTAATGGTTATGATTTCCGCACGTAGGGTTCGACATATATTATATGTTTAATAATCATTCACCATATAAATCAATTTAAAATCATATAAATCAATTTAAACTTAAATAAAATTAAAACTCAAAATATAATTTTTTTATGATAATAAATTAAAAACCTTCTGGAGTAAAGGATGACTCACACGGCAGAGAGCAGACGGGACGAGACAGGAAAATCTGTTAATTTCTATACAAAGAATCACGTGATAGCTCGGAGCCCTTGGATGGCACTTGACGCTTTCTATAGAAATTGACAGATCGTCCCGTCCCGCCCCGTCCCGTTCCACTATGAGTCATCCTTAAATCGCCCCGACGCAAAGGTGGGGTGAGGAGAATTATATTTTCCTTGCTAGTCAAATCAGGTTTTCTATAAGAACTTGTCATTCGTTTATTCGTTATTTGAAATTGAATTTTGCTCATTAATTCACCGCCATTAAATGAGTTCTTTTCGATTAAAAAATCTTTGTACTTTTGATTTGATAACTATTTTGTTATAATTATTAAGGGGAAAAGTAGCCAATTAAGCTCTGTCGATTTAAATCTTGAATTAACCTAAATTAATGTTTTTAAGCCTGTACTGTAAGGAAAAAGCAGCAAATTAACCTTTTTAAAATACTAATTTTACCATTAGGAAGGAGATATTTTGTAGTGTTTATGGCATTAATCAGTTTAATTCCGTATTAAAAAAAAAGAAGGAACATTATATTTTTGTTTGATATTTTATTTTAAGCTTTCCGATATTTCCAAATAGAAATATAAAACGAAGTTATGAATAAAATATATAAATAGCCTTTTCTTCCAATTTCGTGGGCGTGGCCTTCATAATTTCCAATCGGAAAATATTTATTCCCCCCAATTGTGGGGAATGCAAATCTCTTTGTGTTCAGAGGATGTTTGCAGAGTGGAAACATCTCGGGTAGGGTTACCAGCTTCGAAAGTAATTTTCTTGTTTTTATGTTACTTTTATTTCAATTGCACACATTGACGATGTGAAACCTATTAAGAACCGAATAAATTGATAAACATTTAAATGATTGATTTATCAAAAACCTGGTTTAAGTAGAAAAATATAAACATTTGTACGCCAACAGGCAAAAAAAGCCCTGTGATGATTAGTTAAATACCTTGACTGTATGTGATCGTTTTTATAATAGTAAAAGGTACCGCTTTATCAATACATTTAGAAAATAATATTATTAACAAGCGACAAAGTTTTATTAAAAACTTCTTATCACCTGTGTGTTGCATTTTTTATTTTATTTTACTCATGGTCACACTATAGCTATTTGAAAAATTTAAACAAAAAATTACCAGCTGAAGTTTATATTTTATTATTTATTACATTCATTTGCTTAAAATATCTGCTGAACTTAATACCTTAAGGCATTGTTAACCTGTCACGTCAAGTATTGGGTAAAAGCATATGATTTCCTATACTCTGACAGGCCAAATGGAGTAAATTAAAAAACACTTTGTGCTTCCCTTTTTTTGAAAGTGGCAACACAACCGTAAAAAAAATACAGTTTGACACTCTGCCTATGCACAAAATTGAACAGATACTAGCTAAATGATACATGTCTGGCGACTTCTCCACCAAGCAGAAAGCAATTAAATCATTTCACAAAAACAGGTTCAAAATAATCCGGACTTCACCGCAGCTAAAAACAAAAGCTAAACTAGACATTTAATAAACCTTATAATAAACTGGAATTCCCCTAAATCCGACAAAGCTTGTCACATGGCAACCCCGAGCTGTGACGATAATCTAACATTTTAATCTCCTTGGCGACGTACCGAAAAATGTAACTTAATGAATTCCTGCGCATAATGGAGTATCTCTTGAACGGGTTACAAAGGAAAATACGTTTGTAATTCCAATTGGAAATGATGAAATTCTGAACCGAAATAGATTTGTCGCACAAATTGTACATAATTGAATGTTCAATTGGAAGGTACGTTTCTATTAAATCTGTTGTAATTCCGTGTTTTAATGGTGAAGGTTGTTAGAATTGCTTATCATAATATGGTGCCGACTGCCAAAATAGCATAGTGCATAAACTATGCTATGTTGGCAGAACGGGACCTCTACTTGTTCTTTGATGATGATATTTGCCTGCCAATTATACGTTCGGGATATTCTTCGGGTCTCCATAGTGCCCGCCGAGCATCTACCAGGCAAATTACCCATACATTGATTGACAAATCCAGAGAATATGCCCGAACGTATATGGCTGACTATTCTGTGATCCTTCATCAGGGACATAGGGCTCTCAGAAGGGTTTACCAATTATTCACGGAATTGCGTGGCGTCTTGTTGCTAAAGTCCGTGTACTGCTTACTATTAGGCAACTCGCGCTTGATCATCATGACCTAAAACGACTAAAAGGTTGGGAAATACCTCAAAAGCTAAATCCGACATAAATCTTAATCAATTTATTTAAAGCTTTAGCTTTTTTCGTTTTTCCAAAACTTTTCTTTCCCCAACAATGAACTCAAACCGAAGCCAAGGTACTTTATGACAGTTGAAATTAATGGCGTCGAAGCGGATTTACTAGAATGTCTTTATTTTTACAAAAAAACGTGGCGGATAAGTCATTTTTATCCAAACTGTAGTTGAAAAGCTTTCCGTGAATACTTCGTATTTGCATATACTACTTGTTTACTTCTAAGCCAGCATGCATCGGCCGCTGTCCAGATGTGACGGCTTTGTTCTTCACTTGTTTATGTTCATACCCACTAAGATTTAGATTTGTTACCTTGCTACCCTTATAAATAAAACAAAAAATATATACCTATACTCGCACTTACCGTATACTCAGATACTTTAGTTGAAACATTGTGATAGGGACGGTGAATCCTGACCCACCGTGATACAGTTTAAACTAGTACGGGGGTCAGATACACTTACTTACCTTTGGTTTTTACCATAGTATTCCAATAAGAGTTAATTTAAAACAAAACAATGTAAGTAGTACCTAAGCACTTTTGTCAGCTCAATAAAATACTTTTTTTTTTTTTTTTTTTTTTTTCGTATTAAACTTTTAGCAATATTTATTTTATCCTCTTTTTTGCTATGTTTTCACTTTATTACTGCTGTACAAATATTTTCGTATCCTCTCAATTGGAATTATTATAAAGGAATTTGTTGACTATTTTACGAATGAGCATTTCAATTTCAGAAAACAAAATTTTAAGCCGCCGATGTATTTATTATTAACGCGAACAGAATTTCGAATCGGCCGTGTTCAATTTAATTACCATCAGGCGATCTATAATCTTTAAACGAGCAATTCATGTATTTCGGCGTCCTTGTAAACGGCTCTAACAATTTCCATGAAAATTGGTATATGGAGGTCATTAAGGGAAGGGCGAAATATTAATCCAGCATCATCTTGGCCAGTTTTAGAGATTTCATGAGTTTTTCAAGATATTTGATACGAACTGAGATAAAAACGAGAATTCCAAGATTTTTTTATGATTAAAAAATAAATATCGCTCGGATAAAAACATATACGCGAATTCAATGTTAAGAAATGAATGAACATTTTATTTAATAAAGAAAATTATAAATGCTTTAATCAATTAGTTTTACGCCCGTAGTAATTAAAAAATATTATAATTTTATTAGTACTCGCCGGCAACGGAACTACATATTTAATTACTGTACGTTTAATTGCAATCCGTTGTATCCTGTGATTAAACTTATTGCATTATATTGCATTCTTTTATTGCATTAATATGTACTACTAGATGTTTCAATACCAAGATAAGCGAATTTGGGGATGCATTTTTAATATTGTCTTCTGTTACCGCGATTGTTATTCATTGAAATTAAACATTTTAGAACGGATTAATCGCGTTTATTAACACCATGATCCTACGTCATCATCTTAACCCTGTGAAAACGAGTGCATATGTAAAGGGCTCGAAACATAGGATCATGGTGTTAATAAACGCGATTAATCCGTTCTAAAGTGTTTAATTTCGATGCATTTTTATTTATATATCTATAGATTATTAAGTTTAATACAAAGAGACATCGTATATTTCTCTTCTGTCTACGTGACCGTACGAATAGCCAGACCCCCCCCCATATATACATATTTTGGAAAATCAGACTAGCGTACACCTGTTATGACAGCTCTATGAGATAGATAAAAAATGTTGAACGTTCTATAAACTGTCACATTGACAGATTCGACCCAAATAAATATGACCAATAAAAAAAATCATCCGCCCAAAACTTAGAATAGATTACTTAAAATAGACGTTCCATGGTTAACATTTAAAATTTAAAGTTTGCTAAATCATTATACATATATTCATAAAGTCCTCAGACAATTTGTTATATGAATTTATGAAAATTACCAAAATGCTTGATAATATTGCTTATGTAGTTAGTATACGTACTAATATGAGATACTTTGTATTTTTTTACCTACGTATAATTATGTGATTTAAATCTCCAATTAGGGGGATTGGAAATCGAACCCTAGCAACACTTCAAAGTAGGTAGCCATTTTGAATTTTGGCTTCAAGGTCAATTTGCCTTAGCATTCGGCCGTTGGTCAGTAACGGTCTTAAAACACGCGAATACGTAAATATTTCCGGCCTTTCGTTGCCTTTCTTTCCTTAATGAAATGGATATCGATCAGTAAGAGTTTTGTATAAAACTTTCTTTCAATTTGTAAGACACAGAAGTAATTGATGCTGACTTGCGTACAGATACGAAAATGAAAATACTAACTACTCATGTAAGTGCCTGGGCAGAGACTATTATTTTGGTTAGTGTAGCTAGCTACCAGTTACCATTTGGGGTCGAAGCTCTAGGTCCCAGCGCCCGCCAGTTTTTTGTAGACATCGCGAATCGTCTGGTTGTTGTAACTGGTGACCGAAGAGCTGGTGGCTTCCTCACACAACGTATCAGCATTGCGATACAACGAGGAAATGCCGCCAGCATCCTAGACATCCTAGTCCTAGGTACACTGCCTCAAGGACCTAATTTTAGATTCAATAGGTAGGGAGCTGTATTCTCTGTATTTACTTCATTTGAGGTGAAGACGAAAGTCTTCGATCAGTGTGTGTTGCCAGTGATGACATACGGTACTGAAACGTGGTCGCTTACAATGGGCCTTATAAGAAGGCTCAAAGTCACCCAAAGGGCAATGGAGAGAGCTATGCTAGGAGTCTCTCTGCGAGATCGTATCAGGAATGAGACCATCCGCAGCAGAACCAAAGTAACCGATATAGCTCTCCGAATCGCTAAACTTAAGTGGCAGTGGGCGGGGCACATTGCACGTAGAACCGACGGCCGTTGGGGCGGAAAGGTTCTCGAGTGGCGACCGCGTACCGGAAGGCGCAGCGTGGGTAGGCCCCCCGCAAGGTGGACTGATGACCTGGTGAAGGTCGCAGGAGTCCGCTGGATGCGGGTGGCGCAGGACCGGTCATTGTGGAAATCTTTGGGGGAGGCCTATGTCCAGCAGTGGACGTCTTTCGGCTGAAATGATGATGATGATGAGGTGTGCAATAAGTATTTGTATTTGTAGCTATCTAGATACGCTACACTTACTGTACATATTTCTAAATTTCTCCACCACCCAAGGGTTGTCTGGAAGAGATCGCTTCTTAGCTATAAGACCGCCTGTTGTGTGCTAATTATTTTTTATCTTGTACAACAGTTTTCTTTGTATGTGTTTTTATCATTAGTGGTGATGGTGAGCAGTGCAATAAAGAATATTATTATTATTATATTTTGAAAATAAAGAATGACTCACACTAGCACGGGACGGGACGGGGCGGGAAAATCTGTCAATTTCTATAGAAATCACGTGATAGCTCGGAGCCCTCGGATGTCACGTGACGCTTTCTATAGAAATGGACAGATTTGCCCGTCCCGTCCCGTCCCGCCCCGTCCCGTTCTAGTGTAACTCATCCATAAAAGATTCTTTTTGTAGGCGGTCACACTAGTTTCTGAGTGAGATAACGCTACGCGCGTGTATAGCGTCGTCCCCCTCGCACGCCGTTGCGTGGTGCGATTCGCATCCAACTTTGGTCATCATAAATTCAGAACAAACAATCCCGGAACATCGACAACAGTAAAATAAATTGAGATTAACTAAACTCGGTTATTTTAACTGAATTAACCAGTAGGGGGCCACAACTAGGTTAGCTAACTCTGTAACTAACTAACTAAGTTAGAGTAGCGGAGTGGAGGGTTGACTGCTACACATATAATTATCTAGATAAACAACTAACCGTGTTGAAGTCATGTTTCTGCTCACTAGGTACATTTTTTTAATACTACTACGGTGACAAACAAGCAAACAGTCACCGTAGCCTATGGAAGCCTGCAACTCCAGGGGTGTTACATGCGCGTTGCCCATAGGTTATGCTGACCGCTTACCATCAGGCGGGCCGTATGCTTGTTTGTCACCGTCGTATTATATAAAAAAATGAAAACCACTAATCTGTCAGGAGCGAGACGGACTTACTTTCGAATGCCGCAGTCAATGTCGTAATACGGCTACGTACAACTAATGGTAAGCACACTTATAATACCCCACTTTTCGTTAGGGATTAAAACAAAAGGAATCAATCTATTGTCGATCAAACGCCAGTAAATAAAAGTTTTAAAAGGAAATTACAATAAGTTCCAATACAGAAATTCCTGAACGAAGTAAACTAATTTAACAAATTTCGCATTTATTCGCACCTTCAATTTGAACTTTCGGCCAATTTCCCCGGAATCCAGGGCGCAGAAACAAAAGAAAAAACATTCCGAACATAACTTCGAAAAAATCGCTTTTAAAAATTCCCCGCGTTCGAAATTCAACTTTGGTTAGTTGCGATGGAGTTGT
Organism: Lathronympha strigana; assembly: GCA_949128165.1. Classification (NCBI taxonomy): domain Eukaryota; kingdom Metazoa; phylum Arthropoda; class Insecta; order Lepidoptera; family Tortricidae; genus Lathronympha; species Lathronympha strigana. Next base: position 8,624,119 of record OX421928.1, on the reverse strand, counting down.
GTTTGCTTTGAGCGAGTTGTGGGTGTTGCTAGCCTTATAAAAATTTTTTCTCGTTTCCCACGGAAAGTGACTGATGTTTTTTTAGGGTCCCTGAATTGTTATTGTGTACGAAATTGAATATTCATTGAGCGAGATTCTGTAAGAATTACCTGATTTTTATTTTATGAGGCTGGGGTTTAGAATATAAAAACCAACATTTATAAAATAAGTGTTTAAAACATGAAAATGATTGGTTTAATCGTTTCATTTAGAGCATTATATTGAATTAACCATCATAGAATTATGTATCTGGTTAACTTATCAATAAAATGAAAATAAGTTTATAGTGGATTTATTAAATTAACTAGACTTAAGGATAACTCACACTAGGACGGGACGGGACGGGACGGGACGATCTATCAATTTTTATAGAAAGAATCACATGATAGCTCGGAGCCCTCGGATGTCGCGTGACGCTTTCTATAGAAATTGACAGATTTTCCCGTCCCGCCCCGTCCCGTCCCGTTCTAGTGCGGGTCATCTTTTATGATAATGTCTTTTGTTACCGTGATTGTGATGCGATTGCGAAGATGATGACTCATCATCTTAACCCTGTAAAAACGAGTGCTGTAAAGGGCTCAAAACGTAGGGTCCTGGTCTTAATAAACGCGATCAATCCGTTCTAAAGTGTTTAATTTCACTTTTATGCTCTACACACACCACCGCAGCGGCCAGACGCATGACTCATGAATAAGGTACACGGACTGTTCCGAAACATGTCGAGCTATTTTCGACTTTATTGACGTGAGTAACCAGGGTTAGTGCTAGTGGTCCTTTTAATACTGAATCAGAGGTTTTACAAAAACGAATGGATTGTATTAAGTATTCACTGTCTTATTCCTAGCGTTTTACCGGCTTATAATATGCGTGTTGGCGCTAGTTTTACGAAAGCCCTTAATCTCAGGCAGGCATCTGAACTGCCATCTGACCTTCCAACCCAGAGGGTAAACTAGGCCTTATTGGGATTACTCCGGTTTCCTCACGATGTTTTCCATCGCCGAAAAGCGATTGGTAAATCAATCAATGGTATTTATTTTACAGGGTGTTCTTGAGCATTCGCTTTAACTTCGTCATGTGGTATAATTAAGGAAACAGAATGGCATAATCAATGTTATTCGTTAATTATTATTTTTCAAATTTCTCATACAATTTAATTACATGTTGCATCATCCGCTAATGTAAAACTGGCATTAGAATTGACTTTACTAAGTAAGTGACAACTATGACATATCAATGTCATGTCGAATACTCATACTCCGTTTACACACATGTCAATCCCATATAAAATACACACTTGCAAATCAAATATGAAATAAAATAAAATTAGCAGTTATTTTCTAAATGGAGCTAATAAGAATATTGGTGTCTTTGAGAAATTAATTTTAGGTAAAGAATGCACCCTTGAATTTAAAAGCAATTGCTCAAAAACACGTTTTATAAGGTTAATAAATATAACAGGTTGGCAACATTGAACCCAGCTAAACATTAGTTTCGTGCTTGACCGCCGCGCCGCAACATTTTCCTCCTCAGTTCACTCTATTTCTTTGAATATTTTTTTCTTTTTCTCAAGGTGCCATAGATAAGATTCAGAGTCGGAACGGTGGAACTTTTTTTTATAAAAAGGCTCTTTGAGTGTGAACGGTTGTATGGCTTCCTTTGGTTTTGGAATATGAAATAATTGTAAGAAAACTCAGGATAAAAGTATTCTAAAATAAGCAATGAGTTTTTATTGCGGTGATGGCAATTTTTTTTGTTTTCCCTTTTAAGTTTTTAACGGGCTCCTAGCCTAGCTACTGACCCTGCCGACGAAGCAGGAGGTCCCGGATTCGAATCCTGGTCAGGGCATTTATTTGTGTGTTTATCACTAATGTTTGCTCCTGAGTTATGGGTGTTTTCTATGTATTTAAGTATTTATATGTATTCTATCTTTTATATATATCGTCGTCTGGTACCCACAACACAAGCCTTATTGAGCTTACTGTGGGACTAGATCGATTCGTGTAAGAGTTTCGTTTAAATCATATTTTGCAAGCCAATTCTGATCGTAGATGTAGTGGCCTCCTTTACAAATGTGTGTAAGAAAGCGGGACGACACTATGGTTTTGATACTTTTAAATTTCTATTCTATATTGCCAAGCTGTATTTATTAGTATTACGGGATATAATTTGATTTGATGTCGAAATGGGAGCTACGGTATTGTCGCTCACCAGGCGGCGCCACTCATGCGTCGGTCCTTTGTCAGTATGAGAGAATTGTCAAAGTGACATTTGAAATGTTCCCGCAGGACCACTAGCGCCCCTAGCGGAAAATCGACTTGCGGTAATCCTCATTGCTATGTAGGTAATATACATGTATGAAAATCTCCACATCTCTAGAACCTCTCTAAAACATAATTGGAACACAAATTACACAAACCAGAAAAACCTAATGCTCATGAATATTGAATGCTGGTATAAAAGCACGTTTTTAAGCACCCACCTAAATTAGTCGCCTTTATACTTCCTGGACGATAGCGTCACGGGACGATACCGTCACGATAAAGTAGAAATAATCGAAAGGGCAAGCGAACCAAGTCGGATCTCCCAATCTACTTGACATTCCGTCGTTTGTACGTGTGTTTGTTCGACGATAACTCAAGTATCGTTGATTGGATCGTCCTCAAATTTGGCAAGTAGTTAGATGAGTTAAATATAATTATGGGGTTTAAATATGATTTAAATCGGTCAAGGGATTGCCGAGATATAGGAGTCGGGAGTTCATGTTCGGGTGAACCACTAATCAACAATACAACTTCGTACACGGCACGGTTACGATATCGTCGACTACATCGAAATAAAAAGAGAAATAGAAAATTATTTATGGTTACATAAAAAATACAAAAAAAGAAAAACGAGTACCTACATATTTTTCTTAAATTAAAAACACTAAACAACACAGCTATGTGACAAAAGGACTGCACTCAGCGTTAGCTGTGGCAGGCTAGCAACCTCAGCGTGCGCGTGCGTAGCCAAGATGCCAACTACTCACGCTACGAGCTACGTAACGTATCATAGTTATCTCTCTCTATCACTCTACCTTATTAGTGTGACAATGACAGTTGTGTTTCATTCGCGACTGAGCGTTAGCGATTGGCATCTTGATGGCTACGCAAACAGCGCTGGTTTTCACCCCCATTACACATTTTGAATTACATTTACATCGTAGGATATAAAAGCGTCGATTCGTATCTTATTTGATATAAAAGATACGTATTCCTCGTTCAATTCGTTGCTAATTTGTTATAAAAATACGTATTTCAATAGGAATATTTTTGTATTCGTATTTGGGAAATACGAGATGTTTTTAGCTTGTTATGAAAGGTTTTGATATACATGAAGATAAATACGTAATTCTATCAGAATCTAAAGAAAGAAGTGGGTAGTTATCTAGTTTAACAAGAGTTATCGAATTACAAGCCGTATTGAAGCTTGGAATCGCGATGACTATCTTATAACATAGACAAAGAAACATACTTACCTACGTCTTTCACTATCCGATTACCTTCAGACGAATCTTGAGTTTATTTTTGTGTCATCATGACAGCACATTACTATATTAGTTTTTCTACTCCAGCACTTCTATCTGTGAATTAGATGACTGACTGCGATATTAAAAAAACCGGCCAAGTGCGAGTCGGGCTCGCGCACAAAGGGTTCCGTAGCAGCAAATATAATAAACTTATTATGTCAATTTATACACCTGGTGAATGGAGCCTAAACTTATAAGGTTCAGCCATCGTTTTCAGTGTAAGCACAATAACTTAACCAAAATTACAGTTAAATCAACCTATCTCAAAAACTATAAGAGATACTTTGATCAAACCAAAAATCGTTGAAAGAGTTAATTAGCATGCATCACCTCTATTTTTTTTAGAATTTTATACCCCGTAGTTATAAAAATAGAGGGGGGGGGACATACTTTTTACGACTTTGAGAGCTGATATCTCAAAAACCGTTCACTTTAAGAAAAATGTTTTTTAGAAAACTTTATATCATTTTAAAAGACCTTTCCATTGATACCCCACACGGGTATGTACATCGAAAAAAAAATTTTCATCCCTCAGTTACATGTATGGGGGGCCCCACCCCCAATTCTTTTTTTTACTATTTAGTGTCATAATTTTGTAGCGGTTCATACAACACATATTCCCATCAAATTTCATCACTGTAGTACTTATAGTTTCCGAGTAAATCGGCTGTGACAGACGGACAGACGGACAGACGGACAGACGGACAGACGGACATGACGAAACTATAAGGGTTCCGTTTTTGCCATTTTGGCTACGGAACCCTAAAAAGTATACGTTATAACGTGGACAACGTGGTCTATGGAATTCCATAAGAACATTGTTCCTATGGATTTTCATACAATATATTAGAACTGTTTTTTTTAATTTCTAAACAAAAAAAAACAAACAAAAACAAACAAAAATTTATTCGCAGAAAAAGGGTAAATTACATGTGTTAGTGTAGATATATTACAAGATTGTATCACCTTTTTCGACTGTTTTAAACAGTATGCAAATATTAAGATAAGACAGTAAAGTACAGTGTGTACATACTATACCTACATTACTCAAAATTAAATTTATGTCTACTAAATTGTTACAAACAAACAAGCAGTATGATATCTATAGTAGTTATGCGGCATCTTCCACATTCTGCCCAAAAACGGATGGATATACTTAGTTTTTTTTACTAAGGTTACCGCGATCGTTGGTTTTTCAGACTTTAGTATCACATCTAAAGTAACCTAACCGCTTACTATTCGATGATTCACTACAATTATTACATAAACAATGATATTTAATAAAATAATTTAAAGAAGCAACCTTAAAGAGTTAGAAAGCCACTGGTTACAATTCGGCCCAAAAACCCGCCATACCGTGAAGATGAACATCTATTACGAAACATTACATAAACATTAATACATCGCTTTCCATACTATTGTACCCCGACGCGTGGGAGTATTTTTTTCACTGGCAACATTATTGGAAGTAATTGATTGTTTTTAATTAACGGTCTTCGGTGACTTGTCGTTCGGAACTTTTTAATTGTGCGTATAAAGTCAATGTTGCCAGTAACTTCACAGATTTAAAATCCTGCGTTAATATATATTTTAATTCAAGTATTATTGTGTAACTAAGTTAAGCTAAGTTAAGTTAGAATGAGCGAGATTTAATCATTTTAAAATTGAACTCTTTTATATGGACTAGAAACTCGCCCCAAACGCATACTCGCGGCTCGGCAACCCCTCCCCTCTTTTGCTCATATTCGAACTTACTATATTTATCTCTAACCACTCGAATAGGCAAGACGACATATAAAATTTAATAAGTCCGTCTGTTAGATTATTAAAAAAATATTCGACACGTATTTTTCCTTTTGTTCGTCAAATGAAAAACGACGGAAATACAGTGCATTAGTTTCACGTGACGTCACAGTTAGGTACGATTCTTACCTCTCAGTGACGTCACTAGCCCCCACTAGATATGAGCGCCGATGACCAAATGGTCGGCGGCGGCGCGCCGGTCAAAATCAATCGGCGGCGGCGGCGAATCGGCGGCGTGGCCTTGAAAACACTTGTCTATAGGATTAAAAGTCAAGAAATATCACTAATTTCTTTAATTATGCGTTACATAATCAGCTTGTAGTAAAATAATTGATTATTCTACAAATTCGAATGTCAAATAATGTAACAATATTTCAAACAAATCTCAACACATAAAAATATAGAAGTCATAGTATTTGCTCGATTAAAATGCAGAATGATTACGCTTCGATAAAAGTATCTATTGGAAAAATATTTACTGTGAAAAACAATATTGATATGGTATAAGAAGGGATTAGGGATTTGACGATCCCATCGCCCATTGGTTTCGAATCAGTCTACGCACGGCAGCTCGCCGCGAGTCGTTGGGGAGTAGTGACCCCACGTTCCTGAGCGCTCCTGAGGAGGCTCTGTCATCCGCCCAAGTCCTCTGCCTCTGGCTTGCCTTAACTAGCCGTCCAGGGTGGGGTCGCGAGGGCTGTGTTCTCCAGGGTAGATCTATAAACCAAAGTGGTGACTTGGCTATATGTTTAAAGTCCAGTGACACCTCTCTACCTCTGCCCTCATACTGATACTGCCCTTGAGCCATCTTAGATGTCGCTTTTTGTGGGGGTCCATCTTATGTTATATGCGACTCACCGTCTGCCGAAAATAAAATTACTTAACATTGTATTAGGCAGGCGTCCGGTTTTATTCTCCATTACTCAGTATTTAGTTCACCCCATCCACCTTATAGTCCAGTATATTTTAGATTTCAATAATTCTGGATAGTCCATAAACCTTGGCGGGTGCTGCCTCTGCGTGCGTTCCATGACTCGGACAAGGTGCATAAGCTGCTCGGTGTTCTCCTTATATTTCATTAAATGATCTAAAGGGACTCTGCGTGTCGGCTTTGGCTCCGCGTACACCTCCCAATGATCCGAATCACCAAGAGAAGAGAAGAAGAGAGAGAGGTATTTGTTTTTGTGAGTTCCCACCAGCGCCATGTTCACGGTGTAACTGATTTACTGCGAATTTTTATTTGTGGTCTACATGCCGTAGCGATCTACCCGTTGAGAAACTCGGTTGAGGTCATCATGCTGAGTTCTTCTGTCGACCTGCCATGACTACGATATCGTCGGCAAATCGAAGGTGAGTGATGTATTCGCCGTTTGTGTTGATGCCAAGTCCTTGCCATTCCAGGAGCTTAAAGGCGTCTTCCATTGCTGCAGTAAACAGTTTCGAAGAGATAACGTCTCCTTGTCTTACGCCTCTTCGCAACGGAATCGCCTTCGTGCTTTGCTCCTGTACTTGAACCGACATTGGGGCGTTACTATACAAACACTTCGATGTACCGATAGTCAATATGGCATCGCTGAAGAGACTCAAGCACCGCCCATATTTCCACCGAATCGAAGGCTTTCTTATAGCCCACAAACGCTAAGCATAGTGGCAAATTATAATCTTCGGTCTTTTGTATAATTTGCCATAGCGTATGGATGTGGTCTATGTTACTATAGCCTCGTCGGAATCCGGCTTGTTCGGGAGGCTGGAAGTTATCAAGTTTGTGTTCGAGACCATTCGTGATGGCCCTTGAATACAGTTTGATGTATGATGGAGCATGATGGGTCTGTAGTTCTTCAAAAGGCTGTTGTCACCTTTTTTTGGAGAACAGCACCACCTCGCCTCCGTTCCATGTTCCTCTGTTCCGTTTTGCCCTCTGACAAGACGGAGTTAAAGAGCTTCTGGAAGACTTTAAGTACCGGTGTTCCACCCGCTCTCAGAAGCTCTGTGGTGATTCCGCCATTGCCCGACGCCTTGTTGTTCTTAAGCTGCTTTAGGGCCATCCTAATCTCGTACAAACTGATGTCTGGGATATCTTCGGTGTAGTGTCTGGACAGCCTGGCTCTTGGGTCTCCTACCAAGCTGTCAACGGGCTTTGCGACCGGTGTATAATTGTCCATAGAACCTCTCGATCTCACCTAAAGCCTCTGCTTTTGCTGACGCTATGCTGCCGTCTTCCCATTTCAACTTTGTCAGCTGGCTTTGCCCAACAGATTTGTCCTTTGTCCTTTGGTTTGGCTCAATAGTCTCTTTAACACCGTTAGTATTAAAGGGACGCAGATCATGTCGCAAGGACTTAGATATACGTCTGTTGAGCTGCCTATATGACTTAGCGTCATCTGAAGACTGCAGCTGTAGTGATAGTGAGCGTCTTGTAGCCATGAGTTTTAAGGTTTACTCGGTCAATTTCTGAGGTCTTAGAACTTAGACCCTACGACGTGCACAGTTTCCACTAGCCCGTCGTTAATCTCGTCAACTAAAACAAAGTTCTCTAGGCAAGAAAAGCGCTTAGAGAGCTCGAGTTGAAAGCTTTCGGGGTTTTGAATGTGGGCTTGAGTGGGTCGGAGCGTAGACTTCATCAGGTTGGACCTTTCAAGTTTAATATTTATATTCAGTGAACCACTGACCATTCAGTGATCACTACCGGTTTTTATCCTGTTGAGCACAGAAGCATCACTGCCACGCCATCACACCATACACGCCATTACCTGTTGAGATTACCTGAGGGTTATGTAACTCAATCCAGCGATTTTTTCCTGCCTCCAAAAGATATTCGGTTTCGGCGACTACTGATTTTCTGAGTTCGTTGTTTTTAAACGCTTGTATGTGTTTCTTTATACGGCATGCGATTGTACGCTTAGTTTGTCTTATGTAGGTTCTACCATAGCTACTATTTTGTAAACTCAACACTGGACGTTCAAGTGAGAAACTGTCCTTCGACGTCCGTAGTCTATCTTCATCCCCATCCCCAACAGTTTTCTCTCTTATCTTATTAGCAACCTTATCTGACACTCCTTTTACATACGGTAAAAGGGCTGGTTGACGTTCCACTGTGTAGTCCAGACGCTTTGTCGTATCAGTGCGTCAACCATACCATATGTATAAATATGGAGAAGGATCATTCAAGGATAAGTTTTATCTCAAAATTAAAATTCTGATTTAACAAAATCCGTGTAATTTTGACTGCAACGTGATTCCCATCAATTACTGAGTTAGACAAAATAGTATCCGATCACTGATTAAAAATCATCGTGTATAAAAAACATCGCCGGGAAGAAAGTTGATTTTAAAATCAATAATTAAAAAGTATTAAACATAATATTCGTCAAAACATATCGAAAGGTGGCTTTTACAACGATTTTAGCTATTAAAAACATTTAATTTTTAAAGTTCCAAAATAAGTGTTATTTCGGTATGCCTAATCAAGGTCACGCCGATTCCACGCCGGTGGAGGCGTCGGCGGCGGCGGCGCGAGTTTATTTACCGGCGGCGGCGGCGCGCCGGCGCGGCGCTCATATCTAGCCCCCACCCCGGAACTTTGATGCTCTTCGTCGTCAATTTTAGTTAAATTGAAATAGGAAAAAAGACGTGTCTAATGAATTTGGATAATCTAACTGACGGACTAAATAGAATAATACTTTTTCAACCTAGTCGTCATCCCTATCGCCGAACAAATGTACATAGAAAATACAAACATAATACATAAAAAGTAGACTGCATGGGAGAGTGTAGTTTGAAATACGCATAGCAAACGTAGACGAGAAAACAGAGTTCAGTGAGAATGGGCTGGTCACATGTTACATATGCATTCATATAGGTAGGTTAATATGGTCACCAAGTGGATTCCGCAACGTAGGCATGGACGTAGCAGGCCCAAACGGAGATGGCGGGACGTCCTAAACGCTTTCCTCGACCACCGAACTGATGAGGCATAACATCAGGATTCTTGGAAATCAAAAGGACCTTTGTCCAGCACTGGCACACCTTTTTTTTTTTTTTTTTTTTTTTTGACGGAGTGGAGAACGCATTTACGCGCCGTCCCCCGACCTCGGGTAGGTCATTTGGGGGGTGTGTGGGACTCGCCGCTCAGTTCTCCCTCTCCTATTGAGAGGGAAGGAGAGCGGCCCTACCCACTAAACTCCACTCCGGCGTTTCCCTCCTGGCCGTTAATGAGGGCACCATGGGATCGAATATTCTACCACGGTGACCTCCGGCGGCCCCGGCTATTGCCAGGGCACCCGCACAAGGAGGGGGAGGTCAGAAACGCTTTGACCTCCCCCCGACGACGTGGGGCCGTACAATGCGGGACCCAAACCCGCTGGCCCCATTAAGGCGTTTGGCGAATGAACGCCAAACGCCTTCGACCCCGCCGCCTGCGACGGAGCGGGAGAGCGTCTACCGCGTCTTCCCGCTCTCTTTCCGCTGCCTCCTTCTGCGACATAACCTCTTCGCAGAAGGAGGCCACCGCATCCCAATTCCTCTCGCTGCCCAGCATCGAAGCGATGACGCTGTGCAGCGAGAGGTCCGACAGCCCTGTTGTGCCCTCAAGGGCCGCCCTCTCTGTCGCCCAGCGGGCGCACTCCGCCATGGTGTGCTGGGCAGTATCGTCCTCCTCCCAACACTCCCAGCACCGGGGCACCGGCTCTCTACCTATCCGGTGCAGGTAGTGCCCAAAACAGCCGTGTCCGGACACTACCTGCGTCAGCCTAAACGTCAGGACCCCCTTACGCCTATCGACCCACGCGTCTAGCGATGGGAGGATAGCCCCGATGGTTCTAACCCCGTACTGGCTATCCTCCAACGCTTCCCTCCAAAGGCGCCTCAGCCGCTCTTGCGCCGCCCGAGCCGCCCTTTCCGTCTCCTCCGGGTCCGGCGGCTCTCCAGCTCTCCTCGCTTCGGCCCTCCGGTGGTGCCTTTCGGCCAGCACCCCTGCGTCTAGCTCCCAGGGCGGGGTGCCGGCAAGGAGGCACGCCGCCGCATGGGAGGTGGTCCGGTATGCCCTCGCCATTCGTTGGGCCACCACCCTCTGCGGTCGCCGGAGGAGCGCAGTGGTGCGGTCACCCAGCCGCTCGGCCCAGATTGGCGCTCCGTAGAGCGCCATACTCCGCACCACGCCCGCGTAAAGCCGCCTACAAGGGGCATTTGGCCCTCCCAAGTTGGGCAACAACCGGCCCAGCGCAGAGGCAGCACCCACGAGACGGGGAGCCAGTCTCGTGAAGTGCTCCTCGAACGTCCACCTCCTGTCCAGGACAAGGCCCAGATACTTAATGTGGGCCTTGACCTGGACCCGCTCCCCACCCACTCTGAGGGCGGTGTTCCCTCCCATTCTCCACCCCCTTCCTCCCCTGAGGACCATGGCCTCCGTCTTTTGGAGGGCGACCCTTAGACCTAGGAGGCCTATGCGGTGGACCGTAAGTTCGGTCGCCACCTCGGCCCTCCTCAGTACCTCCTCCAGCTCCCGCCCTCGTACGGCCACCAGTGTGTCATCCGCGTAACACACTGTGGCCATTCGCGGGAGCTGTACCCCTCGGATCACCCAATCATAGCCGAGGTTCCACAGGAGGGGACCCAACACGGATCCCTGTGGAACCCCGCACTCCATGGCCCTCTCGCACCGAACACCGCCCTGTTCGTAGAGCACTACCCGCCCCGTTAGGTAGTGCTCCACAACCCTCCTTATATATTGAGGCACTCCGTGAAACCGGAGTGCTTCCCCTATCACCGAGTAGGGGAGGGAGCCAAAAGCATTGGCGATGTCCAGGGACACCGCCACCACTCCCTCTCCCCTGCCCTCCGCCTGCAAAACGAAGTCTCTTAGAGCGCCCACCGCGTCGATTGTAGACCTCCCTCTACGGAACCCGAACTGGCTGTCGTTGAGGTTCGGGCCCGTCCCCGCTAGATGCTGCTGGATGCGTGCTGCCAGTATTCGCTCAAAGAGCTTACTGACTTCATCCAGCAGCACAATAGGGCGGTAACCAGAGGGAGAATCTGGTGGGCGCCCCTCCTTCCTCAGAAGACATAGCCGCCCGGCTTTCCAGCAGGCCGGGAATTGCCCCTCCTTGAGGCACTCCTCCATTAGGGACCTAAGGCGGTTCCCTAACCGCTTTAACGCCAGGAAGAGCACTCTTCCCGGCACTCCATCCGGGCCCGGCGCTTTCTTGGCTCCCCTGAGCCGATCTATTGCCCCCGTCATTTCGTCGTCCGTGACGGGGGGAACGACGAGGGCCCCCTCCGGTTCGACAATCGGGGGCGCCATCCTGGGCGGGACGAATTCCGGGGCCTCCGGGAATAGGCCCTCAACCACTTTCCGGAGGAGTTCCGGCTCCATTGACTCCATGGGCGTTGCGCATTTCAATTTATCGCGCACCATCTTGTATGGGCGCCCCCATGGGTCTCTGTCGAGGGTCGCCAGAAACTCCTCCCATCCCTCATCCTTGGCCTTCTGGATGGCATCCTGGAGGGCTGCCTTCTTCTCGGCCCACTGGGCGTGCAGGAGCTCCTCCTCCTCGTCGGTGTGCCTCCTCCGGCGACACCGGGTGTATGCCCGCCGGGCGGCATTGCTCTCTGTGCGGAGGGCGGTGATCTCTTGGCTCCACCAGAAGACCTGCTTCCTGCCCCGAGGGGGGCTCGCTCGGGGCATGGCCGCGTCGCACACCGCCATGAGGGACCTTCTAAGGTGGGACGCCTTCTCGTCCACCCCACGGAGGGTCGGTGGGGGGGGGATCCACTCCTCGATTATGGCGGCCTCCTCCGCCATCTCCCGGTCGAGGCGGGCAAGAGACCACCTTGGGAAGCCTTGTCCTGTTCGTCGGCCGATGGGGACTGGCGGCACGGCCCTCTGCAGTGTGGAGACCCTCATACGGATATATAGGTGATCCGAGAGGGTCTCTTCGTCCTCCAACACTCGCCAATCAGCAACGCGCATAGCAACGGCGGGGGTCGCAAAAGACACGTCCACTATGGACCCCCCCTGCCGACGTACGCACGTCTGCGCGTTGCCCCGGTTGAGGAGGACCAAGCCCACTGCGGCCGCCCAGTCTTCCACCTCGGCTCCCCTGCGGTCGGTATGCGGACACCCCCATGCCACGCTCTTGGCATTTAGGTCCCCCAGGACCAGGATTGGCACCCGGCCGGCACGGCGTACCACCCCCTCCAGGTCCCCCAGAAATCTCTGGAAGGCGTCCAGTGGCTGGTTGGGGGAGAAGTACACCCCCACCACCATCATTTCCCCCCATTTTGCCGCCACATAACCCACCCCTCCGTCAGCCTTGGCAAGTGACGCTCCCATTGTGGGGGCGACCAATGCCACTCGGCCATCCGTAGAGCCCACCCAGAGCACTGGCACACCTAAAAGACTAATTAAAAAAAAAAAAAAAAATACCAGTAGGATTAAAAACATTGTACACTCGAAACAAAAATTTGTTGAAATACGGTCTGCCGTTTGTATCTAAAATTGTTTGTTCAATTCAGCATACTCTCATTTAAATTTTTATCACAATAGAATTTATTTGGCTTTGTCACGAGTTTTTCAATCTCCTAAACGTATTAAATAACCGCAGTTAAAAAATTTTTATACAACTACCTCTACCTACCATAAATCTAAAAAAGGTCCTTGAGGCATTGTACCTAGGCTGCTGGCGGCATTTCCTCGTTGTATCGCAATGCTGATACGTTTCACGAGGAAGCCACCAGCTCTTTGGTCACCAGTAACATCAACCAGACGTTTCTCGATTTTTACGAAAACTTGCGTGCGCTGGGACCCCATGGACCAAGAGTTTCGGCCCCCAAATGGTACAAAAAGGTACTCTCTAAAAATAACTAATTCGGTTTTTTTTTCTATTTAGGACCCATGTTATATTTGTGACGTTTTCGGGTAAAGGTACTTTTTCGGATGTCCATACATATTACTTTGGGAACCTTATCACCATCACGACATACACCTCTTTGTTAAACTCACATTTATTTTGATGTTATATATTTTATTTATTAACTATCAGCTATTGTAAGAATTGATCGTCAGTTCTTCCTTACTGATTCTACTCCCATGATTAACCGTCTACGTGGGAGTATTTTTTGTGCTAGCAACACTTTATTGACAGTACAAACAAGATGGCGGTCTTGTGGGGGTTTTAATTAATTATTTCCCGGTTCATTTGCTAATAACCTTAATTACTTCGTGGATTAGCGTATTTAATGCTTTTACTACAATTTGGAATTTACCTACTTTGTGTTTCTATGGACATTTATACGAGTTTTTAATTAACCACTTAACTTTATTTGTGCCGGAAACTTTTATTAAATGGCATATAAAAATGTATCATTTTGTACTAAGTCGGCTTTGTCAGAAGTTACTGATAATTATTTTACATCAAGCACTTAATAAAGAAAGTCGGGATTTATTTAAACTTTCACGATTTTCACACATTATGTATTTACTAACTAAAACGGACCAAACGTCAAAACGAAACGAAACGGGGTAAACGTCGGAGGTTTGTTTTCAAAATCTATACACGATTAAGCCCCGTTTTAGTTAGTAAATACATAAAGTCGGGATTGTTGGAAAAACTTTGACCATACTATGTTTTATAACTCAATTTTTTAAAGAGTAGGTATTTGACAACAGAGTGCGTGCTTGGCCTAATGCTAGTATTACATTACACGATGGCACGATGGTCGGGCCCGATTGTCGAGTGTACATACTGTGTCCTTTTCTCCCTCGACAACCTACGTTCCCTATCGTCGATAATACAGGCCGATGCGACCTATTGGCCCTGAAAAATCGTGCCGTATACTAGCAAAAATCAGATTAGTATTCGTCCGATTAAACAGGCTAAAGCACTCAACTATACTGCCTTTTCAAAGTAAAGTGACGCATATGGTTGGACTATGTTTCATCGATCAAGCTTCATCCTGTGTTGCCAGGATAAAAAAAAAGGAAATTAAAAAAGCAAGAGCGCTAATTAATAGGGAGTTTTTAGCTTTATTGTGCTCCGTATCGACGGAGACCATTAGTGGCTAGGGTTGGCAACACAAAAAATGTATTTTTTAAATTTTAAAACGGATTAGTCGTGTATGTTAAAACCATGACCCTACGTTTCGAGCCCAGCACTCGTCACAGGGTTAAATGATCACGGTGGATTTATCTGTTTTAAAGTTTTTCATTTCCACCGGCAAAATGTTTTTTCGTGACAAAAGAAAAATAAAATGGGAAGATTAGTAATTGCAGGAATATTGAATTTGTGATTAATCTAATTTTCTTTTACAGGTAATCGTCTTTAACAACCAGACAGCGTCTACCACAAACATCGAAAGCCGTTTTCGTTATCGGCCTCTATCGCTCTTGATTGATTGAACGGACCAGGTGATTAGCAGTTAAAGGTTAAAGTGCGACAGAAAAAAGTAGATTTTTTCGGAGGGCACCACTTAGGTTTAGTAGGCAACATTATATATAGTGCATCTCGTTCTGTCGCATAAGTGAGAGCAGTAAGTAGACTGTTTGACGTATGTTTGTTTGCGAAAATGACTTATTTGACAAGAGATTAGGTTGCCAGTGTTGCCAGCGCCCAAAACAGGCCGGCCCTGCTGGTTGCCTCTATTTGGGTTTTAGGTTAGATTACGAAACCTAGGGTTAGTATGTTTGGAGTCCGTACCTACTCTTTAACCGTTACTATGACGTCTCAACGCGATTTAGTTTAGGTTCTTAACTGTGCTCAGTTGTATGGCAGCGATTCAGTTTAGATCGCGCTAAGACCCTGCAGGGCCCTGTATGTTTCTACCTGTCTAAAGGTACTCATATCTAAACCGCCAAATGTCCACAGTTTTTTTTTTCCTTTTAGAAACAGGTCGGCTGGTGGCAGTACGATCTCGTTTACTCCGATACCAAAAGACAGTGTGCGCTGACTTACCTGTTGTAAATAGAAATAGGAAATAGAAGATATAATATAACTGTTACTTGTATGAGAGACCTTACTCAAGAATATACCTAAATGTCCGTTTAGACTTGATGAACTGTTCCCTCTGGACTTTTCGTGAATACATTTAAGAGGCAACCCTATCCGCTTAGCCTATGATAAATGGCGGGTTCACACAAAGAAAACAAATTTAAAGACCCGCAGTTTGTAGAAAGACGTTTTGCCAGTGAATATATTAAAGAGTTTTTGTGCCATACTCTGTGGTAACATTATCAAGGTATTTTTAGGTTAGGTTTTCATGGCGTACAATATGTTCACTTTGTTTACTTTTATTGCCAATTTAGAACATATATAGGTAAAGATCCAACGCCACAGGTCTATAGTAGGGCTATTGCGGATACTGATTTTTAGACATTCTAAATACTTAACCAGTCACCATAATATACTGTAATTTCAAGAAAAATTGATGCATATGACGTAAAAAAACAAGTGAAGTATCTTATTCTTCTTCTTCTAAATAATGGCTTCTGTCCGAGAGTTGGACAATTTTGCCAGTGTCACGTATTAGATATTTTAGTATATTGTATAAATAGAATAGTATATTGCCACTAGAGCGACGTTGTTCGGTAATTGACCTCGCTATATGTTAACTTTATAGCTAAAAGACTTAAAATATAGCTTCTCAGGGGGCCAAGATCCCGGGATTGCCGCTTGGTGACTAAAGGAGTGACTGAACTCGCTTCAGGATTAATTCTTCATTAGCTGTTTACTGCTTCGTTAGTTTACTGCACAATTTAGCTATCAACATTACATATTAAACAACATTTTGCACACAAAATACAAAAAAATATTCCAGAGACGCCATCTTCATCCCGAGAAACAAACGACAATCTCCAAGTTAAGTATGACTCGCACTAGGACGGTATCTGTCAATTTCTATAGAAAGATGTCACGTGACGTTTTTCCGAAACTGACAGATCGTCCCGTCCCGTTCTAGCACGTGTCATCCATTACAACTTCTAAAGTGTAAAGTTCCATACCACTCCGCAATTTGAAGCTAAAAGGTACATTTAGTATAATTAGGAACAAAGAACTTGAGTTAACGTCTAACTCTGAACGAACGTTGAAAATGAGTGTATATGTATTTCAAGCTTCATTGCGAAGGAGTAAGGAGCAAAATTGTTAACTATTTTTGTCTCAGTCTTATTACTCAGTGAAAGCGAACGTCGTCTCGACAAACTGTCGTCTATGGAACTCTCCGATCGACCGATCGCCTTTTGTCTTGTTGACCGGCAAACGGGCTGCCAACACACTATCGAGTACGATGTAGAACGCAGAACTGCGTGCGTAGCCAAGATGCCAATCGCTCACGCTTAATAATGTATCGCAGCTACCTCTCTCTATCACTCTTCGTTATTAGTGTGACAATGACAGTTGCGTTTCGTTAGCGACTGAGCGTGAGCGATTGGCATCTTGGCTACCCAGGGTGCGTTGCTGATAGTAAGGGACTGAGGCGATGCGCTTGGTATCGGCGAGTAATACCAACTGTTGAACTTGTGAACTTTCCAGAAAAGAAGCTCTTTCAAAGCTTTGTGCGTTGTTCAAAGCTATTTTTAGAGATCATTTTATAGTTCCATGCCAAGATTGAAGCTAACTGATTAATGAAATACTGTACAATGCACAAAGGAAATTCCATTGTTAAATAGCGCATACATAAAGGATTGGGATGTGTAAATTCTAGCAATTGTACCATCTCACTCAGTTCCTATCCCTCCTCACCCCAACAACGGGGTGAGCTGGGATTATAATAAATAATAAAATTGTTAATTTCCAGAAATAAATTTTAACAAATTTACAAATTTAGCGGTCCTCCACACTAGGCAATGCTTGTTACGTGGATGGAAAATTACAAAAATACTAGCATTACTTAAATTCGACATACGAGTAGTTGCAATAAGTAATAATAAATACAAGTAAGTTAAACATTTTTAAATAAAAACTAAATTGAAATTAAACACTTAAGAACGGATTAATCGCGTTTATTAACACCATGATCCTACGTTTCGAGCCCTTTACACTAAAAACTAAATTAAAATGGTAATACAAACTAAAGTGAATGGAAAAAGTATCATATAAATTTAACAATGAATTGTGTGTGTAATTTTATGTGAGAATGTATGTGTGAATGTATGTGTGAATGTGTGTGTGAGTGTGTGAAAACGACTTCGCTCATAACCTAATCGCTATCTAAGTATCTAGTGTGAGTCATCCTTACAACTTAAAAAATAACAGGATTTACTGTAATTATCTTTAGGTTAATTATGAAATTAAATAAAAATTATAATAAAAATTATTCTCTAAGCAATAAATGAATTATGAATTATGAATTAATTTCAGTCGGACCCTAGCAAGTAAAAGTGGGTGTTAAATGACATATTATAATTGAAAAACTAAAATTCATACAATCCGAACACTTTTAAGTATATACATTAACGTGCCACATATAAATATCAACCTTTATCGATTAAACTTCGAATTCGTCGCAGCTCACCCCATTTTACGGGAATCCAGTAGAATTATGTACTTAAAACGGTAAAAAACTCGCTGATAACACCACTCAGTCTGTCCGACGCTGACTGCCCGATGCAGCCGAAATATGTTACGCCTATTGTGATAAAGCCGTTTGTAAGTTTAATGTCAGTATGAATCACGAAAGTTTAAATTGTAATTAAGTATGTACTAATATGTAATATCGTATTTACCGAATAGTTTTGTTTGGTTGCAGTTTGTAAAACTAAATATTTGTTTTATCTTAAACAAAAGACTGTCCCACATAGCATAGCAATGTGGGTTGAGTCCGCCGCGTCATATTTATCAAGCTTATCATTTATCTCGAGATAAGACTAGATATGATCCAACATTGAACTATGTGTAAATAAATATTAAACTGTTTCATTGATCGCAAAACGTGTCTTACGTTCTGCGTTTGTTATTTTTAACTTTCACGTAATAATAACAGAAGTCAACTTTAAATAGTGTGTTTTAAGTTTATACTTGTTTTAGTCCAGAATATGCATTTTATTATTAAGGATGACTTATACTAGAACGGGACGGGACGGGAAAATCTGTCAACCCGTGTGTGAGTCATCCTTTAACGTAAATTTTAGTTTTTATTTCAAAGAGAATCGCTTAAAAACCGTAATAAATTAAACAAAAGAAACCACTTAACGAAAAACCAAATAATTAGACTAGCTTATTTCATTTAAATTAATTAGCGGTAAAACAAATAGTTTCAAACGTACAAACGATTCATAGTCCGGGCCAGGACGGGCTGATCCGTGCCCAATGTGTGAAATACTGAAATACTATTGAAAGTGTCACGTGACTGTTTAGTTTGTTGTTCGAATTTCTCCATAGATGTCGCTGTTACTAACGTAAACTAGATAACGAGAGTTTTACACAGATTCTATGTAAGCTAACAGCATATCAAATAAAGTGTTCGGTATCGTAGTAGAGATGTGCCAACCCGAAAATATCGCAAACCGAGTTGAACGGTTTGACCCGAAGATAAACCAAACCGAACTGAACGGTTTGACTTTTTGTGTAAACCGGGCTCAAACCGGGTTGATCAAACCGAGTTGCTATGACGGTCCGGTGTAGTATTAGGTTTGATCGGACCGACCGAACCCGTCTTAGTAGATCGAGTCAATCAGACGAGTCAAACCTAACCTGTCCACAGGTGATTTGTCGGTTCGGTTCGGCTAATGCCATATATTTTACTAATGAAATATATTTTACTCAAACTCATTCATGAATACCTACTACTTGTGTTGCCTGAATATTTATATGAATCTGAGCCATTTTACATTTAGCTCTGCCGTCTAAAGGGGATTCGTTCCCAAACTGCAGAGCGTTTTTGCGGTCCTGGTGCTGACATTGTCTAGCAAAATAGTTATACTGTGCACTAATTAATAAACCGAAACAATGGTAAAAAATGGTAACACACTACTTTCTAGTCTGGAAAACACCAAATCAAATATTTAAAAAAAATCAAATAACACGAACTGTCTATTAAAATTTGAAATTACGTACCTACGCTAAATTCAAAACACTAATTAAGTTCAAGGACAACGTCATATTACGACGACGCTTCTATTTAATAAGTTTTAGTGAACCTTACTGCCACGAGATAAGGTCTTCTAATGGTCAGTCAAGGTCAAGACAGACCTCGCTCGCGCACCTGTTTTCGGGGGAAATCGGGATCGGGATTATTCGGCGCCTCATTCGGTTCGGTTCACCCGCTCCGTTCTAGCCCGCTCGCGCGAGTCGCAGTGCGAGTGCGACCCGCTCGCGGTTTCATTCGCGGTCCAAACCGTTCAACTCGAGTTAGTGAATTCACAAACCGGGTCGGGCCGAGTTGAGTCTAACCCGGTTTGGACCGAGTTAGCAAACCGGGTTGACACATCGCTATATCGTAGCTACGTGTGTTTATTATCAAAGTGGTCCTTCGAGCCTTAGAGCAGTCCGAGTTATCACGTGACGCTTTCTATAGTATTTGGCTCGTCCCGGACCGGTTAACTGTAAATCATCCTGTATTCTAAAAGTGCGTATAACGGATGACTCACGAGAACGGGACGTGACGTTACCGGTCCGAGCGGGTCTGTCAGTTTATATAGAAAACGTCACGTAAACATGACCTCCGGCTCCGAGCTCGGAGATGATTCTTCCTATAGAAGCCCCAGATCGTCTCGTCCCGCCTCGTCCCGTCCCGTTTTAGTGTGAGTCCTTAACCCGGTTATACCTCCATACTAATATTATAAATGGGAAAGTGTGTTTGTTTGTCCGTCTTTCACGGCAAAACGGAGCGACGAATTAACGTGATTTTTTAAGTGGAGATAGTTGAAGGGATGGAGAGTGACATAGGCTACGTTTTTTCTTTCTAACGAAGCGAAGCCTCGGGCACAAGCTAGTAAATACTAATAACTTATGCTCCTATTTCATCACAAGATTTAGATTCCACGTACACACGTAACGTTATTTTCGTTCTTTATTATTCTACCCACCAGTCTCCGTATTCAGTTCACATTCTCATAAGGTTTTAATAAAGACAAACTCACTCAAACAAACCACAAGTACCACAACCAAAAGCCGAGCACAAAAGATTTAAATGAATCATCCTTTACTACGCTTTTGACAAAAAGCTTCCTTATTTTTCTAAAAATAGAGCTTACATTCACACAAAGAAAATTAAAAAAAAACTTTGCAATCTAATTGTACAGTTGGTAACACTCATTATGGCAATCGGAAGATTTTATTTGTTATATTTATGAATGAAGGCTCTATTCGAAATTTGAATTTTAGTAGCGAGTGGGCGTTGTTATGCTTTTGTTTTTTAATTTTTTGACGTTAACTTCGATAGGCATTTAAAAAAAGAATAGGGGTTTGTCAGAAACATTTTTTGATAAAGTTAATATTCTTGGAAATAATTATTTACTTATTTAGACGGAAGTTTAAAAAAGTGTCCCCTCTAACTTTTGAACTGCTAGTCCAAAAAATATGAAAAAAATCATGAAAATAGAAGACTTTCAAGGAAAATTATTTTGAACTTAGCAAATAAGCCATTTTTGGCAAAAATCGTAATATCTTCTCGGTTAAAAGAGCGTTAAAAATCGTAAGAGCTGCGAAAATACTCCTTTATTTATTATTATTATGAGCATGGTATCTATCAAAACTCTTTTTTAAATTCGCCTATTGTGACGGACGGTAAACTACGGAACCCTACACTGAGCACGGTCCGACATGCTCTTGGCCCTTAAGGCGGTGTAGGTCAATTTCTTAAAAAGTCACTTTCGAAATAAGTCATGTTGTGAAGATGCCACTTTCTGAGGATGCCACTTTCTGAGTACGTCGCTTTCTTAAATCACCACTTTCTGAGTTCGTCATTTTCGGAGTTTGTCACATCTCGAAAGTGACCTACTTCGCTTAAAGGCTCTTGGACGGTTTTTACTACTGTTACTTCGAAAATTGGTTGGTCAGACTGTAAATGTTGAAATAAGAGTTTAATTTTAGTAATTGATTGTTAAAAGGAAGATAAAATTGTATTAAACCTAAAAGCTATTTACTTTGTTCCGCATACATTAACTTATTATTTTGCGTTAAACCTTTGATCTTTCGTGAAACCTTAGATCATCCGATATCAAAAAGGTTTTTGTCGTGTATATTTTGTTACTCATTGTATTAAATCACTATATACTTTATTTACTAGGAGACATAAATAAGCGGGTATATATTTTACCACCCTATAATTCCATTGGGTCCTGGGGGAACTGTCGTTGGGCGTTTGGCTACTGTTCAGCGGTGGGTGTTATCTCTTTGTTGTCCTCTGGCGGGGTGATTGATTGAATATTTTCGCGTGTATTATTGCACACACGATTTTGAAGGTCTGCTCTAATAAAAAAGGCTCATACACTACTATACATTTATATGGGAAATGTCACATAAACGGCCGTATCTTTTGATTGCGTTGACGTAGAGGTTTTTTCATAGCTTCAAGAAACCGCAGACCTGTGTATGACATCATTTCAAGTTACTACCTTTATGCGTTCCCGAGATAAAAGTTCTTGATAGACCGACGGACAGACGCTGCTTATGTGAAACAGTGGTACATTTCTAAAAAAAACATTTGGAATTTAAACCTTTAAGTCGTTTGCATATGGTTGCAAATGCAACAGTGACTCATTTTGGGATGCGCCACTGTTGCATATAAGCAGAAGGACTACAAATGATCCTATAAGGGTTCCGTTTCCTTTTGAGGTACGGAACCCTAAAACAATCTATAATAAAGACACTAACACATACAATATAATACAATTAGTCAACTACACTAACAAATCTTGCACACTTCGATATATTTTAGTGTACGGACTAGTGACAACACAGAGCCGCGTATGCCTAATTGGGCATGTACTGCGGCAGAGGAGAGACGCTACGTATGATGTCTCCCCTCCCAGAGGGCTTGGTATAAAAGTTGTACGACATTATCGAGGGGTCAAAATATGAAAGTTGCCGGATGATTTAAATAAACGGCAAACATAATTTGAACTCCCGATACGCTAACGCGGTCGAGGAGTTAATGTCGTACAATTTTTATAATAGGCCTTCTGTTTCTTAAAGGTTTATGTATGTATATTCCGACTGTACCTATACAAGGTCAAAGTCCCGGTTTTAAAACGCGATATCTTTGTATATCCGTTTCAACATAAAGTTACTTGCCGGTCTCCGAATCTACTTTCACTCCAATAAATATGATAGCTTGATTTGATTGATGATGATAGCTTTTCTTGTATTTAACTATATTTTCTTGTATCTAACTTAAACTTGAGGTGTGCAATAAAGAGTATTCTATCTATCTATCTATGATAAATAACGGAAGTAATTTTTTAATAAACGGATGACTCACACTAGAACGGGACGGGACGGAACAATCTGTCAATTTCTATAGAAAGCGTCACGTGACATTCTAGGGCTCCGAGCTATCACGTGATTCGTTCTATAGAAATCGACAGATCCCGTCCCGTCCCGTGGTAGTGTGAGTCATCCTTTATCCGTACAATTTGATAAATTCATTTATCTTATCTTTATCAGAGATCATATTTCTAACGTTTCTTATTTAATATCTGTGGGGAAATTGATGATTGAAGTGCCTAAAATTTTGATGATAAAAAATAGAAAACTCCAGTGAGTATTAGACATATTAATATACTTATTTCAGGTTACTTACGTCTATAAAGTCGAAAGCTCGACATGTTTCGAAACGGTCGACGGTCCTCGTCCCCTTATTCAAGAGTGAGATTCATGATAAACACACAAATAAACGCCCTGGCCCGGATTCGAACCCGGAACCCCCTGTTTGAATGTCCATCTTTCACGGCAAAACGGAGCCACGAATTGACGTGATTTTTTAAGTGGAGATGGTTGAAGGGAGAGAGAGTGACATAGGCTACTTTTTGTCTCTTTCTAACGCAAGCGAAGCCGCAGCAAAAGCTAGTAGAATCTAAATTTAAAGAGATTTTATAGCCGTTCAAATTAAGTTTCATGAAATCACCCTGTTTACGGCATATTTTCACGTTTTTCACCAATTCCACTTTCGCATTTTCCTTAAAAGGCTATACTAATAAAGCTTCCAATAAAAAACGCTTTAAGCTTCACTAAAAGCTCGGTGTTGCAAGTTAAAAGGACAAATTCTATTTTTAATCTCCCTGACTAAGGAGTGAAGCGAAAATAAAAGTGTTTTAATATCTGCTGCATTTACTGGCAACATTGTTTCGACGTTGGTATTACTGAAAGAGTTAGTTTTTTTCGTTTTTAGGGTTCCCTACCTCAAAAGTAAAAAACGGAACCTATATGGATTTTCTGATCATATTCAGATAAAGACAGACTCGTGATACATCAGAGAAGGCAATATATGTATTAAGTTTCCTTTCTGGAAAAGTATTGGTATAAAAATACAATCCCTGTTTAGCCTTTTTTATCCCTGAAAATATTCCACTTTGTTGTCCGTCCGTCTGTATGTCTGTCAAGATCCTTTATCTCGGAAACGTGTAGAGGTAGCAAGTTGAAATTAATACCACACACACAAATCTGCAGTCCCTTGAAGCTGTCATAAAACCAAACCTCTACATCAGCGCCATCAAAAGATACGGCCGTTTATGTCGCATTTCCCATACATTTGCAATGGGAATCAAAATGTATAGGGTACTTCTCGTTGACCTACAATCACGAAATTTGACAAAAAGCAAGAGCTTGTAGCACAAGTACAGGAAAAATGAAACCGTATAATTGGCGCACACTGAGAGTTCCGTCCCACCTGTATTTTTAAGTACTTAAGGTCATAAATTGATAATTGATAATTTATTTCATTTGCAAGAATACACACACAGATACAGATAGAGATGGCAGATACATCTGCCAGAATGCGGCATGCAAATGCTCTTACTCTACTTATAAATAATTAGCCTAACTTAATTATTAATAAAATAATTGCATTATACATTCAAAATATAAAACAGACAATTATAAGTAATAAACATTAGATTTAAAGAAATAGTGATGATTATTGCTTATTTACTTTACAATAGCCCAGCATTCTTTATGCGGAACTCTCAGTGAGCGAGTTCGTTTCGCACTTGGCCGGTTTTATTAAACTACTTAGTTTTGTTATCTGTTTTCTTAACGGGAAGCCATTTGTAATTTTTATTTGATGTTGGATGACGTTCGTATTTAAGCATGGACAAGTTATTCCAATTATTAAAGTAAGGAATATATCTTGCACACATTTTACCGGTCTCCTAGCCTAGTTGGTAGTGACCCTGCCTACGAAGTAGGAGGCCCGGGTTCGAATCCTGGACAGGGCATTTATTTGTGCGTTTATCACGAATTCTGGTTCCTGAGTTATGGATGTTTTCTATGTATTTAAGTATTTATACGTACCATAACACAAGCCTTATTGAGCTTACCGTGGGACTAGGTCGATTTGTGTAAGATTGTCCTATAACATTTATTAAAAAAAAATTGCATTTTTTGGCCTAAGTAGTTTGTTATCGAACGAGCGAGCAAAGCGAGTAAGTTCTTTCAGTCTACTTGGGCACTCCGTCGTTTATATGCATGTATGTGCGACGATAACTCGAGTATTGTTAATCGGATCGTCGTGCAATTTCGCAGGTGGTTAGATGAGATAAATATAATTTATAAGTTCGAATATGAGCCGAATCGGTCAAGGTGTTGCCGAGATATAGGGGTCCCGGGTTAACATTACAAAACCCTTTTAGTATGGATAAAACGAAAATTCATCGCGTTTTCACTGTCATATCAAAAACTCTCCAAAAACCAATTTCTGAAAACAATTCATTGTCAAAGTAAATTTTCCCGCCATTTAAATCACCTGTCATCGGCAGACGTTCTTTTTAAATTCCTTCCGTTTGGCCGGGGACAGCTGTGGCAGAGGCGTTTTTAGCATTTTTAAATAAATTCAGGTTTGGGAAATTGTGTCTCTTGAAGTATACATTTTAAAATGATGTCTACATTTATAGAGTTCTGCGTGTTGAAAGTATTTATAACGTGTTATTTATCAAATCGAGGACTGTCTTTGTGAACAGAAATTGCCAACTAGACTGGAGTATAAATATAGGCTTGGTTTAGGTTATGTTCGCTATTATTTGTATATATTAGTATTGTATAGGTACAACCTATGATTAAAACCGAAGAGCTGGTGGCTTCCTCGCACGTATCAGCATTGCGATACAACGAGGAAATGCCGCCAGCATCCTAGGTACAATGCCTGCTGGACCTATTTTAGATTTAAGGTAGGTATTAGAGGTAGGTAGCTAGGTAAGTTACACACACTGTATATATTTTGAAGATCAATTAATTTTAATTAAAACCAGCTGGCGTCGGATTGCATAAACATGGCGGGCGTTTCATCCCTTAGATAGATACTTTTTTATTGTTCCGTACCGTAAAGGCAAAACGGGACCGTATTACTAAGGCTCCGAAGTCCGTCTGTCCGTCCGTCTGTCACCAGCCTGTATCTCATGAACCGTGATAGTTAGACAGTTGAAATCTTCACAGATTATGTATTTCTATTGCCGCTATAACAACAAATACTAAAAAGCAGAATAAAATAAATACGTGATTTTTTGAAGTTTTTTGAAATAATGGTACAGAACCCTTCGCGCGCGAGTTCGACTTGCACTTGACCGGTTCCTCTCGATTTTTTTTGTCAATAAAAAATACCCGGAAATGAATATTTTACTAATTAGGATACACCAATAATTTCGACCAATATTTTATCGGACAATCTACTATCATTAATGACTGTATTGATTAATGAAAGCGGAACTCGTCCGTTTCGGAGATAAACCACAACAGACAGACAGACGTTGATTTATTACACTCGCGTCTTCCGTCAAGTGTGTGCTGTAGACAGGTTCAGTTGTTAAGTATTGAAGATATATGTTATAGTCATTGAAATTAAACACTTTAGAACGGACGTTTGGAGCCCTTTACAACTGAGAGAATGCGAATTCTCTCCGTCTAAAAAACAAAAACAAAGGTTAGTCTACAATGCTCAGTGAGGCTCATAAAGCTAGTAATACATTGCCTGAATGGCATTCTACAAATAAATTAAAAAAATATACTACCCTATGAGAATTAACATATACAACATATCAATACATATAATAAGAGAGTAGAAATAAAAAATCTGTACAATAAATATATTTAAAAAAAAATACGTAGGGGCGTATCAGAAACGTTGATAAAATATCTTTCAATGGTTTTTAGAATTTTTGTCTGTCTGTCTGCCTGTCTGTGAATTTGTTCGCTAACTCCGCAAAAAGTACTGGACAGAATTTTATGAAATTTGGTATGGTAATAGTTTATGTACCGGAGTAACATTTAGGATACTTTTTATCCGGTTTCGTAACTTTTTTTTTTACATATGTATAGTTTGCATTGCTCATAATAGATGGCGCTAGCGTTACGGCATTTATTGTACAAAACTTGAAAGCTGCTACAATGTTCGAAATACCGTCGTATAGTATCAATACACACACACTGTACACTGGCGCCATCTATTTGCTTAGATATGAAGTGAGTAACTTTGCCACGACAAATCCATGGTTTTATTACTACATTTTGCTCATCGGTGAACCTTATTTTAAATAAAATTGTGCACACATTTAATAAGTTTATCGAAAGAAATGGGCAGAGACATAAAAAGTACATTTTCCCGTTAATATTGTGTTTATTACACTGCCATCTATATATTACATGCAGAACTACTTAAGGCTCTTTAGAGCTGTATCTAACATTTTCATTCTTGGGAAACATACTACGTCGCAAAGTCTTCTAGATTTGGTAGATGGCGCTGTTATTAAATAATATCTAAGAAATGAAATGCGTAACCGAATGATATAAATTGAGTTTACTGAAAAAAATGTCACAACCAGTTACTCAAAAACTGAATTACACAGGAAAAAAACACAAATACAAGACTTATTATAATAACCCGTCCTTCGCCATTCTTGCTGCAAAAGTGCCTGCATTCCATGCTGGACAACCTTAGATTGTCTGAGTCGACATCTTATGTCATGTATCCAAGTCCTACATGCCTAAGTTGGTTATACACGAATGTTTTTGTATAATGACAAAATGCTATAAGTTCATAAAAAGACAAGTCGCACGGATAGCGTGACAGTAAACGCAGTCAAATGTGAGTACCTGTTTACAATTATCAGGAATTGTCATACAAAGGTGACACACTGTCGTCTTATAATATGAGTATCATGCTATCCTTTTGGAATCTTATCTTAGAAGGGAGCGCACACTTTTGCCGCTTCACCAAGTTTCGGCAGAGGGTCACGCGGGAAGTGCGAGTAATATGGGTGGTCGAAAGTGTGCTGACGGATGTACCATCCCACACTAAACACCGCCCTGTCTCTCGCAGCACCAGCGTCACTCCATCCCGCTACTTGCGATCAGTGCAACTAAAACCCAGCGGCTTCAAAATGGAAGTAACACCCGCTGACTGAAGAGACCTCTGGACAATATCATTAAGGTCTTAGTGACGCGGAATCCTACCACTACAAAGACGGCAACTCAATATATGATGACTCCGCATGCATTATACAAGCGGATAATATATACATCATAGCGGGCCCAGGGGAAGAGCATTGGCCAAACGCAACGATTTGCGCAACGAAAAAGTCACAAAACCAGCAGCACGGTTTTAGATTCAATTTTGGACAAGGATAGACTATAAATTTTTCGTATTATTATTTTAGTTAAAAGGCAAAAAAATAACGGAAAATGCACATCTTGATGGATTAGGATGGCACTAATATTGTAGTAATATTAGGATAGGACGCTAATATTGTAAATTTGAAAGTAACTGTTCTCTATCTGTTACCACTTCACACTAAAAACGCTGAACGGATTAAGGTGAAATTTGACATGAGGATGTTTTGAATCCTAGAAAAGGACAGAATAGTTATTGTTACGAAAATCATTCTCTATAGAAGCGCAAAGGGGGAAGGAAGCAAGTGAAATAATCAATTCAACCCTCTGGGTTAAGTCCTGGGTTAAGAAAGTATAATATGCATTACACTTTTTTTTACAGGTGTTTTGTGCTGACCTTATGTTGAGTAAGTAGATGCAAAAAAAGGCGCGGCTATAGCCATATGCCTACCCTATCATGGGATTGTCCTTGGATAAAACAAATTTATATGCGCGAAGTAATAATGTTGGTATCCTCACAATGATTTTTCTTCACTAGGAAGTTAGTTGTAATTACTAATTAGGTATCGAATGACATTCCGTGGGTTACATTCAGTAAGCGTAAGGTAGTGTTCCAAATCGTGATCAGTAAACACTTGGCCTTGACCACTTATTTAATTAAAAGATAATTCATGTAAACGTTAACGTACCTAATTTTTACCATATCTACAGCGTATACACCAACCACTGAAAGACTGTTATGAAGTAGACACAAAGACACCTACATAAAGGAGTAACAAGAATGCTGGTGATCCGATTAAGGGTGCAATCAGTATCGTATTGTGATTAGGAGAAAAAATAAACAAAAAATGTTAGACAAAAAAACTTTCATTACTATTTTTTCCAAATCCGATTACAATATTTATCTCTAGCATTTTTTGTACATTCTGAATTATTAGCGAGATAAAAATACATTACCAAAAGTTGTAACGCTACGCAGACGAAGTCGCGGGTAAAAGCTAGTAGTACATAAATGATAAAATTCGCAGTACATTGCGTCTTCTATCAAACTTTAAACACATTTTTAAAAGTCGCTGAACAAACGTTTTTCAGTTTGGCGAATTTTTTAATTTATTGCAATTGTATAGCACAAATCAAATCATTTATTACATGTAATAAATGTTTTAGTTCATGTTTTTTTTTAAGTAGTCACACTACTATATATAAATTATAAATTGAAAGAGATGTCATATACTACATAGTAATCCCGCTGTCGCGAAAGCAGGAGGTCGCTGGTTCGATCCCAGCCCTGCTCACCGGGGGCCTTGATCACTTTTTTGACATCCCTTTAAATTTAAATTTATTACTCCTGTTACAGGCAACACCCGGTAGAGTAGTGTGACTACTTAAAAAAAACATTTATTAATTTTAATAATTGATTTGATTCGTGCTTTACAATTGCATAGTAAAATGATTGAAGATGCACTCCTGAGTAAAGAAACTCCTTCCCTATACACACAGTGTGGAAGCCTCTTGTCTATATGGATCTAGGTTTCTAGGTGTTATTATCACAGGAAACTTTTCTAGGTGTTATTTGGAGCCATATTCAGCTTCATTTTATGATAATATCGCGAACGGGCCGCGAGGGTGGAGAAACCTATTTGTAGGCAAATTTTACTCATATCGTTCTATATAGTTAGTGCTCGCGGTTTTATTTAGGGCTATCTCTTGAGGATTATATGTATATATTCAGGATAGTATCTACATCTATTTTTAATAGTAGTAAAAAAATTCGAAGGACTATTGTACATATCAAATGTGAAAATATTGAATTTACAAGAAACTGCGGCATCTTTTATAAAAAAAACAAGCACAAATACGGAACTAAGTAGTTTTGTATAGTTATTAAACATTGTTACATTTAAATTAAAAGCAAGTTTCCAAGTGTTCATAAGTCTAATGTTAACACGAATGAAACTAAAATTATTTTTAAAAACATTAAAAAGAAAAAAAAATGATCGACATAGATTTGAGATTTGGGTGAAGATTTCTCAGAGAGCGTCAATAATCGCCTAAAATCTGAAGTCCGGAAACTATCTCGTTTTGTTTCTAACATTGACAAACTTACTTTGGTTCATCAGACCATTAAGAAAATTACCACTCCATTAAGCAAACTAAAACTTAAACCACGTAAAAACTTCTTAATACGTGCCTCAACCATTAAGCATTTCGCAAATTTGCCTATGACAATGCAGCCAACATAACGAAATAATTAAAAACCGTTTAGTTCCAAAACCATGTCAGTGGTTTAAAAAAATGGGAAGTAAACAATAGAATTTGGACCCTATTGTGTGAGTGATAAAGATCTGATTAGTTAAAACAAAAAGAGGTCTATGAACTTAACGGGTACCGTTAAAGCAAAAAGTTCGCGCTTCGCAGAGACGTTTTTTGTTTGTTAAATAGGTAATTGTATGATTGATTGTGTTTGCGATATTGCAATTTTTGTGATGGCTATATTTATGATAGGTATTTATATCATATACGTATTTATTTATTTAAAACTTATTAAATTATTCATCAACTAAAACTATTATACTAAATTAACATTAAATTAAAACTAAATAAAGTCTTGGCTTAAAGGACTCGTATCCACGCCGTAAAAAAACCTTTACATTTTTAAATTTACGGATTGCGTTAGTGGGTATAAAACGAATTGCCTTTTGAAATTATATCTCGAATATTAAACTTCTCATTAAATTGAAAATTAAACAAAACTGCGCGTAACGTCTGGCTGTAACTTTATTAATTTAAGGTTTATTCATTTAAGAGATGAATAGTAATTAGCTGGCTGATAATAAAGAAAAATGTAGCTTTTTTTAGGTTTCATTAAATTTATGATATTTTAATTATAAATAGGAATGTACAGTCAACCAATGAGGACTACCGCGAGTCGATTTTCCGCTAGGGGCGCTAGTGGAACGTGGGTCCTGCGGAAACATTTCAAACGTCACTTTGACAGTTCTCTCATACTGACATAGCACCCACGCATGGGTGGCCCCGCCTGGTGAGCGACAATACGGTAGCTCCCATTGGAACCCTAGGCCACTGTAGGACTACGTCATAGTGAGAAATTTCTTACTGCTTGTCATTTTGACATTGTTCTAGAGTGGCCTATGGCTCCAATTGGTTGACTGTACGTATAGTCATAGTAATAGTCCTTTATTCATAATACTTCATTCATAAAAATATTCCACCAGATCTATCCAGCGGTATTTTGGCCGACCGACCGGAAGACGTCCAGTCGGTCGACTAAGGTATGCTCTCTTCACCTGCCGATCCTATCCCATTCGCTCAAGATGACCGCGCCACCGAAGACGACCGGCCTTGGTCTCATGTATTTGGTTCGACATAAGATTGTTTTATCTAAATTACGTGACCATGAACACCTGCGGTTGTGCGAACGCTTACTCAGCTTCGCTCGACTTTGTTCTCACAAACGTGACATACGTCTAAACATGGAGGTAGGTTAAAAATGTCTTTGTGTGCCATCGGCCATCGCTGACACTGATGACTGGTCATTTTCACCCATATTGTAACGAAATAAACTCTATCGATAGCCAGTCGACTTCCAGCAACTCGGGCTTCCACCACAATCCCCCTGTCAAAACTGAGAAAATCAAATTCAT
Source organism: Lathronympha strigana (assembly GCA_949128165.1). Taxonomy (NCBI): domain Eukaryota; kingdom Metazoa; phylum Arthropoda; class Insecta; order Lepidoptera; family Tortricidae; genus Lathronympha; species Lathronympha strigana. Next base: position 8,592,296 of record OX421928.1, on the reverse strand, counting down.
AAACCCGTCCTTCACTTCCTTACCAAGTAAAGGAAGTGTCAAAAAGAGATGTACCTATATATGTTGCAATAAATTTTAGACCTGTTGAAATTTACCCAGATTCTAGATTATTTTTGAATAACTATGTTGAATCTTAATAAAATTCTATTACATCTGTATGACGGACTCCACCTGGCCATTGCCTGCTTCTTCATCCACACGTCATCTATGGGTTGAGCCTACATAAATACCTACGTCTGTCGTATTCACCCAGCCTTGACATTGTCCTACTCTACATTCGTGACACTTGTCAAAGCATCGCATAATGACAGCTTGCCGTTTTCACAAATACGAATAATAGAATGTTGCGACAACGTTAGTTTTTGTGCGACACAAATTATCTGCCAATGCTGCGGTTCTTTTGAGGTTATGTTTATTTATGAATGTATTCAATATGGCCGCTCATTCAGTCAGTCATAATACAAACTAATATAACAATGGCATAACCCAATTAATAATTGAGTTTAATTAATGATGTTTTACACTGAGGAAAACATAATAGTACATTGTGCATCTAGGGCGGTAAGAAGGGCATTACTTACGAGGGTCTATTGAAGGCCGACGCCGTAGGCGGAGGGCTTTAAATGACCCGAGTTAGTAATCCCTTTACTGCCCGTGGTACACACAATGTTTTTCATCACATTTGCGAGGAAATAAATAAACTCTATACAGGTAAAGAAACAATAATGATAAGCGGTAGTGTAGTTGCACAGTCCACAGTACTCCGGAGTGACTACGTGCTGCGAGCGCGTGCGGGGCAGGTCCTCCGCGAGCTCCACGCGGGCGGTAAAGTAGTATGAGAATCCTTTAATACCATGGGAATAATACAGCTCTTTAAGTGTAAGTATGCTTGCATATAATATCACCATTTACGAGCAGGTGTGATGAAAACTACATTACACGCTGAGTAAAACTGTTAATTTTAAAGTCATCAAGCATGAACTCGTCGGAACGGCCCAATAAAACACCTAATTAAAAAAGTTAAACGTCACTTTTTTCCCGCCAACCAACTTATATTTTACACGCGTTGACGACCTTATGCTTTTCGTATAAAGTTGAATTTCGTTTGACTATGTATTTTTTTTAAATTGTGAAGTGGAACCATAGAACAAGGCTATGTTAGCAAACTGCCAGTAATGTTTTCCAGTTTCGCAAACTAAATTAGTTTTAGCTAAGTATTGGGAAACGGTGATTAGTTTTAACCGATAGACAGTTGTAATGGGAGTCTGTAAAATTACTAGAATGAACCTTGCTCTATTTTTAAAGCACTGTAGTCTAGAAAACTAATTTGCCAGTATAATCTCAGTCATTGAACTGACAGCTTGTATGGAAATTTGGATTGTTTTGGGAAATAATTTATTATAGCTATTTTTTTTTCGTAACGGAGATATCGTGAGTCTAGGCAACAAAATCCAACAAATTATCGTTAAATGCTAATCGTCACAAATATATACACATAAGTTGCAAACTTTTTTGTTCTCAGATTTATATGTAAGTATATATGTTATTTAAGCCGTTTAAAATGGTTCAGGACCAGACCTATTAACAATTGTTTCTAGCGAAATAACACATCTATCACCCGTGCCGTACATTTTGTAGATTTATCGGTTTTACGTGAATAAGTTTTCTTCGGTTTCGGTTTCGTTTAGAAGACAAATATGTCGTCATGTTCAAAAACAAGAAAAATATTTGCCACCGTAAAATTAAAAAAACGACCTGGTTAAGATAATATTGTCTTCTGTTACCGCGATTGTTATTCATTGAAATTAAACACTTTAGAACGGATTAATAGCTTTTGTTAACACCATGACCCTACGTTTCGAGCCCTTTACAGCACTCGTTTTCACAGGGTTAAGATTGACTTTGAGATTGACGGGGAGAATTCGCATTCTCTCAGTCTGATGACTGAGAGAATGTCAGTCGGTAGTGACCCTGCCTACGAAGCAGGAGATCCCGGGTTCGAATCCTGGTCACGGCGTTTATCACAAATATTTGTTCCTGACTTATGGACTTTTTCTAAGTATTTAAGTATTTATATGTATCTATCTTTTATATATATCGTCGTCTAGTACCCACAACACAGGCTGAGCTTACTGTGGGACCGATTTGTGTAAGTTTGTCCTATAATATTTATTTATTATTACTGGCGTTACCTTCCCTTCAGAACAAAAAAAATAATCATACATCTAATAACGAATCTTCTATGCATAAGTTCTTACCACTCCCATAATAGTTTTATAATAACAGCGATTGTATGGATACGCGGATCGCAGCTTAACGAGAAATAGATGCAAGACATTTTCGACGCAAAACCTTTGCCCTCAATGGATGGAAGTGAAAGCATTTCGTATTGTAATCTTACGCATTGACTGTGAATAAGTATTGGAGGTCAGCTAATTGGTTTTGTTCGTCAGTTTAAAGTAATACAGTCTTTATTAACATAGGCGTAAGGATGTTAATGTATTTTTGAGTGTGAAGTGTAAAAAGCACAGAGGGGGGTCCATTGCTTGGAGTAAAAGTTGCTGAAGCAGTGTTGCTGGCACAGGGTGTGATATTCGAAAATATCTTCTATTAATTCTGAAAACACTAAGAAGATATGATTTGTATGAAATAACTGGTTAGGCTTCTACAAAACTAGCTATAACCTACGAACGGCCTCCTAGCCTAGTGACCCTGCCTACGAAGGAGTTCCCGGGTTAGAATCCTGGTCAGGTTTATTTGAATTTGAAATTGTTCCTGTGTTATGGATGTTTTCTATGTATTTAAGTATTTATATGTATCTATCTATTATATATATAGTCGTCTAGTACCCACAACACAAGCCTTATTGCGCTGACCGTGGGATGACCGATTTGTGTAAAATTGGCCTATTTTTTTTGTCTTGGCTAACTAATTTGCAGTATATTCTCGAACTATAGAGATTTGTTTGAACTAGCTGCCATACAGGCAAGCATCTTGCAAAGGACATTCTCTTGCCTGGGTCACACTATGATGACTCCTCATTGGTGTCTCAGTTCCCAGAGATAGCAATTCCCATAAGCCAAAGGTCATCGACCTATTTAAGTACGTGTTTTGCAAGATGGCCGACTGACACTTCATGTAGGCTGAGAGCTTGTGTCAAATTAAACGGTATTGTCATACCTTGAGTTATTTGGACGGTGTGTGTGTATCGTGCTGAATTAAAAGGATAGTAATAAAACGCCCGAAAACATTCTAACCTAAGCTACGAAATACTAAACGTACTGACTTAAATACTAACTTTGCGAGTTCTCATTTACTTACTACCAATATTTGAAGCAGTACAATTAGTATTCCATCCTGTATACTGAGATTACTTATGGCGCTTGGAACAGAAGGCCTACCACGAACCACGAACGAAGTTTCACCTCTCTGTCCCACTTGAGTGAGAAATCACAAGTGCGAAAGGGAGGTATACTTTCGTTCGCGGTTCGTGGTAGGCGCTCAGTGCCGAAATATCGGGTGCTCAATAAAACAAACATACATGGTTAATAATGTTAATATCCCGTTTTAGATTGTAGTTATAATTATAATATTTGCTGTAATTTAAATTAGTTCGCATCTCTTTGCTGCATTTGTGTGAAATAAAAACAAAAATCGTCTTAAAACTCCATTTCTCCTAACCCACGTCTTAATTTAATTTTAATCCCGTCTTATAAAAACTAGCGTCTGACCTGAATTAATGAAAAACCCGGTAACTAATGAGGTCTGCTAATTAGCAGCTAGCTTCTAGACTATAGCCTTTCACTCGCCGTATACTCTCAGGAATCCAGTTAGAAAATATTAAAGCTTGATAGTTGGCTATTTTTGTTTTTATGCTCAGATTTTAATTTTATCTAAATGAATTATAATAAATAATTATTCTGGGACAATCTTACACAAATCGACCTAGTAACGTCCCACGGTAATCTCAATAGGCTTGTGTTGTGGGACTTGTGGGTACTAGACGACGATATATATATAATAGATAGATACATACAAATACTTAATTACATAGAAAACATCCACAACTCAGGAACAAATATTCGTGATATACACACAAATAAATGCCCTGACCAGGATTTGAACCGGGGACCTCCTGCTTCGTAGGCAGGGTCACTACTCACTACTACCACAGCGTAGGGATGTATTCCATACAGTGAGGTAACTTCATACACGGCCAGCGGCTCGCCTCGGTGGTCGTGCTGAGGGTCAGGGTTGTCCAAAACTATGCGAAAGATATTACAGTCTGATTGGCAAACTAATTCCAATTTTACACCCCTTAAAATACGCCGCCGAATTTTCATAGAAATTCGGCGGCGCCTCCTCCCCCCCTCCTTCCCCGCGCGCCCCCCATCGATGACCCAGAATAGGAGGTTAACCCACTGTATGGAGTACATCCTTACGCTGTGCTACTACCGACTAGGCTAGGAGGCCGTTGAATTAGAAGAATTATGTGAATTAGAAAATAGTACTTCTTAGTGTAATTTGAGACTCCACTTGTCGATTGAGAAGCATCTTCTAGAGGATGACTCACACTCGAACCGAACGGGACAGTTTGGCCTGGCCAGGTCACGTCTTGGCCCATTCTAGTGTAAGTCATCCTTTCACGTCCTGGTTTTAGTGTAAGTCATCTTTTACAGTAGATGTTGCTAAGCACCCTAAGGCCCACTTGTACCACCCAGGGTTACCCGCTAACCCGGCGTAGAGCTGTCAAATTCCACACAAAAAAACGCTTAACTTCGGGTTATGTGGCTAACTTCGGGTCGTGCAAGTGGGCCTAAGGCGAATGAGATCGATCGAATAAGGCGATAGTGGAACGTGGGTCCTGCGGGAACATTTCAAACGTCACTTTGACAATTCTCTCGTACTGACACAGGACCCACGCATGAGTGGCGCCGCCTGGTGAGCGACAATACGGTAGCTCCCATTAAAGGGATATGGTGGAAAAATTAGGGGCCCCCGAGGGTGTCTTAGTAGCTTAGTTGGTAGAGCGATGGACGTGTGTCACAGAGTCGCGAGTTCGTCTAAGAATGTTTTTTTAAATTCCTTTCTTTCTAAGAAATTGTAATATGTATATATATTATATTGGTCTTTTCATTTGTGTCTCTCTACTAAATACTGGGGTCTTACCACACGTCTTAACGCGATTCAGTTGTATATTACCATGTTGCTTGCCATGAGTTGAACGTAACTGAAGGCGTTAGCAACTGCGCGTTTCTAAAGTGTGTCCGTCTCGGATACTGAATCCTATACTGAATACTGAATCGCGTTAAGAGGCCATAGTAAGGCCCTTGTGGTAAATCTTAAATTTTAACGACTAAGATAATAATAGTTTCTTTTTTTTTCAGGTAAATATCACCACCGATCGATTTTATTCTATCGCGAGTCAACTTACCAAGGAGCTACATAATTAATTACGCAAATAAACTTACATGGTGAGTATGAGAAGTATAGTTTGACCAACCGGTGTGTTTACCACGAAAATGAGATACACAACTGGGTCGCTAGTTGTTTACAGCAGCCATTGAATCACTCTATCTATTAAAAAAACCGCTTCAAAATCCGTTGCATGAATAATTATTGTTAACTAACTTTTACCCGCGACTTCGTCTGCGTAGCGTTACAACTTTTGGTAATGTATTTTTATTAGCATAAGCATTAAATTCTTTTTATCTCGCTAATAATTCAGTATGTACTATGTGCAAAAAATGCTAGAGATAAATATTGTAATCGGATTTGGAAAAAATAGTAATGAAAGTTTTTTTGTCTATCATTTTTTGTTTATTTTTTCTCCTAATCACAATACGACACTGATTGCACCCTTAATCGGATCACCAGCATTCTTGTTACTCCTGTATGTAGGTATCTTTGTGTCTACTTCATAACAGTCTTTCAGTGGTTGGTGGATACGCTGTAGATATGGTAAAAATTAGGTACGTTAACGTTTACGTGAATTATCTTTTAATTAAATAAGTGGTCAAGGCCGAGTGTTTCTGATCACGATTTGGAACACTACCTTACGCTTACTGAATGTAACCCACGGAATGTCATTCGATACCTAATTACAACTAACTTCCTAGTGAAGAAAAATCATTGTGAGGATACCAACATTATTACTTCGCGCATATAAATTTGTTTTATCCAAGGACAATCCCATGATAGGGTAGGCATATGGCTATAGCCGCGCCTTTATTTGCATCTACCTACTCAACATAAGGTCAGAACAAAACACCTGTAAAAAAAGTGTAATGCATATTATACTTTCTTAACCCAGGACTTAACCCAGAGGGTTGAATTGATTATTTCACTTGCTTCCTTCCCCCTTTGCGCTTCTATAGAGAATGATTTTCGTAACAAAAACTATTCTGTCCTTTTCTAGGATTCAAAACATCCTCATGCCAAATTACACCTTAATCCGTTCAGCGTTTTTAGTGTGAAGTGGTAACAGATAGAGAACAGTTACTTTCAAATTTACAATATTAGCGTCCTATCCTAATATTACTACAATATTAGTGCCATCCTAATCCATCAAGTTGTGCATTTTCCGTTATTTTTTTGCCTTTTAACTAAAATAATAATACGAAAAATTTATAGTCTATCCTGGTCCAAAATTGAAACTAAAACCGTGCTGCCTTTATGACTTTTTCGTTGCGCAAAATCGTTTCGTTTGGCCAATGCTCTTCCCCTGGGCCCGCTATGATGTATATATTATCCGCTTGTATAATGCATGCAGAGTCATCATATATTGAGTTGCCGTCTTTGTAGTGGTAGGATTCCGCGTCACTAAGACCTTAATGATATTGTCCAGAGGTCTCTTCAGTCAGCGGGTGTTACTTCCATTCTGAAGCCGCTGGGTTTTAGCTGCACTGATAGCAAGTAGCGGGATGGAGTGACGCTGGTGCTGCGGGAGACGGGGCGGTGTTTAGTGTGGGATGGTACATGCGTCAGCACACTTTCGACCACCCATATTACTCGCACTTCCCGCGTGACCCTCTGCCGAAACTCGGTGAAGCGGCAAAAGTGTGCGCTCCCTTCTAAGATAAGATTCCAAAAGGATAGCATGATACTCATATTATAAGACGACAGTGTGTCACCTTTGTATGACAATTCCTGATAATTGTAAACAGGTACTCACATTTGACTGCGTTCACTGTCACGCTATCCGTGCAACTTGTCTTTTTATGAACTTATAGCATTTTGTCATTATACAAAAACATTCGTGTATAACCAACTTAGGCATGTACGAGTAGGACTTGGATACATGACATAAGATGTCGACTCAGACAATCTAAGGTTGTCCAGCATGGAATGCAGGCACTTTTGCAGCAAGAATGGCGAAGGACGGGTTATTATAATAAGTCTTGTATTTGTGTTTTTTTCCTGTGTAATTCAGTTTTTGAGTAACTGGTTGTGATATTTTTTTCAGTAAACTCAATTTATATCATTCGGTTACGCATTTCATTTTTTAGATATATTATTTAATAACAGCGCCATCTACCAAATCTAGAAGACTTTGCGACGTAGTATGTTTCCCAAGAATGAAAATGTTAGATACAGCTCTAAAGAGCCTTAAGTATTTCTGCATGTAATATATAGATGGCAGTGTAATAAACACAATATTAACGGGAAAATGTACTTTTTATGTCTCTGCCCATTTCTTTCGATAAACTTATTAAATGTGTGCACAGTTTTATTTAAAATAAGGTCCACCGATGAGCAAAATGTAGTAATAAAACCATGGATTTGTCGTGGCAAAGTTACTCACTTCATATCTAAGCAAATAGATAGCGCCAGTGTACAGTGTGTGTGTATTGATACTATACGACGGTATTTCGAACATTGTAGCAGCTTTCAAGTTTTGTACAATAAAGGCCGTACCGCTAGCGCCATCTATTATGAGCAATGCAAACTATACATATGTAAAAAAAAAGTTACGAAACCGGATAAAAAGTATCCTAAATGTTACTCCGGTACATAAACTATTACCATACCAAATTTCATAAAATTCTGTCGAGTACTTTTTGTGGAGTTAGCGAACAAATTCACAGACAGACAGACAAAAATTCCAAAAACCATTGAAAGATATTTTATCAACGTTTCTGATACGCCCCTACGTATTTTTTTAAAATATATTTACTGTACAGATTTTTTATTTCTACTCTCTTATTATATGTATTGATGAAGTATAGAATAGACAGATTTTCTTCTTCGTCCTGGGGTCCGCTTTGGAAATAAATAAATGATTTAATTCATGCTTTACAATTGTACACACCAAAGAGATTGGAAGTCGTAGGGCGACGCGCACAAATAAATGCCCTGACCAGGATTCGAACCTGGGACCTTCTGCTTTGTAGGGTCACTACCAACTGGGCCAGAAGGACGTAAAATAATGTATGTTGGTTATTAAATTGCAAAGCATCAGTATGACTCACGAAAGTTTAAATTATATGAATGTATGTTTATTTTATTGAGCATACATCCCGTTTTAAATTGTGGTTATAATGCAAAGGACCATGTGTCTCTTAAAACTATTTATTTGTAACTAATCCTTAATAATACTTTGGCTTTTCTTTTCATTGTGATCTGTAGAAGTGCTTATATGAAAATTAGGCAAGATGGTGCAAATCGACAATCGATGGTGATAATCGAAATACACGCCTTGTCAGCGTAATGTACGAGTATATTGCTATGGTTTATCAGAGAAAGCAAACGTTGTATAATCTTAGTAGGTCAGTACAGTGAAGCTGATATGATTGGACTTTTTATAGCTAACTTTATTACTAGGTCATTTATGTATTGTTAAACTATTATGATAAGCAATCAATATGTATTAGAGCTGGGGTCTAACCATGACGTCTTAATGCGATTCAGTTTAGGACCTAAACGGAGTCGCTGGCATACAAACAAGCACAGTTAAGAGGTTCCCTTGGGTTGCCGTTGGGGTGGAAAGGTGGCTTCCCCGTCCCGGAAGGCGCAGCGTGGGTAGGCCCACAAGGTGGACTGATGACCTGGTGATGGTCGCAGGAGTCCGCTGGATGCGGGTGGCGCAGGACCGGTCATTGTGGAAATCTTTGGGGGAGGCCTATGTCCAGCAGTGGACGTCTTTCGGCTGATGATGATGATGACAGGTTCCCTTGTCTTTTCGTAAAGGATGACTCACAACGGGACGGGACGATCTGTCAATTTCTATCAGGACAGTCTGAGGTCACGTCCCGTCCCGGCCCGTTCTAGTGTGAGTCATCCTTTATCTGTTCCAAGAAAATTAACTATAAATTATAAAGTGTTATTTTAACCAGAGCGAGTGTGTGTAGAGCAGCCACCGCGGCCAGACGCATGACTCATGAATGGGACACGGACTGTTCCGAAACATGTCGAGGTTTTTTCGACTTTATTGACGTGCGTAACCCGATAAAAGTATTTTAATATGTTATTTTATACCTCAAACTTGTATGAAATTAAAAAAGTTCAAACAATCATTTTTGCCATTAAAATATCTTTAAACTTAGCTTTGTCGGACTTGACAAAGTATTGAAACAGTGATATAAAATCGTTCCTAAGTTCTGACGTGACCGAATTACGGGACCATCGTGAACGTACAGGGTGTTGCGTTGCTAGGTGACAGAGTGGTCAACACAGGGGGTTGCTTTCACACCGCACACGGTTTTAACGACTACATAAAAGTAAGTGGTTTTTCGATCGATTTCGTCTAAAGAATACTTGCTTAAAATCATGAGATTTAAGTAATGGTAAAACATGAGATTATAAATTGAATAAGATATACTACAGAAAAAGTGACCTAGGCCCCCGGTGAGCAGTCCTAGTTATAGTAATTAAAAATTCCAGCCATAGCGAACAATTTTTCATTGATGACGATACAAAAGATAAGTAATTATTTTGTTCGAAAAAGAGCTTACTGAAACAAGCAATAAGTTTCAAATTCATACAAAGAACAACTGGTAAATTGGAAATTTTTATGTTTGCTAAAATTTGTGCCGCATGGCTCTGATTACGCGCACGGACTCTGAATATATTGGCGGAGAACATCGACTTGTTTTCTTGATCTCTGGATGAATTCACGAAGTCTGCATTACTTGTAATATTTTATAGTAATAAGTAAGATTTTTAAAATAGTTGCACTATTGCCTTAGGCCTAGCACCTGTAAGAATAAGAGTCGAAAATAAATATAATAAAATAAAATTTCCATACATTTTTCAAACTTTCTATTGCGCTACCGGCATACTAAATCAATAAAAAAGTGGTGGCGAAATAGAAAAAAACATTGGGACTTTTTTTTTATTACTAGGATCGAAAGAGAGTTTTTTTAGTGGGCTGAGTTGTTTGGAAGCGATTCAGTTTAGGTCGTCAACTGCACGCCTACCACGAACATCGAAAATTGGCATTGACGGAAAAACCTCTTTGTCACTCCAATAAGCAAGTGTGACAGAAATGGAGATACAAATCCGCAATCGTTCGATTTTCGTGGTCCTAGCCCTGAATCGCTATAAGACGGCACGGTAAGGCCCATGAGGTGGATAACTTATTGAACATTGGTAACACATGTTTACGATAGGTAGGTATAATATTAAGGCAGGTTTACACAGTCAACTAATCTAAACATGACAAACCGTAAGAGATTACTTACAATCTGATTTATAGCGTCACTATGACATAGTCCTACAGTGGCCTAGGGTTCCAGTTAGTTGACTGTACGGGCAAACGGGCGGGAAATTTTAGGCCTTTGGCATTTGCGCAAATAGGTACAGAAGGAATAAACATGGAAAAAACTTTCCAAAACGATATTTTACAAAAAGTGTTAACAATAACTTGATTGGCAATCGCTTACATTTTACGTCAACTACACTCGAGTACAAATTTCATTTTAACTACAAGGTGTCTTGATACTTTCTCCGCGAAAGTTGTATTTATTTCATTTATGACGGAACATTAAATTTCGCTTAGTTGACAACGGGCATTTAATAACGGCACGTTATACTTCTTGTGTGACAGTTTTGGTTTGGTCGCTTATACCTCTATTTTACCATGGAATGTGGATGTTGACTGCAATGGCTTTATTGTTACAATTAAGGCCTACTTAGTACCACGGAAATAGAACGATCTAAAATTTGTATCTCCCCCTCTGTTACACTTTTTTATATTACAGGACATTCTTACACAAATTGACTAAAGTCCCGCTCAAGAAGGCTTGTGTTACGGGTATTCAGACAACGATAAATATAATATACAAATACATAGAAAACACCCATGACTCCGGAACAAATATCTGTGTTCATTACACAAATAAATGCCCTTACCGGGATTCGAACCCAGGACCATCGGCATAGCAGGCAAGGTCACAACCAACTACGCCAACCGGTCGTCTAAAAACTTGCTTATTGGAGTAATAATTTTCGATGTTCGCGAGCCTGCTGGGCACCAAAATGTTTATAGTTAAATTACTTTGGCAACCACCACTAAATATATTCCGTTACGTCAAACTTAATACGTCTGCGATACAACTGCTGCTTAAGGTTTGTTAGAAACACGAGGAAACTTCTAAACAAATTCCAAATACAATTTACAGTTTTATTTCGACAACTTTATTCCACTAAAATCCAATGACAAAGTCCGTCTATGCTTAGTTTCCTAGATGTTAATAGCACATACTGTGAAAGTGTTAAATAAATAAATAAATAAAACAAAACGGTAACGTGGAAACTTTTAGATGCAATTTCCGACGGAAGCCAATTGTCTAAATAGGTAAACTGATATTTAATGTGTTCTTTACCCGCCTAAAGGAGTTATCCTATCGCTAATTTCGCTAACTCATAACACTATACTTTGAACTGTGAACATATTTCGGACCTCCTAATACCTGTGTGAAATTATTTGCTATAAATATTTGTAAGAAGTCCGTTGAAATATAAACCTTAATATCCAAGCGAAAAGGTTCAACTTACCACTAACTGTTTAATACAATAAGCTTCAACAATAGCAACACAAAATAAGATAAAATCAAGCGAAAGTTCCCAGGAACGTTATTGATTTGTAAACTTTGTAGGTACAAGCTACAAGTTAATTTTTCAAGTTTGACAGTGACATTGACAGGCGCTGTCATTCTCCTGTCAGGTTGTAAATTTAACAGCTTGTCATGTTACAATTTAACTTTCACTTGGCAAGCTTTTTACGAATAAGTATCAAGACTAATATAACCTCTAACATTTTAATTTTTTAATCCGAATGAGTCCAACAAATTAAGAAAACTGCCAAGCATGTTGGGAAGTTTGACCCACCATGCATTACAATTATATATTACATTTGAGAACTTAAGTACCTACACTACTTAAGTACTTTTTTTTCTTATGTACATACACTATTGACGGTATCCTCTCCGAATTTCATTTCGCTGAATATCACTTGCCAACCAACTTTTCGCCGATAATTCACTTGGCATCCCAACATTTACCAAATTATTATTTGCCAACTTTCATTTGGCGAATTTTCATTTGCAACTAGGTTAGGTTCGATTATGATAATATTCGAAAGATACGTCTGCGAAACGTTGCAGTTGTCAAATGAAAATTCAGCGAAATTAAATTCTGCGATAACTTGGTTGGGAAGAGATTTTTTTTAATGGGTTAGCAACGCGCATGTGACACCCCTGGATTCGCATTCGTATATAGGCTACGGTGACTGCTTTCTATCAGAGGGACCGTATGCTTTTTTGCCACTGACATAGTATTTTTTTATGGTGCGAATGTGTTGAATTGATATATTTTTTTTGTAATCATTTGCATGTTGCGTAGTCGTAGTCGGTGTGACTACACCCCGGCGCCATGTTGGTTAATGGCGGCGCTGGTTGGTAATCGCGTTGCTATTCAAACCGCCCGTGGCACTCACTGCATCAACGTCTAGTCGGCCATTTTTGCCTCACGTAAAAACTACAGTCAAGTTGAATGAATATTAGAAATACTTAGCGCCACTTACACCACCCGAGGTTAGGTAAATAGCCCAGTGTTAAGTGTTTTTCAAATATGGAATTTGCTAACGTCAGGTTAATCGGCTGACCCTTGTTGGTGCAATTGGCCCTTAGTATGTTAAAAACTAACTAAAAACTAGTAATAGTAGTTTATGCAACAGTGATAAGTATAATAAGGGTTCTTAAACCTTGAGGGTCGCCGTTACAAATCGAGATGAAGCGTTTGTAATAATAGACCCGAGAGTTAAAATTTAAATATCGTTTAAACAAATTTTGACCAAAGTATCAAAATGGTTTAATCCTATAATTTGCCAAAGTACACCAAACTGGCAGTCAATAAGTTATTTATAGGCCAAACAAAGATATAAGATAAAATAACTGGATACCCACAATTGTGAAGCATGAATTAAATCATTTATTATTTATAATAAATATTTTGATTCATGTTTTTAAGTAGTCACTCTACTATATATAAATTGAAAGAGATGTCATATACTATAATTACTATTTAAAACGAGATATTTACCATGTACATTTGTTTTTGGTAAATATCTCGTTTTAAATAGTAATTATAGTGTAAATGACCATGTTAGCTTAAAATCTTAGATGTCATATACTTTTTTTTTTTTTATACTACTTAAATAAGATAATGAATAGGAGATAAATAAATATTATGGGACAATCTTACACAAATCGACCTAGTCCCACGGTAAGCTCAATAAGGCTTGTGTTGTGTTGTGGGTACTAGGCGACGATATACTCGTATATAATAGACAGATACATATAAATACATAGACAAAATCCATAACTCAGGAACAAATATTCGTGATAAACACACAAATAAATGCCCTGACCAGGATTCGAACCCGGGACCTCCTGCTTCGTAGGCAGGGTCACTACCAACTAGGCTAGGAGGCCGTTAAAGACTTACTAAAGAAAAAAAATGACCAAGGCCCCCCAATGCCGCAGTGTCGTTTTTCTGTAGTATATGACATCTCTTTCAATTTATAACTCGATACCCAATTGGCCGAAAAAAATACGCCATAAAAGTGCAGCAGTTGCGACTCTTTTATATTATATATATATATATATATATATATAGTCTTGTTTGGAACGTGACGTTCCGTAAGTGCCAATAACCTATATACTTTTAACAGTGTTGGTAGTTCTGTGTATGAATTTGTCAGTAAGCTCTTTTTCGTACGAAACATTTATGGTTTGTATCATCATCAATGCAAGTTCGCTAATGTCATTCTGACCCACGTTTTTTCACGTTTTTGTTCTGCTGTCTGTCTATTTCTATTAATTAGTCAATGGGCCAAAATACACTAGTTTTGAGTAAATGAGTCGTGAGTCAGCAGGAATACGGAATGAAATCACGGTGACTGATGACTCATTTCTTTGTCCACGTATCGATTTGATGAACGAATACGATTATGATTTTATGAGTGTTTGTAATGGCAGTCAATTTTACCAGCATCCTAAGTACAATGCCTCAAGGACCTATTTTAGATTTAAGGTAGGTAGAGGTAGGTAGTTAGGTAAGTTACACTTACTGTATATATTTAATAAAAATTGTTGATTAATTTACGGATTGAAATAGGTACTTGCTAATATCAGAGTACATATGTGACAACTATAATCGTCAAAACATCCTTCTTTCTTCTATTGGCGGTATCTTTACAATACTCTAGTTTTAACAGCATTATTCATTCATTCATTCATTCATTTCGTAAAAGTTGAATGTAATCCAAAATGGTGATTTATTAAAAGAATTATATTAAAAATACCTACATAAAATCCACAAACATTAAAATTTAAACAGCTTATAGCTGAATATTATTTATTGTAAAGAGCACAATATTCTATTATGCAAGTATACCTACGTAGATTTAATGAGCTGTATTAAGCCCATGGCCTTAATGGATTCTTATACTACTTACCCGCCCGCCTGGAGCTCCCGGAGGACCTGCCCCACATGCGTTCGCCGCACGTAGTCACCACTCACTCCGGAGTACTGTGGACTGTGGTACTACACTACCGCTAATAATTATTGTTTCTTTATTTGCCTAGAAAGTTTATTTATTTCCTCGCAAATATGATGAAAAACATTATATAAAAAAATAAATAAAAAAAGCCCTCGTCTGTTTACCGCGTTTAATACACAATGTACTATTACAGTAGGTACACATGGTGCTACTTTACCGCCCTAAGGCGATAATGAGCACTTTACGTGCCTGCTTCGAATATTCAAAGGGCCCTATGTACTGTAAAACGTGGTACAATAGACCTTGGAAGAGGTGATTCGCAACTCGTGTCGATTTAAAACGCTCCCTACGGTTGTTTTAATTTATCGCCACTCGTTGCGAATTTCCTATTTTCACCTTTGTATCGTAATGTACTAGGTATATGTAACTTCTTTAACAGTGTTTTTTGTTGTGTAACGTCTCTTATGTACATGTAAATAATAAAAAAATTAAATACAGTACACGTAAATATCTTATAAAGCAAAGATATTAAAATCGGCATGAGTACGTACGGTTCCAATTTTACTCGTAAATATACGCTTCGAATATTTTCAATGCTTTCCGTCGGGCATGGAAAAACGTGGCCAAGTTCGGGTATTATTTAAAACAAAACTGAAACTGTGAGATTTGTATAAAAGCTAACATAACACGTAATTCGATATTTTTTTAATTTATGCGGTATTGTTTTTAAAAGTTGTCTCGTCCGCTTTTTTATTTAAAACTGTATGTGATTTCTACGCAAAATCGCGAGATCTTTCGATCCTAATAGGAAAGAAAAAGTGTTCCAAAGTTTTGTTTCCCATTAGACTTTGTATGACTGTAACTGAATGGAAAGTTTGAAACATTTTTGGCAATTTTAAGAAATCATATAAAAATACCTATGTTAAAAAAGTGACAAATGTGTGAGAGTAGAAATTAAGCTACATTTTACAATACATATTTACATAAAGTTATTTTCCAATAACCCTAAGCCCTAGATAAACTAATTTTATACAAATAACTGCCATTTGACCTTCTCGAGGGAAGAGTTATTAGTTATAATTATTCCCTCGAGAGACTAGATTTGCCCAAGCACATTTTGATGAAATTGAAATTATTACAAACTTACACATTTACCTTAATATAATGACCAAAACGCGAAGTATATAAGTGAAAAGTTGTATTAATGTTACAAATTTCTGTTCCTACAAATCGCAAGATTTGCAAGACGACAAAACAACCAAGTAAAGACTAAGGACATCGGACAACAGCCGTTTGGATTTATGTCTGTCTGGATTGTTTGAGGAGAGATAAGAAACGGACCGAATCCCACTACGATACGATACGTGCGATTTACGGCAAACCGTAAACAAAATATCGTCTTTCTGTCGCACTTATAACGCAACTGCCAGAACGGAACAATAAATCGATTCCCGGTAAGCCCTCTGGTAACCAATGGGGATTACCGCGAGTAAATTCACCGCTAGGGGTGCTAGTAAAACGTAGGTCTGACGGAAAAATTTCAAACGTCACTTTGACAACTCTTTCAAATGGATGGGCACAAGACCCAGTGGCGCCGCCTGGTAAGCGACAAAACTGTAGCCATTTCTTCAGAACTCGGCCCATTTTTTATAATCACACTCCACCGAATGTTTTATTAAAATTCATTTCATATAAATTTAATTTAAATTTAAACACTTTGTTGAGCAATCGTGAACATAATTACCTTTATGTCGGATTTCAATTTTGTAATAAATTGATATTGGAATACAATCAGGGTAAAACTGATATTTATTAGTTTCATTATGGAGATAGAATTGCTAGGTATTTATCAATAGATAGAATAGTTGATTAATTAATATTTGAGCGTAAATCTAAGGGTTACTACATGGTACGCACGCAGGAGCGAGACAGACAAACCCCCGAACGCTGCAGTCGCTATCCAATACTGCCATTAGATATATCGGAGCGTCCGAGGTGTTCACAAATATCTGAACACGCCTCTATTGTCAAGACGTTAGAGTGCTTGTTCAGATATTTTGAACGCTTCGGACGCTCCGATATATCTGATGGCAGTATTGGATAGCGACTGCAGTACAACTCATTACAGACTACCCTTCGGATTGTAAGTCCCCCGCTCTTACCGCTCAACCACCAAAGCTTGCATTTACAATGCTGTTGCTAGGGGGCACTGCAGCGCACGTAGCCAATTGCGAGCTACATATCTTCACGCCTTGTCCGACTTCGCCTGGTTTACTTACGTTATCGGCACGACTATAAAAGTAGGTTCAACGAACGGTTTAGCTCCACAGGTGTACACACAAATATACCAAATATAAAACAGATATTATTATTTTCTACTCCAGCTCTTGTATCTGTCAATAAGATGACTGACAACGATATTAAAAAAGTATACATTATAACGTTGTCAATGGTATTCCATAAGAACACTGCTCATATGGATTTACATTCAATATATTAGCACTGTTGATTTTTTTTTTATAGTGCGCCAATGACATGTTCCACATTCTGCCACCTTTCGAGATTTTGCTTTTTTCGCTATTTTAGCTGTCGTAGAAAAACTAGCGTATGCAACAGCTCATAATTGGTTCTTAAAACTCTCGGTTCTATTATTACAAAACTCGAACTGTAACGGCGACCCTCCAGTTATATTACTGTTGCATAAACTACTATAGGCTAACATGGTCATTTTCATTATAATTAGTAGGTATTTAAAACGAGATATTTACCATGTATATGTATTTTTATGAGCTCAAATTTCGGTCCTGTTACAAGCGTAATGTTCACGGTGGATTTGGTAGGTAGTTAGGTAAGTTACACTTACTGTATATATTTCGATAACCAATTAAACTTCTAATTGTATTAATATAATGTTATTTGCTCTGGTCGGGTGGCCTAGTGGTTAGGGCGTCTGCCGCGAAAGCAGGAGGTCGCTGGTTCGATCCCAACCCTGGTCACTGGGGGCCTTGGTCACTTTTTCTGTAGTATATGACATCTCTTTCAATTTCTAACTGTAGGTTTTAATGAAATCTCCAAGATTCAGTTGTTTATCTTACATTTTGTATGTTCCGATAATACGACCGTTTCAGTAGTGAACGTCTTCAGTGGTGTGATGAGGTAGTGTGAAAATACAAGGAGGAACAGTGACATAACATGTGATACCTTTTGTTTACATCGTTTGTAAGTTCCATTGACGGCAATTGGACTCTTTGTGTAATGCGCCTCGTTGGCGGTTGATGAGTACAGCCTACAAAAATTTGGATACAGCCAAAGTGCCAAAAAAATGTACACAGGACCTAGCTCGAAGGGTTCCGGTTCTCGCCATACATTTAACGCAATCATTTCCTACTGCAGTGTACAGCCGGCCTTACCGACCGTGAGACATGTCTTCCAGTGCGAGACAAAGACGGTTATTTTGGGAACGGATGCGCCGGAGTGGGAGCGTCAGCAACATCCGATTCACAATGAACTTATTAATCAACTTGGTATTCGTTGAAATTATTACCAGTTCTAGTGTGTCATTCTTAAACGTGTTTTTACCTGTGATTAGATGGTTAGTATTAAAAATAATGGCTAAAAAGGATATTCTCCCAGGCCTTGGCGACGCGAGAGGAAAGCTATTATTAAATCAAGTTATTTTTATGCAAACGGTCCGTCTGTGCGTGTGAACACAAGTGCAAAACAAGAACAACACAACACAAGTGTTGAACGCACGGTACCACGCCAAATCTCATCTTAACCTTTGGAATGCGCCTGTCAAATATTAGCTATAATAATTGATCTTGACACTTTAAATCAAGGTTCAAGTATTAGGGAGCATCTGCTCCTAAGCATCTTCTTCTTCTGCGTATCACTCTTGACAGAGTGGTCGTGGTCATCATGATATTGTGTCCTGAGTGACACGTTTTACGATTCTTCGCCATTCTTCTCTGACAGCGGCTCTGCGAGTGCCCACTTGTAATGGCCCATCTATCGCTGCTTTCACCTGGTCTGTCCATCTAATAGGGGATCTACCGCGAGCGCGGGTCCCCGCAACTTTACCCTGCACCACAAGTCGCTCAATGGAGAGGATTCCTCGTCGAGATACGTGCCCAAAGAAGGTGATTCGAGCTTGGACTATAGAGGATAGGCGCTGTTTGATGCCGATCTCTTACGCATACCAAAGGTTAATACAATGCGACCTTCCAGTAACACAGGGAGAGGAGTCGGTATACGTACCGTTCCCCCTGGCGAAGTACAAGCCCAAACTGGCATACGCGGGTCTGTGTTGTCTTCTTCTTCGTGTAAAGGGATCAAAAAGCTTACATTAAATTATTTTTTGCCAGTGCTTTGCTACCTCTACTCCTCGGGGAGTAGCTTTCATCAGGTCTTCCGAAGTGCACGTAATTGGGCACAGGGAACACTGAAAACACTTTTGTTGTCTGCAGATCGCCACATTCGCACAGTGCATCACTCTGTCCTGATCTGAATCCCCACCTCAACAGGTTGTCTTTCGATCGGCCTACTCCCGACCTTAATCTATTAAGGGCTTTCCAGGTCTTCCATTTTCTTTTGCTCCAGGGGGTAGGTGATCAGCAGGTTTTATATTGAGAGAGTCCGCGTCCAGGTGTGATTCCCATGCCTTAAGACGAGCCTCTTGTGGCGTTTGGTATTCGAGGGCTGGATTGGCAACAAAACTCCTGCGAGACTTTAGTCTACGAGTTAAGGGTTCATGCAAGTGCAGTGGATGTCGCAGTTGTTTTACACGTTCTACGGCGGTTGCCACGTCTCTACGTATGTGTGGGGGAGCGATTCCGCACATTTGGTAGAGGTCTGTGTTGTGACTAGTCTGTACACAAAAATTTGTGACCTACCGAATCATGTTTTTGGCCGAACGGATTCGGTACCTATTCTTGTTTCGACCGAAACAGAAACCGAACCTTTGATAAAGGATGACTCACACTAGAACATGACGGGACGGGACGGGGCGGGACGGGAAAATCTGTCAATTTCTATAGAAAGCGTCACGTGACATCCGAGGGCTCCGAGCTATCATTTGATTGTTTCTATAGAAATTGACAGATTTTCCCGTCCCGCCCTGATCCGTTCCATAATAGTTTTGTAAGTTATAATATTTGTTTAAAGTTAAGGAGTACTAATAATTTGATGGGCTTTGCCTGAAATAAATTTTTCATTCATTCATTCATTCATAATTAAAACGCTGAATAAAATGTCAGTAAGCCGTTATTTTTTCAAATATATGAATAACGAAACATCTCCATGGTCCGATTTAATATTAGAATTATGACGTCATATTGCCAGCTGTGCCGAGCTCACTTGACGTCAGTCGAACGCGACCCGAAAGTACGATATTGAGCTTACTGCGGGACTTAGTCAATTTGTGTAAGAATGTCCTGTTACTATATATTTTTTTAATTTTATTTATTTATTGACGTCTTCCTTTCCGTGTTGGAAGGCGTGTTGCTCGATGAGATGCGACAGAAAAAAACACGTTTACAGATGGCGCCATTGAGACTTAGCAGCCAATATTGTATATAGTGCATCATTCTGTCGCATTACTCCTAGTACTTTGTTTTCTAACTACCTGCGTTTCACGACGATCCGACCAACGATACTTGTGTTATAGTTTAAACTATCGTGAGTCATACTGACAATAAATTGCAACGGTTAACACTCACATATTTTTATTACAATAGGCGTGACATGTTTCGACTGCATCGGGCAGTCATCGTCGGACAGACAGTGGTGTTGTCACCTTCGTGGCTCGGGCACGAGGCCGGCGCAGGTAACGGGTCGCGCGCGCCGAAGTAGGTGGAGTCGAGCAATCCGGCGTCGTCGTTGCGGGAGTCTGAAATGTCGGATCGTCTGACGGGATCAACGACAAGCACACCGAACTAACCGTGTCCACTAAATCGTCACCCACATTCACGTTCCCTCTAGGAAGCACTGGTTTCCAAGCCGGTGGCAGAGTCCAACCTCCGTCGCGGTTGAAGTTAGGGCGACGTCCAATTTCAATGGCCTCAGTATTTATAAAATAATAAAAATAAATAAAAAACCATTTATTGCCACAACTGGGGATAATCCTTAAAAAGATAAACATTACAGAAAAAAAGTAACTTAAATACATCTTCTAAATTATTAAAAACAAACAAACAGCAAAAAAAAAATTATACATTACAATAAAAAAAACAGAAGATAGAAGAAAAAAAAAAGTTATAATTTTGAGATTCCCTCGTCTCGGCAGTTTCAGCTTGTGCTAGATAAATACACAGGCTGTACCTATCCAGCGCTGATTTTCAGACTGGTCCCGAGGGTTTACTGCAAACATACATACAAATATGCATACAAACAACGGACTATCCAAGTAGACAAAGCGAACTCAACTCATTCGCTTCGCTCGCTCGTTCATTCACCTTGCACTATATGGCTAAGGGTTTGAAAGCATCCTGTATAAGCAACAGGAAAGATATCACTAAGAAACAAAACACCTACGTGATTATAATGCTCACAGAATACTCTGCAAATGTTTCTCAAACAAACATTTGCAAGCTTGCCTCTGTTTAATTTTTTTTTTTTTTTTTTTTTAAATATTGTGGGACAATTTGACACAAATCGACCTAGTCCCACGGTAAGCTCAATAAGGCTTGGGATGTGGGTACTAGACGACGATATATATAATAGATAGATACATACAACGCAACGGCCTCCTAGCCTAGTTGGTAGTGAACCTGCCTACGAAGCAGGAGGTCCCGGGTTCGAATCCTGGTCAGGGCATTTATTTGTGTGTTTATCACGAATATTTGTTCCTGAGTTATGGATGTTTTCTATGTATTTAAGTAGTTATATGTGTATATCTATTATATATATCGTCGCCTAGTACACACAATACAAGCCTTATTGAGCTTACCGTGGGACTAGGTCGATTTGTGTAAGATTGTCCCATAAAATATTTATTTATTTTATTTTATTATTTATATAAATACTTAAATACATAGAAAACATCCATAACTCAGGAACAAATATTCGTGATAAACACACAAATAAATGCCCTGACCAGGATTCGAACCCGGGACCTCCTGCTTCGTAGGCAGGGTCACTACCGACTAGGCTAGGAGGCCGTTATATACAGTGTTTATGTTATATACAGTGTTTATGTTATATACAGTGAAACCTGGATAATTGCAATTTTAAGGGACCGACAGTTTGAGTGTGAATTAAGCAAGTTACCTTCTTAAGCAGGTTTTACCAATTATTCAGGTTAAACAAGATCTCGTTTCAATT
The DNA here is from genome assembly GCA_949128165.1 of Lathronympha strigana. Classification (NCBI taxonomy): domain Eukaryota; kingdom Metazoa; phylum Arthropoda; class Insecta; order Lepidoptera; family Tortricidae; genus Lathronympha; species Lathronympha strigana. The sequence goes on along the minus strand of OX421928.1, from coordinate 8,569,972 downwards.
ATAGAGGCTCTCGATAATAGAGGTTTCGGTCTTAGTAATTTCTTTTATAAAGGTTATAACCATAAGAAAGAGAATAAATAAAAAATAAAAACTTATTAATCATATTTTTAATTTAAGTATATGTGATAGTAATGATAATGTTTTTAACATTAGGGAATTATTGATAACAAAAATTAAAGATACATTTTGCTTAAAACAATATTAATTGGAGGGCAAACTTGCATCATTATTTTTTCTCAAACATGATCGGAAATGTATGCGTTAATGTCACGAAATTAAGATATTAAATTTCTTGTTTATGGTCTGACCACAATACTTCTTGGCCAAGAAGTAATGTATGGCGGAAGTATGAATGAAACAGTATTATTCGCTGCTATAACTTTTGAATTTTGCGTTCTAACACTAAACCGACAAAGGAAAAACTACGAGTACATACACCCAACACCACTAGCTGATGATAAAAACAAAATTTATGGTTTTATGTATATTTATATGCGGTTAAAGATGACCTTTCAATAGCTCACTCAAATGGCATGTTTAAAAAATAAATATAAATAAATACAGAGGCCATATTAATAAAAAATATATATATCTGAATTTCATTTAACCAGGCACCGGTCGGTTATAGAGGTATTATCGTGGGACCTGGACTGCTTTCGTTGCAATTATATACGTATTCCATTTACCGAGGTTTCACTGTAGCCGTATACATGTATATTTGTCTGCTAATAGAATATTAATTAGTGTGTTGACTTGTTCTGCACTTTGTAGTAGGTAATTGTATAACATAAACCCGCGGGTCGTACCAATTAGTATTTCGATACTTGTACTAAATATTATTTTATATAATATTGTCTTCTGCTATCGATATAATTGTGTTAGAAAGACCTTCGCCGGGTCCACGGGGGCACTGTCGCCCTTGAAACGTCGGAGGTTTGTTTTCGAATCGGTTTGTGTGAAAATCGTGAAAGTTTAAATAACTCTACCGGTGGTTTTAATATTGACTTCTGTTACCGCGATTGTTATTCATTGAAATTAAACACTTTAGAACGGATTAATCGCGTTTATTAACACCATGACCCTAAGTTTCGAGCCCTTTACAGCACTCGTTTTCACAGACTTAAGATGATGACCAACAGAATGCGAATTCTACCCGTCAATCAAAAAAGTTACATGTGCAAACTACCTACATACAAAAATATAAAAATAATTAAAAACAAAACAAAGGTTGGTCTACAATGCCCAGGGGGGTTTATATATAAAGTTAGTAATACATTGCCATAAGGGCATTCTATAATTAAAATAAAAAAATATAAACTGTAAAAAACCCTGTGAGGATTAACATACATACAACTTACGAACGCTTCCCTAACTGGCTTAAGGGGCAGAAAGAAGCGACAAGAAAACTACCCCATTTTGCCTCTTTAATCCGTTTTCCATCTTTTCAAACAAAGTCCACACTAAGGTCTTCCAGTCCTGTGACGTGCTTGATACCGGTGGTTTGTTAAAAAATTAACTAAATACTTCCATTTAAATATTATCATGTAAATTATATTAATTTGGTCTGGGTTGCGCACTCAGCCGAACTGTGAACTCAGTTGGAAAGTCGATAAACGAATGAACATTAAATTCTAATTCATTTAAAGGCTTTTAACCCTTTTATCGGTCGTATTTGTGTTGGTTTTAGGGTTCCGTAATGAGTAAAAGGTATAGATAGATAGATAGATAGAATACTCTTTATTGCACACCTCAAGTTTAAGTTAGATACAAGAAAAGATAGTTAAATACAAGAAAAGCTTAACTAACAAAAAAAGAAAAAGAAAATACAACCAGTCGATTTAAGATTGAGGCCAAACAATAGGCGGTCTTATCGCTAAAAAGCGATCTCTTCCAGACAACCTATATATATATATATAAAAAGGTATATTATTGTAATAATAGTGATGATTTAATTCATGCTTTACAATTGTTTTATAAATATCTTAACTATATATCTTCAAATCAAGTAGCTAAGTACTCGAAATCCAAGTATTTGTTACGAAGGATAGACTCGACTAGTATAACCGGTTACACAGCGTCTGGTTCTAAGACGGTTGTATAAAAGGTGTTATAAGACGATCAAACTGAATGGAGTTAAACTACTTTGGAAGTAATGGATGGAAGGATGTAGGAAAGGCTTTTTAACTGTAATAGTTTTTATAAAAAGTATTATAAGAAATGGAGTTTTTATGGATGGGTTCAAAGATGGCTTTTTTACTGTTAGGTTAAACGTTTAGTTTCGATTAGAAATTTGATGCTTTTTAAGCTATTTTTTGTAATAGCGTATGTGATAGAAATGTGCATTATTTTTGCTGTTTAGGTAAGTCCTTAAGTTCTACTTTCAAAGTTATAAGTACAAATTCAAAATCTTTAATGTCATAAGAGATGTCAAAAAATAAATCACAATTAAAATTACACTTCTACGGCTGCGTTATACCAAATTTTTATTCCGAGAATAACGGATAGTAACGTCAAATTACTATGGGATTTTGACATAAGTATTGAAGAGTAAGCGTTACTCTTGAAAAGTTTGGTCAAATCCAGCCTAAGTGAAAATATGTCAGGTATAAAATAAAATATTTACAGGAAAATTTGACTATAAAAAAAACACGTAAAGGATGACTCATGTTAGAACGGGACGGGACGGGGCGGGACGGGACGATCTGTCAATTTCTATAAAAAGAATCACGTATAGCTCGCAGCCCTCGGAGGTCACGTGACGTTTTCTATAGAAACTGAAATATCGTCCCGTCCCGTTCTAGTGTGAGTCATCCCTTATGTAAAATAAGTTTAACTTCCCATTTCAATTTTGGTTAAAAGTACAAACCTAACGTGGCTAATATTATTCCACTTTCCTCAACATTTTATCATAAATCTGAATATCAAATTGTCTAGCATTTTAAGCCACATTTTTTTTCGCCAAAACCTCTCAGCCTGTGTTTCTAAGAAAAAGCGTGACAGTATTTTCCGAAGAAAAACGACAATCTTTAACAAAATATCACATGTAGATACGTCCTTTTCGTCTAGTGACTACTTAACACCTTTCAATAGAGAAATAGCAATTTTATATGAATATTTTAAAGGACTTAAGTCGTTTTGGTTTTAATGAAGCGTTTCATCAGTTCTGGAACGCTTCAAATTGCCTAATCTGTGACTTTTATTTAAAAAAAGCGTTGCCGCGGTGAAGTGTGATCGTTCACGTAGATAAGGGTTCTGTGGTTAAATGAAACGTAGAAAAGATCGTAATTAAGTGATAAAAGAATTAGAGATTAGATTAGACGGAATTGATGGAAACTATGTATAGGTACGGCCTCCTAGCCTAGATGGTAGTGACCCTGCCTACGAAGAAGGTCCCGGGTTCGAATCCTGGTCAGGGCATTTAATTGTGTGTTTATCACGAATATTTGTTCCTGAGTTTTGGAAGTTTTCTATATGTAATTAAGTTTTATATGTATATATCTATTATATATATCGTCGTCTAGTACCCACAATACAAGCCTTATTGAGCTTACCGTGTTCTATTTCATTTTATGACACAGCTTTCATTAAACAAAAAATCTTTTAATTTTTAATTTTAGCAAAGGGTACCTACTACATTGTCGCTTGTCTGCAAGGCGCTAATGCCTTAAAGATGCATTTAGAAATTAATCTAATCAACAATAGACAAAGGTACCTTTTACTAAAAATTACCACATTTTATGACTCCCACAATTGTAGTATGGACCCCAAACCCTTTCCCAGCCGAACTCCAAAAACCTACATAACTCCCATTTTTTGTTTCAGAGTGCGCGCAGTGAGTGAGCAGGACGCCCGAACCGGTCGAAGGATCTTTTTTTTAAATTGGTCTAGTTATGCTGTTCGGTTTCCGAGTGTGAGTTTAAAAAGTTAAAGTTCCAAGATGGCTGCCTTTCCCGCGATTTTGCTGCTGTTCGTCGCCGCTGTATCAGGTGAGATTTAGTTTTTTACGCAAAATTAACTTGAAATTTTAAGTTACAAAAAAATTACTTTAACTTTCACTGGTGGATAAATCCGAAATACCTAATTGATTATTAATTTTATTTAACTCAAAAATTAAGTATCTCATGTCAATTATTAGGGCAATTTTTTAAATTGTCCTCCCCCTTTTTTATTTGCAATATTTATGTGATTTCAACTCAGAATTGCGAGTTCTTTAGATTATATTACAAGAAAAATAGTGTCCATAGATTTCTTTTCCATCCCGTTACAATTTTTTCATAGACTTGGTAACGCAATGGAAAGTTTGAAAAATGTATAGAAGTTTTGGATCACTTTTTCTCGTATTCAAATCAAAAGAGCTCGCGATTGAGCAGAAATCACGTAAAAAATACCCAAGGTAATAAAAGTAGGGCGGGGTGGACATATTCAATTAAAATAACCCTTAATATAGACTGTCAAATCCACTTAAACATACCTAATCATAGTCATAATCATTTATTCGTTCCAACCATGGTATTATTTATTTATTTATTTAATTATTAAGTACAGGGATACATCTTAAAACTAAACATAGTCTCACAAAACTCAAGAAAACTGGGTTTGTCTGTGGAATCAGGAGTTTACATTAGGTACATATTTAAATATATGTATATTCTATGTTATAAATTGTTTATTTATATTATATTATATTAGGTGTTCTTAAAAACCAGTACAAACATGGACCCCGCTAGGGCGTAGCAATATTTTGGTATAAATAGGGCTTAAATCTAACCTATCCTATCCTATTACACTTAGTACTCTACAATATTAAATTAAAACAGTTTTTCGTAATTATCTCTACATTGCTGCTTGATCTTTAGCGGGAGAAGTCTTCTTCTTCTTTTATAAATAATGGCCTCTGTCCGAGAATTGGACAATTTGGCCAGTGTCACATATCATTAATATAACAGTATAAATAAATAGTATATTACCTCTTGGGCGTTGTTCGGTAATTGGCCTTGCTATTTATAAGTTTATAGCTATACGGAATAAAATAGTTTCTCAGTAGGCCGAAATGACTCAATAACGGTTACACGCTTTTCATTAATTCTTCATTAGCTGCACACTTCTTCGTTAGTTTACAGTAAGCTATAAATATTACACATTAAACAACATTTAGCACACTAAAAACAAAAAACTATTCAAGAGACGCACCCGCCATCTATGAGTATCAAACGGAAGTCCGCAGGACGTCTCTTCTTGTCCAATGAACTGTCAAATTTTAAAGTTTTATTTTACTAATATTCTATGGATGCATGTTTGTCCGAAATAAATAATTTTCATTTCATTTCATAGCATTTAACCGTCAAATTTCAATAAAATTTGAATTTTGAATAAAATCTAGAACACTTGTTGTAGTCTATTGTTTTTAAGTTTTATTTGAATGTTATGGATACGTTCGTTGCATTCTAACACGCATCACATGCGTACGGTACGCTTCACGTAAATATTTACGCAAACCTGACCGAGACATTGAACCGACGGGTTCTGTCGTTTATTAAATACTTGTCGGATTTTACGTAACGTGTGTTGTACAACATTCGAGCATAGTTCCTGATAATGAACTTTAGTAAATTACAGTTCTGTGTCAGTAAAGAGATAACATAAACAAAATATAATTGAAAGAGATGTCACATACTACAGAAAAAGTGACCAGGTCCCGAGGTAAGTCTGAGCTGTAGGATGGGCGCAACGCACCTTAAACGTTTAAAATAAGAAAGGATTGCATATACTTAGGAAACTTCGGGTTGCAGTGATCGGGTAGCCCAGTGGTTAGGGCGTCTGCCGCGAAAGCAGGAGGTCACTGGTTCGATCCCAGCCCTGCTCACCGGGGACCTTGGTAACTTTTTCTGTAGTATGTGACATCTCTTTCAATTTATAATTTATATATAGTAATGTGCCTACTTAAAAACATGAATTTAAACATTTATTATAAATTATAAATGATTTACAATTGTATAAAAAAAATATTTTAAAGTAGGTCGGTACCAATTTGGTTTTTAGTAAATGGTACCGATTTAACGCTGGTTTAGGTTCATTTCTAAATAATTTTAAATAGAGTTAGCACTTTATGTCAATCGACAAAGTGATTTTTACTAATTAGTTTTTCGGAACATAGCTTAGGTACGTACGAATTTTATAATTGAAAGAAAAATTGAATAATTATTCGCGTCATGCGGGATTCGAACCCACTACCTCCCTGAACACCGGTCAGATCGCTCTGCCAATTGAGCTATCGACGTCCGATCGACTCTGACGAATGTTTCCACTATTTCTTTCATTTGGTTATAGGTACGTTAGACTAGCAACCCGCTCGGCTTCGCACAGGTTATTATAATACATATAAACCTTCCTCTTGAATCAGTCTATCTATTAAAAAACCGCATCAAAATCCGTTGCGTAGTTTTAAAGATTTAAGCATACATAGGGATATAGGGACAGAGAAAGCGACTTTGTTTTAAAGGATCTCTAAAACAATAGCGGAAGAGTATGTTTACGGTATTGAGGTGTCTGTCAGCGATGTGTATGTTTAGGATATGTTTACTACATGCTTAGACGCCGTCTCTGCTCCCTGGGAATGTATGCCGAAGATATTAGACAAATATCTTTCTTTTGTCTGATAATTATCGGGATATTCTAACACACAACACATGATGAAGCTTTACATAGATAATAAGGTTAGCACACATATGCAGTTTATCTACTTGTGAATTTCCATGAATCTATGAGCATTTTTAATATTACGACGGTGACAAACAAGCATACGGCCCACCTGATGGTAAGCGGTCACCGTAGCCTATGGACGCCTGCAACTCCAGGGTTACATGCGCGTTGCCGACCCTTTAAAAATGAGGATTCGCTGTGTTGACAGCTAAACGGGCAAGCTTTGCTCTGTGGGTCCCCAGCTGTCAACACAGTGAATCCTATTGGAGCTCTGGCAACCTTACTCACCAACAGAAACACAACACTATGAGTAGGGTCTAGTGTTATTAAACTACGGTTTTCTGTAAGGTGGAGGTACTTCCCCAGATGGGCTCTGACATCTAAAAATTCTAAAATAATGTAGCTGACCAAGATCAAAATAATTTTCCTCTGAAGTCTTCATAAAGCTCTATTTTCATGATTTTTTTTCATATTTTTTGGACTTACGGTTCAAAAGTTAGAGGGGGGAGATTTTTAAAACTTACAACTTCAAACTTTTGTATTGCATGAATTGAATACACGTACAGTCGTACATAATGCATTTTAACGCTATAAAGTGTTGCATTCGACAAAAAGTACACAGATAAAAGGCATGCAAAAGTACACAAATAAAATTGAATCTACATAATAATATTTAGTTTTAAGTTTGTAGTTTAATTTTTTTTTAACTTACGGAGCGATTATTTCCGAAAGTATTAAATTTATCAAACATTTTTTTCACCTCACCCTTTAGGGTTCGAACGAAAAAAACACCCCGCAATTTATTTTACCACTTTGTTGGCATGATTGATATATGTATATTTATACTAAATTATAGCTTTCTAGTCCCAACGGGCACGAGCTAAGGCGCAGACGCATGAACGGACGGACAGACATGGCGAAACTATAAGGGTACCTAGTTGACTACAGAACCCTAAAAACGAGACACTTTAAAGCGAACTTATCGACCTCCTATGGCATGAAAAAAGTATCGCGGCCCCCTACCCGCCGACAGAAAATTTAAAAACACTGGTTGACGCTGACAAATTCTAATTATCAACTTGTCTACACTTTGAGTAATTAATTTTGTCAATTTGTCAAAAGGCCTGACCTGTCACGTTGCATTTACGGTACCAGTCATTATAAGCATGACTAAGTCTAATTTGTTTACGGAAGGTCAAAGTCAAGTACAGACCATTGTGTACTAGACACCGCAAGTATCCTTGGCAGTATGCCAATCGATTCTTAAATAATGCATTGTATATTAAGGGCGGTAAATAAGAGATCACGAACGAGTGAGTCCGAGTCGAAGACGAGGTTCGTAATTCTTGTACCGCCCATAATACATACAATGTTTTTCATCGCATTTGCGAGGAAATAAATAAACTTTTTAGGCAGACAAAGCGACAATAATTATTAGCGGTAGTGTAGTCCACAGTACTCCGGAGTGAGCGAAGGTGCCGTGAGCGCGTGGGGGGCAGGTACTCCGGGAACCCCGGGCGGGCGGTAAAGTAGTATGAGAAATATGCGCCTAATACAGCTCATTAAGTCTAAGTATGCTTGAATATAATATTACACTGCAGAGGCCGTGAAGTAAGGTATTGCTGGACGAGTTAGACGGCCGAGTCGTAGAGAGGCTGAATAAAACGAGTCCTGCGAATCCTGCGATCCCTCTTCCGGCCGAGGCTTGTATAGTGCTTTTCTCAAACAATGTGAGGAAATATTAAAATTAAAACAACTGCTAGGTAAATAGTTTATAAGGAACATATAGTTTAATTTGCCGACTTTCTTATTTTTTAAACATGCCATTTGAATGAGCTATTCAAGCACCATGTTTAACCGCACATAAATATACATAGAACCATAGAATTGTTTTTTTTTAACGTCGCCAGTATTTAGTGGTCGTTGGCTGTATGTAATTTTTCCTTTGTCATTTTAGTGTTAGTACGCAAATTTAAAAAGTTAGAGCGGCGGACAATAATGTTTCGTTCATACTTACGCCATACATTCACGGCCTAAGGCCAAGAAGTAAATGTGCGGAGCCATAAACAAGAAACTTCATGTCTTCATTTCGTGACATGCATAGATACATACAACAATGCATACATTTCCGATCATGTTTGAGAAAAATCAATTGCTTGCTGCCTTCTACCTGCTATTTTCTGCGTCTAGTTCAATATACATCTAAGGTAACTTTATGCCTAAGTTCCTACTAATGCTAAGTCTAGGTAAATCAGGTAGGTAAATATTGCCTAGCTGAATCATCACTGTTATTCATCCTAGAGCAATCTATGTGTGACTTATGTGACTTGTGGTGACCACATCATGATTCATTCCCTGTCCACCCGATGGTGGTAAACAGGCGTACGGAAATGAATATTATAGACACCGCTGAATTGCTCATATAAAAATCGACGCCTGGAGTTTCATGTATGTTTTAAAAATAATATTATTATGGATCTTAAAATCTTAAAAAAAAAATATTTTTAAAATATTTACAGCAAAGGACGACTCACACTAGGACGGGATGGGACGGGACGGGACGGACAGGGCTTTATAGAAATTGACAGATAGTCCCGTCCTGTCCTAGTGTCACCAACTCAAAAAATCAGGATTTAATGTCTGACAAAATAGTATCTTTCCTGGGTTTATGTGTGTAATATACAGGGCAACAAATGCCACATATGTACAGCTTTAATGACTGAATGTCGTCATGCATGAATCATGTTGAGTCAGAGGTATTAGCTATGTACTCTAGGCTACATAATCAAAGTGCATGCAGGTGCATTATGTGCAACTATTGTTATGCAAAGTCAAAGGGTAACTAGGCATTATTAGGATTATTCTAGTTTCCTCACGATGTTTTCCTTCATTGAAAAGCGATGTATTCAACTTCAAACTAGGGTTAATTCATCCAGATTATGCGAGGGTCGATAGAAATTTTAAGTTAAGCGACACAAATATAAAATGATGTTTTTTCTACTCCAGCACTTCTACCTGTCAATTAGATGACTGACAGCGATATTAAAAAACTATACATAATAACGTTGTCTATGGTATTCCATTAGAACACTGCTCATATGGATTTTCATACAATATATTGTTTTTTTTTTAAGTTTATATAGTGTGCACAAAATCTTCCCTTTTCTGCAACGTTTCAATATTTTGCTTTTTACGCTATTTTAGCTGTCGTAGAAAAACTAGCGTATGCAACAGCTCATAATTGGTTCTTAAAACTCTCGGGTCTATTATAACAAAACTCGACTTCGTCTCGTTTTGTAACGGCGACCCTCAAGACCCTTTATGATATCACTGTTGCATAAACTACTATTGTACATAAATATAATACATAAGTTCCGAAAAAATCATTGGGTATTTAATTAAGTTATCAACGCTATGGATAGGTAAGATTAGTTGAGAAGGTATTTTTTTCATTCCATGGCTCACGCTTGGGAGCATTGGCGACTAAACCCAAGATTTGGCGTAGGCGCTAGTTTTACGAAAGCGACTGCCATCTGACCTTCCAACCCAGAGGGTAAACTAGGCCTTATTGGGATTAGTCCAGTTTCCTCACGATGTTTTCCTTCACTGCAACGCCATAAACATACTTACATCTTACCTATACTATATCAAACGATATTTCGTACATACGTTCCGAAAAACTTATTGGTTTTTATATAATTTAATTTAATTAACTGTAAAGCTTTAGTGTTATTTTAAACGACAAACTTCTATGAAGTTATGACGTTTACTTTACTGTGCTAAAAAAGCTATCATGCCATGTTCGCGGAGTGGCGCTTGCAACAGTGCCGAACTATCAGGTGCTCAATAAAACAAACATACATTATAGTTATAATGCAAATAAGTATAATAATTTAAATCGTATTTTAACCTTTGTAACTCTTTAAGGCTGGATTTGACCAAACTTTTTAACCAAGAGTAACGCTTACGCTTGGATACTAATGTCAAACTCCCATAGTAATTTGACGTTACTATCTGAGAGTAAGCGCTATTCTCGGAATAAAAATTTGGTAAAACGCAGCCTAAGACGATCAAACGACGAACATTTTGACAACGTAGTTGGTAGTGACCCTGCCTGCATGCTAAGCCGATGGTCCTGGGTTCGAATCCCGGTATGGGCATTTATTTGTGTGATGAACACAGATACTTGTTCCTGAGTCATGAATGTTTTCTATGTATCATATTATATATATCGTTGTCTGAGTACCCGTAATACAAGCCTTTTTGAGCTTACTGCGGGACTTAGCCAATTTGTGTAAAAATGTCCTGTAATATTTATTTATTTAAACTCCAATAAAAACCTCTATAAGACGACAACTCAACACGAATTTTTTAGCGTTTCTCTTGAGGTTCGTGCTACCGAGGTTGGTTCCACTGTATAACAAAGCAAGTGAATAAGAATCTCCCCTATTTGAGAATAAAGACATGTTACAACGGCCGAGTCAGGTCAGTTTTTTATAATACACCAGACACGCTCCGTTGCGTGCAAGGTGTTTATACTAAGCGTGCAAGGTGTATGAGTATATTTATAACTAAAAATACTATTTTGAACCCCGTTGATTGACTTTTTGAGGTTACTTGTGGCACGGAACTGGATGGGCAACAGTTATAGGGTTTTTGGATTTTCTCCTGTACTTGTATTTCGTGAAGACCTCAAATCACAGACTTCACCGATGGGTGACTTTGTCCGTTGAACCCCTGGCGACAGGATGATGTTGGTCGACTCAGGATGGACAGGCTCGGCTGAACCCGGAGGTGCTCGATGTTGGCTCAACCCGATGACGTGGATGAGGAAGCAGGCATTAGCCTGGTGGAGTCCATCATACAGATGTAATAGAATTAAGATTCTAACACATAAAAAAAACTAGAATTTAGTAATTTAGAATCCAGAATTCTAGGTCGACAGGAAGTACCATATACATTTTGATTCCCATTGCAAATGTATGGGAAATGCTACATAAACGGCCGTATCTTTTGATTGCGTTGACGTAGAGGTTTGGTTTCACAGCTTCAAGGGTCCGCAGACCTGTGTATGTGGTATTCATTTCAACTTGCTACCTCTACGCGTTCACGAGATAAAGGGTCTTGACAGACAGACGGACGGACAACAAAGTGGTCCTATAAGGGTTCCGTTTTTCCTTTTGAGGTACGGAACTCTAAAAACAATCCCAAATATGTATCTGCTTAAACAAAGAACCTCCTCTTGCATCAGTAAAAAGAAAGATTTAAGTAACAAGCATTCTTTCGCCAAGTTTGTCCAAAGTTAGATGCTGGGAACTTGGCAAGTATAATCTTTTCAAACCGTCATGCTTCTTGTTTTCCATTAAACTTGATGCAGCTCAGCTGTGATGAAATGCAATTGTAAATTAATTAATATTGTTTAATAATAGAAACAGGTGAATACGGGGAAATTAGTGAATATTGCCTACTTGTACTGTTTTAATTGTAACATCCCGATATATCTATGAGAATATAATGCATGTTATTAGAAACTTAGATTCATTTAATACAATTTCTGATGTCTCTAGCTAAGTGCTATACATACATTAGAAACAAAGATAAGCTAGCTATCAGGAAGTATCGTGTTCATAAAGTATATAAGTAATTTTTTGGACAATGTATTCATTTCTATAACAAGTTACTGGATGAAGCATTGCAATTGCCCTCTTAAGAATTATTTAAAAAATACTTGCATGTCGAAGGCATTCGAAAGTACGTTCGTCTCGCTCCTACCACTACTCTGGCAGGTGCGAGACGGACATACTGTCGAATGCCGCAGTCGCAATATAATGCAACTCATGGTACGCACGTAGGACGGGACGGAACGGGAAGTACTGTCAATTTCTGTAGAAAGAATCACGACATGACAGCTCAGAGCCCTCCCTTTTCTATAAAACCTGACAGATAGTCCCGTCGCGCCCCGTCCCATCCCGTTCTAGTCTTTTAATTACGTGACCAGTTTTAAGTATTGTTTAATAATGCCCGGTGTACAAAATGGTCACCGTTTATACAGAATATGGCGTAGTACCAAAGCCGCCATGCGTGGAAGTAGGTCGTCGACCGCCATTGTTGTGCGTACGCGCAGCTAGCGGTACCACAGTACCGCGCACATGTTGCTGAATAAACTATGGTTTAGTTACACTTTTACTGGCGACGGAAGTTAAAGTTTTTTTATCAAAAATACCAGTTTGGTAGACAATTTTGTTGCTAGTTAAAGTAGTTTAAGCGTTTTGGGAAACACGCTCTTATAATTATAACATTTTGTTCCTTTCGGCGTCGAGACCTTTGGTCCGTGGGGTCCTAACGCTCTGAGTCTCTTCAAAGACCTATCGAGGAGACGCAGAGACGCCACAGGAGACCCAAGAGCTGGCAGCTTCCTCGTTCAACTAATCAGTCCAGCAATCCAGCGAGGAAATGTTGCCAGCGTCCTCGGTACCATGCCGCAGGGGCCTGTTTTAGATTTATATATTTTTTTATTTAAACAATCACGTGATAGCTCGGTGCCCTCGGATGTCACATAGCGTTTTCTACAGGGTGTTCTTGAGCATTTGCTTTAACTTCATCATGTGGTTTGGTATAATTAGGGAAACAGAATGGCATAGTTAGTTTATTAACTTCGTTAATTTTTATTCTTTTAATTTCTCATACAAAATAATTACATGTTGCATCAACCGCTAATGTAAAACGGGCATTAGAATTGACTTTACTAAGTAAGTGACAACTATGACATAACATATCAATATCATGTCGAATTGTCATACTCCGTTTACACACATGTAAATCCCATATAAAATTAAATTAGTAGTTATTTTCTAAATGGAGCTAATTAGAATACCAGTGTCTTTGAGAAATTAACTTAATTTAAGCTAAAGGATGCACCCTTGAATTTAAAGCGATTGCTCAAAAACACGTTGTATAGAAACTAACAGATAGGTAAGATTTGGTATAATATTGTGTTACTTTTGCGTTGCAAGTGGTAATTTTGGCAACCTTGCTTTACTCATACATCATCAAATTGATCATAATTTACTTACCTTCAAACGAGGTTATTATTTCGCATTTGTCGTCATTCCCACGGTAAAAAGTAGAACACCCTGTAAATATGTATTTCCTTTAAGTACAATCTTTTCCTTTTTGTAAATGATGTTTATGTAAGAGTTGCATAAGGCTTCAAAACTGGTCAAGAGCATGTCGGGCCATGCTCAGTGTAGGGTTTCGTAGTTTTACTTAAAATTGGTTTTAATAGATACTATGCAATAAAAAATCGACCAAGCGTGAGTCGCACTCGCCAACGAGGGTTCCACCTCCGAGGGATGCCTCCCCCCCCCCGTTTATGACCTTTGGAACTTAAAGATACTGGTGGCACGGTTCCCATTGCAAATGTATGGGAAATGCGACATAAACGGCCGTATCTTTTGACGTAAAAGTTTGGCTTTTTAACACCTTCAAAAGACCGCAGGCTTGTGTATGTGGTATATACCTATTTCGACTTGCTACGTCTACGCGCTCCCGAGATACAGGATATTGATAATAAAGAATAATATTTAATAAAATGGAAAAATGACCCTCCATAAAATGATCTAAGAAACACCAACTATTGAAAATAGTCCTTAAAATTATCTAAACAACTTGAAACTGCACATACCCGTAGGCTACATTGCCCGCTCACCATCAGATCGTACGCCATTGCCACAGACCAATTACATCACTCGACCCTTTTCCATTTGCTATTGCAAGTTCGTGATGAACGCAGAGTAGATGCATATCGCTGTGTAACGGCTTACACAATGGTTTTATATGCTCTTTTCATAGTTTTGATGTTCAAGAAGCATCATATCGACGGCGAAGTACCAGGAACTCATAACTACGAGTAGTACAGTCAACTAAAACTGTACAGTAAAGGAACTAGTTTCTTCCGATTCCAATTTATGATTGTATGTCGCTTGCCGCCGTAACGCACTTGGCAGGTTCTTTTCTGCAAGAGTCGAATTTTTCCAATTGTGTAGCGTTTTCAATATAACTTTATTTAAAATACAGACCATCGGGGCGTCTGTATGTATACAAAGAAAATTTAATAAATATTCTCCCCCATAAAGGCGCTACAGGAAAATAATAACTCATTGACCCAGAAATATTTAAGTGTTTATAAAAATAAACCATTATTTTATCAATAATCACCAACCATTACAGACGAAGAGATCGCTCTTCACGATAAGGGCGCCTCCTGCCTCTACTGTCCCGCGTCAAGTATCTCAAGTAGGTACTGTTTTGTTTTAATGAGGCGTGCAATAAAAATATTAAATATATTTTCACCTTGCTAGCTTGAAAACCGCTATTTTATTCTTTAAAGCTATAAAAAATTAAAAATCCGCATTTTATCCACTAGCGGGGAAAATAATTTGACCTTGACCTTTGGATGGTTTAAAGTTAACTGGTAGCATTGACTTTTTACCGTTTGAGTAAAAAATATCGGACTCCTTTTTGCATGAGATTTGTAATTGTATGTTGTTTTTATTATCCTCGAATTTTAATTTAAGAAATTGTACTACACTCTGCGGCGAGAGAGTTGAGACCTTCGTGAAACTCAAGATACCAATTTTCGAATCTTTTGTTTGCTCGGGAGCCTTTGACGTATGGAAGCGACTCAGTTTAGGTCGTCAACTCGCGTTAAGACTTAAGAGTATTAAGACGATATGGCAAGGCCTCTCAAAGCACGAGAGTTAAACAACAACTTTGTTCCTATGTATAATAAATAACTATTGTATTGTATTTATAATAGCAAATCTAAAAGGGTACGTGACGTAACTTTGATTGCCTGTACCATAAAGCAAATAGCAAATGTACCAAATGGTTTAATAGTTACGTAGTAAGCGAAAGTGTAACATAACCTTATTTTTTGTAACGTCGGTAGAGAATGCAATTGGTTTCGGACGGCGAGCGATTTCCCTGATGCTATGTTAATGTAGCAACGCTCACGTGACATCTTAGTTCATTCATACCGTAGACTAATAAATCCTGCTTGTTATTTGTAAAAATGCCACTCGCTGTTGATAACTGGGGCCTTACCATGGCGTCTTAACGCGATTCAGTTGATGACCTAAACTGAGTCGCTTGCATATAACTGAGTCTAAACGGAACCTAAACCGAATCGCGTTAAGACTTCATGGTAAGGACCCAGTTGTATGGAAGCGTCTCAGTTTAGGTTGTCAACTGAATCGCGTTAAGACGTCACGATAAAGCCTATGCAGTGATCGTAAATTTGTTTTTTTTTTTAATACGTTAAGACGTCACGATAAAGGGATAAAGCCTATGCAGTGATCGTAAATTTGTTTTTTTTTTTTAAATACTACGACGGTGACAAACAAGCATACGACCCGCGTGGTGGTAAGCGGTCACCGTAGCATATGGACGCCTGCAACTCCAGGGGTGTTACATGCGCCGACCCTTTAAAAACTTTAACACTCTTGGAGAACCAGGGACCGGTCAACCTCTTCCCAGGCAAAAGCCATTGAATGGCTTAGCCGTTCATTAAATAGCCCGAATCCACATGCCTACCACTTGAATTGCTTTCCCATTCATTTGACTTAGCTGTAGGAAGGGGTTTCCCTTTCGCGGTCACTTGAATGTAGGAAAGGGCTTCCCTTTCTTTCAATAAGCTTTTGGAACGGCTCAATTGTTTATTGAATAGCCGACAAGCCTTGCTTAGCATAAGGAACGGGTTTCCCTTTGCTATCCTAACCTTGAAATATATAAGTACCTATTTCGACCTGATTTCGTTTCATTAGGCGGGGTTATTTTTGACTTGAGTCAGCCACTAAGGTCACTGACTTTTGGCGGTCCGTAGAAGTCGTATAGCCTTTAATAGTTTGGTCTTGGTGTACGTACGACAAAGTGTCCGATATCATAGTGATAACATGAGTCAGCTCCGGTGATTTTTGCGTCAACGATGGGGGGTGTGCGGGAAGCGGGCGGATGGGGATTCCCTCACAAACTCTGTACAGATTGTGAGGTCTATTTTCGGGGCTGTCAAGTTATAGTATTTTGATACGAGAATTAACAAAATAGGTAGGTACGCCATTTTAGAACGTGATTTCTCAGGAAATCAGTATTTGTGACTGCGACGAGTTCCTAAATGAATAGTATGGTCGAAATTTCAAAATATTGTAAAAACTGTTGTAATTTTAGATTTTGTAAGGTTTACTTCGATTTGGATAAAAATCGATATCTGACGATGCAGTAGGGTCCATAATATGAATCCATAGTCAAAATTGTTAAATAATTTCAACACCGACGCCATGTTGGATTTTGTAAGATTAACTCCGATTTGGATGAAAATCGATATCTGATGATCCGGCGGGGTCCTTAAGAATAATTCAGAGTCAAAATTGTAAAATATTGTAAGAACCGACGCCATCTTGGATTTTGTGTGATAAACTCCGATTTTGATAAAAATCGATATCTGACGATCCGGTGGGGTCCATAACATGAATCAATAGTCATAATTGTTAAATAATGTCAACATTGACGCCATATTGGATTTTGTAAGATTAACTTCGATTTGGATAAAAATCGATATCTGACGATCCAGTAGGGTCCATAATATGAATCCATAGTCAAAATTGTTAAATAATTTCAACACCGACGCCATGTTGGATTTTGTAAGATTAACTCCGATTTGGATAAAAATCGATATCTGATGATTCGGCGGGGTCCTTGAGAATAATTCAGAATTAAAATTGGAAAATATCGTAAGAACCGACGCCATCTTGGATTTTGTGTGATAAACTCCGATTTTGATAAAAATCGATATCTGACGATCCGGTGGGGTCCTTAACATTATTCGATAATCGAAATTCAAAAGTTACCTACTTAATTCTTCCTCTAGTTAAATCAAAATCGTACAGAAATTTACTTGACTTTATTTTGTAATTGGGACCGAGACTTGTTCGGATGATCAGAGGTTCGGATACCTACTCAAAATATGAGGTTTTTGGGACAATTTCAACCAAAAACTACACCATGTTACAAAAAAGTTATAGTTCCTTGTGCCCCGAACCTTGAACTCGAACAAGCGCTATTGAACTCACTGGAGCTCACCGGGATCATAAGATATCATTTTTAAGCCCACTGGTGTTAAACTTACAAGATGGTGCCGTTTCTGTAAGATTACATAATTTTCACTATAGGTTTTTGTATGGAGCCCGCTAGATCGTCTAATTTTAATTTTTATGCAAATCGGAGTTTTTCTACAACAAGGTCCAAGATGGCGTTGGTGTTGACATTATTTTACAATTTTGAATTTATATTCATTTCATGGAGCCCGGATCGTCAGATATCGATTTTTATCCAAATCGGGGTTAAGCTCACAGAATCCAAGATGGCGTCGCTTTTTGTAATATTTTACAATTTTGATTCTGGATTCATGCTAAGGACGCTGCCGAATCGTCAGATATCGATTTTTATCAAAATCGGAGTTAATGTTACAAAATCCAAGATGGCGTCGGTTTTGCAATATTTTACAATTTTGACTCTAGATTCATATTAAAGATTCCGCCGGATCTTCAGATATCGAATTTTATCTAAATCGGGGTTAATCTCACAAAATCCAAGATGGCACTTATTTTTACAATAGGTATCAAATGTAAAATGTTTATTTTGTTACATTTGAAATTCCGAGAAATCACCACCTAAAAAATCTAATTTGTCGCAAGAAAAAAAAAATTTAAACATGTCAGTGTCACGAAATATTTGTGACAGCCCTGATCTTCGAACAAGCCAAGACGCCGAACGACTAGGTTCTATGAACCTTGTCCACTGTATAGAGTCCTTACATTGTGGTTTTAATCTGAAAAATCATGCCGGTAAAACTATTGATGCACTTGTTGTTGATAGTTTGCTGATCCGGACAGAAATGACAAATAATAATAAAAATTCAGACAATTCCTTTAGAAATATTGAAGTCGGTTGAAAATCAAAATATACACAAACGCAACACGGACACGCAACAAAACGACGCAACATACACGCGCCCTTTGCCACACGCAATTAAACCTTATTACTATTTGATAAGTTACTTTTGATTGCAATGCGACGGCGGCTAGCGGCATTATCAAAGAACGTCAACGCTTGCCGATATACCGCGCTAAACGCCAACAACGTAAATACTGTAATATTGCTCTTATTTCATTTGATATAAGGATCAAAATGGCTTAAGCGTTATAAGGGAAACCCCTTCAAGAGGTTAGCAGTTCGAACGACTTTTTAAGCGCTAAGCAAAGGGTATTAACTATCCGTTTGCTATACTGATATCCGTATTAAAAGTCGTTTAAAAAGCCTTATGAAGGGGTTTTAAGCGGGAACGGCTTTGGTTAGCAAAGTCGAACGAAATACCCTTTCAAAAACCCTCGAAGGGGATACGGGACCGGTCCCTGTGGAGAACCCCATACTGTAAGTCCTTTGGGAAAACTGCGGCAGGGAGCTCATTCCACAGGAGCGTCCACGGGAAGAAGTTCCTCTTGAACCGCACGGTACGAGACTATTTAGGGTCCAGGGTATGAACATTTTCGGTGCAGTATATTACAAATAAAGGTATTTCTAAAAAAAACCTAGGGTGTGGTTTCCGCAGGACCCACGGTCCACTAGCGCCCCTAGCGGAAGATCGACGCGGTAATCCTCATTGGACTGTACATATCTGTACGTATGTGGGCAGCAAATAACTAGAAATAAAATAACGTTCTTATTTTGTGCAAAAACCTTGCCAATTCGAATGTGCAAGCACAACTGCACAATTTGTAATCTGATGGGAGAAATCTCCGGCCGTCACGTATCCGTTTTTTCATGCGACAAATCGACGTAATGGGAATCGACGACAAATATCCGATACAGTTCGGGCGCGTATCCATTGACTTACGAGATTTTTTTAATAATAAAATAAAATTATTTTTATTCAACAAATTATACTGAAACATGTAATAAAACATTTAAATCTTAAAGTATAACTAAACTAAAACTAATATAAGAACTAAAATATACCTAAATAAAAAGTAAAATAAATCTAAAACAGGCCCCTGCGGCATGGCAGCATTTCCTCGCTGGATTGCTAAGCTAACACGTTGAGTGAGGAAGCTGCCAGCTCTTGGGTCTCCTGAGGCGTCTCTGAGTCTCTTCGATAGGTCTTTGAAGAGAGTGCGCTAGGGCCCCACGGACCAAAGGTCTCGACGCCGAAAGGAACAAATATTCATTAAATATAATTCGTAGGCAATCTCGCACTTTAATCTAAAGTACATATATTCCCTGGGAATTGAAGATTAAGGACCCCGCGACTTCCCGATCTTAGGGAGGAAACGTAGCGATTACCCGCATGACATGAAGAACTTTTAAAATATCGCGGTTATTTAACATTATAACTAATAAAACGGGGCCTTACATCGGTTGAGCTACCGAGACCCGTGGCCCCGAATTGCTCCACCATATCCCTTCATCAGTTGGAAGACCGATGAGCTTGTATCTCAGAGTCGCAGGTTCGAGGTCATGAATTTAAATATCTAAGTTGCCAGCCGGTTGGTGTAGTTGCTAGTGACCCTGCTAAGCCGATGGTGTTGGGTTCAAATCCCGGTAAGGGTATTTGTGAGATGGAAACAGATGCTTCTTCCTGAGTTATGGATATTTTTTGTGTATTTATTATTTGTATATTATATATATCGTTGTCTGAGTACCCGTAACATAAGCCTTCTTGAGCTTACTTAATATAAATTATTTATTATTTAAATTGATTGTACCTTTGTTAGAAATTTTGAGTAAAAGTTAACGCGAAATTATACCTCTGGCCGAATATTTATCTAATGCCGTGCCGTGTGTCAATGGGCCGCTGCCGACACGCGGAGGCACGCGCTCTCATTACTGGCAGGTGTTTATTTAAACCGTTTTTATTCAGTCGCCCGGAAACTTGCAGAAATATTGCCTTTTCCATTATTTTTATTATATTTTTCAATTCCACGCAAGTTGAAATGCTGACAACTCAATTTAAAAGAAACACTTTAAAACGGACGGACCATAGGGTTATATTCTAAATTATGAATATTCTTTTTCCTAGCGTAGGCTTCACTTGTCACGATTGTGTAAAATACTATTATAAACAGCACTATGCCCTCTCTCTGTACAATCCGTACCTATAGCAAATATGTATTCTGTGCCTATAGATATACTTATGTACCTAGATATTAAGCTAGAGTATGTAATATACTGAAATGATGAAAGTGGGTCCTGTAACACAGGGATTTCCAAGCTCAGAACACAGGGTCGTGATTTACTCTGTATTATTTTTAATTTTTTTCATAGATGAAACATGAAATTTAAATCTAATAAAATGTTTTTGTTATTTACAGGTAAAGGGCACTTTGTTACTCCGAATCATATTAAGTGTCTGTGAGTATCATCAACAGTGTGATTAGAGCGATGGGCATGTATCACGTAGTCGCGAGTTCGGGTCTCGGCTGAGGTCATGACTTCATGAGATTTCCAATTTTTTCTCAATGGAAAAATCATTTACTTTTAAAATATACAGAAGTTAGCTCGATTTGCGTAAGGTTATCACAATATTATTATTTTACAATGCATGTGCTCAAAAAGTGAGTTTTCTAAAGCCAAATCGTGCGGAAAGTAGTGATTTTCCGTACTAGTGCGGTAATGGATTTTCATAGTACTTTTACGCACGACCGGGCCCCCCGGAGGGCCCTGCCGCGCCTCACGCTGCGGTGTACTGCGGACTGTGCTAACACTGCCGCTTATAATTATCGTTTATTTACTCGAATGCATAGTAAAGCGTTGTATGAAACACATGTGCGTACTCGTAAAGATGATTTCCGATTCGTCGGAAATTACTTATTTTAAGCGCTTCTACATGTTATAAATATCTATATAAATCAAAACACTTATTTTTCGCTTCTGTCTGAGAGTTCAACAATTTTGCCAATGTCAAGTGTTTTAGTATTTTAAAGTATATTGCTTCTTGGGCGACGTTGTTCGGTGGCTCGCCTCGCTAAAAATTAGGCGAAAATGTTTTACTTACACTCCATACTAATATTATAAATGGGAAAGTGTGTTTGTCTGTTTGTTTGTCCGTCTTTCACGGCAGATAGTTGAAGGGATGGAGAGTCATATACGCTACTTTTTGTCTCTTTCTAACGCAAACAAAGCCGCGGGGAGTCTAGTTTGTATACATTTCACGGAAACCTCAAACGAGCCCTGTCACTGATGAATTGAATTCATCCATTCATTCATTCGTTCGTGCGTTTAACAAAAGGAAAGCAACAGTGATTACAATCAGTATTGTTTGAATATTGATTTACATTTTACGTGTAAATAGCAAGCGGCGGATTTTGCAAATGGCTGCTTACCGACCAGAGGGCAGAAAAACAACTTAAATAACCCGTAAAGTAAAGGCTTAAATGAACACTTATATATACAATGTAACCACAATTCCTCAGGTGCCCGAATTCTCAATTGAATTGAATGGTAATAGGCGAAGTTAGGACTCCAGTTAGTGCTTAAGCTGAACTAAGTTCGGATGTTAACTCGTAAGTTACATTTTGGAGCTTGTTGACAGATATCTATCCGCTAGATAGAGCATTGATGCACTTTATGAATGTGAGACAGCGAGACCATGAGTAAGGGCTTTTGTGTTTAACTACGTGCACTGAAGATCCGCTAAGGCCGATACCGAACTTAAAAATCCTATTTATCTCATCTAACCACCTGCCTAATTTCACGACGGTCAACGATATTCGAGTTATAGTCGAATGAAAATACATTTTTTTTAATACTACGACGGTGACAAACAAGCATACGGCCCGCCTGATAGTAAGCTTTCATCGTAGCCTATGGACGCCTGCAACTCCAGGGATGTTACATGCGCGTTGCCGACCCTTTAAAAAAAAGGAGGATTCGCTGTGTTGACAGTTAAAGGGGCAACCTTTGCTCCATGGGTCCCCAGCTGTCGACACAGTGAATCGTCTTGGAACTCTGGCGACCTTACTCACCAATCACCAATAGAAACACAACACTATGAGTAGGGTCTAGTGTTATTAAACTGCGGTTTTCTGTAAGGTGGAGGTACTTCCCCAGGTGGGCTCTGCTCCAGGTTTGAACATAAACAAACATACATGAAATGAGTTGTCTGGCGGACCCCAAACAAGGCTGAGCCTGTATCTTGGGACCTTAAATAAACATACTAACATCACTTCACTTGTCGGACGCCAGACCGACAACATCTGCATCTCCTGAGGATGCCTCGTGTAGAGGCGAAACGCGTGTCGAGTTTCATATTATTGGTCGTGGTGTGTTTTTTTTATGCGGCGGGAGAGTGGGAACATTGATTGCATGCAAAAAATACGCAAGTAGGTACCCGTAATTGACTTGCATGTTTGGTGAAATAGCAATAATGTTATTGTAGTTATTAATATGGAATTCCGCAAAGTTACGCCTGATTCAATAAATTACTTAAAAAGATTTTTTGAGACCGTTGCTCTATAAGGGATGACTCACACTAGAACGGGACGGGACGGGACGATCTATCAATTTCTGTAGAAAGAATCACGTGATAGCCCGGAGCCTTCGGATGTCACGTGACGTTTTCTATAGAAACTGACAGATGACGATATGTCCGTTTTTAGTGTGAGTCATCACTTAAGGGTTAAATAAATTGAGCGTAACGTAAGCTAGCGTTCGTTTGCAAGCGGAATCTATTGAGATGTAATCGGCTGAAGACGAGTAAGTTACATGTGTAAGTTCTGCAGACGTAAGTAATTTCCGTTTGGAATTCCAGCTAGATTTAAGTCCAGCTTTAAATAGGGCTGCTGGCGTGGCACGCCTCTTTTTAACATTTTCCAGGCTTAAAGAGCCTGGGGTCCGCTTTGACCTCTGTGACCTCCGAGGGCTCCGATCTATCACGTGATTCTTTCTATAGAAACTGACAGATGGTCCCGGATCGGACTGGTGTAAGTCATCCTTAAGTAAGAACTTCAATTGAAATTAAACGCTTTAGAACGGAATCGCGTTTATCAACACCATGACCTGACGTTTCGAGCCCTTTACTCGTTTTCACAGGGTTAAGATGATGACAGAGAATACGAATTCTCCCCGTCAATTTAATTTCAATTAATACAATCGCGGTAACGAAGACAATGGTGAAGAGGGTTGAAAAGTCACAGGGAAAGGTTATTTCATAATTGAATATAAACTTTTCTCTCGCAGTAAAAATAACCTGTGATTTAAATTACATTTTTAGCTTCAGAAGTAGAGGTATTTTAATAAAAACGCAGCAGCGTCGGATCGTTGACCCGCCGTTCAATGTACAGATACTTGTGAACGATAAGTATCGGGAAACAATATTATGCTGAGTATAAGATAAGTTTAGCAGATACTTTAAGATAAAATGATGAGCAGGTTAAGTATGTGAAATAAGTTCTATTCAAAATTCTTGCGTTTAAAAGGTCTGTCCTAGGTTTCTTTGCTGGCAGTTCAAAGGAAAAATGAATAACTTCAGTGCAAATGTCCAATTTGTGGTGAAATATATATACCCATAGTGTATGTATATATTTATATTATTATATTTTTATGTTTACATTTCTACAGTAGTAGTTGTAGTTATAATGTAGGTCTCTTAGTGTGCCTTTTCTTTACACATTTTTTAAAAATGCACCGCCTACAATATTTTCTGTTTTGCCCTAAGGTTGACTGGTAGAGAATGCCCTATGGCTTTAAGTCCTCCTTTTGTACGATGAGGTTTTCTTTTGTGCAACAAAGATTAAATAAATAAATAATTTAATAAGAGGCCACAATTGTTATCATTCACACGTCTAGATCTCAATATTCACAACTAGGTAGATGCTGGAGTTCCCGGGTTCGAATCTTGGTAAGGGGATTTATTTGTCTGTTCATCACGAATGTTCCTGAGTATGGCTGTTTTCATATGATGTATAGTATGTATTTATCTATATAAGTATGTTTATCGTCGCATAACACCAATACAAACTTTACTTAGTGTGGGGCTAGGTTCATCCCGAAATATTTATTTATTTTATTAGTTTTAGATTCGATTCGGTAACACGTTTCCGCCCAAATAAACTTAGTTTCTCTCAAACAATAGCTTGAACTTGGCACTTGACCTTGTATGAACCCACGTAGCCGGCTAAACCGAAACTGATGGAATTGGCGACAGACTGAAACAATAGACGATCGTTTAATCAATCACCACCGTTATGGGACGGTCGTTGGCTTTTTTGCCGACTTCTATCTTAACTATAGAGCTTTCAGCAGGAAGCAGGAGAACCCGGGTTCGAATCCTGGTCAGGGCATTTATTTGTGGGTTTATCACGAATATTTGATCTTGAGTTATGGATGTTTTCTATGTATTTAAGTATTTATATGTATCTATCTATTATATGTATCACAACAAAAGCTTTATTGAGCTTACCGTGGGACTAGGTCGATTTGTGTACAATCTTACACAATCTTACCTCTTACCCAGAATATATACCTAAATATATCTCTAAATAAGCGTTTATTTCCGTAGATATTTATTGAATCATATCTTTGAGTCTGTAACTAAAATAAACACGTAATGAAGTCGTGACACACGTTACATTTACCGCTGATCTGCTTGCCGCTGGTTCTCCAACGCTCCTAATCAATCAATTACCTATCAATTTCTAAAATATAAATCTTTTTCAATTAGGAAAAGTTCTGAAGAATTCTCTTATAATATTTAGGACATACCTAACTTAAGTACCTATGTGAGATGTGCCATTTTGCTCTTCCCTTTGCATAATAGATAGTCAACCAATTGGAACCCTAGGCCACTCTAGAACACAAGCAGTAAGAGAGTTTTTATAATCTGATTTATAGTCACTATGACAAAGTCCTACAGTGACCTAGGGTTCTGTTTAAAACTCATTTTGATAATAAATTCAAAGTTATTAAATAAAATGTCCGTATAAGCTTCAACAGACGGCCATTGCCTCCTGTTATCCTAAGAAAGCTAGACCCTAGACTTGTTAAAGTCTAGGTATTTCGTTCCCAGACAGTTGAATGCACCCAATGTCGATGATCTCTTGCATAATAGCACGCGGCATTGTCTGTTTTATACCTCTAATCTTGAGGAACACAGGGAGCCGGTAAACGTAATGTTTTCCCTCTGACGAATACAAGCCCAAATGGGCATACGTGGCTCTGTGTTGTGACTAGTCCGTACATAAAAGTAGATCGAATTGCGCAGGATTTGTTAGTATTTTTATCATTTTCTATGTACATAGAACGAGTCTATCGAGAATGTAGTTAATTTAACATTTATTTTAATATTAATATTACTCTTGGTCCATGGGTAGCACACGCAAATTTTTCGTAGAAATCGCGAAACGTCTGGTTGATGTTACTGGTGACCGAAGAGCTGGTGGCTTCCTCGCACAACGTATCAGCATTGCAATACAACGAGGAAATGCCGCCAGCATCCTAGGTACAATGCCTCAAGGACCTACTTTAGATTTAAGGTATATATATATTCGAGATTTCGTAGGGGAAACGAAAGCCGCAAGACTCCGATGGCTCGGGCACGTGGTCCGTATGGGAGAAGATCGTGCAGTTTGGAGAGCGTATTCGGGTCGTCCTACTGGTCGACGACCTGTTGGACGTCCTAGGTACCGCTGGAGCGACGAGGTCGGGAAAGACCTGAGCGAGCTTTGTGCCGTCGATTGGGCAGAAACGGCGATGGACAGAGAAGCCTGGCGGTCTTTAGTGTCAGAGGCCAAGATCCACTTCGGGTCGCTGCGCCACAGCAGTAAGTAAGTAAGTAAGTATATATTTCGAGAATAAATGTTTTTTTTTTTAATATTGTTTACCCAGGTTTTGGCTGTTGTATTATCAGTATTTAGATTATACTTTTACTTGTCACTATATATTGTAAATGTTTACATGCAAATGCTTTATTGTAATGCTTATTTACTTGAGGCCTACTTGCAGAATAAATTTTTGAATTTGAATTTACCTTAATATACCGACGTTTAGACTCGGTTTCATATGTCATGGTTGACTTGACTGATTCGAGGTCAATGACCCTACCTTACCAGGTGTTGAAGTATCTTTCGGGAGTTATAACCTGTAATATAGGCGCCGGCGTGTGCGGGATGTGCAGCCAAAAGACAAAATACGATTGATCGATCCAAGGGTATAAATTAAAGTTAAAAACTGTATAAATGACAGTTAATCGATTATTATTTCGTTGCTTCTGTCAATACTTCATTTTAAAGCATCTTCTAATAGATTTTTTCTAAAGGATGACTCACACTAGAACGGGACGGGACGGGACAAGCTGTCCGTTTCTATAGAAAACGTCACGTGACATTCTATAGAAATTGTCGTCCCGTCCCGTCCTAGTGTTTTTTTTATACTACGACGGTGACAAACAAGCATACGGCCCGCCTGATTGTAAGTGGTCACCGTAGCCTATGGACGCCTGCAACTCCAGGGGGTTTAAATGCGCGTGGCCGACCCTTTAAAAAAAAGGAGCTCCAAGAGGATTCACTGTGTTGACAGCTGGGGACCCACGGAGCAAAGCTTCCCCCTTTAGCTGTCAACACAGCGAATCCTCTTGGAGCTAGTGTGAGTCATCCTTTATGATTCAAGTATTCCACCTATTTCCAATACTTATTTGCGAATCAGTCTTCCACATCCCATATCTGCCTCAGGGCGACGATGCAATGAACTCGCAAATCTAATACTAAGGCAATCTGACCACTTTGTTTCCGATCGAAATATTGAAATTTTTACATCTCACTACATTGCAGAGGAAATTGAAATGATAAATGCAAAGAGTCCGAGCAAGATAAGTTTGCAAACAATTTGATGGTATACAGACTGAAAGTGTTATAAACGTCAAATTTCATAGAATTTTGTCGTTTAAAATGGCGTTTTGTGGAGTGGAGATTGTGTTTTCTAATAAAGTAATAAACTATCCAATTTCTCCATAACATGGTGGGTTAGATCATTGTATTCCTACTAATTCCTCAGTTATGCCACGGCCTTGGATCCGCTTTGACAATTAATCCCAAGATTTGTCGTAGGCACTAGTTTCACGTAACCGACTGCCACTTCACCTTCCAACCCGAGGGTAAACTAGGCCTCATTAGGATGTGTCCGGTTTCCTCACGATATTCCCCTTAGCGATTGATAAATAACAAATGATGTTTAGAAAAAGAGTTCCGAAAAAGTCATTAGCCATATTCCAATATTTGACCGAAATAATTTAAAATTACACCGCATCACCCTTTTTGGATGTTGGTTGCCAGTCCAAAAACATTTGTTCGTTCACACCGTCCGTCCTAAAATAGCTCTATATATACAAACCGTGGGTTTGTCTATCTGTTTGATTCGAACATAAACAGACTAACTTAAGTACCTATGCGGTTAGGTTACCGGCCCCTTTGTTATTACCAATTGGTTTGAGCTCCCGAATCTTAAGAGCGTTCTCGCCCTAGCGCGCTTCCCAAGTTTAGGTATTTCTCCGCATCGACCACGTGACCAGACGCGCGCAATGCTAGACATCGACGAGCGCCGCGCGTGCGACGGGTATACTATAGCGCGCTCAAGCTGTGCATTTTACCTTGATACTTAAATCAGATAAACTTACGTTACTTTGATTAGTAATCATTGTTTACAGTATTTTGCGTAAAATTGAGTTTGCAGTTTATAACTTTGATACTTGTAGTCTTGTACTAACTGAATTTAGTACTAACTATGTAATTAAAATTATTTTCCTATGTACTTATTTCCTTTGATAATAATAATCAACTTTCCTTAATAATACCTACTTATTTTATTGCTATTTTAGTACTGAGTTTCTATTAATAATAGTTTTCATTTCACGTTAACGTTCGATGGTATCAATTCTAATGAAGCGCCAAAAATATGTATACACTACCTTAATATTGAGAAAATAAGATTGTGTACGTATATAATAATATATTTCTGGTAGTACATTTTTATAGATGTTATTAGATTTGACTGTAAAAATGCGCAAAGTTGTTGTCAAGCTCTCGTGTTAATATTGAGAATTGAGACCCGACCCGACCAAGCGAAAGCTTTAAAAATTTAAATCTTGAGAATCTTGGTTTTAAGGTATGAGAGTTAGACAAACTTTACTACGAAGTGAAACACAACATTTCTCATCACATTAGTCAGGAAATTGTTAATGATCGTTATTTCCATTTCTTTTTATTTTTATATTATAAGTGCATATAGAACAAAACACTTAAATATTCCGAAATATTTTTTTTGATTTTCATAATCCCAATTTTTATAATTCTGAATTGTTATAAATCCTATACATCAAATTTCCGTATTTCACATTCTCAATATTAAAAATCCGATAGCGACTTGAACGAATACAAAAAAATCCAATTTTTTATATTCCGAAAATAATTTATCCGAATTCAAAATTCCGAAAACATAATTTTCTTTCGGAATTACGGTGGTTCGGTAACTTCGTAATTTTGGAGATTCGGAGTTATGGAAATCAGAAAAAAAACTCGCCAGCATTCGATGGGGCCAGGCGGCCTTGTTCCCGCGTAAGCTGTGGATCAGAGTTCGATCCTCGGCTTAAGCTTCCGATGTTGTTGATTTTTTTCTTTAGTTTTATGACATCTATTTCAATTTATAACATGACAATATGTTTATGGTCGTTGTTAATCCATAGTTGTCACCACCCACGTAGACAATGACAAACCATGATTAGCAAACTGGCTTCAACCTACAAAAAATACAGCAAATCAACGTGCCATGATTTTTTTTTACCCATATAGAGGGATTTCGTAATAATAACATAGTGGTTCCGATGGTACATCACTACTCATAGCAATACTTACTTCAACATTATAAATGCGTAACATTACTTTTAAGCAGAGATGGGCATTATTCGAATAAAAATTTATCTAAATGATCATTCGAATGACGAATAATTCACCAATTTTTTATTCGCGAATGATTTATTCGCGGATGATTTATTCGCGGATGATTTGTGCGCGGATGATTTATTCGCGAGTAACTTATCGGCGAATAAATATTTCGACCGGTTTTTACCTTGACGAATGATTTACTTATTATATTACTCCTATAAATTTACTAACAATATTAAAGGTTTTTTGGCTATTCTATTAAATTTAAAAAAAGAAACATATATTAAAAATGACAAATTTTTACTAAAGTTCACGAACGTCTAAGACTTTAGTGATCTATTCGATATGATCTATATGTAGTTAATGTTATTTACTCTGGTTTTCAAACAAAGAATATCATGACGTATGATTTTTATTACGAATTATTAATAAATCCATGTTGATTTCTAAAGTGCACTTTTATTTACAGTCCTTTTATAATCCCTATGCGGGTTGGAAGAAAATCTGAGTAAAGAAACCGCCTAATTTCTATGGCATAGATTTTGTCAAGTTTCTGTTCATTTCAATGACATATACTATCTCGGTCTAAAAAGGGCCTCGTAGTTCTCATTCAAATAACCGAATATAAAATTAATTCCATATAAACTAGTAAGGCCATAATGTTTAAAAGAAATTGTGTCAATGAAACTAGGCGGTTGAAATGAAACTTGAGTTATGAATTCATAATTAGATAGCTATTTTAAACAGAAGTTGATAAGGTATTTAAAAATTATTCGTGGCAATTCATCCGGCGAATGAATTATTCGCGGATAAATTATTCGACGAATAATTTATTCGAATACGAATAATCATCCGAAAATTCATCCGTCATCCGCGAATGATTTGGTTATTCGTCATCCGTCATCCGTCATTCGAATAAATTTTGCCCATCACTGCTTTTAAGCTTCCCAAGCTTTTGCCAAGTTCTCAAACACGGTAAGTATAGTGTAAACCGGTACTTAGTCTCCAGGTTTTAATTACCAGCTAGTCTACTTGTGTTCAACCAGACAATGCATTTGATTTCAAACATGGTACGTATAGTGTAGGCCGTTACATAGTTCCTGGCCTAGCCATCTAGTTACGTATCCAGGTCTTTGTCACCACCCGGTCTACGAGTGCTCACCAAGACAATGCATTTGAGCTCAAACACGGTGCATCTAAGGTAAGCCGTTACATAGTTCCTGACCCAATATTCTGGTTACGTTTCCAGGTCTTAATTACCAGCTGGTCTACTTGTGCTCAGCAAGACAATGCATTTAAGCTCAAACACGGTACGTATAGTGTAAGCTGTTACATAGTTGCTGGGCCAAACTTCTGATTACGTCTCCAGATCTTTGTCACCAGCCGGTCTACGAGTGCTCACCAAGACAATGCATTTGAGCTCACACACGATGCATCTAAGGTAAGCCGTTACATAGTTCCTGACCCAATATTCTGGTTACAATACAATACAATACTCTTTATTGCACATACCTCACACAGATGAAATACAGTTACAAGAGAAAATAATAATACTGAACAGTAACAGTAAGGGGTAACAACAGGCGGTCTTATCGCTAAAGAGCGATCTCTTCCAGACAACCTTTGGGTAGTGGAGTACAGATCAAATGAAAAAATGTATTAGGTGGCACAGAGATTAACAAAAGCACACAAACAACACACACAATAAATATACATACCAAAATAATAATACGATAAAACATACATACATACATACATACATAAACATACATACATAATAAATACATACGTAAACATACATACATAATATATATATACATAACGATGAGTGAAGAAGAGAAACGACGGGTTACGTTTCCAGGTCTTAATTACCAGCTGGTCTACTTGTGCTCAGCAAGACAATGCATTTAAGCTCAAACACGGTACGTATATTGTAAGCTGTTACATAGTTCCTGGCCCAAACTTCTGGTTACGTCTCCAGATCTTTGTCACCAGCCGGTCTACGAGTGCTCACCAAGACAATGCATTTGAGCTCAAACACGATGCATCTAAGGTAAACCGTTACATAGTTTCTGACCTAATATTCTGGTTACGTTTCCAGGTCTTAATTACCAGCTGGTCTACTTGTGCTCAGCAAGACAATGCATTTAAGCTAAAACACGGTGCGTATTGTGTAAGCCGTTACATAGTTCCTGACCTAGCCTTCTGGTTACGTATCCAGGTCTTTGACACCTGGTCTTCAAGTGCCGCGACAAGTCTTATGTGAACGGTTACAGAATCAGCACTGTCTTCTGATTACATCACCTAGTCCTAATCAGCAATTACTAGCTGTTTTTAATGGCGGTTTCCAGGTCTTACCAACAACTTACTACGAAAACATCACGTCCTGGTCACCAGCTGATGATTATTAAAAAAAATTACTATGGCTAATATATAAACAACAATTAAATCATCAACACAAATAGAAATCGAACTTATCAAGTATCTTGATCGGTTGGTCGCGGTATCACGGTCTATCTTATCTTTTTAGATATGTCTTTCTCTTTTTAATCATCTCTTTCTCTTTCTCGCAAACTTCACTCGTAAAAAGAAGGCCCGCGGAGCAAAGCGATACGTCCACTCTCTAGAAGGCATGGGGCCAGACTGACGAGCACGCGCCGCGCGCAATCTTATAAACGGGGTTTTGATAAAAAATCTAAATAAATATTATTTCGTTGTTTTTGACACTTTTTTTTATTAAATGGAGTAACCAACGAGTTATAGTCTCATAAAAATGACAATCTGAACCATTTACTGCGAAAGTATAATACTAAAACACGCCGTGAATTTTGCAAAAATTGCGTAGTTTTCATCAGTAAGTTTAGTTAAACAGAATCTGAAATTTACTAGTTTTGCACAATACAAAAGTTAGATAGTGTAATGTTCTTTCGTAAACCAGTTTTGTTTTGTATAAGATCATTACAGTGTAGGAATAGAGTGACGTATAAGACAACATGTTTCGGCAAATTTCAACAACGGCCGCGAAAGAATTGGCTAGAATTGCATATAATTATCTAAAACTTGTAAATGTAGACAATACAAAATTTGGCTTATGAGTTGTTTATTATGTACATATAAATATTTTGATCTAAAAGTCTAACAATCACATAGTACATCGAGCCCGAAAACCGCGTAAATCATTGATTTCGCGCTTTTGTGGTATAAACGCTCTTAACAATAGTACTTATAGAATATAAAACCGGCCAAGCACGAGTTTGACTCACCCGCTGAGGGTTCCGCGAAAAGGTGGCACGGAGCTCTCAGTGTACGACAGAGGGTTTTCGGATTTTCTCCTATACTTGTGTTACAAGCTCTTGCTTTTTGCCAAATTTCGTGATTCTAGGTGAACGGGAAATAGACATTTTGATTAAATGTATGGGAAATGCGACATAAACGACCGTATCTCTTGATTGCGTTGACGTAGAGGTTTGGTTTTTTCGCAGCTTCAAGGGACCGCAGACCCGTGTATGTGGTATTAATTTTAACGTGCTACCTTTACTCGTTCCCGGGATAAAGAACTTGTTCCTGAGTCATGGATGTTTTCTATGTATTATGTATTTGTATATTATATATATCGTTGTCTACCCGTAACACAAGCCTTCTTGAGCTTACTGCGGGACGTCAATTTGTGTAAGAATGACTTATAATATTTATTTTCAGTCCTCCGGCCGGTAAGCGCCACTTTACGCAAAACTAAATTGCCGCCTGCCGGCTCCGTCGGACAGAAAAATAGTATACAAACCTCGGCCGGTAAATGGGAAAGCCTCGGATCACATGTTAGTCGACCTCGGCTTCGCCTCGGCCGACAATTACGTGGGATCCGAGGCATTTCCCACTTAAACGGCCTTGGTATGTAATCTACTATTAATATTGATTTGTAGACATTCCCCGCCAACTTCCGTGAATCAATATGTATACTCAGGGGCCAGATCTAAATGGTTTATTCGAAGCGACGAGAATGACTTGGGAAAACAAACATTTCATAGATATTTCTGAATCGAAACCGATGTTTATTTTACTTTTTATGGCCTCAAATGGATCCGAATACTAAGGATTCGATGTTCATTTTTTAATTTTTTCTAAGAGGAGTTCTGCTTATATCCATGATGTTTTTTGATAAAAGGTACTGGCATCTGCATTAGTATTTTTCCGACTAGGAACGTAAAACAATCTGACACAATTTTACTTCTATCCAGAGTTCAAATTATGTAATATGAACGTGAAACCCTCTTAGGGTCCCGGCGGGCGGTAAAGTACTATGAAAATCCATTACGGTTATTGGCCTAAAACACCATTTAAGTACGAGCAAGTGTGATGAAATATACTTACCAAAAGCTTCCCCCGTCTTCTGTACCAAGCCGAAACTTTCCTAATTCTATATGTTAATTAATTACCAAAAGTACATGAAAATAATGTTTTAAAGTTGTGATCATAAGTTGCGGGTCTCCCGTGGGCTTGGCTGTGTTTCTTCCGTGTACGTGAGACGAAGTACAATATAAACGTTTTTGCAGTATATTAACTTACATTACATTTTCCTTTCGGAACACTAGTTGTACAGTCAACCAATTGGAATACTAGGCTACTTTAGAACCAAGTCATAATGACAAGCAGTAAGAGATTACCTATAATCTGATTTATAGCGTCACTGTGACATAGTCCTACGGTGGCCTAGTTCCAATTGGTTGACTGTACCCCGCGGCTTTGCTCGTGGAACATTATGTCTTTGTGATATTAAATTGCAACGGCGTGACATGTTTCGACTGCATCGGGCAGTCATCGTCGGACAGACAGAGTGGTGTTTTCACCTTCGCGGCTCGAGCATCACTCAAGCATCATTATGTCTTTGATTCAAAGGAAAACATATTTTGTTATCTGTAATTGTTGGAGTATATATAGGATGTGAAAATATCCCGAACGATACATAACATCTACAAAGGTCAATGAACCTGAGAGCGGTACAAGTAGAAAATTTACGAAATTCGAAAAAAAATTTTACGTCAGTCTAACACTTAATGCTTAGATCAGTAAGCTCGTTTTTGTACGAAATATTTATCGTTTGTATCATAAATGCAAAATTCTTCGCTAATGTCATTCCGTACCACATTTTTTTTACGTTTTTGTTTTGCTTTGTGTTTTCTTTTAATAAGTCAATGGGTGAAAGTCAAAAAGTTATACAATTTTTACGTTGACTAAATCGCTGGTAGACGCTAGTTTATAACATTATTACTATTACGTTAATAGCTTTAAACCTTATCTTTATATAACAGTTGAATAAACCGATCACTGGTGCACCCACACCGTTTCTAACTAGTTTTCACTGCCAAAGGCAAGGTCGATGGTCACCTCAGTGGGTTTTGACCGGAACTATGTAGGATTCCTCCCGCGGACGCTCTGGCTGTGGAATGAGCTCCCTGTCGAGGTTTTCCCGAAAGATTTCAATATGAAGTTCTTCATAAAAGGAGTGTACAAGATTTTAATGGGTCTGCAACGTACATGTGACCCCCTTGCAGGCGTCTATAGGCTACGGTGACCGCCTTCCACCAGGCGGGCCGTATGCTTGTTCACCGTCGTGGTATAAAAAGTTGTAGAAACGTACAGTAATCCCGAGTAAAAATATTACTACTCTACTTTTGCGTAGATTCTAACCAGGCGCACTTAGCGTAGGAATAGCTAGGGATTTTTCTATATTCGCGACAGGCCCTCTGTACATCGGATCTGTCTGCCTGGTGTCTGGCGGACAAATGCTTGCTAATTTATTTATCTGCCACTGACATTTAGGACAGGGCACAAGTCTCCTCTTCTTGAACAAGACACATTTTTACAAGCTTATATTTACCTTGTAATGTATGTTTTTTTGAGTGCGTAGAGCAGCCACCGCGGCTAGATGCTAGACTAGATGACTCATGAATAAGGGACATGGACTGTTCCGAAACATGTCGAGCTATTTTCGACTTTATTGACGTGAGTAACCAGATATAAGCATTTTAATATGCATGTTTTTTTGTTGGTTTTTTAGGGTCAAATCTGGCAAGCTAAATGTGATTAACTTCCCGTTATTAGAATAAGCTGAAACTTCACATGCTTTGGTATGTTCGATGAAAATACAACAAGATCTACGATCTACGATACAAGCCCGCCAAGATCTACGAAGTATGGAGGTTCCCTTGTCATGCTTTCTTCACTGAAAAACAACTTACTCGCCCAGCCCCCTCCCCGAGCGTACCGCACAAAGGATGCTCCCCACCCCCATTTATGACCTTAAAAATACTGGTGACACGGAAATATCAGTTCTACGGATTTCGGATTTTCTTCTGTACTGGTGCTACAAACTCTCGCTTTTTGCCAAATTTCATGATTGTAGGTCAACGAGAAGTACCCTATACATTTTGATTTCCATTGCAAATGTGCAAATGTATGGGAAATCCGACATAATCGGCCGTATCTTTTGATTGCGTTGATTTCTTCACAGCTTCACAGATCGCAGACTTGTGTATGTGTTAATAACTTCCACTTGCTACCTTTACGCGTTTCCGAGATAAAAGTCTTGACAGACAGACGCACGGACGGACGGATCCTATAAAAGTTCCACTTTTCCTTTTGAGGTACAGAACCCTAAAAACAGCTAATTTTATTGCGAGTATATTTAAATTTATATGTCGTTTCGGCGCTATTTAGTATGTAATAAGACTGTGCGCACTTGTCGGGTTGCCCTAAGCGTCTGCCTGTACTAAATGTTCCTTTAAACTGTTTACCAAAACTGCTGACTCTACCTCGCGTCATCGCCATGCCGCTACACTATAATTCTTACAGGGTTTAAGCCCGACACCTCCAGCTTCAAAGCCTCCAAATAGGCTACAAACAAATAAAAAAAATCGAACAATTACATGACTCGAACATTCCACCCACCGGTCATCTCTGACCAGTTTTCACTGCCACCGGCAAGGTCAAAAATCTCCGTCACAAAACCACTAGTCATTACAATCTGACCTTAATCGTTATGAGATTAAAGATCAATTTCGTAGTTTCGTCAGTGTGTGATATAACGTTTTGCTTAGGACGGGATGAAGAGTCATTAAACTTTGTATTTTGTTTCGTTTTGTAACGATACGTACTAGCTTTGTGCATAGGATTGATGTTTTTGTTGTTTCTAGAGGATTTAATTTCAAATGAGAGACGTGGGCGTTTTGGAGTTTTAAACACCGGCCAAGAGCGAGTCGGACTCGCACACCGAGGGTTCCGTATAAACTTTATGTTGCAACTACACCTAGATGTAGATATTTGACGTCAGCCACATGTATCGACAGATTGGGTCAGTCGTTTGTAAGGCATGGAGTTAGTATGTTAGTTTGTCTTTTCTTGATATTCTTTATGATGTAAACCAATTTTTTTTTACTTTAGTTATAGCCATAGGACAGTACTTTTAGCATGATAGGTTAAATGTCAACTTTTGTTCAGTTTTTTTTTTAATAATTACGGTCAATGTTATATTTTTCCTGTAAAGTTTATCATAATATTAAAGTTGTGAAAAAAGAAACTTATAGGGGGAATGGTATTTTTTTTAATTATCGTTTATAAAAAAAATTTCGTTATGAGGAAATTAAAAAAAAATTGAATGTGAAAATTTAG
Source organism: Lathronympha strigana (assembly GCA_949128165.1). Taxonomy (NCBI): domain Eukaryota; kingdom Metazoa; phylum Arthropoda; class Insecta; order Lepidoptera; family Tortricidae; genus Lathronympha; species Lathronympha strigana. The sequence continues at coordinate 8,532,626 of OX421928.1, read as the reverse complement.
ACCTTTCAAATGATACCCCACATGACCCAGTAACTAAACTTTTAATTTTTGCCCCCTCTTTTATCGGGCATTTTTCATAAAAATAAATTATGTTCATAATTATTATTAATCGCCTTACAAAATGTACTGAATTGCAAACAAAAAAAATTACACATGCGAGTTATATTTTGATGTGTATTTATTATTTTTTAAAAGACCCCCTGTTGTTTACCTCTTCTTCTGTTTTTATTGTATTTGTATTGTATTGTACTTTTGTAGTATTTGTATTGTATTGTATTGTAATACCCCTTGTAACTGCGTTATTTAAGTTAAAATACTGTTTACCTGCAAATAATTATACTGTGGACGTATAAAGGTGACAACAAGAACCTTTCAGCCCGGAAAAGCTTTTAGGGAACTCGTGTATAGTATTTTGCGGGTAGTAACAATATTTATCTACCCTCAATATTGATCGGGCTTAGGTTTCCGTAAAATGGGGTGTGTTGGGATTGCGGTGGGTGATGGGGAGAAAAGGGATGGTAGAGGGGTGAGTTGGTTTTAGACCAGTTGTCATATTGTTACAATAAATTCTTTATTGTCTTGGCAAGTCAACAAATATTGTTACAAGATTTTAATGTGTCTGCAACGCGCATGTGACCCCCCCTGGAGTTGCAGGCGTCCTTAGGCTACGGTGACCGCTTTCCATCAGGCGGGCAGTATGCTTGTTCGCCACCGTCGTGGTATCTAAAAAATGTGTCAATATTGTTACAAGATTTTAATGGGCTTTCCATCAGGTGATTAGTATGCTTGTTTGCCATCGTCGTGGTATTAAAATGTGTCAATTCTAGCAAATCGCAAAGTGCAAAGGTACGAAATGATAGGTCCTTTACCGTAGGTACATGTGCGTTTTTTTTTGTTCTGTAGAAATTATTTCGTAAATTGGAAATTTTCATGTGTTTATTCAGAATCGCAAGCTCTTTCCATTTCAAGAAAAGTGTCTCAAGATTTTTGTATTTCGCCGCCTTTTTTTACAGATTTTTGAAAAATGTATGTAAATTTTAGGTAACTTTTTTTCTCATAAGGATTGAAAGAACTCACGATTTTCAGTAGAACCCAAAAAAAAACAATGTAACAAAACATATTTTATGGGCTAAAAAAGCCCACCTAAGCCTCCTCCTTGTAAAGTCCCATTTACCATATAAGTCTACAAGTACATGCATTTACACCGAATACGTTAGAAACCCATTGATATGCCATCGGCGACCGATGCATTGTTCTTCAAATGGGTGTGTGGCCACGAAATAAGCTATTACAATTAATTTTGCATGTCCAAAAGTCTATTGAGAGTATTGAGACTCGAGTATAATTATAAGATCGGGTCACTCATAGATGACATTGATTTGTGAGTGACCCGTTATAAATGTGCGTACTTGTGAATCATTTTTGTGTGCAAATGCTCTGGCTGGCGAATGTACACGTTTCGAGGTTTTCTAAAAAAAGAGACATCTACTAGCCCTTAAAAAAGTTTTCATTTCTAAAAAACAATTTTAGTAGCCTCGAATCACGGGTGTTTTAGGTATCTCATGTGTATTAAAAAATATCTTTAAAACCAAAAAAAATAACATTTTGTAACAAACTTTTTAAATTCACCTGAATACAACTTAAGAAACTATTATCTTAGTCTCCTTGCTCAATTACAGTGCAATAAAACGCAAATCACAGTGGCAACACCAGTTTTCTGTACAAATATGTTATTTTTTTCGTAAACAACCATCTGTCAAGCAGTCAACTTACTGCTCACACTTATGCGACAGAATGAGATATACAATATACAATATTGCCCTCTAAAGCTAAGTGGCGTCCTCCACAAATATCTACATTCTTTATTGCACTAGCTTACCTAGCTAGGTAACTTGGTATCTGGAATGCTTCAAAGGTTGATCATTAAGAATTCCGCTCGAGGCGTACTCTCTGGCCCAAACAGCATATCGCAAGGTATTTAGCATAAGAATGGAGTTCCTAAAAATGGCGTCAGCCTTCTGCATGACAATTGTCGTTGTAGAACTTTGAACTCGAACTGTTGAGTCCCAATTCAAGTAACATATTGCAAAGCATTGAGTCCATCACTTCACTACATAGTATAAAACAAAGTCGTTTTCTCTGTCCCTATATCCCTATGTATGCTTAAATATTTAAAACTACGCAACGGATTTTGATGCGTTTTTTTTTAATAGATAGTGTGATTCAAGAGGAAGGTTTATATGTATAATAATAACCCGCCCGGGGCGGGTCGCTAGTATCTGATAAAATATTTTTTACACCACCTATTCATGGACTCAAAGTGGCACTTTTCTGAGACATTTTTACGTTTTCCGGCATTAACTAGTGGCATCGTGGTGTTGGTGTTTTGCTGTTTTTGATTTTGTTCCTTTCCTCTTAGTTGGTGTGAAAAGCAGTATGTGTCACATGGTATCAAAATTATTTTCGTTTTGGGATTTAACGCTTGTATCCTCATTATGCTCTGGATTCTACTTTATTGTAGAATCCATCGCTTCATTCGGAATTCAATGCTAAAACATTTTTGACTCGTTTTTTTTTCTGGTGCATTGCATGTATACATTTTTTTGATCATTAAAAAAGAGATATGAATTACGCTGACAGATATAATATAACCCATAAAGTATAACCCTTACTGTTGTTACATCTTGAAAACTTCTTTATTCAGATTTTGATTCTAATAAATTTCTGAACTACGGTCCACAGATCTTAACATTTCAGTTGGAGTATTTCAGGCTTGCAACAGTCTTATTATTTTGAATGTTTGCTCCATTTCAGTTCTGTTTGTTTAATTACATATTTCCGTTTGTTTCAGGTAAATATATAAAACCAGGAAGAGTTTAAAGACAAAGAATATTGCTTTAAGAATCCTGTAAGTACAAGCACAAAGTTATTAATGGGTTTTGTAACCATTAAGTTACCTATGATTAAACATGATGGTGATATGAATAACTTTTAAAGTGAAATCAACATCGAAAATGGGGAAAAATTGGCTATTCTGTATAAAAACATAGAGATGATATCGATCAATTGAAAAAATACGTCCAAAAGTTTGTTAAAAAGAAAGGAATAGTAGAAAGCTAATGGCCACGGGCGGGATTCGAACTCGCAAATCTGGGATACCCGTCCACCGCTCTACCAATTGAGCTACCGAAACAAACTCGGTGCCCGTGAATTTCTCCACTATATCCACTCCCACCTTTGGGATTGGGAGGGCGTTAAGCAACATCTATATTTTATATACCTATATTGAGAATTCACCACTACAATGCGGTACCCAATACTAAATTAACTAAAAAATTCGTTATCGTTAGCTGACGTTTTTGCCTAAAAATTAAAATTAATGTCCAGAAATGTATTTAGTAGACTATTTTAATATAATTATAACTCTTTAAACAACCTTTAAAACGGGTCACTCACAATTTATCGAATGTTTCGACATGTTTCAATCAATTTAAGATGAACGCCACCTGGAGTAAAATTGAAATTGGTCGAAACATATAATTTAAACTTTCGTGAGACATACTGATATTGAATTGCAACGGTTAACACTCACGTATTTTTATCACAATAGGCGTGACATGTTTCGTCTGCGTCGAGCAGACATTGTCGGACAGACAGAGTGGTGTTATCACCTTCGCGGCTCGGGCATCACTACAACAACATGGTCAACATGGTCGAAACATGTTTAGACGAATACGTGAGAAACCCTATTGATATCACTTATTTGAATGTTTTAATCTTCTATAGAGGAGATTTGAAACGTATTTCCTTAAAATATTTTTATCAATTTTTTAAAATTGAAACTCCATCGAGCCCCATATTCCAAAAATAATTCCATTCCGTACTAGTTATGCGGCGCGTCTAAACATAGGTATTCCGCCATTGAAAATCATCTTATTAAAGTATTTTGCCTATGTATTTATCTATTGTATAAAAATATATACGAGTAGGTATACACGTAGAAAACACATTATTGTGTATGGATTGAAACATATCGAGCCAAATCTGTCAAAAATACGTGAGTGACCCTGTTTAAATATACCTCATTGTAATGTCAAAATTCATGCAACCGGTTTAAGAACGTATTCCCTTCTATTTTTAATATATTTTTTAATTGAAACTCCCCTGAACCCCATATTCTCAACTTCCAGAAATAATTCCATTCCGTACTAATTATGCACGCGTCTAAACATATTCCGCCATGAATATGCAGCGTTTTAGGGTTCTCTCGGCAGAGTTAAAAAATGCTCGTGACAATGTGAGGCGAGCAGAAATATGTAAAATAGAAAACTATGCTTCATACGGGTTTAGGCTGAGACGACAAAAATCAGAAATGAGGAAAATATATTACGGGCGAGACTTGAGTCGAGATACGAAGCCATTGCACTGCCAACAGGGATATTGAGACGTAGACTGGATGCGAATTTTTTTACCTTATTTTTTACGTAGGAAATCGTTAGCGTTTATGGTATCAAATGTCAAAAGATCTCTTCTTACAAGAGCGAAGTGCCTCATGACGTGAGCTGAATATGCTCCAAGCTAATTTTAAAATGTGTCTTGTTTCCAAATGCTTTTAAAATGTGTTGATATTGGAAGCCAAAAATAAAGACTATTCAATGACCTTGACCTTAAACAAAATCTAACCATTTCTTGTGTGATTGTGTGAATTATGTGCATTTTATCGTTACACCATATAAAACGCACAAACTTCTAAAACTTAATTTCACCTAAAAATAGCAGCAGGACGTCCGTAAACACTTTTTTTCGTAATTATAGACCGGTTACGGTTATCTGTCCATCACTGGGTCCCCTTCTTTTATTCTATTCATATTCAAAATGGCATATCAACCATGGTTTTTGTATAAACATATGGCGTTTAGTGAATGGTAATCTATTACTCTATTTATGTACAAAATGACGTAACAACCATGGTTTTTGTATGAAGATAGGTCGTTTAGTAATGGACAGATGGCTTCCTGTTTAGGACAGGTGGGATTAAACGGACATAGTTATTATCTATTTTGTAACATTTGGGGTAATGAATTTATGATGTGGTTAGAAAAGTTAGACTAGTTTTAAAGTGGAAGTTGCTTTAGTTTTAATCTGAAATGGGTGTCATGTAAAAGATAAAGCGACTAAAGCCTCCAGTGCCCAAAGCAGGATTACAACCTGCGACTTTTTCATTTACGGCAGACACCATAAATACTAGGCCACCTGCGTCACAGTCGCTGCGATCAAAATGTATGCAAACAGTAATTGTTTTAATTTTCGTAAAGGTGCATAAATCCACATTCTTACAATTTAAGTTTTTATTTAATTCACTATGTTAGTTTTTCTAATAGACGACCACCTATCTTTGAAAGAACGCATACGAGGGATATAGTGTCTCGGTAGCTGAATTGGTAGAGCGAAGGGCATGTACCCCAGAGTCACGAGTTCTAGTCTCGAGTTATGAGTTTTCCACTTTTCTTTTCTTTCTAATAAATATTTTTGAGCACGTTTTCCGCTCCAATATGTCTGATTTGTACCCATAATGTAACCATATGTCTTACTTTACTTCACAGACCCACACGGACCCAATGTTTATTTGTCTTACAGTTAGCGTACAAGTGTATATTGATGAAAAACTCTCGCCTTGCCCCCAATGCAGGTTTCACTTGGAAACAATGCACAATAGTTCCCACACATACGTTATGTACATTATGTAAGGGATACTGTTTAATAGGTATTAGCTAAGAATAGGAAAAACTATAGATTCAGATCTGCTTTCACTTGGTATTCTTGTTTATGAGCGGATGGATGTCAGAAGGATAAAGTAGATGCAGGTCTTTAGTGCTACTAAATACATTCTTCAAAATTTATGAGTATATAAATTGAAAGAGATGTCATATACTACCGAAAAAGTGACCAAGACCTCCGGTGAGCAGGGCTGGCCTCGAACCAGCGACCTACTGCTTTCGCGGCAGCAGCCCTGCTCACCGGGGGCCTTGGTCACTTTTTCTGTAGTATATGACATATCTTTCAATTTATATTTATATATAGTAGTATGACTACTTGAAAAAAATAATCAAATATTTATTATAAATAATAAATGATTTAATTCATGATTCACAATTGTTTATAAGTTTAGCAAGATGATTTGTAGGGATGTCCTTTAAGTGAAAATGGATGTTAAAACTTCGTTATGGACAAAGTCGCGGACGGAGACTGATTTGTATAAAAATATATAAAAAAAAAAATATATATGGGACGATCTTACACAAATCGACCTAGTCCCACGGTAAGCTCAATAAGGCTTGTGTTGTGGGTACTAGGCGACGATATATATAATAGACAGATACATAAAAATACTTAAATACATAGAAAACATCCATAACTCAGGAACAAATATTCGTGATAAACACACAAATAAATGCCCTGACCAGGATTCGAACCCGAGACCTCCTGCTTCGTAGGCAGGGTCACTACCAACTAGGCTAGGAGGCCGTTAATGCTTTTATTATTACAGACTTTTATGTTATAATGCACGCCAGGTTTAAATTACTGAAAGCAGAAGCTTTATTTTCTAATTATAGGCTAATTATAACGTCTAGTAAACAGAGAAATTATAATTATTTGAATTATACGTTAATTAACGTACATTAATTAGTATAATATTGGTTTTCCATTCCGCGAAATAATAACGTTGTAGACAATTAGTGTCCACTCATTACATACATAAATATTAAATAAATCTTACACAAATCGACCTAGTCCCACGGTAGGCTCAATAAGGCTTGTGTTGTGGGTACTAGACGACGATATATATAAAAGATAGATACAAATACTTAAATACATAGAAAACATCCATAACTCATGAACAAATATTCGCGATAAACACACAAATACATGCTATGACCAGGATTCGAACCCGGGACTTCCTTCGTAGGCAGGGTCACTACCGACTAGGCTAGGAGGCCGTTAAATTACATACATAAACTTGGTTTCTTAGTATTTATTTAAATTATCTCGATTTTCACACATTATAAACTCCGTTCTCCGGGACCACGTGGTCAATGTCGCCCTTGAAACGTCGGAGGTTCGTTTTCAAAGTTTTACACGATTAAGCCCCTGTTTACTAATTTATAATTGGTTCCTTAATATTTAAATTATTTTCAGTAAATTAATTTAATAACAAACCACCTCCAGAGGTTTTATCGAGGATTACAGTAAGGGTTGTGTCAATGGAGGATACAAGTTTTTAATGAATCGGCAACGCGTATGTTACGCCACTGGAGTTGCAGGCGTCCATAGGCAGGCGAGCCGGATGCTTGTTTGTCACCGACGATGTATATATAAAAGAAGGCCGTATCGGGAACCTAAAAAAAAGCGAAAAAGTTAGTCACCTGGAGATTTCTTTAAGGTACTCAATTATAGTTGTTTTGGCAAGCCGGTGAAAGTCGTGTTCTTAGAATGACCTGCCACAAATAGGTACGCGATTGTTACGTAGAAACTTGAATCAAATGCACAAGCCTTGAGGCCAAAAAAACACATGATTATTAATAAGCATACTACAATGTTTTACTATGCAATGTGGGAGTAAAATATAAACATTATTGGTTGGTTGGATGTTTTTCCTATTGTAGTAGTAGTAGTAGTAGTAAAACACTTTATTGCACAAAAACAGGGGAAAAAAAACAAGATAAATAACACAAATATTTGTACAAAGGCGAACTTATCCCATTTAGGGATCTCTTCCAGTTAACCTCCAGTTATTGTGTGTAGGTAAGTTATACCTACACATTATTAACTCAAAAATGTAATCATTACGTATACCTAAGTAGCCACATTAACAAAATGTAAGCAACGTTACAACTTTAATTTACTCAATAAATATTTTTTATTTTTTTTATTATTTATTACATTTTACATTGTAGCATGATTATTAAATATACTCGGGTCACTCACGATTTTGAGTTCATCGTCAAAAACACACGCGAGTTTAATACATTTAGGTAATATTAAATATAATTAAAAACGAATGTATACTTTTATCTTCAAGAGACAAAATAAAATAAAGTTTTAAAATGGTTTACACGAAAATTTTGACAATTTGGTTCACAGAAACTTTAAGTATGCGAAGCATGATTCATATTAGTTAAATTGCTGGAAAACATGAATTTTATCACCCATTTGCATTTTTACTATCCATAAAGCCGAGTACAGTAAAGGCACGGCATACTAAATGCACTGACGCCGCTGACCTAACACCTATTTTATTCAAATTAAACGTAGGACCATGGTGTTAATAAACGTGATTAATCTTTTCTAAAGTGTTAAATTTCAATGAATAACAATCGCGGTAACAGAAGACAATATTGTACCTATTTTACTTAACGAACCTACTTGGTAGTGGCCCTGCCTCCGAAGCTGGAGGTCCCGGGTTCGAATCCTGGTAAAGGCATTTATTTGTGCGTTTATCACGAATATTTGTTCCTGCGTTATGGATGTTTTCTATGTATTTATCTATAAGTTATGTATATTGTCGTCTAGTACCCATAGTACTATTACTTATTCTGTGGTTAAACGTACGGCTGAAGATTGCCAACCATCTAAATGGTGAGGCTGGTGGCTCAAATCTGTAATTGTTTTATTTGTGATTATTTGTATTATATCAGTGATTGTATTCTGTCCATCTATCCATACACAATTCCAATTTACTTTTTTCGTTTCGTACCAGGTTTTAACAAAACAGCGTTAAGTATTACGTAAAAATCGTACATCGAAAATTGGCCTAGTGTAAATTTCATTACATTAACTCATGTTAAACCAAATTGTAAATACCGCTCGTAGCATCGTGACCGCACGCACCGCAACCGCACCGCAACCGCAGCGCTTCTGGTGTGGCGAGGCCTTTAGCTCGCATTTTTACAATCCATAAAGTGCGTTGGGAGTTCAGAACGTTGAGTATTTGGGTCAACGATGAATAGGTACATGTTTGAAATGTAATACGAGTTATTGTGATAAACTGAAATATACGTCATTTTGTTAAGGGAAAAGACTAAGGCAGGAATCGCACCTGGGTCTTCAGCTTACGCGGCTGATGCCTTATCCTGGGCCTATACCACGAAAATCAAACGATTGCGGATTTGTATCGCCATCTCTGTCACACTTGCATATTGGAGTGACAAAGAGGTTTTCCCGTCAATGTCAATTTTCGATCTGGTTTCAATGAAAGCCGTAGGAATTCTCGAGTATATGCAATTTTGTTGACAGGCAAGATGCTTGTGGCCTGTGGTGTGGTGTTTATAACCAACTAGCTTTTTAACTATAAAACTCTCGTGAAACTCGAACAGATTAAGTAATATTTAGAACGGGTCACTCATGTAATTTAGTAATAGATTAAATTACGTGAGTGACCCGGTTTAAATATTATTTTATATTGACTAGATTTTGCCCGCGGCTTCTCTCGCGTTAGAAATAGACAAAAACTAGCCTATGTCACTCTCCATCACTTCAACTATCTCCACTTAAAAATCACGTCAATTCCTCACTACGTTTTGCCGTGAAAGACGGACAAACAAACAGACACACACACTTTCCCATTTTTAATATTAGTATGGATGGATGGTTTAGTATGAATTTATTGCACAATTGTACAAAAGGCGGATCTAATGCTATGAAGCATTCTCTACCAGTTTTAACCTTCAGGCAAAGCAGAGAATATGTATGCGGTGCAATATCTAGCTGTCATTTAAGTAAATTATCGAAATGGTGGTAAACAAGCATACATGAATACAGTAAAAGTCATTATGAACTACATATGTATTCTGTACTACTTAAATAATGAATCAATATTTAATTAAATAATTTCATTTGTTTCAACAAAAAGTTGACGAATTATCGTAAATTAAATTACAATGTCCGATTGCAAATGCTTCAAGTAAAAGAGATGCAGATACGAAGCTTTAAATTTCCGTCGTATGATAGCACCTCACGTGTTTCACCTGACAGCTGTCAGTTTCCCAAGATGGCGGCTTTCATTAGACGCCATGGGATTACCCCTAATACCGTAATGCCGGTAAGACGGCTCCCCTTTGTACAATTTGGCTTTTGCTACCTAAACAATTCGAATTAGGTGAAGGCTGTAATAAACTTTTAATGAAAGGAAGGTATTCACCCTTGCCTAAAAATTATTTACATACTTGTTTTTCGACCTTTTGGGTTAAAATAGACTTCAAAGAGAAAATTTTTAAACGTAAATATAAGAGCCTGGGTAGAAAAACCATTTTGTACCATTTGGGATCGAAACCGCATGCATGCTGCTTGCAGTCGTTTTCACAGGGTTAATAGATGTGTCATCATCTTAACCCTGTGAAAACGAGTGCTGTGGACTCGAAACGTAGGGTCATGGTGTTAATAAACGCGATTAATCCCTTCTAAAGTGATTAATTTCAATGAATAACAATCGCGGAAACGGAAGACAATATTAATATTGCATTAGTTAAAAACAGTTTTATAGTAACGGGATTGTTTAAATCCTTAAAAACCTCGGCACACTCCTCTCTGCCAATTATTTTAGAATTGCCTTGTGTTTGCGCTTGGGTGTTGCATGTGTGGCTCCTCATCGATGCCAGTGTGGGGCTTATGTAACAAGATTTGGTCTCCACGGTCTATCATGTTCCAAAAGTGTCGGCCGTATATCACGTCACGCAAGCCTGAATGATATACTTCGTCGGGCTCTCGTGACGGCAGGGGCGCCGGCGGTTTTGGAACCATCTGGTTTAGCGCGCCAGGACGGCAAAAGGCCGGATGGCATGACTCTCGTCCCCTGGAAGCTTGGACGGCCTTTAGTCTGGGATGCCACATGCGTGGATACCCTTGCGCCGTCCCATCTTCTAGGGACTTCAAACAGAGCTGGTGCTGCCGCCAACTCGGCTGAACACCTCAAGCGGCGCAAATATGCAGCCATTGATTCTGGCTGCATGTTTGAGCCTTTTGGAGTGGAAACGCTTGGACCGTGGGGACCTGGCGCCCACTTCATTTATAAGGGCTTAGCGAAGCGTCTTGTAGAAGCGACTGGCGATAGGAGGGCTGGCGCGTACCTAGCGCAACGTCTTGGTATTGCCGTCCAGCGCGGCAATGCCGCCAGCCTCCTTGGCACTATGCCACAAGGCACCGAGCTGGAGCCAGCTTTTTATTTATAAATATAAGATAGTTTAAATTTTTATTGTTTTTGGATTTTATGTATTTTTAATGTTTTAATAAATGATTTCCGGTATATAATCGGTGTTATTAACTTGAATCACTCACGCAAGGATCATATGCAAATACGTATGATACAGATAATGAATAACATTTATTAAGAGATTTAAATTCTGTATTTAATTCTGAACCTTATTCATAATAATTTGAAGTTGAATTTACAAAACAGTCGATTTTATTTGAACATACCAATGCCAGCGATGTTCAAAGTTTAAACCGCGGCCCGAAATGTCTGAATAAAGCCCCCCCTAACCCCTCCCCTCCCTCACCCCTCCCTGATCCCTCGCGAGTCTCGTGACCCCGGAACAATTGCGTGTTAATGTGGTTTCTTCGCAAAGTAATATTGTTTTCAGGCAGTAATGATGGGTATAAAACTGACAGCTTTTACCGTAGTTTGGCTGTTATTAAATATACTAAAGCGTCACTCACGTTTTTAGTCGACAGTAGTTGGTTATGTTTTATAATTTCGTCTTAAACGTAAGTGACTTGTCCTAATACAATGATGCTAAGCTAAGCAATGATGCTTAAAAGATGAATAACTTTTACTTTAGTTTTCTATTAAGTAGTTTAAAGGGGATGAGCACTTTTTATACTTAGTCTAAAGTAGCTCGTAATACATAACTAGCCTATTTTAAAGTCGAACTATGCTAAGTGTCCTAGATTTTGACAGCATATACCGTGAAAGTGTTAGGTAAACGTCATAATGTCATCGAAGTTTGACGTTTAAATATCATTTTAAAGTTTGGTAGTTCATTTTCTTGGATGAGATAACGTGGTGACTCTAATTGACTTCAAAAATCAAAAGACGAATTGCAAACCTTTCAATTCGTCTGAATATTTTATTATTATTCACTAGGCACATTGTGGTCAATGTGGGGTCATTACAGATTGGGAACCACTGTTCCATACCATGTTTAATCCGGAAATTTGTTCGGAATCGCCACAGAGTAGTTCCGTCCGTTTAATAATTTATTTACTTTACATTTCCGGGTATTAAGGACGCAATTAGGGGCATTATGGAATATGAAATAAAAGGCATTATAAGTGGTCATTAATAAATAAAAACCCTCACGATCCATACTAATATTATACAATTTATAAATGCGAAAGTAACTATATCTGTCTGTTACCTCTTCACGCTAACACCGCTGAACGGATCAAGATGAAATTTGATATGTGGACAGTTTGACACCTGGGAAAGGACATAGTTTTTATTCTAATACTACTCGGACGAAGTCGCGGGCAATATCTTGTAAGATATAAAATGTTACAAAAATTTTTTGAGATCAACTCAACCTTAGCACTCTGGACACGGGCCCCTGAATAGACTGCCACATTGTCCGTATAGAAGCAACCCGCATCCAGCGAGTCCCCGCAACCCTAACCAGGCCGAGCCACCTTGCAGAGAATCTTTTTGGCCATCGGTTCTTCGAGCTATGTGACCTGCCCATTAGCGCTATAGCTTGCTACTACTTAGAGTTTGGCCAGTGACTAAAATATCACCGTGTATATGGAAGTGGCCTACGTTTGACGTGGATTATTGTTACGGGAACGCGAAGCGGCGCGAACCTAAGACACTCGTAGTTATCACCGGTTTATTCCTTGATATTTATGACATTTCAACGCGAAGACTGTGGTAATGTTTGATATACATGGAAGAGTCCTACGTCGGACGTGGGCTATTGTTACGGGAACGAAGCGGCGCGAACCTAAGACACTCGGAGTTATCACCGGTTTATTCCTTGATATTTATGACATTTCAACGCGAAGACTGTGGTAATGTTTGATATACATGGAAGAGTCCTACGTCGGACGTGGGCTATTGTTACGGGAACGAAGCGGCGCGAACCTAAGACACTCGGAGTTATCACCGGTTTATTCCTTGATATTTATGACATTTCAACGCGAAGACTGTGGTAATGTTTGATATACATGGAAGAGTCCTACGTCGGACGTGGGCTATTGTTACGGGAACGAAGTGGCGCGAACCTAAGACACTCGGAGTTATCACCGGCATATTCCTTGACATTTATGACATTTCAACGCGAAGACTGTGGTAATGTTTGATATACATGGAAGAGTCCTACGTCGGACGTGGGCTATTGTTACGGGAACGAAGCGGCGCGAACCTAAGACACTCGGAGTTATCACCGGTTTATTCCTTGATATTTATGACATTTCAACGCGAAGACTGTGGTAATGTTTGATATACATGGAAGAGTCCTACGTCGGACGTGGGCTATTGTTACGGGAACGAAGCGGCGCGAACCTAAGACACTCGGAGTTATCACCGGTTTATTCCTTGATATTTATGACATTTCAACGCGAAGACTGTGGTAATGTTTGATATACATGGAAGAGTCCTACGTCGGACGTGGGCTATTGTTACGGGAACGAAGTGGCGCGAACCTAAGACACTCGGAGTTATCACCGGTTTATTCCTTGATATTTATGACATTTCAACGCGAAGACTGTGGTAATGTTTGATATACATGGAAGAGTCCTACGTCGGACGTGGGCTATTGTTACGGGAACGAAGCGGCGCGAACCTAAGACACTCGGAGTTATCACCGGCATATTCCTTCACATTTATGACATTTCAACGCGAAGTCTCGTCGTACGGCATCGCATAGAAATATCATCGCACCGCACGTCACGTTCTTTTCCCCACTCAGCACGCGGTCTTAGACTGTGTGTAGTTTTTCTAATTAGACAGTTTAATGTTTTTTTTTTTTTATTTATTTTTTTTTATGCTATAGGGGGCAAACGAGCAAACGAATCACCTGATGGTAAGCGATTAACGTCGTCCATGGACACCCGCAACACCAGAGGTGTCGCAAGTGCGTTGCCGGCCTTTAAGGTGGGAGTACGCTCTTTTCTTGAAGGTTTGAAGGTCGTATGTATTTACATTTGCCCCACATTTTAATTAAGCAGTCAGTTATTTAAATTGTAGGGCAGGTCAAGAAACTCGCTTCCCACGGTCTATAATTGTCTATGCCTTCGTGACGTAATTATGGATTTAATGAGCTCCGCGGTTTGCAAGCTTGTTTGATAATTTTTTAATGTTTCGCTGTTGAGTCTTGAGTCAACTCTAAGGCTTCCCTTTTTTATTTCGAAGGAAATAAATACCCGGGTAAATGTCAGTTCTTATTTTGAATACTTTATAAATACATAAATAGTTTGGGGACAATCTTATAAACATCGTTCTAGCCCAAAACGAAGCAAAGCTTGTAGGTACTATGGGTATTAGGCGACGATATACCTACATAACATACTGATATAGATAAATACATATTTGTAATGATTTTATGTAAAAGTTATCATATTGTTGCTAAGTATCACACAAGGCATTAATACCATCATTTTAAAATGGTACTTATCAACAACTTACAAAATGGTACCTTTGATTATAAAAAAACCTTCCGATAGGTACTGTCTGGTTATCCTTACTATATTTTTTTTTGTACCGAAACAAAAGACAGTCGGAAGTCTCAAACCCAAGTGTCTAGACTGTATTTTACTGTTATTTAAAAAGTATAGCAATGGCAGCCACGTAGTTTTGCTTGTTTTAGTAAAAATGTACCTCTTTGTCGGTTGGTTATAAGATTCAATTCTAAGCAATGTTCATGGCATTATCGCTTTATCGGTAAACAAAGTGGTATATTTTATTTAAAACAAGCGCATTTTACAGTAATTTGAAGAGCAATGGCGGCCGGAAGTGGCCGCCAGAATGCGTGTCGCCGGAACCGTTGGTGCAATTATTGTGGTCATTCCTATTTCAAAGGTATTTGGATATTCGTATTTGGCCGTGAATTTAAATATTTACAAATACAAATACAAATAACTTTATTTCGCTTTGAAATGTGGTACAAAGGGTGTTATAAAAATATATCAAAGTCACACACATTCCACCAGAAGCTGATTTCTTTTAAATATTAGGGCTATAGACTGACAATGGTCACAATGGACTCAGGTGCGGTTAAAGTGACTTTCCGCTGGATAGCCGAACATTTCTAGCAAGATCGCCGTTGACACTTCGCTGATTCATCATCATCAGTCAAGCCGCGACACATGAAACCCTTTCGACGCATAAAACCACAAACGCGAAATACCAATCCCAGGTTTTTTGGTATTTTGCGAACTTCTAAAAAAGCTGGGCTGGGATCGAACCAGCTACCTGCTTTCGCGGCAGCTTTTCTGCCTACTTTTTCTGTAGTATATGACATCTCTTTCAATTTATAATATATGTATGTATGTTCACATGTTCTGGATAGCGTGCGTCATATCATATTGGGCGTAGTGGCGCCCCCTTCGCGTGTACCATGACAGACACGCCAGATAATTATAAACGAATGCCCCGACGATGGTTGATGATATCTACAGAAACATTAATATAAATTGTAATTTTAATTAAAATATTGACATGTAATTGCTTATTACCAATAAATAATATGAATATGAATATGAATATGAAATTCACTGGGAATGTGTTATAAAAATATTCGGTACATACACAAAATATTATACAAATGAAACACTAAAACGGATTCATACAACACGGAATAAAATTTAACGCGAGTCACTCACGTATTTCTGTCGATGAACTCGACAAAATTACGTGAGTGACCCGTATTCCTCACTACTGAGGGTCCTGACCACCATGTCATTAGTTTGTGAGCCTCTATCAAATTCTCTTTGTTTATTGTTACCAATGGCAAGTGCTACTGCCTCTGCTCTGTACGAACATCCGCCTATGTAATCTACTGCGTTAGCTTTTGTCTTTATTATACTAAACTAGCGGCTTCGCACGGGTTATTATTATTTATTATACATATAAACCTTCCTCTTGAATCACAATATCTATTAAAAAAACCGCATCAAAATCCGTTGCGTAGTTTTAAAGATTTAAGCATACATAGGGATATAGGGACAGAGAAAGCGACTTTGTTTTATACTATGTAGTGAAGTAGCATTTTAAAATGTTGTAACGCTGCAAAGCTTTGTATCTGCCAATGCAGAAACCGAAACAAAGCTTTGTCAGCTCAATCGGAAACTAGCAGCTACAAGATGGCGCCTTTCATTAAAAGTTGGCAACTTCCGCCGGATGCCCGAAGTCCAACCAAAATGAAACTGATGAAAACTTACATTTATTATTACTTTATTATTTTTTGTTTACTTTTAGCCTAGTTTCGTGTTAATCAGCCACTTAAGGTACAGTACGGGTATAAGATAGGTAGGTACACACGCGTTTAAAAGTGTATTCAGTCATAAACTGTCCATGCAATTTAGAACCCGAATACCTATTCACGGGTTGTTTTTCATACGAACAGTTTTTGCAAGAATTAAGTAGGGAAATAGTATTTTGGAAGTCCAATGTTTTATTCTACCAAAGAAGTCACATTTCTCGAATCAAAACCTTTTATGTACCTTTCTGAAAATCTGTCAATTTCCATAGAAAGCCTCACGTGACATCCGAGGGCTCCGAGCTATGACGTGATTCTTTCTATAGAAATTGACAGATTTTCCCGTCCCGTCCCGTGTTAGTGTGAGGCATCCTTTAATGGTTGAACTATCATAACTAGGGTCTGTCTATACCACAAGAATAGAACGATTGCGGATATGTATCTCCATCTCTGTCACACTTGCATATTGGAGTGACAAAGAGGTTTTCCCGTCAATGCCAATTTTCGATGTTCGTAGGCAAATGAAAATAAATGTCTCAATTCAACACAACCGTTTTGAAGTTTATTACCATTACATAAGGTCGTTTTTTAGTCAACAAGCTATTCCTATTTCGACACAGGTAACTTGGTTATCATAGACTTCACTGCATAAGGCATTCTTTACTCAAGAATTACTTTGACAAGTATCTAGTGATCCATATAGTTCTTATGTCTACGTGATAAGGTCGAGACTTACTCAATAAATTCTTGTTAGCGTTGATGATGATTGAGAGACCGCGTGAGACGCTAGGGATGCTCTATCGATGTATCGATGACATAAACAGATAAGGTAAACTATATTGTTATGATTTTTTTATCGTTCATCGCTGTTAAATCATCCGTAGTACACAACACAATAGATACAAAAAAATCTATTTAGTCCGTCACTTGCGTTACTTATTGTATTGAGACATAATAAAGGACCTATTTTAGATTTATTTTAAGGTAGGTAGAAGTAGGTAGTTAGGTAAGTTACACTTACTGTATGTATACATATATTTAGAAAAAAAATTTTTTGGGACATACGTTCTCTGCCTAGACAATTTTAAAGCACGAATCAAATCATTCATTAAATGTAATAAATATTTTGATTCATGTTTTTGTGCTTTTTTTAAGTTGTCACACTACTATATATAAATTATAAATTGAAAGAGATGTCATATACTAAAGAAAAAGTGACCAAGGTCCCCGGTGAGCAGGGCTGGGTTGGGTGGTTCTCTGCCTAGTTTGGGGTTGGAAGTACTCTTCCATTTCAAATAGACGTTTTTGTACTTACCTGCTGATGAACAGTGTATAGTGGGTAGTTTCAATTTTTATTTCTGTTTTTATTAAGGTAGCTTTGTCAGTTTCTTAAGAGTGCTATCACAAAATCCGCCCGCTCGCATTTCAATATTATTACCGCCAGTTGCGCTCCGAACGCGCATCTGTGTGCGGACACACACTACAATCAGGTATACAAACTTATTATCGCCATGCTCTTCGAACGGCATAGCAGGTGCGGTTAGTGCGAACGGGAGCGAGCATTCATTGATTGTAAGCACCGTCGCGAGGCTAATGGCGTCGCGACGCTTGACGCGCGGACCAAACATTATTGATACTTGCGCCAGAACATCAACTATTACTTGGCGTACGTGGTGTTAGAAAATGTACGAGTAATTTGTATATTTGTTTTGTGTTTATCATAAGATTAAAAATAGTTTTATTCAAACGTCAAATGTCTCTAAATAGTATCCGAAGTTATTTTGGAATAGGATTTTGTTTTCTGCCTCCGGATCCAATTCATTGTTTTCATATTCATACATATATTGGTACATTTCTAAGCATACCTAACTACTAAAAAGTTTTTTTTTTCAAAATTTAAACTCAATCTGAACTCTATTTTGGGGTGGTGATATTATATTGAAGGTTACAAAGCCGATAAGATGAAAAAAGGGACGTGTAATTAAATAATTTTATTTAAACGTTTTGTAATTTTAACTGAAATCCGGAGGCATATTTTGGGCGTTTTTATTATTTGTTGTAAAAAAATCATTTTTTGAAAATATGAAAAGTTTTAATTGTTTTCTATTCAGAATCGCGAGCTCTTTCAATCGCAGTAGGAGAAAAAAAGTGTTCCAAGATTTGTTTTCCATTTCGCCACCATCATTTCATAGATTCAGTATGGCGGTAGCACATTAAAAAGTTTGAAAAATGTATGGAAAATTTAGGACACTTTTTTTCTCCTACTAGGATTGAAAGAGCTGCGATTCTGAGTAGAATAAATATAAAAATTTCTAATTTAGCAAAAAGTGATTTTTGTACAACAAAAAATAAAAATTCCGTTTTTTGAGTTCCTTTTTTTTGTCAAATATCTACTTGTGGCACATCATCTGATAGGTCCTTAGAAATAAGTTAAAGGTCTCTTGTACAAAAAATTGGTTGATCCAGTATCGGGAGGTCCAAAAAACCGGCCAAGATCGAGTCGGACTTGCCCACCGAGGGCTCCGCACAAAAGTGGCATGGAACTCTCAGTGTACGGCAGTTTCAGATTTGGATTGCGTTGATGTAGAAGTTTGGTTTTTTTGCAGCTTCAAGGGACCGCAGACCTGTGTATATTATGGTATTAATTTTAACTTGCAACCTTTACTCGTTCCCGAGATAAAGGGTCTGGACAGACAGACGGGCGGACGGACGGACGGACGGACGGATAACAAAGTGATCCTATAAGGGTTCCGTTTTTTCCTTTTGAAGTACGGAACCCTAAAAATGTGAATGCTTTAGGAAGTTAAGATATAAGACAACCTTACCACGAAACTTATTTTGAACGAATTTGTTCAAAATAAGTTTCGTGGTAAGGTTGTCTAGCCGTTTTTGCCAAAAACTATTAATTGCTAACATACAGTTAAGTCCCTTGATATTTTGAAGACACTTATGCCTTTTTGCTTGCACAATATTTATGTCGTATAACGCTACAAAACCCTCAATTATGCTTGGTCCGACACGCTTTTGGCCGGTTTTTGCTCATATAGCAATATGATTATCCCTGACTAGGGCGGTGGCACCAGTAATGGACAAGGAATCAGTAACGTACAGTCACTTTTATTATGAGGAAATAAGTTTCATGCATTTATTTTGTGTCAACCAATTGACAATCATATGACATTTGAATTAAGAATATAGTGTCCATCACTCCTGTCTGTCAGCTTAAAGTGTTCATAATCGGTATCGTCACCCTCACCTAAAATTTCTCCATACTGTCCGTCTTAATAAACACTCTGTATTACTGAAAGTATCTAGAAGGGTTGGTTGCGGTACAATCACATTCGATAAAATCATTTCCAATTTTTATTTCAAACAGGTCTATAATATAGTCAAAAATGTAAAATGCTTATCTCAGTAGTTGGTCGCGGTTTATTCACTTTTCCAAACGCTTCCAGCACGTACTCGTGCAACAAAACAAGCAAATTGTACAGTCCACAGAGAACAACACAGGTCCTACCTCTACGAGCGCGCGCGCGGTACTGAGGACTAGGCTAGCGCGGATTGGATTTTATACACCATTTGAATATTTAAAAAAAAATACGGAATTTAAACAAAAAGTGATTTTTTCGATTTCAGCATGTTCTTAAAAGAATAAACTTTAATGTTGTATACAAATCATCCCAATATTTTGTCAAAATTACTGCGAAAATCCCTGCGTTTGCAGTGTATTTTTATCGAAAAATGTGCATATTCAAAGTCGAACTAGATAGGTATCTGTGTAAATTATTGGAAATATGAGGCCTATAAGTTAAATAAAACCATGTTGCAATATTATATCAACCTAGAAAAACATGTGTTTTCATGTATCATGTTAACAATAATCGAAGTCAAACTTCTGTCTCCGTGCGCTTTTCAGAAAACAACTGCCAATAATTGTATAGTAAAAGTTAAAACATTGAGTTTTACTAAAATTAGAAGCTTACAAGTTAAACACTAGGAAATAAGCTATCAAACATAGTTAACAACTTTAACAAACAGCTCACAGTTTCTTTGTATTTCAACGTCAAAAAACAGCTTTTGTTGCTTTTCCGTACAAACCGTATTGATGGCCTCTTAAATAGTTCAAATAAAATCGGCTCATTGTAATATACAAAGTTTTCCGTGGAACCTATAAAATACCGGCCCGGAGTCGGACTCGCGCACGCAGGGTTCGGTAGTATATTAAAAACCGTCTCTAAAAACGGCAAAAAAATCACGTTTGTTGTATGGGAGTGCCCTTAAATATTTATTTTCTTCTGTATTTTTAGTATTTGTTATAGCGGCAACAGAAATACCTCATCTGTGATAATTTCAACTGTTCTATAGCGTATCAGTCTGGTGACATACAGACAGACAGAGGGACAGACAGACGGATAGCGGAGTGTTAATAATTTTTACCCTTTATATCTAAAAATGTATCCAACCTATTTAACAAATGTTTAAAGATAAGAATGACTTATTTTATCGATACCCTGACATTAGGGCATCCCTAGTGCCTCTAACCGATTGTACGCTTTCTCCGGCGTGAGATACCCCGCTGCGGTCAGAATAGTAGTACAATAGTACCTTTGAAGTTACTATTCACTTGAGGTAAGTATAGGTACAGTCAACCAATTGGAACCCTAGGCCACTCTAGAACCATGTCAAAATGAGAAGCAGTAAGAGATTTCTTACAATCAGATTTATAGCGTCACTATGGCTTAGTTATAGAGTAGAATCGTTAGCCGGTAGGCTTGAATTCACGACCATCCCTTTTTTTACTAAATTAAGGGTTAGCGCGTTTTGATAATCCGGCTGGATTAATACTAAATGTTGATTAATCATTAAGAAAGATAATCACATCAAAAACAATACATGTAAATAGATACAAATCTCTCTCCGCAGATCTTACACTGCAATAAAGTTTTGAGATGTAATGCTAAAACAAGTCGGTTAGTTTAGTCTGTACCGAGGAACATCAGCCATTTTATTTGCAGTCTGTGTTTACGATTTGAAAATAGGCAAGTCAGTGGAAGGCGGCACTGTAGTTCACTGTACCCCCAGATTTATTGAATAATCACTCTGTATGTACCCTCAGATTTATTGAATCTCGTCAAAATCCGTAAGCGATGTAGCCTACAGGTACCAGGACAACATAGAAAGCATGATACTTTTTTGTACTACTAGACAAAGTTTCCAAACTGCCACCTGCTTAGTTTGCGGCTTATTAGCGTTCAAAATTGAGAAAGTTCGAGACCAGGGGACCGTTCGCGTGATCCATACAGATGATCAGGAGCCGCTTTCAGGATTTCAGAACCTGATCTTAATTAGATATTGATTTGACGTTACATATACATCATCACCGTCAATCCAAATTCCCAACAATGTAAACAAACCGCCATATTGATAATAACCTAACTCTTATGTTTTTGTTAAAATCTCCAAAATTAAGTTATTTGTCTTACGTTTTGTATATTACGATAATACGACCGTTTCAGTAGTCAACGTCTTCAGTGGTGTTTGATGAGATAGTTTGAAAATATAAGGAGAAACGGTGACAAGACATGTGATACTTTTTGTTTACATCGTTTGTAAGTTATCTTGACGATTTTATAATTTACTGTGATGAATATTAATCTTATCTTTTCTTTTATTTCAGGTAAAAACGTGCTTCAGCACACACGAATAATACGATGCAAGTCATACGGGTAACATTTAATAGGATATTAAACTGTATGTAAGTAGTGCATACTGATATTGCCTCGTATTTGCACCGGGTTCGAAGCCTGGTCAGGGCATTTATTTGTGTGTCTATCACGAATATTTGTATCTGAGTTATGGATGTTCTCTATGTATTTTATTTAAGTGTTTATATGTATCTGTGTATTATATATACCGTCGTCTAGTACCCACAACACAAGCCTTATTGAGCTTACTGTGGGACAAGGTCGATTTGTGTAAGATTGTCCCATTTTTTTTTACGGCCCGAACGTGTCCTGCTATTTCATTCAGTGTCCAAGTCAGTGTCAGTCTGTACAAGTTTTAATAGGACGACGCATGTGACAGCCCTGGAGTTGCACGTCCATAGGCTACGGTGATCGCTTTCCATCGGTGGTCGTATGCCAGTTCGCCAACGTAGTGAAAAAAAAAATCGCGATTCCGTGAACTTACTCCATACCATACACTCATTTCTAGGCTTTAAATACAACAGGTAAAGTACTAAATTCGGATGTACATACATTTGTACTGTAATTTCTTCGTGTCATGATGTTAGCGTGAGCATAATAGTTTGAATAATATAAATTAGATGGATAAAGGATGACTAACGTTATAACGGGAAAATGTCACGTGACATCCGAGGGCTCCGAGCTCAATTCTGTCTATAGAGATTGACGGATCGTCCCGTCCCGTCCCGTCCCGTCCTAGTGTAAGTCATCATTACACGGAACTTTGTAATGGTTCATTCATAGGTTCCGTTAAATGAGGCGAGCAGGGATCAAGTTTTTTTATTATTTAAATAAAGAAACAATACAATAGAGTTCGGCATTTCCTCGTTGTATCGCAATGTTGCATGATATTACGTTGTGCGAGGAAGCCACCAGCTCTTAAAACCCCTAAAAACAATAAAAACATAGGAATCTTTACGAGGGTCTCAAGACACGAGAGTTGAACAAACTTTGCCGATGTTTACTGACACTTCGTTTATGCCGATTAGTGTAATACAACATTTTTCACCTCACTATCGCCCGATATTTATTACTCAAAACTTTCGTTTAAAAGCCAACGCTTCAAGTAAAGCTGGAGCAACCACTCAAAACTCAAGGTCAAATTACTTTCCCCACTAGTTTAAGGGATAAAAGAGCGCTTTCCGAGGTAGGTGAAAAAACTTTTTCTTCCTTAATCACGACCAAAGCTGTTTAACTTTAAGTTCAGCGTCGGTAGGTACTTGAAGTCTAAATACTAAAGCTTTTATCTCAGAGGCTTAGAAAGCTCAGCTAAGCCGAAAGTGGCTCGGCAGCTTTCACAAAGTGAACGGCTGCTAAAAGTGTGATAATGCACTGCGATGTCATGTCGAAAACTGAGTGCGAATTCAGTGTTGTGCGATATGACTTGCTGATAGAGTATATAGACTAGATTAGAGCTGTATAAATAATACATTACATATTGTGGGACAATCTTACACAAATCGACCTAGTCCCACGGTAAGCACAATAAGGCTTGTGTTGTGGGTACTAGACGACGATATACATATAAAATACTTAAATATATACAAAACATCTATAACTAAGAAACAAATATTTGTGATAAACTCACAAATAAATGCCCTGACCAGGATTCGAGCCCGGGACCTCCAGCTTCGTAGGCAACTACCAACTAGCCTAGGAGGCTGTTAAATCGTCTTGTTTTACAAAGATTGTTCGAACGTATGTAATCAATTATCGAAGTCGATGATATTAAGTGTTGATTTTACGTAGGTTCTCCTTACATTTCAGTTCCGATGACACATTCTCAGTATTTTTTTTAATAATCTTTATTTAAATACCACGCTGGCAGCGTTTCCTCGCTGTATTGCAATACTAATGCGTTGGGCGAGGAAGCTGCCAGCTCTACGGTAGCGTCCACAAGCCTCTTTGAGATATCCTTCAAGACGGCATGAGCGCTCGAACCCCATAGGCCGAGGGTCTCGACGCCGAACGGGACAAAGTTGTATTCGCCGCCGAGACCCCTATATTTGCACTTTTTCAATTTTTCCGCCGCCTCTGCAGCCTTGGCTGTAGTCTAATTAGTTTACATAAAAATACTAATTACCATGACATCCTATATAATTACAAGACAAACAGGTTTGTTGCCCTTTATGCCCAAATGACACATCACACGCGAATTCGACGCACGCACTGTCACATGCCACTTACAATTAGTGAATTGGGTGTACCCATTAACCTACTTTCTGTGCGGTATTGGTTTTTGGGCGTGATGGTTATTAGCGTGAAAGAGGGTGTAGTATTGTCCTCAATTTCTATTTAAGAATCCGGTGGTTCAAATACGCGCGAGATACGACTTTTGCACAATAACATTTACACGTTATCTTAATACCAATAGGTATACCAAAGGATCACAACTATACAAGGGGCTACTCAGCCACCCAATATCTCGATATCCACTACTTAGTACTTACATTTTCCTTTGTACTCTCAGTCTCTCATCGTTGTAAGTATTGTCATAGCGCGGAGCGACATGACCTCTCTCTACGAGCTCCCGTGAGCATATGAAACCAAGAACATAATGTCGCATATTTTATAGCGATATTCAGAGCGATTTGAAGTGCTGTTTAAGAAAAAAACACCAGAGATAGGTACCTACTTATAGAGTATGACCTAAACTTTATAACTGCATATTCATTTATGTATTTAAAAAAAGTTACTGTTTAGCCAAAAAACTTCGCTAATGTTCGTGTATTTCTGCCAAAACTTGTCAAATTTAACATCTTTTTACTCAATAATTTTGTATGAAAATATTCAAAAGTGTTTCATTTATTCCGTAGAAGACTATACATACCTATACTAAACAAGAAATAAAATGTTTTATTTAGATTCAATAGCAATTAGGCCGGAAACCAAATAGATGTTTGAAGCTCGCTCATCAAAAAATGGTAAAACAACTACAAGCAACACGTAAATGGTATATTTTTCAAAAAATGACAAAAAATTTGAAATTGGTTTTCTCTTCTCTTCCTCTTCTCTTTTACCTAACTACAACCAAATTTCATTCAAATCTGACGCGAAAAAAAGCGACAAAAAAATAAAAATACGCACGTTTATCCATACTAGGTAATATTATAAATGGGAAAGTGTGTGTATCTGTTTGTTTGTCCGTCTTTCACGGCAAAACGGAGCGATGAATTGACGTCATTTTTAAGTAGAGATAGTTGAAGTGATGGAGAGTGACATAGCTTACTTTTTGTCTCTTTCTCAGGCGAGTGAAGCCGCGGGCACAAGCCAGTTTATTGTATTATAGATACTACGGTAAAACAATACAATTCCTCGAGGCTTAAATCTATAATGGGCACGCATTACGCTAAGTGGTTCCTCGGAAGGGACATGTAACGATGTAACTAGATACACCTACGTACTTTTATCGATTTCAGTGCAATTAGTCAAAAGCTTTTGATGTTGCCTTCAAGTAAGGTCGGTAAATAAATATCCACGTAAATATTTAAACATAATTATTAAGCGGGTCTAACGCGAATTAACTTGTTTACCTTATTTACCGACGTTAATAATTATGTTTAAATATGTGTTCAAATCGCGAAAGTTTTAAATGTTATATCCACGTAAAGTTTTTGAAAATTATAAATAAATTTATTCGGTACTAAAAGGTACATACAAAAACTTAATAAATTATAAATTGAAAGAGATTTCATATACTACAGATTTAGTGACCAAGGCCCAGGGCGGGATCGAACCATTGCAGCGACCTCCTGCTTTCACGGCTTCTCAAATGTTGGCGTAGCTGGAAAAAATGATCGTAATTACTTTTTTCATATCATTATACACCCGTTAAGCTAGGAATTTACGCTTACGTTTAAAAAGTAAGAAAGTGAACAAAAGAGAAGCATCAGCCATATTTTACGGGTGCGACAGAGACACACGACAAAGGAAAAACGTGATCATTTTTGAACTCCTAAGTAGAGCTTCGTCAGACTGGCGCGTGGTGTAAGCCTTAAATTCCCGCTCGGTTGCGAGAGTATAAGGTTATCTGTCTTGAAAATATGAAAAGTTACTAATTTTGTATTAAGCAGAAACTTTTGCGAACGAAATATACAATTTAGGTACATGGGGCCTGACTGAACTTTCAGTCGCCTGGAAACAGACATCGGGAATATAGCCAAAGGAAACCCCACAAAACTATACAATACTAGAAGTTTTACACCATTCCCATACAAATTTCAACACCCTTCATAACCCTTTAGCAGTTGAATTTAAAAAACCGCTTCTTATTACTTGTACATAAAATAATTGCAACCTGATATGCATTACCTTCAGTAGTTTCGGCTCTGCGTTGATTAGTCAGTCAGTGAAGATGAATGAATGAGTGAGTGAGTGAATCGTTCGTGACACATGCATTTATATACCGGGTGTTTCGTGTAATAGATGAAATAAATTTAATCGTAGGCAGTACTCCCCAAACTGCGTTTGTTCAGCGACTTTTAAAAATAACGTTTTATTTGATTTTTATTACACTTCGAAGTTTGTTACGACGCAATGTACTGCGAATTTTATTCATTTTGAACTATGACAAGAGACGTCAATTAGGCTGGCTGATGTTAACGTACATTGAAAATACTACTTAGTTTGTATGAAAAAGTGAAAACCTACACCATAATTTTTAACAGTCGTCGAACGAAAGTTGTTAGGTTTGAGGCACTACCTACTATTAAATTTATTACTCATGTTACAGGAAACACCAGGTATATAGATGTATCTATAGGTATATTATAAATATAAAAGGCTTTTACGGTACGCGGCACCCAAAGTGGTAGTATTTGTCGTATTTGAAGGTGCGGTGGGCGTTGGCATCGTAAACGATTCCTACCTTTTTAATATTGTAAGTGATGGTTCGCTGCGGCATGATGTATCATGTCTACCGAGTTTTCGCTGTTATATTATTGTTTGCTATAAAATATTAACGTGGAAGTTAAATGGATTATGTGGGCGAGCGAAAGCAATGACAATCTTTGATACGTGAGATTTTTTTTTATTCTGCGACGGTGAGAAACAAGCATACGGCCCGCCTGATGGTAAGCGGTCACCGTAGCATATGGACGCCTGCAACTCCAGGGGTGTTGCATGCGCCTTGCCGACCATTTAAAAAAGGAGGATTTGCTGTGTTGACAGTAAAGGGGTAAGTAGCTAAACCTCTACTGTGAAGGATTTAGAGACGTAGCGTAGTAGACGGTTATTTGGCATTATTTCTACCGAAACGGATTCTTCACCGTGTTCAGTTAGAAGAAAAATTATTTATTTTCAAAATATATCGGTCCTTGAGGCTAGTACCTAGGATGCTGGCGGCATTTTCTCGTTGTATCTCATGATATTGTTAGAAGGCAGAGCGGTCGTTCAATTTGATAATACCTCGGCCGGTACAAAATATCCGATAGCAACTGTCCTTTTATTACGAAAAGTATTTTGATAAAGTTCATTGAAACAGCAGTGGTTTCGAAACTTTAACCAGGACAGGATAAAAGCGGGTTCTGTTCAGTACTTTTCAGCGCTAATGCATTTAATTCGTTCAGCAACTTACCTCCAGGGTTGCCACTAACGAAAAACTTTAAAAAAAGTTTAAATGGTTTAAATGCATACTTAAGTAGTTTGGAATGGAAAAAGCACTTTAAAAAGTATATTTTTCAATGCAACAGGGCTAAGATTCCAAGCGGATAGCGTGATAAGACAACAGTTTGTAAGCATATGACGATTTCTGGGCTCTTACCATGACGTCTTACCGCGATTCAGTTTAGGTTCAGTTTAGACTCAGTTGTATGGAAGCGACTCAGTTTAGGTCGTCAATTGAATCGCATTAAGACGTCATGGTAAGGTCTGATAATTTTAAACAGTCATTCATATTTGACAGCCATCAAGGTCGCGCTATACGTACAATTAGTCTGCTTATAAACTTATAGTATTATTAGGTGACATTCGTAGATAACCATCTTTTGCCTGCTGCTCGAAAAAGGTGCTCTTTATTTTAAAATTGTATTATACGTGTAAAATGCATTTTATTCACAAGCGAAACAAAGTAATATATACCTACTTAGCACATTTTGAGTTATTATCTCACGTTAACTGGTATATGACTTTGAATTCTGAACAATTCGGCGTTTGTATGCATGTTTGTATGTATGTTGTTGTATGTTTGTTCAACGTACACGTTTTTTAAGTTCGAATAAGAGTAAATTTTATTACACTATACAATTCATTAAATAAATATAAGGCATGCCACAAATTTAGTACGTAAATTTAGATGTAAGGCATGTATTTTGTGAGAAATAAGGGCTTAATTATTATTATTAATTAAGAGCCAAATCGGCCAAGCAACCCATTGACCGGTGCAATAATGGTTGTCATAGGACTATAATTAGGGACATCTGCACCCCTCTTAACGACATCCAAGTAAGCGCTCTAGGCGAAACTTTTATAACAATTAACTCAGCAGTGGCAACCCTGTACAACCGGACACCTGTTTTCCATTACGGGCCTAAGTTCACCGTCCGGGAATGCGCTCATTGTTGTATATGGCCCTGGGGGACGGGATGTCATATTATTTCCTACTTTACTTTGTTTTGCTTGACGAGAAAACTTTTGTATCATAATATACGGGAATAGTTGAGATAGAGTGGTTTTCTATGCATCCAAATATAACCACTCCCCGCGCCGTTGCCTCAGTCTATATCAGAGCGCGCTGGTGCTCGCAGTGTGCGTAGAGCAGCCGCCGCGGCTAGACGCGTTACTCATGATTCTCATGAATAAGGGACACGGACTGTTCCAAAACATGTCGAGCTATTTTCGACTTTATTAACGTGAGTAACCCGATATAAGTATTTTAAATGCATCTAAATATATAAAAGTATTAACGTGAGATACACACATAGACACCGCACGGCTTATGGATAGAAAAGTAGAAGGTGTTGGGCTGACTACCGAATTCAAATTTGTTTGAAACAATATATTTTTAATTTATTATCAATTCAGAGTGCCCAATAAAAGAGGGGGCAAAAATTTTGGTCCAATGGAGGCCCAAGAACGAGCTCGGTGGCAAGTCAGAGTAGAGACCTATGTCCAGCAGTGGACTATCTTAGGTTAATGATGAACGTAATTTGAGAAATATGGGTTATTATTTTTCCTTTATAATCGTTGTGATTCCGCTTGAAGAGTGGCCCCGCCCTTAATTTTAGCCTTAAGTTGTGTAACTACGGCTGGTTAGAGTCTCGTTAAAAGCTTCACCTGCAGAACTTCTGCTTTGTCTTTGGTGGGGCTCCTTTGCAGGCGAAAATTACTGTCCTAGTTCATTTAAGCTTTCCCCAAGACTTGGGTGCGGCCTCTGTACCAGCAAGCCTAGAGCCTATATAACTGGACATAAATGATCGGGCACATCTGCTCGATCTGCCGATAAATTTATCTGGTGGATGCCTGGCGGACATAACCAGATTTGACGGATTGCCCGAACATATATCATATAGCTTGAAATCTAGCAAATTGTAATGACGTAAAGCTCAACCAAGGTTTTTTTTAAATAAAGCTAAAAGGTGACCGAAAAGCTGGTGGCGTCCTCACCCAACGTATCAGCATTGCGATACAACGAGGAAATGCCGCCAGCATAATAGGTACAATGCCTCAATGACCTATTATAGATTTAAGGTAGTGAAAGAAAAAGTCAATGTGCAGTGATAATTAATATAACATTTTATTTCAATCTATATGAATTCATACATGTTATTACAATCAAACATAAAATGCGTATCCCACAATCTTTTTTTTAACTTTTTTTTAAACATCCAAATTGGCGCCAAAGCGCGCACACTAAACGTCAAAAAGTTTTTACATTTCTAATTGTCAATACATTTACTTAACATCAACATATTATTAAATTTGCGTTTATAATATTAAACTCTATTTTAGTAACATTAACGTTGCTTTTATATAAAATTAAATAAGTTTCTACAGATTTGTGATAACACACGTAAATTACTAAGTCAAAGTATAGCAACATTGATGATTGAAGAACGTCTACTGGTACAAATTCCATCAATTTCCAACAAGTTATGTCCAAAACTCTTACAGTTCGTCCATCCTGATGAAATTATCACGTCCGCGTGATAGAAATAGTACAATAGAAGGACCTAGTATACGAATTTATATGTAAGAATATAACAATCTGTGTGAAGATTACATTAACTTACTATTTTTAGAATATAATATACATATGATTATGCACGTACTCGTCTCTGACGGTAGTGACTAATGGAATATAGTTATGCACGTACTCATCACTGATGGTAGTGACAAATGGGATGTAGTTATGCACGTACTCGTCTCTGACGGCAGTGACATAGTTATGCACGTACTCATCACTGATGGTAGTGACAAATGGGATGTAGTTATGCACGTACTCGTCTCTAACGGTAGTGACTTATAGAATATTATTGTGCACATACTCGTCTCTGACGGTAGTGACTAATGGAATATAGTAAAGCACGTACTCGTCACTGACGGTAGTGACTAATAGCATCTAGTTATGCACGTACTCGTCACTGACGGTAGTGACTAATAGCATCTAGTTATGCACGTACTCGTCACTGACGGTAGTGACTAATTGCATCTAGTTATGCACGTACTCGTCACTGACGGTTGTGACTAATGGCATCTGGTTATGCACGTACTCGTCTCTGACGGTAGTGACTAATAAAATATAGTTATGCACGTACTCGTCACTGACGGTAGTTACTAATGTAATATAATTATGCACATACTCGTCACTGACGGTAGTGACAAATGGAATATAGTTATGCACGTACTCGTCACTGACGGTGGTGACTGATACCTATAGTATGATTATGCACTTACTCGTCTCTGACGGTAGTGACAACAGTATGACATAACATTGTCTATTAACTAAGCAAACATTAATTACAACTAATTGAATTCATATGACATTTAATAAACTATTCATTATCGCTCTCATTCGAATTTGAATCTTCTAAAATATTTTTATAACACAACCAAGGGAATATTTTATCAACAGCAAAAACTCCTTTATAAGTTTTTGGTCCTTTTTTTGTTAAAGGTGTGTCAGTCACTTCATATCGATCATTGTCAAATATATTCGATACCCTGTATGGCCCTAATATTTTAGGAAGCAATTTTTTGCTTTTTCCCGTTACGTGCACAGTTCTCTCAACACGAACCAAGTCTCCTATTTGATATTTAGGTGCAGCTTTCCTTTTTTTATCAAACTGATATTTTTGATTTTGTTGCATTTTGGCAATATGTTCGTCTACTTCAGTTCTAATATGTTCCATACTGTCTGAAACGTTTGATTGCGCATCATGGTTAGTAATATCCGGAAGAATTTCTGATATTAAAGGACCCTCAGTAGCACCTGGTAGAGTAAGTCCGAAAAGGATTTCTGAAGGAGATTTACCTGTACCTTTGTTTAAAGTATTATTTAATCCCCATTGAACTTGAGATAACTTTTCGTCCCAGAGTCGTTCATCGTTGCCATGATTTTGCGCTGCTAGAGAAGCTAGTATTGTCCTATTATATCTTTCTACCTGGCCATTGGCACGTGGAGAGGCTACGGCATTTAAAATATGTTTGACACCTTTTGTTTGCATAAAACTTTTAAAACTAGAACTAGTAAATGAGCTGCCTCTGTCGCTTATTAATCTAGATGGCAGACAGAAAAAACTAAAGTATTCTTCTAGTGCCGCTATTGAATATTTAGATTTTGTAGTTTTTACAGGTTTCAGTACTATATATTTGGTAAAGGCATCTACAATTACCAATATGTGTGTATTTTTCTTTTTGCTTGTTACAAATGGTCCAACGTGGTCTATATGAATTGTATGAAAGGGTCTAGATACTTTTGGTATTGGATGCATATATCCCTGTTTTTTTCCGGACGGTAATTTATTGTGTGCACACTCGAGACAAGCACTAACATATTTTTTTACAAATTGACGCATACGAGCAAACCAGTAGTGTTGTTTTATTCTTTCAAAAGTTTTTTCAAAACCAAGATGTCCAATATCATCATGATTCTTTTGCATAATTTGCCATCTACAACCTTTTGGCACAACCCATCTCAATCCTTCATCCGTATTTCTATAAACACGTTCTCGTTTCACTGTGTAATTTTTCCGAATCTCCACTACATCATCATAGTTTGTATTGCTCAGTATATCCTTAATTCTACGTATTTCGGTATCATCGTATTGAACCGTTGCCAGCCAGTTATTATCAATATTCATAACGTCGTAAGTTTCTATGGTTTCTACTACTCCGCTATTATTTGCTGTGGGGTTCCGGCTTAAGGCATCAGCATGCAACATTTTTTGGCCAGATCTGTATATAATATCACAGTCATATTCTTGAATTAGGCTCCACCACCTAGCGACTCGTGGTATCATGTCACGTTTCAAAAATGTTGCCCTTAATGAATTACAGTCCGTTACTATTGTAAAGTTCAATCCTAACACATAAGTTCGAAATTTAACTAATGAAGCAATCACCGCTAGAGTCTCTAACTCATACGAAGAAAAGTGTGATTCCTCAGGAGATGTCTGACGGCTATAATATGCTATTGGTCGAAACAGCCCATCATCTTGTTTTTGAAGTAATACACTACCAATGCCTGATTTACTGGCGTCTGTATGAATCTGAGTCTCTGCCTTAGGATTATACAAGGCTAATACTGGTCTCGATGTAAGAGCACCTTTTAACTTAGTGAATGCATTTTCTTGGTCATTATTCCACACCCATTTCACCTCTTTTTTTAGTAGCATTGTTAAAGGTTTGGCTATCTCCGCGAATCCTTTTATAAAGCGTCTAAAAAAACTCGCCAGACCTATAAATTGCCTTACGTTGTGTACATCTTTAGGAGTGGGGAAATTTGATACAGCTTCTGATTTTCTTGAACCGGGTCTGATACCTTCTTCTGACACTTCGAACCCCAAATAATCTACTTGTTTTTGAAAAAAAAAACATTTTTGAGGTTTAAGTGTTAAATTAGATGATCTTAATTTTTCAAATACCAATCTCAATCTTTTTATACCTTTTTCGAAATCAGATGATGGTACTAGGATATCATCCATGTAGGCTAATGCAGAATCAAATCGTGAATTTCCTAATGTCAAGTTAATTGCTCGTTGGAACACTGCCGGAGCATTGGCTAAACCAAAGGGCATCCTATTAAATTCAAATTGCCCATCAGGTGTAACAAACGAACTTTTTAACTTTGAATCTTCTGAAAGAGGAATCTGGTAATATCCTGAAGCTAAATCTAATGCACAAAAGAACTTGTTCCCGGCTAATCGGTCAATCTGATCCTCAATTCTAGGAAGCGGATAATGCTGTTTAACAGTTTTCTTATTCAAAGCTCTGTAGTCGACACATAATCTTTTATCACCAGTTTTCTTTTTCACGACTATTATAGGGCTAGCGTATGGTGACGTCGACGGTCTAATTATATCATATTGTAATAATTCATCTACCATACTCTTCACTTCTATCCTTTCCATTTGACTAAGTCTGTATGGGCGATAAACTACCGGTTCTGTATCTTTTAGCACAATATCCATTTCTGTTACTTGAGTCTGTCCTAGCTCCGATAAATCCTTAGCAAAACAATCCCGATATTCATTTACAAGTTCTAAAAGAGCACGTTTTTGTTTATTATCAAGTTCATGTCCTATATTTAATTCATGCAGTTCTATCGAGCTCTTTTCTATTTTTCTAATGTTAATAAGTTGGGACTGCTTTACCAAATTTACGTCAATACAAGTTCGCAATAAAAGTTCATCCTTTTTAAATGTTATACGTTGGTTTCTTGTATTTACAATAGCTACGTAACCCACACCATTCCTTATTTTACAAGATCCTACTTGAAGTTTATAATTCAAACGATACCCAGTTTCTATACATATTTTTCCTGTAAAATTGTTGTCAATACAAACTTTGATAGAAGCGTCTCCGAATATGGTTATATCTGTCTCACATTTCACCGTTAATTTACCAATTTCACATGAATCAGCAAATTGTATCAATAGTTCTTTATTTGTTTTATAAACCACAACTTCTGGCTGTTCTGTGGTAGTTTGTCCAATTAATATCTCATAGTCTAATAAATAATCTGGTACAATGACTAATTCAACCTCTAAGTCAACTTTATCGACTATTATATTTACTTTACACTCACCTATAGATCTTACAATTTTATTGCCAAACCCTCTTAATATGGGCAGTTTATCAAATGTCCATTCTGACGGATTTTTAATTTTACGAGCTGCAGATTCCTGTATTAAAGTGCCTTGACATCCGAAATCAATATAACCATTTAATAAAAAGCCGTTCACGTGTACTTGTTTCCTAAATTTCTGGTCCGCTTGCTCAATGGTAGCTTTATTCAGTCATAATGTTTTTACATCCATAAATTTACTTTTCTTCAGAGCTTCTAAGGAGCACTTTGGATCATCGTGACCGTAGCGCATACATTTCTGGCATTTTACCTTGGGTTTTTTACAAAAAGTAACGGTATGACCGGCTTCATTACAGTTGTAACATTTAGTTGAGCTAAATTTAGTTGAATCAGTTTTAAGATTTTTTCTTGTCCACTCTGTACTTTTTTTATTAAAATTTTAACCAAATTTTATTAAAACCAGTATAGCGTCCGTGCTTGACATTTTTAAGATAACCTAACAATTTATCAGTATTTTCAAATCCAACTGCCTCACACCCATATCTCACTGATCTATCCTCTATGCCATATACAATACAGTCTACTGCATTTCTATTTGTAATGAGACAACGATTAAGCGCATTTAACTTTTCATAAAAATACTCCTCTAAGTTATCACCAAATTTTGCCGTTATGTTCATCATCTCATTTATTAAATGTCCATAATTTTCATTGCACGGAAATGCTAATTTCAATTTTTCTTCCCAGACTTCCCAAGAAAGTAAAACTGTTGGTTGTCCTTGATACCATTGTTTTGCAGTGCCAGTAAGTTTTGGGAGCGCATAATGTGCAGTTTGTTGACTATTCCAACCGTAAATCTCCGCACATTCTTTAACTTTATTAAGCCAATTAATAATGGTTTGATGTTTTACGTTTGGGTCAAACTCTGGTACAACGTTTAAGTTGGAAAACTGTTGTTTGGAATGTGACGTAGATGCAACGGTTGCCATAGTTTGCAAGGTTTTATTTAAGGTTTCTAACAACTGGTTGTTAGTAAAAGAAACACATTGTTCAGTCTCATTAGTTGGCAGAGTTGCCATTAATCCTGTTCCAGTAACCGAATCCTTTTTAGTTTCATTGAAACATGTGTCAGTTTTATCTAGTTGTGCGTGGTTCTCTGGAACTAGATTAGGTACATGTGAAGTGCATTCCGGTTGGGGCATAGAAGTACGACTACGCGATGACGAACGAACGGTTTGCTTAATACTTCTAGAACGCCTGCGACGCCCAAGGGATGCCTTAACACTACGACTACATCTGGAATAACTTCTACCGCGTGAGTACAAAACCGATCTCGAATAGCTAAATCGATGTGACGCAGAACGACTAGTACGGCGTGATTTCGATTTTAAGCACTGAGTCGCTCGAGAATATCGTACTCGTGACCTCGATCTTGTTATACTGCGATTACTGTAATTGCTAGTCATACGCGAAGCACGACTTCTCGACCGACTTGAATACCTTTTTCGGATTTCCGGCGAACGTCGCTTTGTTGACCTGGAGCTTCTATGACGCCTATTTTCACCTTCGCGCTGCTCAGATAACGACCGCTCGCACCGGCTTGAATGAAACTGCGACCTTTCGCGCTGATGTCGCTCTTTTGGCGCCCTTTCTTGACGATGACCACGGCATCTCGCGCCTACTCCGCTCCGACGGCGTCCGTTTGCTACGTCGTCGCACCGACCGTGATGGTGACCGCAGGCTTCGATGCAACAGCGAACGTTCAGACTGCGAAGGCCCTGACCGCGACCGCCCGCGACATCGCCTCTCAGATCGTGAACGTGTCCTATTTGCGCGTCCTGGCCTGGTTCCCGACCGGGAGCGCGAAGACACTCGATCAGGCTGCTCACGCATCTCACTAAATTGTTATTCTGAAATCAACATCCATTTCATAAATATAGGTCACATAAGAGACTTTGGTATATAAGAGGTGACACACGAAGTAGATACTTAAACTGAAATAATGCCCCTTCAACTATGTTGTAGGTAATAAATTACAAAACACTAGTAATATTGCATCGGTTTACAGTTGAATAGCTCATTTTGAACACACAAAACGCAAACTGATATTCTTTCTTCAAAAGAAACTAGTATTTTTTTTCTTCATAGTAATAATTTGTATTAAACAATTAAGCAATAAAAGCAATTCCACAAAATAACTATAAATTAGATATCTTGGTTATCAATCCACATATATATTAAAATAAATACTCTTACATAGATTTTGTAAATGAGAAAACAACTCACCTTTTAAACAATTCGCCAAAGTTTTACCACTTATACAATTACCTTAGGTCACCGACCTTCCTCAGTGAATTTGTATTATTACTTATTTACTCAAGCAAATGGCTCGGCCTTTGAATTCAGCACGTAGTGTTCCCGCTTCTGATTTGAAAGAAAAAGTCAATGTGCAGTGATAATTAATATAACATTTTATTTCAATCTATATGAATTCATACATGTTATTACAATCAAACATAAAATGCGTATCCCACAATCTTTTTTTTAACTTTTTTTTAAACATCCAAATTGGCGCCAAAGCGCGCACACTAAACGTCAAAAAGTTTTTACATTTCTAATTGTCAATACATTTACTTAACATCAACATATTATTAAATTTGCGTTTATAATATTAAACTCTATTTTAGTAACATTAACGTTGCTTTTATATAAAATTAAATAAGTTTCTACAGATTTGTGATAACACACGTAAATTACTAAGTCAAAGTATAGCAACATTGATGATTGAAGAACGTCTACTGGTACAAATTCCATCAATTTCCAACAAGTTA
Organism: Lathronympha strigana; assembly: GCA_949128165.1. Lineage (NCBI taxonomy): Eukaryota > Metazoa > Arthropoda > Insecta > Lepidoptera > Tortricidae > Lathronympha > Lathronympha strigana. The sequence continues at coordinate 8,495,341 of OX421928.1, read as the reverse complement.
TGTCCAAAACTCTTACAGTAGGCACAGGTAGATGGCTAATAGGTAAGTTACACTTACGGTACCTATATATTTTGAAAGTAAATGTTTCCCCTCTCAAAAACAGCCAGTTATCCATCTTACGCCTGCAGAGGCCTTACGAGTACCATGACGTCTTAACGTGATTCAGTTGTTCATTGTATGGAAGCGACTCAGTTTAGGTCGTCAACAGAATCGCGCTAAGACGTCATGGTAAGGTCCCTGGTTGCATTCCCTAAACGCTTACATACGAGCCAAACCTTGCCAGCGTTGCATTTCCCCTCGAGTTCTCTTCACCTAGGCACGCGAGACAACCTGAGTACCTACTATCCAAGATTATTATATTCCCTTCGGTCCCATAGTCTTGGGACGCCTTGTATAGCTTTCAAAGGGAAACAATGTAGCAAGCTTTTTAAATGTTTGTTTATCTCTGTTGCCATGGCGACCGTAACTATCGACCTATATTAAGCGCAGTAAGGTAGACAGCCCAGTGGATGACACTGACCCAATGGCTGACATTTTCATATTTTAAAGATATGAGAAAACGGTTGTTAATATATAATCCCAAATCTTTGATTGTTTGTAGTAAAACTTTCATCGATTCATTGAGTATTTGTGAGATAGTTTTTGTGATTAGGTGCTTCGGTCGGTTTTGCCCCCGCGTTTAGCAAATCTGTTAAGACTGTGCATTTTAAAAGTGAAGAGAAAAATAGGATTTAATTCGTTATTGATAAATGTTTATTAAAATTTGTGTTTAATTATAAAACAAAAAATGGATTTTTTGTATTTCAAGTGGATTAACTTGTATATGTTAGTATTTTGGACGCATGTCATACACAGGGACAAAATTATTAATTATTATTTAATGATTCTGCATATTTGGTGATTTTATGGTTTTTTTTTTGTTCTTGTCATCGTCTTTCGATACGCGGTCGCCACTCCGAGGGCCTAACTCGAGAGCCTGTAGGTATTATTGCGTAAATAATATTCAATTCATTAGTATTTCATCAACAATTATTTCGTTAAATCCACTTTTGTATGTAACATGATTTTAAACCGATAATAACTAACAATCCTTATTAAATTATTTCCAAAGCTGTACGAGTTGAGGATTAAATTAAAATATTAAAATAGATCCTTTTGAACGGTGCTCTATACAGGATGTTGATTCACAGGAGTGATATCTGGTAAAAGTTATATCTAAAATAATCAAAGTGTTGAAGCTATAAAATAAAATAGTTGAACGAGCAAGCGAAGCGAGCGGAGTTCTTTCAAACTACATGGACACTTCGTTATTTGTATGTATATATGTTTGTTCGTTGATCGGATCGTCGTGATATTTAGCAGGTGGTTAGATGAGATATAAATAATTGTTAAGTTCTAATATGAGCCGAATCGGTCAAGAGGTTTCTGAGATATAGACATATAAAAAAATCTTCTTCAGCATGTGTTCGCCAACCGTTGTGCGTACACCTCTCCAATCTCTCTTCATTTTGAGCGGTATTTGTACAAATCTAGTTTGGATAAAGACGGAAAAACATGCAAATAACTTGCACAAAACGCTTATTGGTAAATATTTGCGCAAACCCTTTGCGCATGCAATATGCTATTGTGGGGACGTAAATTCTAGATCTAGATAGAATCAAAAACCGGTTATGATTTGTATAAAAACCCGTTTATAATCGGTCCATACAAAAATAATTTGTAATAAATTCACATCTATGCATCAGTTTTGCTACTTCGCGTCGCAATAGAAGTCATATTTTGTTCTGCACACAATACCCTGTATAACGCTGTATAGTGGCCGTATAAAGCTCGCGAAGCTGCAAATAGTATCGGACAAGTGGGCAGCGCTTGTTACTTGTTTTAACAAGCGCTTTTCAGCGTTTAGCGGTTATATAAAGCTTGTTAGTTTGCACTGTAACGCTGAATATCGCGTACTCGGGAAATGGAACTTTTACTATTAAATTAGAATGAAAAAACATTTATTTTCGAAATATATACAGTAAGTGCAACTTACCTAACAACCTACCTCTACCTACCTTAAATCTAAAATAGGCCCTTGAGGCATTGTACCTAGGATGCTGGCGGCATTTCCTCGTTGTATCGCAATGCTGATACGTTGTGCGAGGAAGCCACCAGCTCTTCGGTTACCAGTAACATCAACCAGACGTTTCGCGATTTCTACGATAAACTTGCGTGCGCTGGGACCCCATGGACCAAGAGCTTCGACCCCAAATAGAATAGGTCCAATATTTGAATGAGCGAGCGAACTACTTGGATACTCCGTTTGTATGTATGATTGTTTGTTCAACGATAACTCGGATTTTTATATGGACAATTCCGGGATTCATTATAACATATTGTGATACAATCTAATACCGTGATTGCACGCCTTAGTATCGATTTTCTTTGCCCACGAATGAATTGTGGTTGAAATTCAACCGGCTGTGATAATGAGTGCTATGATTTATGTAATCTATATGTAGTCTGTGATGATTTAGTAGTCAGTATGTAGTCTGTGATGATCTATGTAGTTTGTGAATGTTACGTTATATTAATGTATTTATTTGTTGTTACAGGTAATCATCTAATATGAAACAGTATTTAAAGCAACAAGACTGGATAAATCTAAACATATTATTTACTTCAGGGTAAGTTTTATGTATGCCAATTTACTAATTTGCCAAGCATAAAAACAACCAAGTCTGAACCGACTTAGGGTTTGTGCAGACTACTCTGCTCCTCTACAAAAACCTCAAACAAGCCAAAAAACACAACACGCCTACTCTTCAAGGATAAGCTTTTAATGTTTCCGCTACCCAAAGGTTGTCTGGCAGAAATCGCTTTTTAGCGATAAGACCGCCTGTTGTTTGCCTCTGTGTCAATCAAATGTTTGTACCTTGTAAATGTGTTTTTTTCATGTACTGAGGTGTGCAATAAAGAGTATTCTATATATCTATCTACACAGACACAGGCGGCTAGAAATATGAAATCCCACCAAAAACATAAATGTGAAAATGGAAGCCAAGTTCCATATAAGGATATCGTTACCGTCGACTCCGCCGACAAAAGATCTGATATCTAAATGGGTGCCAAGTTCTGTAGAAGTTAAAGAGTGTCAAGTTAAAGATTTGACTTGGCTAGTTTTTACCGTCTATATAATGAGGTGGGGCGTTGTACGTGCTTTCATTTCGAGCAATTTGCTGTTATACATTGAAAGAGATGTCATGTACCACAGAAAACGTGACCAAGGCCCCCAGTGCCTTTTGCTGTGGTGTATGACATCTCTTTCAATTTATAATTTATATATAGTACCCATCATAATTCAATCAGTCTCTAATGTCTCTATGATTAATAATAAATTAAGTTTGATGATGTAAAAGGTCCCCATCGTCAATTCCACTGTATGTTTTTTTATATTTGTTTTAAACTCTTAATATTTATATTCTTCTACCATTTTTAACGGCCTAGTCATAGTGACCCTGCCTAAGAAGCAGGAGGTCCCGGGTTCGAAACCTTCAGGACATTTATTTGTGTGTTTATCACCATATTTGTTCCTGAGTTATGAATGTTTTCTATGTATTTAAGTATTTATATGTATAGATTATATACATTCGTCGCCTAGTACCTACATCACAAGCCTTATTGAGCTTACCGTGGTCGATTTGTGTAAGGTTGTACCACAATTTATTTTTATTGTTCTAAGTTTTAACTCAATATTTAAACATGTAACCCTCTGAACATCCGCAGTCGGCTAAGTCCTTCCTAATTAACCTTTTACTTAACCAATTGACACTATATTCCTCTGTAGACATTTCTCACGGTTCCACCAACTTATAAATACCGCTGACGAAATTACTCCACAAACTAAATTGTATGTGATCATTAATTTTCCACGCGCACGTGTAAATTTGTCTGGCGTTTTACAAGTTACCAATGCGGTTGGTGAAGGGATTTGTCAGAGGAGTGTGCTTGAAGATGGTTGTTTAGTAAGTGAATCGGTAAGTTGGTAGTTTTAATTGATAGGTAGAAATTATATGTAGGGTGACCTAATTGAGGTTTTAAATTGCTAGGAATGTTGGAGTAGGAGATCGTCTAGGAGATATTTCTATGATTTCCGTCGGAGGAAGAACTAAATTGAAAATGTATGGCATTTCCTACAAGAAATATTAAAAAGAAATGCCATACAGAGTGACATTTAAACCGGGACACAAATTATAATACCCATGGCGATCTCTTCCTCCTAGGGCCTGGGGTCCGCTTTGCAACTAATCTCAAAATTTGACTAGTTTATGAAAGGGACAGCTATCCGACCTTCCAATCCAGAGGGTAAACTAGGCCTTATTGGAATTAATCCGGTTTCCTGGCGATGTTATCGTTCACCGAAAAGCGATCGGTAAATACCAAATACGAGCCAGGGTTAGAACCCGCGACCTTCAAATAGAAAGGATAGATAACGCTCAGATCCACATTAAGAGTCTCGTACAATCAATGGTAAAATTTGACTTTGGTTTTAATGCTATTTAATTAAAAACACAATCTTATTTACTCATAGGATTTTTTTTCTCAGAAAAAGGAAAAGTGAAAAAATTCATGACGTCAGGCGGGACTCGAACCCACGACCCTGAGATACCAGCTCATCGCGCGTCCAACTGAGCTACCGAGACCACACCCGTGGCCCCGAATTTCTCCACCATATCATCATAGGATTATCGCATTCTGTTGAAGTTTTCAAATTCGTAGTCATAGACTCTGCAAATAGTTCAAAACAATGAATCACGCAAAAATATCAACACAATTTTTATTACTAAACTAGATTTCATATTTTTCCACGCGTCACCACCAGATATTAAAAAAACAGCCTTTAATACAAAATTAAATAATGTACGTGATACGACCCGCTAACCCATTTTATTAATTTTTATATCCTCGGGAACTGTTGAATATTTAAAAACTGCAATATAAAATTCATAACACATACTCGCTGGTTTCGTGCCATATACGTGACAAACATACAGGTTGTGAATAAAATTATGTGTTTGAAATTGTGATGTTTCCAGTTGGCATCAGATACATCGGAACTGCCGAGGTGCCACAAATATCTGAACACGCTTCTATTGTCAAGCGTTAGAGTGCATGTTCAGATATTTTTGAGCGCCTCGGCAGTGCCGATATATCTGATGGCGACTGTACAAGCAGGAACCGTGAGTGATCATTGGTGGGCCTTATGTCGTTGGGAAAGGGATCGCAAATGGGAGTTAACAGTGTTGGCGATGCGTGAATCGGGCCATGAGACAGTTAGAAGGAGTCACGTTTGATGTTTTTTAAATTAGCTCATGGCGCCTGTAGTATTATCTGTGTTTAAAGGGTTCTGTACCACAAATAAAGAAAAAAAAATGGAATTTTAATTAGAAAACTCCCGTGAGTGTGAGACATTAAAATACTTATATCGGGTTACGCACGCACGTCAATAAAGTCTAAAAAATAGCTCGACATTTTTCGGAACAGTACGTGTCCCTTATTCATGAGTCATGCGGCAGCCGCCGCGGCTAGACGCTATTGAGCTATTTTTTCGACTTTATTGACGTGAGTAACCCGATATAAGTATTTAAAAAACGGAACTTTTACAGGCTAACTTTGTCGGCCGCGCTGCCTGTCAAGACCCTTTATCTCGGGAACTAGTGGATGTATTGTGGCGTGGATGCGTTTCAGTTGACGACCTAAACTGAGTCGCTTCCATACAACTGAACCTAAACTGAATCGCGATAGGAAGTAATGGTAAGGTATGATAATAAAAGTATGATCAAGTCTAATAAAAGCTGTAAAAAAAACCAATATCTAAGTTGATTTTTATTTAAGAGCCTTTAATAAATAAAATCTAGGAATTATGTTTTACAGTGATAGCCATCAGGCTCATTGGGCCGTATCTAAAAGCCGCAAAAAACGCTAGGATGATGATGATTCATCAGTGGTCAGAATATTAAAGTACTTATCTAATTGCAAAGTGTCGGTAGTTGCATAATGTGTGGCGACCCTACATTATACTGATTATTAATAAACCAGTCATGAAGTACATCTCGCGTATCATTGACACGTACCCTGACACAAAGTTATTCAATTATCGGTCTACATTAATCCGTTTCGTTTCATTTACAAAACTAAATTAATAACCGAAGAGAATGTACAAACTTCAAATACAAGTTTCTTTAAAATCGGACCCGTGTCCAATGCCACTCTGTATTCCAAGTTATTGGAACATGCAAATAGCATTAAAGGGGTTGAAGAAGTTGTAAAAGATATCGGATCATGGAGGCGAATTCAGACTTGCTAAATATTATTTAGAAATGATATCGCAAACTCAGAATAATTATACAATTTTTAAATGGAAAAAATATTGTTTTGATTCTTTTTGTTTTCATGTAGTAGGTATAAAGTATAAATTGAAAGAGATGTCATATACTACAGAAAAAGTGACCAAGGCCCCCGGTGAGCAGGGCTGGGATCGAACCAGCGACCTCCTGCTTTCGCGGCAGACGCCGTAACCACTGGGCTACCCGATCACGGCAGCCAGAGTCAGAGCCAGAGTGTAGGGTTAGAACCGGTAGAAGCTTCTTTTTTGACGTTCGTAAGTGCTTTGTAATGTGCCTTAATCGAAAAATAAAGATATTTATCATTTATCTGCAACACGATTGTCTTAGTCTATAAACAGAACCCTATCCAGCCCCAGGCTTTAATTTCCCGTCTGGAAGTTTATCTGTGCTGTAGCTTCGGAACTTTGAAGAAAACGGCTAAGAATGGATTTTCGCAGCCGTCTCTAGTTCGACACGAGTAACTGTATTGTTTATCGGAAGAGCGAAGCGAATTTAACTTTTAATAACAAAAACTAATTGTACTTACCCGAGAATGTATTTGTGATCGATTTTTGTAAAAGGTACCACTATCGATCCTTGATATATGGTGAATGGGTTTATTCAATCAATGAGGATTACCGCGAGTCAGATTTTCCGCTAGGGGCGCTAGTGGAACGTGGGTCCTGCGGGAATATTTCAAACGTCACTTGACAATTCTCTCATATTGAAACAGGACCCACGCATGAGTGGCGCCGCCTGGTGAGCGACAATACGATAGCTCCCATGGCATTGCATTGATAAGTGATGGCAGTAACTTTGTAACAATTAGTATTTTTTCCCCGCAGAGTCGTGTTCAGTTGTATTTGAGCAATATGCCCGTTTATTAACTTTCGGCATCCGTAGCCAACATGATAAGGGATGGCAGTTGGTATAACTTTAATTAATCCTTGAAACCTGTTAGACAAGTATTTCGCGTTTGCAATAATTCGAGTGTCTTGAAGTTTAGAGTTGGGGTGTGGATCGATTTGACTAAATAATATAATCATAATCCAGCCTATAGTCAGCCTACAGCTTGCAAATCCCTAAGCACCGGCTTGCCAAATCTGGGCGGTCTCTCAGCATCATGGGGCCGACACTTTACAACGCAGTACCAGATGTCATTAAAGACTCTGAATCTGATGCAATATTTAAGCGCAAACTTAAATCACTACTGCTAGATCAAGCTTACTACGATATCGACGACTTTAATAACACTTGAGTGGAAAATTGACCCCAGCAACGTCACTTCAATGTATTCAATTGTGAAATTTCTTCCCCAGTAAAAATAGTTTTTAATAAATGTACATATTAACTCCTAGATAGTTTTAAGCGTAACTGTACATTCCTATACAGATTTACCTACCTACTTACATAAATGTACCTGCGTAATATTTTATAAATGTATGACGTGTAAAATGTATATACTTTTACCAATAAAGTCTGTATTCTGTATTCTGTATAGTATCAACGAAGAGCAAACCTTAAAACTGGTTGACGGGGAACTCGAGTACATTGTAATGACGTGCATTTTACGTGCTTAAGTACATGTTTTATGGCATAAAATTACTGAACTATAAATTTATCAACTTATAGCATTATGAAATGACGTGGATAACCATCTAAGGCAGGAGATTTATTGACCTAAGAAACAAGGTATAATTTCAAAAAGCGCGGTCCACCATGAGACTATGTTCGGCGTTTTCCGGTGCACTATACGAAAGTTAAGGGCTAGAAAAGATTGATTTCCTAAAGGATGACCCACACAAGGACGGGACGAGTCGGGACGGGACGGCGCGGGACGGGACGATCTGTCAATTTCTATAGAAACCACGACATGGCTCGGACGGTTCCCCCTTGACTTCGCTTAATTTTTGTATGCATAATTCTATTTGGCATAACCAGTACATAATTGGTTTTACGCATAAAGTGTTATGGCATAATCGAGTTTAGCATAATTTGATTTGGCCGAATTCAATTTGTATATTCGGACACAGTCCGAACCTAACCTAACCTGTTTAGTATGCGAATATATTTTCGGCCAAAATAGTATTCGACATATTGTGCATTATGCCAAATTATGTTTCTGCTAGATCGTCCCGGATCGGATTGGATTGATGCGAGTGATCCTTTAAGATCGTAGTCTAAAACCCATAGTCCCCGTAGCCGGATGCAAGGAGAACCCATTATCAGTGATACTCGTGCGACTGTCTGTCGCTGATTCCGTGAATCGCGAGCATTGCATTCCGAGTACTGTCGCTCGTTTCCATTGCTCTAAGACGGGTCATACACTCGCAGGACGTATGTAGTCGGTCTCAAAGTTCTGTCACAGATGAAAATAATCATAACAACAAACGTATCAATACACTTTGAAAAATGAACATAAATTATTATTTAAAAGTACCTATACTTAAACTATACCACTATACTATAACTATACTTTAAAAAAACTACTAAATCTACTATTAAATTCCAATATTTAAAACTAAAACTTAAAATAAATAAATAAAAATAAAATATTAAAGTACCAATCAGTTTTTTCTAAATTACCTATATATCAATTTAAAGTACATTTAAAAAAGAAATAAAATAATAGTAATATACTTATATCGGGTTACTCACGTCTATAAAGTTGAAAATAGCTCGACATGTTTCGGAATGGTCCGCGTTCCATTAATAAAATGAGCGTACAATTTAGGTATAATTAGATAGAAAAAATAAAACAAAAATAGAAATCGAATGAAAACATGGAAAACTAAATTCATTAAAAAAAATAACACGATAATGAAATTTAAAATTTCTGTAATTTAGTAAAATTTGTCTGTTGACGGCAATTTTAGGATATTCATCCGTTGAATTTATAATATCAGTACTGACGGATGGATGTCGTGTCGTATGACAACGGAAACAGGTCCCTTAACGGTAACCACGGTAAGCTAACCGTGTCACTCCGTCTAAACAACACAATATAACCGACCGCTTCATCCGGCATTTATCTCTGTCGCCTGTCCAAGAGGGAAAGAGACAAACAGCTTTTCCACTTTCGATTTTTCACCCTCAGCGTGCATCTATGAGCCTACCACGAACATCGAAAATTGGCATTTGCAAAACCTCTGTCGCTCCAATAATGTCTATCTCTCTAATTTTAGTTCTGTATTAATAATTGACTGACATATATGCTAGGCTAAGTAGATCGTCATTGAGAGCCGGAACAATGTCCGAAACAGTGTCCGAAATTGAGACCTCCCTAAAAGAAGTCTCAGATTGGGGTCGACTTAATTTGGTCCGTTTTAACCCTACAAAGACACAGATTTGCGCGTTCACCGCAAAAAAACTTCCGTTCGTCGCGTCACCTCGTTTTGAGAGCACTCCCCTATCTGCCACAGCCAGTATTGGAATCCTTGGCGTTGACATCTCGAGTGAAGTCCAGTTCCGCGGCCACCTAGAGGGTAAGGCCAAATTGGCCTCGAAAAAGCTCGGTGTGCTCAATAGATCGAGGCAGTATTTCACGCCGGCCCATCGCCTACAGCTTTATAAGGCGCAGGTTCGCCCGCATATGGAATACTGCTCTCATCTTTGGGCAGGGGCACCAAAGTACCAGCTTCTTCCTCTAGACCGCATCCAACGGAGAGCAGCTCGAATTGTCAACTGCCAACGTATTTCTGATCGCCTTGATCCCTTGGCGCTGCATAGAGATGTGGCCTCACTCTGCATTTTCTATCGCATGTATTATGGGGAGTGTTCCGAGGAATTGTTCGGATTAATCCCTGCCGCTTCTTTCCGCCATCGCCCTACGCGACAATATTTCCACTCTCACCATTTAGATGGTTGGCAGTCCTCAACTGTGCGCTTTTCCCGAAACTTCCTGCCTCGCACAGCTAAACTGTGGAACGAACTGTCGCCAGCGGTGTTTCCGGACCGATACGACCTTCAAACCTTCAAGAAAAGAGCGTACTCCCACCTTAAAGGCCGGCAACGCACTTGCGACACCTCTGGTGTTGCGGGTGTCCATGGACGACGTTAATCGCTTACCATCAGGCGATTCGTTTGCTCGTTTGCCACCTACAGCATAAAAAAAAAGAATATATAATAAATTGTAAAGCACAGATCAAATCATTAGTTAGGTAAATTTAATAAATGTTTTGATTCATGTTTTATTAGTAGTCATACTACTATATATAAATTATAAATTGAAAGAGATGTCATATACTACAGAAAAGTGACCAAGGTCCCCGGTGATCGGGTAGCCCAGTGGTTAGGACGTCTGCCGCGAAAGCAGGAGGTCGCTGGTTCGATCCTTGGTCACTTTTTCTGTAGTATATGACATCTCTTTCAATTTATAGAATTTACAATTTTGCATGTTAAATTAAATGTCATGTACTTCTATGTTTGACAGTAAATTTATATATATCTTATTTTAATGGCTAACACTATTTATTTAGCCATTGTTGAATTTTAAACTGCATTTAATAATTTAATATTTGATTGACTTCTATTACCGCGATTGTTATTCATCATTTAAATTAAACGAGTGCTATATTGGACTTACGACATGTTCCACATTCTGCCACCTTTTGAGAATTTGCTTTTTTTTCTATTACGAGTATAGCTGTCATAGAAAACTAGCGTATAATTGGTTCTTAAACTCTCAGGTCTATTATCACAAAACTCATTCACGTCTCGTTTTGTAACGTCGACCCTCAAGTTTTAAGAACCCTTATTATATCACTGTTGCATAAACTACAATTTTGTGTTTTAACTTGTTTTCGAAATAGTGCCGATGCAATATGAAGAACATTTTTACAACCTCCTAAAGCACCTTCTTACGGACATATAAAAGTGAATTTTCACCCCTCACCGGAAATGAGGCTATACCGGAAATGCAACCAACATAAATAACTTGAGCGCCGATAGGGGGCGCTTTGGAGCGAAATCAATGACTTCCGGTTTAGCCGCCATCTTGGATCCTACAAACATACAAGGAATTTATTACGTCTTGCTTAATCGACAGTAAACGGGCTCTGTTTGATTCTAATGGTAATGATATTGCTTGAATGTAGTCAAATACAACCCTCAATTCACATCGATTCGATCAACGATACTCGAGTTATCACCGAACAAACACATACATGCCGAGGTTTGCCCGAAATATTTTTCGGCAGCATTTAATCGGCAACGCACATGTGACCTCAAATGGACTTGGAACCGTCCATAAGCTACGGTGACCGCTTTCCATCAGGCGGCCCGTATGCTAGTGTTCGCCACCGTCGTGATATTTATTTTTTTTGTTCATAAAATACAAATTTTATTTATTTAAAAGCTTAAAGTGCCCCCTGCTGGGTAAAGGCTTCCCTCTCTCTTTTCCAAGCATCCAGGTCTTGAGCAATTTCCCGCCAGTCGGCGAGAAAGATGTCAAGTTCGTCTCTCCAGCGTCTTCGCGGTCTGCCTTGACCGGGCTCGGTTTTGTGGGACCCACAATGTTTTTTTTTCCGCCCATATATCGTCCGGCATACGGCTAACATGTCGTGGTATTTAAAAAAACATACATATATCGGATATAGTCGCCATCACATATATCGGAGCGCCCGATGTGTCTAAAAATATATGAACAAGCACTACTTTACGCCTTGACAATAGAGTCGTGTTCAGATATTTGTGAGCGCCTTCGCTGCTCTGATATATCTGATGGCGTTCAAGTAGATTGGGAGACCTAATTCGCTTCGCTCGCTCGTTCGGGAAAAGGATAGTTCCATTACACTTGACATTAATAATACCTAATACCAAAGTTTAGTTATAATCTTTTGACATGTAAATTATGTTGCTTTTATCAATAAATGTCTTGAATCTTGAATCTTGACTCAGAAAGCTTACCTTAGTACTCAATAGGTTAGAAAGCAATACTTTTAAAGGTGTAATTCTGACAAAATGGCGGCTTTCGATTCAATGAGGGAATAAATTGGGATCCTGAGGCAGAGGCCGTTGTCACACCGAGGCGAACACGCCTTTAATACCCTCCATATAAAAATAAAGATTCGCTATTCATGTTGAATGTTCTCGAGACTTCCAGCCGAAAATAGCATAGCTATTTATCACGCGGAATTAGCTAGCGTGTATTGTCTTTCTGTCATTTGTTAACTGGGACCTCACCATGACGTCTTAACGCGATTCAGTTGACGACCTAAACTGATTCGCTGCCATACTGAGCACAGTTATAAACCTAAACTGAATCGCGTTAGTCGTCATGGTAAGACGATACAAACGTAGGTACGTACTACGTACGACAGTACGACGATGACAAACAAGCATACTGCCCGCCTGTTGGTAAGCGGCCACCGTAGCCTATGGACGCCTGCAACTCTAGGGTGTTGCGAGTTGCCGACCCTTTAAACAAAAGAGGCTTCACTGTGTTGACAGCTAAAGGGGCAAGCTTTGCTCCGTGGGTCCCAGCTGTCAACACAGTGAATTCTCTTGGAGCTCTGGCGACTTTACTCACCAACAGAAACACAACACTACGAGTAGGGTCTAGTGTTATTAAACTGCGGTTTTCTGTAAGGTGGAGGTACTTCCCCAAATGGGCTCTGCTCCAGATTTGAGCGAGACGACATTCGTTGTGCTGTGCTCTACCACACTAAACGATATGCATCCGCTGTGCCCATACCTCTCTTAACTACTTAGATACTTGCACATAATATCACAATTGCCCAGCAAGTGTGATGAAAAAAATAAAAGTAGTTAGTCGGTGTGACGGGCAGCCCCTAGGTTAATATAAAGTCGGGCTCACTCACAGTGATAAACCTGTCAATATGGGATCGTATTATTGACAGATTTATTCACTCCGCTGTAACATCACTGTGGCTGGGGTTTTAACTGAATTCTACATAGATAAAAGAAAAAGGAATAGATAGCTAACGGAGGTGTGTCGCGCGTCGCAGCGATGAGGCCAGATGGCCATATTACTGTTCGACGCGAGCCAGTTGCATCTTAGCCGCAATCGTAAAATATGCTCCGATATTTTCATAAAATGCCGAACTGCTACGTTGTTACGAGCAAAAATATGAATGAAAACAAAAACTTCAAGGACTAAGGAGTCACGTACCACATGTATGTATTCATTTCATTAGTTTTTACTTGATAAAATCATGCATTTTTACAAATATATCCAGGACCGTATGATTTTACTCTGCCAGACTAATTGGTTGAACTGATCTGTAACAAATTGTACAGGCGTTTTACATTGACGGCTTAGAATAGCAAACAAGTTGTGTCGCGATGCAATTTGTTAAGCAGCCGCGCAATGTATCGAATTGCTAGCGATATCCACAACCACATGATTATTACTTGGTACGGCCGCTTGTGTCTTGCCGGGAACTAGAGAAGCGGTGCACCCGTGCCGATGTGTGTCGATAAATGATTGGCTTGATTTTACTCAAATAAGAAATTACATTTTCGGTTTCCGGTAGGTTTGTGTAATACACAAATTTATTTTGTATCTGTATCTATTTATTATTGTAGTGTTTGTTATCCATTTAAAGAAAATCAAGGGTAACATCGAGTATGTTAAGTTAAAACCCAAACGTTTTAAAGTTTTATGTCCAAAATTTTTGTTTTTATGGGTATATTTGATGAGACGTCTTTATTTATGGTTTATCTTTGAATATTTTATTTATCTGATTCCAGGTAACAATCTAAATAATGTCATTAAAACAAATTGAAAAATGTTTTTAAAGTACATAGTAGGCGTAAAAATACAAACGACTTATGTTTTATCTATTCAATTTTAAGGTTTTTTGTCCGACGAGTATAAGACTAAAATGTCTCTGGGAGAAAATTTACCATTGACATTAACTGTATGGACAAGTGTAATAAAATAACGTTTTTATTTTAATTTGTATTGAATTCGACTCCTAGGCGAGACAAGCGAAAATCAAAAATATTTTGATAGCATGAACTATGAAAGTGTTAAGTAAATGTCATTATTTCATAGAATTTTGACTTTAAAATAACACTCTAAAGTTTGAAAGTTCATTTACTTGGAAGATATAACGTGGTTTGAGGTAATTGATTAATCAAATATGGCCCATACTACACACCACGTTTGGAACCTGCAATACAATATCATCTTGTAGTTACTTTATCAAAGTGCCTTGCGCCCCTGCGAAAGGCAATGCGTATGCGACTGTGCGCGTACCGTTCTAGGATGCTGCCTCTGTTTCAGGCTCTTGAACCCACCATTAGCCAACGTCCATACCACGTTAAACACACCGGTTCTCGTCCGATCACCGAAGTAATACATACACACGGGTTTAACGTCAATATACTTAATATGGTCATGATTATAACTATTGTTACACATCGTTTTCTGCAATATTTTTAACCACGACTGATTTGGTTGTCCTGGGATTTTACTGTATTTATTAATATTCAGAGCGCATCAAATATCAATGGATAACAGTTTATCGACATATACTCCTCTCTAGCGCCGCGTCACACGATCGCTTACCGCGCGCTTTAGCCAATCACAACGCGTCTCTGGCCTGAGTCTGGCCACGCCCCGGAGACATGAGAACTCGTTAAAATTTAGCTTCGTTAGACCCACTTGGAATTCTAAGAAGTGTTTTTAATTAAATTAAATTTTAAAACGTAATAGATATCATTTTTAAAGGGTCGTCAACGCGCATGTAGCACCACTGGAGTTGCAGGCGTCCATAGGCTACGGTGACCGCTTACCATCAGGCGGGCCGTATCCTTGTTTGTCACCGAAGTAGTATAAAAAAAACACATATATATATATGTATAAGAGCCTGGGCAAAGAGTAGGTACTATTTTGTACCATTTGGGGCTTGAAACTCTAGGTCCTAGCGCACGCGTTTTTTGTAGAAATCGCGTAACGTCTGGTTGATGTAACTGGTGACCGAAGAGCTGGTGGCTTCCTCGCACAACGTATCAGCATTGCTATACAACGAGGAAATGCCACCAGCATCCTAGGTACGAGGACCCTCAAGGACCTATTTTAGATTTAAGGTAGGTAGGTAAGTAGGTAGCTGGTAGGTAGGTAAGTTACACTTACTGTATAAATTTCAACTGCCTTACTACCGCGGTTCTAGAGATACAGCTTGTTCGCAGACGGACGGACAGACAATCCAATACCAGTACCCTTTTGAAGGAAAATATCGTGAGGAAACCGGACTAATCCCAATAAGGCCTAGTTTACCCTCTGTTGAAAGTTCAGATGGCAGTCGCTTTCGTAAAACTAGCGCTCACGACAAATCTTGGGATTAGTTGCCAAAGCGGACCCCAGGCTCTTAAGCCGTGGCGTAAGCCGGGAAAACTCTAGGAAGACAGTAAATTATCTAATTTCTCGCAAAGGTACCTAAAGTAAGTATAAAGTTCCTCCCAAATACGCTTTCACCCTTCTGAAAGTCATAAAAAACTTGTATGCGAAACAAATTTACATCAAACATCCCCAAATATCTTTTATTTGTCAATATACTAACATTTCCATCCTTATTACAATAATATAAGGTTCAAAATAAAACATATTTGCCAGTTAACCCTACGCTACCAATGTAATATGACAGGGCCTTTACCACGAAAATCGAACGATTGCGGATTTGTATCTCCATCTCTGTCACACTTGCATATTGGAGTGACAAAGAGGTTTCCCCGTCAATGCCAATTTTCGATGTTCGTGGTAGGCATGCAGGATTATAACCCTCTCAATGCTTCTGAGGTATTCAGTCACGCGTTGTCCTAAGTCGGACTTAATTGTTCTTCATGTAGTTCTATTGGCAGTACAAAGCAGTTCGGAAGCTATATAGCCACGTATTTATGAGTAGTATTAATATAATCGTGACATTTTTAGTTTTAGCATTAGCCAAATTAATAAGCATTAAGGATGACGGGACGGGACGGGGGGGAAGGGACGATCTGTCTATTTCTATAGAAAGAATCACGTTTTAGCTAGGAGCCCTTTAATGTTACGTGACGTTTTCTATAAAAACTAACAGATCACGTCCCTTTCTAGTATAAGTCATACTAACAGCCTTCTAGGCTCTAGCCTAGTCGATAGTACCCTACGAAGCAGGAGATACCGGGTTCGAATCCTGGTCAGGGCATTTATTTGTGTTTATCACGAATTGTTCCCGAGTTGTGGATGTTTTCTATGTATTTAAATATTTACATGTATCTATGTATTATAGATATCGTCTAGTACCCACAACACAAGCCTTACTGAGCTTACCGTGGGACTAGGTTTGTGTAAGACTGTCCAATAATATTTATTATTTATTTATGTATCCCTAAATTGTATCGAATTGTGAAACCGTTAGGAATTTTTTAAACCGCTACGAAGTTCTAAATTCAAATGCCTAACCGCTTCACGGTTGACACGAAGGGGGCTTGACGCTAACGCGAAGAGAAGTGACGCTATGTTGTTAACGCGCATTTGAGGGTTATGACTTTATGACAGTTGGGGGCATGGGGTTCATGCAAAGTACATGCAAACTAGTATTTGACTTTTGGACTTTTAAATTAGATAATAGGGATGACGACTAGGTTCTAATTAGTCCGTCAGTTAGATTACCTAAAATGCTTAGACACGTATTTTTTTCTTTTCAATTGAATTAAAATTGACGAAGATAAAGAGCATCAAAGTTCCAGGGGTCACACGTCACTACTAGGTAAGAATTATACCTAGTAGTTGACGTTACGCGAAACTTGAACGCTCTGCATTTTCGTCATTTTTGATTTGACGTATAAAAGAAAAAATACGTTTACAATATTTTTTTATAATCTAAAAGACGGACCAAATAGATTTTTTTAGTTGTCTAGCCTATTGTGATTTTTGTGACTATGTGAATGTGAAAATAATACCGCCTTGAATGAATAACAATTGTGGAAACAGAAGACAATATTATATAATATCGCCTGTTGATTACTTACTCTTTTGTGTGATGTATTCTCCGCATTGAGTTCTTTTGAGGTATGCAACAAAGAATTGTTGTGTTGTATTTTTTTCAATTATTTGATTAAATACTAATTATTATTATTATTTGTTTCAGGTACTGTCTCTTCTACTATACATCGTGCTCATGTGAGATAGGCAAACATTTTTTTAAATACTACGACGGTGACAAACAAGCATACGGCCCGTCTGATGGTAAGCGGTCACCGTAGCCTATGGACGCCTGCAACACCAGGGGTGTTACATGCGCGTTGCCGACCCCTTAAAAAAAATACGGAGGATTCGCTGTGTTGACAGGTAAACGGGCCAAGGGCTTTGCTCCGTGGGTCCCCAGCTGTCAACACAGCGAATCCCTCTTGGAGCTCTGGCGACCTTACTCACCAGCAGAAACACAACACTATGAGTACGGTCTAGTGTTATTTAACTGCGGTTTTCTGTAACATTCCCAGAATAAATGATGACTCCCACTAGAAATTTCCTGCCTCGCTCAGCTGAACTCTGTAATGAACTGTCGCCTGTGGTATTTCCAGACCGATCTGACCCTGAAACCTTAAAAGACCGTATTCCTATCTCATCTCAAATGCCAGCAACACACTGGTGAACCTCTCCATGGGCGGCGATAGTCGCTTACCATAATGCAATTGGTACGTCTGCTCGTTTGCCTTCTTTTTCATAAAAAACATTGTCGATATGCAGTTTCTTCAACAAATCTATCATGTGGATGTGTATTTCTTATTGTTAGAAAGATTTTTTTACAGAAGATTGATAGATTACGTATAAGGGAGTAAATGTTTTTCGATTAACGAAATTTGATACTGTGACATAACGACTTGAAATGACAGATAGCTAGTTTAATCCATTTGATTTTCTCCCTTACCATAAACATAATAAAACAAAGCTTAAAGGATGACTCACAATAGTCCTTTCCGTTCCGATCCGATACGGAACGATCTGTCAGTTTCTATACAAAAAGTCACGTGACGTCCGAGGGCTCCGAGCTATCACGTGATACTTTCTATAGAAACTGACAGATCGTCCCGTATCGGATCGGAACGGAACGGACTACTGTAAGTCATCCTTAAAAAGTATAGGTTTTAAAATAAAAACATTTCTACAAGGAGAAACAGTGACGCCTTTTGTTTACATTGTTAGGAAAAATTTATAGTCATTAAAAAAAGTAAAACTGTTTTAATATTCCCACTACATAAATCACAACTGTCCCAATATAGTTTCTAAAGTGGTTTAAAAACCAAAATCCCAAAAAAAGCCAATAATTCACGTCCCCTTATAATCCGGGCTACTGTGACCACACAGTCGGTAAATTCGGGACAGTCCCATCCCATTCAAAGGACAATCCTATTGATACGACACAATGCCCACTTAGATACGCAGATGTGCATATCGGATGACAAAAAAAAGATTAAGAAAAAAAGTGGGGCGCTTTTTTTGGCCGTTTTTGACTGCGAAATGTTTGAAACATAAGTGGGTACTTTAGATTTTATTGCGTTTTTGTATAAATGTAATAATTGCTACATGGTTGATGGTTATGTTATTTATTGATATTTTGAATTTATTGACTTTGCAACTACCCTCAGTTATTTTTTAGTAATGTTAGATCTAAATAAGGACGAGCGTTGCACAATTTTATGTTTTTTTTTACTTTTCAAAGAGATTTGTCCAATGTGGTCTCGTTGGACTTTGTTCTGATGATGAAGCCTTGACGAGAAACAGAATTCCTCAATAAAATAGATTTAAAAAAAACAAGAATTTACTTTAGGAAACAAAAATTTTCCCACTGATATCGTTTCTTTAAAATGAATCATCATAAATATCAAAATGGCGTGCCTATGAAAGGATTATAACCTCTAATTAAATACAGTAATGGCATTACGACACGGGATATAGTAATGATATATGTCGTCAGCAGATGCTACGTTATCCTATATGGGTCATCTCTACTGATCAGTGTTATTCTAAATGCTTGAGAGCGCACGAGTGAAGCTGAAAATGTAAGAGATCATAATAATAGATGTTATACTAAAGAAAATACCAAGTTCATTGAGGGCCAAGCCGGGATCGAACCCGGGTATTCAGCTAACGCGGCTAACGCCATAACCACTAGGCCACCTGGTCTCAACAGGTACTGGCGAATTTCTCGAGTATCTCTGTGACAGGCAAGACTTCCGCGGGCTGTGGCCGTACTCTAAGCTTCGTAGGGACCAATTTAGAGGTTCCGGTATGGTGAGTGAGATGGCACTGTCAGCAATACAATTACTATGTTAGTCATCATTACAAAGATATTGTATTAATATATTTTCACGGCCTCCTAGCCTAGTTGGTAGTGACCCTGCCTACGAAGCAGGAGGTCCCGGGTTCGAATCCTGGTCAGGGCATTTATTTGTGTGTTGGTAAACTTTAAAATTTTGGATTCGATTGATTTTTCTATCCGCCAAATATTTCTAACTATCTCGACAAACAAAGTGTTGTGGTATAAAATCGCACTCAAATATTTTAACCCATTTTTGGTGCTATGATGACATTGATACACAAATAAACACACCCGTCAAACTAATATGAACTCTCTTTCTCCATCACGGGTTAAAAATGTAAACTTAAATTTGACACTTTCATGCATTTTTATAGATTCAATCTGTCATAGATTGTCATTTTACGACGATCCAATTAATGATAAATAAATAAATTTCTTTATTATTACGATAACAAAAACAAGTTACATTTCGGTTGGGTAGACGCACATTCAAAAATGCATGGGTAATTTACGATTGTATTCATTCGTAGATCGCCCATGCAATTCCGATCGCGATAGTACATTAGTAGAGAGTTAATTAACTAAATTAGTTGTTAATACATTATGAGAAGAATGAGTTCTTTAAGATAAGAAATATCATCAAATAAAAATACATATAGCAGACTGTTCCAGTAGACTTGAGGATCTCACTTGCTTCGCTCGCTCATTCAATAATTTGGCCAACACATAATCTATTTACTAAAACGGGGCTTAATCGTGTATAGATTTTGAAAACAAACCTCCGACGTTTCAAGGGCGACGTTGCCCCCGTGGTCCCGGAGAAAGACTGGCTGAGGTTGACATCAACATCTTCTAGCTGCGCGGGTTTTACGAACTACCCGCACTTGGTCTTGATTATAAACTTGAACATTTTGCGCACTAGGGATGTGACTCTGTCGACACACTACACTCACGATGTCCGATTTTTGAGCCGGTGATATTCGATTACGCTTACATTTATCAATGACCGGATTCCAAGTAGACGAGATTCTAAAACCGTCATCCCGATTGAAATTGGGGTATTTCTTGATTTCAATGGCTTCCCGTACTTTTCTACTATGGAAACGACGATCCGTTGAAAGGATTTTAGGGTTATGCAACTCAATCCAGTGGTTTGGTCCAGACTCTAACAAATGTTCGGCAACCGCAGACTTGTTTACCTGGCGATTTTTGACAGCTGCGATATGTTCCTTCACTCTTTCCGCCATGGTACGCTTCGTTTGGCCGATGTAGGAACTACCACAACTGCAATCAATCTTATAAACACCAGGTGATTGGTACGGGATAACATCTTTCGGCGATCTTAGTTTGCCCGAAATCTTGGATAAAGGGGTAAACACAGTTTTTATGGAGTACTTCGCTAGCACTGTGCCAATCTTGTCCGTCACCCCTTTCACATAAGGCAAAAATGCCGGTTGCCTTGATACATCAGGACGCTTCCCTCTTGCTCTTCGTCTGGGCTGCCACTTTTTCACCTTATACCCGTTCCATCTGAGTACCTCCTGAATATGTGACATCTCACTCTTTAAAAATTCAGGGTCACAAAGATCGTGTGCTCTATTCACTAAAGAGCTGACAACTGACTGTAGATGGCGGGGATGGTGGTGAGAAAAAGCGTTCAAATATCTGTCTGTTTGCGTCGGCTTCCTATAAACAGTATGCGTCAGGGTTCCGTCCATCCGACCAATCACTTTTACGTCCAAAAAAGGCAAACTGCGCTGGGCTTCCAATTCATACGTGAACTGTATCTTAGGATGAATCGAATTGATATACCGGAGAAGTTGCTCCACCTCCGGCTTACCACCTTTCATGATACAGAAAACATCATCCACATATCGTTTCCACACTCTCACTCCCCAAGACTGCAGGTTCATACTGGCCTCGATATGTTCCATCCAGATATTTGCCAAAACCGGTGCTACAGGACTACCCATGGCAACCCCATCAATCTGGAGGTAATGTGGTACATTATGTATTTACTAAAACGGGGCTTAATCGTGTATAGATTTTGAATACATAATGTGTGAAAATCGTGAAAGTTTAAATAAGTGTGTAACACATAATCTAACAAGACATATTAGACTAAGACATGTTCTAAGGTTGAACTTCCACTGGTTAAATTAAACATTTATTTAGCAGCCATTGCGATGATGCTTGGCGAACTATTGAATTAATATACATATGTGATATATAAGGATGACATATGTCCGTCCCCGATAGTCTTTGGCTGGCAGCTTATGGTATAATGATGAAATATAATCCATCCATTATATTATCTTATTTGAAAAACCTTTCATGGACAAAATCTATGTTTGCCTTTATAGGGATTAAACCTTACTTCTACTTGCAATTTTTCTATTTTCTCAGCTAGGTGCGTATTCATAAATTTTTCCATTAACATTTCAACGCGACTGTACCTATAAACGACTGTATTGGTATTATAATTAATTCTTTCTTAACTGATTTTTTATCACTAAACTCAGAATACGCTAGATTTTACTCTTTTAGAACGACTAACTTGAGCGCTTGCTATAGCAGAAAGTTTTTATTTACCGGATTATTTTTTAAATCAAACTGTACTCTTTTAAATTTTTCATTTTCATTCAATTTGTACTGTTTTAATTTAAAGCCACATTGTAAAGTTAGACTCTTAGATAGATTGATAGAATAATTTACTAACTACAGGTATTACAATTATTATTATTATTCTTGTACTTTCTTCTTCTAGTGCATTAAAACCTCAACACCCAAGATCTCCATTTTGAAATCTAGAGGTAAACTTTGCGGGGGTTGTATATCAAATAACTACTTAAATTGAATTCGCTCTATGTTGGTCCTGCACCACCGTATCAATATATCATTTAAATGTCAGTTTCCATTGTATCTGAAATTCGAGAATAGTGTTTATATAAAATAGTATGACTTTTGAAAGCGTTTCCATTTATCACCCCGGCGCGTATAGGGTTGACGATATTGACATGTGTATCCTGTCTGTCTGTGATATTGCTTGGGTATGGAAGGCGGTTTTTTAAACTCAAAAATCCACATGACGTTTGATACATTCAAACGGTAACAACTTTGAAAGATTTCAAGATTCGATTATGACTAGTCTTTAAGTTCAGTATTAAAACATATGATGACACTCGACTTGAACCCTGCAGACCTCTATGTAATTCACGAATCAACTCGCCCAAAACTGATATCTGTTTTAACTTGACCTCTTGATATGTTTTTGCAGATCTTGGCACATAATGCATTTTAGGAAACCCAAATATAACTAGACATTCAAATTTAAAGAAACATTATGATTTTAGAGGTCAAATCTGGTGGACCAAAGCTGAGTCTTTTATGAATTCATCTGCGTAACTCGACCCCTGTATTATGACGTTATCTGTTCTGATGTCCACCGCAATTAGTCCACCCCTTCACAATTTGTCGTCGTTATTAAACACCCCTTTACTCATAACCCTTGTATTTGAATATCCACCCTTATTTGTTTGTAAACAGAGTCTACAGTTGTCAATCCGAAAGGCATTCGTTGAAATTCAAAAGGGACCTATTGATTAGCAAAAGTAGTTTATTATATAACATTCTATATCATGAATACTTTCAATAGTATTTATGACGTTGATATTAGAGCGAATCTAGCATGGCGTGGGTCAAAATATTTTGTTATATATCTTGGCGGTTATGACGCTTATTACAGAAAAGTAAATTTTTCGTTATTATGCGGTAGCGCAATTATGGTTTAGATTGGGGGAAGATTTGGTAATGTAATCGTTTCATAAAAAAGGTAAGGTTGGTTTAGAAAATGATTAATTACGTTTTGTTATTAAAACAAGTTTATGATACCACCGTTTTTTACGTAATGGAGGTCAATTTCTGATATGGGTTGGTTATTAAGTTAATTGACATTGGATATTTCGTGTCAGCTAGATCATATATAATGTTGATGTATCTTGATAATATTTTTATTGTAGGTATATTAAGTGAGTTGATAGTAAAAAAGCCTACACCTTTAATTGCTTTCCTATTTGCATTCTAAAGGAGCTCTAGGTCTAGCCAGAATATCTGAGTCTAGAAAATGGCTAAACTGATTTTCATAATATCATGAAGGCTACTGAATTTTTACTTCCTAATCCTAAATTTGACTACAAGATGATGACAATATAGTATAGTAGTTAAAATGAGACCTATTCCATATATAAGTTCCCACGACTTCTGGTTTGCAAGTCGCACGAACGACTTGGGTGCCACATGACATAAAATAAGAAGAATTGCGCAAGACTAGGAGAGCCGACTACAATTGGCATGGGAACGTGGTCAGGCAAGATGATCATAGCTAATTACTATTATGATTTTGTAGAGGAGTAGTGCTTATAATTATTGTGTTTGTATCATTCTAATTTTCTAAAATTAACTTGCAAATTTATTAATGAATTCAAAAGGTTTCATCCATTTTTTAAGTCTTTGTTTACTTTGTCTACGAGTGATTGTGGCAAAACTAAAAGTTTAAAATATATATGTTCCACATTTGTTGATAAATATCAACAAACAGCATCATGACTTTGTACACTCTTTTCTGGACTCATGTAGGAAATATCATTCACATCCTTTGACGTATTTGTTCTGCTTCGTGTGTCTATTTCTTTGAATAAGTCAATGGTTGCAGGTGACTGTACTATAATATTATTCACTGCATGTACGAATATTATTAATTAACACTAGATCACTTAGATTCCATGTGACTGTCAAGTTAATGGTATTCTTAATGAGAATGCGACAGCGAAACCAATCCCCTTTAATTGAATGTAATTAACTAACGACAGCTTAGTAATTAATTACAAAACACATTTAAGACGTGAAAATGGATAAAGTTTGTAATTAAGTTGCGAAACAAATGAAAACGGAATGAACATTACGTTAAATATTTCTCTTTTTTGTAATATGAACTTCAGAATAATTTTAAATTAAATGTCAAAGAAACAAGTAGTCTTGGTTTTGTAAAATTAAGTTCGCCATATTACTATGTCGCAGTTCATCTTAGAAAAGTGGATAACCTATACAAGAGAAAATTAATACTAATTACCTCAGTGGTGAAGGCTGAATAGCGTTAAAGGTTTTATTTAAAGTCTGAATCACGAGTTCTTTCGATTTTAGGAGAATTAAGTGTCACAATTTAGGTTAAAATTTTCAAGGAATTTAAAGCAATAGTAGTAAAATTTGGGTTCTACGTTTTCTTTCCGAGTAAATGATGACTCACACTAAAACGGGACGGGGCAGGACGGGACGATCTATGTATAGAAAACGTCACGTGACGTCCGATGGCTCCGGGCTATTACGTGATTCCTTCTATAGAATTTGGCAGATTGTTACGTCCCGTCCCGTCCTAGTGTGATTCATTCTGTAAATGTAATATTAAAATATACATCGCAGTAGGACAAATAATTCAAAAAACATGTTTATAAAACATACATGTGTAAATTATAACGAAAATATTAAATTAAAAGGTAGAGGTATATTTAACTATACTATAACTTCATTTAAAAAAGTGTTTAAAACATTGAGCCACTTAATATCTGTACTTGTGCAAAATCGTGTTTAGTTAATCGTGTTTTTTTACTGGTGACCGAAGAGCTGTTGGCTTCCTCGCATAAAGTATTAGCGATACAACGAGGAAATGCCGCCAGTCAGGCAAATTACACTTACTGAACTTTACACTTACTAGTTTGAAAAAAAAATGTTTTCATATTTTTATTAAGGAAAGTTATAAATCCTGGAAACTATAGGTCTAGAAATAAGAAAAAAATGTGAAGATATTTTTGTAAGACTGAAAATAAAATAAAATGTATAAGTAGTATGAAAATATGTTTCAGATACATTTGATTTCAAAATAAAAAGCAGACACGTATTTAACAGTATTTAAGTAGAACAAAATAACATTTCCTCGTAAATCATCTTCACTACATAGTATAAAACAAAGTCGCTCCCCGCTGTCTGTATGTATAATGCTTAAATCTTTAAAACTACGCAACGGATTTTGATGCGGTTTTTTTAATAGATCGAGTGTTTCAAGAGGAAGGTTTATATGAATAATAATAACCCGTGCGAAGCCGTGGCGGGTCGCTAGTCTGTTTATAAAACTAAAATCTCCAGTTCGACTAGCCACATATTTACATAACAAATCACTCGAACGAGTATTTGTCAACTGTCACTCAAACAAATATGGCGGCTATTCAAGTCTACCCTTGTGGTTTGGGGTTCAGTGGCAAAAACTTATCTACATCTGTCCGGATAAATGTAATTCGTATAGTAATAATATAAATGTGCAAGTTTGGATGTTTGTTCATCTTTTATGGCAAAACATTTTTTTTTAATCTGTGATTTTAAGGTACCTGTGTCAAATGACCATTTCGGCTCGGTTAGGCCTCTACAATTCATACATAAATAAATTAAAAAAAACCGATCAACTATACAACGAACCATACATTATAATATTAGAAAAAAATGCTAAATTTGTATACTTATTTATAAAAAATCGGTATACAAATGTTGCGTCTACCTAAAATCTTTATAATCAAAAAAATTAAAACCTAAAATCTTTACCTTGATCTTGAATCTTGATTTACCTAATATAAAAGCAAAGTAGTGTTTACTTTTTTTGGTAATATTATTTAGTAATGATTTATATAATATTAGAAATAATATAAAAAGGTAAAATTGAATTTTGTCAAATCAGCTTAGCTAATTTTACTTTCAATATTTTTTTATAGCAGCCATGTACAGTCAAGCAATAGGAACCCTAGGCCACCCTAGAACCATGTCAAAATGACAAGCAGTAAGAGATTTCTTACAATCTGATTTATAGCGTCACTATGACATAGTCCTACAGTGGCTTAGGGTTCCTGGTTGAATGTATTTATCTTTTGCAATTCAACCAAGAAATATTATCACTAGAATATTAAAGGTATACAGGCTGATTCTTAAGTCGGGAACAGAATGTCTTTACCTCCATAGACAACTAGCAATTAAACGCTCCGTATGAGGCAAGATTTTTCTGTTTTTTATCATATTTTTGTCATTTACTTTCTAAAATTCGATTTTTTTGAACAAAAATATCTTGTACATTATAAGTTATATTATAAGTTACAATGAAACATTGAGTAAGCATCTTCTGTTCCCCGTACTAGTAAAAACTGTATCACGGTGGAACAGGATTCCCCGTACGTATCCTTTACTAATTCTACTGTATAATATGAGGTATCCAATTTGTCCCATCATCAATTTTGAGCTTAAATCCGTCTGTTTAAACATACCCTTTTCTTAAATTTATGAAAAAAAATGAAAAAAAAAACAAGAAAAAACATTTAAAAGACCGACTCGCCCTTGACCATTATACCCGACCGCGCTAAAGAGGGTGTATGGCTATAACGAGATCGCTAATCCGCAAACCGCGGGACACGCGTTATTTGTAGGGGATTAGGGGGTGACCACACTACGGTGTTGTAACTAGGACAGTCCACGGTTATTTAGTAACAGATAACGCTGTCAATGGAACTTCCTACCAATGTAAACAAACCGTAATGATCGTAACTATTAAGTTTTTTATTAAATCTCCAAGATTAAGATATTTATCATATGTTTTGTATGTTCCGATAATACGACCGTTTTGGGTTAGTCACTAGTTGCCACCTAGTTGCCATGGTTACAGTCACTTTTAAAATCATACGTGTATGAAAATCACAAAACATCATTTTTTGTGGTTATATTCGCTTCCCAAGATGAGCCATCTACCAAGCACGTCAGTAGAACATACTACAACGTTCCTCCTAACAAACTATGCTGCATTTGTCCCCTAACTTTCGGGACAGAATCTTTCTCCTAGCGTTTTCCCAGCTTATGCCACGATCAGGGAGCCTGGGGTCTGCTTTAGCAACTAATCCCAAGATATAATTTAAACTTTCGTGAGACATATTGATACCGCGAGCCGGTACCTACGGCGGACTGGGGCAGTGATGTCCTAGCCGCGAAGGTGATAACACCACTCTGTCTGTCCGACGAGGTCTGCCCGACGCAGACGAAACATGTCACGCCTATTGTGATAAAAATACGTGAGTGTTAACCGTTGCAATTTAATAATCCCAAGATTTTACGAAAGCGCCTGCCATCTTACCTTCCAACCCAGAGGATAAACTAGGGCTTATCGGGTTTCCTCACGATTTTTTCCTTCACCGAAAAGCGATTAGTAGATATCAAATGATATTCCGTACATAAGTTCCGAAAAACTCATTGGTACGAGGTTTGAACCTGTAACCTTCGGACTGAAAACCGCATGCTCTTATCATTGGGCCACCAACGCTCCGGGACAGAATAACAATAAATAGTTGATTCACGCAATTATCCCCAAATTTCTGAAACCATAGTCACTCTATCCAGTAGCCGCTCATTAGGATGCCCACGAGTTGCGCACTTCGGATCGTCACTCTTTGAACGGAACGAATGAATGATACGAATGAATGGGTGAATGATTTAGTGGGGTGGCGAATAATATGCCATTTGAAATGGTAATAATTCCTTTTGAGGGTTATAGAGCTGTTGGTTCTATTTACTCTGGTATTTATGGGGTTTTAGGTGCTCTATATATTATTATATATTCTTAAGTGCATAGGGTTTCCATATAATGCAAATATTATGTAAAATCTGTGCTAGTTGATTAATAAAAAATGTTTTTGATCGAGCGAGTGATGTTGAAATACATATTTGTATGTTTGTTTGATGATAAATCAACCCTTGACCGATTTGACTTCAATTTCATTTTTTTTTATAAATTGAAAGAGATGTCATATACTAAAGAAAAAGTGACCAAGGTCCCCGGTGAGCAGGGCTGGGATCGAATTAGCGACCTCCTTTCGCGGTAGACGCCCTAACCACTGGCCCGACCACGGCAGCCAGAGTCCGAAATTTCCTAAGTATATGCGATCCTTCCTTATTTTAAACGTTAAAGGTGCGTTCCGCCAATCCTACAAAATATTATAATCTCATTTAACTACTTGCCAAATATAAGCCGGATTGTTCCAGTATATTTGTTCCTGAGTTATGGATGTTTTCTATTTATTTATATGTATCTATTTATTATATAATATCGTCGTCTAGTACCCACAACACAAGCCTAATTGAGCTTACCGTGGAACTAGGTCGATTTGTGTAAGATTGTCCCATAATATTTATTTATTTATACGGAGAGTTTCTCAAATATTTCATTTATATTTTATATATTAAACAGTTGGCATGACTTATCAATTAAAATTAAATAATCCTACATATGCCACAACATAAACACGCTAAAACTTCGATTTAAAAACAGACTACAAAGAAAAACAAACAAAATACAAAATCACTTCATATCATAAAAGAACGTGCCATTTTAAAATGCCAATACCGCAATAAAATAATAAAAGACCCCTGTAGCTTCCCCTACTCTAATTGCTAATCAGAACACCCTGTTAATAAAATGGAGCACCCTCTAGTTTATTGCATTGCATGAATTTATCACTTAGTAAAATGAACCGAGTGATGTAAGGGTGGTTATGAGTTATGACCAGGATATATTACAATTATGTTTTCACGCCATTATAAAAAGGTTTTTTCTGATCAAGCTAGGAGGGATCAAAGTGGCACTTTTCTGTCCAAACTACACATTTCACGTTTTCGGACATTAAATAGTGGCATCGTGGTGTTGGTATGATGCTGTTTCGGTTTTGTTTATTTCCTCTTAGTTGACGTGAAAAGCAGTATGTGTCACACGGTATCAAAATTATTTACGTCTTGGGCGTTAACGCTTGAATCCCTCATCAGGATTCTACTTCAGAATCCTGAGAAGTTATAAGAATGTTTGTAAATATGCTTTTTATGTCTGACATGTAAAATATTGATTTTTACCAATAAACTTTCATTCATTCATTCATTCATTCATTCATTCATCGCCTCATTCGGAATCCAATGTCGTCCTAGAAATATAATATGTAATTTTGATCCGTTGTAACACAATCTACTATGGAAATCTTGGTTAATCTTCGTGAATTGAT
Source organism: Lathronympha strigana (assembly GCA_949128165.1). NCBI lineage: Eukaryota > Metazoa > Arthropoda > Insecta > Lepidoptera > Tortricidae > Lathronympha > Lathronympha strigana. The sequence goes on along the minus strand of OX421928.1, from coordinate 8,465,581 downwards.
ACCGATATTTAGCAAATTTAACATTTTGTACTCAATAATTTTGTGTGAAAATGTTCAAAAGTGTTCCATTTATTTCGTAGTAGGCTATATACTAAACAAGAAAAAAATGTTTTATTAAGTCTAAATAGCGATAAGATCGAAAACAAGAGGCCTATTGCATAATGACTTGTAGCTTGTAATATAAGCGGAAGTCTCTTCTCAATCCCTCTTAATAGAAAGACAAATGATTATGCAATTGACCCCAGATGGACGTTTGAAGCTCGCTGATCAAAAAATGGTAACACAGCTGTTAGAAAATGGCGGCTATTCTATTTAAATTGAAATTATCTTTCAATTATTGTAAATATAAAATTTTGTAACTATGTAAACTCATGACAAAAAGTAGAACTAATTCGGCCGAATGTACCTATATAGGTAACTACTATTAGTCATATATCAAAACAATTAAATAGCTTTCCACGAAAACTTTTATATTCCCATTTCCAGGCATCGTCAATACGGCTCCAGTAAATCCAGATACGTTAGGATAAGCCTAAAAGCCTTCTCTTGTTGCCAGCTTCAGTTATTTTTATAATTTAATACTAGTCTTCGTCTGGATCTTGGTTCTCTCCGATTTCTTTAAATATTTTGAAGACATGTATATCGATGTATCCAGTATAACGATGCGTTTAGGATGCTGTTTGGGTTGCCGCGGTATTGTAGTGCCCAGAGATGGGCATTATTCGAATAAAAATTTATCTAAATGATCATTCGAATGACGAATAATCCACCAATTTTTTATTCGCGAATGATTTATTCGCGGATGATTTATTCGCGGATGATTTGTGCGCGGATGATTTATTCGCGAGTAACTTATCGGCGAATAAATATTTCGACCGGTTTTTAACTTGACGAATGATTTACTTATTATATTACTCCTATAAATTTACTAACAATATTAAAGGTTTTTTTGCTATTCTATTAAATTTAAAAAAAGAAACATATATTAAAAATGACAAGTTTTTACTAAAGTTCACGATCGTCTAAGACTTTAGTGATCTATTCGATATGATCTATATGTAGTTAATGTTATTTACTCTGGTTTTCAAACAAAGAATATCATCACGTATGATTTTTATTACGAATTATTAATAAATCCATGTTGATTTCTAAAGTGCACTTTTATTTACAGTCCTTTTATAATCCCTATGCGGGTTGGAAGAAAGTCTTGAGCAAAGAAACCGCCTAATTTCTATGGCATAGATTTTGTCAAGTTTCTGTACATTTCAATGACATATACTATCTCGGTCTAAAAAGGGCCTCGTAGTTCTCATTCAAATAACCGAATATAAAATTAATTTCATATAAACTAGTAAGGCCATAATGTTTAAAAGAAATTGTGTCAATGAAACTAGGCGGTTGAAATGAAACTTGAGTTATGAATTCATAATTAGATAGCTATTTTAAACAGAAGTTAATAAGGTATTTAAAAAATTATTCGTGGCAATTCATCCGGCGGATGAATTATTCGCGGATAAATTATTCGACGAATAATTTATTCGAATACGAATAATCATCCGAAAATTCATCCGTCATCCGCGAATGATTTGGTTATTCGTCATCCGTCATCCGTCATTCGAATAAATTTTGCCCATCACTGGTAGTGCCTCAGCCATGTTCGCTGAGGCTCGAACAGACTGCTTTTACGCTATCATGAGGAAGCGTTGCGCGTCACTCCTCGCACGCAGCCGAGGCAGCACAAACAGCATCCTAAGTACACTGGCCCAGCGCTGGGACTCTCCCCTAGTCAAGCGGTATATGTACAGCTTCATTCACCTGTTGCTGTTCCGCCGCGAAAACTATAAATATTTTGTTTGTGTTGTAGTTGTACTGTAATAGTTGTGTAAAACTAACTCTAGTTATGTAAGTTATCGTATAAGCTAACCCTATGGACTTAATGGTTCGAAATAAAGCATTTGAATTTGAATTTGAATTTGAATATGTCACCGTAGATTTGTGAGTACCGTTAGTTTATAAGTATAACATTGAAATTATTAAAAGAAATACACACACAAAGCAGTAAAAAAAGGTCAAATAATGTGGGTCGAAATGACATTAGCGAACTTGCATTGATAATGATACAAACGTTAAATTTTTCGTACGAACATGAGCTTATAAAAATAAAATCTTTATTTTCAGACAACTTATTTTAAGGTTTGTTAGTAAGATTAAAAGAAAAAACTAAATTAAATTATAACTAAATTCAATTATACTATGGTGTTAGTAACATCCGTCCATTTATCCGTATCACCGTATATCCGTACTTTTTGTACGTAGGTAGTTTGCACAAGTAACTTTTTTGATTGACGGGGAGAATTCGCATTCACTCAGTCATCATCTTAACCCTGTGAAAACGAGTGCTGTAAAGGGCTTGAAACGTAAGGTCATGTGGTGTAAACGCGATTAATCCGTTCTAAAGTGTTATTTTCAATGTAAATATTAATTTTGTATATTAACAAAAACGCCCACTTCTATTCACATAGACAGTCATCACACCGGACTTGTTAAAATATTCACCATAAACTAATTTAAACCCAATATCCATATCAAAACTAACTAGTAAAGTACGAGGTTCGAATCCAATCATATTACAGTACCCGAGGGACGGGGCTTCAAAGACATCATTTGTTTTTATTACTCCCCCTTGAAGGGACCACCGCAATCCATGAAAATCTATTTCGTGAAAATGATTGTCTGGGTTAGGGTGTGATGATTTGAGTGGCCCTTTAGTACATTATTGGGGTACTGTACCTACCTCAAAAGAAAAAAAACGGAACTTATAGGATCACTTTGTTGTCCGTTCCTCCGTCTGTCTGTCAAGACCCTTTATCTCGAGAACGCGTAGAGGTAGCAAGTTGAAATTAATACAACATACTCAAGTCTGCGGTCCCTTGAAGCTGAAGCTGTGAAAAAAAAACGTCAACGTAATCCGTAGTTATGGTCGTTTTCGTCGCATTTCCCATAAATTTACAACGGGACTCAAAATATACCTATAGGGTACCTACCTCCCGTTCATCTAGAATCACGAAATCTGGCAAAAAGTAAAAGCTCGCTCCGAGAACCGTATAATTGCCGCACACTGAGAGTTTCCTACCACCAGTATGTTCAAGTAGTTACTCGTACCTAAGGTCATAATTGGAGGAAGGGATTGCGTTAATTGTCTCAAAGTATAAACTAGTGGCTCTGTGAGCTGTAGACCTCGCGACCATCTGCTCTTAAGCGCCATAGGCCTGTGCGGCGCTTAATCTCTTTGTGCCAACTTCCATCAATTCTAATATATTTCAAAAAACTAAATGACAAAAAGATCCTACAAAGCTATAAAACCTGATCGCTCAACTTTCACGAGAATTCGTAGATAAAAAGGACCTGTAGAGGAGAACAGCCGGAGATATGAAAGCATTTTGACTAAGCTGAAACGTAGACCTTCGCTTACGCTAGGTCAAATCAAGAGCCATAAAAGCATGTCACATGTCATATTTAACGATTAGGTATATATTTACCAGACAAACATCTAAGTTACTCTTTAAGAATCCTCAAAACAATTTGGTAGGCACGCACTAAAAAATAATTTATGTATAAATTGAAATAAAAATAAGTAATCTTTAACGAAAAAAAAACAACTTCCCGGTCAAAGTTAAAGTTTGAGTTACTTTGAGTATAAAATACCGAAATCGCCATAAGGATCTTTCTTACCGTCTCATGGATCCCATCATTAGATTTGAAGTAAAACGAAACAAAACTACTTTGGAGGTTGGAGGAAACAAAATAAGAATGCTTCAAATCGATTGAAAGATCTGGAAATTATCGAGCAGTTCTACTTTGTCATTCCTGGTTTTCATCATTAGGTTCACTCCACCCAAATGATGGTTTCCGTAAAGAAAAAATTAAGTTACCGTAAAACCACCCAACTATAGTCCAGTACTACAACTATGGTCCAACGTAATTAAACATCAATACCAATAAGTTATTTAATATTTTGCGTGAGCTTATTTTACAATTTACTATTGTTTTGCTAAAGAACTGATTCTTTCAAATAATAGTCACATCAAAACATAGATACTAGAGTGTTTTTTGGACCATAATTAGAAGATTTTGGACCATAGTTGGGTGGTTTTACGGTACTTAACCCTCAAACCATAAATGCATGTGCCGTTAAAATTTAAGCATGTCTCTCAATTCCTTATGAATTCCATCAACAGAATTCAAAATATAATTATAATCAAATGGGAGACTATTTTGAACATATTTCCTTACAAACAAAAGAAGAATATCTCAAATCGGATAATAGAGCTAAGAATTACCAAGCAGTTCCTCTATACCATCCCTGGTCTTCGCCATCAGGTCCACTCCAGTAAATGATGACTGCGGTCAGAAAATGCCCCAGCTAATTATAAAAGCCCTCCAATCACAATGCACATGCCGTTAAATTTTAAGGAGTTCTCTGAATTCCTCAAGAATTCCATCATCTGAATATAAATCAAATCAAAAAGATGAATTTCACAAATCTGATGTTATTTAGAGCTTAGTCTTATCCAGCAGTTCCACTTTGCCATCCCTGGTCTTCATCATCAAGTCCGCTCCAACAAAATTATGGTTTTCGTGAATGTTCAAGTTAGGAAAACCCCGTAGTAAACGCTTTTGTATTTTAAACATGGCGAACGGGCGTAAGTCCATTTTGACACAAAGTAAAAGGACGTAACTCCATAAAAAAGAACTACTAGGGCCATCTGGAGAACGTAAACGAACTAAAATTGATAGCTACAGAATTTGACTTGACAGTACCTACCGCTCTATTTCTTCATACTTTTTGATAACACTAAACACTACTCATAGTGTTGTGTTTCTGTTGGTAAGTAAGGTCGCCAGAGCGCCAAGAGGATTCACTGTGTTGACAGCTGGGGACCCACCGAGCAAAGCTTGCCCCTTTAGCTGTCAACACAGTGAACCCTCATTTTTTTTAAAGGGTCGTCAACGCGCATGTACCACCCCTGGAGTTGCAGGCGCCCATACGCTACGGTGACTGCTTACCATCAGGCGGGCCGTATGCTTGTTTGTCACCGTCGCAGTATAAAAAATAAATAGGAAACAACCATATTACCATACTTATTATCATTCACTACCTATATATGTATATTAATTATGCAACCTTTACTTGATCAAGTGAAGTGGAAACACAATTTTATTGATTTCGAATTTAAAGCATCGAGTCGTATTGAGCCTCCTGAAGGATCACCACTGAGAAGATGGAGCCCTATCCTTATTCACTGGATGTCGTTGCATGTGTAATTTAGTACTCATATTATATAGCCTGCTCGTATTATAGGTACTTACCTATTAAAATATATAAAACTAAGAAAATACTTCCTTTATTGTTTCGTTATTAATGATCGTAAGCGCCATAAACTCAGAAGGCGCTTAGGCCCTTTATGCCAATTCCCGCCATTATAAAAAAATCAATATACCGAATCGACAAAAAAAAATGAACGAACTTGCTTAAAAAATTTCACAAGAATTGGTTGATAAATGCGACCTCTAGAAGACAATAAATGGACAGCCGGACACTCGAATACATTTTTGCAAAAACTGAAACGGAAACACCACGCTCGCTCAGTCAAATATGTAAAAATTATAAATACTTACTTCCTTGTTTCATTATCACAACGAACGTTCAATGGTCCTAAGCGCCATAGACTCCAAAGGCGCTTAAGACCTTTGAACCAATTCCCGCCGTTTTGTATAATTTCCAAAAACTGAATCAACAATTTTTTTTTATGTAATTAACGAACTCGTTTACAAAATTTTATAAGAATTGGTTGATAAATGCGACCTGTAGAGGAGAACAAATGGACAGACTCCTAAAAGCATTTTTCTCCAAGCTGAAGCAGAGACGCTTCGCTCGCTTCACTCGCTCGGTCAATAAAAATAAGAATTACTTCCTTTACCGTTTCATTATCACAACGAACTCTCAATGGTACTGGTATTGGCGCAAAGGTCCTAAGCGCCTTTGATTTCTATGGCGCTTAGGACCTTTGTGCCAATTCCCGCCATTTATAAAATTTCCAAAAACTGACTCGACAAAAAATTTTTATGCAATTAACGAACTCGTTTACAAAATTTTACAAGAATTGGTTGATAAATACGACCTGTAGAGGAGAACAAATGGACAGACACCTAAAAGCATTTTTGTCCAAGCTGAAGCAGAGACGCTTCGCTCGCTTCGCTCGCTCGGTCAACTAAGTATAGGTTATTTAGTCTTTTAGTATAACTTGGGGACACCAAATCTCCTTTATACAGCAGTTGGAGTTATTAGGATGTTAAAAAACCATGATGGCCATCTCAAAGTGGTAGCTAATTCAAATGGCGGTCAATCCAAGATGGCGGATGTATCTTGGTGGGTAAATTTTGGAGGTACTTTTCGATTTTCGGACTTCTCCGATGTTTTCTGACATTCGGGGATGACCGAATAAGTACACCTTGAACTGTAAGGAATAAAAATCTCAAATTAACTAAAACATGGTTTTTTGCTATTTACGAAAAATATACAGTAATTTACAAGCGCGGAATTAAATCTATAATAGGTCCTTGAGGCATTGTACCTAGGATGCTGGCGGCATTTCCTGGTTGTATCGCAATGCTGATACGTTGTGCGAGGAAGCCACCAGCTCTTCGGTCACCAATAACATCAACCAGACGTTTCGCGATTTCTACGAAAAACTTGTGTGCGCTGGGACCTAGAGTTTCGACCCCAAATGGTACAAAATACTCGTGATACGTTATTAAATTCAACATCAAAGGTATTTTTTAGTGCACTGTTACTAAATTGGCTAGATGATATTGTCACGGCTATTTTTAAAGCCGAGAATTCTAGTTCATTAGTTAATATTTCGTGGCACTAACGCTACTAACCAGTGTCAATGACCACCCAATAACGTAACGTCGTAAGTGCATTAGCTTTGTTAAAACTTAAGATATTTCGGCTTTTGGATAGAATTTGTCGGTAATCAGCAGATTGGCTTAAGGTATTTGTTTAGTTGCGACAGCATACTGTGGCAGAATGTTTCACTAGGATGAACGGCTTATATTATAACCCAGGAAAGATACGGTTTAGACAGACATTAAATTAGAATAGCTTGATTTTCTCAAATTACGTTCGAAAACTTCGAATGGGACATTTATAGATAATATCGACACTGGAAATTTCAAATGTCGTAAGGGACAAAGGTCCACTTTTCAGGGGAGCCAAAAAACGAAATACAAATTTAAAAAAAATCATAACTTAGTCAATTTTGAACCGAATAAGATGATTCTTACACTCATAATCTTAAACAAGCTTTATCTATATCTTTAAAATGGGAAAAGACTTTTAAACTCAGTATTTTAGGAAATAGTGTCCCTTACGCAATAAATATACGATGAATATGCCCCTTACGCCTCCAAAATTTCTAAATATATTTACGAAATTCTCTTACGCCATAAACTAAAACTCAATCTTAATGTCGTAACTACCAAAAAACGTTCTAAATTGGGATTATTTTGTTGTAAAGTCATTATATTTCCTAGCTTATTGAAATAAGTTGAGATACAATGTGTAAATATATAAAATTATTAAACTTTACAATACTTGCAACTGGTATTTTATATTATTTTTACAGTCGAAAATATTTTTTTCGTGTTCTTTATTTTTTATATGAGATTATTTCGCGTACCTATGTAAAAAAAAGGTAATATTTTAATGTGTGAATCATAGTGTGATATAGTTATTTTACAAGTCAGAAGCGATGGCACATAATAAAACACGTTATAATTTAATAACTTTTTAAATTATTTATTTTAAATTTGACAACAGACGGAATTTTCAATCAAATCTTAGGTATCTAATATATGAAAGATATTATGTTTCTCAAACAGCCTGAGCTGAAATTTTTGCCATCATTTATTGCTAGTATAAAGTATGCACGCAAGGATAACCAAAATAACATTGGAATAATAATATGATACGCTGAGGTAGCTTAATAGATGTTCACATCAAACCAGAAACACTGTAAAACATTTGAAATATCACCAATACCTCATTCAAATGACAACTTTAGCAGTGCTCACGCTCACCCAAACATATTTAGGTAGGGATATTGATAATATTATGTACCTAATTGCTACGGTGCGGTGCACGGCAGCAGTTACTATCAATAACCCATATACTCGCGACAACAATGAAACGGTAATACTGTTTCAGTCGTCAGTCTAATCTAATTTAATCAACGACATTAAATCTCTAATGATATCTGATAAACTATGATGTGAGCTTTCACGGCTATTACACATTAATATAATAATAAACGGAACTTACCCGCGTACATAGACTCCAAAATGACCTTAAACGTTTCGAGGACCTCATGTCTCCGTGGTCCCGAAGAAAGACAAGACCTAAGTAAGTCTTTTTCTTTCGAGTCTATATACGCGGTTAAGTCCCGGTTATTATTATAGCAGTATCTTAAATTGTTCTTAAAATAATTTAAAAAATCAGTCTAATTGAGAACCTCCTTCTTTTTTTGGAGTTAGTTAAAAAGTGTTGCCCACACGATACGCATACCTATTAATCAACATTTTGTGTAACTATTACAGTAACAACTAAATAACAATCGAAAAGGAACTTTCAAAATGAGGATCACCTTCTTACAAGCTAAAAACAATGTTAATCTCTTATATCAATATAGTTTATATGTAAGTAAAATCAGTCAAAATTGTTCTTCAGTAATGATACTTTGTACTATAAGATTATTTTGAGTATTAGGTAAATACCTAAACCCACAGCTAACCCACAGCTTTTTGGTGTATTGTTGTTTAGTAAAATAAGGAGGATTTCCGGCATGACCTGTAAAAACAATTAAAAAATAAGTAACTAACAATAAATAATATGTGACGATAACACCGTAATAATATCTTGTATTATTATAATTAAACATGTAAGATACCCACTCGGAAGTGCACTGTCGTTAGGTTCTTCAACGAACTTTTTTGTAGCTTGTGGTGTTTCTGATTTTGGTTCAATGCCATTTAATGTTAGAGTCTCTAGTACTGAAACAAAACACAAATAAGTAAGTAAATAGCATTTTATCTCACGCCTAGCAGTTATAAACTCGTTATAACACACATGATCTGAACGTTTTACCTTAAAAGTATACTGCAAATAATAATTATAATAATAATTATAATGTGAAAAATGGTATCGTAGAACTTGGTTGTTATCCAAAGTCGCAGAATGGTACACAAATTATTTTATTACCGTTACTTATTTTTAGTAAATAAAATGTATACTTATCATCTTATCAATTGATTTAATAACAACTGAGCATACCTTTTGGTGCTGCTGTATCATCGTGCCACTTATTAGCTTCAGGCTTAGACACATGACATTCATTGTTAGTAATATTATCAGGAAGCTCCCCGCCATGTTCTGTAAAACAATTGAAATGTCAGTATTGCCAATTAAACTGTCTTAATAACTTTACATTATGCTGTATTTAGGTATATAATAAATATAATATAATTTTTACCTACCGGATTGTGCACTGCTGTCGTTAAGTTTTTCAACTAGTTTTTTTGGAATTTGTGCTGTTACTGGCTCTGGCTCTGAATAATTTAATGTTTGAGTCGCTAGCGCTAAAAAAATAGACAAAGTTAGGCTACTCTAGCAGGAATACTTCTTATTATAAATATAAGAGTAGATGTTAAGTTTTAACACACCAATCGCTCACAACTGGCTTTATACCTACTTGGGCTCTAAACATCTACGATGGTAATGTTTTACATCTTAATAAATTAACAGTCGGACAGACTTTAGTAATAAATTAATATACCTTTTGGAGGTGCGGTATTTTCGTGGCATTCATTAGCTTCAGGCTCAGGTACATCAGATTCAGTGAAATTGAAATGACCAGGTTCAGCTCTGAAAACAAAATTATAAAAAAAATATAATTACTGTGTTAAAATATAATAAATTGGAAATACATGTCACATTGGCTGCATAAACATTCAGAAAAACTCTAAGACGAGCACGTTTTTAGTTAGTAACTAACAAAACAAGTGTTAGGTAGACTTTTGCTTTTTTTTAATCGTATCTAAAACAAAGTTTAAAAATTAGCAACTTTTTCACAAACGAAACACATTATTCAACTATTAAGTATCCTTACTTTTTATGTTCGAGTCCTTTATAACAAAATGTGTTCATCGTTTATTAACGAATACTTGAGTAGCTTTGCCCCTTACTACACTTATTCCATATATTTTTTACTCCTTAGCCCCTTACGACATTATAATAGTATACTTTCCAACATTTTTATATTTCAAAACACAAGAAAGTAATTACAATAAATATTAATTTCCATAATACACACGCAAATTATTAGAATTAATGTTCAAAAATGGGAAAATAGTTACAATGTTAAACTACAAAAATATTACTTATTACAATTATCCAGACACAAACAATACAAACTCTTAATCAGTGCAATAAACATTTAAAAGAATTTGGATCATAATATATTACAGATAAAATAATTGTTTTATTTATCTGTAAAGTAGTTATAAATAAACTCTGTTAAGAAATATATAGGTATCTACTAACTAGGATTCATCGTAAATAATTATCAATTATGATGTAAAAACAGACTTACCGCAACATCCGGCTTTGAAAATCATTTATGGCTTTTAATGTTTTTCTTCTTGAGCGAAAAGGATCCAATCGTTTTTGAGGGGCCATTATTATGACACATTCATTTAAAACAACGTAACGCAACACTGCACTGGAAATCTGCGCACGCGACACACCGTCACTTCCTTGTTTTGATTCATCATCATCACTGAGACCTATGACGCGGCCGCGGTGCGAAACCAAAACAAACCCGCGTCTTTCCCCTTACCCCTCTCTAAGACGATCCCGCACTTGTGAAGCCGATACTGTTGCAAGTGCCATGAGAAACAAAAACAAATGTTATAACGCGTTAATTTTTCGTAAAGGTTTTTATAAGTATATTTTTTTCAGAGTAGTAACAATCATCGTTGCACCGCATTAAATGTAACTATTTAGTTATTATGTTTAAATGTGACTTAATACATCAAACTTCAAGATTATTTTGATTCATACCTACATACAACAAAGGTTATAAACTATTATAATACTTGTTATTTTGTTGTAACGGACATAAGCCTAAATCAGTTGCCCCTTACGCCAAAGTTGGTTCAAAGTTTCCTATTTATTTTATCAGATAAAATGTCGTAAAGGAATTTTGTTTTAACGTAGTCCCTTACAACATAGAAATGTATAAATTAAATGTATATACTACGTTGAAAATAAATACAGTAAACCTTACTTTTGATAATCGACCCATACAACATAACTTTTTTAGCTTAAGGAAGTTACAACAAAATTTCATCAATTCCTAACTTCTTTATTTGAAGTGGTAAGAAAACATTAACTACACAGATCGATAGAGAAAAAAATTCTGAGTTCTATGCAATATTAAGTGGACTTACGACAAAATGTCCCTTACGACATTTGAAATTTCCAGTGTCGATATATACAAGAGTCCTACAAACTTTTCATCCGGAAGTAGATAAAAACTGTAAAAAGTAAAAATTAAAACTTAACTAAGTAGATTTTTTAAATTTACTGTGGTAAATATTTCTCTTGTTTGTGAACATGACAACATATTTGTCTTCTATGTGTTAAAAGCGAAACCGAAGAAAACTTACACGCAAAACCGTTAAATCTACAAAATGTACGGCGCGGGTATAATTATATGTAATATCTTATTTCGCTAGAAACAAATGATAATAGAGGTAAAAAATGGTCCTGACCTGACCCATTTTAAACGACAAAAACATAGATACACAAAAATCTTACAAAAGAAACGATTGAAACATGTGTGAACATATTTGTGGCGATTTGCATGTAACGATATTTTGTTGAGTTTTGTTGAGTTACAAAATCGTATGGGATTTTCGTAACTCAGTGGGAAAATTAGTACAAATTTTTTGTCGCACATAGAGATTTCGTGTCTATCTAGCGAAGAATAAGTACTTACATACCCACCAAATTTCATTCGAATCTGACGCGAAAAAAAATCGACAACAAAATAAAAATATGCCCTAATAAGATAGCTGGAGTAGCGATTGATAAATACCTAAAGTAAATGCCCTTACCGGATTGCACCAACCAAGCTATAGGACATACGTCTTTCAGTAAGTAACTTACCTACGTCTAGAGTAAGTTACGACCATTCGTGTCGTAGCAGCAATTGACAGTGACGCAAGTCCCGAACTAACGGATAATATCTTCTAATAAACCGGCGGTCAACTGGACTGGGAAGGGGATGGAGTCGAAAGTTTTTAAAACATTGTAACAGTAGTTACAAGTCGATTATTTTTAGGCAGAAAAGTTTGTTATATATTGAAAGAGATTTTATATAGTACAGAAAAAGTGACCAGGTCCCCCGTTGAGCAGGGCTGGACTCAAACCAGCGACCTCCTGCTTTCGCGATAGATGCCCTCCTGCCTACCTAATCACTTTTCTTTTAAAAAAAATATATTCTATTTATAAATAGTAGTGAGTAGACGGCAAAAAAAAATCTATTTAGTCCGTCTTTTAGATTATTAATAAATATTGTCCACTATTTTATCTCTTGTTCGTCAAATCAAAAATGACGAATATACAGTGCATTCAACATTCGCGTAACGTCACTATCAGGCACAATTCTTACCTAGTAGTGACGTCACCAGCCCCAACCCTGGAACTATGATGCTCTTTATCTTCGTAAATTTTAATTAAATTGAAAAAGGAAAACATACGCGTCTAGTTATTCGACTGCATCGGGCTGAGTGCTTGGTGAGTCTTCAGAGTGGTGCTGTCACCTTCGCGGCTCGGGCACTGCCGAGACCCTGTCTGTCCGACGATGACTGCCCGATGCAGTAAAAACATGTCACGCCTATTATGATAAAAATACGTGAGTTTGAACAGTTGAAATTTAATAACAATAAAAATAGACTACCCTACAGCGCCCCTGTTCGGACGAGTCCCGTATTTTTCTATTACCCGGCTTCTCATTGTTAGAATTGGAAGAAGACATGCAATAGCGACGTCCACTGCCAATTAACACTGAAATGGGCACGAGCAATTCATTAAAAATACGTTAGCGAAAGACCTAGTGCGTGTCGGGCTACGCGTACCTAACTGTTGATTTAGGTGACAATTTATTTTTTATTTCTGTAACCAGATATCATATTACAAGAAAGATTAATCAATATTCATATACATTGCCGTGCAGGAATAAAAATAAAACATTTTTAAATAAATGAGTTAATAATTTTTTAAATCGGTTTCTTTAAGATTCTCGTACTGATAGGTAAAATTTTGATATCCATACTAATATTATAAATGGGAAAGTGTGTGTGTCTGTTTGTTTTTCCGTCTTTCACGGCAAAACGGAGCGACGAATTGACGTGGAGATAGTTGAAGGGATGGAGAGTACATAGGCTACTTTTTGTCTCTTTTTAACGCGAGCGAAGCCACGGGCTAAAGCTAGTTTTAAAATAAATGAGTTAAATTATGTTTTTCAAAAGTTTCTTTAAACACTGCACGGATTGATCGCGTTTATTAACACCATGACCCTACGTTGTCAGTCATCATCTTAAACCTGCGAAATCGAGTGCTGTGAAGGGTTCGAAACGTAGGGTCATGGTGTTAATAGACGCGATTAATCCGTTCTAAAGTGTTTCATTTCAATAAACAACAATCGTGGTAACAGAAGACAATATTAAGTTTCTTTAAGATTCTCGTACTAATAAGTAATTTTTTTTAATACACCTATATATTTTACTTTCCTCGTTTTCTTGGGCGTTGGTGGCCCAGCGCCCAGCGGTATGACGTGATATTTTCAATCCGAGGGCCTGGGGTTCAAATCCTGCCGGCTCGTACCAATGAGTATTTCGGATATCATTTGATATTTACCAATCTCTTCAAGCTCTTCGGTGAAGGAAAACATCGTGAGGACACCGGACTAATCCCAATAAGGCCTAGTTTACCCTTTGGGTTGGAAGGTCAGATGGCAGTCGCTTCCGTAAAACTAGCGCGTACGTCAAACTACGTATCTTGGGATAAGTTGTCAAAGCCGGGTAATCGCTAGGAAGAAGACTAGAAGAGATTTTACTTTCCTCATATTCGATATGAAAAGTAGAGTGTTAAACCCCGGTGAAAAGCACTTTCAGTCACGGGCTGTGACCTTTGTTAAGCTACTACTTTAACAAAAGTATATCTGAAATTACCAGGCTTCAGAGCTTCGTAATAAAATGTAAAAGAAAATAGCTGCATACTAAAATTAAAATGAAACGTCAACTCCAGTAACGCTTATTATTATTCTAGTTGCGTTGGGCACAGATGAAGTTCATCCCAGTTCTTTCCAACTTGTATTTTAAATATACAAGTACAATAAAGATTTTGAACCTAATTATTTTTAATGGACAATTGTAAAACATGAACTAAATCATTTATTATTTGTAATAAATGGGTTTAAGTAGTCACAGTCACACTACTATAAACAGAATGTATCACAACGAAGAGCAAACCTTAAAACTGGTTGACGGGGAATCCCAATGTATTATGGCATAAAATTACTAAATTAATTTCTCGAGGACCTTCTTTTTGCAGTCGATTAATGATTTTGTAACATCCTGTAAGGTTTGTTTACGTTTTTGATTTTTGACAGTGCATGCGAATATGTAGCTATTGGGCAACTGTTCAACATTCGCGTCGTCATGTCAACGCATATGCGCTGTGAGTACTGTTTATAAGTAAAAGTAACATAGGTAATCATTTAAATAATGGCTGTTGTCATAGGCAACGCGCAAGCGCTTTGTTAACCATTTGTAGGTACTTAAATAGATAAAAATCCAGAAGTCAACAAGGTTTGACGCCTGTCTGTCAGTTGATAATTTAAGAGATGTCATTTATAAGATTGTAAATAATAATACAGGAGAGGTGCAATACAATTTTTTTTATACCTTGCGTAAAAACTGTCGTATATTTGATGAATTAGATACCATGCTCATATTATGGTCAAAACATTAACGAGTTTCTTTTTTTGCCTTTGGTTCTGATACATACTGTATTTAATTATAAATTAAAAGAGATGTCATAACTCATATACTACCGTAAGTGACCAAGGCTTCCAGTGACCAGCCCTGGGCACTTAAGCAGAGTTAGTTTCGCATTTATAATATTATGGAAAGTGCGATTGAACCCCCAGACCATCTGAACTGTACCTACAACAGTAAGGTTACCCTCAGGCGAAGGAACAGTGAGTATCACCCAAGGAACAACAAACTTCCTTGAATATTGTCCACTGCTCCGATTCTGCGACGATAGACAGAAACTTCTGTCGCGGTTGAGTATCGTATTGTTTGAGAGGATGAGTCGAACACATAAAGCAACTAAATAATTATATATTGAAAGAGATGTTAGATACTACAGATAAAGTGACCAAGGGCACGGCTGGAATCGAACCAGTAGCCTCCTGCTTTCTGCCGCGAAAGCAGGAAATAGTTGGTTCGATCCCAGCGCTGCTCACCGGGAGCCTTAGTCACTTTTGCTGTAGTAATTATATGATATGACATCTCTTTC
This sequence comes from Lathronympha strigana, assembly GCA_949128165.1. Classification (NCBI taxonomy): domain Eukaryota; kingdom Metazoa; phylum Arthropoda; class Insecta; order Lepidoptera; family Tortricidae; genus Lathronympha; species Lathronympha strigana. Next base: position 8,449,869 of record OX421928.1, on the reverse strand, counting down.
AATTTATGAGTTATATATAGTAGTGTGACTAGGTACTTAAAAACAAAAAACATGAATCTTCAGGACATTTATTACAAATAAATTATTTGAATCGTGCTTTACAATTGTACAACTAATTAGTGTTATGGTTAAAAATAAAGGTATGGCTAGTAGAAAAATGTTGAAAAACGAAGTAATGAAAACCTGCAAATGTAACAATACGTGTGTACGCACATTTGCAGGTTTTATTCATAACAATTGGATGAAGTTATTTGTATTTATATTTTTTAATTAAACTATGTAATAGTAATAAATTGAAAGAGATGTAACTACATGAAAAGTTATTTTTTTTATTTAATATACATACACATACTACATACTACATAGTGTGACTACTTAAAAAACGAAAAAAAAATATCAAAACATTTATTACAAATAAAGAATTGTTGAATAGATAGATCGCCTCTTCAAGCATTAGGAACACAAACTTCGTGAGTAGTTGTGAAGTTGTGAGCGGTTGTCTTGTGTTTCTGTATTCGGAAGTTCGTCTTAAAACTGTAGCGGGTTCCGCGAAAGAATAGTTTTCATTCGGACAAGTTTTGGGACGGAATAAGGCGATAAAGTTTTTGTAAGAAATGTAACAAAGTAAAACTGGATAAAAAACAAAAATGTTAAGCAAATTGCGTTTTTATACCACGGTGGCAATCAAACATACGGTCCGTCTGATGGAAAAAGGCCAGTGTAGTGGACGTCTGCCACTACAGGGGTGTCACATGTCACCTACCCATTCAAATCTTGCACTCCTTTTTCGAAGAACTCCATTCTATCTTTTCATGCATGTTGTGTCTTTCTGGAAAACGTCGGGAGCTCATTCCACAGCCGGAATGTCCGTGAGAGGAAATTACAAGGTTAATATATAATTGACCGATCGAGCGAAGCGAGCGATCTGTTTTAGCTTGGACAAAAATGCTTTCGTGTGTCTGTCCATTTGTTCTTCTCTACAGGTCGCATTTATCACTCAATTCTTGTGAAATTTTATAAACAAGTCCGTGAATTAAATTTTTGAAAATTTTAAAAATGGCGGGAATTGGTACAAAGTTTCTAAACGCCATAGACACCTAAGGCGCTTAGGATCTTTATGCCAATACCAATACCATCTCGCGAAATACTCGTACAAGGTTGCAAGAGGACAATGTTAGAGGTCCCGGGATTTAATCCCATTGGGGGCATTTACTAACGTATTTACTATGAATATTTGTTCCTAAGTTATGAACATTTTCTATGTTTATAATCAACCGCGTATAGGATGGGAAATTATAGCCTTTAGATAAAGGTTGCAGAATAAATATTCTCTCATCAAAAATCATTTCTGTTTACCCCCAAATTAAGCAAACCGGGTCCAACTTGTACTGAATACTAGGCGACGAAATACATACCTACTTATAGGCCCCCCACAAGGAGTCCGCTGGAGGACCGGTCATTGTGGAAATCTTTGGGGGAGGCCTATGTCCAGCAGTGGACGTCTTTCGGCTAAAATGATGATGATTACATTCCTGAGAAGGAACTCTACTCGGGATCTCAATCAATGTCCAGAGGCACGTTGTATATGCACTTTGAGTTACCATTTACCATAGAACGGATTGACATAGTCGGACCTATAGAATAGTTACTAGTTACACTCCACATTGCTGGCTCGGGCATCAAAGCGGGAATCCATTGCTGGAATGCCGAATGCCATACGTAATTTGAACAGGATACGGTATCATTCATTCAAATTGGCAAACCTGTTTATTTTGGCCGTAGACCGAACAAATACGTGGCTAAATGGACAAATACATGACAAGAATATAAAACAACGATTGTAAAACTAATATCTAAAATGGGATATTAACCATGTATGTTTGTTTTATTGAGCACCCGATATTTCGGCACTGTTGCAAGCGCCATGTTCACGGAGTAAACTGACGAGCTGCGAGCTTTTAGTTGTGATCTACCCACACGCCATAGCGATCTACCCTGTTACGGTTCGCTTATTTTGTGTTGTCACTGGCACTACTACCGTCCGCTTTCTCACTTGAAACTCGACCACGTTCATCGCACACCACACTTAGAGTATCAACCCGTGCATCGGAACAGTCTCTTTTCGATTTATGAATTTACGGATCACTGGATACCAGAACTTCGGCAGCTGAAAACCATCTTCTCAGTTAAAGTTTGTATATTTAAGGATTTCAATGACTTTTATGCCATCCTAGGAATGTAGTGGTTTTCCGACGAGAGAATCTGAGGGTTATGTAATTAAATCCAATGAATTACATATGATTTGAAAATTTTATTTTTTTGGGGAACATAGTTCAATATTTTAAGTAGGCGCTGTGTGTTTGTATAGCTATAAATCCTAGATCAATCTTAAATAAATTGAACTAATATGTCATTCGCTTAACATCAAACTCGAGTAAAGGATGACCCACACTTGGACGGGACGGGTCCCGTCCAAGTGTGGGCCATCCTTAAATCTATCGGTCAGATGATGCGATTTTGGTATTAACTAAGAATATAATAAGGTAGATATTTGCAGAGGGTCGAATGAATATACCCGAGTTTGAATTTATTGAAACATGTATACTCGAATATTTTAAATATAATTTTATTTGACGTTTTCAAGAGACTAGAAGATAGTAACTACTAGAATGTTGGAGAAGATTTATTAAAATATTGTAGGGTGGAGACATTAATATGAACACTTTAAGCTGACAGGCATGGTGATGGATAGATACTTCATTCTTAATTCAAATATCATGTAGTTGTCAATTGATTGGCACAAAATAAGGACATGGACCTTATTTCCTCACAATAAGAGTGATTATTATAAAACATAGGACGGGTCTGTCGCGAATACAGTTAATTTACCTTAATATGTGATGGCCGCAGATTGACCGATAAACCAGCGAAGTTAAGAATTTGTACAGGAAACATAGTTTATTAAAAATAAAATAAAAATAATTTATTTCAGACTCAAAGACCATATTTGGTTAGTAGAAAAATTATAATTAAATTAATAAATTAAATTAAAAATTAAATTAAATTAATTTATCATTATTATTCTAAACTATTCTAAAGACTAGGTGTTACATAAACAAACGACACATAAAAACAAATAAATAAAGCTTAATTAATTTGCGCGCCTCGTCACATTACTGACCCAGTACTTTAGTATGGGACAGTCGAGGCGCTCCGCCACCATCCTTAGGATGCTGTTCTCGCTGCCTCTCACTCGTCTCAGCAGTGAAGCTACCCTCTTGCGTCTGATGGCATGGAATCCATCTATGTGTGCCTCGGCAAACATGCCGGACGCACTACAGTGGCGAGGCAACTTAAACAACATCCTGAAAATGTTGTTGTATTATTACCTATGTATTTTTATCATAAAATCATATGTATACGTAGAATGTTATGCTTATATGTATGTTTGTCTGTTTCAGGCCAAATCCAAATAACGCCGCAACAGGCAGTCCGGCAAGTCGGTGAAAGCATCGATGTCATCTGCAAAGTCAACTACCCGATCAACTTCTGTCGGTAAGCATTTCCTTTCCAGCTATGTTGACTATATTTCTTACAAATAATGGAATAGTGGAAACTTGGGCGAGACTCAAACCTGGGACTCTGGGATAGCTCATCGCTCTGCCGACTGAGCTACCGATACACATGGCCCCGAATTTACCATATACTTATCCATTTATGACTTTTTCGTTATTTCTAAGAAATTAACGAAAAGTCTAAGAAATTAGGTATCATTCGCAGTGATAAAAAATTATAGTTTATGTTGACTATAACTCGAATAAGGAGAAAAAAATTGGTTATTCCATGTACTATCTACTGCTGTTGGTAAGCACCTAATTCCTGTTTGCACAAGAATGCCGCGACAGTACCATAAATACATAAATACCTACATGGAAAACATCCATAACTCAGGAACAAATATTCGTGATAAACACATATATAAATGCCCTGACCAAGATTCGAACCCGGGACCTCCTGCTTCGTAGGCAAGGTCACTATCGACTAGGCTAGGAGGCCGTTAAAACGTTCAGGTTTTGCAAGTTGAATATAAAGCAATATTAGTCACAAAATTAGGCACACAGACTTTTGATCCACCCTAAATATCAGGATTATTTTATTCATTAAAAGGAGAAACTTCAGGACAAACGATTTTATTGCTTTTTTTTTGTCCAGGTATTTTTGGTGCATGGTACTAGTATATAAATAGTATGTGTAATCAATACATATAATAAGAGAGTAGAAATAAAAAATCTGTACAATAAATATATTTAAAAAAAAATACGTAGGGGCGTATCAGAAACGTGGATAAAATATCTTTCAATGGTTTTTAGAATTTTTGTCTGTCTGTCTGTCTGTGAATTTGTTCGCTAACTCCGCAAAAAGTACTGGACAGAATTTTATGAAATTTGGTATGGTAATAGTTTATGTACCGGAGTAACATTTAGGATACTTTTCATCCGGTTTCGTAACATTTTTTTTTTTACATATGTATAGTTTGCATTGCTCATAATAGATGGCGCTAGCGGTACGGCCTTTATTGTACAAAATTTGAAAGCTGCTGCAATGTTCGAAATACCGTCGTATAGTATAGTGCCATCCTGCTCGCCCAAATATTTGATATAGGAGACCGAGAGGGATGGTACTATACGATTGTCAATTTTATAACATCTGAGTAAATTTCGTTTTTGTAACCGACCATAGGTGGCGCTAGCTGAACACAAATACCATCAAATGAACCATAAGATAGGAATTAAGTGATTTTTATGAACCCTTTCCTGTCTGGGTGTTGTAGGTAGGTACCCATTTTCTAAAGCTTCTAATATGCTGGACCCATTACTTATCACATTACGTAAGGTCTTATCAGTTACGTTATAATAGAATACGTTTTAAAGGTTTTTAGAATTTTTATCCGTCTGTCTGTGAATTTGTTCACTAACTCCGCCAAAACTACCGAACAGAATTGAATGAAATTTAAGGTGGATTACCACCTTTACGCACCGGAGTAACAAATAAGATAGTTTTTATCCTGTTTCGTTAAAAAAAAATACGATCGACATCGGGCTGATTCCAATAAAAGTGGCTTCGGCAGGTTAAAGTTAAAAAAAAAAATTTTTTTTCGTTATTTGACCTTTATTGACAAAAATGTGTTTGTTTTTGTATCAATCATACCATATTTGTGGAAGGGAACAAAATAGTTATGAAAATGTAGAAATTATGACGAGTTGAAATTTTGACCATACAGGTGAAAGTGACATTAGACAGGTTAGCAGTGAAAACATAACAAGTTAAAGTGACATTAGACAGGATAGTAGGCAAAACATAACAAGTTAAAGAGAGATACATAAATAAAAACATTTAATCATCCAGAAATATATTTTTTGAATGAAAAAAATACGGGTGTTTCGTAGATACAAATATAACGATTCATTTTTGCGGATAACTTATACATTTATACTTATATTTTCTTACTTTTATATTTTCTTTGAGTCCGCTGTAGGTCATGGTGTTAATAAACGCGATTATTGTTCTAAACTATTTAATTTCATATTTAGTTATGTTTTATTTTTCCAGTAATTACTGAATAGTTATTTATTTCTTATTAACGAAAAAACAATTGTAAAGCATGAATTAAATCTTTTGTTATTTATAGTAAATGTTTTGATTCATGTTTTTAGGTAGTCACACTACTATATATAAATTATAAATTGAAAGATATTGAAAGAGGCCGTGATCGGGTAGCCCAGTGGTTAGGGCGTCTGCCGCGAAAGCAGGAAGTCGCTGGTTCGGTCACTTTTTCTGTACTATATGACATATCTTTCAATTTATAAAATATACGTGATCATTACAATTAAAAGATATTGAAATCTGAATCTTCGTTATTGCTACCAAAAAAAAAATCTTGAACTACTACTCAATGGAGATTCAGTTCGATTTTCTAGATCTTCGGTTAAAATATTATCTAATACAGTACGTCTTAATACAGAAGGTAATTCCATCTCAGAAAGGTTAGAAAAAACATTACTGCTTTCAACATTTGTGACTGCTGGTGTTGATAAATCAGTTTTATCACTGCTGTCAGAATTGTTATCGTCGTCTCTTGCTGTTGTTTCAGTGTTTGCGGTTACATTTCTAACAAAATGAAAACCAATATGTTTACCATGTCGACAGTATGATGCATTTACTAAACAGCTTTCCTCGGTACAACTTAAACTTCTGAGAGCAACAAATGATTTTTCATGTTCCCAAACTGCTTGATGAACTTTTAGAGTTCCTTTAAAAGTTTTAATTTTTTTTGGTAAAAGCGAGTTTTTTTCAAAAATGTCATCGTCTACTTCTGTCTTCTTTTACTTTCTTCTCTCCACTTTTTCTTTAGAGCTCTTTGTTCGCTTGGGGGCAAATAACTTATATTAATTACTTTCCCTTCCTGTTTTCTTCGCTGCTTTTTTTCCTTATTTTTTTGTTTGTACTCAGCGTACAGTTCAGGTTTTTTTGTAATTTTAGCATATCTTTTTCTCTCATTTTCTCTTTTTCGAGCTAATAGCTCTTCTCTAGTCTTTTTTTCTTGTTTTACTATTTTACCCCTAAAAACAATAACTAAAACATGCAATTTATAAGTGTAAGGAGGGAAAAGAAAAAGGGAAAGAATATAGCACTGCAAAAGATTTAAAAGTAAAATTTGCCACGGTGGTTTAGAGTATTATACTGAAGTTAATCAACCCAAGGAGTGTAGGTATGAGTATAATAATAGAGTAATATGTGGTAGAGCAGTATAAGTATTAGTAATATACGCTAGCGTAAATATCACATGTTAAGTTATGGTAACCACACTGTACATGTAGAAAAGCACGAGTACGCAAGCGCAAGTAGTCCAAGCCGAAGTAAGAGGTATTTCCTATCAATTTTAGACTTTATTCATAGCATCTTAAAGTCTAAAATATTTGTCTCTTTAACCTGCCAGGATTCACTTTAGCCTGTCCAATGATTGCAGGTTAAAGAGATACAGGTTACAGTGAAAACCAGGAGTTTTAGGCTTTATCTCCAAATTCGTTAATAATACCACTGTTGTACTTTTAGTATAAATAGATATACCTTAATGCAATATCAAAATCATATTAGTGAACAAGCTCCCGAACCAATATTATAAAATAACCACGCCAAATTAAAGTTAACATACCCGTTACAAACTCCAGATTCCGAGTAACGAGAACTCGACAACTGCACACTGCGATCCTGCGCCCACAAACGTTCACTTCGGCGACTAGCCCAATACTGACCCCATGTTTTGCGTATATTATGGTCTCAATAAGGTTTCTTGTGTGCGAGTGAGAAGGAATACCGCAAACTCACAGGTTACAGTGAAAATATGGCTGGACAAACTTCGTACGTGAATATTGATGTTAAAAAATGATATATATAGGCCTTGCAGCATATATTATACAAACTAATATGCTTGTTATTATAAAAAATTATGATTTATTGACATAAAACTATAAATTAATAATCTATAGAGCTAAAACTAGACCAATATCACGTTTGGACAAGCCAAGTTACAGTGAAAAATGGTATTCCTATTTTTTTTTTAAATACTTTTTTCACATTTACATAAAAATACTGTTTTGGCCTCGATTAGCCATGTTTTTGTCTACCTGTGAACATTTTTTCTATTTGTGAAAATTGCATAATTAGCATACTTTCTATTCAAAAACTGAATCGGAAGTTCCGGTGCCACTTTTATTGGAATCACCCCTTGATCAATTTACATCTAAACCAAACGTTTACACAATGCCTGCAATATGTCATTCAACATGTTGTTAGTACTTCAAATATTATTATTTTAAATAAAATTGTGCCACATTTAATACGTTTATCGGAAGAAATGGCCACAGAGGAGGCATAAAAGGTATATTTTCCCGTTCATATTATGTTTATTACACTGCCATCTATATATTACACGTAGAACTTCTTAAGAGCTGTAGGTATCTAAATGTTTCGTTCTAAGGAAACATACTAAGCTGCAAAGTCTTCTAGATTTGGTTGATGGCGCTGTTAACAGTTTAGTAGGTTTTGTCAAACAAAATTTATGAAATTAAATGGGTAACCTAATGATATAAATTGAATATACTGAAAAATTAATCACAACCAGTTACTTAAAAACTGAATTACATATGAAAAAAAAAACACAAACACAAGTCTTATTATAATAACCCGTATTTCGCCATTCTTGGTGCAAAAGAGCCCAGAACACTAGCGGCATTTCCATGGTGGATGGCTACGGACAACCTTGGATCGGGCTCTTCTCCCTTTTGTCTGAATCGACGGCTTATGTCATGCAGAACAATTTGGCGTCCCCCCAAAGTAGCCCGCAGTCTCCACCACCAAAGGCATGAACATGTATCGCCGCTAAAGTTTCGGCAGAGGGCTCTAGCCACGTGGGAAGTGCGAGTAATATGGGTGGTCCAAAATGTGCTGACGCATGTAGCATCCCACACCAGACACCGTCCCGTCTCCCATAGCACCAGCGTCAGTCCATCTTGCTATCAGTGCGCCTAAACTCAGTGGCTCCACAACGGAATGAACAGCCGCTGACTGAAGAGACCTCTGGACAATATCATTGAGGCTTTTGTGACGCGGAAACCAACCAGTACAAAGACGGCAACTGTATAATATGGCTAAACTTAGATTTACTTAAAAGGCTAAAGATTACTGAATATGCACAACTTGATAGATTAGGATGGCACTTATTATAGTTCTATCTATATGCCACTAATCGAACTGGGTATCGCCTATATCCTCCATAAAGTGATTTGATTAAAATTATTTTAACTTTGCGCAAAAACATTTTTAGATCATATCATTAAATACATTTTACTTAATAATGGCATCTATTTTTTTTTGTTGTCTAGCACACTGATCTTACGTAGTGATGCAGTCACAAAACCAGAGTACGGTTTCTTCAATTAAATTTTGGACAAATTTCCATGCGATGCTAAATTGTAAACATGAACTCTTATCTGTTACCATTTCCGTTTTGTTTTTATCTTTTGTTGAGTAGGTACATGCGAATAAAGGCCTATGCTGATCCTATCATAGGATCGTTCTTGGATAAGACATACGAGTATATACTTACCTACTATCTAATGAAAGTTTCTATGCGCAACTTAATTATTTTGGTATCCTCGCAATGTTTTTCTTCACTGGGAAGTTAGTTGTAATCAGGTATCGAATGACATTCCGTGGGTTAAATTCAGTGAGCTTAAGACACTGTGTTAAACTGTGATCAATAATTTTTAAGAAAAAAAAACCGACTTCATTTGGTTCCCGGTAAAAGTGAAATTAAGAATTTGTTTGAGTTAGCCAGTTTACTTCACAAATATCCAATACACCGCACGTGTACGATTGAAAATTGAGGAGCTTTCTTAATGTCCTAGGGCTTCCATCATTACATTTGAAGTATAATCAAACGGAACTCCCTTGTAGACCTTTAAACAAACAAAATAACAATGTGTTAAATTGGATGACAGACTGTAAATTAACGAGCATATTCATTATGCCATCCCTGATTATCAACATCAGGTCCACTCCAGCAAAATGATGGCCACAGTAAGAAAATGCCTAAGCTAATTATGAACATCCTCTAATCACAATTAACCTGCCGTTCAAATTTGAAGAATTCTCTGAATTCTTCTAGAACTCCATCATCAGAATATAAATCAAATCAAAAAGATGAATGTCACAACTAGGATAATAAGTAGAGCTAGGTTTATTAACCAGTTCCACTTTGCGATCCCTGGTCTTCATCATCAGATCAAGTTCATCAAAATTTTGGCTCCGCCAAAACACTGTTTTAGTTACTTAAGGAAACCCTCAAATCAGAATGCATGTGCCGTTAAAATTTGAGGAGTTCTCTCAATCCCTCATGAAGCCCATCATCAAAATAGAACTATAATCAAATAGGACTATCTTGAAGGTATTTCTTTACAAAGAAAAGATGAATGTCTCAAATCGGATGATAGAGCTGGGAATTAACAAGCAGTTCCACTTTGCCATCCCTGGTCTTCATCATCAGGTCCACTCCACCAAATTGATGATTTTCGTAAAGAAATGCTCGAGTTTCTTAAGAAATCACCCAAATCAGCATGCATGTGCCTTTCAAATTTGAGGAGTTCCCTCAGTTCCTCATGGATCCCATCATCAGAAATAGATTTTGAAAAAAACGGGACCAACCAGGAACCGTCTACTTTCAGAAAACAAAAAAAAAATTCAAATCGGTTCAGTAATGACGGAGTTATGAGTGAACATCCATTAAAAAAAAAAATAAAAAAAAAAATTCAGTCGAATTGAGAACCTCCTCCTTTTGAAATATTGAAGTCGGTTGAAAACAGTCGGCCTTGATTACTTCTTGAAATTTAAATTTAATTAGCAATTTACAGTTCAAGTCAATTTGGTCTTATTAAAGACCAAATTAACTTTAAACCATAAGTATTGACTTATGCTAATAAAAATACACTACCAAACATTATGGGTAATACTACGCAGACGAAGTCGCGGGTAACAGCTAGTATTTTAATATATGTACGTATGTGTTTTCAGAATCGAGATCGGTGGGGAGACCTACTCCATCCCAAGCCTCACTCCAACGCCTGGAGACCCCACGTACTACGGGCGAGGACTTAAGGTATGACGCCATTTTGAATAATCATCATTATACCAGCTGGGCCAAACAACAAGAGCAAAAAATTTAATCGTAGGTAGGTGGGTCAACACACAAAATTATGTTCGGAATATTCCGGTGGACTTTTCAAAAGGGCTGTGAAGGGTGATTTTCTTATCAAGCCCTTATCCGTATTCCGTATTAAAGAGTAGTCCCTTTTTATTGAAAATTTATGTTTGGAAAGGAAAGGAAAGATGGCAATGAAGAATGAATCTTGAAACGAGTTTAATCACTCCTTTAGTCATCAAACGGCAATCCCGGGATCTTGGCCGTCTGAGAAACTATATCTTAAGTCTTATAAACTTAACATATAGCGAGGCCAATTACCAAACAACGTCGTCCAAGTGGCAATATACAATTACATTACATTTATATAATATACTGAGATTTTGATAATAATATTGGAAAAATTGTCCACCTCTCAGACAGAAGCCATTATTTAAAAGAAGAAGAAGACTTATTCCGTGTCGTTTTAGTTTTAATTTTAGTAATAATTGTATTTTTTTATTGGGCTTTTGTAGGTTAGTGCTTTTTTATACACTTTTTATGTCTAGTAGCTTGAGATTTGAAAAATTTATCTATTTTTCCAGGAGGGCGAATGTGGAGCCTCCATCAAAAACATAAAGGAAGCATGGAACGGTGACGTCACCTGTTCAGTGCCCCAACAGGTCGGCAGTCGGGAGATCAAACAGACTATGAGGCTGATTGTTGCACGTAAGTTACCTTTTGTGTTATATTGAGGCTAAAGGTAACATTAATATTTAAAACGAGATCTTTACCATGTGTTACACAGTGAACATGGCGCTTGTAACAGTGCCGAAATACCGGGAGCTCAAAACAAATATATGGTAAATATCTCGTTTTAAATAGTAATTACGTATAATAAAGGTAACGTTGTTGGTTATCGATAAGCTAATGTTATATATTCATTTGGAAATTAACTTTGCCAACTTTTTTTCCATGGGTGTCCTGAAAACCAGCGCCATGGCTAAGATCTCGTATACTAGCTATCGGCATATGATTGGCATCCATTTTGGTTCTCTCTGATATTTTGTACAAGATGTAAATAGATAAAGATTTTTTTTTCTGTGAATCAAATAAATAATTTCTAATTTCTTATCCACATTGACAGAAATCACAATCGTGCTATACGTGCAACTTGTATGTTTATCAATTTATAGCATTATCAGATGACATTTGCGGATCTTAGGTCTGCTGGAGACCTCATAACATTTGAGGATAATTTCTTTTTTTTTGCACTTTCCAATAATTATTTTCACAGCCTGGGATCCGTTTTGGCAACTACTATAATTTCACAGCAATAAAGAAATACAATAAAAAAATATCGATACAGATATAATGCTGAGCCGACATAGTTTCAGACAAAAAATTAAACCTTCACTGTTTCAAGTGCATAATATAGCCTAATGACATTTATCTGATTTCATTTCAGGACCCCCTGGCAACCCGGAGCTAGCAGTGACCCCCCAAGAACCTGATCTGAGGGAGGGGGAGACCATCAGGGCGGTGTGCAGGGTGCCCCGCGGGCGACCGGCTGCCAACATCACCTGGTGGTTAGGTAAGGGAAAATGACCAACAATTAACAAACGCACCTATTTGAAGAGCGTCAGCTTGTATTTCTTGGCAACTTGAATACAATGAGGATTACCGCGAGTCGATTTTCCGCTAGGGGCGCTAGTGGAACGTGGGTCCTGCGGGAACATTTCAAACGTCACTTTGACAGTTCTCTCATATTGACACAGGACCCACGCATGAGTAGCGCCGCCTGGTGAGCGACAATACGATAGCTCCCAATGCACGACGAGCACTAATCAATCGCTAACGATGGTAATTTTCACGCAATTCTTATTATCAGCCCGAGCTCATGCCATCACTCGATCTGCCCCCTCTATTCCGTTCTCAAACGCATTAGCCGCCATCGCGCCACCAGAAACATCGATTCAAGATGGCGTGTGTTTTTTTAATTTTGTTGTGATGAAAAGAAAGTCGGGAATCCACTTAAACTTCTTTTATTTTAATTTAAACTTATGGGAGCAAATTACAGTTCATGTTCACATGACGCCATCTTGGATAGGAGAGAGATTGCCACAGGTTGAATATATTAACCTATTAGATTAAACTAGTGAAGTGACATAAGTACCAACCTAACATCCCTTTCCTTAAGCTAGTATTTCATACAATAACAAAATTAATTACCAGTCTTTCAAGTTAAAGTAAATTACAAATTTAAGTTTATCAGTCTATTCCTTTAACTAGTCTTTGTTCTAAATATAATCTACAATTATTATTTTTAGTCTTTAGCAAGTAGTGATCTATAAATTTAGGCAGTATGTGACTTATGTGAAAATCTCAAGTTTAACAATTATAACTGTTACATGCAGCTTATATTAAGTTTTAACTCTACGTTTTACATTTGCATATTTGTTGATGCCAACACTTAACTATAATTAACATTCTGTAATATAACGTTTGGTAGGTTTTACAACTCGTCCTGATCTGGTTACCGTTCTGTCAGTCATAACTGGTGCTGGAGTACCTGTCTCCTGGCCTGCCTCTGCCACCTCCATACCTATCTCTTCCCTTCGTGGTGAGCAAATTACAGTTCATGTTCACATGACGCCATCTTGGATAGGAGAGAGATTGCCACAGGTTGAATATATTAACCTATTAGATTAAACTAGTGAAGTGACATAAGTACCAACCTAACAAATTTATCGCCACTCGTTGCGAATTTCGTCCCTTCCGCACTTTTATCGTTATGTACTATTTAGTCTTACAACGCATTGGCGCCTAGCTGTAACGTTGTGAAGGTGGAAAAAAGAAACCATTCCAGTCATATACAGGCTGTAACTTAAGTCCAGAACGATACTTCAAAGGCCCTGAGTAAGGTATTAAGCGGCCCAGTGGATGACACTTTAAGAAGAGAATTCACACATTTTTACAAATAACTTCTGAACTATAAAACATACCGAATGCATGCTTGTGCAAATATGTAAACTACTTCTTTCTGTATGCTATGCGGACCATAAAATATATTATATCCTTACCATTGTCTAACTATTTCAGTTTTCTGCTACCTCTAAAATTGTACCAGTGAATGACAGGCAAAATCCCTCTACCTGCGTTCCGGCCTCTAAAATATTAATTTAATCAAAATAATTAGATACAATCAAGCAATATCAATAGTTTAATAAATAATCTAAACGTTTCAATAGTCAATTACTACAAACACACATCATTGTAGTTATGATCTTGACTTTCACCAACTTTGACTTTGACGTACAAGTTCTTAACAGATTAGCTAAAAACACCTAGTTACGGAAATTGTCTCTAAAATATTAAAATATTTATTGAATCGATGAAAGTTTTTGATCACTATTCGCAAATATCAGAAGCTGTCTATTTTTGGTTTTGTCTTTATTTTTTCACATAAACTGCAAATAGTCATCCACTGGGTCAGTGTCATCCACTGGGCCGCCTACCTTACGATGCAAGTGGTAAAACTTCGAAATTTTTCCACTTGCATCGTATTCAGTGTCACTGACCTTAGCTGTTGAAGTATTGTTCGCGATTTTTGTTACAGCCTATACCATCATTTTTAAGTGATGTTTAAAAAAAATTGTTGACATAATGTGTTAATTAATATTTCAGGTGAAGAAGAGATCCTGAACGGGCTGAAGCCCCCCGTCATCTCCAACTCTACCGAGGCTGGTCTGGAAGACGTAACCCAGGAGCTCACCAAGATCCTCACAGCTGATGATGACAGGAGGACCCTGGCCTGTCGCGCGACTCACATTGCGCTCAATAGACCACTGGAGGCCCGGAGGCAGCTTGATGTGCAATGTGAGATATAGATATATTATATACTAGCTTTTGCCTGCGGTCTCGCTCGCGTTAGACAAAAAGTAACCTATGTCACTCTCCCTTCAACTATCTCCACTTAAAAAATCACGTCAATTCGTCGCTCTGTTTTGCCGTGAAAGACGGACAAACAAACAGACACACTTTCCCATTTATATTAGTATGGATATCGTTGTCTGTGAATCCGTAACACAGTTTTGATTGACGGGAGAATTCGCATTCTCTCGGTCATCGTCTTAACCCTGTGAAAACGAGTGCTGTAAAGGGCTCGAAACTTAGGGTCATGATGTTAATAAACGCGATTAATCCGTTCCAAAGTGTTTAATTTCAATGAATAACAATCGCGGTAACAGAAGACAATATTAAACATTTGATTAATGGAATTCTTCAGGTTTCAGTTACGCAAGCACACAAAAAAAAATTTTTTTTTACTTTAGTATTTTCCGTCCACAGACCCCCCTCGCCGCGTAGACGGTAGCACCGACGAGCAAATCACCATCTTCGGCCTCAAGATCCAAGAAGATGGTCGCCTGAACGTCACCATCCGGGCTAACCCTGAACCTACCGTCGAATGGAGAGTGTCCGATGTCTCCCTGATCCCCGGTCACCCTACTAGCCAGACGAATGAGAACAGTGTGTGGACTGCTTTGCATCCGCTGCGTTTGGTAAGTGTTGGTCACCCTATAGTTTAGATCACTAAATGCCGCTGGCTCTGAAATGCAAAGGCTGGATTGGATGATTGCTTATATTTTTTATTTGTATGGTACTTTTTTTACCTATCTATAAATCAGGAGGTCCCGGTTTCGAATCCTGGGGCATTTATTTGTGTGTTTATCACGAATATTGTTCCTGAGTTATGGATGTTTCCTATGTATTTAAATGTCATTTTAATCTATCTATGATATATATCGTCGTCTAGTACCCACAACACAAACATTATTAAGCTTGCCGTGGGACTAGGTCGATTTGTGTAAGATTGATTGTTATAATTTATAATTTAAACATTCGTGAGTCATACTGATATTAAATTGCAACGGTTAACACTCACGTATTTTTATCACAATAGGCGTGACATATTTCGACTGCATCGGGCAGTCATCGTCGGACAGACAGAGTGGTGTTGTCACCTTCGCGGCTCGGACATCACTGATTAATTGATATTTATTTATTTTTACTACAGCCTTCAGAGCTATACGGGAGCGGGTTCTACAACATCACCCTGGTCCTCTCCCCCGTGACCAGCGAGGATGTTGAGAGGAACTACTTCCTGACGCTGTCCAACAAGCATGGGGAGAAGCGGCTCATGGTCAAGTTGAGCACCCTTGAACAGCCAGCTGGTGAGTCATATCACAGATTATATCACAGATAATAGTTCTTACGAATAGATAGACTGATACGTTTAAAAAAAACCGCCCAAGTGCTCGCCCACCGAGAGTTCCACACAAAGGATAACAATTGGTTGAGAGGTTGAGATCAGACCGCGCTGGGGCTCGCAGTATGCGTAGAGCAGCCGCCGCGGCTAGACGCATGACTCATGAATAAGGGACACGGACTGTTACGAAACATGTAGAGCTATTTTCGACTTTATTGACCTGAGTAAACCGACATAAGTATTTAATATGCTTAAAAATGTATGAGAAATGCGACTTAATCTGTAACGGCCAAGCTGCAGTCTTTGGCCCATCGGCGGAAAGTTGCCAGTCTGTCGGTATTCTACAGGTTGCACTTCGGGGAGTGTGCGCAAGAGCTTCATGAGCTTATTCCACCGTCCCCATTCTACCATCGGACTTCTAGACGCACGGCCGGACTCCACCCTTACTTGGTAGACATTCCACTAATTCGCACGAAGCGCTTTGCTTCTTCTTTTCTTATGCGCTCTGCCAAGGAGTGGAATTCTCTGCCGGCGTCTATATTTCCGTGCACATATAACCCGACAGCCTTCAAATCAAGGGTGAACAGGCACCTTCTGGGCGAGCTCGCTCCATCGTAGGCCACGTCTTTGCTTTCGGCTAGTCTGTGGCCAAGAGTAAGCCCATTTGTTATAAAAAAAAAAAAATCTTTTGATTGTGTTGACGCAGAGGTTCAAGGGACCGCCGACCTGTGTATCTGGTATTAATTTCAACGTGCTATCTCTACGCGTTCCCGAGATACGGACGGACAACAAAGTCCTATAAGGGTTCCGTTTTTTCTTTTGAGGAACGGAACCCTAATAACGCTTTAAAACTACGCAAAAAACATCAAAGACACTATTAAATTCTTATAAGTACGTCAAATACCTCGCGATTCTGGGCAGAAATCACATAATAATCTAAAAAAAGTTAGGTTTGATAAAAATGGCCCAAATAGCTATTACACTTAATTTCGGTGTAATTTTAATTGTTTAGTGGTAAAATGCGCTATTTTGTAACCAACAGCTCAGGCCTCGTTCCTGCCGCTCAATGTCTATGGTAAGACGTGGAATGATTTGACAGCCATGTTTTTTATTGAAACGGGCCTGCAACGAGAATGTTTTTCTAAATTTAAGTAGTTACGATTTTGGCATGCTCGTATTTTTTGTACATTAACTTTTTTCTAGGAATCTGTATGTAAAACGTCGGCTTTTTGATAAATACCTAAAATACTTTTTTAATATTGACACCAAAATTTCATCTTTTTGCACATTTTGTACAATTTGTTTTCCCTTTTATACATACAGTTTAGTCAAATTGGTGTTACTGTATAAAATATGTGTTTGTCTAGAGACTTTTTAGATGTACGAGTATCATCGTTTTTATTTGTATTCACAAAAATATTTAAAACGAAGCAAGAATTTTCGATGTTAAATGTTTCAACTTACATAAAAATTCATAAAATTTACGATGAAAAGTATTACTTAATGTTATAGTTCTTAGTCTTATAAATGTATAGTATGTTTAGGTTTGCTGAAAGATGATTTGAAGTGCATGACGTTTTTGATCTAAATTAAATAGTAGCGAATGGTACAAAACAATTAAACCTTTAATAATAGAAAGCATGTGCCCGAATGCCATTACTTCTTGTTACTAGTAGAATTCCAACAGCAGATTCATCGTAATTGTTCAGAACCCTGTGCTGTATTTGAATATTTAGTTGGCATTTTTATCTTCATTTTTTTAATATTAAAAAAGCATGTTATTTAAAATTGATTGTAATATACAGGTAGACTTTAGGATATAACACATTGTTTTTATACTAAAAAAGAGTCCGACGAATTGAGAACCTCCTCCTTTTGGAAGTTAATTAAAAATATTAGGTATGTTGTGGTCATACACTACAAAATGCATTTTTAAAGGTAATTACTATACAGTTATATCCTTCTCGCAATTCTACACTAGACACACTTTACACTTGCACATTGATACACATATTAATCACATTTTTTACATACATGTGGTAATATTATTTATATTAGACTGTACAATGTATTTTTTGTTTTTCTGATTGTTCTTTTTTATCTTTGTTTTGTCTTACTCTATTTTTTGATTTATATACTATTTTCTCATTATTATCAGTTATGATGATAACTTGTATATTTAGTATAAGATTCTTGTTGATTGTTGTTCTTGTTGTTTTCTCCGGGGTGAGAGCCTGGTGATCTGTAATACAGGTTTACACCTAGTTCAGACTCCAGTCTCTCACAAAGGATCACAATACCTTGCCCATTATTATATTTACTGTGTACTTGTTACCAATTGTATCCTTTGTGAGCTGATAAATAAATAAATATATTATTATTATTATTATTATATTATAGTTACGTTTTTAATTAAATTTTCTAATTGGTTCGTCAGTATTTACAAAATATTCAGAATATGAATAATTAAAATTTTTATAATTAATATCCGGTTAAAAGTACCATTTTAGTTAATTTAATTTTCTTATGTTAATTTTTATATTTCTTTAAATAATAAGGCCCGCGAACAAGAACCGAGAAGTCTTCGCCGATGTTGCATATTTTTATAAATTTGTCTTAAAAACGTTTAATTTCAAATCTAATTTATATTACTAGCGTCCGACTATGCCTATTTTCATAGATTTTGATAGAACAGACTGTGTTAAGTAAACTTCATAGTTTCAAAGAAGTTTGACGTTTAAAATAACACCTTAAAGTTTGACAGTCCATTTACTTGGGAGAGGTAACGTGGTTTGACTCTACATGCAGTATGCACTTTGTATCACACTTTAAATCTATAACTTCTCCAGGAATGGAGCTGGACGCAGGGTCTATAGTCGGCATTGTGGTGGGGGTCCTGATCCTGCTGCTGGCGGTATTCCTCGTAGTCTTCGCCAAGGCCACCGACCGATGGTGCTTCGCAGGTAAGTTGTAGTACCGCTAGATGGCGCTGATGTCCAAGCATTTACACAAGAAGCTTGTAAAACTGGAGGTTGTACGTAGAACGATTTCAGCCAAGAATATAATGACCTTGAAATACGACACGTCTCTTTTAGACGTGAAGAGTCGACCTTACACATTTTGAATTTCGTGCCTTTACTACTGCTTTAATTGTCAATAATATCAATATATCAATGTAGCGAATATCAAGAAGAAAGTATCTTTAGATAAATTATCTTTAAAATGTTTACACTGTGGAAAGAGACGTCCATTAAATTAATTTCATTGTGTTCAAGGTCATATAACCTTATTACCTAAATAATTTTTCGTGCAAACTTCAATATTTTTATAAGCTTCTTAGATACTTAACTTACAGATGTAAAACCTAACTAAAGAAAATCTGAAGAGTTGAAAAATAGTAGACTTAAAAATCAAAGCTTTAGAATTTTTGTCTTGGTATGTTTTTCTTCGTATTATTTATTAAATAAAGATAGGTGTATTTTATTAAATACAAATAATTACGTCAATGGCAAGCCATAATCGAATGTTTCGCTTGCATCGTGCTTTTTTTGCTTTTATTCATATTCATTAATTTAATAACGAATTTAGACATATTTCTTCTAGTGGTTTTCTTAATATATATGATGACTACATTTAGAATTTAAAACAAAAAAATACAGACATGTATTTTTCTAAAATTTTCAGACAAAATAAAGATTTTCGGATAGAATTTTTAAACTCTAATTAAGTTTTTGTTAATGCCTAATTTAATAAAAAAACCTGTGGCATGCATTACAGGCATTTCTAAAAGCTACCGTATTTTTGTATAATGTACTTAGTTAAATTTACAACATTGACTTATTTTTTTGCGAAAAATAGAATGATTTAATAGACTTATTTTCCATCATTTGCCTACATTAAAATATATATATAGTAAGTACTCGATAAAATTAAAATTGTAAAGAATAACGTTTAGAAAAGTAAAATATTGTATAGTATTGTAAAATAAACAAAAAGAAAAATAACTTAGTTATACTTAGTTAACTGTATTACTATTGATTTTGTACAAACTTAAAAAATCGTAATAATGTTCCGTTTTATCATGAATTCTCACATATTCATTTCATAACAACAACAAAAAGTATAATGCAACCATTTTAGAATTTTAGGCATGCCAGGAATGCGTTCTTTAATATTTTTAATGAAACTCGCCAAGAATTTCACAATCATTTAACATTTTTTATTAATATACACCAATATTTAATATTACAACACGTTATTGCATCATTTTATTAAATTTTTAAATTCATGAATCTTTCGTACTTTTTTACTTTCCAGCAATTTATACACGAAAGAGATTTTTATAAATTAAATATCTTTTTTTGATATAAAGTAAAAAATTGTAAAATGATTGTGTATTGTTTTAGTAATTCCCCATTAATAATGCTTTGATCCTTGATCCTTGCACAAAAAAAAAAAGTTTATTATAACGTTTTAACCGTAGTTATTGTTAAGTGTTCTTAATGGCAGTGTTCGTCTGTATGTGATTATAAAAATAAATTGTATATTTAGAATAGTATTTAATTATATTTTTAAACAGAGCGATGCAATATTTAGCGATCAAGAACGATTTTTATATTAAATTCATTGCATGAAAAAAATATTTAGCATGATTTTATCTGGTTATTTTTTTAATGTTATTTTATATGAATGCTAAATCTTGGAATGTTTATGAATATGACTAACGCATGTCATTCATTAACTTTTCATAAACAATGTGCATGTTTTATTTCTAATTCTACTACATTAAATGTTACATATATTTAGCTAATATTTAACTTTTCTATAATTTAAATTAATATACGAATAAGCTATTCAGTTATTATCGTCGATTGTTGTTACTTTAGTCACATTATTTTTAGTATGCATTACGTTTTTGACCAGGTGCTGGGTTCGAATCCCATTTAAATCATTTCCTAATTAAAATAAATAAATTTACAGCACTAGAAATCCTAAGATGGGGCCGTATTGGTTTGGTTCTCCGGGTTTGTAGTAGTATTTCCTGTAGTTTGTGTGGTGATGGTTGTAGTTACTAATGAAATAAATAATACAGCCTAATATAAATATGTTTCACTGCTGGAAAATACCATATTTTCATTAAGAGAGGCAATACTTACTGTAAAATAAGCGGCTTTGTGATGGACAGCTTTTATTAAATAATTGATGTGACCATTCTGTTTTATTTTTTATGAGAGGTGCTTACAGAGTCACCAATTACTACG
This sequence comes from Lathronympha strigana, assembly GCA_949128165.1. Taxonomy (NCBI): domain Eukaryota; kingdom Metazoa; phylum Arthropoda; class Insecta; order Lepidoptera; family Tortricidae; genus Lathronympha; species Lathronympha strigana. Next base: position 8,428,604 of record OX421928.1, on the reverse strand, counting down.
AGTACTCTTTGAAACGAAGTAATGAAATTAATCCCTTAGTTTTGACTGGGAGATGAGGCCTGTACTAATATTAAATAATTAATGAATCTTCAACCATGGAAAATGTAAATCTCATTAGGGGGATTGTTTTTTAATGAACAAATCCATTTCTGTAAAATCCATCAGATATTAAATTGCAACGGTTATAACTCACGTATTTTTATCACAATAGGCGTGGCATGTTTCTACTGCATCGGGCCGTCATCGTTGGACAGACATAATTATGCCCGAGCCGGAAGGTGACAACACCACTCTGTCTGACCGACGATGTCTGTCCGATACAGTCGAAACATGTCACGCCTATTGTGATAAAATACGTTAGTTTTAACCGTTGCAATTTAATGTCGGTATGAATCACGAAAGTTTAAATTATGTCATCAGATATTAGTTGTAATCCTACTCATTCCCCAACTTTTCGTCTTTGTCACATAGTTTAATTTTGCATATTTTGGGTTATCATCTAAACGGCAAAAATTATAGCCATTTTTTTCCATCTAGGTGCTTGTACCAAAACTAATTATACAGCTATTTCACATAGACCAACATTTGGAGAATGAGTTAGATTACAACTAATAACTGATAGATTATTCAGAAATGGATTGGTTTCCCTAATGAAGGGGCCACTGAATAGACAGCGCCCTCCAAAAACCATAGGTACAGCTAAATCGCTTGGTAATTCTGCAAAGTTACGCAGGGTTGCAAAAAATGAAGCATTATAATTTATTCGATTCGAAGGTACCTTTTAAAAACTTAAATCAGTACACAAGGTACAACCCTTGAGTGATGATTATTTAAATAAAATATTAAATCATCTATTAAATAATTGATTATTTTTGACATATTTGCAGATTAAATTGCACATTATAAAAATATGAGTAACGATTGAATATTAGAGGCACTAGTTTGCAAATATACAAAACGAAATGGTAAAAAATGCATAATATATTGCCAATATGCTGTCCCACTCTCCTTTCATACAACTAGTGGTTATAGTTTGAATGATTAATATGGTTCTAGTAATTGATTCAATCTAATTAAGAGGTAAATAGCAAAAATTAACGTTACGTATACTATTTGTCCAGCTTTGAAATCATTAAAATAATATTTTAACTGTACTGATTAAGTAACCCTGTCAAATAAAGGTGGAAACGTTGGCCTTTAAGAGATGACTCACACTAGAACGGGACGGGACGGGGCAGGACAGGACGATATGTCAGTTTCTATAGAAAACGTCACGTGACATCCAAGTTATCACGTGATTATTTCTATAGAAATTGATAGACCGTCCCGTCCCGCCCCGTCCCATCCCGTTTTAGTGTGAGTCATCCTTAACTCTTCCAAATAATTATAATTAATGCGAGCTTTTATAACTATTGTCAAATAACTGATTTATACCAAAAGGTCAAGAAGGCTCAGCAACTATAATAGAATCGAAATCCCATGTTTCTTTCGAGTGTTGACACAAATAATAATAAAAATTCAGACGAATTGAGAACCTCCTCCTTTAGAAATATTGAAGTCGGTTGAAAATACATATTTGGGGACAATCTTACATAGATCGACCTAGCCCCAAAGTATACAAAGCTTGTGCTATAGGTACTAGGCGACGATATACATACCTTCCTAGAATTTTTTCGGCTTATGCAACGGCTTGGGGAGCGTGGGATTCGTTTCAGCAACTAATATTTTAACGAAGGCGCTAATTTAATTAATGCGCCTGCCATCTGACCTTCCAACCCAACGATACACACTTAAATAGATAAATATCCTAAATGCTAAGGAACCAAAAAGTTCTTGATCGCTATATATTACTCAGGATCGCCTCCTATGGACGGGGACTCCGAGGCTCCGCTGCCGCCCCACGACGACGTCAAGGGCTCCGAGAATCCCACCCATGACCACGAATACATCGGGAATGGTAACACCAAAAAACCGGATACTCCTGTCTAGGAAGCCGTCTAAAGCAGAGGCGGTATAGAAGCAATTTGGAGTTTAGTTTCGACACTAAAAGTCGATTTTTGTATTTAGGGCCAATTTTATTCAAAATTTTTTTACTGTGCAAGATGGGATAAATTGCACTTGTGACACGAGGCAATTTATCCCATCAGCATATTATTAGATATTACTTTTAAACCTAACTATGTGAAAAATAATTTTTTTCAAATCACTTTTATCTTAAAGAAAAAAAAATTAAATCATCATGACATATTTATTTATACTTTTTTACATACTCAATATAAAAATGGCCCTAAGTCTGTTGTGATTATTTTTTGTCAATAGCACCAGTTGACAATCGGTTAATGACTAATTTAGTTGCATTAACAAATATTACATTCAGTGACTTCATTAAAATTTGTTTTGAATGATTAATTTTATTCATTTAATTAAACAAAAGTGTTTTTAATATTGAAAATCAACTGTAAATTGTATGCTACTGAATTCCATACTGTCTCTTTAATATATATTTTTTTCAACTACTCGCATATTGTAAAGTTTTGATTCTTTTCCAACTTAAATGCACTAAATTTAACTATAATTGACCAAAAATATAATTACTGTTTTAAAGATATTTTGATCTCGCAAGAGCGACAGTTACGATGTATTTTAAATTTAGATGTATTTACATTTTAATTTTAATTTAGTTTCGTTTAGTGCCAGATGAGTTTAGAATTGTTACTTATTAATATATTCTAGGGTAAAGTGTAACGTTTAAATCTGATAATTACTGACTTAGATTTTTTAATAAAGAGATTATAAAGTTTAAATAATTTTAAATTTAATAGTGGAATAAAGTTTTAAATTTATTATAAGCGTTTATATTTTTATGCATAAACACATTTTTTTTATTTAAGAAAAAAAATAGCTCTTGTAGAATCAATTCGGCATTTTTATTTTCATATTCTCCTGTAATAAGAAAATATTTAAAAATATTATATCTAACATCTTGATATCAAAATCTCAATAACAGTAAACACAACGAAAGTGAATCCCATCGTATGTATAATTAAGTAAAATAACTAAAGTAAATAATAGTAGTCTAAACAAGTAAGAAAGTTTCTAGACTTTTTCATATTTTTTTAGTATAAGTTTCTAAATAAGATATTTTCTGATAAAATCGTTTTTTGTATTGTTTTCTGAGCATTTCTACGCATGCCTTTATATTTGTTTAAAAGCGACATTCTAATAAAGGTATTGTTTAACATATAAGCACGCCTAATAATAGTTTAAGTAAGTATTATGTTCGTACCACCATTTTTATAAAAATGTTTTGTACATAAATCGTAATTAAATAAACTCCCATTGTACTTTATACTTTTTTATGCTTTTTAGCATTTATATCTACTTGTAATTGGAATTTTAGGTAGTGTGCAAGCAAACTGCAGAAATTATTACATTTAATTAAATGCAATGCTACTATAATTTAATTCCAAGGAGGTTTGTTAAGTATGCATTTAAAAAACGGAGAACTTAGAACAGTTTGCCTTCACACTAGCAGTAAATTCTCTATAACCTTTGGTAAATAATTTTTGACTAGTTGTCAAAAATTTACCTTTTACTACTTTTTATACTTATATTGATTGTATAAATGATGGTAAATTACTTGCCTACCTCTAGCGATGGGCTTTTTGACGTTGGTACATTTCTATACATATGTTAAAAAATATTGTCACTGAAATTAAAACTGTTAAGAAAATTTCACAAACACAAATCTCAACATGTTTGATAAATAAATATTTTATAAATAAATAAATATTTCGATTAATGTTATAAATAAACAAAAACAACTAGTCAAATTCGCTAGAGGTATGCAACGTCAGCCATTTTGTATTTTTACAAGTCTTAAGTTAGCGCGATAAGTCACCTCCATTGTGATTTAATAGTATTTCGATTAAGGATTTATTTTTGTACCAGTTTAGTTGTAATAACATAACATTAGCTTTTGCATTCGAAACCTCGACTCTTTTGCACTCTTTTTAAATTTGATTGGTGTCAAAGATATTTCACGGTAAAAGTACCGGAAGTTACCGTTGATTTCACGAGCTTTATTTGAGTGTAAATGTATCGAAATAAGTGTTACTTTTAACCTACAAATACATTTTACACTTAATTTGCATTAAAAATAAAAAATAATCATCTAATCGATACTTCCCGTGAAATTGTCTATTTGTTTACGAAGGTTACTACAGATGACTGTTGTTATGAATCTCAATAATATCTAACAATCGACCTCCCAAGTAGCGACTTAAAAATAGAATTTACTTTTGCCACTTCTTTTTAAAGAAACCTAAAACATGTAACCATACAAATGTGATTTCTGTTTAAAAGTAGTTTTTTGGAGTTCAGATTTTATTACAACATAAACTTCCGAAACTTCCTCAATGACATTTGTAAATAAATTTAATAAGATCTGATTATTTGCTATTTGTATTAAAATCGACACAATAACACTTTCTGTCATATTGTCAATTATGTAAACATCCGAACACTGCCGTTTGACACTTTTGCAAAAATTTTAGCTTCTCTAAGCTCAATCTTACGTAGCTTGGTAATAGGTATTTGACAATTTTAAATATATTTAATACGCGAGTCGTCTGAAAACCGTGATACAATTTGAAATTACATCAATAAATATACGAATTAGGTAACTAAGCATACATACATTAGTTACTATGGCATTTATGGCAACTAAGCTTTCAGCCTTCCCTTTACAACAACAGTAATCGTTGAGATTTTTAAATAATTACAATTACAAATTATCATTTTTTTTGTATAGTATTTAATTTACTACTGAAATTGAAAAGCGGAGTTCAGACGCATCGTAAGAACGTTCACACTTTATAAAGACTATGCCATTAGAACATTTATAGATAATCATTGTCGATGTTTACGAACCATATTTAAACGGAATACGATGAATATAAAGTATTTATTAAAATAATCAATTGTGTTTTTATTATTATCCGTGAAACGAGTAACCTGTTAAATAACATAATTAACATATTTAAATTATTCATAATTTGGCAAGCCAATTTTTGAATAACCTGGAAGTGAAGCTTGATAACACGAATCTTAAAATAACGCTTAAAATTCGTGTTATCGAGTTTTCATCTTCAATTTTTCGACTTATAGAAGTTGTTAAATAAAAATAAAAAAATGTATCTGTTTATTTTTTACTACATGCTAATTACATATAGCCTAGTTAAATCTTATATATTTTAGAGATTATATTTCTAAGCTTTATTTTTAAAACATATTAAAGTTAAATATTTAAGAGTAAAAATATCAATATCATATAAAAATATCAGAGAGAGAGGAAGGAAAGGAAATACGAAGGAAATACAGAGGTTTACTAGCTAATGCATGCGAGATATATAGAGGTAACAAAACAACCGCTGCGGTTCCTATGAGTTATGAAGGTCATATTTCATATTTCGTCAGTCTTAACGAGATTCAATATTTCGAGTTACAGACGTTTTGGGCTTTGAATGGAAGGGGATAGCATTTTATACCGTGTTAACGAGGGTTTCGACTAAGGTTAGTGTTCGACGTTCCACTGTATATAAACATTTTAGAAATCATACATTATTTTGTTGCTTTATTATTTTTAGGAGGCAGAGGACGTGATACCAAGAACTCTGGAGAATCGTAAGTGTATTTTTAATATATTACTAATTTTAAAATCCATTTCTATAAAGCGTAGAATAATTTAAAAAAATACTAATGTATAAATAAAACAATTTACATATTTCTTACACAGAAATAGATGTCATATATGCTACAGAAAAAGTGACCAAGCCCTGGCAGAAACCAGGAAGGCAGGAAAGCAGGAGCAAAAGCTCTAACACTGGCTGAAATAGAATAGCTTTTTCTGTAGTATATGACCTCTTTTTCAATTTATAATATAAATTATAAATAAATATTCTTTATTTTATTTTATAATAGTGTGACTACTTCAAAACATTAATGAAAACATCTATTATAAATCAAATGAAATCAATTTATTACTTTGCTTGAAATTGTATAACAAAGTAATTATTTTGCCGTTTTTTAATAGCAATTTAAATCCAAAGAAATATTTAATGTGTGATTAACATTATTTAATGGCTTTTCCTTTTAAATAAGGTGGAGATACACAGTCAAACAAAATGAATTAATTTAAACCACAATAAAATAAAAGTCATTTTTGACTTTCATTATAATGACAATAGTGATATAGTGTGACAGTAGATTTATTTTAATTTATGTGTTTCCCTTTTTTTCAAAGTGAGAAAATGAGAGGCATATAAATAAAAATAAAAAAACTACTTTCAGACTGTGGTTATCGTCAGACTATAGTCATTTATTTTAGAAACTTGAGCAGATTTGGGACCATTTTTGGAAATATAGACGCGAGTTTATTTATGTATGCATTTTATGCAGTTGAATTGAATTGTAGTAAGATTCTATGTCAAGCCATATTCAATTATTTGACTGTGCTGTGCCGTAATTCTTAATACAGCCATACAAATGTGGACCCTATCGCTATGTAAATAAAGCCTGTTTTGTCAAGGACGCCGGCGGGCGATGTGCTTATTGAGGGGTTCCCGCTGCCTTCTAGAACGTATGTGGCTAACTTTTGACACTTATTCACGGTGTTTGTAGTTCGGGATAAAACCGACCTGTGGATTGGTACCTTTTTGTATTAAATATCCAAAAAATATTATTTACATAAACTTTTCGACCCAGTGACCAACAGATATATCCGCAAAAAAGGTCCATCGTCCACGATTGATTCATCCGCCACAGGCCACAGACTACAACACATGTTTTTTTTTTTTAATTGGCTTTCACTCCTCGGTAAACACATGTATAAAGTTAAACTTTAGTTTTGACATCTGGGGGTGATGTGGTGTGACTGTTTTTGTATTAGACACGACGTTAAAAGGTTCCAAGTAAAATGTATTTTAAATTAGACAAAATACGCGTAATTTTACAACTTTTTAAGGTTATGAAATGGATTACTTTTACCTACACATAAGTCGGTTTTATCCCATATAAACATTATCACTGTACTAACCAGGCACGGAGGTGGCACATTGTATTAATTTACTGCTTTTTTCTGATAACTTTCACGTGCACTTTATATGTTTGTAATCCCTAAAGAATGTTCTTTCCTTCAGTTCGCTCTTACTGTCTCATAATCCTGGTGTTTGTATCTTTGACATACTACTCACTTTAAATAACTCTTGGTTAACTAAGGTGCTGAGATGTATTCCAATCGTTTTTTATCCCAATTCGCTTGTGCGATATCAAGTAGCCACATTATTATGTGAATACTGTTATCTATTAGCTAAATACTTGCCTCAAATTTAAATGCCGCCAATTTTATAAGTATTTTTAAGAGTAATTGAAGGCTTGCCGGTATTTATGCCTTCATCGCAAGTACTTACTTAAATTAGTACCTACATAGAAACTGGTATTTAGGATTATAGGTACTATGGTAATCTGACATTTCATCTAATTTCATTGTTCTAACATCTTTACTAAAAACGATTACATCACCATCACATTATTAAAAGTACTGTCAGTTGATCTTATTCTAAATACCATGGCTGATATTGCACAATAATCTATTCTATTCTATAGTACGACTGTTTTAAGGTAAACTTTTCAGTTCGAACCGTCACCCCGTAAACAATTTTGTTTTCGTTTTTTTTTTAATTTGATATTACGATCCTTATTGGGGTGTAATGGGGAGACACAATATCATTATTATTTGTAAATTATTTCAATGTGTGACGATCATGATGGAAATTCTTATAACTTAGAAAATATCTAATGCGAACTTATAGTGTAATTGTCTTTCGTGAAATAAAAATCTATCTATCAATGATCTTTGTTTTTTTTCAGGGCCTTGAGCTACTAATTTGTGCACATAGATATGATAACATATATAAATAATGCACACAAATTGGTAGCTCGACGTCCTGCAAAAAAAACCACAAAGACCTGTTTATGGGATTACGGCTCGGACCGAAAAGTTCAGCTCAGGAAAATCGTACTATAGTCGAAGTGGCTACGACTTCGCCGCTCGCCAGTGGTGACCATAGATAAGAGCGAGATACCGTGCTGCGATTTCACTCTAATCTATGGCTGCCGCTTGCCGCTGCCGCGAAGTCGTGGCTGAGTCCTAACGCTAATTTGTCAGTAGCGACACGGAGAGTGCAGTCGGTGGGGCGCGACCATCGCGGCTAGCGAACCTGGGGGCGCGCGTGCGGTCCGTGCTGCCAAGGGGGAAGGACAAGGTGCAAGCTACGGAGCCACAGGCTGACAAGGTAATACTTGTAAAGAAAAGACGTGAGAGACTGTACCATCGTTTTTTACCCGTAATTGATAAGACGAGTAAATTACATGCTCGCCGACACCAAACGAATGGGACAAAGGCAAGTAAATGGAAGTTTGTAGCCGCGAAATAACAGGCCATATTTGCAGGTTAGACACTATTTGGAACATAGCGCGCCCAAAACTTATATTTTAGGCAATTAACCAGGCATCTAAGTAACTCCACTTTCAGTCTCAGATTAGTCTCTATATTTTTGCAATAGCAACTTTAATTAATAAAAAAATACAATAGAGAATTAAAATCGACATTAAGCTTGTAGTAAACTAGATGTGAAAATAAATAGTAGATTGTATTACAAGGGTAGGGGCCATTATAGAAGTTATTTATAGTAATCAAGGATAAAATGGGCTTATGCCTGATACACTTTGATGCACTTTTTAATTAAGATTGTCCCGCAAATATTTATTTATTATTTAAACATATAGTATATTAGGTATTATTTCACTTCAGAGCGAATAACCAATCACTGAAAATGAAACATTAAATTCCTGCATTTTTTTTACATGTGACATAAGATTTCGGTACTTGTAATAATCGACTATTAATGATTTATCGAATTTAATAAATTTAATGATAAAAAACATGAAATTACAAAAAAAACTTCACTTTTTTTTTTGCTAAATGAAATTGTGCAATAATGTTTTATAATGTTTGGCTGTTCACCAGTGCTTGAGCCTCATTTTATTAACTTAGGAAGAAAAAAAAATTCATGCTCTAGAGCATAAAAAGCGGTTTTATGTCGCCAAGCCACGACTTAAAGTCGATTTTTTGAGCAAGAAAAGTTAAAAAAAGTATTACGTTCGTTATAGCTATTATGTCTCTTTCCACAGCCTCTAGCAGAAGAGAAGAAAGGCGTAGTCTACGCTGAGCTAGCCCTCGGCGAGCAAACTTCGGACAAGCCTCAACCACCGTCCACGGAGTACGCAGAGATCGTCTACACCGAACAGCCTAAAGAAACCAAGGAAACCAAGGAATAAACCGGTTCTTGGACTTAAGACCAAGGAAGCTGCACAATCAACCAATTGGAACCCAAGGGCACTCTAGAACCATGTCAAAATTACAAGCAGTGAGAGATTTCTTACAATCTCATTTATAGCGTCACTATGAAACCTACAGTGGCCTAGGGTTCGAATTGGAGCAACACTTTTAACTGACCATCGATATACTCTATGCCATTGCAATAGGGATTATAAATGGCCAGTTGGGCCATTTTATTTAAATCCCCCACGCTTCTTTTTCAACATGGGTATTTTTATGCGATTTCCACTCAGAATTGCGAGCTCCTTCGATCCTAGGAGAAACTTGTCTTAAAATTTTCTATGCCTTTTTTGAACCTTTCATTCCGTTACCGCCATAAAAAATGAACAAACCAGCCAAGTGCGAGTCGGACTTTGCGCACGAAGGGTTGCGTACCAGTATTTTTTAAAACGGCAAAAATGTCGTGTTTGTTGTATGGGAGCCCGCTAAAATATTTATTTTATTCTGCTTTTTAGTATTTGTTGTTATAGCGGCAATATAAATACATAATGTGTGAAAATTTCAACTGTCTAACTATCACGGTTCTTGAGATACAGCCTGTGCCAGACGGACGGTGGAGCCTTAGTAATAGGGTCCCGGTTGACCCTTTGGGTAAAGAACCCTAAAAATTGTAACGGAATAGGAAAAAAATCCTGGGACACATTTTGTCGTATTCAAATAGAAAAATATACGACAAATAAATATATGATGGATTGATTGATTGAAAAAAGCTCGCAATTCCAAGTAGAATTCATATGAAAATTTAAAATAAAATAGAAGTGGGAAGACTACTTTGAACAAAATAGCCCAATTAACAGTGTTGGTTGATACTAGTGAAGCTTATTTGATAAATTATAACGTACGATTAATGAGAGTAGATACTTTTTATCGCCGACAATTTTCTTTACGAATGCAATTTCTTGTCGGCAATAAAAACTGTTTTGCTATTGAAGGAAGAAATAGTTGAGAAGGTACCGAGCTACCTGTTAAAATAACTACTTACATTCACGAAAAGTAAATACAATGTGTTTAAATCAATTAGCTTTACGCACAAAATCGCAAGTATCACAATAGTTGTGTTAAGTATTATTTACTGAGTTTTACCACTGGGAACAATATTTTAATTATTCATCCAATGCCATTACTACTACATCATCTGAATATTACTCGTAAGTTGTACTTTTAGAGACGGCAGTCTTCATATCAGCTTACTAAGATAGTTTAACGGTACGTATAAAGCATTCCATGATGTCGCTTACGGGATGCGATTTTTCTAATACATCTGGAAACGCTAATAAAGTGTTTTTGTGTCTGATATTTCATGGCTTGGCTAACCAATTTGGTAGTATATATCTCGAGATTTACAGATTGTATTCAAGTAGCTGCCATAAGGCGATAGCGTCACGTAAGCGATATTCTTGTCGAGTGCACTTAATAAAGTAAATGGCATGATACTAATCAATGCAAATTATATTATTGACTAATAGCATACAACATACATACTTAAGAATCAATTCAGTGCCTTCCCTGACATTTGAATCCGTTGTATAAAATTAGTATTGGAATCCACCGAGGAGCGTAAATTATGAATATTAGCTATTATAAGAAGTTGGTGTTATTTAGATTAGTTTAAATAAATCGAGTTTTTTAAATGATGAATACACGAGTTATACTAAGACAACGCACACAATTTATACTTGAAAGACGACGATAATTAAAAATTAAGCCGTGATTTTAATTTACAGCCTTTTCTAGTAACACTTAGTTAGACTGACAGCTAATATGAGTGTCTATTGAAAGGAGAGACGGTTACAGCTAATATGATTCCATAACTAAATTGTGTAGGAAGGAAATAAATTCTAAGTGTTACTAGAAAACTAAGTGTTACTGACAGCTAAAATATGATTCCATAAATAAATTGTGTAGGAAGAAAATAAAATAATATAAAAACAACATTAAGTTGTGGCGATGACAGATGCCAGTCGCTTATGCATTGTTAAATTAGTGTTAACGGTAATTCCTTATTTGTCAGTTAAAAAGCTCAAAACAGTAATCTCATTTATGAAAAGAGTGTGCTTTTTTGATATTATAGCTATTAATAAGTGTATAAAATAATTATATTATATGAGTAGTTCGGGTGGTGCTTCAGCATGTTTTATTTGTATAAATATTATTTAAATACATTTAATATGGCATCAAATTGAATAACAAGTAATGAACGCTAACGCTAATATTAATAAATAATGAAATTTCACCCAAAAAATAACTAAAACATGTTGAAAAACACTTTCGAATACGTCACTGCCTTTGCAGAAACCATTTTAGTGATGTACAAAATATTTTTATATTAAGTTAATATTAAAATGATATAATTACCGAAACGTAAATACATAATTTATAACTGCTTCTATTAAAGCTATAGCAACTGTGTGACTGAGGTAAATAATTTATATGTGTTATTTTCAAAATTTGACGAGTAACAGAAAACGCACAAGCTACGAAGATTTTCGGGTAGAGGACATTTTTTTTTTTTTTTTTTTTACACATCTAAGCCACTATTGGAAACTCGAAGGTTTATTTAATAAAGATCATTTATTATTTCAAGCCTCATAAACTTTTTTATTTAATTTCTTTACGCCATTTTTGTATGAATTTACCAACCGCTATTTACATCTATATTTTAATAATATATATTAAGTATTTTATTGATATTTCCATTTTCTATTCAAAATAATCACTGCCTTTATAGATCGTATTTCTTGTATTTTTATAGGTATTAATTAGTTAGTTCCTATTATTTTCAAAAAACTGTAATGCTTTTTGTATAACATAAACATGCAAGTTAATAAAACTACAAAATGGGTAGAGCCCCAATACAATTTACGTAAGTATATTTTATTTACATTAAATAAATAAATTATAGTATTTAATATTATGTGTAATTTAAGACAAAAATCAGGGTTAATACATTGGAGGCTTTTATGATCCATTATTCCACGGTACAAAGTTATTTTAATTTAAATATTCTAATTTAAAAGACTTTATATTTGACGTGGTATTCTTGCTAAGAAATGGGAGAGATATTTGTAAGGTTTTTTATTTTATTCCGTCCATTTTTGTAGGTTATTTTTAATATTTACCACAACGCAGGTGCTCCAAATGATAAAATATTTACTAGTAAAATTCTAATCTATAGCAGTCAGTTAATATTTATTTTAAGTACGGTGCAACAGAAAAACGTAGTATCTTACAGTGGGCGCCACTTTAGAGAGCAACATTGTATTGTGTATCTCATTCTGTCGCATAAGAGCGAGCAGTAAGGTTACTGTTTGACAGATTTTTATTTACGAAAAGAATGACACATTTGACAAGAGAACTGGTGTTGCCACTGTGTGTAATTTCCGCCTTTTTTGTCGCATTGTAATTAAGGTACCTAATACACCGTATCATGAACTGTATGCGTGGTTAATTTTGTATTTAGCAGATGCCTGCGAAATTTACAATGTAATAATTGACGCGGGGAATTTTTCCATTTTTCTTTCAATTATAAAATTGAATGCCTGATTCCGTTTTATAGATTCTAGTATTATTCTAAATTATTGGCAACAACTTATCTGCTATACATTAGTTTGTTACCTACTTTACTGTTTATATCACAATATGAATTTAATGCATTTTTCTACATTTTATATGTTTTTTACGATATTTACAAGGTGCTTTATATTTCAACGCACATTCGTATTTGTACAACTTAATCTAGATGTAATTTTGGACGGATTCATTGCCCCCTCCAAATTATATTTTTACAGTTCTGATGGATTTCAAAAGTGGTAAATTATGTAGGTTTTCGTATTGATGGACGAACCTTAAGACATTTATTCACTGTAGTTATGTTGGTGTCAAGGCCAGGTACGGCTAAGGTAGCACAAATATTTAAATATGTTAAATATGGCTACTAAGGGCTTAACTAAAATTAATGAGCTCCAGTTATGGACATCGACCCACTGATTGAACGCATATATTTTGCATCAATCGATTCTTAAAACCATGCTCCATCACGACCAATGTTACTTGACCCGTCAGTTTTATATCCATGACTGGTGCTTCTGCGAAAACGAACTGTGTGCAAAATGCGAATTTCCACTTTAGTAACGAATTAATTATGCTTGTATGTGGCTTCGGCTCTGTGTCTATAATATAGTCCAAAGCAACACTGATATCCATAATTAGGAAAAACAAACAGATGGAATCAGAACATCATTCTGAGTATTTGGCAATTTTGAGGATATGATTAATGTCCTTCATAAAAGATAAACAAATGGCCAATTTAATCTGATTGTGCATAAAATCGCCCTGTCTGAACGTCTTATAAGAGTATCAGGACATAACCTAAAAAGTAGAACACAACATGGTATTTAAAAAAAAACGCAAACGTCACAAAGCCCTATTTTGGATATCATTGTAGTAAACGGTTCTGAATGTCTTTATTGTCTATGTAACTCTAGTAAGAGGTACTTAAGCCGATATCATTGTAATTGTAATAAATTTGTGTCATTTTTTAAATCATTTGTTTTATTTTCGTTGTTAATGCGTCGCAAGGTCCATATAATGTAACAAAAACGTTTGCGATCCGTTTAAGGGTGTAATGTATCGTGGTCTGATAGAAAAAAATAAAAAGTATGATTTACTGATGGAAGAATTGGACTTAATGATAAATATTTTAATGTTTTTATTTAGGCACATTACAATGCACTTATGAACGTAAGAAATATGCTACTAACCCTACATCACAGCCCGAGATGTATTATTACCGGCAATAAACTCGACAATGCATACAATATATGGTTCTACAAGAAACCATATCAAAAGAAAATAGTGAAACGGAAAGACCACAGGTAAAAAAAAGAAAGAATAAAAAATACATTATTCGTTCTGTTCGGACGATCCTGATCAGACCGCGATACTGAGTATGCCCTTAAATATGGTATGCTTAGTAGCAGATCTGCTCCCTAATACTTGAACCTTGATTTAAAGTGTCAAGGTCAATTATTTAATAGCAAATATTTGACAGGCGCATTCGAAAGGTTAAATAGATCACCAATATTTTCGTTACACCTTGTATATCCTGACTTACTCGCGTAACGTATTAGTATTGCAATACAGCGAGGAAATGCTGCCAGCGTCTACGGTACCATGCCGAGGCAGGAATACTTAATTTAACATTTATTAAATTATACTCATCATCATAATGTAAATAGATTGTGATTAATGTGCTTTTAAATAGGGTTTCAGAGAAAAACTACAAGTATATTGAAACTAATACATATTTATTTACACACAAATATATAATGACTATTGAAAGATCATTTCATTCAGTTTCAAGCAAAGTATAACCTTCATATAAAAAAGTAAACAACATAACTTATTTAAAAAACGTTTGGCATTATCATGAACAAAAATCTACACGACTGACAATGTCCATACAAACCGCTACTGAAATTTCGCAGCGCCATTTAAGTCCTTATTCCTGGTTCGAATCCTGGTGAGGGCATTTATTTGTGCGTTTATCACGAATATTTGTTCCTAAGTTTTCTTCTATGTATTTAAGTATTTATATTTATGTATTTGTTATTGTATACATCGTCGCCTAGTGCCCACATCACGAGTCTTATTGAGCTTTCCGTGGGAATAGATTTGTGTAAGATTTTCTCACAATATTTATTTATTCCTTTAGTGTATTTCTGCGTGATTTAAAGTAAATTATAACACTATCTTCCTTTATAATAGCGTACAATTTATATGTATTTTAGTGAATATATAATTTAACAGTTTGATATAATTACCTGTACATTCGTCATAATTTGAGTTGTTAGTATTTTTGAAAGGCGAAAGGTCTCTTAAAGGAAAGTGGAGTTACTTGGGCAAATGTTTATTTTGTAGACATTTTTTTTCTTTCGCGTCAGATTTGAATGAAATTTGGTGGGTAGGCAGGCAAAAAGGCG
The DNA here is from genome assembly GCA_949128165.1 of Lathronympha strigana. Taxonomy (NCBI): domain Eukaryota; kingdom Metazoa; phylum Arthropoda; class Insecta; order Lepidoptera; family Tortricidae; genus Lathronympha; species Lathronympha strigana. The sequence continues at coordinate 8,413,163 of OX421928.1, read as the reverse complement.
AATGGTGTCATAAACTCCACTTTCCGTTAACTCCACTAAGAAAAAAAAGACAACAAAATAAAAATCCGCCCATTTAACGTTTCCCTTAAATTGCCTTTGAAAAATGTTTCAACTCAATTTATGACAAAAATATACATAATTTTACCAGACTGATAATCTGATAATTATACTATGATACTCTGATCTCAATATTAGATACTAAAACAACCAGAGTTTGAATATATATGCAAAAATATACACGCCGTATAGTGAAACTTTTTTTACTAAATTTTGGTCAAAATAGAGTGATTTTTGAAATAAGATTTCTCTATAAAAAATAGATAATATTAATTTAAATTGGAACGGTTGAAACTCATTTTTATCACAACAAACGTGACATGTTTCGACTGCATGCGTCATGTCCCACCTTCCCGCGTATTCTGATAAAATACGTTCCAATTTAATATTAGTATGACTGATGAATGTTTAAATTAAATACATTTAATTGCATACTATTATACCAATAAAGCCCTGTTTAAGATAGTAATGGAAAGGAAATATCATGATTTACGTTAAGGCACACAGAAAAAGTACTAAATTGATTACAGCTTTAAAGGAATAAGGTATCTTAAGTTACACGCAATAGATGACGCTACTTACCTTTAGTAGGAATGGCCAAATCAAATGTTTTACATCAGGGACATTTCTCAAGAGTGTCTCTCACGATATTGAATACTTCTAATACTTCTGACACTTTGTGTCAAATAACCAAACATCGGGTTGAGGGCAAAAATGTATTACTGCAAGTGATTAAATAAAATCGACTAAGTTTACTGATATCGATAAATAGTTTTTCTACTCGCCGACTTTAATCTGTCAATTACGAGTACATAGGCAAAACTATAAGCTCATACTTTTCGATATTAGACAGTCCAACTCAACTATAATATCTCATTTCGATACGCTGTAGGCAACTATGATAGAATTTCATACAAATTCTAAACTTATTTGTGATGCCGCCTGAGACTTTGCCGACCGCGCCCCCCGCGCGCAATTACATACGAGTATTTTTGTGTTACATCCGTGTTAAGTCAATGAAATTGAATGATGAAATTGTTCCTCCATAGATGATGATGATGATGACTCGTAGAAAAAGTATTGTATACAATCGTAATATAATTAAGTTTTTCAATCTCGTACCTTACTTAGGCCACTCAGCAAGCTTCGTGGCCTAAACACGGTACTCGACTGAAAAACTCTTCATTATATCACGATTGTATAAAATACTATTATGTGCTTGTATATAATGAAAGGCATTAAAAGTAGAGTGTGGCATAATAACACCACACGAGTGTTTTAATGCCTAATTATTTACAATTACATACACTGCTTTATATTATATACCTACACAAATATCATAAGCTCTCCGTGATGCATTCAAACCACATATTTGACCGCCATTACGACTTTCGTGAATGAAAATGAAAACATTTCTGACATTCAAGTTTTGACATTTATATTTTTAAAATTCAGAGACAAACTAGACTTTGATAGATTGTTTGTAATTGACGCTTATTTTCAAACTAAACGTCATCTCGACTGATATTAGAATAGAGGTCAGATCAAATTTGTTTGTCAGAGATGTTCGAAAAAAAAAATATCGAAGTCGATAACATTATTTATCTATACTAAAAAATACACACAAGAAATTAGCACATAAGAAATTTGTTGTAACAAAAAAGTTTATTACTATGGTGGTCTTTATATTCGGTTTTTGAATGCATTATTGAGGGCTATATGATATGTTGGTATTTAAAAGCATTTTTTAACCATAATTATCTTTACTAATAATTACTAATCTTTTCATTTCAACTTTTAAAACATTCAATGATTTGGTATCCGGAAAGGAAATATAACTGAATTGTACAGAAGAAATTTACCAGATCAATAACAACACTACCAATTATTTAAATTTGCTCCGATTACTTAAGTTGACTTAAAAAAAATATTCAGTAGTTAAATATTGTCACCTAAGCGACGAAGAAGTATGAAAATATAAAATATATATATTAGTAGTTTATGCAACAGTGATATAATAAGGGTAGCGAAAAAAGCAAAATCTAGAAAGGTGGCAGAATGTGGAAGATGTCGTATGCCCACTATAGAAAAAAAAACAGTGTTTATATATATGAGCAGTGTTCTTATGAAATACCATAGACAACGTGGCAGAGCACTCAGTAAACGCCTTAGAGAGGCAACGGGTGATCCTCGCGCAGGCGGCTTTCTTGCGCAAAGGATTGCAATAGCAATTCAGCGCGGGAATGCCGCCTGCGTGTTGGGCACCATGCCCAGCAATCCTGGATTAGATTTTTAAGGTAGGTAGTTTTATTTTTATTTCTGTATATATATTTTTTTTAAGGTAGTTTTTTATTTTATTCTTAAGGTAGGTTTTTCATTTTTAGGTAAGTACCATAATTGTTATTTATTAATTATAATAAAGATTCTTTATGTAAAAAAACAAAAATGCATACTTTTTTTAATATCGCTGCCAGTCATCTAATTGACAGATAAAAGTGTTGGAGTAGAAAAAATATTAAAGAAGTTTATTCCTCAAAAAAAAAATGAACGTGTGCGTTTCCTTCTTTTTTAATTTTTCCGCAATGGGTGTACGTCATTTTTATCGATATGAACTAATAAAATTAGTTAAATGTGTCCTCGCACTATTGAACGTCAGTACAGATTTGCACCCAATCCGATGTTTGCTGATAATATTTAATGACTTGATGATTTGGCCAACAAATTGACAGTATATTCTCGATTTTGAGGCAAAATCTTGTCTTTTCTTGTCTTGTAACACAAAAACATATTTTTTTTTATTTATTTTTTCTGTACGGGACATCACCAATAGTAATTCACGAATAGTATTTCGATTGTCATTTACATTAAACATAAATAATAACATTAACCATGATTGTGACTTACTTATATATGACTTGATGGGTGTAATTAATATTTTTTATTGACACACCCATTAACTTAAAAACTATGAGATCTCAAGTCACCATGACGATATAGTCTTTGATTTTATGAAAACTTATATACAACATTCTCTTAAATTATTTGAAATGGCTTTAAGAAAATTAAGATTAATGTGGACTTAGATTTTCCTTTTTGTATTTAACTGTCTTTGACATTTTTTTACGAAGCACTCGTTTTGCTCGCAAGCATTTTAAAAATATCTATCACAGACAAAAACATACATACAATATTTCAGGCTAGTACTAAATAAAAAGTTATAACTAAGAGATTAATTCACAAACAACTATAATACTTAATATTAAATTTGGGTAGTCCATTATTACGTCATTAATTATTGTAATTTTATCATCGATAAGGTGTGTAAATTTATGAAAAAATAAAGGTCAATTTCAAAGTTTTTGTACTAATTTAGATTTACATTTCAAAATCTCACTGGAACTCAGCTAATTATTCTTTCTTACAAATCCAGTGTAAGAAACTACATTACCAAGGATTCATAACTAAACAATTCTTGTATTGACATTTATTTTTACTTGAATACCTTAAAAAATCAGATGATTTGAGTAGAGGACCCTTAATTTTACATAATCTTACCAGTAGGTAAGCACCGTCAAAAAACTCTGAGAGGCTAATGGACGCTCCCTTTTGGCTTATATCTGACTATCCGGTTAAAACAAGTTTTATATCTGCATTTTCTATTCAACTTCCTCAATTTTAACCTCATTCTTCGTAATCCCATACTCTACATTAGGATGTTTCCTATCATAATGCCTAATAACGTTCTGTTTATGCGAGAAATTCTTAAAACAGACATTGCATGAGAATGGTTTCTCTTTAGTATGTGATCTCATATGATACTTCAATCTGCTTTCTCTAGGAAACTTTTTATTACAAATATGACAAACTAGGTTTTTAACCTTGCTGTGCCTGACTTCATGTCTGTCTCTATTATGTTTATAAGCGAAAGCCTTTTTACACATTCTGCAACTATATGGTTTCTCTCCAGTATGTGTGCGCATGTGAGGCTTAATTAAACCGTAAGACGTAAATCTTTTAAAGCAAACCTTACAAAAGTAAGGTTTATTTCCGTTATGTAGTTGAGTGTGTCTGACTAGAGTGCTCTTGTGTTTAAAATTCATACAACAGACATCGCACATATATGGTTTATCACCACTATGTCGAACCATATGGCTTTTAAGTAAGAATTCTTTATGGAAAAACTTATTGCAAATAGGACATTTACAGCTTTCTGGCTTAGATTTATGCCTTTCTCTATGCTTAAGCATATTGCCTCTAATACTAAAAGTCCGTCCGCATATATCACATTCATGCGGCTTAACTTCTAAATGCGTCTTTTTGTGTTGCTCTAAATTCGATCCAGTTTTAAATCTTTTATTACATGTATCACATTTAAACTTCTTTTCTATGGTATGTAAGTATATGTGTTTATCGTAGAACTTTTTGTTAGTGTATTGGCGATTGCATTGCTCACAGTTGTATATTTCTTTCTTGTGGAGCGCTAGATGGCGTTGTACGTTGCCGCGATTTGAGAATACTTTCTTACATATAGGACAGGTGGACGTCCCGTTAATTTTGTCCACCGATGCTGGATCTGAAAGGATAAATTCGTTTTTAACATACGTTCACGTATGGTTTAAATAAAGTTAAACGGAAGTTCGTATGGAATTAAGTCGGAACATATAGTTTATCTCAAAGTTCACCCCCCAGAGTGAATTGGGGTTGTAAGTGAGTACGGAAATACAATTATTCGGCAGCAATTATTCGTCATTAGTATTTATATTTGTATGTATGATTATACGTTTGTTCGACGATATCTCGAGTATCGTTAACGGATCGTCGTGCAATGGGGCAGGTGATTAAAAGAGATAAAATTAATTTATAAGTTTGAATATAAGTAAAGTCAGTCAAGGGGTTACCCAGATATAGGGGTCGCTTCACGTTCGGGGAGAATCAGTAGTTGAAAATAATTGATCCACTGACAACGGGGTTCGATAGAAAGAAAGACATAAATAAATAAACTTATTTGCGACGATCACAATAAACAGACATAAAACAAAACAATATAAAAAAGTAAGTTGTGTGTGCATCACAAAATGGACCCAACTCAGCATACTGCCGGCTAAGAAGCCGGCGCTGGTTTTCCGTAAGGCCCATTCAGTGATGCTACGACACATAACACAAAAAGTTACGAATGACATTAGGGACATTTTTCTTTATTTTACATAGATAATAGAACAATAACAGAAAAGAAAATACAAAGAATAGGAAATTGTACCTACCACTATAATCAGGTATGTCAGGCAGAATCAACTTCGGTGACAGCGGTCCCTGACGTTTCTTCTGTTTTATTACCACATTATGTTCCTAAAAAAATAAATAAACGACGATATAATAGCTATTTATTATACAAGGGGGCAAAGTTGTTGTTTAACTCTCGGGCTTATATCGAGACCCGAGCAAGCGAAAGATTCTAAAATTTAGCCACGAGTGTAGCGAGTGGTTCAATAACTGGAATCTTGAGCTTTACGAGGGTCTCAAGGCAAGAGAGTTGAACAAACTTTGCCGCCGAGTGTAATACAACATTTTTCCCCTCACTATTGCGAGGAAAATACAGACTACATATGATTATAAATCTTATCCACATGTAAGTTATCTTGAAGAAACCATCAAAATTCCATTTCAAAATTTGTCAAACAGTAAGTACGCTCCTGGTACTTAGATATTGCCAACAGCTTACCAAGATAAGAATACGACGTTGTTACCTATATAAAAAGTCGTACATAAAGAGCATAAAATATATTAAAGTATTGAGATATTTCGAGGTTTTCATAAATATTGGTTCCGATCCATGATTGTAACAACTGAACAAGTGGACTGATATGAATGCATTTCTTTTGAATTCAGTTTGTTGGAATGCTGCTAAATCTCTATCATGGTCTTCTGTTCTGCTTGTATATATATTCCAGAGATCGGAACCAGTATTTTTTTTAACTATGCATAATCAAATATCTTTAAATATTTTAGGGTGTTTATGTCTATCTTTTATTTAGATAATAACTGCTAAAAAAACTAAAAAAATATCGGTATTTTTGCATGTAGAACATACTTATATCCGGACCGGATATAAGTATTTTCTGATATATTCAGCTTAAATTTAAACTAGTCACAGAATCTCATCAAATATTACAGGTTATGTTCCAAAATAAATATTTAGTTTTAGTATAATTTCCTACCATAAGTATGACTAAACTAAAACAAATTACAAATAAAATACAAATATAATAAAAATGTCCTACAAAAACAAACTAAATATTAAAATTAAAATCGCTCCGTAGCCCTCCAGGTGCAAAGGTGCCCATTACACTCGCCGCGTTACCACGTTGAACTGCAATGGACAGCCTCTGCAAAAGGAAAGACCCGGAGCGGGGATCGAGACCCCTCTCACGCAAACAACCATTGTTTGAGCTCAATCATTTATTCGTATAATAGTAGCCACATATAATAATAGCCACATTCTGAAAAACTAATGTTAAAATAATACTGACAATAAATCTCATTTAATTTCCACGGAGTAACTTAAATAACTAAACAAGCATACTCACACGCTCCAGATCAACAGGCTCAACCTTCACTGTCCAATTACTTTGTCTGTCCGTCTCCATGGCAAACTCTGTAGCCACATATTGCGGTTCCACCTTCACGTTGACCTGATTTGCAGTTGGTGCTGGTTCGATGCTGGAACTACACAAATTCATATGTTGTAATCATATAACACCTCAACTACTCAACAGTTGTGGTCACTATGCATATGGAGTCTCGTACTAAAGACCCGCAGCAAAGTTAGGGAAAAAGTAGTTTCAGTTAAATCTCACGTAATTTTTGTATGATGTAGGTTCAAGTCTCTTGATTATAATATTATTATAAGCCCGACTAGGCTAGGGAGGCCGTTAAATAGTAGTTAACTAGTAGAAGTTTATGAGTAAAACTAGGCATATGTGTGACTTCACACTCTTTGTGATTGCTCTTATTTATTTAAATGCAATAGTTTATGGATAAAATCATCTGACAACCCAAGTCTACAGTAGATTTTTTAATAAAAATATATGCTCATTTTTTCTGGTCTGATAAAAAATTGAGGCAAAGATTTAAAAAAAATATATACTGTTTTGGTTTTAGCATGGTCACTTCACATGAATCTATTTTTACTTAACAGAAAGCATATGTCAGTCACATTCGCATGGCAGTTATGTTTGTTACAAATTTTACATTTTTTATGGGAATAATTGAAAACTTACCTATTATTTTAGTTTAAGTTAGGGTTACCATATATATCATCAGCTCTTATCGGGACACAACAAGTAGACCTCGCCCAACACAATAAATCTTTGATTGACGCACGTAAAGAAATCCGAACGATGAAAGAAGCTCGTGACAACGAATTTTTAGACACGATATTAGCCAAACTATGCCCTAACAAAAGAAGAGCTATAGAAAGATCAATCGCATCGAAAATGAAAACAAAGTCTTCCACCTGGCTATCCGCTATACCAACGAAGAAAGATAACTTCGACTTGTCCCCTCATGAATTCAGAGACGCCCTGGCGATACGCTATCACAGAACCCCAATCTCAATGCCACCATCATGCGATGGATGCGGCAATAGCCAATTTAACACCGACCATGCACTCTGCTGCAAGACTGGGGGGCTAATTTCAAGACGGCACAACGAAATACGAAATCTATTTGGTGAACTATGTCAGCAAGCATGGAACAACGTCACAATAGAACCTATAATCACAGAAGGAGACCTTGGATTACGCGGTGACTTATCTTGCCGTGGCGTATGGAATGCTCAGAGGGAGGCGTTGTTTGATATCCGTGTCGTAGACACTGACGCTCCCTCTTACATTTCACGTGATGTCACTTCTGTACTTAAATCTGCTGAGACTGAAAAACAAAGAAAATACTCTGCTGCATGCGAAGCGAAACATGCTACCTTCACCCCTCTCGTGACTTCCGTCGATGGCGTATTCGCACCACAGATGAACTCCTTCGTCAAACACATAGGCGAAGCCCTCGCAGACTGCTGGAATAAATCGCTGAGCACGATACTAGGTTGGCTTAGAACAAGAATATGCACTGCTATAATTCGAGCCACCAGCATGTGCATACGAGGCACACGTCACAAATTCAAACCTGCAGTGAAACTGCTGGAGTTTGACGACGGAGCAGCCATTCCCAACACCAGCTAAACTTCATTTACTGACCATTATTATTACTATGCCATATTCGTATTGCCGAGATGTGAATTATTGTTACCTATTTATTTTGTTATTTTTATTACTTTTTATGAATAAATGATTATTAAATATATATGGATACATTGACAGGGACAATGGGGTGATGTCAACCGGGACTCTTAAGCGCTAGCGTAGAGATATTATGCACATACAAATCACAAGTTTTTATGATTTTAAACCCGGGACAGTGAATGGACAAGACTCCAGTATGGTCTGGACGTCACGCTTCGACCTGGGACATGTCCCGGCATACCAGAACGTATGGCAACCCTATTGTAAGGTCATGTGTCATCCCATGGTCATGAATAAATTAAAAAAAAACTCATGTGTCATATATAAATATTGATTTGTGGCATACCGTAGTAAATTGATACGTATTTTATATAGAAACTAACTTAAATCACACCTGAAAAGCTGTAAAATTACATAATAAATTCCTAAAATTATGAGACTGATCTAAGGAATATTTCTATTTGAAACCAATAAATCATAACATAATTACTAATTTAACAGGTTTAACGAGATAATATTGTCATATATTATAGTCAATAAATATAAATTACCTCTTATCTTCATGTTCCACTTTTATATTGACGAATTCTGTCTCCATTTCGGATCGAAGCTCCGGTCCTGGCCCGGTACTTGTTTCTTCGGTAATTTCATCCGGATTGCGTGGCTCATTTTTAATAACAACCTCTATTGACATTATAAATAACTTACAGTAAACTAATTCAAGCAAATATAAGAGTTTTACGGCTAATTCACATCAAATTTACATTTTATCCTTGATATTCCTATCGAAATTGGAGTAAAATTCTAGTTTTGACAGAAATGACAGATATGTATGGAAGGCGCGTTCAGAAACCAAATAAAATTATTCAAATGTAGCATACAAAGACAAAAATCATCAAACTAAAACATTGCGCATATCAAAGTTTTGTGCTATAACTATAAATAATCATTTAAATACAAGTAAATTAATATTCATAAATTGAACTTTATTTTTAAGTATTTTATTGTGTAGTCGAGTTCATAAATATACGAGCATTTCCAAGGATACAAAAATATTTGTACACGCTTAGTATATTGGCATTATTGGCAATAAGGTGTAAGTGTTATTTATTAACTCAACTCTCTATTTATTAACCACAGCGTCGTTTTTGATATTGAACGTCAAAGGGGTCCATAAATGACACAATTTGGTTTTGATTTATCGTTGTCCACGCCCACACGCTACAAGGCGCCCAAATTGAACATGATAAAAAATGGATGCGTAAGTACCTAAATGAAACATGTCTACTAACAAATTATATCCTTAACTAATCGTGGATCGTAAGTACGTAGTCTGTATCATTGTAGGTAACTAAATACGTAAGTAATTCGTAAGTTGTACTGTAACAAAACAAAATCCTTACACATAGTAATTATGTTATTAAAATGTGAAACCTCCGCTTTAATAAAAAAATACCTACCTTCTCGAAGTCGTAGCTCGTAGCACTATCCAGTCCATGTGTAACAGTACCTTTTACATCCTTAATACCATGGTAGAGATGAAATAAATGATATGATGTGATATGATATGAAATGATAAATAAAGACAAAATCGGTCTCGAAAATCACTTAAAATGGTGAAGGCATTTTATATAGATACTACGTCAGTGACCACTACGGCAGGACTGGGGTTGAATTTAAGATGTAAGCATTTCTGTATACCTATTATTTTTTTTATTTTTATTTTATTGTGTCAAAAAATTAACACAGCATTACAGCGAACTGCGAAATTTATGATGTTTTTTTTTTTTAATACTACGACGGTGACAAACAAGCATACGGCCCGCCTGATGGTAAGCGGTCACCGTAGCCTATGGACGCCTGCAACTCCAGGGGAGTTACACGCGCGTTGTCGACCCTTTAAAAAAGGAGGATTCGCTGTGTTGACAGCTAAAGGGGCAAGCTTAGCTCCGTGGGTACACCCCACTCCCCAGCTGTCAACACAGCGAATCCTCTTGGAGCTCTGGCAACCTTACTCACCGACAGAAACACAACACTATGAGTAGGGTCTAGTGTTATTTAACTGCGGTTTTCTGTAAGGTGGAGGTACTTCCCCAGATGGGCTCTGCTCCAATTTGAGCGAAACGACATTCGTTGTGCTGTGCCCTACCACACTAAACGATATGCATCCGCTGTGCCCATACCTCTCTTGTACACGCATTATTTATACAACTAGGTACATAATACAGTCAAGAAAACACAAAACAGCACAAATGTGAGAACAAAACTAATACAAGACAGTAGATTCACGCTTATCCATCGCCTCACAGAACTTCATACATTCTTTACACAGATCCATCCAACTACTTGCAAATACATCACATTCTGGTGCTGATGCGAGGAGCGCATTACTATATCGTAGAGCGCGGACAAGTGGTGATTTGCCATGGGACACAGTGCGTGTTTTAGGCACATCTAATAGGTGACGACTTCGTGGTCGAAAATTAAATTGGGCCTTAGCTATAGATGGAACGAACAGGCGTACGAGCTGTGTAACCAGTTCTGGGCAATCCGAGTTCCCCCGTAGAATATTACAAGCAATAGTTAAGAGCCCATAGTTGCGCCTCACCTCTAAGGAATTAAACCCTAAAACGCCAAGCATATTATCAGAGTTAATGGCATTTTGAGGTAGGGCATTGCCCTATAATGTCCCACCTGGCTACGGCCCCGTATCACTGACGTAGGAGGTATATAAAATGGCTTCATGAGGTACCTACATCTTAAGTGATTTTCGCGAGGGATTTTGTCTTTATTTATCATATCGGGCCGGGCCGATCTACAATTTCTAGAGGCTTTCTGGCTTTTGGCGTCGACACTAGGGCCTTGGGGAAAGAGTGCGCTAGAGGTCCACAAGGAGCTAAGCAAGAGGCTGAGAGAGGCTACAAGTGACCGCGCTGACAGCTTCTTCGCGCAAAGAATTGCAAACGCTATTCAAGACGGGAATGCTGCCTGCGTGATGGGCACCCTGCCGGGAGGACCGGAGCATTTTTAGATAACTTTTTATTTATTTATTTTCAAGTTTTAGTTTTAATTATTTGAATATAGTAATAGTGTTCGTTTTTTTAGCCAATAAAGTATTTTAGTTTCTAGAAAAAACATCACGTTACCTCCGAGGGCTACGAGCTCAAACCTGGTTCTTTCTATATTGACAGATCGTCCCGTCCCGTGCTAGTGAGAATCATCCTTTATACTGGATTAAAATGGAAAACGAATAAATATGGAAAATGAAGAATAGATTGTACCAAAGTGGGTTTCCTTAATTTTCTTCATATAGTAATCGCCATAGTTTGCATTAGATTCCATAGTTTGCATTGATAGCTGGGACCAAAACCCGTCCTGGGATGACCATTGCTGATATAACAGTGCTGAAAAATATTACTTAGAAAGGAAAAGTGGAAAACTCCAGACCTCGGGCGAGCTTTGGATTGTCTGGGATGTCTTTGCTCGGGAAAAAAAGCATTTTAGTTTGTGGGCAAAGCCGTTAAAATATTTCCTATTTGCTATTATTTTTTCATATTTTCATACATACAAATTGCTAATCTAGTAAAAACGTGCCTTTAGAACTGGATTTGACGTTTACAGTCAAATTAGATGGTTAAGTCTCGCAACGTCGCAATCGTAAACGTGTTTCATACTGGAGATTTAATTACAACATTTTTACAGGAAAATGGAAATATCTCGAATGCCGAGCCGAATTTAGCAGACGTAAATTAAGAACGTTACTTAACTTAAATTATGGTCAGGAAATATGCTAAAATCTCTCGCAATGCTCACGAGCATCGTATATAAATAATAATAGTTATTTATTATACAAGGGGGCAAAGTTGTTGTTTAACTCTCGGGTTTATATTGAGACCCGAGCTGTTGCGCATATTTACTATGGGCATATAGGACTCACTTATACTGGACTGGTGGTAAGTGACAGGAATTAGATTACATTGCCCTCATGTGGATAAAATGCGTTTTTCCACGCTAGTTTAAAAGGACAAAACAGCGCTTTCCGAGCTAGTGAGGGGAAAATATTATTATAGAACATTCTTACACAAATTGACTAAGTCCCGCAGTAAGCTCAAGAAGGCTTGTGTTACGGGAACTCAGACAACGATATATATTACCGGGTGTTTGCTGTAATAGGAGGAATAAATTTAATCGTAAGCAAGTACTCCCCAAACAGAACAACGTTTATAATTATAAAGCACGAATCAAATCATTTATTAAATGTAATAAATGTTTTGATTCATGTTTTTGTGTTTTTTTAAGTAGTCACACTACTATATATAAATTATAAATTGAAAGAGATGTCATATACTAAAGAAAAAGTGACCAAGGTCCCCGGTGAGCAGGGCGTCTGCCGCGAAAGCAGGAGGTCGCTGGTTCGATCCCAGCCCTGCTCACCGGGGCCTTGGTCACTTTTTCTTTAGTATATGACATCTCTTTCAATTTATAGAGCAATGTTTGTTCAGCGACTTTTAAAAATAACGTTTTATTTGATTTTTATTACACTATAAAGTTCGTTAGAAGACGCAATGTGCTGCGAATTTTGTTAATTTTGAACTATGACAAGAGACGACAATTAGGCTGATGTTAACGTACACACGCGTTCAAAAGTGCGTGGGCAATTTATGAATGAATTCATTCATAAACTGCCCATGGAATTATGATCGCGATAGTACCACCTGCAATAGTATATGACGCTGTGAAGGCTGCAAAAATATGTGACACGCTCTTATGGCGGTACAAACAAGAATGTGTCAGATTATTTTGCAGCCTTTATATAGCCCTATACTATTGCAGGTGACTGTACATTAATAAATAATAATAATAATAATAATAAATATTATAGGACAATCTTACACAAATCGACCTAGTCCCACAGTAAGCTCAATAAGGCTCGTGTTGTGGGTACTAGACGACGATATATATAATAGATAGATACATATCAATACTTAAATACATAGAAAACATCCATAACTCAGGAACAAATATTTGTGATAAACACACAAATAAATGCCCGGACCAGGATTCGAACCCGGGACCTCCTGCTTCGTAGGCAGGGTCACTACCGACTAGGCTAGGAGGCCGTTAAATTTGAAATTACTACATTGAAATTACTATTTAGTTTGTATGAAAAAGTGAAAACGTACAGAATACATAATTTTTAAAAGTCGTTTAACAAAAGTTGTTAGGTTTAAGGAGTACTGCCTACGATTAAATTTATTGCTATTTGCTCCTATTACAGAAAACACCCAGTATACAAATACATAAATACATAGAAAAAATCCATGACTCAGGAACAAATATCTGTGTTCATCACACAAATAAATGCCCTTACCGGGATTCGAACCCAGGACCATCGGCTTAGCAGGCAGGGTCACTACCAACTACGCCAACCGGTCGTCATATAAGCTACTCACGACTATTCATTCTGCATTTCCCTACGTTTAAAACTGTCCAACCTGCAATTCAATAAAAAAACTAACATTATAAATATTATAACAAAATAAGGATATCACTCACGTATTTCAGTCAGACATGTTTCGGACATCTTAGGATGCCATTATCAGGTGTCGAGTACCGCACCATCCTAAGATATCCGTAACGTCCAAAATGCGCGAGTGTTATCCGTTATTCCTTGTTTTTGTATTTATTTTCTTAGATTAGGAGTTTTACAATACGTATAAAAAAAAATGGGACAATCTTTCACAAATTCAAAATTCAAAAATTTATTCTGCAAGTAGGCCTCAACTCCTCAAGGGCACTTTTACAAGTCAATAAGCATTACAGTAAAGCATTTGTATGTACAAACATTTACAATATATAGAAGTAAAATTATAATCTAAATGTTGATAATACAACAGCCAAAACCTGGGTAAAGAATATTAAAATAAATGTGTAATATGTGCAAGAGATGTATAGTCTCTATAGTTAAAAATAAATTAAGTGTGGGAGATGTAAAAGGTCCCCCCACGTCAAAATAAAATACGAATAAAATTTGGAGATGTAAAGGCTCCCCAAGTGTCAAAATAAAGACTGGAGATGTAAACGGTCCCCATCGTCAAAAAATAATACTAATAGGATTTGGAGGTGTAAAGGCCTCCAAACGTCAAAATATAATATATTTATGATATAAAAGCCACAAGTCATCAGACTGTTAAGTTAACAGTCTTAGATCTAATGCTACAGAATACATAACTAATATGTATCACAAATCGACCCAGTCCTAAGGTAAGCTCAATAAGGCTTGTGTTGTGGGTAATAGACGACGATATATATAATACATAGATACATACTCGTATAAATACTTAAATACATAGAATAGAAAACATCCATAACACGGTAACAAATATTCGTGATAAACACACAAATAAATGCCCTGACCAGGATTCGAACCCGGGACCTGCTGCTTCGTAGGCAGGGTCACTATCGAATAGGCTAGGAGGTATACTATACAAAACAATATAAAACAAATACACATTATAAAAACCCTAACCTAGGGTGCCGCCGGCAACGGGGCAGGGCCCAGGCTGCCGGTGGTTAGGGCCGCAGAGAAAGGAACCGCCGGACTATACGCGCCGTTTCCAGAATTACCGCCTTCTGCATCTGACCCTTGATCCATCCACCTAGCGAGAGTCTCTCAAGATGTTGGTCGAGACTCTTCGCTATGAGACCGTTCGCCGAAACAACTATCGGTGCAATGATCGCCGAATCAACCTCCCACATGGCGGTTACCTCGTCGGCCAAGTCCGTTATTTATTATTACGTTCATGTGTAGGTAGTTTCTAAGCAAGTGTGATGAAAAACATTGTGTGCCACGAGATACATACAAGAACTCAACCCTCGTGTTATTTATACTCGTTCGTATGTTTTAGTAGGTACTTATGTTTTTGAAATGCATTTAGATTAATAAATACCAAAAATAGTCATTACTGCTGTGATGTACTTAGTCTTACCAAAATTGTTACTATTTTGAGTCCATTGCAACATTTAGATAGCATATAGGTACTTACTGTAACCTGGAAAAAGTACATACGTTGATAAATCCAGTATAAAAAGGCTAAACATAAATATAGTTATTTATTATACAGGGGGGCAAAGTTGTTGTTTAACTCTCAGGCTTATATTGAGACCCAAGCAAGCGAAAGATTCCATCCATCCATCATTTCATTCCATCTAAACAGCGAGGGAGAAATTGATGTCGCGTAGAGCAGGGATGACGACTAGGTTAAAGAACTATCATTCTAATTAGTCCGTCAGTTAGATTGTCTAAAATGATTAGACACGTATTTTTTTCTTTTTCAATTTAACTAAAATTGACGAAGATAAAGAGCATCAAAGTTCCGGGGCGGGGGCTTGTGACAGTTGTGTTGTGACGTCACTACTAGGTAAGAATTGTACCTAATAGTGACGTTACGCGAAACTTGAACGCACTGTATTTTCGTCATTTTTTATTTGAATTTTAGTATATCTGGGCTCCCGTACTAAGGGAAGTGAGTGGAACGATGAAGTATGAAACTTTGACATGTCTTTTTTGATATAAAATATGAGTTTGTGGTGAAAAAACTGACCACGTGTTTATTTTTTCATGTTCTCTAACATATACTGAAATCGGTAATTAACAGTATGATTGAACAAAACTCTCTGAAGATATTAGAGGGTTTGGTCAATTTTCAGGACTTTGGAGGACACTTTCTCCCTACAGGATGAGTTTGGGCCGCTATAAAAAATACGTGTCTGTTATTTTAGACTACTCTATTGCATATTAAGAGAGGTATGGGCAGCGGATGCATATCGTTTAGTATGGTAGGGCACAGCACAACGAATGTCGTCTCGCTCAAATCTGGAGCAGAGCCCATCTGGGGAAGTACCTCCACTTTGCAGAAAACCACAGTTTAATAACACTAGAACCTACTAATAGTGTTGTTTCTGTTGGTGAGTAAGGTCGCCAGAGCTCCAAGAGGATTCACTGTGTTGACAGCTCGGGACCCACGGAGCAAAGCTTGCCCCTTTAGTTGTCAACACAGCGTATCCTCCTTTTTTAAAGGGTCGGCAACGCGTGTAACACTCTTGAAGTTGCAGGCGTCCATAGGATACGGTAACCGCTTACCATAAGGCGAGCCATTGTTTGTCACCAGTATAAAAAAAACATGTATAAAAATCAATAAAATCGGGGGTAGTTGGGTTGGGTTGTTAGATTTTCTTAGTTTTGACGGGGGCTTGGTTTCATACGTACGTTGATGATAATGTGGCCAGTTTGTCTTCTCCATGTCGCACCAAGTTGCGAACTCCTTATAATTGTAAGTCCAAGTGTCCTGGTTCATGCGGTACGCACATATTTTACCTAACCTGAAAAAAACATACACTATACACTACAATCGTATTCCGCCATATGTACAGTTTTCTGTCTTGTGCATTAAAGTTTAAATAAAAAAAGTAAAAATTTATTTCCAAATAAATAAATAGGGAGCGAGATGTAAATATATTTTTAAGTAGTTTATATATTTATTTGAAAAAAAAAATACAATATTCTTTATTGCACACAAGAATGAAACAATTAAGAAAGAAAAGAAGATGAAGGGCGTGTCGCGAAAGCAGGAGGTCGCTGGTTCGATCCCAGCCCTGCTCACCGCGGACCTTGGTCACTTTTTCTGTAATATATGACACGTCTTTCAATTTATAATTTATATATAGTAGTGTGACTACTTAAAAACATGAACAGTAAGGAGTAAAAACCAGAAGGGAAAAAAACGTGGCTTGACTCAATCTGTCGCTTCGTCTTCCAAGCGTTAACGCTAAAAGCATAAACGCTTGCAAGACGAAGAGACAATTATTTAACAATATTCACCGACGATGGTAAGGAGTACACCAATCGTGGAAGGGTTCCGGTGGGTTATCCGTTCGATACATCGGCCACCAGTGATGCGTAGACCCGATCTCTAATGGTAAATTATCTCTAAGCCTGTGGAATAAAATTCGAATTACAAAAACGTAACGAATCGGTAATAGGTTTAGTATTTCGAGCAACACCAACCAACAAGTAACAACGTAAGGCATGTGAAAGGCAACTAACGTTGAAAAAGTCGGGGAAAAATCCGATTATTTCCCAGACGACTCGTTTTTTTCGGATTCTTTCGGAAAAAATCCTAGGGAATACATAATTACAGAACAACAACGAAATAATAATTATCAAATTTACATAACGGTAGACGGCCTATTATCCATCCCCTCACAGAATCTCAAACATTCAGCATTAACAGTCACCCATCTCCATGCAAACAGATCACATTCTGGTACTGATGCCAAGAACGCATTCAAATGTGTGAGAGCAAGAGGGATCGGTGAGTTCTTGCGCGACTGAGTGCGCGCCGCCGGCCCCATCAATTTACATCTACAACACGGCTACATCGATGAAATTGAGGAGGAAACAATTGAAACAGACGAAAGAAGTGATAGTGACATTTTTTATTTCTTAAAATACCCGAAAACATTTGATTTTTTCCGGAATTTTCAACGCTACTTCCAACACAGAAGCGAGACGTCAAAGCTACATCTTGCCGAGCAAATAGTTCTGTCACTTTGCGAAAACGCGCACACAGACGCACTTGGACGATTGTCGTTTGTTTCTCAAGATGGCGATGGCGTCTCTGGAATATTTTTTTGTATTTTGTGTGCAAAATGTTGTTTAATGTGTAATGTTGATAGCTAATTGTGCAGTAAACTAACGAAGCAGTATACAGTTAATGAAGAACTAATCCTGAAACGACTTCAGTCACTCCTTTAGTCACCAAGCGGCAATCCCGGGATCTTAGCCTCCTGAGAAGCTATATTTTAAGTCTTCCAGCTATAAACTTAACATATAGCGAGGTCAATTACCGAACAACGTCGCCCAAGTGGCAATGCACTATTCTATTTATATAATATACTAAAATAATAACAATACGTGACACTGGCAAAATTGAACAACTCTTGGACAGAAGCCAATATTTAAAAGAAGAATAAGTGTAATGATATCGTCGTCTAGTACCCACAACACAAGCCCTTCTTGGGCTTACCGTGGGACTAGGTCGATTTGTGTAAGATTGTCCCGCAAATATTTATTTATTTTTATTTATATACGTACGTTTTTTGGAAAAAGACCCAATCTCCCCTTGTAGAACCCGCACTGGCCCCCATGTACGGCAGAAAGTAGTCATCCTCAATCTGAGAAAAAAATTTAGTATTTATAATTTTCTTATAAATTGAAAGAGATGTCATATACTATAGAAAAAGTGACCAAGGCCCCCGGTGAGCAGGGCTGGGACTTTTTCTGTAGTATATGGCATCTCTTTCAATTCATAATTTATTTACACGGTGCTGCTGGTCCTGAGGCTAAAAGAAACAAAAAACGTCATAGTATTTTTTGGTCATTTCAACCAAAAAAAAACCTTTTTTTTTACGGCCTCATCAACTGTTGAAGTATCGTTCGTTATAATTCAATTTCATTTCATTACATTATTTGTATATATTATTTAAATGTTGTACCTTGGCATGTCACATACTTTCTATTTTATTTATAGAAAGTCTTATCATTTTAAACGTAGTTTATTATTGATTATTTGAAATTATGAACATTATTGTTCTTTTAATGTGACTATCTTTTTGTGAATGCATTTTATTTTATCTTGACATTGTTAATTTCCAATAAGAAATAAATAAAACTAAACTAAACTAATGGCTAAGAACACGCTGAATTGGGTAGGCTCCCATGAGGCTGACATGATCACCTGGAGTAGTCAAAGCCTCGATAAAAAGTAGATAAAAAAAAAAGAACACGCTGTATATAGGTTAAGGGGCTACCCGGCATATTTCACTGTTTTTAAAGTGAATAGGCTTTGTTCAGCTCCAAGAACAACGCTTGAAAAAAATATATAATGTAGCTAGGTATTTGGTCTACATTTGGTTCTACTAAATTGTCGAAAAACATAATACATCAAGAGAAAAAAAAATAACCGTAAACCCTTTTTTCTACCTTAAATCTGTATCTACTCCCTTATCATGCGTCGTAAGTACAAGAAACTAAGACAAGTAGTACATATTTATGTTTACTTTAAACGCATCTACTGATTTTTGGATAGGTTTTGTACTTTTCGAGAAAAAGCTATTACACGCATTTTTCTGAAAACACCGGCTCGAGATGCCTGCGCGGGCGACGGGGGCCAGTCGTGTAAGATGGCACTAGTAGTTGGGTTGCGTCCTAGTACAAGCAGCTCTTCCTAGGTGACGACTTATGCTTATTGACGTATTGTATAACTGGTGAGGAAAGGAAGCGGGAGGGGAAGAAAGCTCAAATCGCCGAGGTCATTGGGATAGGGGACGGCCTTAAAGCAAGTGATATTACCCTTGCAGACCAAGCGGCTGTGTGAGCTGGCGGGGCCGTGTAAGGGTCCGTTTGGTGGGCATAGGGCCGTGGATGGGTTGCCAATTTGTCCCACGCGTAGGGCAAGCTTGCACTGTAAACAAACCAACCATTAACCGCACCATACAGCTCGTAATTTTTCCAGTGGACTTTCCAAAAGTTAAGGGCTATGAAGCTTGATTTTCTTATTTAAACCTCATCTAACCTTATCAAGAGAGGTATGGGCACAGCGGATGCATATCGTTTAGTGTGGTAGGGCACAGCACAACGAATGTCGTCTCGCTCAAATCTGGATCAGAGCTCTGGGGAAGTACCTCCACCTTACAGAAAACCGCAGTTAAATAACAATAGACCCTACTCGTAGTGTTGTGTTTCTGTTGGTGAGTAAGGTCGCCAGAGCGCCAAGAGGATTCGCTGTGTTGACAGCTGGGGACCCACGGAGCAAAGCCCTTGGCCCCTTTAGCTGTCAACACAGCGAATCCTCCTTTTTTTAAAGGGTCGGCAACGCGCATGTAACACCCCTGATGGTGCAGGCGTCCACAGGCTACGGTGACCGCTTACCATCAGGCGAGCCGTATGCTTGTTTGTCACCGTCGTAGTATTTTAAAAAAAACTACATTAAGGGGGTATATACTTCCCTTTCTATTGCATTGTATGATAAAAATAATTACCACATGTCCACAAACTATCGAGTCACTATCGAATACTGTTACGTCCATCACTTGGGTCCATCCTGCACATATTTTGGAGAAACTATGGAATAATTTTAGCCAAGCAAGGGATCGCTCAAAGTGGAAGTAGATAGGTATGAAAATAAAAGTAAAAACCGGCCATGTGCGTGTCGGAACACGCATAATGAAAACTCCGTACCTTCATGCTATGAAAAAATTGTTCAAGAAAAAAATCCTGGTATGAGTGGTATCAAGGTACCTACTTACGACTTTTGTAAAAAATAGTTTTTTGTCTAAAACTTAAATACGGCTAAAACAAATTAGTTCAAAATAATTTTCGTCCTGAATTTTTTCACAATTTTTGAACCTCCTGTTCAAAAGTTAGAGGGGAGGGAGAGGACCTTTTCAGACTTAGAGAGCGATTAGTTTAGAACACATTCAATATCAATCTTTTTTCAAGAAACTTTAATGTTATTTTTAAAGACCTATCAGATGATGTGACAACTAGATATTTAGCAAAAAAAATAACCTAAAAATTTTTTTTCAAAACTTACATGCAAACTAAGTGGCGGCGCACAAAATTCACCTCTAGCTGTAATATCATTACAATATGCTTTATAGGTACTGAGTAAAACCGCTGTGACATACGGACGGACGGACAGATGGACTGGAAACTATAAGGGTTCCGTTTTTGCCATTTTGGCTACGGAACCCTAAAAAGAGATATAATAATCTGTGTTATTAGTACAAAAATATACAAACAATCTCCGATGATGGTTCGAAGAACCCGCCGTTGAGTTCTTGATAGTTCCCAAGTTCACTCCAAAGGACCTTGAAGCAAATATTAAACTTACTAACAATGTAAACAAAAGGCGTCACATGTTTTGTCACTGTTTCTCCTTGTATTTTCACACTACCTCATCAAACACCACTGAAAACGTTCACTACTGAAACGGTCGTATTACCGAACATACAAAAATAAGATAAATAACTTAATCTTAGGGATTTCACGGCCTCCTAGCCTAGTCGGTAGTGACTCTGCCTACGAAGCAGGAAGTCCCGGGTTCGAATCCTGGTCAGGGCATTTATTTGTGTGTTTATCACACAAATAAATTGTAATTGGTTGTGTTAATTGTAATTGGATTATTGTTTTTGTTATTAATTTTATTTTAATGAAATGTCTGGACCATATGTTGTCTGTAAATAAATGATTTCTATTTCTATCACAAATATTTGTTGCTGAGTTATAGATGTTTTCTATGTATTTAAGTATTTATATGTATCTATCTATTATATATATCGTCGTCTAGTACCCACAACACAAGCCTTATTGAGCTTACTGTGGGACTAGGGCGATTTGTGTAAGATAGTCCCATAATATTTTTTTTTAAAGTACCGTCTATAGGAACATCGGCGAAAGATGAATTTTTCCACTTTTCATTTGTTTCTCTCATCTTTGTAGATATTGTCAGAGCGCAGCGCGACATGACTCACTTCATGATTCCTTTATTTTGATTTGATTATACATTGACAGTATGAAAAATTTGAATTAAACGGCCGTATCTTTTGATTGCGTTGACGTAGAGGTTTGGTTTTTCCACAGCTTCAAGGGACCGCAGACTTGTGTAATGTGTATGTGGTATTAATTTCAACTTGCGACCTCTACGCGTTCGCGAGATAAGCGGCCCATACACGTTCGGGCAGAGTCAAACCACGTTATCTTTTCTCAGCAAATGAACTGTCAAACTTGAAAGTGTTATTTTAAACGTCAAACTTCTATGAAATTATAACGTTTACTTAACACTTTCACATTCTTGCTATCAAAATCTAGGAAACTTAGCGTAGACTGACTCGATCTGCCGATCTGACGATTAATGTATGGGAGATATGTCTGGGGGATGCCCGACGGACGTACCCAGTATGGACAGAGTGCCCGAGCGTATATGGCCCGCAATAAAGGGTCTTGACAGACAGACCGACGGACGGATAACAAAGTGATCCTATAAGGGTTCCGGGCCCAAAGCACTAACTTTTACTTTTTCTACCATTTTATTTTTCTTTTTTGGAAATCAGTTAAATTTTTTTTTTAAAAGTTTTTATTTTATGTAATGTTGTTAGATAATATTTTTTATGATAATGTTGTTAGATAATATTTTTTGTAATTTAAATTATTCTATAGGTAATCATCAGTGAATTCACTAGCGGTCTTTTCCTCAACATGTTAACTTTAAGTTTATGTGATATATCTTTCTGTAGTCCTCTTTGTCCCATGGGTGTCCTGAAAACCAGCGCCATAGCTAAGTATCTCGTATCCTAGCTATCGGCATATGCTGAGTGGCATCCATTTTGGTTCTCTCTGATATTTTGTACAAGATGTAAATAGATAAAGTTTTTTTATGTGAATCAAATAAATAATTTCTATTTCTATAATTTCTATAATATCTTACCCATTCACGGCTTTATGTAAAGTTGAGCTTCCTCTTAGTTTGTGGTTGCGCTTCGATCGCAGAGACCTTGAAAATTAATCATGTTTTAGCACAATCAGCAGGCCTAAGATGCCACGCGGATAACCTAATACTAGCTGGATAAGACAAGTATTCAAAAACACCAGCAGGGCTGATGGTGCCTGTACACTCTCGGGGTCTACTATTCATTCATTCGTTCGTCATTCAAAACGAGAATCTAAAAGCCTCAGGCGAATGTCTCGTGAAACCGTTTAGATTCTCGTTTTGAATGTCGAACGAATGAATGAATAATTTCAATTATAGCTTACGATGTAACGACATTTTCGTAAAACGGAAGCTGTCAATTCAGGGTCATCGGATTCCGGTGGGACTTTACGTGTAATAAGGCCTTTATAGCGCGACAGTGATTGCTGTCTAATGTTTTTTATGACATTAAACTATTATTTTACTTATTAAATAATATTGAAAACGGGTCACTCACGCAATTTACTCGATGTTCACTCGACATGTATCGATCTTTACGAAGAACTCCTGATGACGTTCTTTGTTATGATCGATCCATGTCAAGCTAAAATCGACTTAATTGCGTGAGTGACCCGTTTTAAATATTATTGAATATGTTCGAGTCACACGAGAGTTTCAGTTATTTTTCTTCTTCGTTCTTTCTTCTCAACTGTTTAAAATGATTAAAAGTTGTGACAAATGTTGTTTTCCAGCAGTTAAGTATCATGATACCCACTTGGCATCTTAGCCCTGCTAGGGTTCTTCAATATCATGACATAAACACGATAACAATGTTTGCTGTTATCCGACAAACGAATGAGTGGCGAAATTCGCAACAAACAAAATAAATTGTCTACCTATTTCCGTAGTCAGCTCTTAGACTATTACCCGTTCGCTGATGTAGGAGCGGCTGTGGGTGCTATGGTGACTTCTTTTTGAACGTAGTCATCGCTCTCTGATCTTAAAGACCTAGAAAATGCATCAGGGGCCTTACCATGACGTCTTAACGCGATTCAGTTGACGACCTAAACTGAGTCGTCGCTTCTATACAACTGAATACCTAGTATAAAATTGTACGACATTTTCTCGACCGCGTTAGCGTATCGAGGGGTCAAAATATGAAAGTTGCCGGATGAGTTAAATAAACGGCAAACATAATTTGAACTCTCGATACGCTAACGCGATAGAGAAGTATGTGTCGCACAATTTTATACTAGGCCTTCTGAACCTAAACTGTCGTATTAAGACGTCATGGTAAGACCCTAGGTTACATAGAAACAAGAGGAATAGTGGAAAACAATCAAAAATTCAAAATAGAAATAAAGGATGACTCACAGTAGTCCGTTCCGTTTCGATCCGATACGGGACGATCTGAAGGCCAAGTATAAAAGTTGTACGACACTTACTTCTCGACCGCGTTAGCATAGGGAGTTCAAATTATGTTTTCCGTTTATTTAAATCATCCGGCAACTTTCGTATTTTGACCCCTCGATACGCTAACGCGGTCGAGGAGTTAATGTCGTACAATTTTTATACTAGGCCTTCTGTCAGTCTCTATAGAAAGTATCACGTGATAGCTCGGAGCCCTCGGACGTCACGTGACTTTTTGTACAGAAACTGACAGATCGTCCCGTATCGGATCGGAACGGAACGGACTACTGTGGGGCATCCTTTATAGAAATATAAATTAAAATGTATCGCTCTAATATTGGTGTAAAGGTATTATAGTAGTACAATTCATACGGAACAACACCCTGTAGGGGTATTGCAAAATCTTAGAACTAACACTTAACATCTATGTATAATGTAATGATCTAATGATAGATGCGAATCAAACTGTTTTCATTGAAAACTCTTGCAAAGAATAAAATCAGTGGTCTACAAGGTAAACCTTTAACTTTGCGGCAAGTTTTGTATAGGTACCTACATATATTTACTCTTCGATTATTTTTGTGGGGTAGTTATAAATTCTGATGGACATGACTTGGACTCTTTGAAAGATAAATAAAATAAATATATAAATAAATAATAGTAGATTGTGTTATAAAGGATCCAAATGATGTTTCCAGCGAGGGCGCACATTGAATTCCACGATGGATTCTACAATAGAATCCCGAAAATAGTGCGGGATTCTAAAGGAATACATGTTTCGGGATGTTTCGTGTCCCTTATTCATGAGTCATCTGGCCACGGCGTCTCTACATAAACTGTGTTTGATGTGCGTTTAAGACTAACGCCATATGTCACTGACATCTAGCTGTGTCATTCAGACATGCCTATATTATACAGGGTGACCTCGGCTATAGGACACACCCTAAACCCTAATACCTCAGGGCACCTCAGTGATGTTCTACCGTAAATATATTTTTGACTAGCACAAAAAATTAAAATAATAATTCTGAACAAAAGTTATTCTTATTAAATAATATTTAAAACGGGTCACTCACGTAATTTAGTCAGACGAGGAAAGATCGAAACATGTCGAGCGAAAATCGACTAAATTACGTGAGTGACCCGTTTTAAATATTATTTAATATGATCGAGTCTCACGAGCGTTTCATAGTTAGAAAGTTATTCTTGCTTTTAATTTTTTTTATTTAATTTGCATTTTCATATAATATATGTAAACATACCGAGATGTAGTGAAGAAGTCATTATCCATATTCAATAATTCAACTAACAACTTCAATTCTGCAGCTTCTCTTGCTTCTATTAAAAAAAAAGAGAATTAAAAAGAAATTGTATGTTATAGTATAGTGCGACGTGAGAAACATTACACGCATTTACCTGCTCTTTGTGGAAAAAGTATTGTATACAACAGTGTGATTGCTTAGGGTTGATCAGCAGCTGCAAGATGCCATTCGCTAACGCTCAGTCGCGAACGATACGTAACTGTAATTTTCGCACTAATAAGGATGAGTGATAGATAGATAACTACGCTACGATACGAAGCGTCTGTCAAGTGTGACAACTCCTAAAATTACTGGATTACTAGCTTTTCAGGCATCCATAGGCTTCGGAAACCTCTCTCCAGCGTGCGGGCTGTGTACTTAATTGCCACCTTCTCGAAAATTGAAATAAAATCGTTATGTATCGTCAATAAATAGGTAGGTAGGTAAATTTTTGATGAAGACTAACAATTCGCATAAGGAATAATAGTTTTTTAGAGAATTTTCGGTAGTTTTAGATATGAGAATGATCCTGAAGGCCTAGTATAAAACTTGTACGACATTAACTCCTCGACCGCGTTAGCGTATCGAGGGGTCAAAATATGAAAGTTGCCGGATGATTTAAATAAACGGCAAACATAATTTGAACTCCCGATACGCTAACGCGGTCGAGGAGTTAATGTCGTACAATTTTTATACTAGGCCTTCTGTGTCGGAATTTCGTGACATATAGCGTGACATGTTGGTGGCAAATAAGCATACAGCTTACGCAGCAGTAAGCGGCGCTCGTAGCCCATAGATGGCTGTAATACCAGTAATAATGATGCTGACAATTGTCACACTTTTCACCGTGGTGATATACTGCTCGTTGTGGAAAAAGTATTGTATACAACAGTGTAATTACTTAGGGTTGATCAGCATGTTCTGAGTGAAGATTTAATAGAACACCTAATTGTTAGTTTATTAATTGTATCATACTAGCCAACATGTTGTTATATATGATACGTACAGGGGGTCTCACTCCACGTTCAGTAATTTAATGTCTTTCAAAACTTTTTGAAAACTTTTGGTCAAAATTTCCTGGGTTTATAATTATAAGTACAATAGTACATACAGGACTTTATTACCTAAGCATTAAGGTCGAGTATACATATTTTTCGCACATTGCCTGTATTCACAGCTGTGTGGCTGACTGTACTATTACTTATTATGTGGTACGTACCCAATTCGTTCTTGACTGTTTCATTTGTATTTGCTGCAATACTAATATTGCTAATAAGTATTGTGGTTCGAGTTCCCAACGCCAAAGCTAAAAAGAAAAAATCTCTTTTTTACATTATTGTAATTTCTTCCTAGCATTTTCCCGGCGTATGCCTCGGCTCAGTGAGCCTGATGGCGCCCGCGTTGCTAACTAATCCCAAGATTTGGCGTAGGCGCTAGTTTTACGAAAGCGACTGCCGTCTCTCTGGCAACGATGACTGGTGATAATTTCTAAAATAACTGTATTACTGGTGATTCATGCGTCCATAGGCTTCGGAAACCGCTCACCGTCGCGCGGGCTGTGTACAGTCGGTCCACCCCACATATGGAACTGCGTAGCGCGCGTGGATACTTATGTGAGGGCACCGACTGTACTTGTTTGTCACCATTAAGATAATTTAAATCAAATCGTAATGTACCGTCAATAAATAGAGAGGAAGACTATGACAATTGTCACAGGAAATAATAGTGTTTTAAAGAATTTTCTGTAATTTTTACTTGAGACTTTTCCTGTGTCGGAATTTCATGACATATGTCGTGTTTCTTGTGACAATTGTCAGGAGCTAGCTCGTCTCAAATGCATTCGTTTTTAGTGGTAAAGTTGATGTTTTTATTTATAAATGACAGGTTGGTGACAAATAAGCATACATCCCACGGAATAATAAGCGGCGCTCGTAGCCCATCGACGCCTGTAATACCAGTAATAATGATGCTCACATTTGTCACTTGTGAAATAGGGGTCTGTTCTTTGTAGAAAAAGTATTGTATACAACCATGTCATTGGTTAGGGTTAGTCAGTAGATACCATGGCCTAAGGCCTAATTGCACGACGAATCAAATCAAAATCAAATCAAACTCCGGGTTATGTTGCTAACCCCGAGTGGTGCAAGTGGGCCTAACAATCGATTAAACATTTATTATGTCATATGATTTTATAAAATAGTTATTTATAATACTATAACATAACAAATGCGTTGTATAGTTACGTACCAGATTCATTCTTGACTGTTTTATTTCTAATTCCTTCGATACTAATATTGCTAATAAGTATTGCGGTTTGATTCCCCGACGCCAAAGCTAAAAAGAAAAAAGTTAAGTTTTTATGAATAAAGCGGTTAGTATGTCATACATACTAATATTATAATGGGAAAGTGTGTGTCTGTTTGTTCGTCCGTCTTTCACGGAAAAACGGAGCGACGAATTGACGTGATTTTTAAGTGGTGATAGTTGAAAGGCTGGAGAGTGAAAAGGCTACTTTTTGTCTCTTTCTAACGCGAGAGAAGCCACGGGCAAACGCTAGTGATTTTATAAAATAGTCATTTATTATACTATAGCAAATTTTACGAACCAGATTCATTCTTGACTGTTTTATTTCTAATTCCTTCAATACGAATACCGCTAATAAGTATTGCGGTTTGATTCCCCGACGCCAAAGCTAGGGTATCCAGTTATTTTATCCTATATCTAGGCGAATACGCGAAGACTATAATGACCCCTAAACATAACATAACTCACAAGTCGATTTTTTTTAAATTACCTATTAGAGTACACTTTAGACTAATCGAGAAAAATATTGTCTAACTGTTTTAGATAAAGCTTTGGGTAAAATATAGGTATTTGTTACCGACGCGTGTAAAATCAAGGAAAGATTATGCAAGTCATATTTTCTATCTTTATATTATTGGATTAAACTATTTGAATGTCACCTGTCATTTTATAACAAATTTGTCGAAAGCTTTCTTGAAGCGAGAAAAACCTACATATTTTCTCCAAAAAAATACTTAAGTACATCCAAGTACCTGAAATGTGTTAAAAAATTATGTAGATAACGAATAGGTTCCATGTCTAACGTATTCATCAATAGTTTCAATTTATATGAAGAATTCAACTTTTAAGGTCTTCTGTTAACTTCAATAAAAATCTAGAAATTTTCAAGTTGGTACATTTTGTTCATTAGTATTATAGAAATGCATACACCGAAATTATAAGAAATACATCAATAGCTCTAAATTTTATGATCTTATCAGTTCGCATCATAATTCGAACTCGAAGAGATTTGAGCGGGATAGTCTATCGCGCTACGGCCCGTGCTGTGCGACCAATCACATCACGATTACGCAACGCGTTTCTTACATTTCGTTTGTGCTACGTATTAAATTATGATCTGTAATGTAAATATTAATTTGTTAATTTTAAATTGTAATCCATATTGGTACCTAAAGCAAAATTGTTTTCTTCTTTAAATAAAATATTAAATGCACGCGTAGTATAAAATTATTTATTCAAATACTGTTTAATCACTATTTCTAAAGAAACCTCATTTAGACCGATATTAGACAGACGATGTGTCCTTTCAAAGGGTACCCAGTGAAAGACTTAGATTTTTTTTTAAACATAGGAGTCGTAAAAGACTTCGATTTTATTTTGACAAAAAGTGAGATATTCATAAGTAAATTTAAAAAACTTAGTTTTTGTACCAGAAGTAACTACTTGGTCAATTTTCGATGGTTGTTGTGCTATAATGACACTTACTTTATACGGAGGAATTGTGTAGAACACGCTAAAATAAGCATGTTTTGTACGGACAGTTTTTATCTAAAATCAAAAATGGCCGACTTATTTGACCCCAAAGATGAACAATTTTAGATCTTACTAAAATTTTCGATGGTTGTTGTGCTATGATGACACCTACTTTTTATGTTAGTATCGCTTAGAGCACGCTAAAATAAGCATGTTTTGTATGGACAGCTTTTTTCTAAAATAAAAAATGGCCGACTTATTTGACCCCAAAGATGAACAATTTTAGATAAGTAAAATTTTTGATGGTTGTTGTGCTATGATAACACCTACTTTTTATGTTAGTATCGTATAGAACACGCTAAAATAAGCATGTTTTGTACGGACAGTTTTTATCTAAAATCAAAAATGGCCGACTTATTTGACCCCAAAGATGAACAATTTTAGATCTTACTAAAATTTTCGATGGTTGTTGTGCTATGATGACACCTACTTTTTATGTTAGTATCGCTTAGAGCACGCTAAAATAAGCATGTTTTGTATGGACAGCTTTTTTCTAAAATAAAAAATGGCCGACTTATTTGACCCCAAAGATGAACAATTTTAGATAAGTAAAATTCTTGATGGTTGTTGTGCTATGATAACACCTACTTTTTATGTTAGTATCGTATAGAACACGCTAAAATAAGCATGTTTTGTATGGACAGTTTTTTTCTAAAATAAAAAATGGCCGACTTATTTGACCCCAAAGATGAACAATTTTAGATCTTAGTAAAATTTTGCGATGGTTGGTGTGCTATGATGACACCTATTTTTTATGTTAGTATCGTGTAGAACATGCTAAAATAAGCATGTTTTGTATGAACATTTTTTTCTAAAATCAAAAATGGCTGACTTATTTGACCTACCTGAAAGATAAACAATTTTAATTCAAAGATTCAAAGTATTTATTTGCATCGAACACAGTATAGTGGGTCTTACAGTTAGAATGGTTAAGTCCAGTGCATTCAACCTGCATGCAGGCGTGCAAATATTTCGAATAGCGTGCAGTATTTACAGCAGGGATGTTGCGAATATTCGCATCCGCATCCGCAACCGCGGATCTTCCGCATCATTTTCAAAATCCGCATCCGCATCCGCCTCCGCATCAAGTCGATGCGGAGCCGATGCGGATGCAGATGTGGAACAAGTCGATGCAGGAACGTCTCGTTAATGGCGCACGTGCTAGTTAAGGTAGGCAATTTCACCATTACCCAATAGGAATATTGTTACTTTTTCCTGATTCGTCGATAGTGCTCTTGCGTCCTTGAAGGATAGCGACAAGAAATGACGAGTTTGTTTATTTTGATTTTAGTGTTGACATGCTATTGTAGGACGAAGGGTGTCGTAAAATGAGCAGTTAATAAGTAAATAAACATTGTGAAGAGTGATTTGATTAGTTGTGTTGAGTGTTTCGTTCGGTGGTTAAAGACAATGGCGCCGCCGTCGCAAAGTGCAATTTGGACTTATTTTAAAGTTGACGATCGTGATCAAGAACAGGCATTTGTCACCTCCGACAGCCAGCGTTCCTAGTGAGCAATTGTTCAGTGCTGCGAGCCTTATTTATGACCCGCTAAGAAATCGTCTTAACCCGGAAAAGGCAGCAATGTTATTGTTTATTAAGTAAAACTTGCCTATATTTATGTTTAAATATTAAACTGTCCTTTTTTCAATAATTAATACAAAATTTTAATATTTGAGGTTTTTTTCAGTGTACGTTCATAACATCCGCATCCGCATCCGCGGATGTGAGCCTTTAAATATCCGCATCCGCATCCGCATCCGCGGATGTCAAAAAATCAGCATTCGCAACATCCCTGATTTACAGTACTATATACAAATATATTAACCTTTTATGTCTTAATAATTATATCTAAAATTATAAAAATATGTCAAGATAGATAAAAATGCATGAAACAATGTGTAAATTATGAACAAAACCCAAAAATAAAAATAAAAAACAAAAAACAATTGTGGTAGGTAATGAATGCAAATGTCAATAAAAATTCAATATTAATAATAATTAAAATAAATATGTCAGCTATATTCTAAATATTCTTTAACACTGTAGAAGCAATGGTCTAAAAGCCAAGAAGTCAATTTATTCTTAAATCTATTGCCTTGTAGGAATTTTATGTCAACAGGTAATTTATTATAAATAATTATACACATATTAAAAGCATTCTTATCATAAATCATTTTATGAGCACGTGGCTTGTATAATAAATCCATAATGTTTTGTCGGGTCTGTCTGTTATTCATAATTGCACCTCGCGTTTTGAATGAAGTTTGGTGGTTGTTTACAAAAATGCATATATCCCTTATGTACAAACACGGTAATGGCAAAATATGCCATTGTTTAAATAGGGGGACACATGGTGTTTGGTGGTTTAGGTCTTGCACCCGGCAGGAGCAGCTCCCGCCTTAGTCTACGATGGTTTTTTTTATCCGTCCAAATAAGATAACTTCACAGCTGGCTGTTGGTTGTCACTTTAGACAGCGAGCGAGCGAAGCGAGCGAGCAAATCCTCCGGGGCAGAACCGACACGGATTTGGTTAGGTTAGAAGACTAAGGCGAGAGCTTCGCTTCCCTTATTAAAAATAAATAACCTGGAAGTCTAAGGCGGGAGCGAAGCTCTGCCCGGGAAGGTCTTGCTCGCTCGCTGTCAAAATCATACCATCAAAAATATTACCAAGACATAAAATTGCTCATCTTTTGGGTCAAATCAGTCAGTCATTTTTTATTTTAGAAAGAAACTGTCCTTACAAAACATGCTTATTTTAGCGTGTTCTACAAGATTCTACCATAAAATGTAGGTGTCATCATAGCACGATACCCATCGTTTTTTTTTGTAATAGCCTGTTTTTGTGTCCCACTGCTGGGCAAAGGCCTCCCCTCTCCTTATCCAATCCTCCCTGTGCTGGGCAAGATCCCACCAATACCGCTGAAACGCATCCAAGTCGTCCCGCCATCTCTTTCTCGGTCTGCCTCTGCCACGACTATACCGGGGATGCCAGCTAGAAAATTTGACTGTCGTAAAATATCTTCTATCTTTCGAGTCAAATAGGGTAGACTGGGGACGATTAAAACAATTTGCCTTTAACCGTCTGTGACCGTCATATTTTTATGAGTTGAAAGATGTCCGCACAAAAACTTCATGGTTAGTTATCTGGTTCCTAAATAAAATATATTTGGATGGTCTATAATGCATAGTTTTTGACAATGACGTAATAAAGAAAATAGGGCAATGTGGTTCAATTGACCCCACATGACTGTCAATTGAAACACTATGTGAGGTCAATTGAAACACTCAAATATCTTCGGCACAATTAAAGTACTTATATTTGTTTTTATCTTTTTCATAACTTCCTCTGCATACAATGAGCTCATCAGAAGTTCGCAAGCATTACATAAACATTTCTCAATTTATGAGCATCTAAAAAAAAACGATAAAAATACTTGAACAAAAAAATATAGCTCTTTTAGTCTTCTTTGTCGCTGCTACATTATACAGTTACCTTAAACAAAGTAACTTTAATGCAATTATAAGATATAACTTTAAAGAATCGCAGAAATAAGCATAATTATGTTTCATACAAAAGTACTTGTTTCACCTATAACAATGTTTCAATCATAACCATTCCCACACAATTCGAGACAACGAGTGATGCAGACATCGGGATGTAATATTCAGTAATAGACGCCATAAAGTATTATATTATATTTCTAGCTTAAAATAATCAGTTTAAATTGTTTTATTATGTATACTTACTTAAACATGTATACCAAATAAAAAAAAATGTTCCGTAACTCTGATTTGAATTTTAGTAGTAGGCGACCTCGTTAATCAGTTGTTGCTAATAGTACATTGTGCATCTAGGGCGGTAAGAAGGACATTACTTACGAGGGTCTATTGAAGCCCGACGCCGTAGGCGGAGGGCTTTAAATGACCCGAGTTAGTAATGCCCTTACTGCCCGTGGTACGCACAATGTTTTTCATCACATTTGCGAGGAAAAAAATAAACTCTTTACAGGTAAAGAAACAATAATGATAAGCGGTAGTGTAGTTGCACAGTCCACAGTACTCCGGAGTGACTACGTGCTGCGAGCGCGTGGGGGGCAGGTCCTCCGCGAGCTCCGGGCGGGCGGTAAAGTAGTATGAGAATCCTTTAAAACCATGGGAATAATACAGCTCTTTAAGTGTAAGTATGCTTGCATATAATATCACCATTTACGAGCAGGTGTGATGAAAAATGTATTAATATGCTTGACATATGTGTTATTATATGTCAAAAATATCAAATCAACATATAAAAACATAGAAAAAAAATCAACAATAATCCATCTCCGGCACCTAGTAATTCCTCTGACACAAAAAAATCATGTGAAGCCTATTCCTTGCCCAACAAACCTAGTCCGTCTACCGAGCTGAGGGAATCTTGTGAAACCCCACCTCCTATCAACAAACAAAAGTGCGGGAGCTTAGCCAAATCGAAGTCGACCGAATCACTTTCACTCATCAATGAATCAATACCAGATGCGCACCAACTCTTAGATGAAGATTTATCAAGAAGTCTGGAACTAACATATGATTCAAGCCGCGTAATGGAACTAAAGTGCGAAATCGACCAGCTTAAACTTGAGCTAGCAAGCACCGAAAACGAGTTGCAAAACGTAATTATTGAAAAAAATGACCTTGTACGTCAAAATGAAAAAATTTCACAAGAATTATATACATTGAAACATATATGTAGTTCTCCGCAACGTCCAAAGAACTTGCTCCGTAAGGCCCTATCACCCGTAACAAGCCCGATAAACAGCCCTAAATCCAAACTACATGCAGAAAGCTCAATAAAAATAATGGCTATGGAACAAACAATAAGCAAACTACAAAACGAGTTACTAGGGTCACAGCAAGAAATTAAAAAACTTAGTCAAGTAATCAGTGAACTTGAGGAAAAATTACTTCACTATAAAACCTCAAACTTACCACTGGGCCACACCGCAGCACACAAAGACCCGACTCAACATGCCCAACCGAGTCTACGTGTATCCGAGACCCCAGGTTATAGTTATAGACCCCGTACTGCTAGCCACGGCGTCTGCAGCGGACCTACCCAAAGCAACGTGACTACGCCGCAAGGAATAACTACGTCCAAAATATGTGTTATAAGCAGTAACAACTCAAGCCTATATAAAATAACCAATCGATACGTAAACGGCTGTCTACACTACCGCATGCCTGGTGGCGGAATAGAACAACTATTTAGCGGGCTACAAAGTAAACTACAGAATTTTACCCTAAATGATTTCTGCATTGTATATATTGGCGAAAAAGACTATACTTTTGCTTCTAACTATAATAATTTAATTGTGTTTATAAGAAAAGAAATCCAAAAAGTACAGCATACCAACGTAATAATATGTCTTCCTACTTTTAAGCTTAGTTATAACGCTTATAAATCTTATAATGTATTGTTGCATAACGAAAGGGTGGAATATTTTAACCACCAACTTTATCTAGATAATATAAAATACGAGTACGCTTATGTTCTGGATTCCAACAAAGATCTGTCATACACAAACCATATGTTTTTACGAGGCGTAGGGACTGTCAATCACAAAGGGCTTATTAGAATATTTCAAAATGTCTTTGATCTCATACGTACGATAAACGAGTGTAATATACAGCCCTCATCATCATCATTATCGTGTACCTTTCGTCCCTTTCGTTGCAAATTGTTTATCTGATAATGACAATACACAAATAAAAATATGGCATCAGAACATAAATAGATTATCGAATAAAACGCACAAACTTGAATGCGAACTTCAGATCGACAACCAGGTCGATGTGTTATGCATGACGGAACATTGGCTTCAATCAAACCAGATAACATCCGTAAACATTCTTAACTACAATCTCCGCACGTACTACTCTAGGCCTACTCGCCGAGGAGGAGGGACCTGCATATACGTAAAGCCTAGCATAGTCACCATGGATCGAGCCGAGGTGAAGTGTCTGTCGGTGGAAATGCATTTCGAGTCTTGCGCGGTAGAATGTATAGGATTAGACCTTATAATAGTTTGCGTTTACAGGCCCCCAAATGGTGACATATCATTATTTTTCTCTAAATTGGACGAACTGTTGAACTTACCAGCCCTTAAGAACCACAAAGTTGTATTAGTTGGTGATATCAATATAGATTTATGCATAAACTGTAACAACACTGCAGAGCTACTAAATTTGTTAAAGCAAACTGGTTTTAGAACTATTAATAAGTCTCCAACTAGAATCACAGATTCATCGAAGACTTGTATCGACCACATATACACCAATATACCCAATAGAAATATTAAAGATGTCTCGTGCGTCGATCTGCGGGTATCCGATCATTTATGTGTAACAACAACTGTATTTATTCAGAAAAGTCAATATCTTACTAAACATGTCTGTAAGCGAGTATTTACTAACAGTAACAAGAAACAAT
This sequence comes from Lathronympha strigana, assembly GCA_949128165.1. Classification (NCBI taxonomy): domain Eukaryota; kingdom Metazoa; phylum Arthropoda; class Insecta; order Lepidoptera; family Tortricidae; genus Lathronympha; species Lathronympha strigana. The sequence continues at coordinate 8,377,266 of OX421928.1, read as the reverse complement.
TCACTCAGAGTCTTGACTATTACGACTGGAATAACTTACTTAATAAGAGTACGTGCCCTAATAAAACCATCGAATCAGCGTTAACTGTAATAAGACATTATTTCGATGTACACTTCCCTTTAAAAAAAATTCAACAAAAATCACATACTAGTTCCTGGCTAAATGACAGTATTAAGATATTACGAAATAGCATTCGAAGCATAAAAAGTAAGTTATCGCTGAGCCCTGATGATACTGAGTCACGATCGGAGCTTTTAAAGCTCGAACCGTTATACTGGACGAAATTAGCAAATGCGCGTAGCTGCTATGTAAACAAAGTAATCGAAAACAGTGACGATAACATGTGCCGTAGCGTATGGCGAGTAATATCGTCTGAGACTTGCAATAACAACAAAAATAAATGCAAAGCGATCGACATATTCGTGAGCAAGTCATCAGGCGACTGTGACGCTGCTCGTACCGCGTCCGCCGCTACACTTTTAAACCGCTACTACATTGATATAAATGCAAACAATAGGCCACCATGTTTTAGTACCGCTATTGAGTATCTTGACAAATACTTACATCAGGTCCCGCCCAACTTCCAGTTTAAACATTTTACCCTGGGCGAAATGATGAAAGCACATAAAGATATTAAACGCAAGGATTCACTGGATATTAACGATATGTCTACACGCGTTCTTGACTATTTACCCCCAACATTGATATCGTTGTTGCTGATGTTGTTTAACCAATGTGTTGATGCAGGAACATACCCTGATATATTAAAATTAGTTAAAGTCCAACCAATTTATAAGGGTAAAGGCGAGATGCACCTGCCCAAAAACTTTCGACCAATTGCCCTGATTCCAGTAATATCAAAGCTTTTTGAATACTTGCTTAGTTCCAAAATAATGGTGCACGTAAGTTCTAACAACCTGCTTAATAAACAACAATACGCATATCAATCAGGTCGATCAACTACCGACGCAGTGCGCGACGTTATCTCTCGGGTACTGACGCACCTCGAGGATAAGCGGCAGGTGGCAGCGATTTTCTGCGACCTCTCCCGCGCTTTTGAGACAATTAACCACTCGCTCTTGATACAAAAAATGGAGAAATATGGTTTTAAAGGCAACTTCCTCAGTACTATTGCCTCATTTCTAAAAAACCGCAAACAGACCACGTGTGTCCTAAACACAAGGTCCGAACTAGATGAAATTGACGGTTGTGCCGTGCCACAAGGATCGAACATGGGAAATAACCTTTTCCTCATGCTCGTAAATGACATCACCGCGGCGTCTCCCGATCTAGAGTACGTAATGTATGCCGACGATACTTGCATTATAGTAACCGCGGACAATTTCAACATACTACAATACAAAGTCAATGTGGCAATGGTTGAGGTGAACAAATGGTTTTCAGCAAATGGAATGACTTTAAATTTACAAAAAACTAATATAATCCACTTTCAATTAAGAAATATTAAAAATAGATCACTAAATATTAAAGTCAACGATATTTGTGTTCCACAGGTGGAACAAACTAAGTACTTGGGATATGTTATCGACTCTGGGCTAACATGGTCCCCTCACATCAATCATCTTTGCGACTCACTATCGTCGGCTTGTTTTGCCTTGTCCAGGCTCGCGTTTAGTCTGTCTTCAGACAACCTAAGAAAAGCGTACTACGGCTATTTCCATTCCATTCTAATCCAGGGTGTAGATCTTTGGGGAACCTCCGCAAACCGAGACAAGGCTTTTAAAATTCAAAAGCGAGCGCTGCGAATAATCTCCAGAAAACCGTTCGACTACCCTGCAAAAGAGCTATTTAGGGATCAAAAAATACTGACTCTGCCCGCGTTCTATATATTAACAGCATGCCAGCATGCCCGAACAAATCTGGAAACGTACAGAAAAACTTGTACCAGAAATGAAAATAGCCGCAGGACGCCATTACTGGTTGCTCCTACAAAGCGACTTGCAAAGGTCCGAAAGTCGCTCAGTGTCATTGGGCCCAAACTATATAATAAAATTCCCAATGACATAAAATCAGCTGTAACTGACATAATATTCACAAAAAAATTAAAAGCCATATTAGTTGACCGTGTCTGTTATTCAGTAGATGATTTTATGAAATAAATTGATAAACTGACATCTAAATGTTATTGCTTATGTGTTTGACATCTTGATTAGTAATATTGTGTATTAATGAATGAATTTGAAAATAATGTAATGATTTAAAATGAAATTGTATGTTATTAATATTGTGTATTAATTAAAAATAATGTAATAATTTTAAATTAAATTTATATTGAATAATGTAATTAATAAATAATGTAAGAATCTATTTAATTTTTGATAGATATGTAATTGAATTTATCTATGCGCGGCAGCAGGCGGGCGCGGACTCGCCACGACATCGTATACGCACGGAGTTAGATTTAGATCGTGTTTTTGGCTCACGATAGGTTTGTTCACTATGCTGGCTTATCTGTACTTTTGTTAACCACTATTGTTGTATATTTGTCACTATCACTGTTGCCGCTGCCCACTCTTAACACACTAAAACAATGTAAACTACATTCAAATACTACATACACACGTAACACTTATTATTTTAATTTGAGCGCAAACTTTCAACCTTTCAGTTTTACACAATACTCCAGTTATTTTGTACAATGTCACCCCAAAACACATTCATGCAAAACTAACCTCAAACTCGACCCTCATTTGTTCACTGCGCTTAGCTACTACTCAAAACCGGTTCTATTCCGCTGCCCGCTTATAATAATATTTAGATGCAATGACTCGTAATCAGTTACGAATTGGTTTGTTTAATGCGGGTTCTCTTGGCACAAACCATGACAACTTCATAGCGACCTGCAGTCGTTTGGATATGGACGTATTATGCATTAACGAAACTTGGTTGAGAGGACGATGTGATGAGTGTCGGGCGCCTGTAATCCCTGGGTGCAGGCTTCGCCACTCCCCGCGCCCACAGGGCTCCCGTTCGCGGGGCGGAGGAATTGGATTTTATTTAAAAAGAAATGTCTCTGTACGCAACCTGCCCCACCCCGTTGATCCCAAACACAAAATGGTAGAACAAATGTGGATACAGCTAACAGTGCAAGGTAAAAAAATAGTAGTAGGTACAGCGTATCGACCACCTTGGCAGAATGTTGACCTATTTTTCGACGCCTTATCTGACACGATTAGCTCAATACCTAACTATGACCATATAATACTTCTGGGTGACTTTAATATCAATTTATTTCTTACCAATGACATTAAAACAACTAAGTTTAGGAATTTTTTATTTAGCTTTAATTTATCACAAATAGTCACAGAGCCAACACATTTTACAAATACCAGCCAAACACTGATTGATGTGGTCTGCACTAACTTAGCCGCCAAAAGAGTACTTACTGAGCATGTGGGTTCACTCTTTGGGCACTGTATTGTGGTGTGCGACTTCGCTATAAAGCGGGACAAACCTAGGCCCTATACTATACTGCACAGGCCTATTAATTACATAAATCTACCACTATTTGATGCTGATATGCGCAGTGTGAGGTGGGATTTGATGTCTGCGTTGACTAACGTTAATGACAAGGTGGAAGCGATGAGCAGGCACATAGTCTTTGTATTTGACCTGCATGCACCCATCAAAACATCCATAATAAAAAAACATTCATACCCTTGGATTACAGATACTGTGAAACTGATGATGCGTTTGCGGGACCAGGCTGCCGCAGAGTACCATAAAACGGGTTCCGAGAATAAAAAACTGTATTATAAGGACCTAAAGTCAACAGTAAATAAGGCAGTTTATGATGAGAAGTCAGCTTACTTTAATAACAATATAAATAATAAATTAAAGGAGCCAAAAGTGCTTTGGAAAAACCTTAAATCTAATATTTTGCCATACAAAAATAATATCCCATTGCCATCTACATTCCAGGAACCTAACTCAATTAATAAGCACTTTTTGGATTTGCCAATTGAGTCGCAAGTATCAATTTCCCAGTTGACTTACTTCGAGTTCGATAGGCACAACAAGTCTGTGTTTCATATTGAACCAGTCAGCCCCGACAATGTGCTAAAAATTATTTCAAAACTTAAATCAAATGCCGAAGGACATGACTTAATTAATTTGAAAATGCTACTGATGACTTTTCCATATACTGTAGACTTACTGACTGACGTGATAAATACTTCAATTTTGACATGTACATTTCCTGACTCCTGGAAGGTGGCTATCGTGCGCCCTCTGCCGAAAACTGATAATCCATCTGCATTAAATGACCTCAGACCCATCAGCATCTTACCATGTATGTCTAAGATATTAGAAAAGGTTGTATGCACACAACTAAATAGGTACATTGAGAGCAATGATATCTTACCAGATGTACAATCAGGTTTCAGGAAGGGGCGCAGTACGGTAACTGCCCTGCTTGATGTCACCGATAACATCCTTTGCTCACAGGATAGAGGCATGTGCACACTACTGGTATTACTTGATTTTTCTAGGGCTTTTGACTGTATTAATATTGACTTGTTACTTTCGAAATTAAGCTATTATGGTTTTGATGACAGTGCTCTGCGATGGTTCAATAGTTATCTTTGTGGCCGGTACCAGTATGTGAAGTTGTGGTCAAATGATGGGTCAACTAGGGTTTCTGAAAAACTGGCTCTGAACAGAGGTGTTCCGCAGGGGTCAATACTCGGCCCAATCCTTTTCATTTTATACACAGCAGACATCGGAACTCGTATTACACACTGCAAATATCACATCTATGCCGATGACACTCAGTTATACATATCCTGCAAACCATCCGAAATTGACAGCGCTCACAGACAAGATAACCTAAAGACGTAGCTTTATACAATTATTTCATTCAAACCGACGCTGCCAAAAATGCAGGGGTGCGGGCGGCGTAACATGCACTTACTGTGCTGTGATTAGTCGTTTCAAGGTCAAGAAGGCGTGAACCAAAAATGTCCGCTGGCCGCGAGTGACTTCGGAATATCGATAAAAGTATCGATGAATACAGCGTCTATCGCTGTCACAATCAAATCATTGTCAACGACTTACCAACGAAAATATCATAATATATCATTTCTGGTGTAATAAATAAAACACATTTTAAAATAGTATTTTATACAATCGTGATATAATGAAGAGTTTTTCAGTCGAGTACCGTGTTTAGGCCACGAAGCTTGCTGAGTGGCCTAAGTAAGGTACGAGATTGAAAAACTTAATTATGTTACGATTGTATACAATACTTTTTCTACGAGTCATCATCATCATCATCTATGGAGGAACAATTTCATCATTCAATTTCATTGACTTAACACGGATGTAACACAAAAAGATGTAATTGCGCGCGGGGGGCGCGGGGGGCGCGGTCGGCACAGTCGCAGGCGGCATCGCAAATAAGTATAGAATTTGTATGAAGTTCTATTATAGTTGCCTACAGCGTATCGAAATGAGATATTATAGTTGAGTTGGACTGTCTAATATCGAAAAGTATGAACTTATAGTTTTGTCTATGTACTCGTAATTGACAGATAAAAGTAGGCGAGTAGAAAAAATAATCTTTTATTTGTACAGTCATTAACTTTAAGTTACAAATTAACGCTAACTATAACGCATAACATGTGATACTACTTGGAGCAGGAAACCAATCAAAATAGAATCGGAGGAAAAATTTAAAATTATACTTTAAGAACACTTTACACAAAACCTCAATTCATTTAAGAATAAAGACTATTTAATTTTTACTGTAATAATTTTATCCATAGTAAACAAACAGACATTATGGATATCACTAGTTCGGATAGACTCGTGGAGTATGTTGCTGGTTACGATTGAGAATAGAGACTTTTTAATTTAGTCGTAATTACCTTATCGATAGTAAACAAACAGACACTGTGGACATCTCTAGTTCGGACGGCATTGGGGCATACGTTGCTCGTTACGCTAGACAAGGAAGGAGTTATACATCGAGCAAAGTATTAGAAAGAGACTTTGTAAAAAGACATCAACGAGTTCATTAGATTTCACGCTTCAACAATTTTTAATTTTAATTGAAATTTAGAAAAATCTGCTTACCTGTGAAACGAAATACCATCTTATTGCGCACCAGATGTTTTTGTGTTCTTGACACACAATTTTACGCAACAATAATGCATTTTGCATGTCGTAAATCACATTCAAACCTCCGTAATACAACAATATTACCTGCACGAACGCCGGCCGCAGACTGAAGTTAGCAATGGGGGCGTGTCTCTAATATGGAGTGAATTCACCGTATGCTTGACAGAGGGGGTCGCCCGGCTATGCTACGTCTTTAGGTTATCTTGTCTGTGACAGCGCTATACAAAAGCTTAATATTGACCTAGCAAGTATAGCATCATGGTCTTTAGACAATGGTTTAATGCTAAATCCGTCTAAAACCAAATACATGATCTTTGGCACTAAACATCAGTTGAACATTATTAGACCAGCCACATATGTAGTGATATCAGGTGAACCTATCGAAAGAGTATATGAAACTCGAAATCTTGGTTTAATTATGGATGGCCAACTCAGATATGAGAAGCATGTCGCTGAATGTGTTAGAAACTGTTTCTATAGGCTCAAAGTACTCTATAACATACGACCTTTTATCAATGAAACCTTACGCACTCAGCTAGTTGAAGCACTTGTTCTATCCAAATTAAATTATATGGACTTAGTATATGGCCCATGTCTCTTAACTAAAACAAGACGACTTATCCAGCGGGTACAAAATGCTTGTGCCCGTTTTTGCTATAACATTCCATCACGAGCCCACGTCACTCCATTTCTCAATAAGCACAGTATCCTTAAAATGCAGCACCGGCGTAAGATTCATCTGGCGTGCCTTCTTTTTGGTGTAGTAAAATACGAAACGCCGCCATATCTCTTTAAGAAGTTGACATGGATGTCCTCTCGTAGGTCACTCGGGGCGCGTGATTGCAGTGTACAGCTAATGACACCAAGGCATGCTTCAGCAGCGTTTCGGGGGAGCTTCAGGTACATGGCAACTAAATGCTGGAACAACCTTTTGCCCCCACTTAGGAACCTGCAAAGTTTATACAGTTTTAAAGCCAAAATAAAAATAGTCACACTACAACACCAGCGGCAGCAGGAGGATTTAATACATGACACAAGTTGCTTCTAATGTAATAAATTAAAAGTAACTTGTGTCTTGTGCCGTGTGCCTTGCCAATTTAATGTTGTCAATTTTATCAACTTTTTATAATAATAGTAGGTAAGTAGTAAGTTAAGTAAAGTAATATCACACCTGCTTTTCCGTCCTATTTCTGTCACACAGATTTTTTTTTCATTTTGTTATGTAGCTGACGCAAATATGTCCCTCGTTTTGTCTCGCATCACTATGCACGTGTGGTTATCTTATCTTATCTTCAATATGTTTTATTTTCACCTTCTTTTCCTCTATGTATCTTGTACAAACTGACACTGATTACTTGGATAGTGTCCTTTCATCCATTGATAAACTGCGTAATTTATAGTCACTTTGTAAGTAGTTTTTCATTGTTACTGGTGTTACAGATGTTTTGCACGTAACTAATGTGAATTATTTATCTTTTGTATTATAAATATATAAATCCTTATTATCGCAACGTGCAATTTATGTCATTGGAAATTTGTGACTTGAGTTGTGTTGTCACTTGTCAATGCTGCAAATTCCATAGATACCGCTCACGTTGCGTTCAGTTTTGTTAAGCCATGTTTACACGTTGCGATCGTGGCCAACAAAATGGGCTTGCCAGAAAATCAGCGCTGTCCTTCGGGATAGCATTATGCTGAGGCGAGTCCATTTCGTGGTAAAAATATTCTGTTTTTTCTTTGTTACTTTAATGTTTTCTTGTATTTCTGATTTTTACCATGAATAAATATGATTTGATTTGATTTGATTTGATTTGAATTTAGAATGTTTTATGACTTGTAAATATATTTTTTTACCAACAAAATAAAACAAAACAAAACAAAACAAAACAAAACATTCTGTAACAAGTGTTGCTATATGGCGATATACCAAAATAAAATAACATATTATGTTTTTTATGTGACATAAAACAAAGTAGTTGTGCTCACCGCATCAAAATCAGTTTAGCCGAACGCGAGATAATCGTGTACAAAACAAACATAAATACAAACATACGGATCAAACTGAGAACCTCCTTTTTATGAAGTCACATATTCTCAAAAAATCAGTATAAAAAACATCGAATATCTATAATTTAACAACTAGGTCAAAAACTACACAAGTGAATAATATTGTCTTCTCTTACCGCGATTTTATTCATTGAAATTAAACACTGAAGAGAAGAGAAGAACGGATTAATCGCGTTTATTAACACCACGATCCTACGTTACGAGTACAAGTGAATTTGAAAAATGAAAGAACAAACTTGTGCATCAGAATCTTATATTATATTATATTCTTATATTATTTATTATTTTTTTCGATATTTGTTCCTGAGTCATGGATGTTTTCTATGTATTTGTATATTATATATATCGTTGTCTGAGTACCCGTAACACAAGCCTTATTGAGCTTACTGCGGGACTTAGTCAATTTGTGTAAGAATGTCCTGTAATATTTATTTATTTATTATTTATTTATTTATTTATATTTCGCCCACCACATTTTTCAGTTCAAAGTCAAATATTATATATAAAAAGACTCGAACGCTGATCAACGGCTGTTAAAAACATTCGTTTATTCTTAAATATAACACCTACATAATTTAATTCGTCAAAATACAAGAGTGAACGAAGTTATAAGAAAATATACGAAAACACAAATACTTATTTTACACCGCGTAAACCTGTTTTGGCTCGTGGATACTCCCGTAACGCACTGGCGCTCGAGTGGTACTGGCCAAGTATTCAAACATGGCTGGTCATGTTTTCAGAGTGATGCGTCAGACGCGTAGGTATTATAGTTTTCGAAAAATTTGAATAGTTTCAATTGTCCCCTTTCTACCCTAAATCGGCCATTTTTGATTTTAGAAAAAAAAACTTCAAACAAAACATGCTTATTTTAGCGTGTTCTACACGATACTAACATAAAAAGTAGGTGTTATCATAGCAAACCAACCATCGAAAATTTAACTAAGATCTAAAATTGTTCATCTTTGGGGTCAAATAAGTCGGCCATTTTTTATTTTAGAAAAAAAACTGTCCATACAAAACATGCTTATTTTAGCGTGCTCTACGCGATACTAACATAAAAAGTAGGTGTCATCATAGCACAACAACCATCGAAAATTTTACTAAGATCTAAAACTGTTCATCTTTGGGGTCAAATAAGTCGGCCATTTTTTATTTTAGAAAGAAACTGTCCATACAAAACATGCTTATTTTAGCGTGCTCTACACGATACTAACATAAAAAGTAGGTGTTATCATAGCACACCAACCATCGAAAATTTAACTAAGATCTAAAATTGTTCATCTTTGGGGTCAAATAAGTCGGCCATTTTTTATTTTAGAAAAAAACGGTCCATACAAAACATGCTTATTTTAGCGTGTTCTATACGATACTAACATAAAAAGTAGGTGTCATGATAGCACAACAACCATCGAAAATTTTACTAAGATCTAAAATTGTTCATCTTTGGGGTCAAATAAAACGGCCATTTTTTATTTTAGAAAAAAACGGTCCATACAAAACATGCTTATTTTAGCGTGCTCTACACGATACTAACATAAAAAGTAGGTGTTATCATAGCACACCAATATACGAAAACACAAATACTTATTTTACACCGCGTAAACCTGTTTTGGCTCGTGGATACTCCCGTAACGCACCGGCGCTCGAGTGGTACTGGCCAAGTATTCAAACATGGCTGGTCATGTTTTCAGAGTGATGCGTCAGACGCGTAGGTATTATAGTTTTCGAAAAATTTGAATAGTTTCAATTGTCCCCTTTCTACCCTAAATCGGCCATTTTTGATTTTAGAAAAAAAAAAACTTCAAACAAAACATGCTTATTTTAGCGTGTTCTACACGATACTAACATAAAAAGTAGGTGTTATCATAGCAAACCAACCATCGAAAATTTAACTAAGATTTAAAATTGTTCATCTTTGGGGTCAAATAAGTCGGCCATTTTTTATTTTAGAAAAAAAACTGTCCATACAAAACATGCTTATTTTAGCGTGCTCTACGCGATACTAACATAAAAAGTAGGTGTCATCATAGCACAACAACCATCGAAAATTTAACTAAGATCTAAAATTGTTCATCTTTGGGGTCAAATAAGTCGGCCATTTTTTATTTTAGAAAAAAACGGTCCATACAAAACATGCTTATTTTAGCGTGTTCTATACGATACTAACATAAAAAGTAGGTGTCATCATAGCACAACAACCATCGAAAATTTGACTAAGTCCAGCGCACTAATTCTGGTAAAAAAACTAAGTTTTTGTTAAATTTACCTATGTATGAATATCGCACTTTTCGTCACAAAATTTTAAGTCTTTTACAACTCCATGTTTTTTGCACTTTCGGCAAAAAAACATTTAAGTCTTTTTCACTGACATCGACCCAGACGTGCTAGTCAATTAGTGCCAACCCGTCGTACCTACTTGCGTATTTTTTGCATGCAAATAGTCTTCCCACCCTCCCACCGCAAAAAATAAATACGCAAACAGATATACAAGCCACCACCAATAATATAAACCTCGACACGTGTTTAATTGTACAATCGAGTTCATAAATATATGATCATTTTCAATGCTTCAAAAATATTAGGACCCTGACAATAACGTGTAACCGCCTTATTCATAAAAACTTAACAGACCCATATTATCACATATTATCACACGACATTGACATTTTGATATAACTATCTTGCGTAAACACTCAGTTGTAGTCATATTATCGACATCATTGTTATGTTATTTGTTGTTATTGACAGACAAGTGAGACAAGGTGCAAATACAACGACCTACCGATGTACGTACCGATTCACCGAGAGGCAAAGGCGCCTGGCGCGCCGGCTGTGATGTGATTGGTCAAACCGCCCCCGTTCCGCGCGAATCACACGCGATATTAATTCCCGCGCGTAGCTTCGAGCATTTGAATTACGCCTAGAATTGATAAGATAATAAAAGTTGAATCTTTCGATGAAATCCTTAGAGTTTCCGTATACATACTATTTAAATGATTTTGAACTAATGACCTTGACTTGAAAATTATGAGAATTTTTTTATGGCTAGGAGAATTTTTTTTAAATTCTAGTGCCTACATAAATTTAAGCTATTGATGAATGTGTTAGAAATGGGCTCTAATAGTTATCTTTAATAATATTAAATGCATTTCAGTTACCATAAAGCACTTGCGTAATGTTTTCGAAGAGTAATATTTTTTTTAAAGTTTTTATATTATATTGAAATAAGCTCTGGTCAAATATGTTATTAAATGATAGGCGACGTTCAAATAGTTAAATACGATTATCTGAAGAAAAAACTTTCCTCTTGTATATTTTTTCCTTAGATTTAAAAGGTTGGTAACGAATTTTTTTTTAATTCCTAAAGCAATATCAAAATCTGTTATCTTTTTTTTTACGCTTTGTTCTAAGAGTATTCTAACCGTCGACAAATAATATCGCTCTTGGGAGTTGTAAAATTTTATTTCCTTTACGTACCGTACTAATCTGTGTGTGTAACTAGCGGGGAGCTGTAGCAATTTGTTGTTTAGGAACGTACCAGATTCATTCTTGACTGTTTCATTTCTATTTGCTTCGATACTAATATTGCTAATAACTATTGCGGTTTGATTCCCCGACGCTAAAGCTAAAAAGAAAAATCTCTTTTTTATACAATTTTATTACATTTATCTTCTACCTAGCATTTTCCTTATATGCCACGGCTCAAGGAGCCTGGAGTCCGCTGTGACAACTAAACCCAAGAATTGGCGTAGGCGCTAGTTTTAAACAAGCGACTGCCATCTTACCTTCCGATCCCACGGGTAAACCAGGCCTTATTGGGATTACTCTGGTTTCCTTCACCGAAGAGCTTGGTACGAGTAATGCCAGCCATATAAGTATGTTAGGGCATATCTACCAGATATGCTAATCAATGTATATATGTAGGAAATTTATCTGGTGGATCAAATCAAATCAAATTAAATATTTTAATGTAATAAGCATTGTACAGGATAGTCTCTTAAATACTAAATATCCGACTGTAGCCTTTTTTTTAATACTACCACGGTGACAAAAAAGCATACGGCCCGCCTGATGGTAAGCGGTCACCGTAGCCTATGGACGCCTGGAACTCCAGGGGTGTTACATGCGCGTTGCCGACCCTTTAAAAAAAGGAGAATTTGCTGTGTTGACAGCTGACGGGGCAAGCTTTGCTCCGTTGGTCCCCAGCTGTCAACACAGTGAATCCTCTTGGAGCTCTGGCGACCTTACTCACCAACAGAAACACAACACTATGAGCCTGCTTAAGTTCCGAAAAACTCATTGGTACGAGTCGAGATTTGAACCCGCGACCTTTGGGTTGAAAGTCCCACGCTCTTACCGTTTTGCCACCAACGCTTACGCTTATGTTCACTGAAATCAAACGCGAATACTACCGTATTTTCGCTCACCAGGCGGCGCCACTCATGCGTGGGTCCTGTGTTAGTATGACAGAATTGTCAAAGTGACGTTTGCAATGTTCCCGCAGAACCCACGTCCCACTAGCGCCCCTAGCGGAAAATCAACACGCAGTATCCTCTTTAACCGCGCGTTTCCACTCTTTTACAGCACTCGTTTTCACAGGGTTAAGATGATCACTGAGAGAATTTTATAGAATTAAAAAAAAACTTACAAATATGAAAAAGAACAAAGCAAAAACTCCACTGCACGATTGTAACCATAATTTTGTTTTAAAAGTAACTGAGTGTTGAATGTTGCACTCAATTAACAAAGTTGATTAATAAGTTTTAATTAATATCGATAAGAACTTTAGTTATTAAAGTACGGTATCGTGTTATGCCGTAAACGTAATGCTGAATATATGAAAACAAAATTGGAGAGCGCTGGGTGCGTAGCCAAGATGCCAATCGCTCACGCTCAGTCGCTAACGAAACGCAACTTTCATTGTCACACTAAAAGGGAAGAGTGATAGCGTGATAGAGAGAGGTAGCTACTCTTGGCTACGTACGCTGATGGCCCAGGGTGCGTAGCCAAGATGCCAATCGCTCACGCTCAGTCGCTAACGAAACACAACTTTCATTCACACTAATAGGGAAGAGTAATAGAGAGAGGTAGCTACGATACGTTATTAAGCGTGAGCGATTGGCATCTTGGCTACGCACGCAGGGCTGCTACTACCAAAATGGAACGTTTGTTCTCAATCCGTCCGTCTTTCCTTCCGTCCGTCACTTGTAATCCATACTTTGAAGCATTTTCGATATGACCACTTTCGTACGGATCCATAAAAGTTAACGGTCGCGAGATCAAAACCCGGGCCACGGCTAGTACCAGTTTTTTATTGTGATATTTTCTGTGAAATAATTCTGTGTTATTTCTTCTAAGAATGAGCTTCTTTCCATCGCAACGATTAGCAGAAAAAAATGTGTTTGTTTTTTTGTGTGACTATTGAGTCCATTTTCCATATATGATCTACCTGGTGTTTATAAGATTGATTGCAGTTGTGGTAGTTCCTACATCGGCCAAACGAAGCGTACCATGGCGGAAAGAGTGAACAAGTCTGTGGTTGCCGAACATTTGTTAGAGTCTGGACCAAACCACTGGATTGAGATGCATAACCCTAAAATCCTTTCAACGGATCGTCGTTTCCATAGTAGAAAAGTACGGGAAGCCATTGAAATCAAGAAATACCCCAATTTCAATCGAGATGACGGTTTTAGAATCTCGTCTACTTGGAATCCGGTCATTGATAAATGTAAGCGTAATCAAATATCACCGGCTCAAAAATCGGACATCGTGAGTGTAGTGTGTCGACAGAGTCACATCCCTAGTGTGCAAAATGTTCAAGTTTATAATCAAGACCAAGTGCGGGTAGTTCGTAAAACCCGCGCAGCTAGAAGATGTTGATGTCAACCTCAGCCAGTCTTTCTCCGGGACCACGGGGGCAACGTCGCCCTTGAAACGTCGGAGGTTTGTTTTCAAAATCTATACACGATTAAGCCCCGTTTTAGTAAATATATAATGTGTGAAAATCGTGAAAGTTTAAATAAGTGTTATGATCTACGAGGTAAAGAGGATAGTAAACAAATATGTTAAAGGTCTAGCAGGTTAAGCTAATAAACAGAGGCCGGAATTTAGTGTCACTTTTGAGCTGTCACAGGTACTTCACATTTATCGACTTCGGATATATTCACATACAACGTGTCCCAAAACTCAACGATAAGCCGGCACCACAGGATGGATCAGCTTATGATTAGTCGAGAAAAAATAAGAAAATAAATATATCACAATTGTTTTAGAAATTACAGAACAAAAATTAAATTCATGGAAAATCGACATCCCTAACGGTATTTTTAACGACCATGTCTACAATCTACAAATATTTCTGTTGTTTTTTTTTACTTTAAACTTAAAAAAAAATACATTGAAATTTAACACTTTAGAACGGATTAATCGCGTTTATTAACACCATAACCCTACGTTTCGAGCCCTTTACAGCACTCGTTTTCACAGGGTAAGATGATGACTGAGAAAATGCGGATTCTCCCCGTCAACTGCGTCAATAAACGCGATGATTCCGTTCTAGTGTTTAATTTCCTAGCGGAAAATCGACTCGCGGTATTCCTCATTGTCAACTACATTTTAAAACAGTTAAATACATTTTCAAATATCAGGGTGCGTCATGTCAAAAAATAAAATATGTAATGTTCATTTGAGTTTCAACAAATTAAACAAATATTGTTTCAATTAAATATATTTGATCACATATCACATCATTATTATGTACATAAAATATAATAAAGTACCTAATTACTTATTAACTAAATCATTTAAAAACATCCTTTGTAACATCCACAAAAAATATTCCTTGAACTGAAAACTATAAATATTAGTTATAGATTTTGAATTGTGATATTTCTGATACAGGAATAAGTGGACCCAAAAAATTGGGTCACTTTTCACATTCATCATCATCATAATTTCCGCCGAAAGACGTCCACTGCTGCTATGTCCACCAAAGATTTCCACATACTGCTTTTCACACCAACTAAGAGGAAATAAACAAACCGAAAACAGCATCATACCAACACCACGATGCCACTAGTTCATGCCCGATAACGTAAAAATGTGTAGTCCTTGAACAGAAGTGCCACTTTGATCCCTCCCAGCAGGGAAGAAAAGTGCCACTTTGATCCCTCCTAGCTTGAACAGAAAAAACCCTTTTATGAATAGATGGTGTCAAAATAATATTAAGCAATATCTTTTTTTTTAAGCTGTGTCACAAAGGTTGTTCTTAACTTTAGTTTCACTATTAATAACAGAAACACTGAACAATAACGATACAATTGACAAATCAGCTCCATACCGGCGAGAGGGACGCAAATATCCAATAAAATGATGTACAAATATACATACCCTGTATATAGTCGTTTTGATAAAAATATACTACATTGTTTTACATCTCATACATTATCAAAGAAATTGTTACTTTAAAATTTGACTACAAATGAGTTTCTTAACACATTCACTGCCAGGAACCCACCAGGTGGGCGCTCGTGAAGTTTACTCGGATGCCGGACAACCCGCTGCGCGAGTGCACTTTATACACAGCTACACTCGACTACCGTCTACGCCAAAGAACCCACCTAGTGAGCGCACATTCGCAGGGTTGACACCGGCAGAGCGAATTAAATGGTTTAATTTACATGTAATTTATGATTACTTATTAATAATTGCTTTGTAAATGCATCACGTTGTGAAGGGCGGTAGGTCCGTACTAACCAAAATAAAAGTACTAGGATGTTTCGACTTATAAAACAGCACAGCCCTGGCGTGGCGCAGGCGCACCCACCTGGCGGGCGCTCCGCGTACAGTACTGGTTTAATCATAATGTGAGTTTACCAACCCGCACAGCGGGCGTTTATATATATTGGCTGGTTTTCTAGGGTAGTGCGCCGTTTTTCGCCTGGCAGTGAATGTGTCTTATAAAGTGTAGACATCTCGTTCTTACACATATCTGCATCCCTCTTCCTGGGACATGTATGGACATACCATCGTATTTAAACGCAACATGACAACACATATAATTCGCTATAAACTATCAAAAATATACGCTTTAGGTGACACGAGGTCTCTTACGAAACGGTTGCCTTGTATGTATGTATGTATGGCAGTCATGTAATTATTATGAACACAGAACGGGTTTATCGCAAATGTAGTTAATATACTTTTCATCACACTTGCTCGGTAATAGTGTTATAACACGCAGGCGTA
This sequence comes from Lathronympha strigana, assembly GCA_949128165.1. Classification (NCBI taxonomy): domain Eukaryota; kingdom Metazoa; phylum Arthropoda; class Insecta; order Lepidoptera; family Tortricidae; genus Lathronympha; species Lathronympha strigana. The sequence continues at coordinate 8,360,808 of OX421928.1, read as the reverse complement.
TAGAGCGGTTAGAGCCGATTTAGTCCCCTCGGGAGTTATGGATTTTAGTACAATATAACTCCCGAGGGAGTTATGAGTTTAGTTTTAAAATATCGTACTTACGTCATTTCACTTCAGACTAAGGAGGTTTTGCATCAGCTAAGGCTTATTTCAAATCTTCAAACTTGGCTATAAACCAACTTTATTGTGTATTATTCAACTTTAATAAATAGATTCATTTGTATATTTGTTTTTTCCCTTACAAGTGTGATGAAAAACATTGTATGCATCACGGTCGGTAAGAGGATTACAAACTCGAGTCATTAAAAGCCCTCCGCCTGCTGCGTCGGGCTTCTAACAGATTCTCATTAGTAATCCTGTACTTACCTCCCTAGATGCACAATGTACTATAATATACCAACCGGTTGGCGTAGTTGGTAGTGACCCTGCCTGCTAAGCCGATGGTCCTGGGTTCGAATCCCGCTATGGGCATGTATTTGTGTGATGAACACAGATTGTTCCTGAGTCATGGATGTTTTCTATGTATTTTAAGTATTTGTATATTATATATATCGTTATTCGTTGTCTGAGACAGTCTGAGTACCCGTAACACGAGTCTTCTTGAGCTTACTGCGGGACTTAGTCAATTTGTGTAAGAATGTTCTGTAATATGTATTTATTATACCGACTGTAAGTTTCCGCCGGGTACGTGAACATTTCCAGCAAGATCGCCGTTGACACTTCGCTGATTTATCAAGCCGCGACCATGACACATCAAACTGTGTCGAAACGTCCGTATATTAAGGTAAATTAACTACATTCTTTTTTTTTTTTTTTTTGAACCTGGCAGGGGCTCCATGCAGTATGCACTGAGCTTTGGAGCGTACGGACTGTGAAGTGGGATGGTAGCCTGGGGAAAATCCAGGACCCTTCCACGACATCACACGATATTTACTACTCTGGAATACTCCTTCTGAGTTTGCGCTCCAGAGAGATCGGTTGGACCGTGTCCAACCAAATCTGAGGTGTGTGTAAGAAAACTAGCTACTGGGAGTTTTATTGCTGGTTCGCTACCCCTAACCTAGCCGAGAAGATTCCAGCAAGAAACTCAGCTAGGTCCGATCGCGGTCGGATTGATAGGTAACTACATTCGCGATAGACCCGTTCTATGTACATAATAATATCCTTTTTTCAGTTATTCCAAGGGCAGATTTCCGCTTTAAGATGTACTAACTACAAGTAAATCCAACTTGTTATATGGGCATGTTCAAAAATAGGATACCATTTCCTTTTTTTTTTAATATAGGAAGTTTTGGAGTGTCCCGTTTTATTTGGTCAGTTATGGGGTCGTTGCGGAACTGTCGATTTTTTTGTATGGAAAATCGAGGACCCATTTTCATTAAAATTGTGCACTTTTTTCTGAAAATACCCTTATTATGCTCTCGTTCTAACAAACACCAATCTCAAAATATCAGATAAGCAAACAAGCATACGGCCCGCCTGTTGGAGAGCGGTCACTGTAGCCTATGCACGCCTGCAACTCCAGCTAGGTCACATGCGCGTTGCCGACCCATTAAAATCTGATAAACGACAAAATAATGATAAAATGATGATAAACAACATCTCATAATAACATTCGTATTTTTTTTACGTTTCAACGAAACGCACTAAGATAATTGTACGTAATGGGACAATTTAATGGTATCGATAAAATAGTAATATTGACCATAAGTATTTTTTTTTTATACTACGACGGTGACAAACAAGCATACGGCCCGCCTGATGGTAAGCGGTCACCGTAGCCTATGGACGCCTGCAACTCCAGGGGTGTTACATGCGCGTTGCCGACCCTTTAAAAACTTTAACACTCCTTTTTTGAAGAACCCCATATTGTAGTCCTTTGGGAAAACAGTGGCAGGGAGCTCATTCCACAGCCGGAGCGTCCGCGGGAGGAAGTTCCTCATAAACCGCACGGTACGAGACCATTTAGGCTCCAGGGTATGCGGGTGAACACCCTGCCGACGGCGAGCGGTGCGGTGGTAGAATGCAGCCGTTGGCATCATATCAAACAATTCCTCAGAGCACAATCCATTGTACAAGCGATAGAATACACATAAGGAGGCGAAGTCTCTCCTTAGACTTAAGGGTTCGATATCGCTCGTGAGTTTGGGATCGTAACGTTCCACATCTATTACGTATAAAAACCTACTTCAAAATGGCAGTTTTACATAAGAAATGCATCGATAATAAACCAGAAGATAGTTATAATAAAGTGCTAAAGTTGCTCCACAAAGGTTCCTTTTTAGGGTTCCGTAATCAACTTGGTACACTTATAGTTTCGCCATGTCTGTCCGTCCGTGGCTTCGCTCAGTGACCGTTCGTAGTGGAAAGTAATTTGGTACACTGAGCGTGGCCCGACGCGCTCTTGGCCGGTCTTTTCCTTACAACCCTTAACCAATTGTAATTGTTGACAAACCAAATCTGACGGTATTTTTTTAAACCTGTATTTCCCCCTTTTTTCAACCAATACCAACCGCAAGAAGAATACAGTATTTAGAATGAGAATAGACCTTTATCAGACTATACAACTAAAACAGGAGAAACAATTATTATTCCATTTTTTAATTTAATTAACTGTTGTCGACTTTTTAGCACTGTATTATATCTATTCAATACTTCATATAAATTTATAAAAAACAGTTTTTTTACAATCTCATTTTAATGCTAAAAAGCTAAACTAAAATGCGTCTTGACCATTGACTTATTAAAAGGAATAGACACACAAAGCAGAACAAAACGTCAAAAAATGTGTCAGAATGACATTAGCGAACTTACATTGATAATGACACAAACAATAATGATTCGTACGAAAAAGAGCTTACTGACGTAAGCATTAAGTGTCAAATTCATAACAGAACTACCAACACTGTTAAAAGTTTATAGGCTGTTGGCATACGAAACGTAACGTTCCAAACAAGACTATATGAAAGAGTCGCAACTGCTGCACTTTTATGCTGTCATTTTTTTCGGCTGATTGGGTATCCAGTTCTTTCATCCTATATCTATGGTCTTGACTGATGAAAAACAAATGCAATAACCACAATAGTATACAAAGCTTTTTTACTTTTATAGTAATGAAAAATGTATATGTACCTCGTAAAAAAATCCTCGTTGCCATGTCTCCTGGACAACACTTAACTATGTAAATGTAAAACATGAAATATAAAATTGTATCTGTAACAAATGCAAATTAATTCCTGTATAGTAACCACGTAACTTTAGAAAATTACAAAACACATGACAACATGTATTTCTAATAAACTGTATACAACTGTCTACTGGACAACGGGTTGAATTAAAACTATGACATTTGTACGATACGGTATGATACACAATTTTAAGCTAACATGGTCATTTACATTATAATTACTATTTAAATCGAGATATATATCATGTATATTTGTTTTTTCGCGTGTGGGTAGACCACAAATAAAAACTCGCAGTAAACCAGTTACGCCGTGAACATGGCGCTTGTTACAGTGCCGAAATATCGGGGGCTCGAAAAAACAAATATACATGGTGAATATCTCGATTTAAATAGTAATTATGATACAATATGATATCAATATGAATTAATAAAATGAGAAATGCTACTCAAATCGTACATTTTTTTTATAATTCGTGTATATCTAATTATCTACAAACAAATCGACTTGGCCTCCTACAGCTACTCTTACTTCCATACGCCATTGCCTTTTCCAATCTTTTCCAATAATACGATTAAATGTTGGCAAATATTGTATATTTTACTTTACTTAAATTTAGTAAGACATATAATTTTGGTGTCGCATTCAATGTTTTATTTGTCACAATTTTGCCTAAAAATTCTACTCCCATAACTCACTGTGTTTTGCAATCAGGTTTACTCACTTTGCATATTTATTTATGTCAAACGAAAGGCAGCGACACAAATACAAAACACGAAGTGAGTTGACGGCATTATCTTTGTAAATTTTTGCTAATATTTTACATTTTTTTAATCAATTGTAAATGAATTAAATCACTTATTATTTATAAATGTTTTGATTCATGTTTTTAAGTAGGCACACTACTATATATAAATTATAAATTGAAAGAGATGTCATATACTACAGAAAAAGTGACCAAGGTCCCCGGTGAGCGGGGCTGGGATCGAACCAGCGACCAGCGCTTTCGCGGCAGACGCCCTAATAGACTGGGATAGAAATTCAGAATTGTGATTGTGAGAAGCAAATGATGTAACAAGTTGCTAAGAGATCTTTTCCGGGGTTTTGGCAATCGCTGAATCCGAAAATTGCTATTAGGAGCATTCCACGGAATTGTCTACCGCGTGTCCCGTACGAACACGAATTTTATAAAGATTGTAAGTTTTTGAGTTTCTTTCTTTGCCGCATAGGCGTAAAAAAATACTCAAAGAACTAATTATCGACTTAAAACGTAGAAAATAATTCTTTAACTAACTAAAAAAAAAGCGTTTGTACGGGACAGCTCCGTGGAATGCTCCATTAGCACTTCGAATTATCAATGGTTTCCTAAAATTCAAGATGGCTGCCAAAAAAAAAATGCATACCATGTGGGGTATCAAATGAAAGTGCGTCTTGAGTAGATTACAAATATAACATGTTACCATATCAGCACTCACTGGTCAAGCATTTTTATTTTAACAATGAAACAAATCAAGTTTTGGAGTTGATTTTGCATTGCCGTAAATTAAAAACGACTAAATGAATTTCTCTAAAATCTTTTATTAATTACTTGGGATGTCCTCTTAATTAACACGAACAAAAATTTCACCAGAAATATTTAAAAAATAACAGATGCTCAACCACTTTAACTTTTTACTCATTTGTGCAAACTCCAAAACTTGATTTCTTTTATTGTTTATAAAAAAAATGCTTGACCAGTGAGTGCTGATATGGTAACATGTTATATATTTGTAGTATACTCAAGACACACTTTCATTTGATACCCCACATGGTATGCATTTCAAAACATCCATACAAACTTTCGCGTTTATAATATTAGTAGGATAAAACTTTATTTTAACGTATTTCATCGTGTTCTGTTTGATATTACAATTTCATTTGGATTCAATATTTCAAACGTACCTCCAGTTTACTATTTTTACTGCAGATCAATTTTACAGCAAATCCGTTTTTTAATCAATTTCGCTTAGGGGGAGGACCACCCCTTTAACAATATTCGTGTATTAATAAAAAAAACTAATATAATCACAAGTTTTTCAAAAGATATTTTACAATAAATTCATTTTGGGGGAGGCACTCCCCCTTACCACTCATCTTCTGTATATTGTCTTACAATCAACATATAACATCTCCAACCTTACTTAAGGCGTGGGTGGTACCTCCCCTTTACTCTAAAGAGGTACATCCCCCTTACACAATCGGTTCTAGTTCCAATATCATCCTACAAGCGACATGAGACATTTCAAATCTTATTTGAATAGTGGGAGGTACCTCCCATTTACTCTAAAGGTTCTAGCTTAAAAACGACGCAGTATTAAGCCCTGGAGTCCATCATACAATCAACATACAACATATCACACCTTATTTGAGGAGTGGGAGGTACCTCCCCTTTACTCTAAAGGTTCTAACTCCAAGTCCCCGCAGAACTCAGCCAAGAAGTCCAGGAACAGTGTAAACTTGCCGCTGGAGCGAGTCCATCGAGATGAGACGGACTTCATGCACGTCGAGAGGCTTTCTAAAACGCTCTGTGGACAAACACGTATAATATTCATTGAAATTATATAATTTAAACTTTCGTGAGTCATACTGATATTAAATTGCAACGGTTAACACTCACATAATATGTCACGCCTATTGTGATAAAAATACGTGAGTGTTAACCGTTGCAATTTAATATTAATTGAAATTGGTAAAAAAATGTATGTTTTTGTTATAGACGGAGAGTTAGGGAAACAGGTAAATTTGTAGAGCCATGGAACCCCTCTAGTTAGTGTGCGATACTATCATTATCAATTAATCTGGGCGCTTGGCAGCTGTGCAACGGTGGATGTGACATATGATAGGCGACAAAGGGGTTTTAAAATAGGCTAGACGACAAAAAAATCTAATTAGTCCGTCTGTTAGATTATTAAAAAATATACGATACGTATTTTTTATTTTGTTCGTCAAATGAAAAATGACGGAAATACAGGGCTTTTAAAGTTTCGCGTGACGTCACACCTGAGTCCAATTCTTACTCAAAGGAACTTTGACGCTCTTCATATTCGTCAATTTTAGTTATCTCGAAAAAGGAAAAAATACGTGTCTAATAATTTTGGATAATCTTTATGACGGACTAATTAGAATAATAGTTTTTCAACCTATTATAGTCGTCATCCCTATTGACAACATTTCAAAATGTTCCTAAATCGAAAACCATTTGCATAGTTGAGGGGTTCCCTACCGTCATACGAATTACGATACAAGAATTGTGCGAGCAAAATGGTGTAAGTGCCTTCACAATAACACGGCACTTACGTCCTTTTGTAATAAATAGTTTTTTTGGCAAAAACTCAAAAACGGCTAGACCAAATTTGTTCAAAATAATTTTCGTGGTAAGATCGTTTTATATCCTATCTTTCTGATTTTTTTCACATTTTTTGGACCTCCCGTTCAAAAGTTAGAGGGGGGGATGCACTTTTTCAGACTTTCAGAGGGATTATTTCAATAATCAATCAAATTTTTGTCTAAGAAACCTTTAAGTTATTTCTAAAGGCCCATCTGATGATGCACCACAAGTAGATATTAGGCAAAAAAAAAAATTTACATTCAGTTTCATTTTTTTTTCTTAATTTATAGGCAAAACTAAGTAGCGGCACACAAATTACACCTATAGCTGTTATATCATTACCATATGCTGTATAGCTCAGTAAAACCGCTGTGACATACGGACGGACAGACGGACTGGACGGAACTATAAAGGTTCCGTTTTAGCCATTTTGACTACGGAACCCTAAAAAAACCGCATCAAAATCCGTTGCGTAGTTTTAATGATTTAAGCATACATACATACATACATACATACAGACAGACAGACAGCGGGAAGAGACTTTTTTTCACTACGACGGTGACAAACAAGCATACGGCCCATCATCATCATCATCATCATTTCAGCCGAAAGACGTCCACTGCTGGACATCGGCCTCCCCCAAAGATTTCCACAATGACCGGTCCTGCGCCACCCGCATCCAGCATACGGCCCGCCTGATGGTAAACGGTCACCGTTGCCTATTGACGCCTGCAGCTCCAGGGGTGTTACATTACATGCGCGTTGCCGACCCTTTAAAAAAAGGAGGATTCGCTGTGTTGACAGCTAAAGGGGCAAGCTTTGCTCCGTGGGTCCCCAGCTGTCGACACAGTGAATCCTCTTGGAGCTCTGGCGACCTTACTCACCAACAGAAACACAACACTATGAGTAGGGTCTAGTGTTATTAAACTGCGGTTTTCTGTAAGGAGGTACTATGGTGTGTTTGGGAGGTGTTTTATACTATGTAGTGATTTTTACTAACCTGCGGCCAATCTTGTCTATAAACAGCCAAACACTGCTCCGTCAAAGAATCCTCGCTAAGATACTCAAACTTCAGCAAAAACACCAGCACACTGGCCAGCGCCTCCCAAACCTCCCCACTCTTACACTTCGACGTATTCAACAACACTATATTCCTTGGACACAAGATTCTATCGAAAAACTCTAATAACTCCGTGTTCTCCGGTTCTATTACACTTAGAACTGAACTGTTTATAGATTTTACACTAGAATTAGGAGTTTTTACACTGGAATTAGGAGTTTTCACACTAGAATTTGGCTTAGGGCTTAAAGCACGAGGAGATCTTATATTAGGACTCTTTGGACTTAACATGTTAGGACTTGTAGGGACCTGACTCAATGGCGACTTAAGACATAAAGGGCTGATGGGACTGAGGGTCGGACTCGGGATTTTGACGCTTATTGTGTTGGTGTTAGGGGTAATAATTAGATTTTTGACGTTGCGGGTGGGTTTGGGGTCTGGTTCTTCATCGTCGCTGGTGATTGGTGTTGGTGCTCTGTCGTCTTCGAAATTTCTGAGGAAAAAGAAAATTCATTAACATTAAAACATTTATTTTCGAAATATATACAGGAAGTGTAACTCACCTAACTACCTACCTCTACCTACCTTAAATCTAAAATAGGCCTTTGTACCTAAGATGCTGGCGGCATTAATTAATTTATTTTATTAGATTAGAAAAGTACAAACGGCGGAATTAATGCCGCAAGGCATTCTCTACCAGTAAACCAATGAGCCAAACAGAAAGATTATTTGGTGCAGGGTCATAATAAAACTTGTAACCTAAGATAACAATTATAAATTGAAGGAAATGTCATATACCACAGAAAAAGTGACCAAGGCCCCCAGTGCCCAGGGCTGGGATCGAACCAGCGACCTCCTGCTTTCGCGGCAGACGCCCTAACCACTAGGCCACCCGACCACAGCGGCCAGAGTCCGAAATTTCCTAAATATATGCAATCCTTTCTTATTTTTGAAACGCTTACCGTTCCGCCAATCCTACAGCTCAGACTTACGTCTAGTGCTGTCCTTATAGACACAGATTATATTTAATCTTTACAGATTATTTTCAACTAGAAGCGAGAGATGGCGCCACCATTCACTTATTCTGTAGTATGACATCTAGATACAAGATACAAGCATTTATTGGTAAAGGATAATTTTACATGTCATTTTTACTTAGGTACTATTCTATTTACATTATTTATGTCACGTTACAATATAACAAAATAATAATAAGTGACGTGTAAGCAATAAGTTATTACGAGTTTTGTTAGGTACGACAGTGTTGAGTCAATGACCTCTCCGTGAACTGGTAAATCTCTTTCTAATTAAAAATTCTATTTATATCTTGTGTCAATGATGATGATTTTAATACAAACCTTAGTTCAGGAGACAAATCCCTTCTTTCAGGCAAATCGATATCTTGCGGTTCATTCTTCTTCCTGTCTGGACAGCACACGTTCCAGATCGCATGGAGCTGGTTAAGGAATTCCTCGTTCACTTCTTTCGGCTTTCGACTCACTGAAAAAAAGAATACTTAAAAACTGGCCAAGTGCGAGTCGGACTCGCGCCATTATATATAATATAAAGGGTTCCGTGCCACCACGCGGGCCGTATGCTTATTTGCCACTGTCGGAGTATATTTAAAAACTGTTGACTGTTGATTTTTTTAAATTTCTGCGGGCATACGACATCTTCCACATTCAGTCACCATTTATGATTTCGCTTTTTCTCTGTTTTTGCTGTCGTAGAAAAACTAGTGTATCCAACAGCTCATAATTGGTTCCCAAAATTTAAGAACCCTTATTATATCACTGTTGCATAAACTACTTATCTATGATTATAAATTGAAAGAGATGTCATATACTACAGAAAAAGTGACCAAGGCCCCCTGTGCCCAGGGCTGGGATCGAACCGGCGACCTCCTGCTTTCGCGGGACGCCCTAACCACTAGGCCACCCGACCAGTCAGAAATTTCCTAAGTATATGCAATCCCTTTCATCATCATCATCATCATCATTTCAGCCGAAAGACGTCCACTGCTGGACATAGGCCTCCCCCAAAGATTTCCACAATGACCGGTCCTGCGCCACCCGCATCCAGCGGACTCCTGCGACCTTCACGAGGTCATCAGTCCACCTTGCAATCCCTTTATTTCTTATTTATTCTAAACACACGGTTATTCTTAATCACACGAGTTACATACCGAACACGACGCAGAGGTCAACGCTGAGTTGCAGCACGGCTCGCGGCGCGGGCCCGCGCGCGAGCATGTTCGCCGGCGAGCATGCTCGCGAACATGCGCTCAGAGCGGCAGACAGAGATACTGGCTCCTCGTAATCCAAGAGTAGACAGACTTGCTCCTAAAAAAATGGAACTATCTTACAAATCGAACTAGTCCCACGGTAAGCTCAATAAGGCTTGTGGGTACTAGAAGATAGGGCGTCCGAAGACTATAGGAATTGAAGGGAAAGTACCTTAAATATCGTAGGGTATATTGCTGAAAGAAGACTATATGTTATTTTTGAAAGTTAGTAATACTGCATTCAAAGATATTCTTAAAATTAATAATAAATTAATATTATGGGACAATCTTACACAAATCGACCTAGTCCCACGGTAAGCTCAATAAGGCTTGTGTTGTGGGTACTAGGCGACGATATATATAATAGACAGATATATTTATATATAAATACTTAAATACATAGAAAACATCCATAACTCAGGAACAAATATTCGTGATAAACACACAAATAAATGCCCTAACCAGGCTTCGAACCCGGGACCTCCTGCTTCGTAGGCAGGGTCACTACCAACTAGGCTAGGAGGCCGTTTGAAAAATTACTTGCTTCGTCTGGGAATCGAACCGACTAAATGTGAAAGAAAAATCACGCCCTTTAAACAGAGGAAGAGTGGAAAATTGATGACCTGATATGATATGGTGGAGAAATTCGGGGCCACGGGTCTCGGTAGCCCAGTTGGAAGAGCGGGTTCGAGTCCCACCCAAGGTCATGAATTTATCCAGTCTTCCTTTGTCTGAGAAATGATGGCGTTGGCTGACAAGGGAAGCCGGTATAAATCGAGTTGTATGAACGCCCTGTCAAGAAAGAGTGATACAGACTAATATAAACGTACCTTAAGATGTATAATAGCTGATGCTACACTGGTCACAGTCGTAAAGCTGTCAAGAGAGACGTCACTTTTCCCTTCAGTTTTTTGCTCCTTCACCGCGTCGCCCAACGTTATGAGGTTGTGCATTTCGGCTTCTATGTCCTTACACAAGACAGCTGCGGACAAGAAGAATGCCCACTTTTTATTAAATGTGCCCACTTTTGCCCACTTTGAAAATACGGTATATACACATGATTCCCATCATTTACATATGCCCACTTTTTTAATCGGGAGTTTATAAATCTGCCCACTTTGCTGGTCCAGTGGCCCACCTCAACACAGCAGCTCTAAAGCAGCGTAATGTAGAGTATTCGGCGCGAGAGAGTACAGAAGGCAGCGCACCGCTCACTCTAGATATGTCGGTGTCATGAGCTGATTTCAAATTAAGCCCACACCCTTACCTTTGTAATTTTTTTTAATGCCCTCTTTTTTAAAAGTCTTAAAAATCTGCCCACTTCTGCCCAATTTCAAAATACAGTATTCCCACACGATTCCCATCATAAACATATGCCCACTTTTTAAATCTGACGTATATAAATCTGCCCACTTTTTACCACTCACCAGTGCTAGTCCAGTGGTCCCTCGCCCAACGTAAAACTGCTGCTTTACTAGCTCTAGCAGCGGCGTAGTGTAGAGCTTTAGGCGCTAGAGGCAGTAGAGAGGAGAGAGCGCCGGACACTCTAGATAGAGTGTCGATGTTCTGCGCTGACTCTCGGAGTTGCGTGAGATGCGAGGTGTAGATGGTTTGTAGAGTCTTCAGGAGTGCTTGCTGTGGATAAAGACACATTATTGCACACCTAAAAAAGAACAATATTATTTTATCTAAGGAGGCGCTATGCAGATAACTATATTAATTTTTATTTTTGCCTTACACAGATACGATTAGAACTCGCGGTAAAGCCTCGTTTACACAGTTGATAGAAGCTGTCAAATATCGTACATACGCAGCCGAGACACGCTCTACGCTAAGTTCCCACACTTGCCCACTCTGCCCAGCTTCGCCCACCCTCACCAAATATACCCCGTCACATCACAACCTCCCAAATACTCAATCTACAACATTCCCACACATGCCCACTCTGCCCACACCTGCCCACTTTTTGCCCACACTTACCAAATCCTCCCCCCGCTCCGCCACGGCCTTCCTCGCGCTCTCCCTGGCCGTAGTCCTGGCAGCATTGACAGAAGCTGTCAAATCCCGTACACACGCAGCTGTCACTCGTTCTATGGTAAGTTCTAGAACTCTGCGGGTTGATGACGGTTGAGACTTGATTAGCTCTTCTTCTAGACGCATCTGGAAATAAAGTACATCTATTATCATATAATTTCATACATAGAGTCCCACTAAGTTAAGTTAGCCTAGATTCTGATAGTACAGACTGTGGAAATGTTTAAAGTTTAAAATAACATAATTTAAACTTTCGTGAGTCATACTGATATTAAATTGCAACGGTTCAAACACACGTATTTATCACAATAGGCGTGACATTTCGAGTGCATCGGGCAGTCACGTCGGACAGACAGAGTGGTGGTCACCTTCGCGGCTCGGACATCACTCATAAACTAACACTTTATTTAAAATAACGCTTAAAATGATTGACAGTTCATTTTCTTAGAAAAGATAACGTGGTCTGGCTCAAGTTTGAATTCGTAATTTTTTTTTGTATAGGGCGGGTCGTCCCCTCCATACGTTATGTACATTTTGCGTATTTTTTTCCTAACGTTTTTTTTTTCGTCAAAAATGTATTTAACTTTTTTTTTCCTTATCAGTATCATGGACTGATTCAATCTTAAACGGATCACAATTTTGCTTACACCCTGTATTTAATACTGTACGGAAGCTACGGGTGTATGAATGTGCGAATGAGACAGGGCTCCGGAGCAAAAGAGGGAGAGAAAAAAAAAAACAAACTTAACTTTACCGTTGAACACCGGTTCTCTCCATACATCGGCATATGCATCAGTCGGTTTACCAATCGCAAAAAACTATTTTTATCAAATTTTTAACTCCTCCTTGCTTCACATTTTACCCTCACTGTTCAGTCTCAAGCTGACGGGAGTGATATGTCTATACGTCTTTTTAGGGTTCCGTAGCCAAAATGGCAAAAACGGAACCCTTATAGTTTCGTCCAGTCCGTCTGTCCGTCCGTCCGTCCGTATGTCACAGCGGTTTTTTATCTACCCTACTTCTCCAAGGCACGGACAGAGCTCAAATAGCATGACTTCGAAACTTAGACTCAGGCACAAACTTAACTTTACCGTCGGAAAACTGTTGTCTCCATACATAGTTATATGCCATGGTCAGTTCACCAACCGCAAATGAAAGACCAACTTAACTTTACCGTTGAACACCGGTTCTCACCATACATAGTTATATGCCACGGTCAGTTCCCCAACCGCAAATGAAAGACAAACTTAACTTTACCGTTGAACACCGGTCCTCACCATACATTGACATATGTACAAGTTAGTTTACCAACCGCAAAAGAGTAAAATTTACCTGTAACTCCTTCTCTTTGCTTCTCATTCTATCCTCACTGTTGACACTCAAGCTAACGGGAGTTATATGTCTATACGTCTCTTTCTTATCCACTTTACACGTGGATAACAGTACATTGACCTCTCTGAGGTACGGACAGAGGTCAAACAGCATGGCTTCGTCGATCAGGTCCAAGTTGTCGACTCCATCCGCGAGGGGGAGTGGAGGGGGAGGTTCATCGCGAAACTCCGTGGGGAGGTGCGGGAGGTCAAACAACCAGCCTGGAACAAACAGGTTACAGCGTATACAGGGTGGAAATAGATTTTGGGTCCCGCAGCTACCAGATCCCGTATTGCTAGCCGAAAATGGTCTTAAGAGACTTTCCTTCGATTCCAAATTAATGAAGATTGGCTTTTACAGATTTTGGGAAAAACATACAGGGTGCGAGAAAATGGTCATTTTTGACAAACTGTTTTTTTATGCCAACCAATTCCCTCCCTGTCCAGGATCAAAAGCTTGTATGGGGCGAAAAGAAATTTCCGGCTAGAAAACCCAAGAGAAAAACTTTTCCCGTACAATTTGTATGAAAATGAAAAAAGATTTTTTTATAATAATCTATCGCACGATAAGAAACATTTAATAAAAAAATGATACACTCACCCAACACAGTATCCAGGAATATTCCCGTGATCTTCCCGACCGCCGGCTGCTTCGCTTGCACGCCCGCGATCACAGACAACAGCCTCCTAAAAAAAAAACTTTTTTTTTTTAAATCTGGCTTTATACTTGGATTAGTAAATATTTTATGTCGACTTAAACAATGTTGAACCTTTTCTTTTCAACGGCCTCCTAGCCTAGTTGGTAGTGACCCCGCCTACGAAGCAGGAGGTCCCGGGTTCGAATCTTGGTCAGGGCATTTATTTTCTATGTATTTAAGTATTTATATGTATCTATATATTATATGTATCGTCGCCTAGTACCCACATCACAAGCCTTATTGAGCTTACCGTGGGACTAGGTCAATTATTTTATTTATTTACCAATAAACTATACCGTACTATTTACGCGCGTATAAATACTACTTTCAATTTTTTTTACTATCGAGCAGACCGTATGCTTGTTGGCCAACAGAAACAGGGCAAACATCACGAAATACCGACACAGAAAGGCTCCCATATCAAAAACTACCCAAAAATTCTTCAATACACTATGGTATGAAAATTGTCACAAACCCTTCACCAAAACAATACCTATTTATTGACATATCAAAGTGGTGGGAAACAAGCACACAGCCCACCCAATGGTAAGCGGTTTCCCCAGCCTATGGACGTCAGTTCAGTAACACGTACCTGTAGTACGGCAGGCGGAGGGTAGCGTGGTCCAGCATCGACAGGTAGTGGGTTAGCCAGGGGACAGTGACCACCACGCGTCCGTTGGCTACGGCGGTCTGGAGTAACCCGTACAGGTCCAAGGCGGGTTGACTCTGAACAAAAAAATTACAATGGGTTAATCACGGAACAATAACTAAAGCATGGAAGTAGTACACAAACTGTCAAATGACAACAGTTTGGAGCGGCCTTGAAATTGGCAGTGGATTTCGCAAATGTCGTAAGTCTAACCTAATAACGTGGCTCTTACGACATTTGAAAAATCCACTATCAAAATATGCGACTAAGTTAAGTTGTAATGCATTGTTACCGACTACCAAATTACAACGATGTATTTAATTTGGTTTCTAGGACGAATTGCATCAAAAGATCAGCAAAACTGTTGTCAACCTACAGAATCGGAGAAATAACAAACATATATACATCTCTTTTTGACACGTCCTTTACTTGGTGAGGTAGTGAAGGACGGGTTTATGACTTTGATGTTCTTAGTTTTGACAGGGGGCTTGGGGTTAATCAAATATTTCTTGTTACGAGTTGCCATGGTTACAGTCTCTTGGGTCACTTTTTAAATCATGGTTTTATGGCACTAAAATTCTCATTTTTTTTGGTAGTAATATTCCGTTTCCATGATGGACCATCTACCAAGCATGTCAGTAGAACATACTACAGTTTCTTCTAACAAACTGCTGCATTTGTCCCCTGGCTGACGGGACAGAATAACAACAAGAAATTGTTGATTCACCCTAATACAATAGTAGATTGTCACAAAGGATCACAATCAACTGATGAACACTGCATCAAAATCGGTTCAGCCAAACGTGAGATAATAGCGGACACATACATCCACATGAATCAGATGAACCAAACAGAGAACCACCTTTTTTTTAAATAGTTAAAGTACTAAAACCTTCTCCTAAATGTAACAAATAAAAACCGCATTAAAATCGGTTCGACCAAAGCGCGAGATAATAGGGAACAAATATTATTTATTAAGTACATAATATATCCTAGACCAAAATCGGCAATTATTCCCTGGCAATGTCAGAGTAACAGACGATATTACTCCTTAGGGAGTAATTGTGAATTCACTGGTTTTGTAAATATCATTGTGACACAGTAAAATTTTATATTACTCCCCGGGGAGTAAATCAATGATTACTCCCGGGGAGTAAATTAATTATTACTCCCTGGGGAGGAAAATGGGCAATTACTCCCTAGTAATACAGAATCGACTTACATAACTCCTGGTCTTCAGGCTGGCCTGCAGCACCCTCTCCCTCGGCTCACACACCTCGGCCCTGACGGTCTGCCCGACGGACTTGGTGTCCGGCTGCGTCGTGTACGGCAAGGACGCGAGGAAGCCAAGGAACTTGGCCAGGAGACAGAGCTTACGTTGGAGGTGCAGGTAGTTCTTTGATACTTCGCTGGTGTTCGCTGAAAATATCAGTTCTTTTTGTTGAATTGAAATTAGGTTGATCAACTGTTTTGTGACTAGCTGACATGGTTACAGTCCACTGGGTCACTTTTAGAATCATGGTTTTGTGACTAACTGACATGGTTACAGTCTACTGGGTCACTTTTAGAATCATGGTTTTGTGACTAACTGACATGGTTACAGTCTACTGGGTCACTTTTAGAATCATGGTTTTGTGACTAACTGACATGGTTACAGTCTACTGGGTCACTTTTAGAATCATGGTTTTGTGACTAACTGACATGGTTTACAGTCTACTGGGTCACTTTTGAATCATGGTTTTGTGACTAACTGACATGGTTTACAGTCTACTGGGTCACTTTTAGAATCATGGTTTTGTGACAGTTCAATTCACAAAACATATCAATGTCATGTCGAATACTCATACTCCGTTTACACACATACAAATCCCAATTGAGATAAAATTAAATTAGTATTATTTTCTAAGTAAATCTAATTATAATAACAGTGTGTTTATTTAAGCTAAAGAATGCATGAACATTCGAAAGCAATGGTTACAGTCAGCAAGGGGGGAGGGGCGGATCTCTTTCATCTAGTTTAATGATTTAACGACGGTTATAGGACAATCTTACACAAATCGACCTAGTCCCACGGTAAGCTCAATAAGGCTTGTGTTGTGGGTACTAGGCGACGATATATATAATACATTGATACATATAAATACTTAAATACATAGAAAACATCCATAACTCAGGAACATATATTTGTGATAAACACAAATAAATGCCCTGACCAGGATTCGAACCCCGGACCTCCTGCTTCGTAGGGTCACTACCTACTACCTAGGCTAGGAGGCCGTCAAAAATGAGGTGTTATTGAGGCGTGACATTTCGAACATCTCAAAACATTCCTAGTTAACTTCTCTTCGGTTTCGGTTTAAAGAATTTATTCTCATAAGAACAAAATATACATGTTCACTTAAATGAGAACTTACAAGCTAGTTATAAGTAAACAAGCAACATGCAGCAATTATATTAAAATATGCTATATAAATGGAAATTAAAACGAAATTTTGACTAGGTCTTTGTAGACAATTAACATGCAGCAGCTGTATTCAAAATAATATGAATAAATGATGATGAATGATTCTCTTCCTAGTCGTTTCCTCATTCCTGAGGAATGATTCTGAGGCTCGTGACTACCATTCACGGTTTCTTGCCTGTATCCCACACCATGGCAGGCACTCCAATTCTGTACCTAGTGACCTAATGTACTAATAATTACCGTTTTGTAAAGGCATGCTGTCCAAGGCAATGAGTTCAGACGCCAGCGCGTCCCGCACGTGAGCGCGGAACGATTCGCTGCCGGCGTTCACAAGGATCTCCCTGAAAACACATTCCTGTTAGGGCAAACAGTGGGTGACACTGTCACCCAAAGTGGGTGACTGACCCAGTGGGTGACAGTGACCCAGTGGGTGACACTGACCCAGTGGGTGACAGTGACCCAGTGGGCAACACTGACCTAGTGGGTGACACTGTAACCCAAAGTGGGTGACTTTTTGCAATTTATACCCAGCCCTGAATAATATTTAAAACGGGTCACTCACGTAATTTAGTCGATTTTCGCTCGACATGTTTCGTTCTTTACGAAGAACGGCATCAGGAGCGACCACCCGCGACAGAGGCAAGTCGTACACTGAGTACATATGTTCGAGTCTCACGAGAGTTTTATAGTTAAAATTTATATACTTATATCTAATCACCAAATAAATAACAACTTAACTTAACTAAACTCTTTTAGAATTTAACTTTAATTTAACTTAAAGTGTATTCTATTTATAATCTAAAATGTGTATGGTTATAGTTTTTTTTTTTTCTCTCTTAATCTATAGATTGTTATAGTTGTTAATACCTATCCAGAATGTTGTGCATGCGGTGTTTACCTACAAGTAATTGTGACACCACTCCTTAAATATGTTTGAGCTTTGTAAGTAAGTGTATGTATTGATGTCAACAATTGTTGGTGAACCTTAAATAAAAAAATAAAAAAAAAATATATATATATATATATATTTATATTTATATATAATCCAAATTAGACTTGTTTTCAATATGGTACATAGTCATAATGACGTTGACACATTACGCCCCGTATCTAAAACATATAGTCGGTAAAGAATAAATCCTTTAAATAACTAATTATTTTTATGACTAAAGGTGCATGCATTAGTTTCGAAAAAACTAAATTCTAAAATATCTATGGTTGACAGTTTCAATTGTCAGATTTTTAGTTATTAAAAGTGTGACATTTTGATTTTGAAACGTTTTGAATTCGACTTTTGGACATTTTGGGAAATGACAGTATTGCAAAATGAATCAAAACACGATAAAGTTACTATTAATTACTAGCTTTTGCCCGCGGCTTCCCTAACGTTAGAAAGAGACAAAAAGTAGCCCATGTCACTCTACATCCCTTCAACTATCTCCACTTAAAAATCACGTCATTTCGTCGCTCCGTTTTGCCGTGAAAGACGGACAAACAAACAGACACACTTTCCCATTTATGATTTTAGTATGGATTAGTATGAAAAGTCGTATCAATACGGTAATTTGATAAATAGGCGTAAGACATTTAAACCCCTAAATGCATGATGATGCATTTATGACACAGAAACGAGACAAGTGACAATCAAGTTCTCTTGGAATGTAGACTTTGTCATATCGTCGTAAGTTCTTAATTTGAAATGAATTTGGTTGTCACTTAGGATGTTTTAGGATCAATCAAGCCCCCCGTCAAAACTGAGAACATTAAAGTCAAACCCGTCTTTCACTGCCTTACCAAGTAAAGGAAGTGTCAAAAAGAGATGTATATATGTTTGTCATTTCTCCGATTCCGTAGGTTGTCAACAGTTTTGCTGATCTCTTTTGATGCAATTCGTCCAAGCAGCCAAATTAAATACATCTTTGTAATTTGGTAGTCGGTATCAATGCATTACAACTTAACTTTGTCGCATATTTTAATAGTGGATTTTACAAATGTCGTAAGAGGCACATAATTAGGTTAGACTTACGACATTTGAGAAATCCACTGTCAATTTCAAGGCCGCTCCAAACTGTTGTCATTTGACAGTTATCGTACTACTTCCACGCTTTAGTTATTTTTTGGGATTATTTTATTTTTATTTATTATTAATGACAAATTTTCTGTTTTGCCTTAAGGTTGACTGGTAGAGAATGCCTTCTGGCATTAAGTCCGCCTTTTGTACGTAAAATCTTTTGTGCAATAAAGGTTAAATAAATAAATAATTCATGCATTTAAGGGTCAAGATTTGGGCATTTTCAGACAAATCTGTTCTGGCATTGAGACATTCCAAAAATATGGTATAGGATCAAAATATTCTTTTTTTTTTTAAAGTAAATACAAACTTGTAAAACGCCTCCTTTTCAGTGAAGTGTGGTAACCTGGAATCGCCAGCGGGGCACGTCAGGCGGCGCTGCAGCTTACTCAGCTTCGATTCCTGGCAACATCAAACATTACTACTAGAAACATGGATATATAAACACGGCGCCAAAAGTTGTTGGTGTTGAGATTTTAACAGCGTATTCCTGAGGCTAAAAGAAACAAAAAATGTCATATGATTTTTGTAATTTCGGCCAAAAAAAACCTTTTTTTTTTTATGCTTTGA
Organism: Lathronympha strigana; assembly: GCA_949128165.1. Lineage (NCBI taxonomy): Eukaryota > Metazoa > Arthropoda > Insecta > Lepidoptera > Tortricidae > Lathronympha > Lathronympha strigana. The sequence continues at coordinate 8,341,056 of OX421928.1, read as the reverse complement.
TACATGGTAAGTAAATTTCATTTAGAAAAGGCCCACTTAAAATACAAAAAAAAAATGTTTTTTTTGGTTGAGCCGAGTTTTGCAAAGACATCACAGTGTCACTTTGACGTTTCTCAAAAATCATGTCTAGACTAGACCACATAGTAAAGACAAGTGGCGGTAAAATTATGTTTAAATAAAAATTGCATTTATCCCAGAAACTAGCCCGAATCCAACACACTTAATATGATATTTTTGTTTCCTTTGGCCTCAGAAATATGCTGTTAAAATCTCTCGCAATGCTCACGAGCACCGTGTAGAATAAAAAACTGGATACCTAATCAGACGAAAAAAATGCGCCAAAGGAGTACCACAGAAACAAATTATGCGGTAGTTTTTTAGTGCAGTGTTTTAGCTAAAGTATTTTATGAGGGTAAGAACAGCGAAATACTCCCTTTAGGTAGTTAACAATGTGCACACTCAAAGAAGATTTATATACCTGGTCCGTATGGAGACACTCTGCCAATATATGAGCTACCAGGAGAGCAGCAAGATGGTGATGGTTGGCCGGAGAATGCCGTTCCTACTAATGTTTTCACTTGGACTAAAAGTGCAGTGTTTTAGCTAAAGTATTTTATAGGGATAAGAACAGCTAAATACTCTCTTCCGGTAGTCGAAAGGGCCACATTTATAGAAGTCTCATATACCTGATCAGTATGGAGACATTCTGCCAACATATGAGCTACCAGGAGAGCAGCAAGATGGTGATGGTTGGCCGGAGAATGTCCAGCTCCTACTAACGTTTTCACTCGGGCTCGGAGCGTGGAACGGGGTACGCCCGTCGCCGCAGATTCTGTGTACCATCTGGAATGATATATTTTTATTAGATCGCTCACCATTTTTAACATAATTCTTCTTTTAATATTTTCTGTCATAAAATCTATTTATAAGAAGTGTCGCACATAGTCACTATATTCAAGTTTCTGTTTATAAGCAAAAATACCCCTTGTCGCTTAACTCGCGTGTGGAACCCAAGAAAGGCTGACCAGTTCGCGGAAGTACTGTTCCTGCTTCATATCGGTGAGGAGCTGGTAACAGGTAACCGGGATTCAAGGTGCGTTCGAGCAATCTGAGAGTTCTGGGATCCTGCACCAGCCACCACGACCGAGAACTGTGCCATCATCAGCAGTACGCAAGGTGAGTGCTTCAGCTAACTGTTCTAGCCCCACTTATTTTCCACAGCTATCGTGTCTCGTAATTTTCGTCCAATAAAACGCTTTCGCATACAGTCCACTTAAATGTAAATCGAAGAATAACACATACAGACATTATTTTAATTTTATTGTTTTACATTTAAAAAAAATTGAATAATAATAAAGTGTCTACATGTTCGTATATGTTATGTGTTTGTCTATGATGTTTATCGCTTTTGTTTTTAGGTAACCCAATCTCAAACTCATCCTAATACAAAATAGTCACTTTCACCGAACATTCTCAACGTGTGAAAGTCCTAAAACTACGACATTGGCAAATCCACCTTGCTTGGATCAGCACGAAGTAAAAGCCAGAGGGAAAAAAAGTTAACTTTTTAATATGCTAGCTCTTTTCGTTTACGAGCTATCAAAAAAAAGTGAGCTGAAACTTTTGCTCTTAAGTGTACATTGCCTGAAGGGCATTCTACAATTTAAGGGCAAGAAATGTAGAGTCATGATATTAATAAGCGCGATAAATCCTTTATAAATCGTTACATTTCATTGAATATTTATGAAATTATTTTTTCTTTTTGTGATTATTACAAAAAGAAAAAATAATTTCATAATTTATGAACCACAGAATGATATTACAATTAGTAAATGTGTTATAAAAATAAATACAAATGATATTTTAACTTACCTCAGTATTTCATAGAACATGTCCCTTTGTTTCTTAAAGTTCTGAAAGCTGAGCAAAGACGGGAAGTTCTCCGCATTATCTGTCTCCAGATTAAAGCAAACAATCCCATTAGACATCCTCTTATCAATAGCCCGGGGCTTCTCTTGAATTTCCGCCTCACATTTCAACCCGTAACAGTTTAGGAGGAACTTTGCCAAGTCCGCAGAATAACCTCTGACTTTCTTGTTCTCGCCAAGTATTTTTAATGAATTTTTGTCAAGTATCACTTCAAGTATTGACCGTAAGTTCCATAACGATTTTACTGCGAAGTAAGTGCAGTTATGTATTGATTTTAGCAGATAATTTGTTAAGTTCTTTTCTGTTAGTTTAGTTTCGATTTCTGTAAAATCTTCCTCTATTTGTTTTGACAGTAAAATTGATATTAAGAAATATATTTCCGAGTTTAAACTTAAAATTAGTTTATTTTGTAATAGGACATCGTATAATTCAATCAATAAGTCGATTTTCTCCTTAAAAACAACTTTCGAGGACTCAGCTTTCACATAATTGAATGTTTTTTCTATGCAGTCTTTTTGTATTATTTTAATTTGCGGTGTCACGGGGATTGCTGTTGTAGATGCATTTAAATTGAATTTCTCCATCAACTTTTGTCTTTCTAGTTTTAATATATTCCGTTCTGCTTCAAATGAATTCCCACATTCTTTAGGTTGAAGCTTCTGGTTTTTAAATACATTATTCTCTTCCAATGCTAGAGGTGACGGTTGCTGAAAACATTCGGAATTAAAGCTATTGAGCGAAAAACTTTTCTGAGACATTGAGCTGTCTAGATTTGTTGGTTTTATCCTTCGTTTCTCTGACCGTAGTGAGCTAGCTTTTCTAGATATCTCCGGAAACACTTCAGTATTACTTATATCTAAGTCTACTTTGCTCTCATTCTCTTCAGAAGCATTTCTGCTTTTGCGCTTCTTAGTCTTTTGAGCTGACGTGATAAAGTCTCCTAAGCTTACAGATTTGTCTTTCCTATGAGCCAAACGCGGAGTATCACAACGGTCATAACTAAATCGCTGCGGAGTGACCGGGCTTGCAGAAGCGATAGGAGACTCAGAAAACCGCAAACCATTTTTCATAGGTGTACTTGATACAACCATTCTTTCCAGGCCGAGACTAATCCGAGATTCATCTGATGATACTGATGCTTCTTTGCGATCCTCGAACAGTTTGGTCTTGACTTTACGTCCACGTTTACGATCTTTACTGGGAGATTCATGACTGCGACGATCAGACTTAACACTGAGCGAATCCGTCCTATCATCACTTGTAGGATCACTTATTGACCTTCGATGCTTTCGTCTCGAACTAAGCACTTTATCAGGCGTCCGCTGACGTATTTGAAAGGCACTAGTATTCGTTTGCAATATGCTGAAAGCAAAAATAAGAGTCAAAACTGTTTTTTAAATGTATCAAGTGTAGGGCTGCCATCCGTCCGGGTTTCCCCGGATTTGTCCTAGTTTGGAGCCCGTCCGGGGAACGTCCGGCCCGGATTTTTAAAAGCGTCCGGGGTAAACCCGGACATTTTTGGGTTCAGGTCAATTCCTAGCAAAAGCATATATTTTTTAAATTAAAAATTGATTTCTTTAGTGTCCGGGGAGAGACCGCGAGTTGAATGAAACGTCCGGGTTTTCTAACTTCTTTGTCCGTTTTCGGCAATGCACGAGATGGCAGCCCTAATCAAGTGTCGATCTATGTTTACAACTCACCTGTCAGTTTGAATCCGTAAATAAGATAGAAAATAAGCCACGAATTCACTCCTAGTGCTACAAAGTAACACACAGTCCTCAGGCACATCCTGAAATAACACAAAACGTTTAAAAACAATTAACACGACCGAGAAATAAGGCATTGACCACGGTAGGTTAGTACCTGTAGTGATTCGTCGTTTAACCACCGAACCACTAACTTAGAATCCAATTCTCCGGTAAGTATGCTATCTATGATTGCGTCGGGCATTTTTGCTTATTCCAAAAGTATTTATTCCGCGATCGATTCAAAGATTACTCGAGAAAAAGCTGCGCGGTAAAATAGTTCGCCATGATTACATCTTGTTGCCATGTAAATAAATAATGATGCGATGACGTTTACATCGATTGGCGAGTAGTGAGTAATCGAAATATCGATTGAGAAGCAGCGAGTTAAAATTATTTATAGGACCTTTATGAAAATACGAATCACTAAACCTTCGTGTTAAAATTATCAAATAACAATTTAAATAAATTATTTGTATAAATGTGAATGCGACGTGAAGCTCGGACGAATAAAATCAATCGAATGCATGTAATCGAGGCATTAGATTTTTTTTTTTAAATCATTTATTCTCGAAATATATACAGTAAGTGTAAATTACCTAACTACCTACCTCTACCTACCTTAAATCTAAAGTAGGTCCTTGAGGCATTGTACCTAGGATGCTGGCGGCATTTCCTCGTTGTATCGCAATGCTGATACGTTGTGCGAGGAAGCCACCAGCTCTTCGGTCACCAGTAACATCAACCAGACGTTTCGCGATTTCTACGAAAAATTTGCGTGCGCTGGGACCCCATGGACCAAGAGTTTCGACCCCGAATGGTACAAAAAGGTACTCTCTGCCCAGGCTCTTATATTTATTACGTTTTAAAATTTCGGCGCATTCAGCCGCTCCGCCCGCTTTTACATTAGTTCGTTGGAGATGGGACGGCGCCAGCGTGTCTACACAGGTAGCATCCCACACTAGCATCCGTCCCAAACTCCAAGGAACCAAGGACACCCCATCAGGTCTCTTGCCATCATCCCTGAAAATGCCAGTCGGCTCAAGGAGAGCAGGCACGTTGATGGTGGCAAGAGACCGACGGATTATGTCATTAAGAGATGCATGTCTCGAAAAACGGCCTGCACTTTTTTTACAACACAATCCATGGTGTCCCAGTCGGTCCACGTCTGTGCCACAAGGCATTAGATTCAAGCAATTTTACAATTGTCTATGGGATTTTACAATCTGTGTAATGAACTGTCACATCATAGTGACGTCTGTCAGTAGGGCCAGCAAGTGTCGTTCGCTAGCCAAAATGGCTCAAATAATGAATGTTTTGTTACGAAAATCGGCGAATTTAGGGCCAGCCAAGGCCCTATTGAATGCTGCGCCGGCCCTTGTTAATGCGAAGTAAGTGTTTCAGCTATTTCTACATCGACAAAGGCTTAGACTCGCAATATTTTGGCGTCGCAAAATTATGTAACTTTGGGGTTAAGATTTTTGTATTTTCTACGCGTATTTTATAGAGGTAGCCAATGATATATGTGATTATATTTGGATGTAAGTGACTAGCTTACCAATTAGATGATTTGTTATATTCCATTTCAAGTGGCCAGTATGAACCCTCTCATCAATTTTACAGAATCCTGTTGATATCATTAGAATCTGTTATTAGGTACGGTTCCTCAATCGGTTTTTGAGGCAGTACTTTAAGTTATTATTTCAATCTCATAATCATTCATGAATATAACTAAAATTCGTACATATACCAGAAAACTGACTTCAAATGGTATTATGATCTCCCTCATAAAATTCATGATTAGAATATGAAAATGGGCGAGTAGTTACATATCGCTGACTGTAGATTCTATTCGGATAAAGGACGTGGAAATCACTGTCCGTTATCCGCATTGAACCTTGGGTTGACAATATAGTTAGGCATCTATGGATGTTGAGATACAAATTATGTATATTTAATTTTGTTAAAGACACCAGATTTTACCTTTGTTTAGAATGGAAACAAATAGGTCATTAGCTAAAACAGGTCAACTGTAGGTCTCACAATAAACCTCATAAGTAACAGTTGTCAAAGCCTGGAACAAATTTCAAAAAATACTGTATGGGTTTAGATTATAATAAAATATAAATGAAACCTGATATCAGGATTAATTTAATTATAGTTAAATAACTTCTCTACTAAACATCCTAACTTGTTGTCTCACTAAAATTAGAATAAAGTAGACAATTTACACCGTATTACAGTACTGGGAAAAATACTCCATCTTTACTAGTACTAAATCTGGTGTTAGGAGTCCTTACACCTTTACAAAATATTTCAATTGAAATTATGAAAGTATAGGTAATTTTAACCAACTGTTTAATATGTATGATATTCTGAACTTAATTTTAGGTAGTAAAAGAGACAATCTTTAATTAATTTTGTACAAAAATATATTTACAGCACACATGGTGCTAGGCGATAATGAGCACTTTACGTGCCAGCATTGAATATTCAAAGGGTCATATGTACTGTAAACGTCGTACAGTCACCTGCAATAGTATATGACGCTGTGAAGGCCGCAAAAATATGTGACACGCTCTTATGGCGGTACAAACAAGACTGTGTCACATATTTTTGCGGCCTTCACAGCGTCATATACTATTGCAGGTGACTGTACAATATACATGAGAAGAGGTAATTCACAACTTATGTTGATTTAAAACACTTCCTATAGTTGTGTTTTAATTTATCGCCACTTGTTGCGAATTTCCTCTTTTTTTACCCTTGTATAGTTATGGACTAATATGTGGAAAAACTATTTTTTGCTAAAATTTAGTTGATTTAACCACATTAGGCCACAAAAACCCTGTTTGAGGTAGGGGCAGAAATTATTATGATTTGGATTAAATCACATCAAAACTACTAAATTCATGAGCATTTAAAAAAAATAAGGACTATTAAGTAGTCCCAATATAGTCTCTGTGTTAAAATCAAGGGCAATCGAGTATTTTTTATTCTTGGTTGCCCCTGATTTTAACACCAATTAATAAACATAAAACCAACTAATTTAATAGTGATTATTGCCTTTTTACTTCAGCCAAAACCGAGCAGCTCACAGATGGTTCCCCGACGAGGAATACGTCAAGCAGTTTGAGGGTGCTGTGATGTACCCGGATGAGGTCACCTCGCTGCTGAAGCACCCACCCTACTCCGGTAAGTTTATCCAATATTTGTGAAATGTAAGAAATCCCTCAAAACTTTTTTAAGAAAAGAGCATAGGTACTCCCACCTTGCGTTACATCTGGAGCTGTGAGTGTCTATGGACGGCTTTAATCGCTTACCGTCAGGCGATTCGACAGCTCGTTTTCCACCTATTTCATAAAAAAAGAGCTAAACAGGCCAAAATAATAGAGAAACTGTTTTTTAAAATTCAAATAGGATACAAAAAGATTTTTTATTCAGCAGCAAAAAACAATTTCCAATCATTAATAAATGTTATGAGGGCACTAATAATTCAGTGGTGATTCCATTAGGGGAATTGTTTACGTTGACAACAACACTGATTTTGAAACAAAGTTGTTTTTAGTGGATTGAACTGTTGGAGTTCCCTTTCCTCCTCCAAAATTAAACCTTTATATATAGCATAATTTGATTTTCCGAATATTCGGTCTATTTCGGACACAGTCCGAACCTAACCTAACCCACTTTTTACTATGCCAATATAGTTTCAGACAAAATAGTATTCGACATATTGATAACAGTATACAGTGTAATTGATAAATTAAAAACCTTAAAAATAGAAAAGCAATACCTACAAACTTAAAGCTGGACCGCTCGGCAGTGTGCCCATCACGCAAGCGGCATTCCCGCGCTGAATCGCAATAGACATTCTTTGCGCGAGAAAGCCGCCGGCGCGAGGGTCACCTGTTGCCTCTCTCATATTCGACATAGTGTGCATTGTGCCAAATTATGATTCTGATACATTAAGATTCGGCGAAAATCGATTATGCCGAGGCTGTTATGAAAAGAGCGTTTCGGACGAAACAAATTATGCCAAATAGACGGCACCGATAAATATGTTGTCCTTCTTTCCAGGCATTATTGCCCCATCTGAAAAGCAAGTCCGCAACATGGTGTTGAACTTCGGCCCCCAGCACCCGGCCGCTCACGGCGTATTGCGTCTCGTCCTTGAATTGGATGGAGAGGTTAGTTACACTATATCATCTCTTCTTTAGTCTTTGACTTTATTGCTGAAGTGTCTCTGAAATATCTTAATGACTTCTGTCACCAATCATTTCCACCCTATCCTGTCTTCATCCACTCTTCTCTCTTTGTCTGACTTATACCATACGCAAACCTAAAAGGACCATGTGCAAATTTGCCACAAACCCAACAGAGCTGAAAGTTATCTCATTTTATAAGTATTCTTATTTTCTTTATATGGACACCAAGATGAATTCCATTGCAGAAATGAGATCTTTAGACTTTTGTCGGTCTATAATTGGTACATAAATGCACCCGAGTGGTATGCATCAGGGATGTTGCGGATGCTGAATTTTTGACATCCGCGGATGCGGATGCGGATGCGGATATTTAAAGGCTCACATCCGCGGATGTGGATGCGGATGCGGATGTTATGAACGTACATTTAAAAAAAAACCTCAAATATTAAAATTTTGTATTAATTATTGAAAAAAGGACAGTTTAATATTTAAACATAAATATAGGCAAGTTATAATTAATAAATATATAAAAAAAAAACAATAACATTGTTGCCTTTTCCGGGTTAAGACGATTTCTCAGCGGGTCATAAATAAGGCCCGCAGCACTGAACAATTGCTCATTAGGAACGCTGGCTGTCGGAGGTGACAAATACCTGTTCTTGATCACGATCGTCAACTTTAAAATAAGTCCAAATTCCACTTTGCGACGGCGGCGCCATTGTCTTTAACCACCGAACGAAACACTCAACACAACTAATCAAATCACTCTTCACAATGTTTATTTACTTATTAACTGCTCATTTTACGACACCCTTTGTCCTACAATAGCATGTCAACACTAAAATCAAAATAAACAAACTCGTCATTTCTTGTCGCTATCCTTCAAGGACGCAAGAGCACTATCGACGAATCAGGAAAAAGTAACAATATTCCTATTGGGTAATGGTGAAATTGCCTACCTTAACTAGCACGTGCGCCATTAACAAGACGTTCCTGCATCGACTTGTTCCACATCTGCATCCGCATCAGCTCCGCATCGACTTGATGCGGAGGCGGATGCGGATGCGGATTTTGAAAATGATGCGGAAGATCCGCGGTTGCGGATGCGGATGCGAATATACGCAACATCCCTGGTATGCATAACGCATTCCCACCTAACTAAACAAAAAGCTGCGTGGATCCGCCATCAATAATCATCGCTGAGCGGTTGTGAATATTTTTACTTACATAATACTCGCGTTTTAATACGAATATCTCAGATTTGCAATAGAATTCATCTTGTTGCCCATACACGGTGCTCGTGAGCATTGTGAGAGATTTTAACAGCGTATTCCTGAGGCTAAGAGAAACAAAAAATTTCATATTAAGTTCATTGGATTAGGGCTAGTTTCTGAGATACTTGCAATTTTTATTTAAACATAATTTTACCGCCACTCGGTAAATAACGCGTTTTGGAATGTGATAATGCTACTACGTGGTCTAGTTTAGACATGATTTTTGACAGATTTCAAAGTGACACTGTTATGTCTTTGCAAAACTCGGCTCTACCAAAAAAACATTTTTTTTGTATTTTAAGTGGGCCTTTTCTAAATGAAATTTACTTACCCGGTATCAAAGCATATAAAAAAAGAAAAAAAAGTTTTTTTTTGGTCGATATGACCAAAAATCATATGACATTTTTTGTTTCATTTAGCCTCAGGAATACGCTGTTAAAATCTCTCGCAATGCTCACGAGCACCGTGTATAACGAAATGAAGCAGACCAGATAAGACCTGTTTATAGACATAAGTCTCATCTCTGTTGATTTTGGGTAAGCCTCCATACAAATTTGCCCATGGTCCTTTAAATATACTGGCCAAGAGCATGTCGGGTCATGCTCAGTGTAGGATTCCATTTACCGTCCATCACAATAGGCGAACTTAAAAAGGGTTTTAACTTTTAATAGATACCATGCTCAACAATAAAAAAAGAATATCTTCGCAGCTCTTACGACTTATACGCCCTTTTAACTGAGAAGATACGTTTTTTTTGCAAAAAATCTAAAAAAGCCTGACCAATTTCAAATATTTTTTCTTGAAAGTCTTCATAAAGGTCTATTTTTATGATTTTTTTCGTATATTTTGGACTTATGGTTCAAAAGTTAGAGGGGGAGAGATCAGGGGGATACCAGGAAAACATAATTCATCAAGATAATTTTTGTAAGCTAGTTTGTTTATACTTGTTACAGACGGTCCGTGCCGCGGACCCACACATCGGTCTCCTGCACCGCGGCACCGAGAAACTCATTGAGTATAAGACCTACACGCAAGCCCTGCCGTACTTCGACCGCCTGGACTATGTCTCCATGATGTGCAACGAACAATGCTACTCGTTGGCTGTTGAGAAGCTGCTGAATATTGACATACCGATCCGGGCGAAGTATATTCGCAGTAAGTAACTGAGCTTAAGTAAATTCACTCCCAAATGGGCGAAATGGGGATTAAAAATTAGTATGTTAGCTTTAAGGTGAGCAGAATAAGACAAGACACTATCCACCAGATTTCACCCCTCTTGGGGTTGAAATTAATGGTATGCGAGTAGTAGTAAGGTAAGCGGTATAAGATAGGACACTATCAAAATTCATCCCCTGTGGGGGTGAAATAGGGATTGAAAGCTTGCGAAGACTAAGGTTGAGCCTAATAATACAGGACACTTAAAATTATAAATAACCTTTGGATTGAAATGGAGGTTTAAAATGTAGAATTTGAGTACTAAGGGTAAGTGGCATAGGACACTTTTAATATCAAAATTCATTCCGTCAAATTCCGTGTAGGGATGAAATAAGCGTTTAGGGAGCAAGAGATCAGAAACTCATCGAATGTAAGACCTACAGTCCTACACGGAGGCCCTGCCGTACTTCGACCGCCTGGCGCCTGGACTATGTCTCCATGATGTGCAACGAGCTATGCTACTATCTGGCTGTTGAGAAGCTACTGAATATTTATTTATTTCATCGTATGGCGTATTTACATAAACAATTACAAGAAAAGTATAGTACATTGTGCATCTAGGGCGGTAAGAAGGGCATTACTTACGAGGGTCTATTGAAGCCCGACGCCGTAGGCGGAGGGCTTTAAATGACCCGAGTTAGTAATGCCCTTACTGCCCGTGGTACACACAATGTTTTTCATCACATTTGCGAGGAAAAAAATAAACTCTATACAGGTAAAGAAACAATAATGATAAGCGGGAGTGTAGTTGCACAGTCCACAGTACTCCGGAGTGACTGCGTGCTGCGAGCGCGGGGGGGGCGGGTGCTCGGGGAGCTCCGGGCGGGCGGTAAAGTAGTATGAGAATCCTTTAAAACCATGGGAATAATACAGCTCTTTAAGTGTAAGTATGCTTGCATATAATATCACCATTTACGAGCAGGTGTGGAAAAATATTATACCGTTTCGAGCAAAGTATATCCGCAGTAAGTTACTTTTATATTATAACTAGCCCCTAGTGGGGACGAAATAGGGAGGTGAAACTTAGTATGCGACTATGATGAGTAACTTGAGGGACGCCACGGCCACGGCCGTCAACACCGCTGTTTATTGGGCGTCAACAGTCTAGGAACCTCGACACGAAAGAAGAAGATGAGTGAAATGAGATTTAAGACACTGAGACATAGGACAATTTTCACATTAGAATTCATCTCCTTTGGGTATGAAATCGGGGTTGAAAATTAATATGCGATTCCAAAGGTGAGCGGAACAGGACACTATATTAGAATGCATCACCTGTGGGATGAAATAATCGAATTCATCCCCCATGGGGGTTGAAAGTTAAGGTGGGCCAGTGCTAAAAGCGAGCGTAAATATAAATGTACTTTTTTCCAGCCCTCTTCGCGGAGATCACCCGCATCCTCAACCACATCATGGCGGTCGGCACGCACGCGCTCGACGTTGGCGCACTCACCCCGTTCTTCTGGCTCTTCGAGGAGCGAGAGAAGATGATGGAGTTCTACGAGAGGGTCAGCGGGGCGAGAATGCACGCGGCTTATATTAGACCTGGCGGGGTGGCTTTCGTAAGAGTTTACAAAATGATTTATTTTCAAATGCTTTTACAATTGGTGTCGGGACCAGGATATTAAAAGAACAGAATTTATTATAAAATTCCGAATAACATAATACCGAATACAATTCGATTCGGTGTTACTTTAATCGGAATTTTAAATATTCGTGTTTTCATGAGTCGGAGTTTTAATAGGTCAGGATTATTAAATTCGGGATGTTTATATATAGGATTTATAAAATTCCGACAATAATATTTTGAAAACCAGAAAATCATATTTCGGAATTTATAAACGCGAAAGTTTGTAAGTATGGATGTTTGTTACTCTTTCACGGAAAAACTACTGAATGGATTTTAATGAAACTTCACAATAATACAGTGTGTAAGTTTAATACGGGCGATAAATTTAACAAAACATAGAATTCATTAGTGTTATCAATAATCAAAGCATATTTTTCAGTTACCGTTAATTATGACCCCATAATTATTTTTTTAATAAAATTTTCAGCAGCAATGTACTATAAAACATTTGACGCTGACAGTCGTCAACGAATGATTAACGCGAGTGTGTTTGCATTACATTGCGGGCCGAATTATTTTCTATGGATAACATTTTTATTGCAATTCCATTTAAAAGTTACCTAATTACATTTCTTATGTCCTATACTAACCACCGTTAAGAGGTCCGCCCGTATTAGATTTACACACTGTATAGCTTATACATCAGAATAACACATAGGCTACAAATTATAAAGATGCCAGCTGGTTTCATATTATATTATTCAGCTGGTTTCATAGATATTCTTGTTTCAGGATATGCCGTTAGGCCTCATGGACGACATTTACGATTTCGCCAGCAGGTTCGCCGAGCGGCTCGATGAGGTCGAAGACGTGTTGACCACCAACAGGATCTGGGTGCAGCGGACCAAGGATATTGGTATCGTCAGCGCACAGGACGCACTTAACTATGGATTCAGGTAGGTTAACACAACAAGTAGGTCCCCTTGCCGGATGATCCAATTATCGGGATCTTGGCCCTATATATATGACTAAGGGCCACGGAAGACTCGATATCGGGCACTGTTTTTGTTGAGCTGTTTATCGTACTTATGTCGAGATCTCGGCGTGTAGTTTCGATTCATTTAATAAGTGTGTAACTGGATCTGAGTATCGGGTCTTATATATTGTCGTGGCCTGGCGCGGATGTCTTGTTTGGCTGGGTGGAAATTAATGTGTTGAGGTTTACAATTGGTTCCGTGACCAGGATAATGTATGAAAGCAAAATATTGGTATTAATGAGTTACACGACATTAGTCTCTCTTTCTTACGCAATGTGTACTGAACTGAACATTCATGAGTATACTTTGATGGCTATTCGTGGATACCTCAACGTTGTGGTCTTAATTTTCGTTCTTCTTCTTAGTCGTACACTCTTGCCAGAGTGGTCGTGGTCATCGTTGTGAATCACGATGAGTGATGATCCTTGTAAAGCGGCGCCATTCGTCGCGGACTGCAGCCTTACGGGTACACTCGTAAACCGAGCACTTAGTTACGACCTTGATCTAATCTGTCCATCTCATTGGTGATCTACCGCGTGGCCTGGTACCTTCAACTTTTCCCTGCACTACGAGACGCTCTATGGAGTCATTATCGCGACGAGATATGTGACCGAAGAAGGTCAAAATGCGTGACTCTACTGTAATTGATAGGCGCTGTCTGATGCCGAGTTCTCTCAATATTGAGTCCGTAATTTTCGTTAGGTTTACATTTTTAGCGCAGAGAAAGAAATCACTAAAACAATCGATCGACATGAAATTGTTTACGGAATCGTTTTAATGATTAACACACTAACAGCCTCTTTCCTATGAATAATAGTAGCTCGTAGCTCTTTACTTAGATTCTTTACTTCTTCTCTTTACTTTAAAAAAAGGAGGATTCGCTGTGGTGACAGCTAAAGGGGCAAGCTTTGCTCCGTGGGTCCCCAGCTGTCAACACAGTGAATCCTCTTGGAGCTGTGGCGACCTTACTCACCAACAGAAACAACACTATGAGTAGGGTCTAGTGTTATTCAACTGCAGTTCTCTGTAAGGTGGAGGTACATCCCCAGATGGGCTCTGCTCCAGATTTGATCGAGACATTCGTTGTGCTGTGCGCTACCACACTAAACGATATGCATCCGCTGTGCCCATACCTCTCTTACTTTCTTATTTCACGGTTCACACAATTTAAACTTAAATTTACTCATTCAAAAACTATTCAACGGCCAATAATCCAGTTAAATTGTAATTTAAAAGGCCCCTAGTAAGAAAGTTATGGGGTAGTTGTGATTTCTTTCATTTCATGTGTAGTTTGGGATGCTGAATCCGAATCTGAGGTTTGCATACTAAATTTCGAGACGCAACATTAAAAAAAAATTAAAAAAAAAGAAAAACATCGCCTTTTTTCCGGTTTTTTGCTTAAAACTCGAAAACTATTAACTTTTAGTAAATAGTCTGTTTACAGAAATTAAAGTACATAAAATTTTCTACAAATATCACTATTTAGTTTTTTTTTCGAATGAGCCGTTCGGTCTCAAGTGCGCGTTAAAAATTGGCAATTTTCAGCGGTTTCTGCAAAACTCACTTTAAACGTTCCAAAGCTATTTTTTTTAAATTAGATCGCAGTATGGAAAAATTATATGAGCCGTTGTCGTATAAAAGGTCCCGGCTGAAGTTCTTCGGTGACGTTGGGTCCTGGTACATATTCTGCTTGACCTGTAAAAAAAGAAGTGGAGTCATTTCTCAAGGAGAAAGAGGAGATAGAACGGATGAGGATTACAAAATTGATTGTGAGATTAAACATACCTCCCGCATCTTGCTGAGGTTTTCGATGGCATCAGGTCCTGGCTCAGGGTCTGAGTGCGCCATCGTCAGCGTCGGGGGTTCTAAAAGATAAAAGAGGCGGTGAGACACTGACTTGTGATCATATATCTAGGAGAGATGAATGATTACAAAATAACTTGTGAGAATCGACATACCTCTGTCTTCTGTCTCGTCTACGTATATCTCAGAGCTGTCTTCCGGGGGCGCAACGTTGTCACACTGAGTCACACAGTCCTTCGCACCATGTGCAGATTGGGGAACAATGGAGTCTCGCCTTCCTGCATCCACAATTTCATTGGCAGCCCTTTTAACATGAAATGTACCGGAGAATTGAGTTTGGTCACAGTGAACAGTGAATCAAGTGAGTGGGGGTGTAAAAAAAACTAGTAGTGATCTCGTGCCAGTGCCAACCACTTTGGACCCTGCGCTAAACTCAATTCTCCGGTACATTTCATGTAAATATAAAAAGGGCTGCCAACGAAATTGTGGATGCAGGAAGGACTGTGTGACAACGTTGCGCCCCCGGAAGACAGCTCAGAGATATACGTAGACGAGACAAAAGACAGAGGTATGTCGAATCTCACAAGTTATTTTGTAATCATTCATCTCTCCTAGATATATGATCACAAGTCAGTGTCTCACCGCCTCTTTTATCTTTTAGAAACCCTGACGCTGACGATGGCGCACTCAGACCCTGAGCCAGGACCTGATGCCATCGAAAACCTCAGCAAGATGCGGGAGGTATGTTTAATCTCACAATAAATTTTGTAATCCTCATCCGTTCTATCTCCTCTTTCTCCTTGAGAAATGACTCCACTTCTTTTTTTACAGGTCAAGCAGAATATGTACCAGGACCCAACGTCACCGAAGAACTTCAGCCGGGACCTTTTATACGACAACGGCTCATATAATTTTTCCATACTGCAATCTAATTTAAAAAAAATTGCTTTGGAACGTTCAAAGTGAGTTTTGCAGAAACCGCTGAAAATTGCCAATTTTTAACGCGCACTTGAGACCGAACGGCTCATTCGAAAAAAAAACTAAATAGTGATATTTGTAGAAAATTTTATGTACTTTAATTACTGTAAACAGACTATTTACTAAAAGTTAATAGTTTTCGAGTTTTAAGCAAAAAACCGGAAAAAAGGCGATTTTTTTCTTTTTTTTTAATTTTTTTTTAATGTTGCGTCTCGAAATTTAGTATGCAAACCTCAGATTCGGATTCAGCACCCCAAACTACATATGAAATGATAGAAATCAGAACTACCCCACAACTTTCCTAGCAAAAACACTATTTAACTGCATTACAATATAACTGCTAATTCTCTTTCGTTCCAGCGGCGTAATGCTTCGCGGCTCCGGCATCAAGTGGGACCTTCGCAAGTCGCAGCCGTACGACGCTTACCATCTCGTTGACTTCGATGTACCGCTTGGTACTTACGGAGATTGCTACGATCGGTGAGTGAAGGAAGCTAAGCTTCTAGAGTCAAACCACGTTATATTTTCCAAGCAAATTATCTGTCAAACTTAAACATAAAACTACTGTGAAATTGTGATGTTTACTTAACACTTTTACAGTATGTGCAATCAAAATCTAGTATACTTAGCACATACGGATTCTACGATTCTACACATGTAACTCGTGTATATTTAGTTTAAGGTTACGATTTTATTGAAATTAAACACTTTAGAACGGATTAATCGCGTTTATTAACACCAAGATCCTACGTTTCGAGCCCTTTACAGCTCTCGTTTTCACAGGGTTAAGATGATGACTGAGAGAATGCGAATTCTCCCCGTCAATCAAAAAAGTTACTTGTGCAAACACCCACTTCACTTGTGTGTTCTAAAGTGTTTAATTTCAATGAATAACAATCGCGGTAACAGAAGACAATATTATGTTACGATTTTATTTAAAAATATCGAAATGGTGGCAAACAAGCGCGCGGCCCGCGTGATCGCGAGCCGTTTCCGTAGCCTGGCGTTGGCGTTGGCGTAGCGTGGTTGATCCCAGTTGGTCGTGAATAAATGAAATTGAATTGAATTGTAGCCTATGGACGCCTGAAACGCGAGTAATTAAGGTTTTTTAGGAATGGTCATTCTTGTCAGCACGGTGGAATAGAGGCCTGCTTTTGGGCTTTTTATTTTTTGTCGTAGAAAAATATTTTCTTGCTAATTTTTTTTATATGTTGTCTACTCAGAATGGCGAGCTCTTTCAATCCTAGTAGTAGAAAAAAAATTATCCCAAGATTTTTATTCAATTTCGCCACCATTTTTTCATTGATTTAGTATGGCGGTAGCGCGATAGAAAGTTTTAAAAACATATGGAAAATGGAAATTTTAAGACACTTTTTTTCCTACTAGGATTGAAAGAGCTTGCAAGTCCGAAATTCCAAAATTACCTATTTAGCAAAAAAATTTTAATTCTACAACAATAACAAAAACTCACTTTTACGTTTTAAACCTTTAACTTGTAATTTTAAATAGAAAACTCTCGTGAGTAACTCGCGGAATAGCAAAGTAACATTATTTTCGTTGTCGAGCTATTTTGCCTATTTTCGACTTTATAGACGTGAGTAACCCGACATAAGTATATTAACTGTAACTTGTATTTCAGTTACCTCTGCCGTGTGGAAGAGATGCGTCAGTCCCTTCGGATCATCGACCAGTGTCTGAACCAGATGCCGGCTGGCGAGATCAAGACTGATGATGCGAAGCTGACACCACCTTCCAGGGAGGAGATGAAGGTAACCACAGATTATATCTGGGGAAGTACCTCCACCTTACAGAAAACCGCAGTTATATAACACTAGACCCTACTCATAGTGCTGTGTTTCTGTTGGTGAGTAAGGTCACCAGAGCGCCAAGAGGATTCGCTGTGTCGACAGCTGGGGACCCACGGAGCAAAGCCCTTGGCCCCTTTAGCTGTCAACACAGCGAATCCTCCTTTTTTTAAAGGGTCGGCAACGCGCATGTAACACCCCTGATGTTGCAGGCGTCCATAGGCTACGGTGACCGCTTACCATCAGGCGGGCCGTATGCTTGTTTGTTACCATCGTAGTATTTAAAAAAATCTCGTAGTAATACAGACCGATTTGAACAGATTGGCCCCGTCAGCTAAAAATAAAACACAATCCCCCCAATGAGGACATTAACGGTCTCCTAGCCTAGTCGGTAGTGAGCCTGATGCTTACAAAGGAGGTCCCGGGTTCGAATCCTGGTTAAGGCTTTTGTTTGTGGGTTTATCACGAATATTTGTTCCTGAGTTGATGATTTCCAAAGTATTTTTGTTACTTTACCGCCCTGGGGCGATAATGAACACTTTACGTGCCTGCGATAAATATTCATAGGGCCATATGTACTGTAAAACGTACGATACACGTGCGAAGAAGTAATTCGCAACTCGTGTCGATTTACTCCCCACGGTCGTGTTTTATTTTTTACAGTACATATGGTGCTACTTTACCGCCTTAGGGCGATAATGAGCACTTTATGTACCTGCGTCAAAAAATCAAAGAGCCATATGTACTGTAAAACGTCGTACGATACACGTGCGAATAGATAATTCGCAACTCGTGTCGATTTAAAACACTCCCTACGGTCGTGTTTTATTTTATCGCCACTCGTTGCGAATTTCCTCTTTTTCGCCAATGTACTAATATGTATCTATCTATTATATATCGATATACCCACTCGTCTAGTACCCACAACACAAGCCTTATGAGCTTACCGTGGGACTAGGTCGATTTGTATTGTTTGTCCCATAATATTTATTTATTTAATAAATATTACGCTACGCTCTGCGCCCTCTTAAGAAATTTCCACCGCCGTGACTAGGTGGCCTAAAGGTTATGGTGTCTGCCACGAATGCAAATGAGCATGTTCGGTTCCTGTTCAGGGCACTGGAGGCTTTGGTCACCCAAGATACCCAAGAGCGCGTTACTGCCAACTATTTTTAAATCTGCCATTTTGAATTTCGATTTCGTTACTAATGCTCAACGCGCTGTCGCGCGCAGTGTGCGCAGAGCAATCGCCGCAAGCGCTTCTCACTCATGATTATGGGGCGCGGACCGTCCCGAAACATGTCGAGCTATTTTCGACTTTATAGACGTGAGTAAAACCCGGTCTAAGTATATTAATAGTTACTAATGGTCTAATTTTTTTTGCAGACCTCAATGGAAGCGCTCATCCACCACTTCAAGCTGTTCACGCAGGGGTACCAGGTGCCCCCGGGCGCCACCTACACGGCGATCGAGGCGCCCAAGGGCGAGTTTGGGGTCTACCTAGTGTCAGATGGTGGTTCCAAGCCATACAGGTCTGTTCAAAGCTAAATGTGCCAAATGGCATATCTCAATGTAAAAGTTGCCAATTGGCAATTTTTTAAAGAGAAAATTGCCAATTAGCACTTTTTCGAGTTCTTTAATCGCGAGCACGGATGGAAAGTTAGCGTCTACCTAGTGTCTGATGGTGGCTCCAAGCCATATAGGTAATCAAAAGCTACTTTTTTTTTAATTGGCACATTTTGAAGTACTAATTTGGCAAAATTTAGAAGGAAACATGCCAAGTAGTTGCCGAATAGCAACATTAGCCTCTCCTAGAGTTTTATACCGTCCTTGAGGCACCCAATGGCGACTTCGGATTCTACCTAGTGTCGGATGGTAGCTCGAAGCCCTACAGGTAACCAAAAGCAACTTTTTTCCCAATTAGCACATTTTAAAGCACTAATTTGGCATAATTTAGAAGGAGAAATGCCAAGTCACTCCGGCTAATGAAAGATAATTATGTAAATAAAATTTAAAAAACCATACCTGGCAACAAAATTACACATAAATAAATGACAGCTTTGAACGTGACAGCTTATTTGATAGTTAAAATTGTTGCTATCCAAAAAGTTTTAGGTAAATAAATCTCAATCTCATCTTTCATTAACCAGAGTCTAGTTGCTTTGTGAAGTTGCCGAATAGCAACATAAGCCACTCCTTGAGCTTTATACCGTCATTGAGGCACCCAATGGCGGGTCAAATACAGGTCTGTTTTTATAAGCTAAATATGTATTGAAATTAAACACTTTAGAACGGATTAATCGCGTTTATTAACACCATGACCCTACGACGGATTGACGGGGAGAATTCGCATTCTCTCAGTCATCATCTTAACCCTGTGAAAACGAGTGCTGTAAACGGCTCGAAACGTAGGGTCATGGTGTTAATAAACGCGATTAATCCGTTCTGAAGTGTTTAATTTCAATGAATAACAATCGCGGTAACAGAAGACAATATATATATATGTATGCCAAATTTCAATAAAAAAATTGCTACTTGGCATTTTTTTAATGAGCAGTTGCCAATATTTGCTTCGGCATCTTGAACCGCGATCTTAAGCACCCAAGGCCAGTTCAGCGTCTACCTAGTAGCTGAGGGTAGATCCAAGCCATACAGGTCTGTGTTTATTCGTTTCTTTTATCCCCAGATGCAAGATCAAAGCCCCCGGCTTCGCCCACCTGGCAGCTCTAGAGAAGGTCGGCAGGAACTCCATGTTGGCGGACATCGTCGCCATCATCGGCACGCTCGACGTCGTGTTCGGAGAGATCGATCGGTAGAGGACTTGGCGGTTACCCACTCGAGAATTAGCAATTTTTGAAAAAAAATGCCTAGTGGCAGTTGAGGTGAAAGTTGCTAATTAGCAATTTTTCTTGGTCAAACGATGCCAATTGGCACTTTTTAAACAAGAGTTGCCAATTGGCATTTTTGACAAGTATTGCTAATTGGCATTTTTCTCAAATATTGCCAATTCGCAATATTTTGAAATAAAAATGCTAATTAGCATTATTGGAAATATATCTTTGAATTTCGAGTTGGGAATACTGGTAGGGTGAAGACGTGATATTTAGTGCTTTAACTCTTTTGCCAGCATATTTAAAAAATACTTATAAACAAAGAGTAAAACATTAAGTATCTCAGTCATTATACGTAAGAAATAGAGGAAATACGTTGTAACAACTCAAAATCAACTACAAATTAAATTGTATCAAAAATGTCATCAATAAAATCAGTAATATTTCCAAGATTCTTTTTTATATTACCTCATGTGAAGTAAAACTGTTGAATTATATTTTTTCCCTAAATGGGTCGATACACGCCCTACTAGATCCTAAGAGGACTGTCTTGAATAGATAATTTTTACGTTTTAAGTAAATAAATTATTATTAAATAAGTACCGTATTTCTTTATGTAAATAAATGCAGAGATTATTGAGCGTTTCCTTGTTATACATTTTCCGTTAACGAAAGGTTTTCCAGAAGAACTATAGTATGGGGTTGCATCGGGGTTACAGGCGCGCATGTGACACTCCTGGAGTTGCAGGCGTCCATAGGCTACGGTGACCGCTCACCATTAGGCGGGCCGTATGCTTGTTTGTCACCATCGTAGTATTAAAAAAACTAAGGACTCACAATAGTTTTTTTTTTTTCATAACGAAATATGTTTTTTAAATAAAGGTATATTGTTAATTTGTTATTACAAATACTTACATGTCCATTAAATAAAATAAATGTTGTTTATATAAACTAAACTAAATTAATTGCAATAGATAGATACATATAAACACTTAAATACATAAAAAACATCCATAGCTCAGGAACAAGGGGTAAACACAAATAATTCGTGGTAGGCCCGCTGTATATACCTAAACCGGTTACTCATTCCCAGACGTCAAAATTCGCACTGAACTAAACGAACTAAAGACCGAACTAGTTCCTTTGACCGATTGAACGAATGGGAGCGCTCCTTTCAAAGACTGAGCGGGCACAACTCTACTAAGCCGCCATTTTGATCGTTATAACCGTTTAATACGACCGTTTCAGCAGTGAATGGTTTCAGTGGTGTTTGATGAGGTAGTGTGGTAATACAAGGAGGAACAGTGACAAAACATGTGACGCCTTTTGTTTACATTGTTAGCAAGTTCCATTGACAGCTTTTTTCCCCTCTGGCTTTTACTCCTTTTTGATCCAAGCAAGGTGGATTTGCCAATGTCGTAGTTTTAGGAGGGGCACAGAGACACGTGAGGAGAATGTTCGGTGGAAGTGACTTTATTTTTGTGGTAGGATGAGATTGGATTACCTAAAAACAAACCCACCACCCACCTTAAACTCCCACCTTAAAGGCCGGCAACGCACTTGCGACACCACTGGTGTTGCGGGTGTCCATGGACGACGTTAATCGCTTACCATCAGGCGATTCGTTTGCTCGTTTGCCCCCTATAGCATAAAAAAAAAACAGTGATCTTAGTAAGTTTACTTTTTGACAGATGCTTGTTTACAAAAAATAATGGCATATACAAGAAAACAGGTGTCGCCACTGTGGTTTCAGTTTATATCCACCTTATTCAATTTATCCTCTAATTCTCTAACTGTATACAACATTCTTATATATATAAAATATATTAACTAAATATATAAAAATACTTTTCTTACCTAATCGATAGAACTTTGGAGAAAAAAATCTTATAGAGCGTTCCATAACAAATATACAAACCGGTGTGATTTTTAGACATTCTATGTACGCCAGACGGTGAAAGCATATGAACAGTCATACTTTAGTGTTATTTTAAATGTTATTTCAAACTTCTATGAAATTATGTTATGACTCACAGTCTGCTATCAAAATCTAATGGTGCCTCTACATGCTCGGGCTCTCGGCCGAATGATTCGGCGGCGGGCGAATCACCCTAGTACACGCTCATTCGAGACAGACTATATAGATAAAATTTAAGCCAGACCATAGACAATTTAAGCTTTTTCAGGTAGTTTCGGTGAGTTAAACGGTGTTTTAAATAGCTTTGGTCATTGAAACTATTTAAGACACTTTTTAAATAGCTTCACCCGAAGTGAAATTATTTAGACACCTTTTAACTCAACCAAACTACCTGAAAAAGTACTTAAATTGTCTCTGGTCTGGCTTAAATTTTCTCTATATAGTCTGTCTCGAATGATCGTGTACTAACATGGCCGAAACATTCGGCCGAGAGCCCGAGCATGTAGAGGCACGGTAAGAAACTTAGCGTTGACGGGTGCCACTAATCCGCATCCCACGAAAAGGGAGCCCAATAATCGGCGACCCAATAATTGGCGACGATGTACATGGATTATTATTATTTATTAAATAATAAATAAATAAATAAAAATAAATTATTGGGTTGCCTTTTCTCGGGTCGAGCAATCTTGAAGCTGGCCAATAATCGATGCAACTACATGTACATCACTTATTGGGTTGCCAATTATTGGGCTGCCTTTTATCACGTCGGACAAGCTCGGTAGCGGGCCAATAATCCGAAGCCACAGTTTTTACAGTACAATAATCAGCAACCCAATAATCCGCAACCAAAAAAATGGACACGAATTATTTGGCTGCCTTTTATACGGACTCGCATAGACGGACTTAATGGCGTGTTCAATACGCCAGGCGATCGATTTAAAAAATAAATCGACATTTGTTATGGAACTACGACTAAAACTAACTAAACGTATTTACATAATTTTTCGTACCATTTTGTATTACTTGGAGTTTACCAGATCACTGAGATCAAATATTTACATAACAGACATATTTACAGTTATAAATTGAAAGAGATCGAACTGCTTTCTGCCGCGAAAGCAGGAGGTCGCTGGTTCGATCCCAGCCCTGCTCACCGGGGGCCTTGGTACCTTTTTCTGTAGTATACGACATCTCTTTCAATTTATATAGTAGTGTGACTACTTAAAAACAAAAAATAAACATGAATCGAAACATTTATTACATTTAATAAATGATTTGATTTGTGCTTTACAATTGTCAAAAACTTAATCATCAAATCAATCAAACCATTGTCATGCTTTTTATAGTTCCTTACCGAAATGGTACACAAAAATATAATGTTAGTATATTTCTGATAAAAAAATGCATTTGGTCATATTACCAATACTGGTTGTCATATATACATATGTTTAAGTCAAGATATGTTGGACATATTAACTTTCCATAGTCTAATGTAGAAGCATAGACAATATTTTCCCTTTTAAAAAAATGCGTTTTTTTTTTTTAAATGTTGTCTTCAAGGCTCACCTTTATCACCAAATAAGTAAAAAAAATAACAAGATTGTTTTTAGAAAAAGGTACCACTTTGTCCCTTCTTGACAAGGTTCATTTCTAAATGTATCTTTATGACATTAGCGCCTTATCGAAATAGTGGGACCTTTTATTAAACACCATCACAAATTGTTCCATTTTCTTGTTCTTCACAACTCCATACTAAAAACATAACTATTCCTTCAAAGCAATTCTTTGAGCATTAACCTCGTAAGGCCCACTGTCCTATTTTTAGGACAACACAATTTAGATATAATAAATGGCTCGCCAGGTGATGCTTTATCGATTTAAATTAAACCTTAATTTTGAAAATATTAAGTTTCATAATATGATGTCCTATTTTTAGGACACTGGACTATTGCACCTGTCCTGAAAATAAATTGGGCCTTACCAGGTAAAAATTAACTAGTGATGATGCCAGGAGCCCGCCTCGCGGGTGCTCGTGAACTTTGCCGATGCCGGTCAACCCGCTAGGCGGGTTGTCGCTATACTGCGTGCGCATACATAAAGTGTGCCCAAAAACTTCCAAAGTCATATTATCGTTTAATCAAATTAACTTGATTAGCATGATAATAAATTACGGATAACAAACGTATTTTTAGCACGCGATATGTTGGAAACGATCCCGGGATTCCGAAACGGGATCATCCTTAACCGATTTTGTCATCGAGGGAACTGCGCGCGGCGAGACTCAGACGCAACACAGTGGTCGCCTGCGTACTCCGCTTGATAAAGGAATCCTAAGTATTTCGAAACATGTATTTAATAGTATTATCAGTAATTTATTATGATATTATATTAATATATTGCACGATCTTCAAGCAACACAGGGGAAGAGTCGGCATACGTAGCGTTTCACTTCTGCCGAAGCAAGCAAGATTTGTTAGTACGAGTATAGTTGTATCATTTTCTGTGTTAGTCTCCTCTTACAGATTGGATTTTGTATGTAATATGTAGAAGTGCGTCTGTGTGCATGTTTCTCGCAAAGATGGACAGACTATTTTATTTTATATTGTGGGACAATCTTACACACATCGACCTAGTCCCACGGTAAGCTCAATAAGGCTTGTGTTGTGGGTACTAGGCGACGATATATATAATAGATACATACATGTAAATACTTAAATACATAATAAAAATCCATAACTCGGGAACAAATGATAAAACACAAATCAATTAGCACGATAGATATAGGATAAAGGAACTGGATAAAAAAATTACACTATAAAAGTGCAGCAGCTTCATAGTTATTTGGAACATCACGTTCCGTAAGTACCAACAGCCTATACATTTTTAACACTGTTGGTAGTTCTGTTATGAATTTGACACTTAATGCTTACGTCAGTAAGCTCTTTTTCGTACGAAACATTTATGGTTTTGCATCATCATCAATGCAAGTTCGCTAATGCCATTCTGACCCGCATGTATGACGTTCTTCTGCTTTGTGTCTCTATTTCTTTTAATGAGTTAATGATTAACACAGGATTCGAACCCGGAAACTCCTGCTTCGTAAGCACTACCGACTAGGCTAGGACGCCGTTTGGACGTTAAGATGTCACATTGGCGTCGCCCTTCTGTGTTTGAAGCCTGTGTTGCTCAAAGCTCAAGATACTTTAACCTTTTCAATGCCAAGAACACCTAAAGGTGTCATGGCGGACGCTGTCAAAGCAACTGTCCTGCTGACAGATAAGTGTTTATATTCACTAGTCGAGATATCGGGGCATTTTAATTTTTTGTTGTAAAAAAATATTTGTTTGCCAAATTGGAAATTTTAATCTCTATTCTACTCAGAATCGCTAGCTGTTTCAATCCTAGTAGGAGAAAAAAAGTGTCCTAAATTTTCCATACATTTTTCAAACTTTCCATTGCGCTACCGACCGCCATACTATTTCTATGACATAATGGTGGCGGAATGGAAAACGAATCTTGGGACACTTTTTTTCACTTACTATAATTGAAAGAGCTCACGGTTCTGAATAGAAAACAATTGAAAATTTAAATTTTCAAAAAACGATTCTTCTACAACAAAAAATAAAAACATCACATTTTAATGCGAGGAAAAGCGTTGAAAAGGTTAAATTCGCTAATTAAATTCTATTTATCGCTAACACCATTACAGTTTTCAGTGAGCATCTTCCTCTCGTATTTCAGCGCGGCCGAAATAATGTCACTTTTAGCGAAATTTAAAAAAACAGGCGGCAAACTTTTTAAAATTGGCGCGACCCCCGCTAGGAACGCGTCCACCGCATGGGGCTCCGGGTTTTTCACTAGAACATACTTCATCTTCTTGCTGCTTTTGTTTTTTTTCCTGCTTTTCCTCTTTTTGGAGGAGTGCGACGATTTAGGGGTGGTGGGGGTTGAGGAGTGGGAGGAGAGGGAAATGGGGGTCGGGGAGGGGGGGAAGATTATTGAGGAGGAGGAGGAGGCGTTGTCTTTCACGTTGATTGGGGTTTCTGGAAATAAAATTTTATTTTAATTTTATTTGTCTAATTATACAACGTGTTTTTAAGCAATTGCTTTAAATTCAAGGGTGCATTCTTTAGCTTAAATTAAGTTAATTTCTCAAGGACACCGGTATTCTAATTAGATCCATTCACAAAATAACTACTAATTTAATTTTATCTGATAGATAGATAGATAAAATGTTTATTTGTATGCTGCAAAAACACAATAGTACAAATACACAGTAAAAACAAACATTATAACAAAATCAATAAAATGAACACAAGCAAAAAAAAAAATTAAACAAGTAAACAGTAAAAAAAACATTAAAAAAAAGGTAGTTGCTGTGTGCGTTGCAGCAAGACAAAAGGGTTCACAGCTCAGTAATACGCTTCCCTCTTTCGAGAAAAGCACTGATATTCTGCCGGAACCCAGGTTACATCAGATCAGAATCAGATGCGATGCGAATTAAAATATACCTATATGTATACATATGACCCTAGTATAAAATTGAAATAATAAATACATATGTATAACAAGTAAAAAAAAAAAATTAGTTAGTGTTTGTCTGCGTCGTACCGTGAAAGATTTTTCAATTCAGTTTTTGGCAGTTTAAAAACGGCGGGAATTAGTACAAAAGTCCTAAGTGCCATAGACCCAAAGGCACTTAGGACCTTTATGCCAATGGGCATTTTTATTTTTTGTTGTAGAAAAATATATTTTTTTTTAATTGTAAAAAAATTATCCCTACTTTAATCAGAATCGCTAGCTCTTTCAATCCTAGTAGGAGAAAAAAAGTGTCCTAAATTTTCCATACATTTGTCAAACTTTCCATTGCGCTACCGCCGTACTAAATCTATGAAACGATGGTGGCGAAATGGAAAACAAATTTCTCGCGATTCTGAACAGAAAACAAATAAAAAATTTCAAAAAAATATTCTTACAAATACAAATCGTTTATTTCCTTGAACAAAACAATGAACATAAAATACAGAATTAGGCACTGACAAAGGAAAAAGGTATGGGCACAGCTTAGCTGGTTTTAAGCCCATCCAAGGTCAATCAAAGAGGGAGAAATTACAATTTAGGTATAATAAGGCAATGAATAGAATGTAGGTACACAATAATTTTTATAAGAAGTAAAACTAAAACTACAACTACTTACCAATTATTATACTAAACAATGGCTGAAACTACTTGAGACTGAAAGCGGTTTTCTACAACAAGAAATAATAACGCCCCAATACCACTAATATCTCGCGAGAAATTAGTTTAAAATTATAAAAGGGCTTACCCGCTCTCGGGACCGGCTCGGAGCGCGCGCCGGCAGCGCCCGGCGACGGCTGCTCGCCGTCCGACGGGGCACTATTAGAAACAATACAGATTGTATGCAACTGTTTAACTTGTAATCTACTCTTAAATTTGCTTCTCGCTCACATGTCTTCAGTTTGTTGTTAGTGGTATTTTGTTACATTAAGTAGGTATGAACTAATTGGTGAAATGGATGCTTGGGAGAGAGGAGGGGGGTACCCTGCCGTAATACAGTGTATACTAGTATGGAGGGTAGCCTGCTTGCGCTCTCTAATGTACCTATAGTAATTAATTACCTTAGGTACTCTAAGCAATAATGTAATTATGTTAAAGTGAACAACAAATAAATAATTTAATTGAATTGAATTGAAAGGGCCTATAGCAACCCATTTTATAGGCTTTTTACCACAGCGTAAGGATGTATTCTATACAGTGGGTTAACTCCGCCGATGTCTGGGTCATCGATGGGGGGCGCGCGGGGAAGGAGGCGGGGAGGAAATGCCGCCGAATTTCTATGAAAATTCAGCGGGCTATTTAAAGGTGAGTAGAATGGAAATTAGTTTGCCAATCAGACTGTAATATATTTCGCATAGTTTTTGACAACCCTGAGCCTCAGCGCGACCACCGAGCCGAGCCGCTGGCCGTGTATGAAGTTACCTCACTGTATGGAATACATCCCTACGCTGTGATAGTAGTCAAGGATAAAATGGGTATTAACGCCTGAGGTATACACTGTTCTTCACTTCGATTGTGTGGTATTTATTTCAGTTTCAATCGTTGAAAATGAAACATCTATGATTGCCATGCTTGGGCTGTCCCCAGCCGCTCGCAGGCGGTTGGCTGTCGGCATTACTTTATGCTCTAGAACATAAAAAGCGATTTCGACTCAACTTTAAGATGAACTTTTCAAGCAAGTGAATTGAAAAAAAGGGACATTCTTACACAAATCGACCTAGTGCCAAACAAAGCTCAGTAAGGCTTGCGAGTTGCGAGGTGGTAACTAGACGACGACGTATACATATGTATGTATAATAGTAAATAAATACTTTTTTTTTTGAGCTAAAATATATAAAATATTTTACTTAAATATGTACTTAGAAAACATCCATAACTTATAGAAATATTATATAATTTAAACTTTGCGTGACATGTTTCGACTACATCGGGCAGTCATTGTCGGACAGACAGAGTGGTGTTGTCACCTTCGCGGTTAAGGCATCACACTCTGTCTGTCCGACGATGACTGTCCGATGCAGTCGAAACATGTCACGCCTAATGTGATAAAAATACGTGACTGTTAACCATTGCTATTAAACATAGAAATATTAGTGATAAACGCACAAATAAATGCCGTGACGACGATTTAAACCTGGGACCTCATACTTCGTGGACAGTCACTTGTAGTCGGTTAGGAGGCCGTTAAACTTATGTATCAACATCATACTCATACTCATTTATTTATAATAGTATTACATATTACACGTCAAACTGGAAAAATGCAAAATCGATTACTACGTGCCACGAGGTTAATTAAATACAATATTAAATTAAAGAAGAGATAATAAAATAAAATTAGAACTAGAATTATATAATGTATACTAAATCAATTTTTTATGTCAAACAGTTCATCATTATTATAGAAAGCATTTCTAACAAGCCATTTTTTTAATTTATTATAAAATAAGTCATCATTCGACCAGGATGTCCAGGATACTAAAGAAACTAAGCTTACCTATCTTGATCGCTGCTGGACGGCAGACCGTCCAGCCTCCTTGCGTCCAGCACGTCCAACTCGTCCAGCACCATGCCGAACAGCGAGCGCAGCGACGCCACCGCCCGCCGCGGCAACGTGCGGGGCACCAGCGTGATCCGTTTGTGCTCGTCAATGCTTGATGTGGGCTCAAAGTATGTACCTGGAACATAGATATAGGATAAACTAGCGACCCGCACCGGCTTCGCACGGGTTATTATTATACATATAAACCTTCCTCTTGAATCACTCTATCTATTAAAAAAAACCGCATCAAAATCCGTTGCGTGGTTTTAAAGATTTAAGTATACAAATACATAGGGATATAGGGACAGAAAAAACGACTTTGTTTTATACTCTGTAGTGAAAAAGATACCCAACCAGCCTAAAATAATGACGCCATAAAAGTGCAGCAGTTGCGACTCTTTTCATATGGGATTGTTTGAAACGTGATGTTCCGTAAGTGCCAACAGCCTATATATTAATTTTAACAGTGTAGTGGTAGTTCTATGTATAAATTTGACACTTAATGCTTACGTCAGTAAGCTCTTTTGTAAGTAACGTTTGGTTAGTTATTTATTTTTGCAATCGAACCTAAAAAATGTGTCATACTTCCTGGCGGTGACATGATGTCTTTAGGAATTCAAAGCCACATTAAAAATTTGTACATAATTTGTACGTATTCGTACGGTATTTAAAAAAAAATTGTACTACACGTACTTACGAGAAAACAACGATCAATCTGTCACCGCTGGGAGGGATCCTTCCTGGCGGGCGCTATCTGCTTCACTATGTTCCAGTCAACTTTTCAACTTTCTGCTGATACAGAAAATTTGTACGTAATTTGTACGAATTTGTACGTTAATAAACAAAAATAGTACTACACGCATTTATGAGAAAACAAAGATCAATCTGTCACCGCTAGGAAGTATCCTTCCTGGCGGGCGCTATCAATTTCTTTATGTTAGGGTCAAATTTTCAACTCGCTTCTTATACAGAAAATTTGTACGTAATTTGTACGAATTTGTACGCAAATGTAAAAAGTAATACAAGAACGTATGAGAGCATAATGAGAAACCAAATATTAAAGCAAGTATATAGATAAAGACTGCCCACTTGACACAACACAATTTATCGAAACCAATTTGACAGCGCCATCTCACTTTATTATGCTCTCATAAGTTCTTGTATTACTTTTTACATTTGCGTACAAATTCGTACAAATTACGTACAAATTTTCTGTATCAGCAGAAAGTTGAAAAGTTGACTGGAACATAGTGAAGCAGATAGCGCCCGCCAGGAAGGATCCCTCCCAGCGGTGACAGATTGATCGTTGTTTTCTCGTAAGTACGTGTAGTACAAATTTTTTTAAATACCGTACGAATAAGTACAAATTACGTACAAATTTTTAATGTGGCTTTGAATTCCTAAAGACATCATGTCACCGCCAGGAAGTATGACACTAAAAAATCGGCAGTCGCTGAACATCTTTAGGACGCAGGAACAAATCACTGGATTGAGTTGCATAACTCTCAGATACTCTCGACAGAAAACCATCTAAAATCACCGTCAATCCATTGCTAATAATGTAAACAAGCCGCCATATTGATTATAATAACCTAACTTTTAAGTTTTTAATGAAATCTCCAAGATTAAGTTATGTATCTTATGTTTTGTATGTTACGATAATACGACCGTTTCAGTAGTGAATCGTTTCAGTGGTGTTTGATGAGGTAGTGTGGTAATACAAGGAGAAACAGTGACATAACATGTGATGCCTTTTGTTTACATCGTTACTATCGTTAGGAAGTTCCATTGACGCGCGATTTTAGGATGTTAAGGAAGCTATAGAAATCCTAGAATACTATAAGTGCAACCGAAAAAACGGGTTTCAACTGTCGAGGGTCTGACATAACAACAACGAATTTTGTTATTTTAGTACGACGCCATCTCTCGGACAACTACGTAACTAAGATGACATTAACTTTCACGATTTTCACACATTATAAATTTACTAAAACGGGGCTTAATCGTGTACAGATTTTGAAAACAAACCTCCGACGTTTCAAGGGCGACATTGCCCCCGTGGTCCCGGAGAAAGACTCAGAGTGGAGGTGGAGTCGGAGGTTTGTTTTCAAAATCTGTACACGATTAAGCCCCGTTTTAGTAAATTTATAATGACATTAACTTATCGCCATCTATCGAACATACCCGACTCTAAATGCATGTCGAGCGCGCTGCGCACATACTCCCCAGTCTTGGCTTCAGTGTAGAGTAGAATCGCGGGACGGTCCTCCGCACGAGCCAGTACTTGGACGACGCTTTTGAGAGGGATGTGTAGTATGATGTCGTCGGAGGCGCGCCGCCGGAGCCCGGGGGCTACTATTGTAACACCTTCAGATGATATTCGAACCTGCCAGAGATTACAATGTGTAATTTCAGAAGTTTAAAACACCAGTGTTGTCTATGGTCCGAGCGAAATCTTGGTCTCGGTCTCGGCTCTCGGCCAAATAGGGACGGATAGGGATTATATTTTGTTTTAGGTTCCCAATCCTTCCCTATCACATACCGTCAAAATTTTCACCGTACATTCTCTGATCGTGCCGGAAGTCAAAAAACGCAGACATTGGCAAAATACATCTCACCACAAGATGTGAAAGCCACTCAAGGCAAAAAAAAAATAGGGACGAGATTCTCGGCCCTGACCGAACTTTGCATCTTGACACTTTTGGTGGGTACTCACCGGTATTTTAATAAATTAAAAAGTGTATCGTCAATCGTGTCAACGTACGTAATGCAAATAATGTCATTTTTTTTTAAAGGTTTAGCTGTAAATGTTGTATTTTAGTGATGGCTATATTAAACAACAGTTTGATTTTGATTATTACATGTTTTTTTTTTAAATACGTGTCGGACCTGAGTGTTGTCATATTAGAGTGTCATATATTAGCCAAAACCAAATGGAGTGTCAAAGAAACTTGGATCAAACACAAAACTCTTTCGTAAACTATTAAAAAAATAAGGGCTATAAAGCTTAATTTTCTTATTTAATCTTTATCTATATTCTTTTCTATTGGATTCTATGATGAAAATGATTACTATATGTCCGTAAGCTGTTAACTATTCTAAAAGTTCACTGGAAAGACTCGGATCATCGTTTTGTGTTTGACTGACTTGTGAAAATATCTATCTATGCATTGAGAAACAAAAATACCATACATTCAGATGGATTTATAAATTCGAAGGTTTTATAGGTAAAGGGTGTTATAATTTAAAGGGTTGATGGCCCAGCTGTAAGGAATCTGACATTTAATTAGAAGATTGCTGGTTCAATCCCTCGCTTGTATCAATGAGTTTTTTAGACTTAATGTACGAAATATTGTTTCATACTTACCAATCACTTTTTGGTGAAGGAAAACATCGTGAGGAAACCGGACTAGTCCCAATAAGGCCTAGTTTGCCCTCTGGGTGAGGACGTCAGACAGCAATTGCTTCCGTAAAATGGGAATGCAAGGAAGATTAAAAATTTATACCTTGCTGTGTGGTTTGTAGGAATATGATCCGATGCTGATGGTCCGGCAGCTGAGCTTGATCTCTGTGTCATTGCTGGGATGGTCCGTCATATTGTCATCTAGTCAAAAAAAATTGGTAAAAACAATAGGCAGTTATTCAATACAGAGAAATGGAGGTCAATGTGATCTCTCTCTCAGTCAAGTGAATATTTTAAAGGGATACCAATGTATGAGGTAGGCATCTCACTGGTCATATAAATAAATAAATAATAAGTACCAGAGAATAATAAGTAATGAATTTCTAAACAAATATGTTATTGGAATCGGGAATCCCTGTTCTCGCCATACCAAGTTACTCAGTATGTATATAAAATTTAAAATAAAATTAATGTAAAAAAGACTATAGAATGACTTGAAAATGACAATGCCAAAAACGCAAACACTTTGAGGATTGTGTGAAAGTATGATTGAGATTGAATGTTGTGTTATCTCTTGACTTATGTGAGAATACCCTAGTTCTTCGGGCATATCAGGCGTTTTAACCAGAGGGCAGTCCATACGGCCCCAGACCGCTCAAGTGGTAGGACATCCCTGTTGGCCACAAGGGAGTGACTGAGAGCAGTATCTCTTGTCACATAATGTTATTGCTTTAAATTCTTCTCTCAACTCCTGTAAACTAAATCTTTATTTTTTCCAACCTAGTATAGTAAATATTTACCACCACACTACGCAAACGATTTGAATAACACCTTAAAACTATTGAGCGTAATTAAAAATAAAGCCGACGATAAAAATAATAAGCAATTACCGGAAATAACAAAACGCACTTACCGATTCCATCCATGTGTAAATCGAAATTAGAGGGAAACATTCTAATATTCCCCGCCAGTTTGACGACAAATACATAAAATAATAATCACCACCACAATACGCGAAAGAAATGATAGGCGGTCGAAAATGTCGAAATGTCAAATTGATGGACGCGTTTGGTTGTTGCATTCTATATACGACAGGTGCGATCGGTAAAATTAATAATTTTTTGATAGTTTTCACTAGATACTAAGTTTAATTGTTTTTTGTGATTAAAATTCAAATAAAATTACGCGTTTGTAATAAATTACAACAACATGAAAAAATATCTTCATGTTGTCACAAGCGTGTAAAGGAATTAATTTATTATGTCAGTGGTCAGTGTGAGTCCGTTTATCTGCAGCCAAATAATCGAGTCCGTATAAAAGGCAGCCAAATAATCGGAGCCCAATAATTCGTGTCAATTTTTTTGGTTGCGGATTATTGGGTTGCTGATTATTGTACTGCAAAAACTGTGGCTTCGGATTATTGGCCCGCTACCGAGCTTGTCCGACCCGATAAAAGGCAGCCCAATAATCGGCGACCCAATAATTGGCGACCACGATGTACTTGGATTATTGGGCTGCCGATTATTGGCCTGCTTCGAGATTGCTCGACCCTAGAAAAGGCAACCCAATAATCGGCGACCCAATAATCCATGTACATCGTGGTCGCCAAATATTGGGGCGCCGATTATTAGGCTGCCTTTTCCCGGGATGCGAAAAAAGTCGGTT
Source organism: Lathronympha strigana (assembly GCA_949128165.1). Lineage (NCBI taxonomy): Eukaryota > Metazoa > Arthropoda > Insecta > Lepidoptera > Tortricidae > Lathronympha > Lathronympha strigana. Next base: position 8,306,558 of record OX421928.1, on the reverse strand, counting down.
CTGGCACTTCGCCGGCCGCTACCGTGGCACGCTCGCTTCGCTCGCTCGGCTCACGCACTGTTAGGTCGCAGTTCTACCTAACACTCCTCCTCGCTTCGCTCGTCGTCGTCGTACCTAAACTAAACCGACCTGCCTTAACATTCGATCTAAGGAGTCTGTATAAAAAGCAGACAAATAATCGGCAGCCCAATAATTCGTGTCCATTGTTTTGGTTTTGGATTATTGGGTTGCTGATTATTGTACTTTAAAAACTGTGGCTTCGGATTATTGGCCCGCTACCGAGCTTGTCCGACCCGATAAAAGGCAGCCCAATAATCGGCGACCCAATAATTGGCGACCACGATGTACATGGATTATTGGGCTGCCGATTATTGGCCCGCTTCGAGATTGCTCGACCCAAGAAAAGGCAACCCAATAATCGGCGACCCAATAATCCATGTACATCGTGGTCGCCAATTATTGGGACGCCGATTATTGGGCTGCCTTTTCGCGGGATGCGGATTAGTGGCACCCGTCAGTGTCAATAGTGTCATGTTTAGTTTACAAGTCAATACAGTTGCTGAGTTGAGCATTATTCCGTGTTATTGTTAGTTGCGAATTGTGAAGCCAAAATATCTTAAATTCTCACAAAATTACACTCAAATACATATCTAAATCTAATATACAACTTACTGCACATAATTTGTATTGCTAAAGAAGATTGTTCCTATATCGGTGGACTAAAAGACCGACTATGTCGTTTTTTCATGCATCGGTAAAACCAGAACCAGATTGGGCTGTAGCCGGTAATAAAGGTGGCCAAATACTTCAAAATGAAGACCGAGGCATTATCGATAGTAGTGGCCATGCCTCTCAGAAAGAAATTAAAAAAGAACTTCATGAAAACTTGGCCAAAGTTAGCAATGTTGATTTGGAACAAAAAGGTGCTGCGTCTTGTTCAAATGGTTAGTAAATATCGAAAAGTTTTGGTTGATTGTCTTAATGTAATCGTTTTTTAAGTTATCACTTTACCCAGAAATGTACTTTTCTGACAAGTGAATCTTTACATACAGTTAGCAACATGCCACAAGCATCAAATTATCCATAGGATGCGATGTCTGCTTACCATCAAGAAGCCTAGATGAATTGAATTGAATTTCTTTATTGATAAATGATAATTAAATATTATATTGTAACTTAGACTAATTATCACAGTGGTAAGAATATTGATCACTAAACTACCTATGCTTATTGCCTAGTTGTGGTTGGACCAATGACTTGTAAGAGAAAAAATCATCGATGTTGAGAAGCTTATACATAACCCACCGCTGATGTGTAAAACTTTACTTTAACACTTTAAAGTAGTAAATACATACCTTTCTATGTGAGACATGATATGAGAATAATGTTTGGTATGAAAAATATAATTCTCTCCTCAAAGAGTACTTTTTATCCTTTATAACTAGTGGGGAAGGGAAAAACACATTTTATCCACTCATGGGAAAAATTATTTCATATTGTGTTTTGAATGGTTTCTTCAAGCCAACTGGCAGTATTGATATTGAAACAATAGTTTTGAGTAATAAAATTCGGATAACTTTCATTTGGATGAGAATTGTAATTGTATTTTATTTATTTTTACTATATACTTTTTCATAGTTTGAATTTTAATAGTGTGGTGAAAAATGTTGTATTACACTTGGTGGTAAAGTTTATTAAAATTTCGTGCCTTGTGTTCCTCGTAAACCTCAAGATTCCAGGTTTTGAACCACTTGCTACACTTGTTGCTCAATTTTGGTATCTTTTGCTTGCTCGGGTCTCAATATAAGCATGAGAGTTAAAGAACAACTTTGCACCCTTGTATAAAATAAATAACTATTTTTGACAATGTGGCACAACATCAGTTATTACTTTGTACATTGTTATCATTTTACACTGCAATATTTATAATATTTTTTTAAGATCATGACCTCAATTGTAAACCATGAATTAAATCATTTATTAATAACCCACGCAAAGCCGGGGCGGGTCGCTAGTAAATTATACATTGAAAGAGATGTCATATACTACACCGCCATATACTATGCCACAAAAGCAGGACGTCGCTGGTTGGATCCCAGCCCTAGGCAATGTGGCCTTGCTCACTTTTTCTGTAGTCATAAAGGAATTCAATTTTATATGTAGTCTGTGCTGTAGCATATGAAATCTCTTTCAATTTATAATAATCACCTCAATTTTATCAGCTCATAAGCTTAAATCTTATTGTATATAATTCATTGTTTTTTAGAAGCTGTGGACATAGAAATGTCACAGGGACCTCAACGGGTAGCCACGCCAGGATATCACCGCAGGTATTTAAATTTATATATTGGATATTAAACAATTGTAAAGCATGAATTAAATGATATATATTTTAAGAAAAGATTGCATATACTTAGGAAATTTCGGACTCTAGGTGCCGTGATTGGGTAGCCCAGTCTTTAGGGCGTCTGCCGCGAAAGCAGGAGGTTGCTGGTTCGATCCCAGCCCTTCTCACCAGGGACCTTGGTCACTTTTTCTGTAGTATGTATAACATCTCTTTCAATTTATAATTTGGATATTAAAATCAAGTTTAAAATTGTGCTAGCATGAACAATATTTATTTACGCTTCGTCAAATGTTCTTGTCTACCTCTTTAAAATTTAAAAATCTGTGAGTAGAGTGGTGGGGGGCAATTACACAAAATATCCCAACGGGATAAAACCCTCTAACTTCTGTAGAGAGTTTTGTTCAAGCAATCTGCGTTGTTATTACTAGTTTTGCTTCATGTTCTCCAACATAACTCTACAGAAGTTAGAGGGTTTCGTCACTTTTCCGTATTTTGGAGGACCATTTCTCCCAACAGGTTGAAATTGGGCAGCTAAAAAAAATACGTGTCAGCTATTTTTGACTACTCTATAACATATATAAAAATCAATCAAATCGGACCCGGACAGTTGGTACCCTTCCTTGTAAGTTACCTTTTGTACAGTCGACGTAAAGATATGTGTACAGTTTTGCACCGTTTAATAAGGTGTTAAAGTGTATTGGCGTTATTCATAAACGCACTTCAACAACAGTTTAGCTAAATGATTGTTTGTCCTTATCTGTCACTTTGACAATCGCGTTTGTCAGAATGGGAGAAAACATAATTTAACTAAAGCTTCTGTTAATTGGTGGACGTCATGGTAATATTTCATGTGTTTGTTGTCTCTCTCACACTGTTTTGGGCTAGGGCCCAAGTGCCAGGGTTTTTGCGAACTAAATCTGCACCAATTTGGTGTTTTATCTGTAAACCCATATAGAACAAAAACTGGATAACCAATCAGCCAAAAAAAATTACGCCATAAAAGTGCAGCAGTTGCGGCACTTTTCATACCGTCTTGTTTGGAACCGTGACGTTTCGTTAAGTGCCAACAGCCTAAGTTCTAACAGTGTTGGTAGTTCTATAATTAATTTGACACTTAATGCTTACGTCAGTAAGCTCTTTTTCGTACGAAACGTTGATCGTTTGTATCATCATCATTGCACAATTGTTCGCTAATGTCATTCTGGCTCACATTTTTTGACGTTTTCGTTCTGCTTTGGGTGTCTATTCCTCTTAATAAGTCGATGTGTAAATCGGTATTTGAGAATGAAGAAGAGGGCACTTATTAGTCTTGATACTTGTGTATATTCCTTATTCTTAAAACAAAACTGCATTAATTGATTCTTGAAAAATAAAAAGACCTTACAATTTAATGAAACAATGATGGTTCTATCATAATTGTATTTAAGTATGAATACGAACTATCTGTTGGTGCGATTACGGTACGGTCAATCGAAACTAAATTATTTAAAAAAAGTCTTGTCGGCAACATGTCGCGCATAGTGACTAAAATACGTGAGTGTTATCGATAAAAGCATCAAAGTCCCTACTGCCGGCTTGTGACATCACTATTAGATAAGAATTGTACCTAATTGTGACGTCGCGCGAAACTTGAGCGCACTGTATTTGCGTAATTTCGTCGAAGAAACGGACCCCTTATAGAATGATTTTGTTGTCCGTCCGTCCGTTAAATTAATACCACATACACAGATCTGCGGTCCCTTGAAGCTGTAAAAAAAAAACAAACCTCTACGTCAACGCAATCCAAAAATACGGCCGCTTATGTCGTATTTCTCAAACATTTGCAAATGGGAATCAAAATGTATACACGTAGGGTACTTCCCGTTAACCTAGAATGCTTGTTGTACAAGTACAGCATAACATCCGAAAACCGTATAAATACCGCACAATGAGAATTCCGTGCCAGGAGTATTTTGAAGTACCTATGGTCATAGATGCAGGGGGAGGGGGCAGAGCCCTAGGTGGGCGAGCATGACGAAGTTTTTGTCGTCTAGCCCACTCGTATTTTAAGCATTTTGCACTACGATAACCATCCCCTATTGTAGTAATACATTTGTGTCGCTGAAGTTCAAACTAGGTTAAATCCATTCGACTCTCAGTAAATATGTACCTTTGTGGCGCCACTGTTCCAGCTACCTATAACATTCATTTCGCATCCCTATTTTCTCATCCCTAATGACAGTTATCGCTGACGACCAATCAGGGCTGTGTCCGTGCGCGGGTCAGCCCTGATTGGTTAGTCGGTCATCGCTGTCAAAAATGGCGAACATGCCGCCGAAAAACTTGCTTCCTTCTTCTCGCGACCGCCGTACAGAGTTGTCACTACTCCCCTAGTGATTCGGTAACCTATAACATACTGTCTTTACCATTGTACAGCCTCGTATGTTATACATTTCTCTCATTTACGAATCTCCGTGTGAAGTTTTATCCAACAATCCTGAAATTGTTAGTGTTTCTATTTGGTTTCATCTGATTCCTTTTAAATGTGTATGTATGTATGTATCCTTAAAAATTTAAGACATGTACCTGCATGTATTATACCTTTATATTATTTATATTCAACCCTGTATGTATAATTGTTCGAATTGTGTAATCGTAGTACTTAATTTATTTGTAATAACCATAATAAATTATGATTTTGAACCGCCTTCAAATTACCTGCTTTGTCCGAAGGTTGACTGCTGCTGACTTGCCTCTTGCTAGCTATTGTGTATATGACTTGTTAAAGTGCCACTGAGGCGTAGCAATTTTTTTTTTAATTTTAACCAGATGGGCTTGCGCCGAATGCGGCAAGATCTCGTGGTCGCCGGCGCACCTTCGAATCCACATGCGCGTGCACACCGGCGAGCGGCCCGCGTGCTGCCACGTCTGCGGCGCGCGCTTCCGCACCGACGGCAACCTGGCCCGCCATTTGCGCAGTCATACGGGGGAGAAACCTTTCAGCTGCGAACACTGTAACCGGAGGTAAGCGTCTTGAGATGTATGGAAGTAAAACGACCGTGTATTGCTAATGCTGATTTATTACTGGTTTGACAGGGTGGCCGGCGCAAGCGCATAGGGTGTACATATCTATACTTAGATGTAGGTGCACGTATACACATCATCCCTCCCACACTAGTCTTGGACCCTGTTGGCAATTTAAATTATTATTTATAACAAATGTTAACATATTTCTTTTTTTTTAAAACGACATCAAAAGAAGGCGGTTCTCAAGTGTATCAAAATCGGATCAGTAGTTTCCAAATTATGAACGAATACGTATAATTGCTATCTATTTAAATTCTTTTTTTGACGTCGGTTTAATATTATGTACATCTAACTATTATCTAATCTTATAATTAACTGGTTGCCTCGGGCGCAACTGGTGCCGTGGCACAGGCTGCGCAGCCACCGGCGGCTCCACAGCCGCAGGCGCCGCCGTTGCCGGCTCCGGCTCCGGCGCCTGCGCCTGCGCGCCGTCCGCGGCGGCGTCCGCCGGAGCTTGGGCCCTAACCCTTTGCTCACCGACGTCGCCGTCGCAGTCAGTCCACAACTCGTCCTCGCCCTGAACCACATTTCTCTCTCCCACGGAATCAGTCGACTCAGGAGCAGGTAATGAAGCTACCTGGGCTTCAGTCGTAACTGGAGAATGAAATGCTGGGCCACAGGTCGTGGACGCCGAGTCAATCGGCGGTATGTTAGACCTAACGTTGCCCTTATACTTAATTAATTGATCCGTATGCCTTATACAATAAGAGTCAAAATCAAACATGTAAACCTTAAACATTTTATTACCTACCTTACTTTTAATTATGCCATGTTCCCAACTTTCATTCCTTGCACTGTACCAACGAGCCAGAACAACGTCACCAACTTCGAAAATCCTTCGATGTGGCGGTGCTTCACAATTATTTGGTTTTGTGGGTGGCAGAACCAAATCAAGTCGCGTTCGTAATTGTCTTCCAAACATTAGCTTGGCCGGTGTCTCGCCGGTGGTACAGTGAACGGTATTTCTATACTCAAAAAGGTAGCCTAATAACTTTTCGTGTACTAAATCTAATTTCAAATTTTCTCTTAATATACACTTTAACATTTTTTTGCAAATTTTAACCGAGCATTCGGCCATTCCGTTACTGTTTGGGTGGTAAACGGGTGACGTAATGTAATGAATATTGTTACTGGAACAAAACGTAATAAATTCTTTACAATTAATTTTCGCATCGTTATCTGAAACTAAACAATGTGGCAAGCCAAAGATAGCAAATAATCGCTTAAGTTTTGAAATTAATTCTTGCGTTGTGGTACCCTTATTCATATAAATACATTCCAGCCATTTACTATACGCGTCCACAACCACAAGATATACCCTTTGCCCTATTGACATGTAGTCTATGTGGACACGGTGGTAGGGCCCGGGTGGCCTAGGCCAGGGCGCCGGGGCCTCCTTCGGCGGCGCCGGCCTCAACGCGTTACATGTATCGCAAGCACCGGCCCAACGCTCTATACTGGCATCGATTCCGGGCCACCACATCCGAGCACGGGCGTTAGATTTCATTTTTATTATACCTAAATGTGAACTATGCAATTCACGTAACATCGTTTCTCTAAGCGAGCTAGGAATTACGACCCTATGCCCACGTAATAAGGTCCCATTTTCAGTTTGCAAATCGGTTTTACATTGGAAATAAGGTCTTATTGACTGACAACTTACCTTACGCGGCCAGCCATTAGAAATATATTTAAATACAGTTTGTAAAACAGAGTCTTTTCCTGTGGCCTCCTTGATGTCAGTGGCGGTTACCGCCGGTAAAACAGAGTCTAGGAATTTCAGTGAACTAAATTTGTCGAATTCCTTATCAGTTTCGCTTATTGTCTCTGCTAACGGAGCTCGAGAGAAGTAATCGGCTACTAAGTTACTTTTGCCTGTCGTATACTGCACAGTATAATTATAGGCTGATAATATAATTGCATACCTTTGCAGTCGTAGTGCCGTAGTTACGGAAATACCGGTATTATTATTGAAAATAGAGACTAATGGCCTGTGATCCGTCTTAAGAATAAAAGGCTCGCTACGGCCATAAAGATATTGATGGAACCTTTTCACACCAAATATTAGGCTCGTAGCTTCTTTCTGTATCTGACTGTAATTGCGTTCGCTAGCGGTCAGTGACCGCGAGGCGAAAGCCAGAGGTCGCTCGTTGCCCGCCGAGTCCTTCAAGGAGAGTACAGCCCCCAAACCAGTGGGTCCGGCGTCGCACGCCAGCGTCAGCTGCGCCGAGGGGTCAAAGTGCGCCAGCGTGCGCTCGGAGGCCAGCTCCCGCTTGACCCGCCGCACGGCGTCGTGCTGCCGCTCGCCCCACTGCCACTCCGCGCCTGCTCGTGTCAGCTCATGAAGTGGACTCATAATACTAGAAGCATTCGGAATAAAATTTCTGTAGTAATTCACTACACCTAAGAAACTTTTTACCTGTGTGATATTTGTGGGTTCTGGTGCGTCCATGATAGCCCTAACTTTATCGGGACACGTATGCAATCCCTCTTTATTTATAACGTATCCTAAATACGTAACACTCGACTTAAAAAAATCACATTTTTCCTGTTGTAGTCTAAGACCCGCCTCATTCAGTTTACTTAGAACTTCGCGTAACCTACTAAGATGAATTGTTTTATTAGGACCGGTTATGCATATATCGTCAAGCCAACAACTTACACCTTCGATTCCAGAAAGCAGTGTTTCCATTGATTTCTGAAAAATAGCTGGTGCCGGTGCTAATCCGTAGACTAATCGAGTATATTTAAATAGACCTTTTGAGGTATTTATAGTAGTAAGCTCTTGTGACGAATCACATAATAAAAATTGATTATACGCGTTTTTTAAATCAATTTTACTGTAATGTTCCCCCCCTCCTATCTTGGCGAATACCTCCTCAATTCGGGGTAAGGGGTACTTGTCGATAATTAAATCTTTATTCAGTGTGACTGAATAATCGCCAGCTATCCTGACCTTGCCATTATCTTTTAGGACTGGCACTATAGGGGTCGCATACTGCGAATGATTTACTGGTACTAATATACCTAATTTTGCTAAACGATCTAGTTCCTCTTCGACTTTGTCCTTTAAGGCAAAGGGTACTGAACGGGGCTTAAAAAACTTCGGACTTGCATTATCTTTTAGCTTTAATGTAACTTTAAATTTGTTAAATGACCCGAGTTCGTCGCGCCACAAATCGGGGTATTGGTCCAGCAACTTGTTTACGTCATCATCGTTACAACTACTTAAATTGTTTAACTTATTAGTCTTTACGCATAATTCTAAATTGAATGCTGCCATAAAATCTCGGCCCAGGAGGGGTGGCCCATCGTTTTCCATCACAAATATATTGATACCCTCCGTTCGACCGTCATAATTCACGTCTACGTTAAAACCTCCGAGGGGTGAGATTTTATGTCCGTTGTAAAGACACATTCTTATGTTACATTTTTTTAATCTATACTTAGAAAACAATTTAAAGTACAAACTCTGTGACATTACACTTGCACCCGATCCAGAATCTAATTCCATAATTACGGGAACACCGCCTAAACTGACATTAAGTTCTATCGGTTTGGTGTTTACGTACCTTAAATTATACATATGGCATTCCTCGCAACAGTTCTGTTCCACTGAATGACCATCACACTCCATATTATTAAGTCGCGAACTTTTGCACACTTTCTTCAAGTGTCCGACGACTCCACACTTTTGTCACCGATAGGCCTTGTAGCGACACTGGTCACCCTCGTGACTCTTCATGCCGCATACGGAGCACCGGGATGCCGCTCGCTGCTGGTCGCGGCCCGCCACCGGAGCCCGCGCGCCGCCTCTGCCGCGCCGCGCTCCGCCACTGCCGCCTGCCGGGTACCGTCCCTCGCTGCTCGTACGATACAGGGGCTCCTCCTTCACGGTGGTGGTACCGGCCATCACAGCCTTCGCTTCCCTAGCCGATTCTGCTTTCTCCGCTATCTCCAACGCCTGTCCAAACTTCAACGACGAAGCATCTTGCTCAAACAATTTGTCACGTTCAGAGCCTGAACCTAGACCTAGGACAAAACGATCTGCTAGAATCGTTTCTAAGGCAGCACCGAATGCACAGTAGCTAGCTAGCCCTCTCAGCCGTGCCGCCCAGTCTCCTAAAGTTTCGCCTACGTTCCTTGTCGCTCCATAAAAACGCGCCTTATCTGCATATGTGCACTTCTTCTGTTTAAAATGATCGTCGAAAAATGTAATCAGCTCGCTGTAACTAAGTCCATCTACTTCCTTCGGATAGGCAAGGTTGCGCAACAAACGGTATGACTCATCTGTGAGATGAGTTATGAGAATTCCACTTTTATTGTCATCTGCCACCTTATTTATTTTTATATATTGTGTCAATCGTCCTTTAAATATTTGCCACTCGCAGGTTTTATGGTCAAAATCTGTTAAATTTCCCAAAAAAGACATAATTAATTTTTACGAACACGCGCGGGTACACAAAAAAAAATCCTCGTTCGACACTGAGATGTATGGAAGTAAAACGACCGTGTATTGCTAATGCTGATTTATTACTGGTTTGACAGGGTGGCCGGCGCAAGCGCATAGGGTGTACATATCTATACTTAGATGTAGGTGCACGTATACACATCATTATGGGAGTACAGTTTAGGGGACTACAGACAGGGGAGGCACGTGCTGACACGTGTGCGGCGCGCGCTTCCGCATCGATGGCAACCTGGCGCGTCATTTGCGCAGTCATACGGGGGATAAACCTTTCAGCTGCGCTGCGACCACTGTAACCGGAGGTAGGCACACTAGACCCCCGCGTTTTCCACGTGTGTCGCGCTCGCGCTATAAACCCTGAAATTAAGACCGAATGGGTTTTCACCATGAAATTTGGACATTTATAATATAGCGCACGTGTATGTAATGGTTTTAAAAGCCTTAATTTATTTATAACCTTTCAATAAACAAACAATGACTAATCAAAGCAGCCATAATTTTACTATCTTTTTCAGATTCACCCAAAAGTCCGTGCTAATCAAGCACGTCCGCATCCATACCGGAGAGACACCATATTCGTGCCACATCTGCCACAAACAGTTCTCCCGCAGCTTCACCCTCGCCTGCCACCGCCGCGTCCACGGAGACGTTAAAGAAGAGCCCCCCATGAGACCACCACCCCCACCCATAGAACAATGGACTTGTGGTGTGTGCAATAAAACATTCAAAAATAAATCTTACAGACATTCACACATGCTGATACATACGCGCACTAAGGAATTTCAATGTCAAGTGTGTGAGAAAAAATTCACAAGTGAAGACAGTTTAGTGAAGCACGTGACAGTGCATAATCAAGTTAAATGTAGTGTTTGTGATAAGGAATTGAAAACTCAAGCTAATTTAGCTAGGCATATGTTGGTACATACTGGGGAACGGCCGTTTGCATGTAGTCATTGTAGTAAAAGATTTACACAAAAGTCGGTTCTGATTAAACATGAGAGAATACATACGGGAGAGATGCCATACGAATGTGAAATATGTTTGAAGAAGTTTTCTAGAAGTTTCACGCTGGAGAATCATTTGAAGCGAATACATAAGAAAGAAAAAGATGAGAATACTGAAAATAGAACTGAGAAGAAAATTTCTGAACCTAAGAAGGAAACTCGTGAAACGAAAAAGGATAGTTCTCAAACTGAGAATTCAGAGTGCGTTATGAAGCCGTTTTGGTGTGAAAACTGTGATAATTGGTACAACAACAAAGATTTTTATATGCACGAATGTACTCATATAAATAAGTTGAACTTAATTGATTTTTATGAAGATAATGCACCAGAAAAAGATTGTAGTGATTATGGAGACAATGAAAGAAGTCAAAGTCCATTTTTAGAGTTAGAGGGAAGAGTTAGAGAGAAGGAAGACGTTAAAAAAGAAAAGATAGAGCATTATAGTATAATTGATCTACATAAACAGGAGAACGATTTTAGAAGTTCGCTAGCGAATACCGCAGAAATACAAGAAAACAACGCATCAATAAACACTGATATTGTATTTGATAATAAAAAGGGAATATCAAAAAAAACGAATGAAAAAATTGCAAAAGTCCCCAAAAAATGGTCATGTAAGTTTTGCAAAGAAACATTTAAGAAGAAAACGCAATACCAGAAGCATTTAAAAACCCACGAAACTAAAGGCTACTGTCAAATATGTAAAAAGCATTTCAATAGCAATGGTAATTTAATCAGACATATGCTGAGGCATTCTGGAGAGAAACCTTTCGGCTGTGATATCTGTAATAAGCGATTTACTCAAAAGAGTGTTTTAATCAAGCACCAAAGAATACATACAGGCGAACTGCCTTACAAGTGTGACATTTGTGATAAAAAATTTGCTAGAAGCTTCACTCTGTTAAACCATAAAAAAGTCCACAGCACTGTTAAACCGTATTCTTGCCAATATTGCCCTAAAGCATTCACTCAGCGAAGCGCTTTAACGATACACGAAAGAAATCATACTGGTGACAAACCATTTTCCTGCAAACAGTGTAACAAAAAATTCACTAGCAACAGCACTTTGACTAATCATTACAAAATTCATAATGGCATCAAACCATTTTTATGTGAGATCTGCAATAAGCAGTTTACGACTAGTAGTAATTTCTATAGTCATATGAGAATACATCGAGGGGATAAGAGACATACTTGCGACGTGTGCCAAAAGAAGTTCTACACTAATAGCAGCTTGACAAAACATAAACGAGTTCATACTAAGAAGGTAAGTTGTCACTATAGTTTAATTTTAATTGAATCCAGGGCTTTACCTACTTTAAAAGTTAGAAATTGTGTTCTGTCATAATCATGAAAAACTGACATGTGGGTTTTAAATGCGAAATAGATTTAAGCTATTTTATTTTAACTTTGATCTGCCTCTTTAGATTTATGTGAGGTGTCGGTTAGATCTTGAGAAATACATTCAGATAAATATGATTCGTTCTACGTAGAATGACTTTTGATCGATGATCTTTGAACCTTCGGACATAGCTCTGGTTGGCGCTTTAAAACCAAAAACACATCAGTTCTTCAGTTTAGTTACATCTGTATATGCAAATGGTACTACTTGAAGTCAAGAATTGAATGAAAGAAAAAAACACGATAACATGTTTTTTTCTTAGGTATGCAAAGTAGAACCGATACCGGATGACCCGACCAAACAATTCGGCTGCAGCGTGTGTAGACGACGCTTCGCTAACATCTATCTGTTGGAGCGACACGCGCGCGGGCACTCTGGTGAAAAACCATTCGAGTGTGATCAGTGCCACAAGAAGTGAGTTTATTTACACCATGTATTTATAAAAGAATAATCCAATATAAGTATAATTAAAAAATAATTATGGACAAGCAGCACACATTTACTTAAGAATATTTTCTAGGACAAACATTGTGTAAAAAATGTACCGCATAGTGATTTGTAATTTTTTAGACAACTATAAAAAAACAGTTGCTTAATGCTACAAAAAACTGTTGCAGTTGTGATGTCCTCGTTTCCTAGACAATTGTTGTTATTATTCATAAAACGAAAGTTTAATAAAGCATTAAAAACGGGTTTCTAATTAATTCACGGCATTTGTCAACTGATAAAAATCGTCTTCCACTGCGATGCAAAAAAGACTTTAATTTATTCACTTATCCCAAATTTTATTCTACCCAAAGGTTGTCTGGAAGAGATCGGTCTTTAGCGATAAGACCGCCTGTTGTTTGCCTCTTTTTCACGTGTATTCTATACCAGGGTGTGTTATTTTTATTGTTTTGAGGTGCAATAAAGATATATTGTATTGTTATTAATGAAACAAATATTACAGATTTGCGCTCAGCGGCGACTTAAACCGACACAGGCGAACACACACAGGAGAAAAACGCTATTGCTGCGATATCTGCAACAAACAGTTCACCAGGAGCGGCACCCTCAAACACCATCAGAAGCTACACGATACACATCCTGGGCTCACGTGAACTGTGATTGCTTCGGGAGCATTTCGTGGCTTTGCTTGGATTTTTGACGTGACAACGTCTTATAAATTGGTTTGCCGGGTGACACTTCAAGAAACTGCGTTACGCTCCGCTCACGTTATGCGCTCACAATGAGAGCGAGTGAGAGGCACGCGTCCCTTCCACTCGGGCATGGTTAGCCCGCCTAAGAGCGAGAGAGACAGACATAAAAAGTGAAAGGCACGCGTCCCTTCGCGCGTAAAATTATTTTACCACTCAAAGTCGTTGTCACGTAAAACTTTCGCCCGTATACCGACTTTACAGGCAGCGGATTTTTTTTATACCTCTTGTGTACATTTTTAATTGTGTGTTGCCACGAATAAATGTTTTCTATTTCTATCACTGCCTTACCTTAAGACACAATGTACTAATATCCATGCTTAAATAAGGTATACTCGAATGTATTGCAGTTTCCTAAAATACCTAATTTAAAAAATATGGAATCGAACAAACACTTCATCTCAATTAGGAACGAATTCATAAATTTGTTCCTATTTAAGTTATGTTGCATGGTAAATTGTATGAGTATTTAAAAAAACTGGACTCGCGCACCGAGGGTTCCGTACAAACTTTATGTTGCAACTTCTGAAGTAGAAATTTAAAGTCAGCCACATGTATCGACAGATTGGATCATTCGTTTGCACGGCATGAAGTTAGGATGCGAGTTTGTTTGAGAAATTCGGGGCCGCGGGTGCGTTTTCGGTAGCTCAGTTGGCAGAGAGCGTCCCAGAGTCGCGGGTTCGTGTCCCGCCCGAGGTCATAATTTTTCCCAATTCTCCTTTCTTTCAAGAACCAAAAAAAAATTTTTTTTTTTAGCAAAAATATTTTTACTTCACCACATTTTATTATAACTAGGATCTAGACTTTATCTTCAACACGCGTCGGTTACTCTGTCCAGCTTTCCTCGGCACAGAATAAGAGAACCCAATAGGCTCGGCCACAGTTTGACGCGTATCGACACTAGATGGCGCACATACTTTCCTCGGTTTGGAAGAACCGAGAGGCGCGGGAGTTTCACTAGCTTTGATACTAGGTGGCGCTATACGTCCTGTTACCAAGGGAGATAGTTCTAAAACACGACCTCCATTATTAACATACGTAACAATTTGTATTTTGTCGGCTTTTTCTTCTGAAATTCCCTGTGTTTTCTTCAAATCCGATCGAGATATATTCCGTTTTAGTTTCATGACATTCATGTTTTGATGTTTTTTTATCTCTGCTTTCTTTGACCGGCCATCTGATATGTTGAAACTCTCTTTTCTTTTAGACAATTCTTCTTGCGTTAATACTTCTGTCTCCATCGATAAATCATTGTATTGTACCGTGTCCTTCAGACTGTCCTGATCCTTACAGAGTGTTTCTATGATTGCTTCAAGACCTCTCTTTTTTTCTTCAAGTCTTGAATATCTTGTAGCCATAGAAACCACTTTTGCCCTACGCCTTGCGGCTATAAGTTTATACCTATTTAACAGCTTTTCCATTTTCTTGAGTTCTTTAATGCTGCCTTCGACACTTTCCGTTTGACATCCCCGACTTCTTTTTGATAACAAATTTCGAAGCTGCAATAGAAAACATTGAAATCAGTAAAGTATTAACAATCAAATGAGTCGCTACATTTAAGTGTATAGACGTGTATAATTAATAGTTATTTATACAACATTTTCCCCTCACTATTGCGAGGAAAATAAAGACTATAATACTAATATTATCTTGAAGAAACCATTCGCAAATCACGGTCAAAAAGTGTCATAGAGCACACTCCTGGTACCTACAGTTAAGTGCAAAAATATGGTTCGACATAATCAACTCACAAATATGGTACTACGCTCTTATTACACGGGCATAAGGTGCTATGGGACATATTTTTGAGTAAGATGTGCACCATATTTTTACACTTGACTGTACTTAGCATATTCCGGAAGATAATTTTTTTATTCGAATGGATTGATGAACTACTTTTCTGTTTTTGTTGTTATTTAATAATGTACCTAAATCCGTGGGCTGATTCGCGAGTTTTTCTCAAAGAGGTACCTAAATACTTGGGGCTTTTTGATAATCAAAATGACATCAAACCGATATGTAAGTTATACACATGTGTTGGAAAACGAGTCGCCTAAGGAATCGATAAAACACTTTTCGAAAAAATTTAGCTAGAGCAAATTTAAGAAAAATTGCCAAAGATAGGTATATTTGGGTATGTAAAAAATATTTCATAAAAAAGATGCAGAAATGTACTTGATTTTACGCCTAATTAACGTGTACGAAAATAACTTGGGTAAAATAAAATAATAATAAATAAAAAAAGTTACAATATGATTCATACATCAACCACCTAGCAAAACAAGCTCAGTAAGAATTGTGTTTTTGGATATAAATAAAAATATAAATCCACTTTTAATCTCCCTGGGTTAATGTTGTTTATAACTATTACAAATACAAATACAAATACAAAATTATTTATTTGTCCAACATAGGTGTACATAGGTTGTTACATGTCAATCAGTTTCACTATGTGGCGCCTTACGGCATACAAATTTTGAGAGCATGCATGTCAAAATATTAATTAAGTAACTACATATATTCTATATATTTACAAATCCTTGTCATTTAAAAATTCTTTAATAGAGTAGTAAGTTTTTTGAGCTAACAATAATTTTAAGGCATTTTTAAACTTAGTAAGATGTAACAACTGAATATTTTGTGGTATTTTGTTGAATATTCTTGGGGCCATTCCGACTACATTTTTTTGGAATAGCGTTGTCTTGGGTACAACTGAATGCAATATGTTCCCCTGTAGTCGTGTGCTTTTACAGCTTAAGAATAAATGGGGGTTACATTTCACAAAAATACACATTTCATAAATATACAAACTAGGAAGTGTTAGGATCTTAAGATCCTATTCCTAATTTTAAATCGTTAGCTTAAGTAGTTCTCGAGATATTTAACGATTTGACAGACAGACTGAGTCGCACCATAAGGGTTCATTTTTTATCACTTTGGTACGGAACTCTAAAACACCCCGGCCGTGTGTTTATATAAGTATTTATCAATTCAATTCAATTTATTTTATTATGACAACAACGGCCCATAATTGTCATGACGAAACCTGCTTATGAGCTTACAGATAATTAGAGCAAACTGCATTTGTTTGATTTACCATTCCTATTTGATTAACACAAATACTGGATTATTTGTAGCATTAGATATTACCATGGTAGGTTCATTTGCGTCAGCAAACTCGGGTACATTTAAATATTTAGTGACATGCTTCCTCTGTTTCAATTTCTGAAAGAAAAACAATTTTCTATGAAAGTACAAACAGCTTTTTATTCAGTTGATTTTACTAGGAAATGCCTTTAGATTTATTTATATTAATTTCAAAAAAATGCTTCTGGAAAGGAAATGGTAACATCATGAAGGAACTGGTTTTATCCCAAGAAAGCCTAGTTTAAATTATATACATGAAAAATAAAGACAGAATTGTTTGCAATAATTTTCAATCCAGCCGATTTTGTTAATAACATGAAAAATCAGCTTCATTTACGATCTTTGAAATATGATGAAGATTAATATACCTACAGCGTTTTCCAATCGGAGCCTGACGGTCCGCTTTGGCAACTCCCATGAGTTGGCGTTGGCACTAGTTTTACGAAAGTGACTGCCACCTGACCTTACAACCCAGAAGTAAACTGGGCCTTATTGGGATTAGTCTAGTTTCCTCACCTTTTTGTACACCGAAAAGCGATTGGTAAATATAAAATTATATTTCATTTCGCAATATTTAGCTTTCTGCCAAGTGTAGGTACCTATTTATTTAAATAATATTACATTGATATAATAAAACACATATATATAGTCATATAAGTTATGAACATAGAATTAAAAAGAGAGGTGTTTACGTAACTTGTTCTATATTACGTACCTACCAACCATATTAACATTTTCAAAAATCAGAATTTGAATAGTTATATTAACTTCTTAATTCGATTGCTGAATGCATGATCATTTTGATAATAGATGGACATAAATACACATTTGATTATTTTGAAATGCGAGTATTGCCGTGGGACATTAACATAACCTTATTTTTGAAGTTGGTTAATAATAGGAGCACGTAAACACACTGGTCGTTCGCCGAATGAAAATAATGCAGTTGCTAGGTAAATTCATTGTTTCTATTTGTACATGGAGAAGGAAACATTGGAATCATTATATTTCTGATTAATATTAATTTTCTGCCTTCCAGCCGGCAAGTAGCCACTTGCAGGCCGCTACGCTAAACAAATGCGCCGCTTGCCGACTGCGTCGAGCAGAAAAATAGTGTACTGACCTTGGCCAGTAAATAAGAAAGCCTCAGATCACATGTTTGTCGACCTCAGCTTCGCTTCGGCCGACAATTACACGAGATCTGAGACATTTCTTACTTTACAGGCCTCGGCACGTAATCTACTATAAAACTAACGAATATACAAAACTACATACTTAATTCATGTAAATATTCGATAAGATTTGGTTAGGTTTGATGTAACTTTATAATCATAAATAGAGATAAATCTTACCGGTGGTTGCTTTGGCGGTTACAGCAGCCTGGTACCACACAAATAATAGGCATACCTATTTATATTCTAAATTATTTTATGAGTAAGCTAGAACGTAGTGATTATATTCTCTTTGGAATAAGCTAAACTAGAGTAGCGATGTGTCAACCCGGTTTGCTAACTCGGTCCAAACCGAGTTAGGCTCAACTCGGCCCGACCCGGTTTGTGAATTCACTAACTCGAGTTGAACGGTTTGGACCGCGAATGAAACCGCGAGCGGGTCGCACTCGCACTGCGACGCGCGCGAGCGGGCTACAACGGAGCGGGTGAACCGAACCGAATGAGGCGCCGAATAATCCCGATTTCCCCCGAAACAGGTGCGCGAGCGAGGTCTGTCTTGACCTTGACTGACCATTAGAAGACCTTATCTCGTGGCAGTAAGGTTCACTAAAACTTATTAAGTAGTAGCGTCGTCGTAATATGACGTTGTCCTTGAACTTAATTAGTGTTTTGAATTTAGCGTAGGTCCGTAATTTCAAATTTTAATAGACAGTTCGTGTTATTTGATTTTTTTAAATATTTGATTGGTGTTTTCCAGACTAGAAAGTAGTGTGTTACCATTTTTTACCATTGTTTTGGTTTATTAATTAGTGCACAGTATAACTATTTTGCTAGACAATGTCAGCACCAGGACCGCAAAAACGCTCTGCAGTTTGGGAACGAATCCCCTTTAGACGGCAGAGCTAAATGTAAAATGGCTCAGATTCATATAAATATTCAGGCAACACAAGTAGTAGGTACATTCATGAATGAGTTTCAGTAAAATATATTTCATTAGTAAAATATATGGAATTTTAATTTATTGAATCAGGCGTTACTTTGCGGAATTCCATATTAAGTAATATTATTTTCGTTGAAAATATATGGCATTAGCCGAACCGAACCGACAAATCACCTGTGGACAGGTTAGGTTTGACTCGTCTGATTGACTCGATCTACTAAGACGGGTTCGGTCGGTCCGATCAAACCTAATACTACACCGGACCGTCATAGCAACTCGGTTTGATCAACCCGGTTTGAGCCCGGTTTACACAAAAAGTCAAACCGTTCAGTTCGGTTTGGTTTATCTTCGGGTCAAACCGTTCAACTCGGTTTGCGATAGTTTCGGGTTGGCACATCTCTAAACTAGAGCGCGTACACAACCAGCTGGCTGGCTATCAAGTACATGAAGTGACGTGACGTGACGTGAGTCAGGGTTGCCAACTCAAATTTTTATTTACCACTAAAGCACAAATTGAAATCCCCTAAAACTGTAGTGATTTTTCGGAAAACCCCCTAAATAAAAAAATTAATGAATATTAAATAAAATTTCTTTATTCAACATTAATTATCGACATTATTCAGTATCTCTAACATAAAGTCATTAACGCACGACCGTTTACGCCACAGATTTAGTATTTTTGGTCGGAAAGGTTGAATGATGGCCTGACCAGACGGGACTACTAAATAAATGCAATTTGATAGATTGGGAGAAAATTTCGTCGCCGTTAGGATGTCTCTTCTCTTACACATCACTGTAGCGTAAATCGGAGCGTTTGAGTTCCGGTCGTATATTTCTTTCTCAATCGCACACATTTGAGGTCGAGCAACTGAGAGTGGAATGGACTGTAGTATCATTTCATTTTCAGTAATAATTTCGCTTCTCAACACATTTTTCGCTGTCACACATACATGGAATAGGAACATCAAATATCCCTAAATTTACCCCTAGAAATATTTCACCCCTAAAAAAACCTCACGCGTCTTGTTTACCCCCTAAATCTAGGGGGGAAACCCCTAAGTTGGCACCCCTGACGTGAGTGAACTTAGTGACGTTTTTAGTGTGACCAGTATAATGCTAGTCTTATACAGCGCGATTCATCGGGGCCATAAGGATGCATTGGTCTGTGTAATCATCGAAAGGGAAGCGTAATTATTTCAAAGTCGTCTTATATTGGATCTTGGTTTATGTTTGTAATAAACAAAAGTTTATCTTTCGGTTTTAAATGTTTTGTTGTTACCTATATGATTTAATAACATTTATTTCCAAAATATATACAGTAAGTGTAACATACCTTAAATCTAAAATAGGTCCTTGAGGCATTATACCTAGGATGCTGATACGTTGTGCGAGGAAGCCACCAGCTCGTCGGTCACCAGAAACATCAACCAGACGCTTCGCGATTTCTACGAAAAACTTGCGTGCACTGGGGTCCCCCATGGACCAAGAGTTTCGACCCCGAATGGTACAAAAAGGTACTCTCTGCCCAGGCTCTTATATTTATTACGTTTAAAATTTCGGCGCATTCAGCCGCTCCGACCGCTTTTACATTAGTTCGTTGGAGATGGGACGGTGCCAGAGTGTCTACGCAGGTAGCATCCCACACTAGCACCCGTCCCAAACTCCAAGGAACCACTGTTACCTGTATTAAACGGTAGTCTACGGCGCTTTTCTTTGGGCTCAATCCGTCAATGTAAAGTCGGCCCAGACGGACCGCGTCGTGTAACACTAGAATTAAAAGAAAGGGTAGGGAATCATGGTAGGGGAAAGCTAAGGTACAGTCACCTGCAATAGTATATGACGCTATGAAGGCCGCAAAAATATGTGACACAGTCTTGTTTGTACCGCCATAAGAGCGTGTCACATATTTTTGCGGCCTTCACAGCGTCATATACTATTGCAGGTGACTGTACACGACGGATCGGACCCAACGAAAAGCGCTTTTACAGCCCAAGCCAATGCCCTTTTCCCCTGCCTCGATTCCGTAGCTTCCCTTTCGTCTATAAGTTATAACACGAGCGGAGGCGACAGATCGGTACCGACGGATTGCCCCGTGGAATACTAGTAAAAGGAAAAAATCTGAAAACCAATGCTTCAAATCTTTTTTTTATGGGGTAGGTACAGCTTTCCATGGACATACAGACAGACGTGGAATTTGGTAAATAGCAATAAGGGAAATCACGAAAACCCATAAAGAAAATACGTATATTTTAATTATCGCTTCTTAACATATTATAATTGTAAATACATATTGTAATTGTCAACTAACGATTCAGATAGGGTTTATGAACACAATATGAGTTTCTCGTTTAAGCCACGATTTTCGTGGCAATCGCCAGGCATATTGGAGCAGCTCAAAAAAATCTGACCGCTTTGGTGTTCCACATTTATCAGTGCGGTGAAATTGGGGGTTATTTTGTATGTGATTTCAACTCAAAAAAAAATGTCCTCCTTTTTTTTAAAGAGTCGGCAACGCGCATGCAACACCCCTGGAGTTGCTGGCGTCCATAGGCTACAGTGACCGCTTCCCATCAGGCGGGCCGTATGCTTGTTTGTCACCGTCGTAGTATCCATACATCTTTCAAACATTCCATTGCGTTACCGCCTATGAATAAAATGGTAACGGAATAGGTAATTTTTTTTCTCCTACTAGGATTGAAAGAACTCGCCATTCTGAGTGGAACACAAAATATGGCCCACATCATCTTCCAAGCGTTTTCCTGGGGTCCGCTTTGGCAACTAATCCCAAGATTTGGCGTAGGCGCTAGTTTTACGAAAGCGACTGCCATTTGACCTTACAACCCAAAGGGTAAACTAGTCCTCATTGGGATTAATTCGGTTTCCTCATGATGTGTTCCTCCACCAAAAAGCTATTGGTAAATCACAAATAAATAGTACATAGTCAACTACAAAGATATGAACAGCCAACGTGCCAAAAATATGTATACACCACCTACATATTTTGTAGTTGACTGTACATAAGTTCTGAACAACTTATTGGTAGTAGCCGGGGTTCGAACCTGTGACCTCCGGATTGGAAGTCGCACTTTTACCTACCGAAAAGCGAATGTTAAATGGTAATTATCAAATTAGTACATAAGTTCCGAAAAAGTACACACCGAGATTTGAATCCGCGGCCATCGGATTGAAAGCCCAGATTTAAGCTAGCATTGCTTTATTGTCCCAACACAAAGGTCGTGTCAAGATAATTTTGAGCAGCTTAGCCAATTCTGCTGTTGACTATAAGATTTTTGTCGAGAAACTCTTACTGTATACCAGCCTTATCGGTCACTTGGTATCTGTACCCAGCTGTGTATACTTCTTACGAAAATATTTCCTCTTCCCCCGAAACCTGCCTTTGTGAGTCCTGAAATGCGACTTTAAATCACTCAATTTATCAAATCTCCATTCGCACATGTCGCACGCGAATGGTTTGTCTCCCGTGTGACTTCTGGTGTGAATTATTAAAGAGGCTAGAGTCTTGTAGGACAAGCCGCAGCTGTCACAAGAGTGTGGTCTTCGTTTTGGTGGCTCGGTGGGCGGGGCCTCCTCGTTCGCTGGCCGCTCGGGGCGCCGTGGAACGCGCCGAATGCTCAAAGGAATATCTGAAACGAAAGCAAAGTTATTGTCGCTGAGTGTAATACAACATTTTTCACCTCATCGAATCAAGTATTTATTTTTAGATGCCACGGTTACAGTACGAGTCGTGATTCTAAAAGTGACCCAGCAGACCGTAACCATGGCAACCACTGACAAGAAATAGTTGATTGATCCAGGTACTGCTTATCACAATAACTATAAGGAAAAGAAAGTAAAGGTGTAAATAAAATAAAATATGATCCGCTTAAAACTTCGCGACTTACCATCCTCGTGTATCTCTTTCTCGCCCAAATCTGCTGTCCCGCTCCCGCTTGCCTGTCCAGGATTCTTGACAAACTCCACTTCGTAGCAAGCTGTCAAACAGTTAGCTATGGTTAAACAGATCAATATAACTTTGAGAGTCATGGATGTTTTCTATGTATTTGTCTATTATATATTAATATAGTTGACCGAGTACCCGTAACACAAGCCTTCTTGAGCTTACTGCGGGACTTAGTCAATTTGTGTAAGAATGTCCTATGAAAAAAAAAGAGTGGCCAAGTGCGAATCGGACACGCGCACGAAGGGTTCTGTACCATTATGTATAAAAACCTGCCAAGAGCATGTCGGGCCATGCTCAGTGTAGGGTTCCGTAGTTTACCGTCAGTCACAGGTAGGCGAACTTAAAAATATTCAGTGTTTTAAGCAAACCCTTATTGATTTTCAAATAAAGAAAAGCCCCCCATATTACGAGTATAGAAGGTACCCCCAACCCCATGATCCTACGTTTCGAGCCCTTTACAGCACTCGTTTTCACAGGGTTAAGATGATGACTTCATCTAACGCGAATGAACGCGATTAATCCGCTCTAAAGTGTTTAATCTAAAGTGTTTAAGTGTTTTGATTCATGTTTTTTTGTACACTACACTACTATATATAAATTATAAATTGAAAGAGATGCTTGGAATATAACTACAAAAATAAATCATGTTTCATCAATTTCAATGGCAAAAAACCGTGATTTTAAAAGTGACCCAGGAGACCGTAACCATGGCAACAACATTATTATAGACTGAGAGTAGGTTTTTTAAAAATCTATTTTTTTTCAGAGTGAAAATAAAGGAGGCACTAAAAAAACAACACTCAGTGGTTGTCAGCACTTACTGTTGTCCGTCACCAACACTGGTTGTAACTCAGTATGGGTTTCCAATCCATCCAGCGTGGAACTTTTCATATCCGTCCCATCCGACAGATCATCCATGCCATTTTCACCCACATTCGAAACCCCAAAGTTGCTTGTGTCCCACAGCTCCTTCGCGGCTGGCTTCTCATCCTTCGGTTCGAAGTCATGCTTCCGCATGTTAATAAAGTCTTGCTTCATACTAACAATTTGGTTCTGCAGGTCATTGAACTCTTGTTTCATATCTTCTTCCTGTAGGTCAACAATGTCACGCTTTAAAATATACAGTATGTATCACAACGAAGAGCAAACCTTAAAACTGGTGACGGGGAACTCGAGTACAATGTAATGACGTGCATTTCACGTGCCTAAATATATGTTTTATGGCATAAAATTCGAAGACCATATTTTTGCAGTCGGTTAATGGTTTTTGTAACATCCTGTAGGGTTTGTTTACGTTTTTGATTTTTGACAGTGCATGCGTATCGCGTACTGTCGATATGTAGCTAGGGGCAACTAATCAACATTAACGTTGTTATGTCAACGCACATGCGCTTTGAGTTCTGTTTATAAGTAATATATGTCGACCGCCATTACGATTTTTATGAATGAAAACTTTTCTGCCATTTATATTTTTAAAATTTAGAGACAAACTAGAGTTGACCCCAATTTACATATCGTTTGATATGCAATAACGTGCGACTTGCGTGCGACATTATTTGCAATTGACACTTCGTAAGGTCATCTCGACTGATATTAGAATAAAGGTCAAATTAAATTTCCTTGTTTGTCAGAGATGTTTGAAATTCGAAAATAATAAAATTTTGGAATTCGATAGCTACCTGATGGAACCATCCTAAATCGTTCCGGGCCCAAACATCCCCATAACGCTGGCAGCGTTACCCCAAATAATATAATAGCTCTTAAGAACAGATATTTACTGCGGAAACAAGGATAAATGGAAGATGAAGGAGGCTTTTACCCTCAAGGGATCACACATTAATAAAACAACAAAAATAATTAAATAATCGCGGGACGATGGCAAGCCCCCGATGGCATTTCACATGGATTTTGTGGAGGATGGGTCGCGCGCTGGTCTGGGACGCCACTTGTGCTGACACACTGGCGGCGTCCTACCTTTTAGCGACCACCAGACAGGCCGGGACGGCGGCGGACGCGCGAGAGCGCTCCAAGGTAAATAAATACAGCTGTCTCGGCGCCAGCTACGAGTTCGTAGCTTTTGGCGTCGAGACACTCGGCCCGTGGGGCAAGGGTGCTCGCGGGCTCGACAAACGATTGAGGGAAGCTACGGGGGACCCTCGAGCAGGCAGCATTCTCGCGCAAAGAATTGCCAGCGCGGGAACGCTGCCTGTGTGATGGGCAGCTTCCCGACAGGCGAAAGTTTGGAGGATTCGGTGGAGGAGGAAGTGTGCGTAGAGCAGCCGCCGCGGCTAGACGCATGACTCATGAATAAGGGACACGGACTGTTCCGAAACATGTCGAGCTATTATCGACTTTATTGACGTTTGTAACCCGCTATGAGAATTTTAATATAACTAATTTTATTTAAATAATATTTAAAACGGGTCACTCACGTAACTAATTTAGTCGATTTTCGCTCGACATGTTTCGTTCTTTACGAAGAACGTCATCAGTTATTTAATATGTTCGAGTCTCACGAGAGTTTTATAGTTAAAATTGCTAATTTTATTTTATGGTACTTCGTAATTTATTATAAATAATTAATGACTTCATCATTAAATTCTTATATCGGATGTGTGAGATCAAAGCTAATAATAATAAGATGAACAGATATTTGTCTCTCATACAGAAAGCGAATAAAAACGGTTTTGAACACTTCGAAAAAAACAAATGACGCTCGGGCACACTTACCCTTACACAAACGCTAGGGTTGCCTACGATAGTTCCATAGGAGTTGAATTACCCCATTGAATAGCCCGGGAGATCTGTTGCACCAGACAATCTAGGTTGAGAATCACAACCTTCTTACCTCATGTTTCAAGTCAACTTGGGGCAAAACAATAAGTTCCCCTTTCATAACATCCTCCGGAAGGTCCGACTGCGGCTCCAGCTCAACAACGTCTATGGGCAAGTCGAGGATCTCATTCTTCACGTAAAACTTATCGAGCTGGGTCACAGATTCATGGGTCACGTTATCTTGGTATGAGGAAGCTTGAGTGTCGTCATACCCTGCAAAGTAATAAGCACATAAATAAATAAATAAATATAAAAAAATAAATATTATAGGACATTCTTACACAAATTGACTAAGTCCCGCAGTAAGCTCAAGAAGGCTTGTGTTACGGGTACTCAGAAAACATCCATGACTCAGGAACAAGTATCTGTGTTCATCACACAAATAAATGCCCTTACCGGAATTCGAACCCAGGACCATTGGCATAGCAGGCAGGGTCACTACCAACTACGGCAACCGGTCATCAACTTAAGTATAAGTTAACTTTTTAAGGTGTCAAAATAGTTGGAAGAGTTAGAGTAGCATTCAGAGTTTAGAAAACTAACAATTTAGATGTAGAGTCAAATCACATTATCTCTGCCGAACAAAGTAACTGTCAAACTGTTAGTTTAAATATAAAACTTCTATGAAATGTGGCGTTTTCAGGCTAAGGGTACCACATTGTCAGTTATCGATAACGCTCTATGGTCATACAATACAATACAATACAATAATCATTTATTTCGAACAAAAGTCCATACTGTGTTAGTAACATTACATAAATCTTAAATCTAGGGTTAGTACAAAACATAACATTAAAACAAATTCTTACATATTGGGGCATGTAGCTGCACCCAGTGCTTTAGCCACGGTGAGTCCCACCGGTCGGCCAACGTGCACAGGATGGTATTCGTGCTGGCGCGCCACCGCCTCAACAGCGAGCTACACCGCTTCCTGATGATCGCGTGGAACCCATCGATCCGTCCCTCCGCGAACATACTCGATGCGCTACAGTGTCGCGGCAGCCCGAACACCACCCTGTACGCGTTGTTGTACTGTACCCGCAGAGCGCTGTATGCCCGCTGCGTATAGCTGATCCATAGGCTGCACGTGTAGAAGGACTGGCAATATGCTTTAAAAAGCGTAGCCTTCACCCCTTTGGTACATCGTGCAAACCTACGAGCCAGCATGTTGCAGCGCACAGCCAGCGCTCTGCGTTCCCTCTCAATATCCATATTGTCACACATGTCATCGGTGACCCAGTGGCCCAAATACTTAAAATGCTTAACTTGTGCCAAAGGCGTTCCGCAAAGAGTCACAGGGGGCACCCTGTAGGTCTTATTACCCGCCTTAAACAGCATAAACTCGCTTTTGTTTGCATTGTATTTGAGCCCATGGGCCTCCGCATACGTCTCACATTTGCGCAATAAGCTAATTAAACCACCCACAGAGGGACTCAGCAGTACCATGTCATCCGCGTAGCTGATGTTGTTTATGCGCACTCCGTCTATTGAACAACCCACACTGGCACTGCTGAGCTCCTCCAGCAGTCGATTCATATATAGGTTGAAGAGACGGGGTGAACTTAGCCCCCCTTGCCTCACCCCGCAATCCAACCCATACGTCTCCGAATACGCTCCAGCCCACTTAACACTATTTTTTTGGTGACCATACCAGTATTTAAGCAATGAGGTAACTTCATACGGCACATCCGTATCAGACTGTAACTTACCCCACAGCATGTCGTAAGATACGAGGTCGAATGCTTTTGACAGGTCCAAGTAACAGGCATATACAGGCGTTTTTCTTGCCGTGTAGTACTGGACAGTCTGCTTCAGACATAGGATGGCAGATTCGGTGGATAGGCCAGGTCTGAAGCCGAACTGAGTGTCGTGCAGGCGGATGTGCTTATCCAGCTGTTTGTCTAGCAGACTGTCCAGAACCTTAGCAATAACATTGGCCAGCGAGATGGGCCTGTAGTTGGACATGTCAGAAACATCGCCTGTTTTGTTCTTTACAATAGGGACAACTACTGTACGCATAAGTTCATCCGGCAGGTAACTATGACTTAAACAAAGGTTAAAAAACAAAGCAAGAATTCTTGGTAGGTGTACACCCGCGTACTTCAAATGCTCTATGCTTAAGCCATCCTTCCCAGGAGACTTCCCTCGCACCATCTTATTAATAACTGAAGCCACCTGCTTAGCAGAGAATCTCACAATATTGACCTCAGGATGTCTCTCAGCATCGCACACATGAGACGGGGGCGACAGCGGTGATTCTACATTAAAGTGGCGCTGAAACGCATTTGCTATATCACTCGGTTCATGCAGCCCAGCTACGCTCACAGGCAAGGCCGCCTTAGGGTTTAATTTATTAGTTGACTTCCAAAATTTACCAAATTTTTTACTAGAATGTAGCTGCGCAATAATATCCATTCGGATCTGATCTTGATTAATTTGACAATATTTTAATTTAGATTTGAAAATTCTTTTAGATTCGTACATTTTATCATAAATATCTCCAGAAACCGGTTTACCGCACGATAACCACATTAGGTAGCATTGCCGCGCCTCCCTGTGAGCACAGCTGACGTGCTTGTTCCAACCGGGTATGTACTTATGTTTCCTACCTATAGGTGCATTATGACAAAGTCGCGCACCTTCCGTAAGTATACATATTATATTTGAGTACATAGTATCCAAAAGTGATCGATGATGTTGATCAACACATAATTTATCTGCACAATCATTAAATAAAGAAGGGAAATTAATGTGTCTAAATTTTGAATTGCAATATTCATGAAACCGTTCTATCTGTTTACTATCTCTTTCACCCCAGACTACTTTGTTACAGTCTGAAAATATGTATACTTACACTAACTTTATATTCAGGCAATAAAGTATTGTATATATATTTTTACCACTTTGGTGGTATACATATCTTTGTTGTTAATTGTAAATGTTTGTACATGCAAATGCTGTAAAGCAGGGATTGTATACCGGTATAATTTTCATACAAATTAACCAGTATTAAATTTCGGTATCTCTGATTTTAAAGCATGTTTCAGCATTATATTCAACAAATCTGATGAATAATTGTCCTTATCTAAATACCATTTTATAAAATGAATGAAATATTCCTAATCTGGGGCGATATTTCGATTTTTAGTTATACCGGTAACGATCCCTGCTTTAAGATACTGCTAATTGACTTATAAAAGTGCCTTTAAGAGCTACTTGCAAAATATGTGTTATTTTAACCCACACACCACATTTCCTAAATATAGCCTTTCATATTTTCACGTTTGATAACCTTATACTCAAGCTTTTTTACTGTTAAGGGTGGAAAAATGCGTGGTTCATACTAATCAGGTGTGAGAACCTAAGTGGTTATATGGGACTCCCATATAGGCTAATGAGATCCAGTGTACCCACTATAATATAACCAATTACTAAGGTTTATGTTTATACAGAAGCTAAAATATATTCCAATTTTTTGAATTATTCTACGTATATTGTGTATTGTGTATTACACTTGACTTGCCACCGAATGACAACGAATGTGATGAAATGTACAAATATCAGCGAACTACGCTTACGAACTTACGACTCACCGTCTGTACCTGGCGACTGCTCGGGCCATGCCACCTCATCCGACGGCCCCGTCTTCATACACATGGACTCCATAGTGACCTGGCGTCCGTGTTTATAGAATCCAGATCAAGATTTTCTAGGTCCCTAGATAAGAAATATGGAATATACGGTTTCACATATACATTGCGATGTATGATTGACATGTAATGAAAGATGATACAACAATAAAGATTAAACTGAATAGTAACCGGAAAATAATATAATGCGAAAAATAAACAATGCAATTATTTATATTGATTGAAAACGTGATGTGACGTTTTCTTCCCAGGGTTGCCAACTCAAATTTTTATTTACCACTAAAGCACAAATTGAAATCCCCTAAAACTGTAGTGATTTTTCGGAAAACCCCCTAAATAAAAAAATATATGAATATTAAATAAAATTTCTTTATTCGACATTAATTATCGACATTATTCAGTATCTCTAACATAAAGTCACTAACGCACGACCGTTTACGCCACAGATTTAGTATTTTTGGTCAGAAAGGTTGAATGATGGCCTGTCCAGACGGGACTACTAAATGCAATTTGATAGATTGGGAGAAAAGTTCGTCCCCGTTAGGATGCCTCTTCTCTTATACATCACTGTAGCGTAAATCGGAGCGTTTGAGTTCCGGTCGTATATTTCTTTCTCAATCGCACACTTGTGAGTTCGAGCAACTGAGAGTGGAATGGACTGCAGTATCATTTAATTTTCAGTAATAATTTCGCTTCTCAACACATTTTTCGCTGTCACATATGCATGGAATGGGAAATTCAAATATCCCTAAATTTACCCCTAGAAATATTTCACCCCTAAAAAAACCTCACGCGTCTTGTTTACCCCCTAAATCTAGGGGGAAAACCCCTAAGTTGGCACCCCTGTTTCTTCCCGAATTTTTGTGTTTGTCAAACGGCCACATTGAAACTGTTTGAGTAATTGTTTTAATCGCGTTTAGTAGTTAGAATATATTATAATAAATATTTATTTAAATTACTTAATTCACCATATATAGTTTGTATATTTGTACATATATTATCACTAGTATGTGCAAAACTGCATAAGCTAATGGCAGTATGGTTTAGCGCTTTACCCTATCCAATTAGAACAAAAAAAAATACAAATGCCAAGCTTGTTTGGTTTCACAGATTAAAAACCGGCATAGATGACGTGCAAAATTGATAGTACCTGTCAAAAAAGACGACTATACGTTTGCTATTTCTCTATTGCGTAGGGTCGGTCGGGTGACAACAGTTGACTAAGAAATGACAAAGGGATCTAATGAGGCCTACCGCGAGTCGATTTTCCGCTAGGGGCGCTAGTGGAACGTGGGTCCTGCGTACCTATATACTTACTTTACTCTTTGGGACCCACGCATGAGTGGCGCCGCCTGGTGAGCGACAATACGGTAGATCCCATTTGATTTGATTGGCCAGGGATGTGCTGTGTCAACTTTTTATATCGATATATAAGTTCAAATAAATAAAAATACAGGTGTTAAGGAGTTGGTTTAATAAAAAGATCTCATAATCGCGACGCATGATTGTTATAATTGTCTTTTCTAAGCCTTTTTTTTTTAACATGAAGAAATTTAAAGTTTTTAGTATTCCAGTATATCTCTTTTCCTTATCTTCTGCACGTCTGTTTGCCAGTCGTCAAAGGCCTCCTCCAGCCTTCTTCACTCGTTCCTGTCGTGCGCTACTCTGTTCCAAGTTACTCCATCTCCAGCAACTAATCGATCGCATGTCATCGTCCCATCTCTTTGATTGAGAGCCATCTTTCCTTTTACATCCCCTTGGGTACTATTCAGTTATACGTCTTTGGTTATACGCAAGAAGATACTTAAACAAAATTATACAACAATTTACAACATAAAAGACAACATTCAAATAACATCGAAACTAACAACCAAATCATGAAGAAACCGGACTAATCCCAATAACGCCTAGTTTACCCTCTTTGTTGGAAGGTCAGATGGCAGTTGCTTTCTTAAAACTAGCGCCTAATAGTGGAATAGTTGCTAAAGCGGACTCCAGGCTTACATGAGCTGTGACATAAGCTAGGAAAACCTAGCGTTTTCCTAGAAAAAGAAGAACTATGTGATTACTGCGCCATTTTGAATCTTGTCGCAGTGAAAGTCACATAATGAGGAATTCCGCAAAGTAGGTAATGCATGGTTCAAGGAAGCGCAGGAAGGGTTCCGTACAATTGTCAATAAAAAAGGCAAAAAAAACACATTTGTTTGGAAGCCCCCTGGAAATAATTATTTTAAAGTGAAAATATAGCTAAATATTCTGTAGCTAAGTATTCTGTATTTAGAGATACAGTCTGCACGCCTACCACGAACATCGAAAATTGGCATTGACGGGAAAACCTCTTTGTCACTCCAATACGCAAGTGCGACAGAGATGGAGATACAAATCCGCAATCGTTCGTTTATCGTGGTATAGGCCCAGAGCCTTTACCACGAAAATCTACCGATTGCGGATTTGTATTTCCATCTCTGTCACACTTGCATATTGGAGTGACAAAGAGGTTCTCCCGTCAATGCCAATTTTCGATGTTCGTGGTAGGCATGCTGGTGACAGAAGGACAGCGGAGTCTCAGTAATAGGGTCCCGTTTTATCCTATGGGTACGGAACCCTAAGTCTTAAATTAGTAGCAACGTATTTGTCCATTTTCAAGTTAACTGAAATTAACGAAGTTAATGAGACCGAAGTTACGGGGTGAGAGCTTGTGACGTCACTATTGGGTAAGGAGGTTGCTAAAGCCCCTCATTCACGGCAGTCCGCCGGCACCTCCGGCACGTAATATAGTATCGTGAATGTCGTTGCCGGATGCGTGCTGTACGGCAACATCCTGCTAGCTCCGCCCACCTCCTTGCAGTCCGAATTGCACTAAATTCCAGTAATAAACAATTGAGTAATGCGGCAATGCACATGCAATGCATAAAATATTAATTATTCATTATTAAACATGACATACGAGATGGCGGCGATTTTTAAAATTCGAGTACAGTGTATGCGCTATAACGCAGCGCTGCGCATCTTTCAACGAATAAGTGCGAATTGGACTGCCAGGCTGGGCCACTTGCACACCGTGTGTCCGCTACATCCACGGAAGAATAACTAGCGTGGAAGTAGTACGATAACTGTCAAATGAGAACAGTTTGGAGCGATCTATATTTTGGCAGTGGATTTCTCAAATGTCGTAAGTCTAACTTAATCACGCGCCTCTTACGACATTTGTAAAATCCACTATCAAAATATGCGACCAAGTTAACCCATTCATTGCCGACGCCTCATATTTTTAATCATCACGCAGTGCCGCCGCCTTCTACGCGACGACGCGAATTCGCGTCCACGGCATCACGTTAACATTTCAACGGACGCGAATTCGCGTCCGCGGCATTAGGTTATATATCACACTTGAAGGACGCGAATTTGCGTCTGCGGCATTAGGTTATTTCACACTTGAAGGACGCTAATTCGCGTTTTCGGCATCGTAAGTGATGTTTTTGCGTCTAAAAACAGTTTTTGTCGAAAACGTATTCAGTATAGACGTGACAGCCGTAGACTGAGCCGCATATATGTTTTTTTTTATTGTATAGTTAGATTATAATAAAGAAAGTGGACAAAATTTTTTGTGAAGTAGTTATCACTCATAAATAACATTTTGGTATCCGATTTTAAGTACAGTTGTTTTCTACAAAAAAAAAAACAAATAACTCGAGGACGCGAAACCGCGTCCTCGGCATCACGTTTACGCATACACAGGACGCGAATTCGCGTCTTCGGCATCCGAGATAAGAATTATGAAAATTACAAATGCACTGAATCCAGAAATCAGCGACGGTATAATATTATCCTTCATAAATAAAATAACATTTTCGTATCAGCTTTTAAGTACAGTTGATTTCTAGCAAAAAAAAACAAATAACTCGTGGACGCGAATTTGCGTCCTCGGCATCACGTTTACGCATACACAGGACGCGAATTCGCGTCTTCGGCATCCGAGATAAGAATTATGAAAATTACAAATGCACTAAATCCAGAAACCAGCGACGGTATAATATTATCCTTCATAAATAAAATAACATTTTCGTATCAGCTTTTAAGTACAGTTGATTTCTAGCAAAAAAAAACAAATAACTCGTGGACGCGAATTTGCGTCCTCGGCATCACGTTTACGCATACACAGGACGCGAATTCGCGTCTTCGGCATTGAATGGGTTAAGTTGTAATGCATTGATACCGACTACCAAATTACAACGATGTGTTTAATTTGGCTGCTTGGACCAATTGCATCAAAAGAGATCAGCAAAACTGTTTTCAACCTACGGAATCGGAGAAATAACAAACATATATACATCTCTTTTTGTCACTTCCTTTACTTGGTAAGGAAGTGAAGGACGAGTTAATGACTTTGAGGTTTTCAGTTTTGACGGGAGGCTTGGCTACATCCAGCCATGCCGGAGTGCCGGCGGACTGCCTTGAATGAGGGGCTTAACCTATGTTATGGAAGAATGTTATCGACCCCATGACACCCCCCATAACGGCAGTGCGGAGAAACGCCGGTGTGGTTTTAGTGGGTAGGCCCCTCCCTATGAGAGGAGAGTCCCACATAACCCCCCTTCATGGCTTCCCTAGCCGGGGGGTATGCGCAAAGCATTTCCACATCGAGAAAAAAAAAAAAAAAAAAAAAAAAAAAAAAGGGGCTTAACCTAACCTAACTGTGACGTCACGTATGAATGAACTGCAGGCCTACCACGAACATCAAAAATTGGCATTGACGGGAAAACCTCTTTGTCACTCCAATAATCAAGTGTGACAAAGATGGAGATACGAATCCGCAATCGTTCGATTTTCGTGGTATAGGCCCCAGGGATCGGAACCGGTATTGGCTTAACGGTTAATATCGTTCTAATTCCATTTCTTTATTTCGTTCGACAATTAACCGGTAAATTGATGGAACGAACAAAATGAAATCGAAATGTTCGTGCTTACCGTTAAGTACAGATAACGAAATTTTAACGTTCGCACGAACGAAATAATAACGGTTAAACCCAGCCGATCCTGACATGTGTCTGCGTGCGGCGGCGCTGTTTCGTCGATCGGCGGGCATAGTGCTATTTTAGTTTCCATCATGTAGGGAATATTCTATTCGCTTCATGTTTTATAACACAAACTTGGAAAAAACATCTAAGGGGTCTCACTTTTTTATACATGCATATAATTTCTGTCAAATTTTAGCCCGCGATTTTCGAACTACATTTACAGTTTACCGATTCCGATTTCTAAAAAATTCTTAAGTTCGGTTAAACATAGATGTGATATACAGGGTGGAAATAAATTTTGGGTCAGTGAGGGCAGCTAGCAGATCCCGTGTTGCTAGGCTAAATAGGTCTTAGAAGACCTTCCTATGATTTCAAATTAATGAAGATTGGCGTTTACAGATTTTGGAAAAAAAACAGGATGCGAGAAAACTGTTTTTTTGATGACAATCAATTCCATTCCTGTCCAGGATTAAAAGCTTGTATCGGACCAAAAAAAAAATTCCGGCTAGAACAGCCATAAATCGAGAAAAACTTTCCCCATACAATTTGTATGAAAATGAAAAAAGTTTTTTTTACATGTTTTTTTTTTTATATACTACGACGGTGACAAACAAGCATACGGCCCGCCTGATGGTAAGCGGTCACCGTAGCCTATGGACGCCTGCAACTCCAGGGGAGTTACACGCGCGTTGTCGACCCTTTAAATAAGGAGGATTCGCTGTGTTGACAGCTAAAGGGGCAAGCTTAGCTCCGTGGGTACACCCCACTCCCCAGCTGTCAACACAGTGAATCCTCTTGGAGCTCTGGCAACCTTACTCACCGACAGAAACACAACACTATGAGTAGGGTCTAGTGTTATTATTTTTTTATGTCAATCGATTCCATTTCTATCCAGTATCAATAGTTTCCTTGGGGTCACTTTCGGTAATGTACAAAAAAGCCAGAAATTAAAGAAAACTGTTTTCATACATTTACTATGGAGTAAAAGTAAAACTTTATTCTTATTCATCTGTCACCATAATTCGTCCTCATATGCTGTATGAAATTTGATGGTATTGCATAGATGATCTCTAATTATCAATATGCCTAAAGTTTGATTTCTATAAATGTTACACAAAAAAGTAAAAACACTTAAATTGAAGTCACGGGGTGTTCAGTGGTGCTAAGAATCTCCGGAAAAGATCCGGCTAACACCAGCGACGACTCCTGGCCCTGGCAAATTACAACACGCGTCCACTGCTGACCGACGAAAAGTTAGCGGAACTGGAGGAAGTATTGAGAAGGAAGTTGCGTTGGGACGTCGTGGGGTTGTCAGAAGTCCGAAGAGAGGGCGAGGATACGATAATCCTTAAGTCAGGCAATTTACTTTATTTCCGGGAGGGCGACCAACAGTCCCAGGGAGGTGTCGGGTTCATCGTCCACAAGTCCCTCGTAAACAACGTGGTGAAAATCGAGTGTGTCGACTAGGGTGACGTACCTTATACTCAGAGTATTTGAGAGGTACTCGTTGAAGGTCATACAGGTGTACGCGCCGACTTGGGCACACTCCGATGACGAGGTGGAGGCTATGTATGAGGATATTTCAAAAGCTATGCATAGCTCCAGAACCTGTACCGTTGTTATGGAGGACTTCAACGCGAAACTAGGCAAGAGAGATGGTGACGAGCTGAGAGTGGGGCAGTTTGGGGTTGGACGTCGGAACCACCGGGGGCATTTACTGGTTGGTTTCTTGGAGAAGGAGGGACTCTACATGATGAACTCTTTCTTTAAGAAACGCGAGCACAGACAATGGACCTGGATGAGTCCCGACGGTGCAACTAAAAACGAGATTGACTTCATCATGTTGACGAAGAGACATATATTCAATGATGTTGCTGTGATCAATACGGTCAAAACTGGAAGCGATCACCGCCTAGTAAGAGGCACAGAATATATTTACTAAGCTAGAACGCTCTCGATTGATGAAGTCTACGCTCCGTCCTGCACTCCAAACTCAAAACCACGAGAGCTGTCAGCTGGAACTCCAAAACCGTTTCGATTGCCTAGGCGATGATGTGGACGAATTCAACGACGGGTTTGTGGAAGCTGTCCATAGCGCTGGGTCTAAGTTTTTTAAGACCCAACGGACAAACAAGGCTCCAAAAGGAAAAGACCAAAAGGCTCTCAGACTCTACTCAAAAGACTCATCGATAAAAGGAGTAAAATGGTTCTACAATCTTCAGTTGATGCGACTCTATACGGCGGCTCAACTAGTAGATCTCTAAATCCCTCACTCGAGATATGCGCCAATTAAATACTAAGTGTATTAAAGAGGTCATTGAGCGAAATAAGGGCTCCAAAGTTTTTGTAAGTTGTTCTGTATTTTGGGCAAAGCCAGCTCGCTAAGTTAAAAACTGAAGATGGTAGAATCGTCACATCCAACCCTGAGCTCCTGAATGAGATAGAGAGCTTTTATGGACAGCTATACACGTCTACTAGCAGACCCGAAGTTGGTCCGGCGGAAGACCCTGGAGCTAGACTGACCCGACACTATACCGAAGACATCCCGGACATCACAGCCTGTACGAGATTAGAATGGCTCTTAAACAGCTCAAAAATAACAAGGCGCCTGGTGAAGACGGAATTACAGCCGAACTTCTGAAGACAGGTGGTAAACCGATCCTTACGGCCCTTCAGAAGTTGTTCAACTTCGTCTTACTGGAAGAGAGAACGCCAAAGGCATGGAGCGCAGGTGTGGTAGTACTGTTCTTCAAAAAAGGCGACAACGCCTTACTGAAGAACTGTCGACCCATCTCACTTCTCAGCCATGTCTATAAGCTGTTTTCAAGAGTTATTACGAATCGTCTCGCACGCAGGCTTGATGACTTCCAGCCTCCCGAACAAGCCGGTTTTCGAAGAGGCTTTAGTACCGTAGACCACATCCATATGCTTCGTCAGGTTATACAGAAGACCGAAGAATATAATCTGCCCCTCTGTTTAGCGTTTGTGGAATACGAGAAAGCCTTTGATTCGATCGAAACCTGGGCGGTACTACAATCTCTCCAACGGTGCCAAGTAGACAGTAGTCTACTATAGCGTATAGCAGTAGCTATATCGAAGTGTTGAAGGGTTTGTACGAGAGCGCCACTATGTCAGTCCGACTCCAAGACCAGAACTCGAAGCCTATTCCACTGCAGCGGGGAGTCAGGCAGGGAAAAGTCATCTCTCCTAAGCTGTTTACCGCTGCACTTGAGGATGTTTTCAAGACTCTGGACTCGAGAAGGCTAAACATCAATGTAAACGGCGAGTACCTCCGCAGACCATGGAGGATTTGTGTACGATGCTTGATGACCTATTACGAGCGTGTTGGTCTTAAGATGAATATTGATAAGACGAAAATTATGTCAAATGCCCGTGTAGCACCAACTCCAGTTACAATCGGAGACTTAACACTCGAAGTTGTAGGCGATTATATATACCTAAGACAAACTGTCCAGTTAGGTAGGCCCAATTTCGAGAAAGAGGTTAATCGTCGAATCCGACTCTGATGGGCAACGTTTGGGAAGGTACGACACATCTTTTCGTCCAATATTCCGCAGTGCGTGAAGACGAAAGTCTTCGATCAGTGTGTGCTGCCAGTGATGACATTCGGTACTGAAACGTGGTCGCTTACAATGGGCCTCATAAGAAGGCTCAAAGTCACCCAAAGAGTAATGGAGAGGGCGATGCTAGAAGTCCCACTGCGAGATTGTATCAGAAATGAGACCATCCGCAGCGGAACCAAAGTAACCATATTAGCTCTCCGAATCGCTAAACTTAAGTGGCAGTGGGCGGGGCACATTGCACGTAGAACCGATGGCCGTTGGGGCGGAAAGGTTCTCGAGAAACGAAGAATAAAAAAAAACCCCATGGACTTAGTCATTCCATTTATACCCCCAAAGTACACTCATGATTTTTTAACTAAACCTAAAATCAGTTCGTATACTTATTCAATATTTAAACCTCAAAAGGTTTAAATATCTTACTATTCAGTTATCTACAACGTGTAAAAAAAAAGAGAAATAAAAGTAAGTTCTTGCGATTTGAACCTGGGACCTAACAGCCTAATCGCACTTATTAACCAAACCATCTACCACTAAGCTATATTTTGGCATGAGCGGTCACGAATAAAGTTAAACTTTGTCATACTTGTCACTAACTTTTGTGTAACTCTAAAGGACCTTTTACAATGTAAAATTTATTTACTTTGTATGAACAACGAAAAATTTTTATTTTTGATTCGACTATAAGCGACCTACAACGCAGCTTCTATTAACGTAACAAGCAACCTGTCAAATTTAAAGGATATTAAAAAACACCCTGTATATTTTTGAATATTCAAGTTAGCAACGAGTTACATACGATGAGGTAAAAAAATTGTTCTCCAATTATGTCTCGTTTTATAACGAAGTTCTTTTACATCCACATTCCAGCACCATTACCAGACCCTCGATTGATACCATTACAAAATACTCAAGACAAATTAAACGAGCCCAGACTCGATGGGATTAAGTCGTTTTATTACGGACTTCCTATGGCCACCTTCAGGCTCTATCATCAGACCCTGGATACCAGGCTTTATCATCAGATCAGCTCCATGTCATCATAATATTGCATTGCCAACCGGGAGATGAGCTAAATTTAACTATCAAGATTACATTACAGATTACAAACAGACAACGGCACAGTTGAATGAAACTAAATAAAACATTGCATTTTGTGATAAAAATGATTATAAATATTAACTAGACTAAACATAAATGAACGATAATAATTGCAAGCAAACAGCAGGATCGGAATAAAATATTCTAAGTCGAGTACAGCCGGTTGCGTACTCACGACCTCACGAGTAGTATAAAAGAGACAGCAATACACGTTCTATCTCGTTTCGAAATTTTCAATTTAACCGATTAATTTCGTTCACAGGAACGAATTTCTAACAAAATGGGCAAAAACCGGTATCTTATTTGAACGGTTCTTTTACCGGTAACCGAGAACAGAAACGAAATCCTTTCCGTTCATGGCGGAGGGAGCGATACCGTTACGGCAAAAATACCGTTTTCCGATCCCTGAGGCCCTGTATCTTCGACATTTGACGAACAAAAGAAAAAATACATGTACAATATTTTTTAATAATCTAACAGACGGACTAAATAGCTTTTTTTTTATCGGCTAGCATATTTTTAGGGTATTTTATTTTTTATGTAAAAACTACATGTATTATGGTATTTTTAAGGGATGTGTTAGATAGCAGGGCTACTTAAGTTTCCAAAAACAAAAAAAACAGAAATATTTGAATATTTGTAGACATGGTCGTTAAAAATACTATTAGGGATCGATTCTCGATTTTCAATTAACTTATTTTTTTCTGTATAATCTATCAATCAATCAGCCTATTGCAGTCCACTGCTGGACGTAGGCCTCCCCAAGGGTGCGCCACAAAGTACGGTCATTCGTGACCCTCATCCAACCACTACCAGCTACCTTTCTCAAGTCATCGGTCCACCTGGCAGGAGGGCGTCCCACACCACGTTTGCCGAGGCGTGCCCACAGTACCGGCGTTAGGGTAGGGCGCGGTTGGGCGACCGCCCAGGGGCGCCGGACTTTGAGGGGCGCCGTTAAGCGGCGCCCCTTTATATTCCCATCTCTGTAAGCGAAAAAAAAAAAACGATGTGTTGGCAACACTAGAATGGAACGCAGTGCTCAATCCGTTCGGTCGTAGCACTACATACATACAGTTTATTTTACTGGGAATCCCCGACCACAGAGAAACACATTATCTATCTCTTTTTAACATTTTAGTTCAAAAGAGTTGGCGTTATTTTTGATGGAGCGGAACACAGCTCATTCTTTATTCATTCAATCGGTGCACGCACTTAAAAACAGTTATCGCAATTACATATTTTAAAACAAACAGACGCAGTAATCTGGCGGTCCACGCTAAGTTACGAAGTGCATGTTTTTTTCTTTTTGTCGCCGACTACAGAGTGACATAGGTTTTATCCAAAAAGTTGAAATACAAATAGTGTTTAAGTAGGTATTTGCTTTATGACGGATTATTTTACTAATTAGGTAAGTACAATTTTATTTTAACTATCTTATTATACTAAAGAGGTAACATTTGTTTGTTTGTTTATGTTATGTTTGGAGTGGGGTAATCTATTTAAAGTAAATTATATATTATAAAATATCTCTGGAACTGACTATATAATGTTGATGAAATTTTAACACGGAGATAATAAATGAATGTCGAGGAGGTACGGTCAAGTGTAAAAGTGGATGAACACTGTTCATTCGTAAGCCTTTGTGTTAAAGGTGAAAAGTGTCCACCGACTTTTGCATCTGACTGTACATAGAAGTCATTTTTTCGGGAACGAGTGGATGATCGTGATTTTTTTCATACAAATCTAAGCACTATCACGTAACACAAGCTTTTAAATATAACATTTCACAATTATTCCGCTGCCATGACAATATTACCTTACCTAGATTTTTCGATCGTAGTTCACGTGTATGCTAACGCTTTCCTGAATATAAAGCGTTTTTGGTCGTCCTCACTCAATAGCGTTATATTTAATTAATTTATAGAAATGATCGGACTTACGCAGATTTAATTTGTTGCAGATTTGATTAGTACAAAATGTCTGAACACGTTGATCCTTTCAAAAGCAAACCATCTGGGTCACAATATAGAAAACGAAAAGCAGAAAAAGAAAAGGAATTTGAAAAAACAAAAAAGTTTATGAATATAGGCAAATATATTATCACAACAAAAAATCAAGACCTTAATGTGGCATCTACATCTGAAATACAAGCGAATGCATCGGTAGTGGAGTCTCTGTCTGACAAGTCAGATCAGTTAGCTGTTGAAGAGATTGTGGACGAAGTTTCCCGAAGTGAGGAGACAAGTTGTGTTACAATTACAGATGCTGCTCAGGATGACACTATTGGTGATGTACAACAAATACAAATTCTAGATGACGTTAGTTCTCTTGTTCCAAATATATCGGATCCAGCCACTTGGCCACTCACTCGAAATAGCAAAATTATTGATCATATAATAACTAATGGCCCAGTGCAAACTCACATTGATAATT
Organism: Lathronympha strigana; assembly: GCA_949128165.1. Lineage (NCBI taxonomy): Eukaryota > Metazoa > Arthropoda > Insecta > Lepidoptera > Tortricidae > Lathronympha > Lathronympha strigana. The sequence continues at coordinate 8,265,237 of OX421928.1, read as the reverse complement.
ATCCAAAGAATGATACAGGGCGACATTTCTCAAATTCTCATTTTACCAAAAAACTTGCAAACAATGAAATAATTCAGCGTCGTTGGTTAATATACTCAGTTTCTAAAAATCGAGTTTACTGTTTTTGTTGCCGGCTATTTGATAGCAGCTCAACGTCGAATTTAGTATCTGAAGGATATAACGACTGGAAACACTTATCAGAAATGTTAAAAGTTCATGAAAGTAGCACTTTTCATAAGAAGTTTTACCTCTCATGGATTGAGGCTGAACTAAGATTAAAAACGGGAAAAACAATAGATTGTCAAGAGCAACATTTGATTAGAAAGGAAACTACAAGGTGGAATAATATTTTGTCTAGATTAATGCATATTACACTGTATTTAGCTGAAAACAATATGGCGTTTAGAGGTACTTCCGACAAACTATATACGCCAAATAATGGAAAGTTCTTGGGTTTGGTACAACTACTAGCCAAATTTGATCCAGTTATGGAGGAGCACTTGCGATTAGCTGTAAAGGGTGATGTTTCTGACCACTACTGCGGAAAAGACATTCAAAATGAATTAATAGAGCTGATGGGTGAAAAAGTGAAGTCAGAAATCATATCACGTGCAAAGAAATCGAAATATTATTCTATTATAGCTGACTGTACTCCGGAAATTAGTCATATAGAACAGCTTTCACTGACAATACGATTTGTTGATTTATCATCAGATGTCGATAAAATATCAGTAAAAGAGCATTTCATAGAATTTATACCTGTTAATGAGTCGACTGGTGAAAGGCTGACTGAAGTTATTATTGATATTTTAAATAAATATGGACTGGAATTGAACGGTTGTAGAGGTCAGGGCTATGACAACGGAGCAAATATGAAAGGAAAAAATATTGGAGTTCAAAGGAGAATTCTGGACATAAATCCTTTAGCTGTATATGTACCGTGTGGCTGTCATAGCTACAATCTCGTACTATGCGATGCCGCTAAGTCATCTGTAAAATCTGTCACTTTGTTTGGAGTACTTCAGAGGTTGTTTACGTTGTTTTCAGCTTCTGTTCATCGATGGAAAATTCTGACCGATCACTTGGGATTGTACACTATAAAAAAACTCAGTGACACGCGTTGGGAAGCAAGAATTGGCAGTGTTAAAGCAGTCCGTTATCAAATTAGCGCCGTCCATGACGCTTTAATCACTTTGGCTATTGAAACTCAGAAAACTGATGTTCAAGTCTCTCATGAGGCTACTACTCTAGCCGAACAGCTAAAAGATTTCGGCTTCATAGTTTCATTGGTTGTCTGGTATGACATACTTTTTCAAATTAATGTCGTTAGTAAATCTCTACAATCAACAGACATGGATCTCGGTAAATGCACAGACATGTTGAAAAAATGCTGCAATTTCTTGGAAGAATATAGAAATACAGGCTTTAAAAGCGCCATTTCAACTGCGAAGGAATTGGCTGAAGAGTTAGAAATAGAACCTGTGTTTAGAGCGACAACAAGAATTCGACGTGTTAAGCGCCAAGCTGGTGAAACTGCCCAAGATGAGCCTATAACTTCTCCAGAAAAAAAATTTGAGGTTGAATTTTTCAACTGTCTTTTGGACACGACGTTAACTTCACTCAACGTAAGATTTGAACAGTTATGTGAGTACTCGGAATCTTGGTCTTTTTTGTACAATTTAAAACAGATTCCAGAAAAACACGACCTTATCAAACTCTGTAGTGATCTTCAATTGAAATTAAATGTAAATTCCAAATCAGATATAGATGGATGTATGTTGTGCGATGAACTCGTAAGTCTGAAATCGTTTTTGCCTGATCAGAAAGTGGTTACTCCTGTTTTTGTTTTAAATTTTATCAAAGACCGCAACTTACAAGAACTATATCCAAATGTTTGGATAGCATTACGAATATTATTAACTATTCCCGTAACGGTTGCTAGTGGAGAGAGGAGTTTTTCTAAGCTCAAGCTGATAAAAACCTATCTGCGATCGACAATATCTCAATCTAGATTGACAAACTTGGCAACTTTGTCAATCGAAAATGAAATTGCTGAAAACATCGACTTTGATAACTTAATAAAAGAGTTCGCCGATAGAAAGGCTAGAAAAGTAAAATTTTATTAGTTTTTTTAATAAATGTTTATTTCTTTTCATAAATGGTTATTTCATTATTATCCTTCGTCTTTTTTCGTATGGGTTTGAATTGCAGTTAGGGGGCGCCGTAGAAATCTCGCCCAGGGCGCTGGTAGTACTAAAACCGGCACTGCGTGCCCATTCGAGAACCCTTTTGCTCCAACGCTGTATAATCTAATTTCTAAAATAATTGAGTTTTTTTTCTTGACTAATCATAAGCAGCTTCATCCTGTGGTGCCGACTTATCGTTGAGTTTTGGGACGCGTTGTATGATATCTATTTCAGTCATAATCTACAGATAATAAAAGTTCAAAACAACTTGTCTGATACTTATATTATGACTGGAGGCCGTATATGACCTTTTTTTTGATCTACTAACAACAGCAATAAGAACAATGGCTTATAACTACAATCTAAAACTGGATATTTAGCTTCAAATCGAAGAACGATTCACGTTACAATTTCATTCTAACAAACATGAATGTTATCAATTTATACAGTAAGATCAACAGAAAATCATCCATACTTGAACTATATATTCAACACAAACCTAAAGATCATAGTTAAAATAGTTCATCTAAATTATTCTAAATCTTCAAGTAGCAATAGTTTTCACAGCAAAAGCCTTACGCCTGCCAAATTTAGATTCATTTCTATGCTTATATTTCGTATGCAATTTATCATGCTGCACCAAATGCCGCTTCTGCGTGAACGCCTGCTCACACAAGTGACACTTAAACGGCCTGTCGCCAGAATGTATTCTTTTATGGCGTTCTAAACTAATCCGTCTTAAGAACTGCTTGTTACATAAATTGCAGGCATATGGTTTTGTTTTAGAATGGCCTTGGACGTGGTACTGCAGACTGGCGTGTTGGGAGAACCTTCTATTACAGTGATTACATTTGTATGGTTTCTCGCCCGTGTGTACGCGTAAATGGACTCTTACGTCCCTTTTATGAGCGAACGCTTTTTGGCAAATGTCACAGATGTAGTTTTTAGACGGTGGTGATTGATCTGTATGTATTTTCATGTGGCGGTTGACTGTGGAGCGGTTGCAGAACTCTTTTTGACAATATAAGCAGATGTGTTGCTGTTCTTTCCTGGCATGTTCGAGTTTTAGCTTCTCTTCTTGAAGTTTGACGGCTATTTCTTTGAATTCGGGGTGTCTTTTGCGGTGAGCGGTCAAGTAGCGTTTCTGAGAGAACTGTTTGGTACATATTTCGCAGGCGTACGATTTCGGCGATGCTGGTGGTTTTGTTGAGTCAGCTGAAAAAGATACGGATTAATACTATCAATAAAATAGAACTTGGTCATGAAAAATGGCGGTAGGTTAATAAGAAATTGCTGTTTTAATTTTTATAAACCATTAAAAGATTCTGGTTATATGAGATTAGTAAAAAAAAATAGTATGATTATTTTTCTTCCTTTATGTAGGAAAAATCTAGAGTTGTTCTCTGTCTGGATTTCCCCGCACTTGTCATAGTTTCCATAGAACACTATCCAAGAAAACCAGAGGGGAATCTTTGTTAACAAATGAATTCATTAAAATATCTGTAACAACTGAAATAACTACAATAGATAAAAAATATACTGGGTTTGTCTACTCTTTGTCTCATATTCATAAAATAGATGGGACTCTGTATCCATCCATACTCATATTATAAATGGGAAAATGTGTGTGTCTGTTTGTTTGTCCGTCTTTCACGGCAAAACGGAGCGACGAATTGACGTGATTTTTTAAATGGAGATGGTTGGAGAGTGACATACGCTACTATTTGTCTCTTTATAACGCGAGTACATATCCATTTCTATTCAACATTATGAATTCAACATTTTAACTACAAAAAAATATAGATTTTAGTTTTTAGCTGTGTTTACAGTGAAGCAGCCAGCTGTCTTAAAATTATAAAATCATGTTGTACAAAGATATAAATGTCTGATCTCTTAATAAACTGTATGATATGCTTGATTCGTTATTGCTTCCTGTATGATTAAAATATATTTAAAATTTAGCTTACTTAAATAATAAATATTACTGGACTTTCTCACACAAATTGACTAAGTCCCGCAGTAAGCTCAAGACGGCTTGTGTTACGGGTACTCAGACAACGATATATATAATATACAAATACATACATAAATGCATAGAAAACATCCATATCTGTGTTCCAACAAATATCTGTGTTCATCACACAAATAAATGCCCTACCGGGATTCGAACCCAGGACCATGGGCTTAGCAGGCAGGGTCACTACCAACTGCGCCAACTGGTTGTCTTAAGTAATAAATGTTATAAACATTTGTACGCCAACAGGCAAAACACAGAGCCCTGTGATATTAATTTTAAGGCCTTAACTGTATATTAGTAATATTAGTCTTACACCTGTGTTTCACAAATAAAATTTTACTTTACTTAAGGTATATAGGGCTGTCGCCTGTCCGGGTTTGTTCTAGTTTGGAGCCCCATCCAGAGATGTTTGGACCAGATTTAAAAAACTATCCTGGGAAAATCAATACTTAGGAAAAGAACATATTTTTAAATTAAAAATTGTTTTCTTTACTCGACAAGATAAGTTTTGCCTGGTGTGGGTATCAATAAATGTAACACTGTTTATTTTAAAAAACAGGTTTTTGATTTGATTTACTGTCCAGGAAGAGAACGCGATTTTAATGTAGCATCTACTGTTTTTACTTATTGCCCACTTTCGGCAATGTACGAAATGAGAACCCCATGTTTCTAGGACGTAACAGTGCTTAATATTCAGTTAAGAAACCAATAAAATACTTACTAAAGACAGTCGGTCCACCATCCTCACTAACAGGAAAATAAGCCCTTTCTACTTTTATATCAAAATGTTCAAGAGTCTGTATTGATTCTAGACACTCCTCAGCCTCTTGTTTTATAAGAACAGCGCATACATCTAGAGGTTCGTGGCTCACAGGTACGAATTCGTCCATGATTGAATTCTTCAAAATGTACTGCAAGTACTTAAGTATTTACATTAAAAAGGAAAAGTACACAATTTTTAATGTTTGTAGATGACGTATACCGCTAAAATAAAAGTATCTTTACTGATAATCCAAGTATTTTAAGTAAAACTGTTCAATATTTTGCATGATTATATTCAATTCGGTAATTTCGATCGTTTTTGTTCGGTATTTGGCAGCAATGACAAGCTGTCAAATTAAACTTTTTGTTAAAAATTCACGGAACGGCTAGAAAATGTTACTAGCGAGAGCGGTTAAACTACTAACTCGAACAGTATGTGTTTTTTTTTCGGGTAAGATTATTTTGCAAACTGCAAAAGCATTCTCCCTTAAGTAGACACAGACGCCACCCATAGGGGGTTTGCGTTTTGCCTCTCACTCGCACCGAAGAAAAACTTAACTAGTGCGAGCGTGAAGCAAACCGCAAATACCCACAGTGTAGAGCGTCCATTAAAGAGAATAAATACAACACTACGTTAAGACGGAAATTGGGTAAAATGTGGCAGTTATTTCACATCTGCTGATGCGTCTCTTTTAATAGTTTAAATCGGTTCTATTAAGGTTTCGTATTGTAATTTGTAGCACAGATCAAAGGGATTTGGCACGAGCTTCCGGCATCCTGCCTACACACATCTGTCGCCCACGGACGAGTCCGCCTACGTGTAGAGCTAGCTTAAAACAAGTCAATTTGACAGCTTCCCACTGTCGCCTAATACCAAAATTGTCAAACAAACACGATCGAAAAAATTGCCGAATTAAATGCTGATTGGGAAAATTACTCCCTGTATATAGATTCTAGCCTTATTCAATTTGATCCTTTGACTGATGATAATGCTTTTACCTCATACTCTAAATTTGTTGACTTGTTGTTTGAAGCTGCTGATAAATTTATACCAAAAAAAAAAACAATCCATTTCCTAAACTCCCTTCCCCTCCCTGGTGGGACTCTGATTGCACGTCGGCTGTCAAGGAGCGCGAGAACGCTGAACGTACGTACAATCTGTCCATGTCCCCTGAGAACTTCTTGGCCTTCCAAAAAGTTTCTGCCCGTACTAAGAAACTCCTGTCGAAGAAGAAGAAGAGGAGCTGGAAGGGTTTTTGCGAATCATTGTCACCGAGATCTTCTTCTTCTCTGGTATGGCGTAACATCAAGAGGTTCAGAGGTTCTACCAATCCTGAGAATGTTGCCTCCAATGATAACTCCCACTGGGTTCATGACTTTGCCTCCAGATTGGCTCCATGTACTGTTCCTGATGAGACATGTTTGTCATACTTTTCTTCAGCTCGTCCTTCCCATTCTTTTGACAAACCCTTTTCTTTGGCAGAGCTTAGGATTATACTCGGCAGTTTACGTGACTCCTCTCCGGGAGAAGATGGGATCCCATACTCCTTCATCAGCAACCTTAAGCAGTTAGGTTTGGAGTATACGTTGAAGCTGTTGAACCATTTTTTTATTGCTGGGATTGTACCCGACGCTTGGAAAAGCCAGGTCATTATTCCTATTTTAAAGCCAAGTAAGAACCCAGATGAGGCTAGCTCCTATCGCCCAATCGCCTTGTCCGCCACATTTGGCAAGATTCTCGAACACCTAGTGAAAAATAGGCTGGAGTGGTTTGTAGAACACAATAGGATCCTGGCCCACTCCCAGTTTGGTTTCCGCAGGGGTAGGAGCACCATGGATTGCCTTACTATCTTATCCACAGATATTCGTTTGGCTCTCTCCGCTAAGGAAGATCTCACAAGCTGCTTTCTGGATATTTCGGCTGCATACGACAATGTCAATCTTCGGATACTCAGAGCTAAAATGCTTCAGCTGAGTATTCCCGTAAGAATTGTTCATTTTGTTTGCAGCATGCTTATGGGTAGGAGTATAAAAATCCGCAGTGGTCCCTCATATCTTCCTCCTAGAATGGTCTGGAAGGGTCTTCCTCAGGGCTCTGTCCTTAGTCCTCTTCTCTATAACATCTACACTTTTGACCTGGAGCAGACGGTTTCCCCCTTTTGTAAGGTGCTACAATATGCTGATGACCTGACTTTATATACTTCATCAAAATCTGCTCAGGATAATGCAGCCCAACTTAGCATAGCTCTTAGTTACCTCAAGGATTGGCTGGATGAACATGGCCTTTCTCTCTCTCCGAGTAAAAGTGTCGGGATCACCTTCTCAAGGAAAAGAGATACCCCGCTGGTAGACTTATTTTGTGAAAATGACCCCATTCCTAGTGCAGGGTCAGTAAAATACCTCGGTGTGGTCCTGGATTCGAAAATGTCGGGTGTCCCCCATTTAAATTATATAACGGGGAAATGCGAGAAGAATATTAATGTGCTTCGTACTCTTTCTGGGGTCTGGTGGGGTTCACATCCCGCCTGTCAAAAATTATTATATAATGCAATCATTCGTAGTCATCTTGATTATGGAGCCTTCATCCTTGAACCTTGTAGTAAGGTTGCTCTGAAGAAACTGGACCTTATTCAAGCAAAAAGCCTTCGCATTATTCTTGGTGCCATGAAGTCTTCCCCAAAGAACGCTTTGCAGGTGGAGTGTGTGGATCCTCCTCTATTCATCCGCAGGCAGCAGTTGTCTGATCGGTACCTGTTCAGGGCAGCTGCTTTCTCGGATCATCCCGTGTTACCTCGTTTAGAAGCCCTCTCCTCCGAAGTCACCTTGAACAGATATTGGTCTCATAAGGAAACCCCGAGAGTTCTACAAAGTTTTTTGAAATTTCAAAGTTTTCAGCATGCGTTGTGCCAGACCGAAGGGAATCCGATTTTCGGTGTTGATTTTGAAACTTTAGTCTACTCTCCTAATGTCATCCTGGATTTAGGTATATATAAGAAGGATCCAGCCGCTAATAATATATTAAACCACCTTCTTCAAAATCAGTGGCAGAACTGGCTTGCTGTTTATACGGATGCCTCAAAGTTATCTCCTGATGGATGGGTCGGATCTGCAGTATGGATCCCGAAATACCAGATAGCCTTAACTCTTAGGTGTCCCCCGCAGTCTTCAGTCTTTACGGGCGAGTCTCTAGCTCTCCTTGAAGCAATTAACTATATCGAGTCCCATAATATCCCCAGGGCGATCATTTTCTCAGACTGTAAAAGTTGCCTGGAAGCGATTTTGGCAAACCAATTTAAAACAAAAACAAAATTATCCCTAATTTTAAAAATAAAGGAGTCTTTAAACAAGTGTGAATCCAGAGGCCTTGAAGTCGTCCTTGCATGGATCCCTGGGCACAATGGAATTGCTGGCAATGAAGTGGCGGACTCCTGGGCCAAAAGCTCTGTTGATGCAGCCTCTATAGATCACTTAGTAGTTTCTCCTTCAGATGCTCTTTCCATTGCTCACTCCGATGCTAGAGAGACCTGGCAACGCCTATGGAGCTCCTCTAGGCTTATAAAGGGCAAATATTATGGTGAGATTCAGCCAGACATCCCTCTTAAACCTTGGTTTTGTCGAGCGAAGGGGTTCAACAAACGGTCCACTTCCACCATCTGCCGCCTACGCCTTGGTCATGTGTGTACTCCAGTTTTTCTGGCAAAGATACGGGTTAGAGATCACTCTCTGTGCGAATGTGGTCTTGAAGAAGGAACCACCGACCATATTTTTTTTAACTGCCCAAAATTAAATTTTTCACTATACGACATATTGCCTAAACTGTATTCTGTATTATATGAAAATCCATAGAAGCAATGTTCTTATAGAATACCATAGATAACTTTATAATGTATACTTTTTTAATATCTCTGTCAGTCATCTTATTGATAGATAGAAGTGCTGGACTAGAAAAAGGTTAGGTAAACGTTATAATTTCATAGAACTTTGACGTTTGAATTAACACTTTAAAGTTCCACAGTTAATTTGCTTGGAAGCGATAACTTGGTGTAACTCTACACGCCGTGCATGCATTTTGCAGATTAAACGATTTTACGTAAATGGGCATATTTTTATTTTGTTGTCGTTTTTTTTTTCTCGTCAGATTTGAATGAAATTTGGTGGGTAGGTAGAGTTCCTTATTCTAGTTTCAAGTTTCAAGTTTCAAAATCTTTAAAAATAATCGTAAAAAAAAAACCTAGCTTCTAACTTTCTTTTCTTTCTTTCTAACTTAAAATTATTTACTTATGAAACAAACATTAAATAAAAACAAGAAGAAAAAATACAATCAAAACTAAAATTAAAACTAAACCTACAAATAAAAAACTGGCTCCAACTCGGTGCCTTCTGGCAGGGTGCCAAGAAGGCTGGCGGCATTGCCGCGCTGGACGGCAAGTCCAATGCGTTGCGCAAGGTACGAGCCAGCTCTCCTGTCACCCGTAGCTTCTATGAGACGCTTCGCCAAGTCCTTAAAAATAATGTGGGCGCCAGGGCCCCATGGTCCAAGAGTTTCCACCCCAAACGGCTCAAACATGTAACCGGAATCGATTACTGCGTATTTGCGCCGCTTGAGGTGTTCAGCACGATTAGCGGCAGCGCCAGCCCTGATTGAAGTCCCTGGAAGATGGGACGGCGCAAGGGTATCCACGCATGTGGCATCCCAGACTAAAGGCCGTCCAAGCTTCCAGGGGACAAGGGTCATTCCGTCCGGCCTTTTACCGTCGTCGCGTGCTAAGCCAGACGGCTCCAGAACCGCCGGTGTCCCAGCCGTCACGAAAGCCCGACGAAGAGTATCGTTCAGGCTTGCGTGACGTGATTGACGTCCGACGCTCCTGGAGCACGACAGGCCGTGAAGACCGAGACGCGTGACGTTAGTCCCACACTGGCATCGATGTGGAGCCACACATGTCACCCCCAAGCGCAAACACAAAGATATCCTGAAAGTATTGGTAGACAGGAGTGTGCCGAGGTTCTTAGATGGAAGAGCCTGCAACCATGCACCAGATTCCCATCTTGTTGCAGCAAGGAGACGAGCGCGTTCTGTGGTGCTGGTAGACGTTTGGTACAGATTATCCCGTACCAGCAGACAGAGCGGCTCGTCCCATTGGTGCTGTGAGTGGCGGGTGATGGGCAAATCCCTATTAGGGCAGGTTGCTTTCCATTTGTCGATGGCCTCTGGCAGGAAAGGGACGTCTAAGTTAATAAGGGGGTCAGTTTTTAGGATTTTTCGGAACAAATTATGAATGTTGTGCGCTGATGAAAGAAAAGCCGGAAGTGCAACATCAGATATTTGACGTATCCCGATACCACCATGCCTAATGGGCAGCGAGGCTTGGGACCATTGTACGTTGTCAAACGCAATGTTTAAAATCGAAGATACTGTAAATTTTATTTCTTGATCTAGGTTTGCCAAAAGGTTGGGATATTTCCAAAAATGACTACAGCGCAGAACATACATAAATTTGGGTACAAACAAACAAAATTTAATTATAGTGTAGGCCATATGAGGGTTAATTTGGAGCAAACGGTCCGAATAGTTTTTAAAATTTTGAATCTGATTATTAATGTAATTTGGGAAGGCTTCGTCCAAAATTGGTGAACCTAGGAGATAGAGTGAACTTTCATCCAATACTTTAATACCAGGAGCTAGGTTGTTGAATTTTGAGTGCACTAAATCTTTATGCAAGCATCTGTCAGAAAAGAAGATTTCGCATTTTGAAAAGTTTAAGCTCAGGCCAATTTCAGAAAACTTTTGTGTCAGAATGTGTAGATCTTCATATACTTCGTCGATGGTACCTCCCAGGGTACCGTCGTCGAGGTACCAGGCGTTCAATTTAGATTTTAGACTTTCTAAAATAGGGTGAATGGCAAGACTGAAAAGTGCAGGGCCCAGAGGATCGCCTTGTTGACAGCCCGTGGATGAAAATAATAGGTTGTTTTTAAAAAGTAAATTAGAGCGTGTACTGTAGCATTGCCAAACAAAATTGTACAACTCAGGTGTTTTTTCTTTGACTTGAGTTAGTAAAGCGCCGCGATCGACAGAATTAAATGCATTTCGTACATCAACTTTTAATACTACCTCGCCTTCTTTCCTGGTAACGAAAGAACGTAAAGCATGAACAGCTGCCTCGCAACCGCACTTGGAACCGAAGCCTAATTGAAACGGTTGAAAGTAGACTTTCAGTTTTTCTGATACCGCCCTGCAGCAAGATTTCGCTGCTAAACGGCGATATGTGGTGCCTACAGCAATCGGCCTGATTCCTCCGTCCTTTTTGACCAGAGCGCATAAATTGGCTCCGTACAAAATGCTGGTAACGTCCGGGTTAACCTTGCCTTGCAGCATGAAATTAATTAAAAAGGTTAATTCTTTAAGAAGTGCATCTCCTGCTTCACCACTGCAGTGGCCAAGCAGATCTTTGAGATGCTGTGGAGATAGACCGTCTAAACCCCCAGCAGAACCGTTTGGAAATGCGCAAATAGACCTATAAACCTCATCGGATGTTACCTGTTGCCTAAACACATTCCTCGGCCTATCAATTTTCATTCACTTCTCTGTCTTTCCGGACCCTCTCTTATTAAATTACTGGCTCAATACATTCAAATGCATGAAATTAAACTGTAAGGTGGTTAGTTGTGACTGTAACTCTATGTTTATTCTCCCTTTCCTCTGTATGTTCTACTTTTCTTATATTCCCTACTAACTGTGCTTCTCTTCGCTTATTTGTGTACGTCCTGTTTTGTCTGTGTTGTTATTATTGTTAATATATTATAATGTGTTTTAGGTTCCCAATCCTTCCCTATCAAATACCGTCAAAATTTTCACCGTACATTCTCTGATCGTGTCGGAAGCCAAAAAACGCAGACATTGGCAAAATACATCTCCCCACAAGATGTGAAAGCCACTAAAAAAAAAAAAAAAAAAAAAAAAAAAAAAAATTTGCCGAATTGAGTTGATTCATGTAAAATATTGAATAGTTTTCATTAAAATATTTCGAGTGTCACTGAAGATATTATTATTTTAGCGGCACACCTTACCTAGGACCATAAAAAATGTGTTCTTTTCGTTTATAATGTAAAAATTTAATGAGTATTTGCAGACTATTTGAAGAACTCGATCATGGATGAATTAGAACCTGTAAGCCATCAACCTCTAGATGTACCCGTTTTCATAAAACAAGAGGCTGAGGAGTGTCCAGAAACAGCTGAAACTCTAGATCTAGAACACAATAATACAGCGTACAACATAAAACATGTACAACCTTATGAGATAAAAATAGAAAGGGATTATTTTCCTGACAATGAGGATGGTGAACGGACTTCCTTTAGTAAGTGCCTACTTTATTAGTTTCTAACCTTAATATTACACACTGTTACGTCCTTTATATCCTATATTGTATCCGTTAAAACCAGTGTTGTGATCATTGAAAATTTAAATAATCAACCAGACTAGCCATGTCTGTAATTATACAAATGGAGTCTGCCGATTTTTGCGGGCACCTCAAATGTATGCTATGATTGATTGTCATATGCTTTTGTCAGAGGGGCCTGTCAAAAGCTACTCCGGGTGGTAAAAACTGTTATTGTTGTTGGCGGATACTAAAAAGTTGTAACACACAGCTATGTCACGGCTCATGCGGAGTGGCATTCTATTTGATGTACCTAGCTGTAATAACATAATTGTTGTAGCCATGTCATGCGGGGTAATACATTTATTTTTCAAATGGAATATATACAGTCTAACAGTATAAACCAAATTACTGTACAATTCAGAGTTACTATGCTAAGGTATACAACATATAACACTAACAAAAAAACAAAAACACGTAAAATTCCCTTTCCATCCATCCTCTAGCAATACTTTAAAACATTAGGCTTGCAAACAAATCACTTCCAAGTGCCCATGACAGAAATAAATATTTATTTACATTTATTTACACCAAATAAATATTTTCTATACCTATTTTTCCGTAAACATGATTCATATACCATTATACTACAGAAAAAGTGATCAAGGCCCCCAAGTTAGCAGGGCTGGAATTGAACCAGCAACCTCCTACTTTCGCTGCAGATGATTGGCTGCTACACTATAAAAGAAAATAAATGTTTATTTCAGACATAGTCCATATACTTAAGATTAGTTTGTAAGGTTACCTAATTCTTATTTAAGTATCTGCCTCTGGAACACCTGGCACAATGCGCATGCATTCACACCCAGTGTCCCAAAATGGGGTAGTCCATCCTCTCGCTGATGAGCCTCAGGATGGTGTTATGGCACTAGGGTTACTATAAACAACAAAAAAATGCTCAAATCTAATAATGTTATTTTTGTAGTAAAAATATGGTATTTAATTCATTCACAGAGAAGGATTTTAAAAGCGTGTATCTATTTTGTATCCTCTTTTTTATATAACTTTTCTACTAATTTCAACCACCACCTGAGGTCATTGACCCCTTTAAGCGGATATTACTCATTAACACCACCAAAAAAGATTGAGAACCACAATTTCTTCGATTTTGTGTATATGATATGGTATAAGATCGGATGGAAAAAGTGTAAAAAACATTAAACCGTGTGGAAAATGAAACTCCTGTGTACTGACTGGCCAATTCTGATATATATAAGTCAAGGAAAAAACGAGTATTTTCCAATACTAAACTCTGCTACTGGTAGGGCATGCAGAACCGGTCCCGGTTCCCGATTTTTGATACCCGGTTCTGGGATGCATAAAGAACCGGGGTAACCGGTTCCACCGGTTCTGGGTGATTAATTTGGATAATTTTTTTTTAGAGTAATAAAATAAGTAAGTAACTTAATTATAGAGTATTTAACAGGTTGAAGCACTATTGTGAGAAAAATGAAATGAAAAAGTTTATAAATTATATAATCAACATTTATTTGCTTAAAATATCTATTTCTTTTTAAAGAAATATGAATAAGTAACAAAGAACACAACGAATCAGTTTTATCATCGTAATCGTAATATCACAAAAGTAAAAAAACAACACTACAAGTCAGTTTTATCATCGTAATATCACAAAAGAACACAACAAATCAGTTTTATCATCGTAATATCACAAACGAACACAACAAATCAGTTCTATCATCATAGGTAATAATAATAAATATCACAAAAGAACACAACAAATCAGTCTTAATGAACGATATTAACTTATGTGCTTATCTTCAGGGTGGGCTGGGCGATCTTCCGTCCGTCATTGAGAGCACGAATGCTGACTTGGTACGCATTTCAGACTGGAGTCGCAACTATGGTCTGACAGTGAACCCTTCAAAGACCCAAGCCATTATAATCGGTAGTAACAAATTTATGACGAAAGTTGATTATAATAGTCTCCCTCCGGTTCTCTTTGATGGGATTCTAATACCTTTTTCTAAACAAGTAAGAAACCTGGGTATAATTCTGGATTGTACGTTATCCTGGATTCCCCAAGTGAGCGAGGTGAGCAGGAAGGTGTTCGCTGCAGTAGGATCCCTCAGGCGGCTTCGTAATTTTTTACCTATCGCCACTAAAATTGCGCTTGCTCAAACGTTGCTTCTTCCTATACTGGATTATGCAGACATATCTTATCTTGACCTTACCGAGGAGCAACTAAACAAACTTGAGCGTATTCAAAATCTTTGCATAAGGTTCATTTTTGGGTTACGCAAATATGACCATGTTTCTTGTTTTCGTTCTCAACTCAAGTGGCTCCCTATCCGCTATCGTCGTAATTCCCATATTCTTTCACTTCTCTATAGCATTCTTTTCAACCCTGCAACCCCCTCCTATCTCAAGCAGCGTTTTAGTTATCTCAATTCTCTTCGTTCCTCTCAAAACTTGCTTCTGACTGTGCCATCCTCCTCTTCCAAATTTTATAATACTTCTTTCACTTTTCAAGCAACCCGGCTGTGGAACTCTCTCCCTCTTGATATAAGGCGTGCTGAATCTGTTGCTTCTTTCAAATCTCTCCTTAAAAAGCACTATTTATCACTTCCTTAGTTCCTGTTCATGTAACTATTGTTTTCCTTTAATTTGACTGTGTAAAATCAGTAATCTGCTATCATCATTTCGCTTAATTAGTTTGTATTTGTATATATGTATTTATATATTTATGTATTTTGGTATGAACATATAATATGTATGTATATGTAATTGTGTGTGTGTTTGTTTTCTTTTTTTTGTAGATTTGTTTTTTCTGTTTATGTCATATATTTTGGTTCTCACATAATACTTTTTCCAGTTTTGCACCACCTACTGTATGTATACTTTTCTTAGTGTAGTGTCTCCTCTACCCAAAGGTTGTCTGGAAGAGATCGCTCTTTAGCGATAAGACCGCCTGTTGTTTGCCTCTTTTTCATGTGTAATCTATACCAGTTTGTGTTATTTTTGTTGTTTTGAGGTGCAATAAAGAGTTATTGTATTGTATTGTATCTTTTTTTAATAATTTGTTAAATAAATATTAGTAGTTATTCAAAAACAAACCCAAGCAGTCTTCAACTCTTCAATCAAATTTAAAACTCAAAACAAAAACGTTAATAAAATCTGAAAAAAAAAAAACTAAAACCTTCTATGTGAATAAAATAAGTAAATAACCTGCTTAATATAATCTAAATAAAATAATCAGTTTTTCTTCTTCCATGGCCCTTATCCCTTAAACAGTTTTTTTAGTCTTCTTCAAAAGATTTTTTTCTTGATAATACGACCTTAAATAAATAATAACATCTAGACTGTGACATCACTTAATGAGCTGCGTAGGTGATTGCATATGTATCCAGCTGAGGAGAATATACGTTCAGGCTCCACGCTTGTCGGTGGTATTGCTTTCAAGTAATCGTACGCCAGGGAAAGATTGCTACCACGACTACCACCGTTTTCGAATAGTGTCATTTCTATTTTCACTGTTGTGAAAAAATCTTCGTCATCTTGCTGCCTATTTTTGCACTGTGCGGTTGTGGCTTTAAGGATTTCGAGATCTAATTCTTCTTTTTTTGTCAATAGCGGGGCTGGGGCTAGGTCGAGAACGACTTCGTCTTCTCCTTGTTGCGGAATTTCCTCGTTTATATGCCATGCCGCCGCGCGCCATCGCAAGTTCGCAAGAATGTAATATTATTACTAATACATTCTATGACGGTTTTAGTAAAAGAAATTCTGGGAAATTAAACCACTTTAACTTATTTTTGAAAACCGGGGGAACCGGGTTTATTGCTTTTGGAACCGGTTCTACGCATACGTTTAAAGAACCGGGTATACCCGGGTATTTCAGAACCGGGTAGAACCGGGTGCATGCCCTAGCTACTGGCAATAGGAGCTAACTTATAGGCTCGTCCGTTCTTACACCGAAATTTAAACACTCAGTACACAAGTACCTGAAGGTCTATAAAAATAACAAATTTTAGTGTCATAGAATATTTCATAATGATCATTTCCTTATTAGAATCATGTCCGTATCTTATACACAAGCTGAGAAAAAAAATCTAACGTCATCTCAACCCACCCAAAATCGTCTAAAACTTTGATGAACGCACCTTAAAGGGCGAACTGACGCGTAAATGTAATAACTGAATATTTATTTATGTTTAAAACAATAGTGTTATTGCATAAGCTGTTCAAAGTATTAAGATTATCTTGCTAATAGACACAATCGAAGATTTGTTTGGAACTTCGTACTAAAAAACACAAATAATAATGTAAAAAATCACCAATGCTTATTAACGTCATATATCATAAAGTTATAGGCCTCTTCTCAAAATTTCACTTCGTTTGTAAGGAAAGTTTTAGGTTTTGTTTCACTTTAAAAGTTTAAATCGTTGAAAATAAAACTTCCATGCATGCCATGCTTGGGCACGGTCGTTCTCACCCGCCGCGCACCTCGCAGAGTTTTTTTAAATCCTATATAAAGGCAGAAGATTACTCACATCTCACAATTAATCTTTTTTACTCATCTCATATAACCAGAATCATTATGTGGTCTATAAAAAATAAGACACTGATTTCTTGTTAGGTTACCTTCATGTTTTATGACCAAGTTTTTTGACAGTATTAATCTGTTTATTTTTCAGCTGACTCAAAACCACCAGCTTCGCCTAAATCATACACCTGCGAAATATGTACCAAACAGTTTGCTCAGAAACGCTACTTGACCGCTCACCGCAAAAGACACTCCAAAATCAGAGTCAAACTCAAAAAAGCCAAGAAAGAAGAGCAACACATCTGCTTATACTGCAAAAAAGAGTTCTGCAATCGCAAAACACTGAACCGCCACGTGAAAATACATACAGATCAATCACCCGCGCCTAAAAACCTCATCTGTGACATTTGCCATAAAGCGTTCGCGCATAAAAGGGACGTAAGAGTCCATTTACGCGTGCACACGGGTGAGAAACCATACAAATGTAATCAATGTAATAAAAGGTTCACCCAACACGCTAGTCTGCAGTATCATCTCCAAGGTCATTCTAAAGCAAAACTATATATCTGCGATATATGTGACAAGCAGTTTTTTAGACGGATCAATTTGGTACGACATATCAGATTACATTCGGGCGACAGGCCGTTTAAATGCCAGTTGTGTGAGAAGGCGTTCTCGCAGAAGCGAACTTTGATGCGGCATTATAGAACGCATAAGAAATATTATGGAAATGGGTCTTAATTTGGCAAGCATAAAGCTTTGGCTGGGAAAACTATTGCCAGTAGAGATGAGCAAAACCGCTCACTGAGTTGAAAGGAGTGTTCATATCTTTCGCTGGGTATGACACAATTTTCGCGCTCACTTCGCTCAGTGAATCTGCAGAACCCCGACACCCTTCGAATTCTTTCGAACTGCTTCGAAACTGTCTCATGAGTGAGAAAAAGCGAGCAAGTAACGCTGAAATAGATCCGTTGGTGAGAGTTAAATCTTCAGTGAGTTGAAGAGAGCGTGTTGAATCAAAAGATGCGGCGTTTTCAGGCTAAAGGTCACATTATCGGTGGTTGATAAGGTTGATTTCTAAGCGATTATTTATGGCAGTAGAGAGTACCTATAGCCTGAAAACGCCACATATAATTCATTTAATGACACATATTTAATTACCACTTGAAGATTTTGATGAATTATGTGTAGTTAATAATTTTTAGGTGTGGTGGGTGATGCTATAGTTAATTTATGGAGAATTTCCTCTTGGAATTATTATTATGAAAAAAAATGTAAATAATATATATAAATTAAAAATAAAATCAATTTATTGTACACACAGTTGAAAAATATAGTTAACAAGTAGAGGTGTTAAGTACAAAGGCTTTGTATTTTTATTTTTCTTTGTGCTGACTTAGTAAATATTTTTATCAATGACCATATTTCAGTCTTCTAGTCATATAACCCTGCCTGCGATGAATTCTGGGGGTTTTTGCTCACTTAGCCAGGCAGAATTACTGATGCTTGCAGGACATGTACAGTTGGAATATTTGTCTATGCTTTGGATTCAATGTGACGTTTTCAGGCGAAAGGTACCACATCATAGGTTTTGGATATAAACCTTTGCAACAACCGACAGAACCTTTATCTTGAAAACATCACAAATATTGTGAAATAAATGAGTGTAGTCAACTATGTAGTTTTTTATTTACATCTTAATACATAAGTACATGCTTATAAATATTTAAATACTTAATTGATGACATAATTAAATTACAGTACCTCTATAAAATAAGAATTAAGATTAAGGAATAACCACAGTATAAGTAATAGTACTAGGGTAGAGAAGCTTCTCTTTCCTACTTTTGTCAAGCATGTTAATGTCAAGATGACATTAACATTAGGGTTATCACCAAGCTGTCAGGTGCGTATGGTGGTACAACAATTAGTGTTAAGATATAAATAGGAACAAAATATACATTCGAACATTAATTGTATTATAATACATTTTTATTGATTATTAATTTGTGTAAGTATAAATTAGTATGCAGTGTTTGAAATATAAATATATCTGATCGCACCCGTGAGGTAAAGCGCGTGGTGCGAACCCTGACAGTTTATACCACCCATAGGCGGAAGATTTTGTGTCAAAATAAAACGCGGAGTGACACCCCCCTGGAATAACCTTCATTGTATGTGATTGTTTTTAGGAAAAGGTTGTTATGCATTGGTCATGTTTGCGAAACATAACGCTAAATACAGCACAAGCTAATTTACACCTTATTGTTCAAGTCATAAGGTTTAGCGCTATTCCGATCAAGATCATGCAAAATTCGCACATTGTCTTAACTGTCTGGATAGCCCAGCGGACCTACCACTTTATTGGTTGCCGATATCGCGCTAATGCGATAAAAACTTGTTTAGAAGTCAACCTTATTGACAAGGGACAAAGTGGTACTTTTTCTAAAACCGATTACATTTTATGATACAGTTTTAAAGAGATCGTAAACATTACATTATAAATTAATTTAAAAAAATCTATATCAGTATTATAACTACAATCTAAAACGGTCTGTCCTATGTAAGAGCTACCACAGCTGCAGTCAATGAGGATTACCGCGAGTCGATTTTCCGCTAGGGGCGCTAGTGGAGCGTGGGTCCTGCGGGAACATTTCAAACGTCACACGCCTGGTGAGCGACAATACGGTAGCTCCCATTTGGGTGCTCAATAAAACAAACATACATGGTAAATATCCCGTTTAAAATTGTAGTCATAATGCAAATGACCATGTAAGTTAAAATTGTTAATCAGTATTTTTGACAAAAATAATATACATATTTCTAGATTCTCAGTAAAACAGTAAAAAAGCTCAAAGGTTCAGTGCAGGTAGTGACAGTGTTGTGGACACAGTGAGCTCTGTGTGCTTATTGTAGTTTACATTGGATGAACCAAAACTGCAGTTGAACGATCCCGGGATTCGAAGACAGGATCATCCTCAACCGGTTTTGTTATTAAGTGCACTGCGCGCGGCGAGGCGCGACTTAGTACGCCAGAGCGCACGGTACTCGACAAAAAATACGTGTGTTATCCGTTATTTTATCAATTGTTATCAATTAGTCTCACGATTCTTTACATCCATCACTCTTTTAGGGGTGGTAGTATTGTCGAAAAGAGACTAATTATTACTGTATGAATTCTAAGAAATTCTGGCCAAACTATAAGTGCTAGTAAAGTGTTACAGATTTGGAACTAAAGCTGGCTTGCCAGTTTGATATACTATTGTCATATCTAGTTGTCTACTTGTTGGTATCCAATTCGCGATTTTCTGGAACTAGCTCTCCATCGCACGTTTTCTCTTTCTGACCTTTCTTAACATCTTTATGCATGTTACCCATATGCGTACTCAAATTAGACCTAGACTTAAAGCTTTTATCACAGTGCTTACAGTCAAAAGGTCTCTCTCCGGTGTGAATCCTCATATGCTTCACTAGAAGATGCCTAATATGGAACCCTTTATCACACACACTGCATTTATGCGGCTTTTCATCGGAATGCTGCATCATATGATACTTCCAAGTCTTCTTAGTCTTAAACCTAACGTTACAGCTATCGCATGCGTATGGTGTCTCCGTACTATGCACTGCTGTATAATGATTTTTCAACTGAGTTTTCAAAGCAAATGCTAACTCACAATCTGGACATTTAAAGGGTCTCGGCTTGTTCTTATCATGGGTTTTCCTGTGCGAGGTTAAATCAGAGTTGGTATAGAAACTTTTTTGACATAAATCGCAAATGTAGTTCTTCTGTCCTGTATGTAGTCTCATATGAACTTTTAAGTTTGATTCTCTCGAGAAACGCTTGTAGCAGACTTTGCATTCGTATGGTTTCTCACCGGTGTGAGACATTAAATGCATATCGAGCTTGCTTTGCGAAATGAACTGTCTATCGCAGTATGAGCAAG
Organism: Lathronympha strigana; assembly: GCA_949128165.1. Taxonomy (NCBI): domain Eukaryota; kingdom Metazoa; phylum Arthropoda; class Insecta; order Lepidoptera; family Tortricidae; genus Lathronympha; species Lathronympha strigana. The sequence continues at coordinate 8,244,388 of OX421928.1, read as the reverse complement.
GCAAACTGTCACCGGTATGCAACTTCATATGTTCCTTTAACCTCCATGATGCTGGGAAATGCTTTGCACATACTTCGCAAGAGAATGGCTTCACAGAAAGATGTTTAGCGGTCATATGGATTTTCAAACTGTATTTAGATTTGAGCTTAAATCCGCAGATCTCGCATGGGATGCCTTCACTATCCTTAACATCCTTATGTTCATCCTTATGGGCATCCAGCAACTCTTCACTAGGGAACTTCTCCTGACAGACTTCACAATTGAACGGATCACTTAACGGATTATGGATGAGTAGATGAGTATCCAGGTCCGACTCGTAGTTGAATACACAGGTACATTGCGGGCATGGGAAGGTTCTTCGGACGTGTTCGTTGAGATGTCGGGTGACTTGGAACAGTTGATCGAAGACAGCCCCGCATATGTGGCAAGGGAAGTTGCCGAGGGTTCGGGGTGCTGTACTGGTAGTCGCTGAAAATCAGGGATATTAATTAAACTAGGTATCATGTTTGAATTAGAAAGCAAAACTAGTGACTACTATTGGAGCATTCCACGGTTGGTACGGGACAAATCGTACGTATTTTATATTTAACATCGAAAATACCAACAAATCCGAGCGTTATCTTACAAAACATGTATGGGAGGAGTTCGTGAGTAAAATATGTAAAATATTTTTTTTATAGTGGCCCAAAAATGGTCTCGCCGGAAGAACAGCGCTGGTCTATATTGGTACTGGGCTCTTGTGAGACCAATTGGCCTAGTGGTTATGGCGTTAGCCGCGTAAGCTGAAGACTCAAGTTCGATCCTCGGATTGGCCTCCGTCGGTGTTGGTCTTTTTCTTTAGTATATGACATCTATTTCAATCTAAAGGGCCTTTAAAATGTAATATTAATTTATTTTGAATGAAAACCGTAAAAAAAGTTTTTTTACGAATTCGACAAAACGCGGTATATGTACCAGGTAGCTTCTATTAACGTACACACGCGAATAGCTGTTATTTAACCAATATTCGTAATTTAGCCTTGTAATAAAAGACTATTGTAAAGCATGAATTAAATCATTTATTATTTATAATAAATGTTTTGATTAATGTTTTTTAAGTAGGCACACTACCATATATAAATTATAAACTGAAAGAGATGTCATAATACTACAGAAAAAGTGACCAAGGTCCCCGGTGAGCAGGGCTGGGATCGAACCAGCGAATGTGCTCACCGGGGACCTTTTTCTATAGTATATGACATCTCTTTCAATTAATAATTTATGTATGGTAGTGTGCCTACTTAAAAAACATTAATCAAAACATTTATTATAAATAATAAATGACTTAATTCATGCTTTATAATTGTACATTTGCATATATTCCTATTTGTGTCCCGCTACTGGGGACAGTCCCCTCATGCATAACAGGGATTGGGCTGCAGTCCCTACACTAGACCAAAGTGGTTTGGAGATTTTTTTATATTTCTGAATTCCTTTGTGCATGTTAAGGAACTGGTAGTTTTATTTTTAAGCAAATCCGTCTGCGAAAGATACCAAAAAAAATGGAATAGTGGAAATATTCTGGACCTCTGAGATACACCGTGTATCCCTGATCCCTATGAATCTGATATATTTGAACTCGTAGTTATAAAATTCAATATCCAAGATCTTTTTCAGTAAGTATTTTACATGAAATCATATAATCACATTACATATTACAGGAGTTGCCAATGTTTTTTCACACCAACCATTCATAAGGGCTTTTTCTGTTCAAGCTAGGAGGGATCAAAGTGGCACTTTTCTGTTCAAGGACAACACATTTTTCCGTTTTCAGGCATTAACTAGTGGCAAAAACGCAGACATTGGCAAAATACATCTCCCCACAAGACGTGAAAGCCACTCTAGGAAAAAAAAAAAAACTAGTGGCATCGTGGTGTTGGTATGATGCTGTTTTCGGTTTTGTTTATTTCCTCTTAGTTGGTGGGAAAGTATGTGTCACAAGTTATCAATATTATTTTCATCTTAGGCGTTAATGTTTGAGTCCCTTACGCTTAGGATTCAATTCTACTTTAGAATCCATCGCTTCATTCGGAATGTACGCCCCCGCCGGATATATATCATTTAGTTCCGTTGTAACACAATCTAATATGTAGTCCTCACTGGCAAAAAGGTGCTTTTACAAGGTGCTAGGGACGATATTTTTATGTCAATGCGTTTATAATTGAGTCATTGTTATAACAGTTTTTAAATAGAATGACACTATCTCAAACTCTCAAATAAGGCTAATTTTTTTTATGCTATAGGGGGCAAACGAGCAAACGAATCGCCTGATGGTAAGCGATTAACGTCGTCCATGGACACCCGCAACACCAGAGACCATAAATATAAAAATATAAATATATAATAATATAAATATAATAAATATAAATATAATATAAATATATAATAATATAAATATAAATATATAAATATACAACCGAACCAGTAAATATACATGGTAAATATCTTGTTTTAAATAGTAATTATAATATAAATTACCTTGGTAGCTTAAAATCATATAATTTAGTAAGAACCATGCATATAGAACCTGTCAGTACTATTCTCTTTATTTTCTTTAGTTCTTAGGCTAGGTAATTTTATAATATGATTATAAAAGTAAAATACAAAAACACATACAAACACAATAAAATATAAATAAATATTATAGGACAATCTTACACAAATCGACCTAGTCCCATGGTAAGCTCAATAAGGCTTGTGTTTTGGGTACTAGGTGACGATATATATAATAGACAGATACATATAAATACTTAAATACATAGAAAACATCCATAACTCAGGAACAAATATTCGTGATTAATACACAAATAAATGCCCTGACCAGGATTCGAACCCGGGACCTCCTGCTTCGTAGGCAGGGTCACTACCAACTAGGCCAGGAGGCCGTACAAAATACATATAAACATATTATAAAAAACCTAACCTAGAGTGCCGCCGGCAACGAGGCAGGGCCCAGGCTGCCGGTGGTTAGGGCCGCAGAGAAAGGAATCGCCGGACTATACGCGCCGTATCCAGGATTACCGCCTTCTGCATCTGACCCTTGATCCATCCACCTAGCGAGAGTCTCTCAAGATGTTGGTTGAGACTCTTCGCTATGAGACCGTTCGCTGAAACGACTATCGGGACAATGATCGTCGAGTCAACATCCCACATGGCGGTTATTTCGTCAGCCAAGTCAAGGTACTTACTGGACTTGTCCTTCTCGGCCTTCACGAGATTCTCGTCATGGGGGATGGTGACGTCAACGAGCACTATTATTTTTAAGCAGTAACTCTGCAAACGATACCAAATTTCTTAGAAAATAAAGGAATATGGAAAAATTAATGACTCCTGGGTCACTTTTTAAATCACGGTTTAATAGCATTAAGATTCACAAAACATGGATGCAAACACAAATTATGTATGCTTGTGAAAAATATCTAAAACACAATCATTGTAAATAATTTTAATGTTCATAAGAATAGATTGTAAATCTAAGTGCAACTGAAATAAAAAGTTGCGCTTCCAAACTCAATTATTACAGGACTGCATATGTATGTGCGGTGACCGCAAGTTATCTTGTATGCTCTGTTGAGGCGCTTGTCTACTAATTTAACATAATGCTGAATGTAACGGTCAGACTATACCAAAGGGGGGCCGATTTTGGGACTTAGTTTTTTTTTTTTGAAAAATGCAAAAAACATAGGGGTTACAAAAGACTTAATTTTCAAGATTTTGATGAAATTACCACTTTTTTCTTAATAAACTTTTCTCTGAAATCAAAAATGGCTGAGTTAGAGGCCTTCAAAGGTTGAAGTTTTTGAAGGGACTTGTAAAATTTTCATCGAGAGTGGTGTCATTATAACAGTATTTTTAAATGATTGTAATGTGTAGATGGCGTCAAAACAAGCATCTTTTATAGGAAAAACTTTTCTCTAAACTTAAAAATGGCCGAGTTAGCGTCCTTCAAAGGTTGATGTTTTAAAATGAGCTGGGAGTTTTTACTTGCTCGGCTCGCGCGCTGTAAGGTCGCAGTTCTACCTAACACTCCTCCTCGCTTCGCTCGTCGTCGTACCTACACCGACCTTCCTTAAGGTGCCATTCTGTAAAGTATTTTTTATTAAAAAAAAGTCGGTTTTGGCGCTTCGCCGGCCGCTGCCGCGGCACGCTCGCTTCGCTCGCTCGGCTCGCGCGCTGTAAGGTCGCAGTTCTACCTAACACTCCTCCTCGCTTCGCTCGTCGTCGTACCTACACCGACCTTCCTTAAGGTGCCATTCTGTAAAGCATTTTTTATTAAAAAAAGTCGGTTTCGGCGCTTCGCCATCTATACATTACAATCATTTAAAAATACTGTTATAATGACACCACTCTCGATGAAAATTTTACAAGTCCCTTCAAAAACTTCAACCTTTGAAGGCCTCTAACTCGGCCATTTTTAAGTTTAGAGAAAAGTTTTTCCAATAAAAGATGCTTGTTTTGACGCCATCTACACATTACAATCATTTAAAAATAGTGTTATAATGACACCACCTCGACCAAAAATATTCTAAGTCCAGGCCCCCCCTTTGCTACAGTCCAACCCACATGTGACTTTCTAGATTTATACAGTAGTTAATGTTTCCTAGACAAAACCGGCTTTGTATGTGAAGTTTGTGGCCACGCACACACATTGCATGTGTAGTAAGTGTAACATATGTGGCACAGTTGTATGAAACTTTGGACTTGATATATCCCTACTCACATGTTTACCGCCAGTACCAAAAGCTGGTTAAGATAAATTTTGCCCGCTATGTTGAAAAATAATGGGGTACGTCTGCTACATCTGTACCTCCCTAATGGTACTACAATACAGTCATGAGTGAATCAACTATTTCTTGTGGATATAAGTATAATTTCTCTGTCTTGCAATGTCTTCGTTAGACATCAAATTTTGCAAGGGACATTACAGTATATCCCATCCCACTACAGTATAGTAAACGCTCATCACGCCAAACGCAACATCAAGCAAGATGCTTCCATAATACTAATAATTTATTTCAAATAACAACAAAATAAACATTCACCCCACAGCATGGTACCGTAGACGATGGCAGCCTTTCCTCACTGTATTGCAATACTAATAATACGTTGGGCGAGGAAGCTACCAGCTCTGCGGTCGCCTGTAGCGTTCACAATCCACTAATGACGCTTTCTGACGCTTCTATACATTGTTGGTACAACATTATCGACGGAATATTCTTACCATTATCATTCTCTTCAATATTAATTTCACAAACATCTTGCTCTTCCTTAATTTTGACATTGCAGGTATCTTCTTGATTTTCGCCGACCGCGTAGTTAACCTCAACTTCGGGATATTCGTCGTATTCTGTTTTAATATAAACTTGTTCTATTTCTGACATGATGTTAATGAAAACAATTGAAATAATAAAAAAAGATTTTCCTTGACTTCGCGTACGTTGCTGTTGAACCACAGACTAAGTATAGTATGGACGGACAGTATGGTGTCATTATCATTAGTGTTAAGTAAGTCAAACTTCGATGAAAATAGATTAAGTTCCCTGTGCAACGATATTAATTCAAGTCTGCCAACAAAATGAAAATAATAGCAAAATTTGTGCTTTTTGCCCGACTGCCGCGTGCCGAAGGAGAGTTATGTTTTTCGAGCATATGAGTGTACGTATATATCAAATATGACAATGAGACAGAAAAAAGTAGGAATCACATTGTACGCATCTGATTAAAGTTTTTTTTTCTGCCAAGGAAAGGGTTAAAGTCAAAATGGTGGATTAAAATATGTTTTTAGACGATAATTCGAGTACCTTGGGTATAGTTGATCAGATCTTCATCAACATACAAACGCCAGATTCTTCCAGTGGAATAGGAGACCTTCGCTTGTTCAATAACAAATCCTAGAAGACCCTGTATGGAAACAGAAGACGCATCGTTTGTATTGGCTCACAGGAATCACTTCTTTCGTTCGTTTGTCTACTTATTTGCCTTTTACGTTTGTCTACTTTATCACTCAAATATGCGAACATACAAACCAAAAGAAGTGGTTCGGTCTAGGCCTCCAGACTTCTCTTTTCGCACATTGTTAAAATTAACCCCAGCAAAACAGATCAGCTATACGTACACAATACCTTCATAATATATGTTATACTGAACACAATACTGCACTCTTTGCCAAGAATATGCTAGGAATGGCACCTAAGATTTTTAATATAATCCCGAATTCCATCAAATCTCTGAAAGAACCATTACCATTTTAAAGTAAAGCTGAAATCATATTTAATTACCAAATGTTATTACTCACTAAATGATTTTCTAGAAGAACAGTAAACCCTCATAACAATTTCATAATGTTGTGAGTTGTTACTTATTGGAAAAAAACCAACATTCATAGGTTTTAACTGTTACGTGTTTTTTTATTTTATTTTATTTTAAGTACAAAGATTTAAATGTCTGATCTCTTAATACTTATTACTTAGGTAATAAATGTTACAAACATTTGTACGCCAACAGGCAAAACATAGAGCCCTGTGATATTAGTTTTAAGACCTTGACTGTATACTAGTAATATTAGTCTTCCACCTGTGTTTCACAAATAAAATTTTACTTTACTTTACTTTACTTTAACCTCTGGGATTGACCCCGCATCACCCTTTTAAGACTCATCAGTTCTACGCACTTCTACGCCAAACTCTTTGTTAAGGGTAAAACTCTATTTTGTCTGCAACTGACATTAAACAGAAGAAAAGTCAACGCTGACAATTTAATTTTAATTAGATGCATTGTATTCGTAAATTTTTACTGTTATCGATTAATTTTAGTATATTTTCATGTCTTCTGTGTTTAGAAATCAGCTGTTAAGGAATGTCGTTGTGTTTGGGACGCAGTATCGACGGTTGTCCACTACGCAAGGTTTTCATCTCTTGTATCCTAAAGTTCTGAGTCATCAGAATAACCTAGGTTTTTATATCTACAAAAATGCTACTGCTAGCGGCATTTAATTGAAGGCTTCAGTATGAGATTCTTCAAGTGTTTATAATGCATGTGCATAGCATGTGAACAAATGAAATAAGCAAAACTGTATTCGCGATCCACGGTAGGCTCTCGGTGGCTTAAACTCAAGGTTTAGGATTTCGCGAAAAAATTGACTCCTCTGATTAGTACGTTTTGGGAATTCCAATGACGCCATAATAATCGAATTACCAAAGAGGTTAAACTCTCACCTAAGCAGGTTACAGGAGTAAGTAACAGTTTTAAGAATGGGAGCTAGGAGCTACCGTATTAATTGTCGCTCACCAGGCTGCGCCACCCAAGCGTGGGCATTTCAATATGAGAGAATTGTCAAAGTGACGTTTGAAATGTTCCCGTGACCCACGTTCAACTAGCGCCCCTAGCGGAAAATCATCTCGCGCTAATTCTCATTGATCAACTAAGTAGTTGCTTTTTTTTAAATTCTGCAACACCTGTGTATCAGTTTGTGCGTTTACCCTCAAACATCACGCAAAAATTTCAGGATGTTCAAGAAAGAAAACCCTCCTGCTATCGACCCTAGGCGTGATCGGCGGCGGTGCAGGGGCTCTCCTGTACGCCCTCGAGACTTCCTACGTCGAGGCGTCCTATAAGGACCTGGCGCATGCCCACCACCAGGCTTGGAGTCATGACGGCTGGCTCAAGTCGCTAGACCATGCTAGCATCAGACGAGGGTACGAGGTGTATAAGCAGGTGTGACCCGTGAGACACTATTTTTGACTTTGCGAGTCGTGTTTTGATATTCGTGGTTAAAATTAATTAGTTCAGCACCACCAGCCGGCACCATGCAGACGGAGAGCCTGAAAGCCAGACCAGAAGCAATGATACTCGTATACGAACGCATATTTACCCAGCCTAGCTAATAGGACTAGCAGTAGTAAAATATTATGGTTTTCACGTCCAGATCCTAGTTTTACCTTCTTCTGCTTCCTAAAGGCTTATTCCATGGGTTACGGCCTTTGCTTTTCCGCGAAGAAAACACTTGACATTGTGAACCACAATCCATACTAAAATTATAAATAAATGCGAAACTAACTCTGTCTGTTACTTCTTCACGATAAAACCGCTGAACGGACCAAGATAAAATTTAGTATGGCATAGTTTGACTACCGGGAAAGGATATACGATAGTTTTTGTTCTAAATTTTAGATTCTTCGCAGACGAAGTCGCGAGTATAAGCTATTAAAATATAAAAGCGATTTCTGATTGCAGGTCTGCAAAGCATGCCACGCCTGTCGGTACATAGCGTTCCGGAACCTGGTGGGTGTGTCCCACACGGAGGAGCAGGCGAAAGCGGAGGCAGCCGACGTCATGGTGCGGGACGGGCCTGATGAAACTGGCGAGTTCTTCGAGAGGCCAGGTACGAAGTGACAAATCAAAATATTTATTTTTCAAGTAGGCATGTTACAGTGCACTTTTGAACGTCGAATGAAAAATAAATAAAGCCCCTCATTCACGGCAGTCCGCCGGCACTTCGGCATGGCTGGATGTAGCGGACACACGGTGTGCAAGTGGCCCAGCCTGGCAGTCCAATTCGCACTTATTCGTTAAAAGATGCGCAGCGCTGCGTTGTAGCGCATGCACTGTACTCGAATTTAAAAAATGCCGCCATCTCTTATGTCATTTTTAATAATGAATAATTAATATTGTATGCATTACCGCATTTCTCAATTGTTTATTACTATAATTTAGTGCAATTCGGACTGCAAGGAGGTGGGCGGAGCTAGCAGGATGTTGCCGTATGGCACGCATCCGGCAACGACATTCACGATGCTAGATAACGTGCCGGAGGTGCCGGCGGATTGCCGTGAATGAGGGGCTTTAAGCTACACCGTCTCTAAAGCCCCTCATTCACGGCAGTCCGCCGGCGCTCCGGCATGGCTGGATGTAGCGGACACATGGTGTGCAAGTGGCCCAGCCAGGCAGTCCAATTCGCACTTATTCGTTGAAAGATGCGCAGCGCTGCGTTGTAGCGCATACACTGTACTCGAATTTTAAAAATCGCCGCCATCTCGTATGTCATTTTTAATAATGAATAATTAATATTGTATGCATTACCGCATTTCTCAATTGTTTATTACTGTAATTTAGTGCAATTCGGACAGCAAGGAGGTAGGCGGAGCTAGCAGGATGTTGCCGTACGGCACGCATCCGGCAACGACATTCACGATACTATATTACGTGCCGGAGGTGCCGGCGGACTGCCGTGAATGAGGGGCTTAACCCTACACCACAGACCCAAAAAGATTTAACACTTATTAAGTCACTTATATCATAATTTTCTAAAGCAATGTCGCTCCGAGCGGTATAAATAAATACACATCATTGGATGCTCTTACATGTCTACTTAAAAGAGACTTAGGGGAGGGCTAGACGCAATAGTCTACCTCCTTATTCTGGTTCCAGGTCGTCTATCCGATTACTTCCCCAGCCCGTACCCTAACGAGAACGCGGCTCGGTACGCCAACAACGGCTCGTACCCGCCGGACCTCTCCCTCATCGTTCTAGGGAGGGAGGGAGGTGAAGACTACATCTTCTCCTTGCTCACAGGTATACATACAGTTTGTAGACCTCCTCCTCGATCGAGAATACTCCCTATACAAAATGGAGAACAATCTCGAGAAAGTAGCTACAACTATAGGTGACAGTCCAACCCGCTATTCGGGTATACAGCTGAGCTACAAAGACTTAACCGATGGTTGTGAATTCTTCCGCTATATCCTTGTAGACGGAGAGTTAGCCACGTAGATGTGTACAATTTAAAGAGCCATGACCCATGAAACCTCTCTAGTTAGCCATACTGTAATTATTAATCAATCCGGATGCCAGGCAGCTGTTCATTATGAAAAGTATAGCTGGACCTATTTTACATGATACGACTTTAGCGCTTTTTACCGCACCTTGGTCTTCACCTGGCACTACGTACATTTCCCTCAATGGGAGCTACCGTATTGTCGCTCACCAGGCGGCGCCACTCATGCGTGTCTCCTGTCTCAGTTTGAGAGAAGTGTCAGAATGACGTTTGAAATATTCCCGCAGGACCCACGTTCCACTAGTTAGCGCCCCTAGCGGAAAATCGACTCTCTGTAATCCTCATTGAAACCCCTGACAATGTTATATTTGAATTAAATACACATAATTTGATATTATGGTTTTATGGTTTATGGTTTAAGAAATTTATTTCTCTAAAAAGAATATTACAATTCACTTATATAGAGAAATACAAGCAATCTTAGCATACATTATTTACAAGTGCACGAAAATCATAAAATAACATTTTTTCCACATTTTTATATCACACCAAACTCAGGACTGTATAAATTATTGGAGAAGCGTCTCGAAGTATGTATCTAATTAAGTATTAATATTTCAGGTTGTCTGTTAGATGGCCCCGTCAGCAACCAAATAACCAATAATATCATCGACATGTACCAATACTTTGATTAAATGCCGGCCATATTCTTTCGGGCAATCCGTCGAATCTCCATATAGTGGGTATATATGCTCTCCGGACATCCGCTAGACAAGTTTACCATACAATTAATGGCAGATACGGCGGATATGCCTGCATGCCTACCACGAACATCGAAAATTGGCATTGACGGGAAAACCTCTTTGTCACTCCAATAAACAAGTGTGACAGCGATGGAGATATAAATCCGCAATCGTTCGATTTTCGTGGTATAGGCCCTGAATGTATATGGCTAGCAAAAGTGTCCTTTATGTGGACAGGGTACGTTCCCGCTCCTGCTGGCTTGACGCTCCGTGACGGACAACACTACAACCCATACTTTATGGGGGGCGCGATCGCTATGGGACAGGTATCACAAATTTTATAATTAATATTTAAAACGGGTTTACCATGTATGTTTGTTTTATTGAGCACCCGATATTTCGACACTGTTGGAAGCGTCATGTTCACGGAGTAAACTGATGAGCTGCGAGTGCTTATTTTGTGTGTTGTCACTGGCACTACTACCGTCCGCTTTCTCACTTGAAACTCGATCACGTTCACGACACACCACACTCACAGTGTCAACCCGTTCATTTCTTACCGGAACAGTCTCTTTTCGATTTCGTATATCACAAATTTTACGCAAATAGCAACTTAAATCGTGGTAAATATGATAGATAGGTACATAAGCTCAATCTGGAATCACGATAAAAACATGTTCATTGGAAGTGGAGCGCCTAGACGGTGGAACTGGACTACGATACGATCCAGTTTAATTTTGGATATTTTTTTTAATTCTTCAGAACACATACAGTCATATACAAGAAATATATGTTACAAAATTATGTCAAAAACAGACCTGGAGGTTCATAAATGTAAACATTAAGAATAGGTAGTTACAAAAGCGTCTTTGCGACGAGGAAATTATGTAAGTAAACAATAGGTTAATCTTATCAATAAGATACAATAACAAGAAAGAAGTAAAAACTAATAAATATTATTGTTTTATCAACATCAGATTTGATCTCGTACGTGCCTTTAAAGCATCAAGAGAATGCATAAACGGATCAATGTCACAAAAATATTCATTATAATTCTTTGTCACTCGTATGAAAAGGTATGTTTGGAATAATTAGAAATTTGACGATACAGAACATCATCCACGATCCACCAGGCCACACAGCCACACACTCGATCAGTACCCCCTAGCACGAGAGTTTCGCGGCAGTATCTCGTGCACGATTATCTAGAGGGCAGCACTGGACGTAAGTCTGAGCTGTAGGATGGGCGCAACGCACCTGAAAACGTTTAAAATAAGAAATAATTGCATATACTTAGGAAATTTCGGACTCTGGTTGCCGTGATCGGGTAGCCCAGTGGTTAGGGCGTCTGCCGCGAAAGCAGGAGGTCGCTGGTTTGATCCCAGCCCTGCTCACCGGGGACCTTGGTCACTTTTTCTGCAGTATATGACATCTCTTTCAGTTTATAATTTATATATCGTAGTGTACCTACTTAAAAACATGAATCAAAACATTTATTATAAATGATAAATTATTTAATTCATGCTTTACCATTATACATATTATTTTGAGTACGGGTTAGGTTGGGAGGATATGCTTCAATTTAATCTATTTCTGACAAGTCACAATAGGACTCCCGTATGCGCAATGGGCTACATTATAGGCTTGTATTTCGGCCGAGGGGACGGTACGTATGCCGCCAACCTCTCCATGGAGCTTTGAGAAGGCTTTTATACGTGCTTTTTTTTCAGATTCTCACGGACGACGCCATCGAGTATTCCGACGGGACTTGTGCGACGGCGGCGCAGATGGCTAAGGACGTGGCGACCTTCCTTCGCTGGGCCTCGGAACCAGAACTTGATACCCGCAGGCTCATGACACTAAGGTTAGTCGTAGGTATCAGAGTGAAATAGAGCGATATTTAGAGTGAGACAGTGAATCTGAAAATAACTAAGGATGTGGTGACGTTCCTCCGCTTGGCCTCGGAACCAGAACTTGATACCCGCAGGCTCATGTCACTAAGGTTAGTCGTATCAGAGTGAAATAGAGCGATTTTTTTGCTAATCAAGATATTGAGAGAGTTTAATTATTGATGATTCGCTGGCAGATTGTTTTGTAATCATTTAAGTATGTCGACGGGTTGTCGCTAATACTACACACAGCGTAGGGATGTATTCCATACAGTGAGGTAGCTTCATACACGGCCAGCGGCTCGGCTCGGTGGTCGTGCTGAGGCTCAGGGTTGTCAAAAACTATGCGAAAGATATTTACGTGTTTGGCAAACTAATTTCAATTTAACACCCCTTAAAATAGACCGCCGAATTTTCATACAAATTCGGCGGCGCCTCCTTCCCCGCGCGCCCCCCATCGATGACCCAGAAAGCGGCGGAGTTAACCCACTGTATACAATACATCCTTACGCTGTGCTAATACCTTGGAGGATGGGTCGTGTGCTGGTCTGGGACGCCACCTGCGTTGATACTCTGGCGGCGTCCTACCTCTCGGCCACCTCAAAGCAGGCGGGAGCGGCCGAGGACGCCCGAGAGTGTTTCAAAACCAACAAATATAGCTGTCTCACCGCCCAGTACGAATTTGTACCATTCGGCGTCGAGACGCTCGGACCGTGGGGCAAGGAGGCACGGGGGCTACACAGAGCACTCAGTAAACGCCTTAGAGAGGCGACGGGTGATCCTCGCGCAGGCGGCTTTCTTGCGCAAAGAATTGCAATAGCAATTCAGTGCGGGAATGCCGCCTGTGTGTTGGGCACAATGCCCAGCAATCCTGGATTAGATTTTTAAGGTAGGTAGTTTTATTTTTATTTCTGTTTTTTTAAGGTAGTTTTTTTTAGTTCTTAAGGTAGGTTTTTAATTTTTAGGTACTTATTAATTATTGTCTACTGTTACCATGATTGTTATTTATTAATTATAATAAATTTAATTCCTTTTAAGTATGTTTGTATTATAGTACGTACCTAGGTACCTATTCGTGGCGGAATATCGAGTCAAAACTCGTCAAAAGCCGTTGATTTCCGCGTGGAGCCCATAGCTGAGTATACGTAAATGAAATACCTAATTATTTTTCTCTTCCAGACTTACCCTCTGGTTCACGCTGGCCACGGCGGTGCTCTGGTTCTTGTATCGACACAAATGGATCAGCCTGAAGTCCAGGAAGCTAGCTTACAAAGCCGTTACAAAGTGAAAGAAAAACAAATTTTAGGACCATGCTTCTCTAGTATTTATGTATAGACTCCATAAGGGCATAGGCACAGTCAAGGAACATACATATTGAGAATTGATCCGCAATTTGTCGTGCCCAATGCGTCTTGACTGTGTTATTCAGAAAAGGGCGCTTAGGGAGCCGGGGAAGGGTACACGACGAATTGGACCCGGCGAAAAGCATAATCATTAACGAAACATATTAATAATTATTACAGTAAATGGGCGTTTTTATTTTTCGCTGCAGAAAAAGTTTTTGCTAAATTTAAAATTTTCATGTTTTTTTCTATTTAGAATCGCGAGCACTTTCAATCTTAAGAGAAAAAAAGTGGCCCATTTTTTCAATTTTTTCGTGGATTTAGTATGGCGATAGCGCAATGGAAAGTTTGAAAAAAGTATGGAAGTTTTAGGACATTAATTTTCTTCTACTAGGATTGAAAGAGCTCGCGATTCTGAATAGAAAATACGTGACGATTCCCAATTTAGCAATCATTTATTTTTCTACAACAAAAACGGCCAAATTACGTATTTTTAGTCACTACGTGCGATATGTTGACATCTTAGGAGGTGGGTTATTATCAAGAGTGGGCAGCGTGTAGTGACTAAAAATACGTTAACGTTATACGTAGTTTATTATAATAGCACCGTATATGCTGGCTACACGCTTTATCTTGTTCGTCGTGGATACCTTCGGTATCGGCCATCGGCGTTCCAGATTCCTGTATCGCCTGTGCCAATGAATATCAAATGTTAAGTTGTTTATAAATAGCGCCACCGTATGTTTCCCAGTATTCTAATTTAGTTCTATGGGATAGCTTAAAAGGCTAGCAGCTGAGCCATAAAAAAAGAATTTGTTGAGCGCCATCTTCGTTTAGCAATTTCTGTGTCTATTATTCAAATGGGCGGAACAAATATTCATTAAAAATACGTAATCTAAATACCTATATAATTATGTTGACTAATTATATTATTTTATGTAAAATGGGAACATTTGTATTTGCTCTTGGAATAAATTAGTTTCTTAATTAATGTTGTTTTTTTTTACATATTGATGATAGCGCCATCTCTCTCGGTATCCCAGAACCTCTACGTTATTGCATATATTTGAGACATAGGCTACACGACAAATAAAATCTGATTAGTCCGTCTGTTAGATTATTAAAAAGTATTCGACATGTATTTTTTGTTTTGTTCGTCACAATTAGGTACGATTCTTATCTCTAAGTGACGCTAGCCCCCACCTCGGAACTTTGGTGCTCTGTATCGTCGTAAATTACTAAATTTTAGTTAACTTGAAACAGGAAAAAACAACTGTCTAATAAATTTGGATAATATTTTTTCATCTCACTTGCTCGGTAATGGTGTTATAAGTTATAACGCGCAGGCGTATAGAGCGGTTAGAGCCGATTTAGTCCCCTCGGGAGTTATGGATTTTAGTACAATATAGCTCCCGAGGGAGTTATGAGTTTAGTTTTAAAATATCGTACGTCATTTCACTTCAGACTAAGGAGGTTTTGCATCAGCTAAGGTTTATTTCAAATCTTCAAACTTGGCTATAAACCAACTTTAGTGTGTATTAAACTTCAACAGAATATTTATCTGCATTATATTGAATATTTTACTATTATTTCATAGATAATTTCAAGATATTTAGTTTTGAATATCGGTAGAATCTGGCAGATTCATTTGTATATTTGTTTTTTTCCCTTACAAGTGAGATGAAAAACATTGTATGCATCACGGTCGGTAAGAGGATTACAAACTTGAGTCATTAAAAGCCCTCCGCCTGCTGCGTCGGGCTTCTAACAGACTCTCGTTAGTAATCCTGTACTTACCTCCCTAGATGCACAATGTACCTACTATTACTGTTTCGCACAAGATTTAAGGTAATTTTTATTTAATTCACTATATCATGTGAAACTGGGATATTTAAAAATACCTGCATATATCACATACTTAAAAAAAGAGAAAGAATACTTGAAAATAAAAACGCAATAATCCTTGATTTTTTTTTATTGGAAAAGGGGAAGCACTTCTTCACAATCTGATATTTCTAATGGTCCCTCTATACAATGGGCCATCATGGACCAATATACGGGACGTAGCTATGCAGCAGAGATGGCAATATCGCGTATTCGCTCCAACGCGTAACTGCGTCCCTTTTCCTCGACCATAAGGTGGAGGGGCCGTAAGAGTAACAAAAAAACAAAATATAAAAAATGTATGTTTAAAGTTGATTACATTTGAAGATAATATAATTATCACAAAATGAGACGCGTCAAACATACCGGTCCGCGGCCGAGTAAGGCCGGCAAATATAAAAAATAAGACACATAATTACAATTAACAAGGTGGTAAAATAAAGCTTTTACAACACGAAAAGTCTTATCGGATTTAGATGACCTTGATGTGATCAAGCCTGAGCTAGTACCACGAAAATCGAACGATTGCGGATTTGTATTTCCATCTCTGTACACTTGCACATTTAAGTGACAAAGAGGTTTTTCCGTCAATTTTCGATGTTCGTGGTAGGCGTGCTGGGCCTATACCACGAAAATCGAACGATTGCGGATATGTATCTACATCTCTGTCACACTTGCATATTAGAGTAACAAAGAGGTTTTTCCGTCAATTTTCGATGTTCGTGGTAGACGTGCTGACAGCCTCGGATGAACAGTGTTGCCAAATTTAGTTATCAAGCACCATTTGCACCTGCGCATTTTTTACTTAAGATAAATACTTTTTTTTTCTCATTATAAAGTGGAGAAACGTAATGTTTGGCAACACTGTCCGTTCAACGGCCCGACGATCGAAAGGCACTGGCTAGCAGCATTCGATTTAGGAAAACATTCCGTTTCGAAAAATGTCAAAGCACTGGCTCACCGCTAAACCTGACCGATAAATCATATTTTGAGGAACAAAAAAGAAATCATTGATTTAATTTCCAAGATAATGAAAAACACAAATATATTTGTTATTTTGAAGCAGTAGTACATTACGATACATGTGCGAATAGGAGAAAATTCGCAATGAGAGGCGATATAATAAAACACGACCCAAGGGAGTGTTTTAAATCGACACGAGTTGCGAATTACTTATTAGCACATGTATCGTACGACGTTTTACAGTACATATGGCCCTTTAAATTTTTGACACAGGCACATAGAGTGCTCATTATGCACTATAGTGCGGTAATATAGCACAATATGGATCGACTATTTGTATAACGGAAGCTGACAATTCATCAAAGGCATCGGTGGGACGTTTCGTGTAATATCTACTTCAAAAGTACTCATGAGCGAAAATGAACATTGCGCACGATTGATAGTTACATAAAGTATCGCTTTTTTAGCAACTTTAAAAACTGTTCCGTCTTATTCTGACAGTACACTTTTTATTAATTTATATGCTTTCTTCATCCCAATAAAAAAGTGGCATATGAATTTCAAAAAAATACTGTCAGAATGTTTTCATGAATCACTTCAGTATAACATAATACAAACCTATAATGCTTCATTCACAAAAAATCACAATTTTAATTGATCATAATCAATGAAACTTAATCAATCATTTATAATATTCTAAAATTCACGATTTCAACTGGTGTTAAAGTGGATTCAAATTCTTAAATCAAAAGTATAATACGACCAAGTCAAATACAATGTATAATAATTAAAGTACAGGTCAAAACTCAATATTCACTTTTTACAGTGGCTTAGTTTCATATGTTTACTAAGATCATTATTATGACTGAACATAGCTTTGCACTGCTTACAAGAATACCAGACTAGCGGAACATTCTCATTCTCGCAATTATTTTGTTCAATTTCATCCTTAGAAGAATCTGCATGTTTAGTTTCTAAATGCTTTTTCAAATTACTAACTTGTCGAAACCGCTCCTTACAGTGCTCACAATTGAAAGGTTTTATGCCTTTATGTATTAAAACATGATTATTTAAAGAGGTCTGCTGCGTGAATGTTTTACTACATATATCACATGTGTATGGTTTCTCTCCAGTGTGTAGGCGAGAATGAGCTTGTAAATGGCCTTTAGTTGTGAAACTTTTTTCGCAATGTTTACATTTATATGGTATTTGGTTCCCATGAGTGTATTTGTGGGCGATCAGTGAAGATCCCCTTTTGTATCTCTTATCACAGAGATTGCAAGCAAACGGCCGGTTGTTAGAATGCTTTAACATATGTTTGTTTAATTGAAATTTGTATTGGAACTGTTTTTGGCATATCTTGCATATATTCTGTGGTCTTCTATGATTTCGTAAGTGAGTTATTATACCAAACCTGGCGAATATTATTCTTTCACACTCGGCGCAGGTGTAATGTTTTATATCTTCAGTTTCACATATTTTACATTTTTTCTCTTCGGTTACTTCCGTTTTCTTAACTGGTTCTTTATATTTCGGTTTAGGAGCTGCAAAGAAAAATATTATATGAACAGTCGTGAAAGTATAAGAAATAATATTTAAATGAATGTTTCGGGTAAAGGCAGGCGGAGCAGGGTGACGGCGTGGTATAATAAAAGGCCGGTTGTTAGTTTAAGAGTGAAGACGTTTATTTCCATGCACACCTATTCTATATAAGTGGAGTTATCGGCGTTATCGCTGATAAATTGCATATGGTTTATATGCAATTGGTTGCAGTAAACCAGAGTGTTACTAATGTTTATGATTAATACATCATTCCGAAGAATATCTTTCAGCAGTGAGTTGAAGCTCCGTCTCTTGAAGTTTCTTAGTAAACTAAGCTACATTATTTGACTATGCAATGTGGCATGTTTCAGGTTATAATATTAGCCTAAGAAAAAGACAGTATAATTATCTCCTGATCCTGATTATATAAATAAAGTTTGGCCAGGATATCTTCATGTCAAGCAGTATTGATTTAAAATAGATTGTCATATAGCTAAACGCAATTATTTAAGCCAGAAAATAAACAAATAGCCCAGATGTTATTAAAGCCACCTGGAAAGTCATTAATGTAGAGACTGGTAGATCGAAGCACGCAATGAATAATATTAAACTAAAAATTGATGATAGAATAATTGAATCCAATTTAGAAGTAGCAACAGAATTTGAAAATGTATTCACTGATATACCAGTATCTACAACAATGCATTTAAATTCGTCACCTTTGTCTGCCGTCACACTGTTACAAGATAACGCTCCAGAATGTATAGAGACCTTCATTTTGACCATGTGCGTACCACAGATGTAGTAATGGCGTTTAAATCATAAATTGAAAGTGATGTCATATACTACAGAAAAAGTGACCAAGGTGAGCAGGGCTGGGATCGAACCAGTGACCTCCTGCTTTTTCTGTAGAATATGACATCTTTAAATCAATTAATGTCAAAAAAAAATTGTGACCTTTGGGGAGTCTATGTCCATGCTGTTAAATCCCTTAAAGAAATTAATGCTGAATAATTTAATGCACCATAAGTAGTTTGGTTTTACCCGGGGACACTCGACAACCGAAGCCGGTGTTGAGCTAGTCAAACATATTTTTGATGCCTGGGAGGAGTCACAAGATGCTTTAGGTATTTTCTGCGATTTGTCGAAGGCGTTTCACTGCGTCTGTCATGAAACATTGATCAGGAAGCTCCACTATTATGGAGTCAGAGATTCGGTACTGAATTTACTTTAGTCGTACTTGCAAGGTAGAATACAAAGGGTCGACATTCATGGACAGCAATCACCCGGGTTACTGGTCTCTGTAGGTGTACCGCAAGGATCAATTGGGCCCCTTTTCTCTTCCTTATCTACATAAATGACTTGCCATACCTGAACCACCATGATTTTTTTTAATATTATAGGACAATCTTACACAAATCGACCTAGTCCCACTGTAAGCTCAATAAGGCTTGTGTTGTGGGTACTAGGTGACGATATATATAATAGACAGATACATATAAATACTTAAATACATAGAAAACATCCATAACTCAGGAACAAATATTCGTGATTAATACACAAATAAATGCCCTGACCAGGATTCGAACCCGGGACCTCCTGCTTCGTAGGCAGGGTCACTACCAACTAGGCCAGGAGGCCGTATATAGTATATAGATAGGCCGTATATAGATATAGTATTGTTTGCAGACGATACGTCACTTATCTTCAACCGACACCAACTTTAAGAATTTTGTAAAGCGTAAACTAATGTCTAAAGCTTATTACACAAGACTACATGAATGATACAGCACTATGGGATTAATGTTTTTTTTTTTGTGATTATTAACTGTAATTTTAATTTTAGTCTTTATTATATTATAATTATTTTTATGACATTTAGATTTCATTCTAGAAACTTCTAGACAAGTATGTTTTTATACAACTTTTACTTTTAAGATGATGATCTTATTATGATGATATCTGTGTGTACAGAATCAATAAATTGCTCTAAGTAATAATTTATAATTTGTTGAAGAGTGGGAAGTGGTTGTTGCTGAGTCATTAAGAGCCCGGTATATAAATTCAGCCGATTTAGTTCAACTTATTGACATGGATTTTTATAGTTACAATAACATTTTTACACGTTGTATCTTGTTTTCGATCTTATTGCTATTAAAGGTCGAGGTATAGCAAAGGGGGCGCGGGACTTACAAAATTTTTGATGGGGGCGGTATCATTATAACACCTATTTTTTATGATGCTATCGTACAGAGGACGCTAAAATAAGCATGTTTTGTATGGGCAACTTTTCTCTAAAGTGGATAATTACCAAGATATTGGCTCCTAAATGGACACAAGAGGCACGGACTTAAAAAATGTTTGATGAGGGTGGTGTCATTATAACTCCTATTTTTTATGATGCTATCGTATAGAGGACCCTAAAATAAGCATGTTTTGTATGGGCAACATTTTTCTAAACAATATTAGGCTGCGAAAGTCCGAATCTAGGGCTCTCACCGGTTAGGACGCGTGCCGATACTGCGCGCCCTAGAGTGTTTTTGTAGAGCCGGAGGCGCGGAGGGCTGCACTTTCTGAAGCGCCGGAGCTAGTCCCAAAATGTTGCGCCCCCTTTGCTATACTCTGACCCTATTAAATCTTAATCAAATATTTTTTTTCTTGTTAAGTATATAGTCTTCTATGGATTAAATGAAACACTTTTTTACATATTCACACAAAATGATTAAGTAAAAATATATATTTTTTTAATCTTTAATTATAAATTTGGCAAATTTTGATAGAAATACACGAACTTTGACTAAGTTTTCTGGCTAAACAGTAATTATATTTACATAAATAAATATGCAGATATAAAGATTACTTCATACTCTATCCAAAAACTATGAATTCTGAATACTTATCTCTAGTATTTTTTTACAAAACCAACACTTGAAATCACTCTAAAGAGCAAATAAAATAATCAGCGTAAACGCCGCTTCGCCAGTCTGCTCGCTGAGCTCGATGAGTGGACGTGTATCGCTCCGCGCTCTGACAATATTTACAAAAATGAGAGACTGAGTATTGAGGAACATGTATGTCGTGTGTCGTCATCGAGATATTGGGTGGCTCAGTAGCACCTTCTATAGTTGGGATACTTGGGTATGCCTATTTATAAGGATAAAGTGTCAATATTATATTTTCGCGCGTTATTGTGTAAAAGTCGTATCTCGCGCGTATTTACATATAACCGGGCTCTTAATGGAATTGAATTAAATTTAAAATTGAACTGAACTGTATTTTTTCAAATTAATGCATGTTACATATAAGATGTAATGTTTTGTAAAGACGTGTCCCGCCGAGTTTCTTGCCGGTCCAAAGTGTTAAATCTTCTTGGGTCTGTGGTGTAGGGTTAGAGCCGGTGTAGCTTTTTTTATTTTTCATTTGACGATCAAAAGTGCACTAACATGCCTACTTAAAAAGTAAATGTTTTGATTTTTTGTTAATAATAAATAACATTTTCGCGAGAGGAACCCACTGTTGGGGTTTGTTTTACAGAGAATTAAAGGCATTTGTAGCATTCATTTATTATAGTTAATATCTACCCATTTTGAACTGCAATTGTTTCCAAAGTCAGATCTTTAATTCTTTAGTCAGATCTTAATAATAATATTATAAATTTAAATAAATCCAAATTATATTTTAAAATCATTTATTCTCGAAATATATACAGTAAGTGTAAATTACCTAACTACCTACCTCTACCTACCTTAAATCTAAAGTAGGTCCTTGAGGCATTGTACCTAGGATGCTGGCGGCATTTCCTCGTTGTATCGCAATGCTGATACGTTGTGCGAGGAAGCCACCAGCTCTTCGGTCACCAGTAACATCAACCAGACGTTTCGCGATTTCTACGAAAAATTTGCGTGCGCTGGGACCCCATGGACCAAGAGTTTCGACCCCGAATGGTACAAAAAGGTACTCTCTGCCCAGGCTCTTATATTTATTACGTTTTAAAATTTCGGCGCATTCAGCCGCTCCGCCCGCTTTTACATTAGTTCGTTGGAGATGGGACGGCGCCAGCGTGTCTACACAGGTAGCATCCCACACTAGCATCCGTCCCAAACTCCAAGGAACCAAGGACACCCCATCAGGTCTCTTGCCATCATCCCTGAAAATGCCAGTCGGCTCAAGGAGAGCAGGCACGTTGATGGTGGCAAGAGACCGACGGATTATGTCATTAAGAGATGCATGTCTCGAAAAACGGCCTGCACTTTTTTTACAACACAATCCATGGTGTCCCAGTCGGTCCACGTCTGTGCCACAAGGACATGAGTGTGGCGCACACACCGAAACCCCCAGTCGCAAACCAGTCGCCAGTCTAAGGGAGGCCGGATCCAAGAAAGTACCAGTATTGGGCGAAGGATGGGCATGAAGCCAGTAACCAGCTTCCCGGGATCCGACCGCCAAAAGCCTCGCGCGATCTGGACCTGTAGAGTTATTTAAAAGAGTATTGTAAGTTAAATCGCAGTAAACATTATCCCAACTCCTTTGTGATTTTGGGTTGTCTGGAAAGTCTTTGCCCGGGCAGGCAATTTTAAAAGCATTTTTAGCATCCTCAAAGCTTGCGATCTCATAGTTTGTGGGCAAAGCCCTTAAAATATTTCCTATGAGACCGGCTGTGCTATGAGTGGATGCTAAAAAGGCTGGGGATGCCACACTGGAAATTTTGCGAATTCCTAAACCCCCGAACCGAATAGGGAGGGACGCCTGAGACCAGGAAGGCTCATTGAGCTGAATGTTTAGAATCAACTCTAAACTAATTTTGATCAAATCATCTATGGGTGATAGTAAATTTAGATATTTCCAAAAAGGACAGCATCGGAGCACATATGTAAATTTAGGGACAAAAAGACAGAATTTAAGAATCACAAGAGCATAATGAGGGCTAATTTCGAGTAAACGATTCGTGTGACTTTTGAATTTTGATATCGAGTTAGAAATATAGTCGGGAAAAGATTCTTCAAATATAGGGGAGCCTAAGAGGCAAAGAGAACGTTTGTCTACTAACTTGATATTAGGAGCCAGATCGTCAAATTTGTGTTTTAAATCGGCAAAAATACAAGATGAATTTTGAATGAAGAGTTCGCATTTTGCAAAATTCAGTTCTAAACCAATATTTTTGAAACTACTCTTAATGAGAGACAAGTCAGAGAGCACAGTATTTACGTTGCCTCCTAGGGTCCCGTCATCTAGGTACCAGACATTGAATTTTGATTTCAATTTTTGGATGATTGGATTTATAGCCAAACTAAAAATTGCTGGGCCGAGAGGGTCACCCTGCTGACATCCAACCTCAGAAGATAATTCATTTGACTTGTACATTAATTTAGAAGAGTCCGAATAGCAAAAGAAAAGGTAATTGTACAGTTCAGGAATTTTGTCCCTAATTTCTGTCAGCAAAGTGTCCCTATTAACCGAGTTGAAAGCATTTTTAACGTCAATTTTGACTACAATTTCGCAATCATCAGAGGAAAGGTAGGTCCTTAGGGCATGGACGGCTGCCTCGCACCCACCTTTCGTGCCAAAACCCAGCTGTACAGGTTCAAAAAGGCCCTGCAATTTTGATCGAATGTGTCTAACCGCAATTTTGGAAGCAAGACGTCTTATTGTAGACCCCACCGCAATGGGTCTCACCCCTCCGTCCTTTTTGGTAAAATAAAAATAATTATACATAAAATAGACTAATGTAAACAAATAATGCATGCTAGTTTTAAGTATATTGCTGTGCCCTTGCAGGGCGTCACATGTATACCTTTACCTAAGTTCCACCGAAACGTAACGTTGTACGTTACATCGAACTGTTTTCATTACAATAAACTACCTTAGTAAATAAATATACCACTTAAAACTAATTTTACAAGCTAATATTTACAACTATCTATAATTAAAACTAATATAAAATGCAACAGGTATTCGTCAGCGCCGTCTTAGCGCTCACGGAGTGAATTCGCATGCAACATTTTAGCGCTCCGATAGCGAGTTCTTTTGTTGCAAGTATCACCTATGGTCAGCTGCATTAGCGGATCGCCCCGCCACCATTCCCGATCTTTATTCGAAACTGAACGCACGACACACATATTCGGTCTCTCATACATAATGAATTACTTTTAAAAAAATGTAACCGTGCTGCACGCTGTCGTCTCTAACGTTCCATCGAATCATAAAAGTTTTAAGTAAATTAATAACGTCGTAAATACGTTTATAATTTACTAGTGCGAGTGAAATAAACCCCAATTGGGTAAGTGGTAATTTATTACGCAAATGTAGTTATTTCTTGCTAATTACATATTAAGTTTGCCTTCAAATCATTTCACCATTAGATATTTAAATAATCTAAATGATTTTGCACGATCATGCCACTGTAACGGTATTGCATCAGAATCTAATTCCACCCTCATTTTGTAATTCTAAATTTTGCATCATTTTTCCAAATTGTAATCTCCGACTCTGATTGTGATCATCCACGGCATCACTGCTACTTCTTAGGTGCTTTCACTTCTTGCCGGTTACCGGGGATGCTCACAATTTACGTTGCCGGACTGCTAGCTCATACATTTGGATGACGCGTTCCAGGGTCCAAAGTTCAGGCTGCTAACTTGGCGCGGGAATCCGCCGCAGCCACATCTACCACCAGCGCTACCCTCACCGTTCGGAGGCCATCCACCTACGCCAGCCCCCCCTGAACGCAGCCAGCCATCGACGCAACGCCGCGCCACTTAAATTTATATATATTTGCACGAATCTAGACTACTTCATTTCTCTCTCTCAAGTAAGTAGTTCAGATCTTAACCGTGACACATTGTAATGTGATACGCAATAAACATCTTGAATCTTGAATCTTCTAGATAGAGGGTAGATAGAAAAAAGGTACTAGTTGGTAGGGTTTGCATTATTCGTCTAATTTTAGTATTCGAATAATACGAATACTTCGATTTGCAATATTCGAATATTCGAATTTTTCGAATAAAACGAATATTTTTGAAAAATAACTGAAAATTTAACGTTTTTACAGGAACAAGAGCGATTGGTTGACTATTCCTAATGTTGGTGTCTAAGCTTGTCCCAAAAAAAATCCGGAACACCTAATTCTTCCAGGTCTGGACCTTCCCATGAGCCCATGCTCATTCAAATCAGAATCACGAGCTGATTCGATCCTGATAATAAAAAAATAACCCTAAATTTCCATATAAAATTTAAGTTTTCATTACGCTATGTACAAAGTAAGTGCATACAAAAATGTGGCGAAATAGAAACGATCCTTTGGGATATTTTTTTTATGTTCAGGATCCATTCAGATCGTGATTATGATTCAAATGGGCCCAAACGAGTCTGGAAGAATCAGGTTTACGGGTTTTTTTTTGTAAAACGCTTCTCTACAGACTACTCGCAACACTTCAGATCTTTTTCAACCTTAACCTTATCCACATGTTTGAGTTAAGCAAATGAATAAAGTCTATTTTTATTTAACTCATTTTTGTAAACTGGTATGGTAACAGGTAACAATGCCTAGGCAGCTAATTCAATTTTAACTGACGCGGCTTAGCTTAAGTGGACGTAGAATAATTGGTTTACTATAAATCGCTAATATCTCTAAAAGTAATAAAGAGAAGAGTGTAAATTCAATAAAAAAATAGTGCATACCGACTGTACTGTGTAAAACCAAATACTATTTACCGATTAAGTCAATATAATATACATGTCATTGAAATAAGGCACTGGGTGTGTAATTACGGCATGCACGAGAAATTAAAACTAAGAGCAGGATCTATTTCTTGTGCAGAGTGTTTACCATTGCGATTCAATTGCGATTGCGGCATTCGACAGTATATCCGTCTCGTTCCTGCCAGAGTAGTGGTAGGAGCGAGACGGACTTACTTTTGAATGCCGCAGTCGCAATCGAAAACAGCTCATGGTACGCACTCAGTTAATGGTTGGCTTATTGAGCTTTTAGGGTTTCTGTTTATTTCAGTTATAGGTAGTTTCACGAGAGTTGAAGTGAATGATTTCACACACAGCTACATAAAGTACTGATTACAAAAAAAAAGTTAATGAATGAAATGAACGTTAGTGTCAATGAAAACAATACTAAATATATATTCATTGGTATAAAAACTTTTGGTCTATTTTACAATTCACTGTAGAACTTGCCATCGGTACGTAAAAAGAACAGTACTTAATTTCAAAATCTCGATCTCGTTACAGGACAATGTTGTTGTCTGCTAACTTAACTCTAGTGGGACTACCTATAATACTAATTACATAGCAGGTAGCCGAATTCGCAATCCTTTTACCAATTATGATACGATATTTGGGTAGTTTTAGAAGATTTAATTTTAGGCTTCAATGAATTTGGGCAAATGAAAATAAAAATATAATTTAATAAGAATTAGTCTACTATTAAAACGGTTTTTTAAGGTTAAAATCTGTTTCCACGGAGTTGTTAAAGTGAAATACCATTAAAACGGGCATTTTATTATAGGTTTTCGTAAAAAATAATCATTTCTGAATAAAATCTGCACTATTCGAAATATTCGTTTTATTCGAATAATGAGCGTTGTCGAATTCGAATAATATTTATGGCGAATAATTCGAATATTCGAGTATTCGAATATTCGAATTGCAAACCCTACTAGTTGGTCATCGGAGTAAAAGCGAGTAGATGTGTAAAATGGTTTAATGGAGTAACTGAATTGTAATTGCAAGTTTTTTTGATTGCCAATATACAAGCGAAGTGTTTATCATCATTTTATTTGTTCACCCTGTCGCCGTGTTTCACATTGAATGTGCCACGTTAAATTTCACTCTATTTCAAAGACTTACCTGGAAATTTTATCGTTACCGGCTTCCAAATTTCCACGGGGCCAATAACCATTTCGTCGTTTATTTCATGATCTTCGTACAAATTCCCTACGGAGCCGGCGTCGCTAAGATTCTCGTCATTCTCATCATAAGATTCATAAGTATCATAATTATGACTATCCCCATCGTATAGCGCCATTTTCAATAAAACATTAAGATTTTGCACAACGGACAAGTTCGGCTAAATTGAAGTAAAAGCTAAAATTATTTAATATATAAAAATTTGCTCTGTTTAGCAAAATATTACGCACAGTGAACGGTTGGTTTGGTTAAACAGCTTGCTTGTCAAAAATGTCAAAGACAAAATTGTGATCAATTGCAAGTTAGCCAACCTAAGGGAACTTCGGAATTCATAAGTGAATCTTTGGTTTTTTAAATCATATTTATCATATTCAGTTATTATTGTAAAATTTGTTTAAATAAATATTTGAAGATACAAATAAATGAAAAAAACCTTTTGCTGAATTTTAAATTATGAAAATACTACTACCAAAGCTGTCAAAATATAATCTGTGTCAATTCAGCACCATTTTACTGACCTACGCGTAAAATCTGTATTACCGTGTAGGAAGGTCTGTTTTTCCGTGTCCCGTTTTACAGAGTATGGGTTGACAGGATGGCCTATTTATTTTATATTTATGACAAGTTTATTACTTTGTTTAGAATTTTTAAGTTACGGTTTTGTGTTTTCGACATTCTGTAGTATGTGACACGTAGTAGAAAGTATGTAGTTCATTTTAGTGGCAAAGTTAGTTTTGTTTAGTTTTATTTTCCTTGACGTTTTATTTTTGTTTTTGCTTTGTTACACACTTTCTTCATCTTGTTTGGATGTTGTTGATATGTCTTTGAAGAGTGTAAAGACAGAGCCACAGGACCGTTTATATGAAGGGCATGAAGTGAAAAACGAGCTTGTTTTGGGTCCCATTGTGCTGCAGGAGCGAGACTTGACATATCAGCTGAATGGTAATTGTTTTTTTTATACTATAGTTCTAGCCCTCTATCTTTTGTTTTATTTTTGAATATGGAACTCTA
Organism: Lathronympha strigana; assembly: GCA_949128165.1. NCBI lineage: Eukaryota > Metazoa > Arthropoda > Insecta > Lepidoptera > Tortricidae > Lathronympha > Lathronympha strigana. The sequence continues at coordinate 8,216,283 of OX421928.1, read as the reverse complement.
TAAGGTAAAGGGTTTTTTTACATGGCTTGTCTCTGCGCCCAAGAAAGTTAGACCCACTATGTCAACACATTAGCTCTAATATGTTTACTTAGTATAAATATTATCTTAAGTAGATACCATTGGCTCTTTTACTGAACTCTGACCAAATCAAAACAAAAGAAAACTATAATAAATTATTACTATAAAACATTACCTAGTTATTATTTTATATTATGCTTTGGTTAATTATCAGACATAGGAATTGGTGGAGTAAATTTTCTTGACAGGTAGGGACTTCCCCTCGATAAACTTAATTATGTTTTAAGATGCGGATTTTATGGAACTGATATCATCATGTAAAGGTTCTTTAAACAATAAACACAAAAGAAATTAGTGAAAACATATAAACTGAATTGTTTACAATTTTATTCTTTTAATTAGTACCTACTAAAAATATCCTGATGTAGAATAGAAGCGGGTTATATACCTTTTTCGTATTTGCATATCAGTAGCATGTTTCATGAAGACTTGTAGTTTGTAAGACAGTTGGCGGCCTCTATTTAATTTGTTTTTCAAAATAAGGTAAATGTGGATAAGACTGTCTATGGCATAAGTGTGTCTACCGGCTATTGTATCTGATTTTACTGTTGCATTTGTAGGTATACATAAGCCTCCTTCCTCTTGTTTTCCTCTAGCTCTTTTCAGTGTAATCTGTCTTGGGCCAGTCTCCTCCAATGAGGGCCCGCTGTGAGTAAAATTTTGTCCTCCCATCGTCTTATAGGTTTACGCTGACTTTGTTTGGAATCCCCAATCAGTCCATATTTTGCTCCATTTCTCTTTTTTTGTGACCAGTCCACCAAGCAAATGCAAGTAAAAAACTTCAAATATATTCAATCAAGTTACCTAACCAACGGAGTAAAATAGCTAAAGCAATTTTTCTACATTTTGGTGTATTTTATTTTTCAGACAAAAATAAATTACCAACTGAAGTGACTCAGGCCTTAGGCATTGATGAGATGGTGAGATTGGTTCCTGAAAATTTAGGTAGAGGGAAAGGTAAGATATAATTTTAAACAAGGAATAGTAATTGTCAATTGAAAGAGATGTCATATACCTAAGAAAAAGTGACCGAACCAGTGCTCAGGGTCAAGGTCAAGTCAATATATTGACTTTTATAAGTTGAAATTTGGCAAAACTTGTTTGCCTTATATTTTTTCCTTAGAACCAAGTCATTCAAATAATAGTCACACTCACACCTCACACCTAACTAAGATACTGGCTGAAATAAAAAGGACTGTACAAATCATACTGATCAACTTTTATTACGGGGTTAATATCGAAATCGCGGAAAAAAATATGGCTGTCCTATACAAACAGGCGGCTTCCCACCGGGCGGAATGTATGAAAAAGCCAAATTTTTTATCACGATTTTGATATTGGCCCCATTTTTTTATTTTATTATTATTATTCTACGACGGTGACAAACAAGCATACGGCCCGCCTGATGGTAAGCGGCCACCGTAGCCTATGGACGCCTGCAACACCAGGGGTGTTACATGCGCGTTGCCGACCCTTTAAAAAAAAGGAGGATTCGCTGTGTTGACAGCCAAACGGGCCAAGGGCTTTGCTCCATGGGTCCTCAGCTGTCAACACAGCGAATCCTCTTGGAGCTCTGGCGACCTTACTCACCAGAAACACAACACTATGAGTAGGGTCTAGTGTTATTTAACTGCGGTTTTCTGTAAGGTGGAGGTACTTCCGCAGCCATCTGCGGAATGTCGTCTCGCTCAAATCTGGAGCAGAGCATGGGCTCTGGGACGACATTCGACGATACACCACCACCACACTAAACGATATGCATCCGCTGTGTACCTCTCTTCGCCCCTACGTCCCCATAAAGTTGTTCAGTACCTATGAGTTATATTCACTATGTAGAATTTGAACGATTCTTTTTATTTCATTCTGTATATGTATAAGTTACTTTTGGATTATTTTTGATAACTTTGTTGTGTAGTTTTAGCAGAATTTCTTGCTAAGCAAATACATTGTTTATACATCGGTCTCAAGATATTAGGACTATCAATTATTTTACAATTTTCAGGACTAAAATTAGCTCATACCAGTGCAGAAATGTCACCCAAACCAGCATGTGTCAAACAAGAGCCGGCTGATGATGAGTTACTGTTGGTTGCGGACCTGGGCACCAATGAGATGGTGCGGCTCGGCTTGACACCTGAAACCATGGGCGCTGATTATGAAATTTGTGAGTACATCTGCAATTCTATTAAAAGTACTTAAATTGCAACGGTTAACACTCACGTATTTCTTCGCGCACGACCCGTTACCTACGCCGCTCTCGAGTGATGCTCGAGCCGCGAAGGTGACAACACCACTCTGTCTGTCCGACGATGACTGCCCGATGCAGTGGAAACACGTCACGCCTATTGTGATAAAAATACGTGAGTGTTAATCGTTGAAATTTAATATCACTATGACTCACGCAAGTTTAAATTATATAAAAATACTTGTTTACTTACATTCTCTTATCTCACAGTTATATTCAAGTGCAAATATTTTTCAGATCAAAACAAATTTGAAGCAGATGTTAAAAAAGAACCATCACAAACACCATCTTTTGAAAAAGAACTCCAGAGGACAGATGATTGCGTCTTGCCTGCCTCGCCTGTTGATGGTGTTGCTAAGGAGCTTTTGAAGGACGAGGGTGTTAGCGACTGTAAAAACGGTAGGTAATTTAAATACATTCTGATTATTAAAGGGAAATGTAATGAACAAACTGACGTTAGATCCAAAAAAAACTTTGTTTTATTTGTGAAACATAAGTGTAAGACTATCCAAAAAAAAAACAGACCTCTGTGTTTTGCCTGTTGGCGTACAAATGTACCATAGTGTTATGTTTCTGTTGGTGAGTGTTGACAGCTGGGCAACCACGGAGCAAAGCTTGCCCCGATAGCTGTCAACAAAGCGAATCCTCCTTTTTTAAAGGGTCGGGAACGCGCATGTAGCGCCCCTGGAGTTGCAGGCGTCCATAGGCTTTTACCAAATTAATCATACAGGAAGCAATAATGAAACAAGCATATCATACAAGTTTTTAAGAGATGATACATTTAAATCTTGTACTTAAAATTACAAAACAAGTATCTAGTATTTTAAACTTTTGAATGTTAGATTTTTCCTGATAAGTCAAAATTAACTCTAGAAAATCATTGAGTGATAGCATTTTGTAATTAAATATTATTTCGGCTTTACTTTAAACCCGGCTTTCAGAGATTTTATGGAATTCGGGATTTTATTAAAATTTTGATTTGTGGGATATTAGCTATTTAAGAAATAAAAGCAATAATCGCACTTGGCTTGGCCCTAATGTCTCACAGTAACAATTTGCCACAACTACCTACTCAATATATATTTTTTGCTCGACTATAAGATTTGATAATGTCTGTCAGGACCATACCCTTTGACCCTCTTTTTGTATTTTTTTCCTAACCAGAATTACTACGCCTGTTGAGCGCCCCTTTTTTCTATCAAATTAAGTGGCAAAATATTACCACTTTCTTATTTCTACTTTATTTTGCCAAGCCGTATGTAATACCATGTTTCAGGTGTACACAGAAGAAGTCGAAGAATAAACAACAAGCAAAAGGCTGAAACAAAAACCGAGTACACAAAATTTAGCAACAATTTAACCTTTGAAACCGATTCCGAAGATGGCGATACAGGCTCTGAATACGAAGTAAAAGACTCAACTCATGAAGAATCAGATTCGAAACAAACTGATTCAGAAAGTAATAAAAAGTTGTCGAAATCAATTAAACAAAAGAAGGTTAAAAAACCGAAGAAGCGACATATATGTGATTATTGTCGTAAAGAGTTTTCTTTCAGAGCTGGACTGACTAATCATATAAGAACACACACTGGAGAGAAACCTTACTCGTGTAATATATGTTCGAAGAAGTTCTCGGACTGCGCTGTGCTTGTCCGACACCGACGGATGCATTCCGGAGACAAACCACATGCGTGCGACATCTGTGGAAAAAAATACAGTGAGAAGTACCTATTAAAAAACCACAAACTAGTACATACCGGTGAAATGCAATATTTCTGCAAATATTGCCCGAAACAATTTGTAAACTCATCGAATTATAGGAGACATCAGCTGGTTCATATGCACAAATTTGTCTGTGATATGTGCACTAAACCGTTTGCGACTAAAGATAGATTAGTTTCCCATATTGTTAACCACATGAAACCAAAGCCTTTTACTTGTAAATATTGTAAGAAGGGTTTTGGACAGAGTGGGCATTTGAATCGCCATTTGTTGACACACACGGGAGCCAAGGAGATGTATACTTGTGGTAATTGTAAGCACAAGTTTACTCAGAAAGTGTCCCTGAAAAAGCATATTGATAGGAACGTTTGTAAAAAGAAAGGTTTGAAAAAGTAAAACTACCTTTATGTGAACAATTACAGAATTTTAACTATCGTGAGACGTATTAATATTGTAATAAAATTACGGATATGACATGCTTCGGACATACTATGATGCCATCAATCGCATCGTGACGACGCGAGCGGTCGTACTAAAGTATTTCGCCTCGCCGCCCGATGCGCTCTCGATGAGAAAACCGATTCAGGGTGATCCCGATGTCTTAGTCCCGGGATTCTTTCACAGCAGATTGGCTACATCCAAGCGGTTGCCACCGCACTCCGAACTCACTGTGTGGTGATGGCGGCTGGGCGGTGCCACCGGCAAGGAAACTTGTAGTACATAGTTAAAAGTTCAGTGTATGTAGTGACAGTCGCGCACGGTATTTAGCGCTCGATAATGGCATCATAGGATTTCTGAAACATGTCGGGCATAGTGACTAAAAATAAGTGAGTGGTATCTGTAATTTTATTATAATGTGAACAATTGCTTGGTATTTTTAATGTGAATCACATTATCGTTAAATAAAGCTTATATATTTTAGACAATCATGTTATTTAGTATATTTTCTTGTGAAAAATTATATTACAAAATGTCAAATGACAATATTTTTACTGTAAATAATTTAAGGGAGAGGCAATATTTTTTCATGTTAAACTTAATAATTAGAGAATAGGGCTCATTTGTTGTATGAAATAATTGCCGTCCATTTTTTATAATATTTATATTGATAGCTAGACTGAGATAAATTGTGCCTTTGTTAAGCTTAAATTAAAATATATGTTTAATGAATTATTTAAAAAAATACGGCTAAAATTATGTTTATGTTATGTGTTTGTAAACAAATTTTAAGAACAAATGTGGCTGTTTATAGTAAAAGGTACCCACTTTATCGCTAGCCGATAAAACCATTAAGATTAATTTAAAAATGAACCTTATCAACAACCCACAAAATGGACCGTGATACCTTTCACTTAAAACCAGCACATATTATTATTTACTTATTTTTATATTAACCCTTTACTAGATAAACTTAGTTTTTTAAATAATTTAGTTTTATGATTGTTTTTATACCTATTTTTAATAAAAACTATTAATAGAAATTTCCTATGATATACAAATAAAATCCATTATGTTTATAAAATATAGAATTTTGATATATGTGTTCGGTTTTTATTTTGTTGACACTAGGTGGAGCTGTAGACAAATGAATCGTTCAAACAAAATAAAGTTTTTTTTTCTAGCGCCGGATTACCAACACAAGGATATATGTAAATGTAATCGAGATGTGAAACATTGATGTTTGTCACCTATTCCTTATAAAGTTTATTAATCTGTGGGAACGTGTAACCACTGGTACGTTCAAATACCACAATACTTAACTCAAGTAAACTATATAGTGTTGGAATTACAATAATCGCATTTCATATGCTATCCTCCTTTTTTTTAAAGGGTCGGCAACGCGCATGTAACACCCCTGGTGTTGCAGGCGTCCATAGGCTACGGTGACCGCTTACCACTAGGCGGGCCGTATGCTTGTTTGTCACCGTCGTAGTATAAAAAAAAAGAAAAGTGCACGAATAGAAGAAAGGATTGTGGTGTACGAGACGTCATTCACTTTCAATTTGATTGATTTCATTCATCCATTGCTTAGTATCAAGACTATTCATTATTCCAGTGTTTTTCTGACTTTTTATTGTGGTGACCCCTTTAGCATGGCATGAAAGCAAAATTTTTCGGCCCCCTACCCGCCGCTAATTATAAGATTATAATCCGTGTTGGTTTTTAACTTTTTACTATCACTGCAAGTCGTCGCGACCAGAGGCTTTGCGACCCACTAGGGGATCGCGACCCACACTTTGAAAAAACCCTGCATTATTTCAATAAATCGTGGTCTCAATCATTCAATCATTAATATTCATTATCCGTTTACACTTGAATATCTCGTGCTAAAATAGTTCAACTTAATAATATACCGATATACTCGTATACAGTAAGTGTAACTTACCTAACTACCTACCTCTTTCTGCCTTAAATCTAAAAAAGGTCCTTGAGGCATTAATTGTACCTATGAAGCTGGCGGATTTCCTCGTTGTATCGCAATGCTGATACGTTGTGCGAGGAAGCCACCAGCTCTTCGGTCACCAGTAACATCAACCAGACGTTTCGCGATTTCTACGAAAAACTTGCGTGCGTAGGTAGAGGTAGGTAGTTAGGTAAAGTTACACTTACTGTAGGTATATATTTTGAAAATAAATGTATTTATGGTTATATTATTTAACGTTAAAATAATCCACGGATTTTTTCATTTTTTCATTCTTTTGGGTCTCATAATTATGGTGGTTCGTGTGGTACCTTTATGTTTGAAGATATATCTGCCTGCCGTTGCTGTACGGGAATTGTGTAGGGGTCCCTAGTTGAATGACGGCGTTGCCAAGAAAGCATAGACACTTTTAATTATAAGTCTTTATTATAAGGTACACTGAAACGTACACACCGATTATTTAGAAGGCGCGAGACGCGGTACACAGTAATGTTAGTATGTAAGCACAATAACCATAACCATATATATACAACACTGTTAATTGGTTAGTTCAGCACAGAAAACAACAACACACTTATAGTAGTTAGTAATATTAAAGAAACTGAACAATCACATGTAAATTACAATGCGTAACATGCGCGTGCGACATGCGTGGTGACTGCGCAGCGATCGAGAAACGACTGGTTTCGTCTTGCTCCCGCGGCGTGTTTCTAGGCACGCGCGCGACAGCCATTTTGAATTACTGATATAGAGATGGTGTGAGTCGATTATCGACATGTTTCATCGACCAGTCGGTAGATCGCTGTGTAAGTGTTTGAGTAGGTTCTATTATTTCCTACGGCTAGGCCACACCACTCCCCTCCAGAGACCGTCAAGGGCGATAATAATCCTTATATTGATCTGGGAATCTAACCTGACGACCAGAACGTGTAACGTTCTGCTGAGTTGCAATAGCCGTAGGGTTCACGGGCTGATCAGGTTGATTGGCGCTAGGAGCAACCTGTTGACGAGAGTGACGACTTGCAGTCATCGGTGGAACGGTAGGTTGTTCACCTTCTACCTCAGGGGACAGTGTGAAGGCCGGTTTAAGTCGGTCTATAGACACTGTCTTCTCGGTGTTGTGGAGAAGAATTTTAAATACCTTGTCGTCACGGGATATTACCTTATGTGGTCCAGAGTATGCTGCTTGTAGTGGACCTCGCGATGGGTGCTCCCGGAGAAACACAAATTCGCAGGTAGCGAGTTCTTTATAGACAAATACCTTTGGTTTTGTGTGGCGGGCAGCTGGTGCAGGTCTTAGTTTTTCGGCGAAGTTTCTGAGCCTGGCGGTGAACACGGACATGTCCGTCGTACCCGTCGTGGTGGAATTGAAGAACTCACCCGGGAGTCTAAGAGGCTCTCCGTATACCAGTTCGGCTGCGGACGATTGTAAGTCCTCTTTGAAGGCGGTTCTTATGCCGAGTAAGACCCATGGGAGTGACTCGGTCCATTTCTCACTCGCATGACATACTATTGCGGCTTTAAGTTGGCGGTGGAATCGTTCCACGAGGCCGTTGCACGCAGCATGATAGGCTGTTGTTCTCTTGTGCTCGAATCCGGCTAACCTTGACAGACATTGGAACAACTCGGATTCGAATTGACTACCACGGTCGGTTGTAATGTCTGTTGGAGAGCCGAACCGAGCAATCCATGTTGACAGCAGAGCATTGGCAACAGTCTCCGCCGTGATGTCCTCGATCGGTACTGCTTCCGGCCAACGTGTGAACCGGTCCACGGCTGTCAAGCAGTATCGATAGCCATGCGAAATGGGAAGAGGTCCGACTAAATCTATGTGAACCTGCTTAAATCGGGCGCGAGGTAAGCTGAAGGTACCAAGGGGGGCGCTCACATGTCTATTGACCTTGGCCCGTTGGCACTGGATGCACGCCCGAGTCCACTCCCTACAGTCCTTCTGGACGCCGGGCCATACAAACCTTTCGGAGACTAACTTAGCCGATGCGTTGGCACCAGGATGACTGAGAGAGTGTAAGCTGTCGAAAACTTGCTTGCGAAAGAACTTACTAACGTATGGTCTGGATGTCGGAGTACTGACGTCGCAGTACAATGGTATAAGAGTACCAGGTACGTGTAGCTTTCGCAGCTGCAGAGATGAGCCTTCACTTAAAAGCGTTTGTAGCTCGGGGTCGAAAACTTAACCTTCAGCTAGAGCTTCGAGACTTACCGGTGCTCCCAGTTCTTCGATACGTGATAAAGCATCGGCGACAACATTATCCTTTCCGGATATGTGCCGGATGTCCGTTGTGAACTGAGAGATGAAGTCGAGATGTCGGTATTGCCGCGGCGAACAGTTTGTTTTTCGTTCGTGAAATGCGAAACTGATCGGCTTGTGGTCGGTGTATACTACAAAATGTCTGGCCTCCAGCATGTGTCTGAAATATTTTATGGCTTCATAAATCGCCAGAAGTTCTCTATCGTAGGGTGAGTACTTAACTTGTGACGGTGAAAGCTTCCTCGAAAAGAAGGCGAGAGGTTCCCAAGTGTTATCCTTGAATTGCTGCAAGACTGCACCGAGAGCTTTATCAGATGCGTCTGTCACTACAGCAAGTTTTGCTGAGCAGTCGGGGTGAGCCAGCAGGGTAGCTTTGGATAAACTCTCCTTGCAGGCTTCAAAAGCTGCTAGAGTCTCTCCTGTGAGAGTGATAGGCTGAGTTCCTTTTACCGAACCAGTCAGCAAGGTATGTAGGGGAGCTTGGACTTGGGCTGCTTGTGGCAGAAATCTTCTGTAAAAATTGAGCATGCCCAAGAAACCTCTTAGTTGCTTGACGTTTGTAGGCGGCGGAAAATCCTTGATTGCTTGGACCTTGGTGTCCAGGGGTTTACAGCCTTTCTCTGAGATCCTGTATCCTAGAAACGTCACCTCTTTCTCGCCGAAAACGCACTTGGCAGTGTTCACCATCAGGCCATAGTCTTTGAGTTTCTGGAAAACCTTGCGAAGATGTTCCTCATGCTCAGCTTCACTGCGTGAGTAGATGAGGAAGTCGTCCAAGTATGCATAAACGAAATCAAGGCCTCTAGTTACTTCGTCAACAAACCGTTGAAATGTTTGTCCGGCGTTTCTTAGGCCGAACCCCATATATGGAAATTCGTATAGACCGAAAGGAGTTGTAATTGCGGTCTTTGGTATGTCCTCGGGGCTGACAGGTATCTGATTATAAGCTTTTTCGAGATCTAAAGTGCTAAATACGCGACACCCTGCAACACTGTGGGTAAAGTCGTGAATGTGCTTGATCGGATACCTGTCAGGTATTGTACGTGCATTTAACTTACGGTAATCGCCGCAGGGCCGCCACCCGTTGTTCTTTTTCGGCGCCAGGTGGAGTGGTGATGACCACGGACTTTCCGAGGGTCTAGCTGTGCCATTGGTCAGCATAGACTGGAATTCCTGACGAGCGATCTTGAGCTTATCGGGTGCTAAACGGCGAGGTGGCGAGGAGACTGGAGGGCCTGGTGTCGTTCGAATATGGTGGACTGTGTTGTGAGGAATGGTGTGGTGTGTACCGGCTGGTCGAGTAATTTCAAGAAAATCGTCAAGAATTTTATCATAGCGAGACTCGCCAGTCACTACTTTTACAGATGAAACATAACAATCGTGGGCTGAGATAGCCGCAGCTGACAAAGATGTGAGGTTATCTATTAAACGGTTTCTGCGACAGTCAACCAAGAGATCGTAAAACTTCAAAAAATCCACACCAATTATGGGTTTAGTCACATCGGCGACTACAAAACGCCATGAAAATACTCTACGTAAGCTAAGGTCTAATTCAAAATGTATATAACCATATGTACTTATGCTAGAACCGTTAGCCGCACACAAACTATAGTCCGTTTTTGAACGACGGCCGCGCACTGCTGATTTCGGGTAGACGCAGAGGTCGCTACCAGTGTCAACCAGGAATTGCGTCTTCGAAGACTGGTCAGTCACGAACAGGCGGCCAGGTAAAGTTGAAGGGCAATCGTCAGCCGCCATTATCGACCGCCCTTTGCGTTTTCCGATGAGTAATCGCATGGGGGGGTGCACTTACTTGCTTTATCTCCAAACTTACTGTGGTACCAGCAGGTCGGGTACCTCTTGTAGTTCGATTGTGAGCGTCTGGAGGCGGAACTGCTACGGCCGCGTCGTGCAGATGGAGTGCGAGGTCTGGAGCCTTTCTCGTCTCTCGTCCTTAGTTCCCGGAGCTCGCGTCGGAGCTCGGCCACTTCTCGAGCGAGGTCCTGGATTGCTGAGCCGGGTGCTGCACCTCCAACGGCCGCAACCCTTGGCGACGTTGTTGTGAGGTCGTTGACTCGGTCCGCTAAGTCCGCCAGATCCTCGAGCGACGACGTGCTGGGCTGGCCCGCGAGGACAGTCTGGACGCCGTGGGGCAGGCGATTGATCCACATTGTTTTCATAAAATCGTCATCAACACTCACGCCTGCCAGTCCTTGAAGGTGACGCAGGAACTCTGAAGGTTTGCGCTCACCCAACTCCTCATGCATCATGAGCTGCTTAATTCTCTTCTCTTTAGAATCAGTCAGGCGTCTCAGCAGTTCATTTTTAAGTTTCTCATATTTTCCTGACGCTGGCGGTTTTATTATTATGTCTTTTACCGCTCTCGAGTGATGATTATCTAGATGGCTGATGACATAATTGAATTTTGTCGTGTCACTCGTTATTTTCTGGTTCTCGAACTGGCCTTCAATTTGAGCAAACCAAATGTCCGGTTCTTCCGGCCAAAACGGTGGCACTTTAATTCCAACTCTGTATACATCGTGATAATTTATCGACACGGCGCCATCACTAGTGCCCGTGCGCGTCGGTTGATCGTTTCTCGGAACCGCTGGCGTTTCTTGCTGTTCTTCGGTTCCCAGAACAGCCGGCGATGCCTCCGTCGGTGGCGCTTGCTGGTCCCGCGTTCCCATAGCTCCTAGTCGTGGTCACCAGTATGGTGGTTCGTGTGGTACCTTTATGTTTGAAGATATATCTGCCTGCCGTTGCTGTACGGGAATTGTGTAGGGGTCCCTAGTTGAATGACGGCGTTGCCAAGAAAGCATAGACACTTTTAATTATAAGTCTTTATTATAAGGTACACTGAAACGTACACACCGATTATTTAGAAGGCGCGAGACGCGGTACACAGTAATGTTAGTATGTAAGCACAATAACCATAACCATATATATACAACACTGTTAATTGGTTAGTTCAGCACAGAAAACAACAACACACTTATAGTAGTTAGTAATATTAAAGAAACTGAACAATCACATGTAAATTACAATGCGTAACATGCGCGTGCGACATGCGTGGTGACTGCGCAGCGATCGAGAAACGACTGGTTTCGTCTTGCTCCCGCGGCGTGTTTCTAGGCACGCGCGCGACAGCCATTTTGAATTACTGATATAGAGATGGTGTGAGTCGATTATCGACATGTTTCATCGACCAGTCGGTAGATCGCTGTGTAAGTGTTTGAGTAGGTTCTATTATTTCCTACGGCTAGGCCACATAATGTTGATGCTCGAGCAATGGGAGCTACCGTATTGTCGCTCACCAGACGGCGCCACTCATGCGTGGGTCGAGTCCGTATAAAAGGCAGCCAAATAATCGGCAGCCCAATAATTCGTGTCCATTTTTTTGGTTGCGGATTATTGGGTTGCTGATTATTGTACTGCAAAAACTGTGGCTTCGGATTATTGGCCCGCTACCGAGCTTGTCCGACCCGATAAAAGGCAGCCCAATAATCGGCGACCCAATAATTGGCGACCACGATGTACATGGATTATTGGGCTGCCGATTATTGGCCTGCTTCGAGATTGCTCGACCCGAGAAAAGGTAGCCCAATAATCGGCGACCCAATAATCCATGTACATCGTGGTCGCCGATTATTGGGCTGCCTTTTCGCGGGATGCGGATTAGTGGCACCCCGTGGGTCCTGTGTCAGTATGAGAGAACTGTCAAAGTGACGTCTGAAATGTTCCCGCAGGACCTACGTTTCACTAGCGCCCCTAGCGGAAAATCGACTCGCAGTAGTCCTCATTGGCGCATGCGTTCTAGAAAAAACCGGATCGCCTAATCATTCCCAATTCGGAAGTTTTCCAAGACATAACCTCAAAAATATCTGCAGTCTGATCTCAAAGTAAATCATTGGTGAGTAACGTGATGACTGGACATGGTTAAGGTAAGTTTTTCTGCATAAAATTATGTGATAGTAGTCGATTTTATTTGTTTTGATTGATAAAGACCATGTAACGTGTATTTAATCAATGGTGATTCATAGGAAGTAATACATAAAGGACGCATTTTCAGACGCACAAGTAGTGCAAAGGAAGATTTTAGAGGAGGTCTTTGCCAAGAGAATAAGTAGTATGTATTTATTACAGGATATGTACAATTTCCACCTCAATGAGAAGTGTGTCAATTCTTAAAAATACTAAATTAATAGGGTTTCAAGCGTCCATAGGCTACGAAAACTGCTTAACATCGCGCGGGCTATGTGCTTGTTTGCCACCATGTCGTTAATTTAAATAAAATCGTAATGGTATCGTCGTAATATAAAAAAATCTTGGTGATGACATGACAATTGTCACGAGATATAATAGTGTTTTAAAGGATTTTCGGTACTTTTTGACATGAGAATGGTCAGAATTTCGTGACATATGTCGTGTTTCTTGTGACAAAAGTAAGAAAAAGTATTTGTTCTCGTCATAAAAGTATTTGTTTTTAATGGTAATAATCATGTTTTATTTATAAATGACATGTTGGCGGAAAACAAGCATACAGCCCGCACAATAGTAAGCTATGCCCGTAGCTCACAGACGCCTTTAATACCAGTGGTGAAATAGAAGCCCGATTTGTTTTTCTCTTTTTCGCTAGGTACTTATTACGAGAATAATTTAATTGATTTATTTATCTAATGTACTAAAGCAGCCAATGATTATTTGAACCTTTCATTCGGGAACGCCATATTCTTACGGGTCCCATATCGCGCAAGAATATGGTTTTTCTCCATTGTTGGGTTACACTAGCGACAACTCTATTGCGGGGCAGTTTGGAACGAGCCAGAATGAAGAATTTGGTGAGTGATAAGATAACTTAAATTGAAGAAGGAAATGCATAGCCATTGAGCTGTCATTCATTAATCAGATGCCGCCATTGAAAAAAGACCACGATGTAATTTTGATTTCTTGTGTGTTATGTATGAATATAATATTTGTGTTACCTGTCATAGCATCACCAATTGGACTTTACGGAAGACCAGCGCCGTCACCAGCTTTATGCAGAGTATCGTCCATTTCGTGATGCTGTTTTCTGTTGTTTTTCACCGTCTTTTTGTCTTTTCCCCCATACAAATGCCTACAAATAGGTCTTTGCAAATTTGATGATAATTTAAAACAACCCACTAAACACTTCAACTTAATTAGGAACATATTTTTTAAATAGAAAACTCCCGTGAGTTTTAGACATTAATATAGGTAGGTACTTATATAGACAAGAGTACAAAAATAGAATGAATGAATGAATGAGTTTATTCCAGAATAATTAATTCCATATAAAGATAATAACAAAAAACAGCTTACAATTATAATTAAATAAAACGATCACAAACAATAAATAATATTAATCAGAGCCTGCGTCTCGGATGACCCCGATCCCGTTGCGACAGGCCTGTGGTAGGTCCTCCAGCGCTCGTGTAGCGACGAAAGAATAAAAAACCGGCCAAGAGCATGTCGGGCCATGCTCAGTGTAGTTTACCTTCCGTCACAATAGGCAACCTTAAAAGGTGTTTTAATAGATACCATGCTCAATATGCTTATAATAATTAACAATTCGATGATACTTTCGATCACACCCGTCCCGACCCCATCAACTCCGGAAAAATTAACAGCGCGAAGTAGACCAAGGTACAGCGCCATCTCTCGGGAAATTGGGTTACTAATTTATACAAACTTTTTTTTTTTTTTTTTATTGAAATAACATGAAATTATACATACATGTACCATACAACAATGTTACGCCAAACTGCGGGGCAGTTTGTTGATATAGTTTGTTGACATAACTAGACGGGTTATGTATACGAGCGGGATGATAAATTAAGTACTCAAGATAAAAAAAATTTTTGCATAACTATACGGTTACGGTGAAACGGTCGCGCGGTGACAGTTGAGGTGAACGCACGTGCGCAAACAAAGTTGCTAAGTTCTTGACGCCCCGCCACGAGCGGGGCTGCGTGAGGCAGCTCCAGGTCTTTGAGCATCGCGTGTGCCGCGTATTATTGCGGATCTGTGCGAGACTTTTATTTTTAGTGTAAAATGGAGGTAGATAGGGAGTGTAAAACGGGCGATAAGCCGCCAGTAAAAATAATTCAAGTAAATAATGCTCCTGTAAGCACCGTTAGTGGACAAGACTTGGTGAATTGTTACTTCTGTGATATTTCATCTGAAATAGCAAACTTTTACGACTGGGTTGGTGACCAATCTATGTGCAAAAGCCATAAATGTGTATGTGGGCAAGTTAGTGCCGTAAAGGTATTTGTACGCAGTGAACTAGAAAAAGCTTCCGATGGGTCCTTAGCACTGAATACAAGGTATGTGCATTACGTAACAAATATAAATAAACTGAAACAAGGCAAGGGACCTTTGTGTGAATGTACAGGCCCGTTATTTGTGCAAGTAATCCCACAAAATGATTTCATTATTCGAGAGAGAATTACTTGTACTTATTGTAAAAAGCTGAGCCGCGTCGAATTCAGATGCGATACCGTTAAACCTATGGCGAAAAATCTAGTTGAGGGTCCATGGACATCATCAGCTCGAGTGAGTAATGCCAAACAACAGCTATCTCAAGAAAATCTGAAAAAATACAATGAATCTAGAGGCATAAGCACTACTAATAGAGGGAAAAATATTTCGGTTGCCATGGCAACCATAGATACAAACAAAGTTTCTAAGGATAAGCAACTTCCAAACAACCGTGAAGTCCACAAAACCAACATGCGGTCAAAGACTTATAAAAGTACTTTATCGAGCACAAAACCGGAGACTAGTATTAAAACGAGTAACCCGTTCTCTATACTCCCTTTAACTGAAAATGGACAAAATAACGAATCGGATGATACTGTCTCAGTGTTAAGTGAGAATGGGGCGGTCAAGCGACGCCGTGTTAGAAAACCTCGTATGATACCTATGCGCGACCCTATAAATAACCCACCTACACCTACTAAAGACGACCCGTGGACCCCTAGCAGTGTGCCCACCATAGTTTCCTCCGGCTTAACTGAGACAGTTCAAACTACTGACAAGGAGCTACGTGTTACTAAACGCTACCCTGGCCTTGTTTGTCAATATGAAGAATGGATTACTAATCCGGATGAATGGAAATCAGCTAACGAAATGGCTAGGATTACTAACTGTGAAATACGATCTGACCCAAGAAGTAAGAAAATTACATATATACCGAGAAATAGAGAATCGTATGAGGCAATAAATTCAAAGTTACAAGAAAATGTTCTTAAATATAATTACTACTCGCATGGCTGTAAGGACGATCGCCGCCCGGCGAAAAAACTCGTGGCTAAGGGCATCCGAGCAGAAGGCTATACAGAGGAAGAGATTAAGGCCGATATTCTCTCAAGGTATGGCCTTACATTAGAACGGGTTATTGTTATGAAAAATTCCACGTTAATTCTTATTTTTCCTGGAGAGACCGACATGAGGGTGGCCCGCGATATTAAATACATTTTATGTCAACGTGCAACTTTAGAAAAATATAAAGTCCGAGATACAGCAATAACTCAATGCAAACGCTGCTGGCAATTTGGACATGTTCAAGCTCACTGTTATAGACCTCAACAACCAGAGTCTGTGGAACAACGTGAAAACGGAGAGGTTTGGCATGTTTGTTATAACTGTCACGAAATCGGCCATACAGCAAGACAAGCAAAGTGCCCATTATTTCAGATGGAAGTTCAAAAACAAAAAAACAGGCGTCAGGCTTTTGTCAAAAATATTCAACAAGCAAAACAACAATCAGGCAATCGAGAGTATCGAGAAAAACCTAAGGTACAACTGAACGGTGCTAGTTACGCGGCAGTAACAAGAACAAACAACCTAGACATCATGAGTAAATCTGGTGAGAGGGAAGTAATTAAAAACAAGACATCATCTGACTTACTTTCGAAAGCTAAGGATCTCATGAAAAGTCTACAGGCAAAGGGATATCCCGCAGAAATGATTCTCGATTTCGTGTTAGAACTCATTAATGGATAAGTTGCCCAACGTGCTTCGAAAAAGAAAGCAGTGCTTGAGAATTGTGCACTGTAATATTCAAGGAATCCGAAACAAATATATCGAACTCAAACAACTAGCGATAAAGCATGAGCCGGATATTTTAATATTGAATGAGTGTAAAATTGATTTCACTAAAAGCAAGTACAATATTCCTGGCTTTAATAAAATTTATGATGCCAGAGCAGCTCATCTTGTTACAGCTATGTATATAAGACACGGTCTTCGCTGGAATATTACTACGGTTATCCCGGGTATAGATGACGTAGAACGGTGTATCGAAGGTGTAGCTATCAATTTAGAAACATTAAATGGTGGTATCATAATACGGGGTCTATATAATCCACATTTACGCTTTAATCAAATCCGTTCAGATTGGGAAGCATTATTGGAAGACAATACTACATCTATCAATGTTGGGGATTTGAATTTGAGGATGCAGGAACTCGGACATACTCAAACACAAGCAGCTGGTAACCTAGTAAAACGGGCTATTGATAATAGAGAGGCAATGCTAGTGCATACCAACTTGCCATCACGTCCATGTCACAGAGGTGATGGTATACTCGACGTTGCACTCGTAACACAAGATCCTATGGAATTAAATTATAGAACTAAGCAACTTGACTCTATATCATCAGATCATTATCCATGGCAACTAGAGGTTGATATAGAATCTTTTCAACATGTCCAACTTAGACGAACCATGTGGAACATAACAGAATCTAAGGAGTCTCGTCTCAGATTTCAAACCCTTATTGAAGCTAGTTTGCCGCTCCCTGAGCCAAGTACAGATATTGAAGCTGAAACATACGTTGAGCAAATGGAAGAAATACTGACTGGGGCTTTAGATGAAATGGCACCGCTTCGTGAGGCAAAGCGAAAGGAAGAATTGCCGATAAATATCCAATATATGATACTACATCGTAACCGCAGTAAATTAAGAGCCAAAAATGCACCGCAAGGACACATTTTACGTCGTATATACAATACTGCGAAGAACATTTTAAAACGAGCACTACAAGAATATCGTGAGGCTCAATGGAATGCCGTTATTGAAAGTCCCGTAAACAATTCCTCTAAAATGTGGAAAATTCAACGTTCACTAAAAGCTAAGCCACAGTGTCTTCCAGACTTGCCTGGAATATTAACTGAAGAAGACACAATTAACGCTTTAGTTAACACAGCAATCGTAAAAGAAGCAAACATAGACAATGACCATAAAAATTCTGAAATACTTACACCGTACCAACCATTACCATATACTGATGTGCAAGAGGTAGTGCGAGCACTTCGCCTCTTTAAAAACAAGAAAGCGCCAGGACCCGATCAACTAAGGGCAGATGCATTAAAACTTGCTGGCCCAGCGTACTTTAACGCACTGACATGTATAATAAACTACACTTTGCGTACAGGATATTATCCAAGGAGATGGAAGCTTGGTGACTGCATTTTCCTGCATAAACCGGGTAAGAGCCATACCGAGGCTACCTCGTATCGTCCGATTACCCTACTTAACATCATGGGAAAACTCTGCGAGAGAATTATGTACAGCAGAATTCTGTCAGAAGTTAATCGTCTTGAACTTATTCCAGAATATCAACATGGCTTTACAAAATTTAGAGGAACCGGTACCCAAATTTTACGGACCGGAAAAGTGATCACCGATGCTCTGGCTCAAGGAAACAGTGTAGCAATGATTTCTACGGACTTAAGCAAAGCTTTCGATTCCATAAATCATTTAGGGCTAAGTAAGAAACTGTTTGACGCCGGAATGGGAAATAATGTCATAAAGCTTATTGAGAATTATCTTTCAGGGCGAGAGGCTCGTGGCAAATTTCGCACAATGTACGGAAGAAAAATGCCAGTTCCGCATGGGGTACCCCAAGGTTCCATTCTGGGGCCAATCCTTTTTAATTTGTATGTAAGTGACATACCCAAACATAACATAGCTGGTTTAACTTTATCACAGTACGCTGATGATTTATGCATCCTTAATGAAGCTTCTCGACCTAATACTGCTTCACTAAGGGCAACATGGGCTGCCAAAACAATAATCAAATATTATAAGGAATGGGGTTTGCATTGCAATGTGAGTAAGACTGACTGCGCGATGTTCACTAACAAACGCAGATACAACCGAATTATAGACCTTCAACACGAGAGCCTGCCAATAAAAACCTGCATTAAATATTTGGGAGTACACCTAGATCAAAGACTAGTTATGAAAGAACATGTTCAAAATACAGTTAAAAAAGTAAAACAGGTGCGAGGTATGCTGGCGCCGATAATAGGATGGTATAGCAAGGTTTCGCTAGAGACAAAAATTAAAATAATAAAAGCTACCCTGCTACCGATTATAGATTATGGCATAATTCAACTTTATCCAAGGGTGAGTAAATCTAGATTGGTTGATTTAGAAAGACAATACCGCATGGCATTGAAAACTGCTGCCAATTTCCCTCGTAATACGAGCTCAGAAATTATTTGGGAGATGCTTGACGAAGACCCGTGGTACATCCGTGCCAGAGATCTCCATGAAGATATACTCCGCAAATTAAGGAGTCAGCAAATTCCAGGACTTACACTACCAGGGGACAGATATGACAAGCCGAACCACCATAATCCCATGTTGCCTAGTCTACGCACTGGTGAAGTTGATTATATGTGTAAAGAAGAAAGAGGCAAACCATTATCCAAGCGAATGGTCCCTCCTCGTATCCCTATCATTTAAAGACATACATAGCATTAGCGTGAGCCAGTCCATACTTGTACTGAGTCCCATTTACTTTACATTAGATCTTTTTCATATTTAAGACATATATGTAAAATAACATTGCCCGTACTTGGCGGGCCAGACTATTGTTATCTAATTTATATACAATAAAGATTTTTTCTATTCTATTCTATTCTATTCTACGGTGAAACTACAAACTTAATTGAGAAATTATTTTGTACAATTTTTCAAAAACCGTTCAACCAATCAAGTGCCACCCTAAGGCGCATAAGAGGGATATGGTGGAGAAATTCGGGGCCACGGGCGTGGTCTCGGTAGCTCAGTTGGAAGAGCGATGAGCTGGTTTCCCAGAGCCGCGGGTTCGAGTCCCGCCCGAGGTCAATATTTCCACTGTTCCTTTCATTCTGAGAACTAATGTATGGTAAATTAGATTTGTCCGGCAGACATACCCAGTTACGAAACTGACCAAAAAGACACTCTCTTTTTAAGGGGCTACCCGGCATATTTCACTGTTTTTAAAGTGAATAGGCTTTGTTCAGCTCCAAGTACAACGCTTGAAAAAAATATATAATGTAGCTAGGTATTTCGTCTACATTTGGTTCTACTAAATTGTCGAAATCATAATACATCAAGAGAAAAAAAAAAACCGTAAACCCTTTTTTCTACCTTAAATCTGTATCTACTCCCTTATTATGCGTCGTAAGTACAAGAAACTAAGACAAGCATTTTATATTTATGTTTACTTTAAACGCATCCACTGATTTTTGGATAGGTTTTGTACTTTTCGAGAAAAAAGCTATTACACGCATTTTTCCGAAAACGCCGGCTCGAGATGCCTGCGCGGGCGACGGGGGCCAGTCGTATAAGATGGCACTAGTAGTTTATAGGGTTGCGTCCTAGTACAAGCAGCTCTTCCTAGGTGACGACTTATGCTTATTGACGTATTGTATAACCGGTGAGGAAAGGAAGCGGTAGGGGAAGAAAGCTCAAATCGCCGAGGTCATTGGGATAGGGGACGGCCTTAAATCAATAGTACACGTGATTCTGGTTATGAAAAACCTAAAACTCCATATATTAAAAAAAAAGGAAATGGTACACTTTTTTTGGAAATGCCCATAAAAAGAAATAGAGATGTGTCAAAATGGTGTAGTCACCATTTCGAATGCCACGGTCAACCGATTTTGTTTGACAAAACTGCGGTTTCGGTTAAAAATAAAAACCGAATGTTTCCCATACAAAAAATAACCGACTGCATTCCCTAATGATGAGTAGATATGGTGATTCAATGACAAAGTCGTTATATATATTTTTGTTTATAGTTATCTGAACGCAGCATTCGACATATTGGACCTTGCGCTGGGCAATACCATAACTCTTGTACGTCCCATACTACGGGAGTATGGCTTGCCACCCAATGCGGGGTTAATAGAACCACGTCTATGATATGTGTGTAGTGTAGATAAAGTAGTGTATGCAACTATAGATAATTAGTCATTAAAACACTCGTGTTGTACTGGCCTTCATTATGTACAAACTTTAAAATTTATAATATATCAAAAAAACTAGTGCTTTTGTTTTTTCTGGATATCATCTAAAAGTTATTGCTAATATTGCTATTTACAAGAAGAAAGAAGATATAACTTGTTGCGCCGAGGGACACCATGCCGCTGCGAGTCCCATTTCGCAGCTGTATGGTTTTTCTTTACTGCGCGCTGTTGAAGGCTACGGAATCGGATAACAAAACTGTTGAGCATACGACAGAATTCACAAATAAAAAGTCTTGAAGCAATCGCAATGTGCAGCTGAAATGGTCTCCAAATGTGCGCTGGATTAAATTTTTTCGTGTATAAATGTGTATTTCAGTGTCCAAAGTTTTTGTTTCGGCCAATGGCTCGGTTTCAGCCAAAGATTCTGTTTAAACCAAAAGTTCGTACCGGCCAAAAAAAGTATGTATTTATTATTTTCTATATAAGTATGTATATCATCGCCTAGTACCCATAGTACAAGCTTTTTTTTATTCTAGGCACAACAAACAAACAAGCATACGGCCCGCCTGATGGTAAGCGGTCACCGTAGCCTATTGACGCCCGCAATTCCAGGGGTGTTACATGCGCGTTGTCGACCCTTTAAAAAAAGGAGGATAGAATAGAATACTCTTTATTGCACACCTCAGTACATGAGAAAG
Source organism: Lathronympha strigana (assembly GCA_949128165.1). NCBI lineage: Eukaryota > Metazoa > Arthropoda > Insecta > Lepidoptera > Tortricidae > Lathronympha > Lathronympha strigana. The sequence continues at coordinate 8,194,576 of OX421928.1, read as the reverse complement.
AAAAAAACATTTACAAAGTACAAACATTTGATTAACACAGAGGCAAACAACAGGCGGTCTTATCGCTAAAAAGCGATTTCTTCCAGACAACCTTTGGGTAGCGGAAACATTAAAAACGTATCCTTGAACGTATCCTTGAGGATTTGCTGTGTTGACAGCTAAAGGGGCGAGCTTTGCTCCGTGGGTCCCCAGCTGTCAACACAGTGAATCCTTTTGGAGCTCTGGTGACCTTACTCACCAACAGAAACAACACTATGAGTAGGGTCTAGTGTTATTAAACTGCAGTTTTCTGTAAGGTGGAGGTTCTTCCCCAGATGGGTTCTGCTCCAGATTTGCTTACTTTGGGGCTAGGTTGATCTGTGTGAGAGAGATCTTCCCCAAATATATCTATATGAATATATTTTATAATACGTGCATCAAATTTTAATAATAACTGTAGTGTTTTCATGTTAAAAAAGTTAAATCGTCATTAAAAAAAGCCTTCATTTCCTAGCCTCTGTCTCGCTCAGTTCGGATAATCGAGGCTCTGTACTTTTTATCTTGGAATTGAATCCCTATAGAGGTGAAATGAGGGTTCAAAGTGTACAAACAAAACCAGTGTTGATCTCAAAGCTATATTTACACATCATCTGTCATCTCCGGCAAATCTCTATCTGACTCCTGATTAAAATAATTCTCCGGAACCACATAATTCTCTGGAGGCCTCATCGGTCCGAACACTCTTTTCTCTTCTTTACTCTCTGGTTTATCTATGTTTTCATTGTCTGTATTGTCTGTGGCACTGTCCGCGATATTGTCTATGATTTTGCTATCTGTATTTTTGTCAAGATTTGTTTTGCCTGTGGTTTCTTCTTCGTCCGAGTCCATTTCTTCGACAAATTCTGTTTCTTGTTGTTTCTGTGGTGTCGGTTTCGGGGGTTTCTTTTTGTCGTCTTTTAAACGTATTCTGTAAATAAATAAAAGGATTATAAACTGGAAGTCATTTGCTATCTTATGTTATGGCCCTATCCATGTGGAATAACTCCGTAGATTTAGAAAGAGTTTTTTCACTAGTTCCGAAAGCGCTCTTTTATCTTGTAAAAGTAGTCAGGGAAACACATTTTATCCACTAGTAGGGAAAGTAATTTGACCTTGAGTTTTAAGTTTTGTCTTCAAGTTATAGATACTCGTAGCTTACATTTGGATATTTGTAATCGTATGTAGTTTTTATTTTGGTTGTGATAGTGAGGTGAAAAATGTTGTATTACACTCAGCGGCAAAGTTTCTCCAATCTCGTGCCTTGAGACGCTCGTTAAACTCAAGATTCCCGTTTTTGAACCACTTGTTACGCTTGTGATTTTGGGATATTTTGCTTTTAAATTTATATGTCATCTGAGGCCTTTAAAAAAAGCCGGCCAAGTGCGAGTCAAGGTCGCCTACCGAGGGTTCCGCACAAAGGACGCTCCCCCTATTTATGACTAGTTACTTAAAATTACTGGTGGCACCGAACTCTCAGTGCGCGACAATTATACGGTTTTCAGGATTATCTCCTGAACTTGTGCTACAAGCTGTTACATTCCCTCAGATAGGCACCAGTACGTTCAGTTTAATGGTTGTAGATCTACCCCATTCTTGGTCACTTCTGGTATTGGGCAGGGAAGTAATCTGGGACCCTTAATGTTCCTAATTCTTATAAACGACTTACCAGCAAAAATTAAGTTCTCGACCTGTCTGTTATTTGCTGATGATTTGAAATTAGTTCTCCCGATTAACGATCCCAATGATCCCACGTTACTTCAGCTTGATATAGAAGCAACCTGTAGCTGGGCATCAAAAAATAACCTTACCCTAAACAAAGACAAATGCTCGGTAATGACATATGCCCGAATTCGCCAGCCCATAACCTACCAATATACTCTTCAGAGCAAACCTATGAAGCGAGCCAATGAAATTAAAGACCTGGGTGTCTCGTTTGATGCCCAACTAACATTTAATCCCCACATAGTTAACATAAGTAACGAGGCTAGAAGATGTCTGGGATTCATCATACGGCAAGCTAATCTATTTACCAATCAGCACGCCATTACCATCTTATATAACGCTTACGTGCGTAGCAAGCTGGAGACGAATGCCATCATCTGGAGCCCCCATGAGCAACAATACGTGCTGCTATTGGAAAAAGTGCAAAAATCGTTTGTGCGTTTTCTATATAAGAAAATATACGGTGCGTACCCTTTTCTGTATCCGACGCTCTTTATATATGGTATGGTAAACTATACATCCCTTGAAGACCGAAGAAACATATACTTAATTAAATATTTTTTCCATATAATACGCGGTCAATTAAAAAATTCCCAGCTGTTAGCACAAATACCGTTGCGCGTTCCCCGATTATCAACGAAACAACTCCGTACTCGCCGCCGCGATCTGTTCGGCATCCCCCCGCCTCCTCCCCACTGCACCACGCGTTCAAATTGATAAATGACATACTAGACAGCGACGAGCAGCTTGACATTTTCTTTTCCTCAGAGTCTAAATTTTTAAGTGCATCATCTCGGTATTTGGAAAATATTGTAACCCCAAGCTCTATTGTAGAAACTGTGACAATTTAGTAATTTTATTTCTTAAGATGAATTTAATTTATAATATGAAATAAGTAATGATAATTTATTAAAATTTCGTTTGGATTATATTGTACTGTAATATTTGTTAGTATAAAAAATTGTTCATAATGTGACATACATATGTACATAATTAGGATAAGTTACTGTAATTTCAGAATGACATAATTAATATAAAATGAGTATGTACCTATTAAATGACATGATACGTAATGACTAATGAAACAGTGGATAGAATTGTATGAAATACTTATTAAAATGTATTTACAACATTATTAGCACAAGGTTTATCTGTAAGTGCTGGTGTGTATAAAATAAACAAATAAACATTTTGCCAAATTTCGTGATTTTAGGTGAACGGTAAGTACCCTATACATTTTGATTCCCATTGCAAATGTATAGGAAATGCTACATAAACGGGCGTTTTTGATTGCCTTGACATTGCATTGGTTTGGGGTTTTCAGAGCTTCAAGGGTTCGTAGACCTGTGTATGTGGTATTAATTTCTACTTGCTTTACGCGTTCCCGAGTTACAGGGTTGTGACAGACAGACGGACGGACGCATGGATAATAAACTGATTCTATAAGAGGTCCGTTTTTTTCCTTTTGAGGTATGGAATCCTAAGAAACACACTGTCAGACTATTTTATTTATTTATTTAAACTTTAATGCACATGACAGAAAACTGTACATATGGCGGACTTAATGCTAAGTGGCATATTCTAGCAGTCAACCATAGGGCTAAACAGAGACATTTAAGTTGGTGCAGGAAATAATTATTTCAAGGGAACAATCAACTGTCACAATTATACACGGTGGGAATGAGTATACCGACAGACTTTAACGGTGTATTCCTGACCGTATTTAGAGACTATAAAGTCTTACGAAATTATCTGTATTTGGCTTAGTTTCAGAGATATTTACATGATTCTCTAAAACTGATTTACATCGTAACTCGTATATCAAAGCATTTTTGACTGTAGTGTTACCACTATGTTTTAGAAAAAAATTGAAAAAACTTCGCCAAAATCCTCTACATCTAAAAATTAAAAAAAAACTTTTAAACTGATTTATTATAACAGGGCGTGTATAAAAGTAAACAAATATTTAAAAAAAGCTTTATAATTTTATTTTGGACGAAAGTCACAAAAGTCATGTTACTTTTTTTGCTTATTTTAACGTCCAGAATACACCGTTAAAGTCTGTCGGGTTATTGAAGGCCACGGTGTATAACATGGCAATACTAACCTCTTGCCGTAGACCACGGAGTTGGCAGTCTTGAGTTGGGGAGTGCTTCTAGTGAGTACGGGCGGCGCCACGGCGGGTCGCGCGAGCTGCGCGAGGCGCTGCCGATGTGCTAGCTCCGTTTGCAGTTTACTGATAGCCATCTTCAACAAATAACAATACGGTTTTTATATTGTTACGCCAATGATGTGAACAAAACTTTAATAGTAGATTACGTACCGAGGCCTGTAAAGTAAGAAATGTCTCAGATCTCGTGTAATTATCGCCCTAAGCGAAGCTGAGGTCGACAAACATGTGATCTGAGGCTTTCTTATTTACCGGCCAAGGTCAGTACACTATTTTTCTGCTCGACGCAGTCGGCAAGCGGCGCATTTGTTTAGCGTAGTGGCTTGCAATTGGCTACTTGCCGGCCGGAGAGCAGAAAATGTGATTTTTCATGCCTAAGAAGTGTTTAAAGTGATTAAAGTGATTCAAAAATTACCCCAGATGCCGTTGTTATCAGGCGCCTGAAGATGGTACAATAACCTGAAAACCCTATTTCAGGCGTTTATATGTTCCTAGTACCCAGCCGCGTCTGGAAGCATCGCGAGAAGTACTTAGGTAGCTTACTAGAATCGAAGCCAACCTGTTGAGGCAAGATTTGGCTGGAACATTCTGGAACCATCAGGAGTACCGCCGACGGGTATAAAAGAACAGCCCGTCGGCCGCCGGGAAGTTCAATAGGGATGACGACTAGGTTGAAAAACTATTATTCTAATTAGTCCGTCAGAAAGATTAATCCAAAATGATTAGACACGTATTTTTTCCTTTTTCAAGATAACTAAAATTGACGAATATGAAGAGCGTCAAAGTTCCGTGGTGGGGGCTGGTGACGTCACCTGTTGGTAAGAATTGTACTCAGGTGTGACGTCACGCGAAACTTTAAAGCCCTGTATTTCCGTCATTTTTCATTTGAATAACATAAGACAAAATACGTATCGTATATTTTTGAATAAACTAACAGACGGACTAATTAGATTTTTTTATCGTCTAGCCTATTCTGAATGCGATACAGTGCGGATCAAGAGCGAATCGGAGTGAAGTGAAAGTGACGAGTTAAATTTATACCAAACATCACGCTAGATGGCGCTTTTGAGCGCTGCGATTGCTACATCGCGCTAACGATGTTTTTATTGAGTTTGTATAGAAGTTATGTGTAATTTTTGTGTGTGATTTTAAGTAACTTTTTATTAGTGATTTTTTGTTGTGTTTTTGTAAACATAGTGATTCAAATAGCTAACCTTAGTTTTGGAGATCTCCGCCTTGTGAGCCATGGTGGTGCCGGGTATGGCCTGCATGTAGTCCTCCATGTCTTGGGGCTGGTTCTTGGCTGCCCGCAGCCGCTCCAGACTCTTCTGTTCTGTGCTGATCTTCTCTTCTAGCTCCTTGATTTGCTCCAACTGGAAAATTTCATGGTTTACTAATATATCGTCGAAAATCAGTGTCGTAGCCGGAGTTGAATCTAAGAGGCATTTGTCATTACGTACTCTTAGGGCGTAGGTAATAATTTCGGGGTAAATTAACAAAGTACTTCTTAAGGTAGGGCGAATTGTGTTAAGGTAAGGCGTTGCCCCATAATATAGGTCTAGTGTTATTAAACTGCGGTTTTCTGCAAAGTGGAGGTACTTCCCCAGATGGGCTCTGCTCCAGATTTAAGCGAGACGACACTCGTTGTGCTGTGCCCTACCACACTAAACGATATGCCCATACCTCTCTTATTTAACTTGGTAAGCAGTGACAAGAAATAGTTGTAAATTGCAAGAGATGTCGTATACTACAGAAAAAGTGACCAAGGTCCCCGGTGAGCAGGGCTGGGATCGAACCAGCGACCTCCTGCTTTCGCGGCAGCCGCCCTACCGTGGCTGCCGTGATCGGTTAGCTAGTGGTTACGGCGTCTGCCGCGAAAGCAGGAGGTCGCTGGTTCGATCCCAGCCCTGCTCACCGGGGACCTTGGTCACTTTTTCTGTAGTATACGACATCTCTTTCAATTTATAATTTATATATAGTGTGACTACTTAAAAAAACAAAAAACATGAATTGAAACATTTATTGGGCGTTTTTATTTTTTGTTGTACAAAAATCATTTTTTGAAAATTTTAAATTTTTTATTTGTTTTCTATTCAGAATCGCGAGCTCTTTAAATTCTAGTAGGAGAAAAAAAGTGTCCCAAGATTTGTTTTTCATTTCGCCACCATCATTTCATAGATTTAGTATGGCGGTAGCGCAATGGAAAGTTTGAAAAATGTATGGAAAATTTAGGACACTTTTTTTCTCCTACTAGGATTGAAAGCTAGCGATTCTGAGTGGAATAGAAATATGTAAAATATTTCCAATTTAGCAATAATAGTAGATTACATAATCTAGGCCGTTAAAGTGGGAAATGACACGGATGACATGTAATTGGCGGCCGAGGCGAAGCCGAGGTCTACTAACATGTTATCCGAGGCTTTCCCGTTTACCGGCCGAGGTTTGTATTTTATTTTTCTGCTCGACGGAACCGGCAGGCGGCAATTTTGTTTGGGTAAAGTGGCGTTTGCCGGCCGGAGGGCAGAAAAATATTTTTCTACAACAAAATATTAAAATGCTCTTATTACATTAAATAAATGATTCGATTCGTTCTTTACAATGGGAGCTACCGTATTGTCGCTCACCAGGCGGCGCCACTCATGCGTGGGTCCTGTGTCAGTATGAGAGAATTGTCAAAGTGACGTTTGAAATGTTCCCGCAGGACCCACGTTCCACTAGCGCCCCTAGCGGCAAATCGACTCGCGGTAGTCCTCATTGTAAGAAATAGTTGATTAACCGTAAGGGCCTACGCTAACTGACGCGGATTACCCGGAGCGGACGCCCGTCTGATAATTGTATGAACAGCGCTAAGTGAAGCGCGCACGGAGCGGGTGCGCCATAGTAAATCCACCCGCCGCGTGCGTCCGCGCCAGCTGGCGTAGGCCCTTGCAATCCTCGCCACTCACCAGCTTGTCGTAAGTGAGCGGCTCGTCCTTGTTGTCTGCGAACTTGCCGCGGCGCTGGTCGCGCTTGGTCTCGACGGCGCCGGTGCGGTCGAGGAAGGCGTCGTCGTCGCTGTCGTAGTAGTCGTCGGCGCCCCAGTCGCGCCGCTTGCGGCGGCGAGACTCTGCCCCAGTTAGTTAGTTAGTTAGCTTCTCTGGGCTTTTTCCGCAACTCGACATCCATTGTGCCTCTTTTGCGTGTTAGGTAGCCCTATTCCAACCACCCCAGCTCCTCAACGAAACCTAGCATCGGTTTTAGGTTGCTAAATGCCTCCTTGAGTGTTATTGGAGTCCCCAAATACAGTAGGACCCGCTTAATACGATTCTGTGGGGACCTAGCAAAAAAAGCGTCTTAAACGGGAAAAAAGTTTTTGGCGATTTTACGTGATTTCTCACATAATATAGGGCCACTTAAGGGTAAGTTTAAGGTCCCTGCACGGCGAAGCCATTCGACTAGAAAATTTTCTATTTTCTTTTTACTTCTCCCGACCTGCATTTATCTTTTATATATATCTTCTCTGTTTTCTAAATGGGACGTAGGGTAGAAACGAGTAACTGCAAGAGCCGATCGCTTAATCAGCGCTACAAACTTATCAGAACAGGCGGAGATGTTGCTAGAATTGCGTTCCCTTGTGTAATAGTATTGTACGATGATGCTAGACGGGTGGGTTTTAGATGGTGTATAGGGATTGCAATTGCTGGATCCAGCATCCAGCAATCCAGCTGGATCCAGCGCATTTTTCGGTCTGCTGGATCCAGCAGCCAGCGCTGGATCCAGCGCTGCGGATCCGCAAAAAAAAAATCAGCAATAAAATGCGTAATTTACTTTACATAAACTTATTTTACGTTGTGTTTAAAACGGCTCGGCGTTCCCGCGCTTAGTCCGTGGCTAACGCGACGTTGCCATTCCGCCATGCGCGCGTGCCGCGAGTGTTTTTACACCCCGTGTGCCTCCCCGCGCACCTACGCCTATCAGTTCGCCATTTCTTTTCGCGCGCTAAACAATTACTTTCTCTGCTCTCACAAATTAATTCTATTTCGCTACAATTGTGTGTTTGGTTTGAAAAACGTAAGTATTTTGAAACTGTATTATAACTACTGAAGATCTCAAACTGTATTTATAGTATTTAATTATTTACTGTTACCGCAAAATTTCTTATAAGTTTCAACTTATGCTCAGATCAGAATATTGATTGATGTTTGTCTACGTATATACCTACTTATAGGTGTATTTTTCATAAATATTAAGTAAGTTAAACCAAGTACCTACCTAGTAAGTAAATTAGTAATAGACTGCGACCCAGCTACAAAATTCAAAATTCTCAGCGAAAATCTTTCTGTGGCACTTCGGCAAAGGATCGGAGAAAGGCGTCTTACTGATGTTACTGGTATGTTAATATACTTACAGAATCCCACCAAATACGATGTTGAAGTCAAGAACAAGTCGCCAGAAGCTTTATGTTTCCCAATGCCCAAAAAAAATATTATTCGCCAAGAAATTAAAAATATAATTATTCGTCTGAGAGAAAAAGCAAATCAACGTGAAGGGGGTGATAAAACAATGGAAACAAACAATGATAATGATAATAGTACTAATAATGATCCCACACGTGAGACCCTGAATGTTACAATGGAAGAAGAGTTAGAGTTGCAGTTAAAACTAGATAAAGATGGTTGTCTGAAGCGAAACGTAACTAATATGGGAGTGAAAGATTATGACAAAATTAATAAAGGAAATGGCTACTTTCGAAAATGATGGAGTTAGAGGGGAAAATTAGGTTTGACATGTCTTAGGTTATCATCTCTTTTTCCACTATCCTGCACCAAACTAACAGTTTCGGTTTAGCCCGATGGTTGACTGGTAGAGAATGCCTAAAGGCGTTAAGTCCGCCATTTGTACTTTAATATAATTGTGCAATAAAGTTTAAATAAATAAATAATAAAATCTGTCATTGGTGTATGACTCCTTAATGTCAATAAAACCAACTAGCGTGGAATCGGAGCGAGCTTTCTCTGCAGCTGGCTACGTGTGCACTCCTATCAGAAGCAGATTAGGTGAGAACACCCTTAATACAATCTGCTTTTTGAGATCTCATTTTCAGAATTGTCAAAAAAAATAAGTTGCTTTATTGATCTCTAAAGAAGTTATAAGTTTTAATGATTAGTTATTTTTTTTATATTGTTTCATGTGATGATTTTAATGTAAAAGAAAAGATCTCAATTATCTCAAACTTTCGTTATTTTGTTTTAGAAAGATCTCAAGAATTGTTTTAAGTTTTTTTTAATAAATAATGCTTACAAAATTGCGCGTTTTCATCCTTCCTTTCATTATTTTAAATAATTTTAATAATAACAAACCTGTAGTAGAGCAAAAAGTCATTTTTATTTGGTATTTTTTCTACCTGCTGGATCCGCGCTGGATCCAGCTGGATTGGCGCCGATCCAGCAAAAATCCAGCTGGATTGAAAACACTGCTGGATTGCAATCCCTAATGGTGTATTAAGCGGGTCACGAGTCGTATTAACCGGGAAAAAATGTATGAAAACAGGCGTAAAGTAGCAGGGACCGGCGTAAAATGGCGTATTATGAGGGAAATCGTATTAAACGTGATCGTATTAAGCGGGTTCTACGGGTGTAAGTCTAATACGGGCGATAAATTTAACCAAACAGAATTCATTATTGTTATCAATAATTAAAACATATTTTTAAGTTACACTTAATTATGACCCCATAATTATTTTTTTTATAAAATTTTCAGCAACAATGTACGTACTATAAACTATTTGACGCTGACAGTTGTCAACGGATGTTTAAGGCGAGTGTGTTTGCATTACATTGCGGGCAGAATTATTTTGTATGGATAAAATTTGAATTGCAATTCCATTTGAAAGTTACCTAATTACATTTATTATGTCCTATACTAACCACCGTTAAGAGGTTCGCCCGTATTAGATTTACACACTGTATACAGTGGGTTAACTCCGCCGATGTCTGGGTCATCGATGGGGGGCGCGCGGGGAAGGAGGCGGGGAGGAAACGCCGCCGAATTTCTATGAAAATTCGGCGGTCTATTTTAACACTTTCGACACCGCGTACCCGCCACACGGGCACTCGTAAACTTTACTCAGATGCCGGCGTACCCGGTAGTCGGGCAAGAGCTATACCTACACGCGACGCCAAAGTACCCGCCAGGCGGGCAAGCATTGCATCTTCGCTACGTCCGCCGCTTGCCCGCCTAGCGGGTTCGCGGCGTGCGGCATTGAGTTGCACATCGTTGCCCGCCTAGCGAGTACTGTCGGTTTCTGGGATATTGTTCGAAATTTTGCCTGGTTGCGAAAGTGTTAAGGGGTGTAAAATGGAAATGAGTTTGCCAATCAGATTGTAATTCTTTCGCATAGTTTTTGACAACCCTGAGCCTCAGCACGAGCACATATGTAATTTATTTACTAGACTTGGGTACGGTATGAAAAAAAGTATCTTATATAATGTCAATCTTGCCAGACGAATCTATAAACTATTTGCTTATAAAGGGACTTAACTGAAGAGGTTGACAATGAGTGACTGACTATATGTATGATTATTATTTATTTATTTCAATTTATTAACCATTACGTAGAAACTTGCTTAAGTACATTCTGTTTGTTAAGTCAATACCTACTCTTTGGCTAATGTCAAACGTTCCCGCTCCGAAAACCCCGATGTCACAAGTCTGTTAGGAACTAATAACCCAGGAAATATACAGTTTTGAGAGACATTAAATTATAATAGCCTGATTTTCTCAAATAACTTTCGAATGAGATGTTTATAGACAATATATGCAAAAATCCCACAAACTTTTCTTCCGGAAGTAGGTAAAGAGTTAAAAAATAAAACTTAACTAAGTTTTTTTTATTTTTTATTTACGGTATCAAATATTTTTCTTGTTTGTAAACATGACGACATATTTGCCTTCTATCTATCTTCCCAAGTAATCAAAATTTCCATACAAGCTGTCACTTCAATGACTGGATTATAAGAACTAAAAGGAATGAAATCCCATCACGGACCGAACGAAAGGAACTAGTTCCTCGCCAAAAAGTTAAATCGGTCCTCGGCCTTTAGTTCAGTTCCGACGGAGCGAAAACCATACGTTTTGCCTCTCGCTCGCACCGTAGCAAAATTTAACTGGTGCGAGCGAGAAGCGAAACGCAAATACCCGCGGTCCCATTCGAACGTAATTTGAGAAAATCAGGCTATTATAATTTAATGTTTGTCAAAAAAGTATATTTCCTAGGTTACGTGGGCAAAATATTATGCAGTACATCTATGATTATTCACAGACATATCAGTAGAATAGACTCACCATGGCTAGCTTGCCGCAGCACCCCGGCGCGGTCGAGCATGCGGCATGCGGCAAGAGCGCATGCCACAACAGCTTCTTTCTTCTTGCCCTTATGCAACACTTCTGCGATGACTGGTTGGCCGCGAGCGTCCTCTATCGGCAACTCCACTCTAATTAATAAATAAAATAAGAATTTAGTTTTATTTTAGTATTTATTTAGTTTTATTTTAGTTTTTATTTAGTTTTATTTTAGTTTTTATCTAGTTTTATTTCAGTTTTTATTTAGTTTTATTTTAGTTTTTATCTAGTTTTATTTTAGTTTTTAGTTTAGTTATACTTATAGATTTAAATTTGTGTGTTTTAGTTTCTTACAATAAATAAAAAATTCAAATTGACTAAGTCCCGCAGTAAGCTCAAGAAGGCTTGTGTTACGGGTACTGACAACGATATATATAATATACAAATACATAGAAAACATCCATGACTCAGGAACAATCTGTGTTCATCACACAAATAACTGACCTTACCGGGATTCAAACCCACGACCATCGGCTTAGCAGGCAGGGTCACTACCAACTACGCCAACCGGTCGTCGATAATTAAAAACAAAAATAATATAATTAGCAGTGCTCGTAATTTTTATGCCAGTTTCGTCATGACGTATATAAACACACAGGATGTTTTAACCGTGCGTTTACATGCTCGGGCTCTCGGCCGAATGTTTCGGCCATGTTAGTACACGATGATTCGAGACAGACTATATAGAGAAAACTTAAGCCAGACCAGAGACAATTTAAGTACTTTTTCAGGTAGTTTGGTTGAGTTAAAAGGTGTCTTAAATAATTTCACTTCGGGTAAAGCTATTTAAAAAGTGTCTTAAATAGTTTCAATAACAAAAGCTATTTAAAACACCGTTTAACTCACCGAAACTACCTGAAAAAGCTTAAATTGTCTATGGTCTGGCTTAAATTTTATCTATATAGTCTGTCTCGAATGAGCGTGTACTAGGGTGGGCCGAATCATTCGGCCGAGAGCCCGAGCATGTAAAAGCACCATAATACGAAATGAGCAATAGCCAAATAAAGTTTATCAAGTCTATGAACGTTCGATTTTAACGTCGAACGTAATAGTTTTGACACTATTCAATGACAGCATTATTTTTTTCACACGTAAAACCTAAAACATTATGTACAGATGTAGTGAAAAATCCTTTCCTTTCGTATTTTTATATGTCATAAATACACACACACACACAGACACATACACACACACACACACACACACACACACACACACAGACACCCACACGCACACATATATCATACATCTGTAGTAAGTAGGCACCAGCATAAGAACAGCCCCGCTTAGGGACCGTATGTCCTGTAGGGGTGTCACATACGCGTTGACGCTCTAAATAAATGGTAATCAACATCATACCGGCATAAGAACTGGCCCGGCTGGACAACCCGGTTGTCCAGTATGTCCAGTAGGGGTGTCACATGCGCGTTGAAACTCTAAATAAATGATAATCATCATCATACCGGCATAAGAACAGCCCCGCTTGGGGACCGTATGTCCTGTAGGGGTGTCACATGCGCGTTGACGCTCTAAATAAATGGTAATCAACATCATACCGGCATAAGAACTGGCCCGGTTGTCCAGTATATCCTTTAGGGGTGTCACATGCGCGTTGAAACTCTAATTAAATGGTAATCATCATCAAGTGGCATAAGAACTGGCCCGGTTGTCCAGTATGTCCTATAGGGGTGTCACATGAGCGTTGACGCTCTAAATAAATGATAATCATCATCATACCGGCATAAGAACAGCCCCGCTTGGGGACCGTATGTCCTGTAGGGGTGTCACATGCGTGTTGACGCTCTAAATGAATGATAATCATCATCATACCGGCACAGGAACTGCCCCGCGCCGCGCTCGTCACAGTTGTAGGTGAGCTCATGGCCCTCCCTCTCGAAGTACCCTCGGAGAGTCTTCTTCGGGTCCTGCAGGAACAGCTCCTCGTTGTTGGTGGCGGCGTACGGGTTCTCGGCCAGGTCGGGCTCGTCTTCGGCATCATCGCCTGAAAAAAAAAAATATCAAATACGAGTTTTCGTATTTTATCCTGTACAGTCACCTGCAATAGTATAGGACTATATGAAGGCTGCAAAATAATCTGACACATTCTTGTTTGTACCGCCATAAGAGCGTGTCACATATTTTTGCGGCCTTCATAGCGTCATATACTATTGCAGGTGACTGTACTTGTACTACAAGCTCTTGCTTTTTGGCAAATTTCGTGATTCTAGGGATAATCAACGGGATATAACCTATACATTTTGGCAATGCGACATAAACGGCCGTTTTTTTTTTTTTTTATGCTATAGGGGGCAAACGAGCAAACGAATCACCTGATGGTAAGCGATTAACGTCGTCCATGGACACCCGCAACACCAGAGGTGTCGCAAGTGCGTTGCCGGCCTTTAAGGTGGGAGTACGCTCTTTTCTTGAAGGTTTGAAGGTCGTATCGGTCCGGAAACACCGCTGGCGACAGTTCGTTCCACAGTTTAGCTGTGCGAGGCAGGAAGTTTCGGGAAAAGCGCACAGTTGAGGACTGCCAACCATCTAAATGGTGAGAGTGGAAATATTGTCGCGTAGGGCGATGGCGGAAAGAAGCGGCAGGGATTAATCCGAACAATTCCTCGGAACACTCCCCATAATACATGCGATAGAAAATACAGAGTGAGGCCACATCTCTACGCAGCGCCAAGGGATCAAGCCGATCAGAAATACGTTGGCAGTTGACAATTCGAGCTGCTCTCCGTTGGATGCGGTCCAGAGGAAGAAGCTGGTACTTAGGTGCCCCGTAAAGATGAGAGCAGTATTCCATATGCGGGCGAACCTGCGAACCGTATCTTTTGGTGACGTAGAGGTTTGGTTTTTTGACAGCTTCAAGGGACCGCAGACCTGTGTATGTGGTATTAATTTCAATTTGCTACCTCTACGCGTTCCCGAGATAAAGGGCCTTGACAGACGGACGGACAACAAAGTGATAAGTGAAAAAGAGAATATGTAAATGAAATGTTTTATTACACATAATTAATTAATGTTTAAATTTATTATTACATTCAAATTTTTTTACATATAATATTGTATTAATTTAATTTTACTTGTTGTACCAATATCATTCAAAAAGTTCTATTACATCGTAATTGCTTTAAGTAGGTACTGTGATATGTACGAGTATGTGATAATGACCTAGTACCCACCAAACTATTATACCAAACTATTATCTTAAACTTTTTATTCTTATACTCTTATTTCACTACATAATTATTTAAACTACAATGGATATTAAATGAATTGATGTGTATAGCACCTAAAATAATCTAATTACTTTTTTTATAATGTAATAATTTTTATGTTATGTAAAAATGTCAAAAGCAGTTAGCATGTAAGGTTTATCTGTTAGTGCTAATTTTGTGAAATAAATAAACAAATAATTAATTATCGCAATCAATTCAATATTGTAAATACTGTTATTTTATTATGTAAAGTTTTAGTATTAAGATATATTGCAGTGCCCTCACAGGGTTGTTTTGGCCTTTTGTAAACACACAATGCCAGGAATAAATGATATGATATGATATGATATGATATCCTATAAGGGTTCCGCTTTTCCTATTGAGGTACAGAACTCTAAAAAGCACTCACCCATCCCCCAATCAATGCCCTGCTCTTCCTTTCTCTTCTCTTCGGCCTCTCTATCCTTCTCCCTCTGTTCCATGGCTTCCTTGATCATTCTATCTCTTTCCTCCTTCATGGTTTGCGCCCGTTGCTTTATCTCTGTCACGGAGAGTTCGGACTCGCCTTCGCAGTCGAAATCTGGGCCCTGGGGGGAAAGTTGTGAGGATTTGTAACATAATCTAAAATATTGTAATAATTTTGCAATATCATGATTTTATGGAATATTGAAGTTGTATATGATGATGATGAAGTTGTATAGCCAACCTTATAAAAAATGTGTAAACACTCTTTTACCGTCTTCTCTCGCTTTTGCACTTGTGTTGTCTGATACTGGCATTTTAAAAAGCATAAAATGATAGAAAATTAGCCCGTTTTAGCGAATGCATATTTTTATGGATTGTGGTAATTGGCCGGATGGTATATCTTTCAGGAGATTTATTAACTTTGACAACAAAAAGAGAGACAGAGCGAATAACAACCAAAAGTGAATACGAATAAGAATGAAAGTTTAACAAATACAACATGCACGTTTGCTAGTTATAATTGTAAGTCTTTGATGCGATCCACTGAATGTATAAGGCAACTATGTAAATCCTGCGATATAATAGCGCTGCAAGAACTGTGGATACTTGATGACGATGTCCCGCTTTTAGGCAAAATAGACAACGACTTTGCATATACTGGAAAATCTGCAGTAGACTCGTCGGCTGGTGTGCTGCGGGGTAGACCCTACGGTGGTGTGGGTATTCTCTGGAGGAAATCTGCCTTCCCATGCGTATCGGTAGTTCAGTGCAATAGTGTGCGTCTAACGGCTATAAAAATAACAGTACGGGACCGTAACCTTCTTATATTCTCTGTGTACATGCCAACCAACTCAGTAGACAATCTGGCCGAGTTTACTGACTGCCTTAGTGAAATATGTGCAGTTATAGATACGATGGAGGTGGAGTCTGTGTATGTTTTAGGAGACCTGAACGCCCATCCAGGCGAACTGTTTTGTACGGAGCTCCTGAACTTTTGCTCTGAGCAAACATGGCGATGTGCTGATATTGAATATTTAGGAATGTCGTCAGGAACTTTCACTTTTGTCAGTGATTCGCATCAAAACTGTAGGCGTTGGCTAGACCATTGTGTGGTAACCGAGTCAGCGTGGCAGGGTATTGTTGACATCAGCGTATTGCATGACGTATTATGGTCTGATCACTTTCCCCTAGTAATTAAGTGTAATCTGGGGCTTCTTAAAACCAAACTTCAATTATCTTGTGATGGCACGAACAAAGTGCGATGGGGGGAAAGGGATGCTGACCAAGTCGCATTATATAAGAGCTTATGTGACAAGCAGCTGAACAACATACATTGTCCGTTGGCGCTGTTAAGTTGTGCTGACTCTCGCTGCTGTGAGGTGAGCCACCGGCATTACATAGATATGTTATATAAAGACATTATTAAAACATTAAGTAATGCATCGGAGGCGGGCTTCGCCAATAGTAGGGGGAGAAAGTACTATGTAACGGGTTGGAATAAGTATGTAAGGGATGCACATAGGCAGGCAAGGCTTGGGTTTCATGAGTGGATGCGGTTTGGAAAACCTTCTAATGGACCAATATACGCGCATATGTGTGAGACCAGGAAAGTGTTTAAAGCGAAGCTCAAATGGTGCCAAAATAATCAACAGCAAATTAAAATGGACATACTTGCGTCGCATCATTCGGGTAAAAACTTTAAACAATTCTGGAAGGAAACAAGTCGTATGAACCCTAGGCCGAGTGTGCCTGTGAGCGTCGAAGGTCTGTGCTCACCCGTTGAAATTGCAAATTTATTTAAGGACAATTTTAAAGTAAAATCGCCATTAGGCAGATCTGTGAATCGGCCCAGGGCTGAGCCCGTCATGTCAACTGTGCGTTTTACTGAGAGCGATGTACAGGAGGCGATTAAAAATATGAAGAGGGGTAAGTCGCCGGGTCATGACGGGCTCAGCATTGAGCACTTGCAAAATGCAGGCCCTCACCTGCCACGAGTACTCACAATATTATTTAACCTATGTATTAATCATTCCTATCTACCATCAGACCTGATGAGAACAATTGTGGTACCAGTTATTAAAAATAAAACAGGTGATGTGTCAGATGTAAAAAATTATAGACCAATATCATTGGCAACCGTTGTGGCAAAAGTGCTGGACAGATTGTTTGACAGACACTTAGCTGAACATATTAAACTGAATGACGCACAGTTTGGGTTTAGGCCCGGACTTTCCACAGAGTCGGCTATTATGTGTCTGAAAAGCACTGTCCAGTACTATACTAGTAGGGATACACCAGTGAGCGCCTGCTCCTTGGACTTATCGAAAGCCTTCGATCTGGTCTCGTATGATATACTTTGGCAAAAGCTGACCAATGAGACCAGTGTCCCCGGGGACTTGATTGAGATCCTAAAGTTTTGGTACGGGAACCAGAGTAACTCGGTCAGGTGGGCGGGCGCTCACTCGGATGAATACCGTCTAGAATGTGGAGTAAGGCAGGGCGGTCTGTCCTCTCCTAGGTTATTTAACCTATATGTGAACCAGCTTATGGATGAGCTCAACAATGCCTATGTTGGATGCTCCGTAGATGGCAAATCCATAAATAACATCAGTTATGCTGATGACATGGTGTTGTTGAGCCCATCCATGAGTGCACTTCAAGAGTTGCTGGATATTTGTAACAGGTACTCGGTGACACATGGGCTAAGGTATAATGGGAAAAAGAGTGAGGTACTTGTTTTCAAAGCAGGAAGAAAATTCTATAAAACAGTACCTCCTGTGACCTTGGGCGGGGAACCACTCAGAGTCACTAAAACCTTCAAATACCTTGGTCACTGGGTCACCGAGGACCTAAAAGATGACCTCGACATAGAGAGGGAGCGTAGAGCGTTGGCTGTCCGCGGAAATATGCTGGCGCGCAGGTTTGCAAGGTGTAACAAAGACGTGAAAAAGACGCTTTTTAAAGCTTTTTGCCAATCGTTTTACACCTGCAGCCTGTGGGCCAGCTATACTCGGCGAGCGTACAATGCTCTACGAATACAATATAACAACGTTTTCAGGATGCTGATGGGGCTGCCACGTCACTGTAGTGCGTCGGGAATGTTCGCGGAGGCGCACACGGATGACTTTTTTGCAATTATACGCAACAGATCGGCGTCACTTATGCAGAGACTGTGTGGCAGTACCAATAGCATCCTGAAAACGTTGGCAGGTAAGATGGATGCACCACTGCTCGTGCACTGGAATGGACTGCATGTGGCAGCCACAGATGCTGAGAAGTGGTGCATCTAGGTTGCCTAGTTGTGTTGTATTTTATATGTTGTATTTTATTTTATTTTTAGTATATGATAAATTGTTTTATTAGATTTTATTTCGTTTATTTATCTTCTTTCTTAGGTTAGGATTTTTTACAATATGTATATAAAAATAAAATACAAAACAACATACAAAAAACAATACAAAACAAATACACATTATAAAAAACCCTAACCTAGAGTGCCGCCGGCAACAGGGCAGGGCCCAGGCTGCCGGTGGTTAGGGCCGCAAAGAGAGGAACCTTCGGACTATGCGCGCAGTGTCCAGTATTACCGCCTTCTGCATCTGACCCTTGATCCAACCACAACTTCGTAGCGAGAGCCTCTCGAGATGTTATTATTATTATTATTTTGTGTGTCAAAAAATTAACAATGTATGGACCTACGATGTCTAAAATAAAGAAATTTGAATTTGAATTTGAATTAGCGAAACAACTGTGATTTTCGTAAAAAATTAAGTTTAATTGAGTAACAGTGATAAACTGCCGTGAGTATCAGACATATTCAAATACTTATATCGGGTTAGTCACGTCTATAAAGTCGAAAATAGCTCCACATGTTTCGGAACAGTCCGTGTCCCTTATCCAGGAGTCATGCGTCAACCATATGGTTGTAATTCGTGCCTACCTAAATTCGCCGTCAATAAACACAAGCCTTAATTCAGCTTTATTTCTAACCTACGACGGTGACAAACAAGCATACGGCCCGCCTGATGGTAAGCGGTCACCGTAGCCTATGGACGCCTGCAACTCCAGGGGTGTTACATGCGCGTTGCCGACCGTTTAAAAAAAAAGGAGGATTCGCTGTATTGTCAGCTAAAGGGTGTCAACACAGTGAATCCTCTTGGAGCTCTGGCGACCTTACTCACCAACAGAAACACAACACGATGAATAGGGTCTAGTGTTATTAAACTGCGGTTTTCTGTAAGGTGGAGGTACTTCCCCAGATGGGCTCTGCTCCAGATTTGAGAGAGACGACATTTGTTGTGCTGTGCCGTACCATACTAAACGATATGCATCCGCTGTGCCCATACATCTCAAAGCTTACCGTGGAACTAGGTCGATTTTACTAAGATTGTCCCATAATATTTATTTACTTACCAAAACTATATAAGTTCGCGAGCTACTCCCAAACTTGATATGATGTCCGACCCGTACTCTCGTATAGTGGTTCGGTTTGAGTCTATCCCTGTTGAGATGTGTGCCGTGTGTACTGCCCAGGTCGTAGATATACCAGCCGGAGGGAGGCTCATCGGCTTCAGCGAAGGCCTTGTATTGGAGGATTGCGTGGTGT
The DNA here is from genome assembly GCA_949128165.1 of Lathronympha strigana. Classification (NCBI taxonomy): domain Eukaryota; kingdom Metazoa; phylum Arthropoda; class Insecta; order Lepidoptera; family Tortricidae; genus Lathronympha; species Lathronympha strigana. Next base: position 8,174,991 of record OX421928.1, on the reverse strand, counting down.
CTGTGAAAATGAGTGTTACTACTAGAAAAATTGATAGTTTTCATCGTATAGGAATAGCTATGTCAGATAAATAAATTTGTTATACGCGTTGGCTGAGGGGTAGGCCTGTTAATTGCATTTCTTAATCCAATCTGTTGACAAGACTACAAAAATTATGTTATAGCATATAAATAGTGCTTAATTTAAAGGTCACTACACCGGTAGAACCGGACACTTTTAACAAGAAAGGCGAGGAAGGATGCACCTCATGCACCTCCGGGGTGCCTTAGGACCTACAACAACAATGACACCGGTGGAAAAATCAATGTAGGCCGGACAAAGATGGATTGGTTTGGCCGGATACCAGATAAGATTATTCGGTATCTGGCCAAACCACTCTCAGTTGCATCTCTACTACAGACCTGTGTTTTAATTTCAACTTGCTATCTCTACGCGACAGACCGACAAACAACAAAGTGAACCTATAAAAGGGTTACTTTTTCCTTTTTTTTCAATAATTTATTGAAGAAAACCAATTATTATATCAATAAAAATCCTATAAAAACGCAAATACATACCTGGATATTGTGGGGTGTGCCAAAACAACGTCACAGTTGGCGAGGCGCCCAAACACATAGTAGGGCTGCTGCGTGAGAGGCACCTTGTCCACTATCATACCGGACTTCAGGACCTCCAGAGCATAGTCGGAACCTGAAAGATTTCCGAATTTGAGCAATTAAATATTTGATTGAATAACAAGCAAAATATTGGAAAAAAAATATCCAACTACTGTAGGCACATAATAGAAATATATGGTCTTTTTCAAAATTGGTTAAATTTGCACCCCTGATATATTACCCAGAAAAGTCCATAGATTGATAAAGGCATTGATAATGGAGGGCTATGGGTAATAAGGTGCAAAAATCCGCATTCAATTGTTTATACTTTTTGGAAGTGGGGGAAAGAAGGAGTTTGGACCGATATCAGTGGGATTCAGCGTAAAATAATTACCATCACAATTTTTTATTCCTTTGTTAAACCAGCATATTTAGTTCATTGCGTTAACCATGAATCAACGTCAACCTGCAGTCAGTTGTTATTGCAGAAATGTTAATATTTAGTGATATTGGATTAGTTTTCACTGGAAAACCCCATTATTGGTCCAAAAAAGATGTATTAAAATTCTCATAGCGGGTTACTCACGTCAATAAAATCCACTTTATTGACGTGAGTAACCCGCTATGAGAATTTTAATATGTCTGATACTCACGGGAGTTTTCTAATCAAAAAAGATGTGTTTCATTTGGCCACTATTTTCAAACCAATAAAGATATAACACTTTATAAATATAAAATAGGAGTAGCACTTTTAAGTTTTAACTCATTTAACAGTACAACTTTTACAGGTATCAGATAAATATAAAAAATACTCCAAATTCACTCTTAAATGTTCTATCGTCAGTACAGTTACTATATATTAGTTACACTTCCCTATCTGTTTAATCATCTAATTTTAAAAATAAGCTGACTTCAATATGTAGTTATCTCCAATGAATTATTCACAAATATGACTTATGAGCATATTGGCATTTCATGGCTGTTTTCAAACTTACATCTCAATTGTGATCTAAAATGCTTGCTTTGATATTTTGTGATTAAGTAAGATTGTGATTGTGTAATTATTTACTAGTGGAAATTCAGTACAATATTTTTTTATGTCATCTAACTAAATAGAACTTACCATCAGGACAAAGACCAGACCATTTAGGTTCTTTATACGGAATCGGTGTGGAAATCTCCTTCAGCAACACCGCCGGCGGGAGGTTACTTTTCGCGTTTGATTCAGGTTTGCTCGGTGTCTCAGGGTTTGGCTCGGGTGGGGGAACCTTCTCAGCATCAGTCTTAACCTTTTTAGGCAATTTTCCAATGCGACCGACGAGTACAGGCTTCTTAAATTCGGTTTCTGTTTTAGATTCGATCTGTTCTTGTTTTTCGTCCATTGTCTTGGTTTTAAACGGAAACTCTGTGAGGTTTGTATCTCTGAAGCAACAGTTCAATATTTTGTATGCACCTGTATTATAGTTATTAGTTATAAATCCGCATATTAATGTAAATAATACAATTAGCGAGTAGAATCAGTGTTGCCAGGTCCAATTTAAAAATTCCAGTAGACACAAGGTGTAAAAAACAGGAGAAAAACAGGATATTTTTTAATTCCATATTAATTACCTGAATACATATGTTACTCCTGTTATTCCTCTAATTATTCGTTTTTTGTTTAAAAATCATATTTTTAATGAAAACTACAAAGGATCAAGCGTGAATCGGTGCTTTAAAAAAGTTGTTTTTTTTGTTCGGTTTTCGTGATACTAGCCCAGGGCTACTACTACGAAAATCGAACGATTGCGGATTTATATGTCCATCTCTGTCACACTTGCATATTAGAGTGACAAAGATGTTTTCACTTCTCTTGCTCGAAAAGTTAGCCTTTGTGTCGTGGCTAGGCGACACAAAATCGCTTTTCATGCACTAGGGCATAAAGTAACATCGCAGGTGGAGCGCGCTCGCCGCGGCCTCGCCCCCGCGCGAGTTAAGGGTTGTGTAACCCTTGATACTTCCTTCGTCAGCAATACATAATGTCCATTCAGTAATTTCACCATTTCCGAATGTAGGACATTACGTCAATGCTGAAAGGCATTATTTTAATATAAATACTAGTTATTAATTAATCTTAAGTTAGAATAATCTTGATTGTAAGCTAGGCCGAAACTCTGTTGGTTTAAATAAATAGTTTTTTTAAAACTAAAGTCCTTTCCATTATCTTAATTGGCGCTGAGGACAGGATTCCCGTCGTTATCCTGACACGTTCAGAGGCCGTCAAATTCGTGACCATATCGTGCCGGACTACGTACGTTTCAACGTTTCAACGGGAAGCCGAACAAATAAATTTATTAAGATACAACGAAGGACCTGCCGCAGAAGTATCCAGCCAGCCGATCCAGGAAGCTGTCCATCTCCAGCCGACCGGAGCAAGCAAGAGGATTCCAGACCAACTGTAAGGTGTCGTGAAAGTCGCCGGAAGGAATGTGAGTCGATCTTTTTCATCTTCCTTTCTGATTCCTTTTATACGTATCCTTACTTGTTCTATATATATGTGTTATCAGGGATATACAACGCCGTAGTAACACTTAGGTTTTAGTTTTATTGTGTTATTAAGGATATAACGCCATAATAACAGTAAGCATAGGAATTTTTTTTTCACGCGTTATTAAGGATATCAAAAGCCATAATAACGTTACATTAGTTTAAAGTCATACATAAATTGCATAATAGGTGTCAACGTACTGTCGATTGACCTACTTACGGGCGAATAGGTATTTCGCAATAGTATTATTTTTAGCGCGAGAAGTTTTAGTTACATTTTAAAATGGAAGGCCTTACTTTGGTTCCTGAGAATGTAGTCAAAATGATTCCGATTTTCCGTGGGGAAGTTAGGGAATTAGCGATATATATACAAAAATGTGAATTTGTCATAAATAAATTTATGGGAAGTGCCGAACAAAACGAATATTTACTTCAGGTTTTAACAAGTAGACTCGCGGGTCCTGCAGCTATCTTATTGGGAGAAAGGCCTAATGTCCGTACATGGGCCGCCTTAAAAAACTTATTAAAGGAACACTTTGGGGATCCCAGGACCGAGCAATGCCTACTTTTAGAAATGCAAACGTTAAAGATTAATAAAGGCGAAAGTTATATAGATTTCTGTCATAGGGTTCAACATTTTAGAAGCATTTTGTTAGCGAAGGTCGCAGAAACAATTGAAGACGAAACAATACGTAATGCCAAACAAGAAATTTACACTCATACCTCCTTTGATGTCTTTCTTTATAACTTACCACAGTATTTAGTTAAAATGATTCGCTTGAAAAACGTCACCACACTAGAGGGTGCAATTAAAACCGTTTTGGAAGAAGAAAATTTCAACACCGTATATAACATGAAAAACCCTTTTAGAAATCAAGTAAATAATAGGCAAAATAATGGGTATATTCGACCGAATCCCAATAGTTTCGAGCCACAGGATAGGCAGGAAAGTAGATTTTCAAACAATAACTTCCACTCAAATAGGCAGAATTCTAATCAAAGGTCACCAAACAATTTTTATTCATCAAACGGTTCACAGCATTTTAGAAATAATAACAGACCAATGAATAGTTACAATAATTCATCTAATATGCGTCATCAATGGCAAATGCAATCGGGGCCAGCGGCGCCGCCGCGAATGCAAGATCAGCAGTATGCCGGTTATGCCCACCCGGGGCCGAGCCAGCATGTGCCGACTCATAACATGGCATCGGGTTCTAATACCGACGTCACTATGAGAACCGCTAGTTCGAGACGAGTTAATTATATGGAGAACAATGATACCGATCAAATGTATTTCGAACCAACTTCAAATACCGAGACAGAGGCCGGAAATTTTTTCATAACGGCCTCAAACCAAGGACTACAATAGTATTAAATTATAATAGAAAATTAAAACTCCCGCATTTTTTCGTCCCTGAGTTACAGGCCCTATTTATGATTGACACAGGGAGTGAAGGGTCATTTATGAAGCCGGAGTTAGTGGAAAAATATTTTGCCAATTTTAAACACCACGAAAGTTTTGAAGTAGTAAGCACCCACGGACGTAGCCTACATAATACGATAGCTTATATTAATTTACCAAAAATTTTCAAAAGTGACGAACGTTATAAGTTTTATGTGTACGACGTAGATGAGAGGTATGACGGGTTGATAGGTAGCGACTTGCTACACCAGTTATGTGCAAAGGTTAATTATAAAACTCACATGTTAGAGACGGATTTTACACAGATACCGATGCTGTATACTCCGCCCATGAAGGAGACATACGAATTGCCTCCTCGTAGTGAGTGTAGGGTTAAATTACCAGTATCTTTATTGAATGGTGAAGCGGTATTAGAGTTTCAGGAACTTGCAGAAGGGATAAGAATGCCCGCTGCATTAGTTCAATGTGTTAATGGATACGCATTCACAGTAATACAAAATTGCACGTCAAAAGGTGCAACTTTAGTAGTAACAGCACCTTTTAAAGTAGAACCGTATTCGAGCGAAACAGTTAAGGTTAATTTTACGGCGAACACAGCTTCAACTGATAGGCTATTAACTGAAAATCTCTCTAAATTGAGATTAGATGACTTGAATGAAGAAGAGAAAAAGGCGATTAGTAAGTTGTGTGAAGAATATAAGGATATATTTTATTGTGAGGATATTCCGTTATCATTCACTAATCAAGTGAAACATAAGATCCGAACTATAAACGAGGATCCAGTTTTTATTAGGGCACATAGAATGCCACCTGCACAAACACAAGAAATTAAAAAGCAGGTAGAAAAAATGTTAAAGGACAATGTCATCCAGGAGTCACATTCTCCTTGGAGTGCACCAGTCCACTTAGTGCCAAAAAAGATGGACATGTCAGGACAACAAAAGTGGCGTATGGTGATCGACTATAGACGTCTTAATGACATCACAGTCGATGATAAATATCCTCTTCCAAACATAAACGACTTGTTTGATATGTTAGGTAAGAGCACATACTTCACTACTTTAGACCTGGCCAGTGGGTACCATCAGATAGAGGTTGATGACCAGGATAAGCCTAAAACAGGATTCAGTACCGGGTTCGGGCACTATGAATTCAACCGTATGCCATTTGGGCTTAAAACGGCTCCAGCAACCTTCCAGAGGGCGATGGATAACGTCCTGAGAGGGCTACAAGGAATACACTGTCTCGTGTACCTTGATGACGTAATAATATTCTCTAAAAGTTTAGAAGATCACGTCCAAAAGCTGAAAGCCGTATTCGATAGATTTAGGGAAACAAATCTTAAAGTTCAATTGGATAAGTCCCATTTCCTCAGGAAGGAAGTCCTCTACCTTGGACATACCATCACGAGTGAAGGGCTTAAACCAAATGACGACAAGATTCAGGCGGTACTTAATTATCCTATACCTAAGACCGCTACTGAAATCAAAAGTTTTCTAGGGCTAATAGGATATTATAGGAAATTCATAAAAGATTTTGCAAAAATAACAAGACCTATGACGGCATGTTTGAAGAAAGGAAAAAAGGTAATATTAGATGACGAATACAAGGAAAGTTTTGAGCTTTGTAAGAAAATATTAACTAATGCACCGCTATTGCAGTTTCCAGACTTTCAAAAACCTTTTATTTTGACCACAGATGCGTCAAATTATGCGATAGGTGCAGTTTTGTCACAAGGACCTATAGGGTCAGATAAACCCATAGCATATTTCAGTAAGACTCTGAGCGATACCCAAGTTAGGTATAGTACGATAGAAAAGGAATTATTTGCTGTTTTAGAAGGAGTAAAGAATTTTAGACCCTATCTTTACGGAAATAAATTTTACATTTATACAGATCATCGTCCACTTGCCTGGTTATACTCCCTTAAGGAACCAAATAGCAAACTTACAAGATGGCGTCTAAGATTACAGGAATATGATTTTGAAATTTACTATAAAAAGGGCAATCAAAATACCAACGCGGATGCTATGTCACGCATTAAACTTAATATGATAAGCAATGATAATGAGTCCATGGTAGTTAACGTAGACGAAAAAGAAGAAAAGTTACAAAAGTATGTAGAGTCATTAACCGATCAAATTGCCAAATTAAGTAGGCCAGAATCAGAATCAGATATGGAGGTAGTAGAAATTTCTGATTCTGAGGATGGAGCCACAGCCCATTCGATCTCTAATCGGGAACATGAAGGAATCCCAATATTAAATGAAGCTATAGATCTAAAGCCAAAACAAATATTAGTACACACATGGTTTAAAGAAGAGATAAGTGTTAAAGATATTTCAAACAAAAAACAAAAGATCTTAGAAGTCCATATGCCAGTAAATAACGAAGAATTAGTAAACAAATTTTTAAAAGAATACGTAGACCTTAAAAATAAATACTTCATATACTTTGAATCACCAGAGTTTAGAAAAACTTTTAGTAAAGTAGTAACAAACCTTTACAAAAAGGGAACGCAAAACTTAATTGAATGCACGGAGCGAATAGTGACCCTAACGGACGAACATGATATAAAGGTGTTAGTAAAGAAATATCATGAGGGCAAAACATGTCATAGGGGCATCAACGAAACATTAGCGAAACTTAAAAGGGATTATTGGTGGAGTAACATGAAAGAAACGATTTCAGCTATTATAAATGCATGTGAACAGTGTCGCAAGATGAAGTATGAAAGAAAACCAATCAAACCTCACATTCAACTAACACAGAATCAAGAATCGCCATTCCAGGAAATATTTATTGACCTTCTTTTTATTGAGAGTAAATATTATTTGACTGCAGTTGACGCATTTAGCAAATTGGGACAGGCGATAGGTATACCCAATCGAAGTACCCCAGAAGTAGTAAGAGCTTTGATTAAATACTTCAGCATGTATGGTGTTCCCAAAAAGATTAGTTGTGATTCTGGATCCGAGTTCAATAACGAATTAATGAAAGAGTTACTTAGCCTTTACAAAATTGAACGACACATAGGGACCCCGAATAATCCAAACTCAATGGCAGTAGTTGAACGTTTCCATTCAACTATAATAGAGATTTATCGTTTAGCAAAATACGATAGAAGCGATCAAGACGCAGCTTCAGTTATGACGTATGCTATAATGGCCTATAATAATTCAATACATAGTGCCACAACTTTTACCCCGTTTGAGTTAGTTTTCGGACATACGGAAACCGGAAATACATTCGATATTGACAGAGAACGAAACATAATGCAAAAATTACTTATAGATCATAGAAGACGGTTAAAGGTATTGTATGAATATGTTAGCGAAAAACTAGTTAATGACAAGGTTAAAGTTAGAGATAAAAAAGGGGGCGAAATTCCACCAGAAATTAAGGAAGGTGACACGATATATATGAAGGATACTAGGATTCGTAAAGCTAAAGAAAAACCAAGGTATGAAAAAGCTAAAGTCATAGGTAAACCCGATAAGAATATTATTCCTGTACAAGTTAAGAAAAGAAACACTCGTGTCCCACTCAAAAATATCAAACGACCTCCACAGGTGGCGTGTGATATTACTGATGACCCTGGCCCATCAGGGATGCAGTCTCAACATCCAAAACCTCGAGAGGAGTCCGGGGATAGCTCCAGTCAGGATGGGTACAGCTCTGATGAGGACTAGTTCCTGGAGCATAGTAAAGATAATAGATTTAGAATCAATAAGTTCTTTGTTAGAAATAAATTTAGATCAATATAGTAAGTTAAAACAAATCGTTGATAGCAATATAGATACAAGAAGAGAACTAATGGGTTTAGAAGTACAGATAAATTCATTTATAGACCTATCTAGAGATAGACTTTTACAGATTGTACCTACGTCAAGGACTAAAAGAGGTATTCTCAACCCATTAGGATCTGTTGTTAAAATAATAACGGGAAATTTAGATAATAATGATGCTATTAGATATGACGCACTAATCGAAAAGATGAAACATAAGGAGATATCAGTAGAAAATAAGGTCACACTTCTCCAAAAGGCACTTGATAAGTTAACAAATGTTTCCAGCGACATAAATTTTAACGTCAAACACTTGGGGTATAAAACTAAGCAATTAGAGGCTATTCAAAAAGACGAAATTAAACTTTTCAACGTTGTTTCCATGATAAATAGTATGTACCAGATTCTAAATAACTTTCGCACCATTTATAATATTATACAAGAAATAGAAACGGCAATTGCATTCAGCAAATTATCAACCTTGCACCAATCAATAATAAACTCAACTGAATTTGTTAAAGTTCTTTCTGATGTAGAAAAACATGCAACACTAATTTATCCTGTGTCAAAGGAAAACTTAATTAAGTTAGAACGTAACATAGACTTAAAATCTTTTATTAGTAATAATCGCTTAACTTTTATATTGGATATCCCAATTGTCGAGAAAAACACATATATTTATTACAAGATTATCCCTATTCCAATCTACAACCCTCAAACCGACAAAACACTTACCATCATCCCCAAATACCCTTACCTTATGATGAATAGATTGAAGTTCCGACCCGTAGCTAGACACTGCGAAGAGATAGAAGAAGACAAATACCTCTGCACCGATGACGACATAGTACAGCATGCAGCAGCAACGTGTATAGAGCAACTTATACTACTAAAGGACAATCTCTCCAAATGTAACCAGCAACCTATCAAGACGGAAGATACAGTCATACAGAAGATAACATTAGACCATTGGCTTCTTTACACCAGAAAAAGAACTGTGGTAACTGAAACCTGCGGAGACGAGGTTTCCAAGCACAACATGGAGGGGACTTACATTCTAACCCCTGCCAAACACTGTGAAACACAGATAGAAGACATCATCATAAAAGCTGTTAGCAACACCTCAATAACCAGCTACATTTTACCCCCCATTACATTGCCTGAACTGCACCACGAGATCCAGAGGAACGAGAACGAGGTAGATCTGCGAGGCGTGGACTTCAGCGACGTGAAGGACATTCTCAACAGCGTAAAATACTTCAGTGACAGTGATAATAGTGAGAGTTATATCATTAGCACTAGAGTCAGTGTATGGACCATAGTTCTATACGTCATTTTACTTCTTTTAGTTATTACATATTTCATTCGTAAATTCCGTTATGTGTTTTCTACACGAAATTCTCTGAAGCCGACTTTGCCACCTTCAGATAATTTCTCCCTTAAGGAGGGAGGAGTTAAGGGTTGTGTAACCCTTGATACTTCCTTCGTCAGCAATACATAATGTCCATTCAGTAATTTCACCATTTCCGAATGTAGGACATTACGTCAATGCTGAAAGGCATTATTTTAATATAAATACTAGTTATTAATTAATCTTAAGTTAGAATAATCTTGATTGTAAGCTAGGCCGAAACTCTGTTGGTTTAAATAAATAGTTTTTTTAAAACTAAAGTCCTTTCCATTATCTTAATTCGCGCCCGGCCGCCTGCAGGCGGCACGCGGCGGGGAGAACCCAAGCGCAAGAGTATGGATGTTACATTTTCAACGATTGAAAGTGATATAAAATCTAATATTTTCCTTACAATCGACGTGAAAAGCAGAGTGTATACCTCGGGCATAAATATCCATTCTATCCTCGGCTACTATATTGGTCCTCGTTACACTCGGACCAATAAATGGCCTCGTCTACAATGGGTCACTTTATGCCCTTGATGTAATCTACTATTTTCCGTCAATGCCAATTTTCGATGTTCGTGGTAGGCCTACAGAGCGCCTACCACGAACCGCGAACGAAAGTATACCTCCCTTTCGCACTTGTGATTTCTCACTCAAGTGCGACAGAGAGGTGAAACTTCGTTCGTGGTTCGTGGTAGGCCTCAAGCCTCCCGTCAAAACTGAAAACCTCAAAGTTATAAATTCGTCCTTCACTTCCTTACCAAGTAAAGGAAGTGACAAAAAGAGATGTATATATGTTTGTTATTTCTCCGATTCCGTAAGTTGAAAACAGTTTTGCTGATCTCTTTTGATGCAATTGGTCCAAGCAGCCAAATTAAACACATCGTTGTAATTTGGTAGTCGGTATCAATGCATTACAACTTAACTTGGTCGCATATTTTGATAGTGGATTTTACAAATGTCGTAAGAGGCACGTGATTAAGTTAGACTTACGACATTTGAGAAATGCACTGCCAAAATATAGATCACTCCAAACTGTTCTCATTTGACAGTTATCGTACTACTTCCACGCTAGTTATTCTTCCGTGGTAGGCCTTCAGACTTTGACAGACCAACCATAAAAATAGGCTGACAGTGACACTTGCGTTTCGTTCAGAAACTGTGTCTTATATATATATATATATATATATAGGTGACTGTTACACACTATGATTGCATATTGCATTTAAGACCTACTTACACTCGGTTCAAGAACCTTAACAAGTTATTTTGTATATTATACTATGGTTAACACGAGTGAACGTCTAAAATCCAGAATCCAGGAGATTTTCTGGGAAAAACAGTAGACCAGGAGATACACCTCGAATCCAGGAGATCTCCTGTAAAATCAGGAGACCTGGCAACACTGAGTAGAATTCGCAAAAATCGTGAGATGCATGACATGACAGTGACACTAATGTGACAGCTTGGTGGCGGCCATCTTGGCGTTAACTTTTTTCTTCTATTTGGTGGACTAAGACTATGAAGCAAAGATTTATTTATTTCATTTTTTTATTCATTTATTTCTTCATACTTTTTGCTATGAAGCATACTGCTAGGTTTTAAATAGCTTTTTTACTCGTGTGACAACTTTATGCAAGTTTTTTTTTTTTTTTTTTTAGTAATCGCATACGTCTGGTTGATGTAACTGGTGACCGAAGAGCTAGTGGCTTCCTAGCACAACGTATCAGCATTGGGATACAACGAGGAAATAAAATTCATTTATTTTTAAAATATATACAGTAAATGTAACTGTTCTACCTACTTACCGCTGGGAATGGGATGAATGAGCACAGCTCGACACAGTGCACAGTGCTCAACAGCCCGCTCGATTCCGGCCGAGCGTCCCTCCCAAAACATAACAACCTACCTCTACCTCAATGCCTCAGGGGTCTATGTTAGATTTTAGCTTGTAACTTACTGTATATATTTTGTTAGTTATATAACTTATATATTATGTAATAAATAAAAAATGCGGTATAGAAAAAATATGTTCGTATGAAAACTTTTTGAAAGATTCCGGCATATGTTTCAAAGTTTAGACATTTCACTTCAATGCGAAACAAAAGCGGACCGCGACGTTAACAAATACAAAAATCTATGGCTGCGCCTACAGAAATGTGTTATTCATAATAAAATGAAATAAATATACCTAAAACGTAAAAAAAATTGTAAAACTAATGTGTGCACGTGTAAGTATAGATATTCAATTCAATTCAATTATTTATTTAATTCGAATCCACATATACTAGATCCATAATTGTTAGCTACAACAAATCTTAAAATTAATTAAGGTTTTAACTATAAAACTCTCGTGGGACTCGAACATATTAAATAATATTTAAAACGGGTCACTCACGTAATTTAGTCGATTTTAGTGTACGACTTGCCTCTTTCGCGGGTGGTCGCTTCTTCGTAAAGAACGAAACATGTCGAGCGAAAATCGACTAAATTACGTGAGTGACCCGTTTTAAATATTATTTAATTAAGGTTAGTGACATACACAATAATAAGGAACTTTTAAAATATAATAGCGCCTGGTAGTGCAGAGTTATGATACGCACCCACATAAGAGCGCTCAAATTGATGTATACCTTGTCAAATATTGTTGTTGGTTGGTAAGATTTTTAGAGTTCCAGACTCAGTGCTATGTTTATAGCGAGGGACCATCACGGGTCTGAGTTTGTAAAGATTGTTTGATTTTTTTTATAAACTACGTCAGTGGGAAACAAGCAGTCGGCCCGCCTGGAAAGAAGTCATCGTAGTCTATAGAAGGCTCAGGTAGTCCTTCGGGAAAACATCGGCAGTGAGCTCGTTCCACAGCCGGAGCGTCCGCGGGAGGAAATTCCTCTGAAACCGCACAGTGCGCGTGCGCGACCATTTAGGTTGCAAGGTGTGCGATGTTCATTGGACAATTTATTTATTACTTACTGATCTTAAGTGTAGTAAAGTTTTAACACTTTCAGAAAGAAGACTAAAGACGTACCGTCTTTTAGAAAAATAGTACTGGTTCAATTTTCGAAAACAACGAAATGCCTGAAAATAAGAAGTAAGTAGATACCGGAACACTAGAGTCAAACCACGTTATCTCTTCCCAGCAAATGGACTGACAAACTTGAAAGTGTTATTTTAAACGTCAAACTTCTATGAAATACGTTTACTTAACACTTTCAAAGGCTGTGCTATTAAAACCGAGGAAACTTAAGCTACTGTTACACATGCTCATTACTAGCATGCTTTGTGCTTATTAGCACAAAGAACGTGGGTCCTGCGGGAACATTTCAAACGTCACTTTGACAGTTCTCTCATATTGGTATATCTCACACAGGACCGACGCATGAGTGGCGCCATCTTTATTATGGAATATCCATGGAATTTTCGAGAACTTTCCCAACAGCTAGAAATCTTTCCGCAATTTGCACATCTGCATGCCTACCACGAACATCGAAAACTGGCATTGACGGTAAAACCTCTTTGTCACTCCAATGAACAAGTGCGACAGAGATGGAGATACAAATCTGCAATCGTTCGATTTTCGTGGTATAGCTACTGTTGATTCGGTACTTTAGACCGGTTTTTTACCGCGAACAGCAAAAAACATGCATCGAACATTATGAAACGAACTTTTTCTGTGTCACATTAACACGCAAGTGCGACAGAAAAAAGTTATTTACACTCGGCGGCAAAGTTTGTTCAACTCTCGTGCCTTGAGACCCTCGTAAAGCTCAAGATTCGAATTAGAGTAAGGTCAAATTACTTTCCCCACATGTGGAAAAAATGCTAGTTTTAGATGACAAAACAGCGCTTTCCGAGCTAGTGAGGGGAAATAGTTATTTCGCGGGTAAACCATTATCCATAGAGTCTAATTAGTATAATATTCATGGTGTTGCAGTGCCGGTGATGCGCCCGGCTCTAAAGGGCGCTCCAAGGTGAAGATGCAAATAGTAGAAGAAGAGGTGGAGCCTCCGAAAACGGAATCTCAGCTAATTCTTGAGTGAGTGTACTAATAGTACCTACATTGTGTATTAAGCGGTAAACGAGAAATTACGAACGATTGTGAATTTAATTTTAACACGAGTTTATAATTCTTGTACTTACCTCCCGTGATACATACAATGTTTTTCATCGCATTTGCGAGGAAATAAATAAATTGACTAGGAAAATAAATAAATAATAATTATAAGCGGTAGTGTAGTAGCGCAGTCCAGAGTACACCGCTGTGAGTGGTGGCGCGACTCACAACACAGACCCGCGTTGCCCATTTAGGCTTGTACTTCAGCAAAGGGGAAATTTTACGAATGCTAAACTCCTGCTGTGTTGCTTGAATGTGTGAATGTGATTTTTAGCGTTACATTCAATAGATTTTGACGATTCGCAGAGCAAGTTTGCGGCGCGCTGAAGAGCGAAGGAAGCGGTTCAAGCGACGGTGGCCGCTTATCCAGAGGCCTCCGCTGAAATGCATTCGTTGGACTCCGCCGGGGCCTCCGCGACGGCAACCACCGCTGGTTAGAAACATCAACACTGTTAACTAATGATAATGATAAATGATAAGCATCTTTATTTTTCAATGCACTTATGAACGTCCAAACAAAGGTTACTACCGGTTTTAACCCTACACCACAGTCTGAGAAGATTATTTCCGGCAAAAAAACTCGGCGGCACTTAGTTTTTCAAAACAAATTACAAAAGTAGTAAAACTATTTACTATATACTATAACTCACATTCAATTTTGTTTCCATTGGTATACACAATATTGATTGTGACTACTAGTTACGTACTATCGATAGGTACAGTCAACTAATTGGAGCCCTAGGCCACAGTAGGACTATGTCAGGTGACGCTATAAATCAGATTGTAAAAAATCTCTAACAGCTTGTCATTTTGACATGGTTCTAGAGTGGCATAAACTACAAAAATAAAGAATAGGTTAACTTTGGACCTGTGAAATTCCCCCAAGCGCGAGTTAATGGATGCTAAAACTTAATTTTCCCACAGGAATACTAATTTACCACTGAATTTTGTAGAAATTGGAGCTCCCCGCGCTAAAACTTCGCCGCTGGGTGCCCCCGTACCGGCGCCGGCGCAGGCGCCGCCCGCGCCTGCTGCGAGTCCCGCCTGAAGAGATCAATAAGGAGTTGTACGAGTGCGCTAAACTTAACAAGGTATCTCTCTCTTTCTATCTCTGTCTCTGTCACTCAGGAACTGAACTTGTTGCCGAACTGAAGCCCTTGTTGCCTGTGGCGCTGGGTTAGAAAAAAAGTTAGTGCAAAGTAAGATAATGTTTATAGCATAAAAATAATAAAAATACAGTTATCATCAATTATAGTACATTACGATACGAGGGCGAAAAAGAGGAAATTTGAAACGAGTGGTGATAAATTAAAGCACGACCGTAGGGAGTGTTTTAAATCGACACGAGTTGCGAATTACTTCTTTGCGCATGTATCGTACGACGTTTTACGGTACATATGGCCCTTTGAATATTCGACGCAGGCACGTGTGCACAGTGCTAATTATCGCCCTAGGGCGGTAAAGTAGCACCATGTGTATCTAATGTAAAAGTTGTTACAATGATTGGTGCATATAAGAGGTACGGCTTCCTAGGCTAGTCGGTAGTGACCCAGCCTACGAAGCAGGAGGTCCCAGGTTCGAATCCCGGTCAGGGCATTTATTTGTGTGTTTAAATTATTTCTATTCTATTCTATTCTATTCTATCACGAATATTTTTTGTTTCTGAGTTATGAATGTTCTTTGTGTATTTAAGTATTTATATCTATCTATATCTATCTATTATATATATCGTCGTCTAGTAACCATAACACAAGCCTTAAATTGAGCTTACCGTGGGACTAGGGCTGTTTGTGCAACATTGTCTCAGAATATTTATTTATTTACAATGATATATAGCTCTCTCATTTTAGCATTAGCGTCTATCCCCTTCTGTCATTTTAGCGTCGCTTTCTCAAGCGAAAGTGTGTTATATACTAAAAACTTCTACGTAGAATAATATTTATAGACACTTCTAGTAGATCTTTCTAGCTATCTGCTGTCTCTCTTTCTTGTGCTGTCTCTCTCACCCATAGGAAGTATAAGAACTGGAGCTATTCGTGTTACCTGCGGCGTTGTGATGCGAAAGATTTTGTACTCTTCTTCAAGCTCTCTCTCTCTCTCTCTCTCTCTTGCAACCTCTCTGTCACTCATAGGAACTGGAGCTCTTTTTGTTACCTGCGGCGCTGTGTTGAGAAAGATTTCGTCCTCTCCTTCAAGCTCTCTCTCTCTATCTCTCTCTCTCTTTCAATACCTCTCTCTCTCTTGCAACCTCTCTGTCACTCATAGGAACTGGAGCTCTTCTTGTCGCCTGTGGCGCTGGGTTACAAGGTATCTATCCTTTTGTTTTTCTCTCTCTTTCAATATTTCTCTTGTTACCTCTTTCACTTTTAGGATCTGGTCTCCTTGTTGCCTGCGATGTTCGAGGACCCGCGTTCCACTAGCGCCCCTAGCGGAAACTCCCGGTAATCCTCATTGGTAATCGCCTCGTGTTTTTCAGATATGGCACAACTTCATGCAAGTGGACCGAAACAAGATGATGCTGCGAGGAAAGATTGCCTGCAACTCGAAGCGGTACCGGTGCGGGCTTGGAGCCGGTGAGTTTACCAATTTACCGGTTTCCGGATCCTATCCCGGGTTTATTAAGTGTAGACGCGGAAAGAAAATATTATAGTTTAGCCTCCTTTGATAATGTTATCCAAATTATTCTACACGTAGTACAGTTAGCCACACAGCTACGAATACAGCCAAAGTGCCAAAAATATGTATCAGGACTTTATTGCCTGAGCATTAAGGTCGCAAGTTTCATGGCACCATCAGCTCATCGTCAGCTGCATGACGGGAGACTTTTAGTCCGAAGGTCTCAGGTTCGAATCCTGCCGGCTAGTACCAATGAGTTTTTCGGAACTTTGCAACGAAATATCATTTGACATTTACCAATCGCTTCTCGGTGAAGGAAAGCATCGTGAGGAAACCGTACTAATCCCAATAAGGCCCAGTTTACCCTCTGGGTTGGAAGGTCAGATGGCAGTCGATTTCATAAAACTAGCGCCTACGTTAAGTCTTGGGATTAGTTGCCAAAGCGGACCCCAAAAAACGCTAGGAAAAAGAATTAATATGCCAGTTTCAGTATACTCAAAAGACTTACTCCCATAAATCTTATAACTACACTTCATATAGGTTATACAGGGCGTCCCATGGCTTTGCCACATGGAGGGGAAGTACCTTAAATACTGTAGATAGGAAAGTTTATTGAAACAACACTTCATTTTAATGAAACTCTTATAATAATTTCGTTTCCCGTGGATTTATTTATGTTTTCATGTTGAATGTTGAAAATAATATTTCTAAGTTCAGTTTGTAAGTCCTGCACATTCTCATACTGTTTTTTTTTTAATACTACGACGGTGACAAACAAGCATACGGCCCGCCTGATGGTAAGCGGTCATAGTAGCCTATGGACGCCTGCAACACCAGGGGTGTTACATGCGCGTTGCCGACCCTTAAAAAAAAGGACGATTCGCTGTGTTGACACTTGACAGCCAAACGGTTAGGGCTTTGCTCCGTGGGTCCTTAGCTGTCAACACAGCGAATCCTCTTAGAGCTCTGGCGAGCTTACTCACCAACAGAAACACAACACTATGAGTAGGGTCTAGTGTTATTAAACTGCGGTTTTCTCTAAGGTGGAGGTACTTCCCCAGATTGGCTCTGCTCCAGATTTGAGCGAGACGACATTCGTTGTGCTGTGCCCTACCACACTAACCGACATGCATCCGCTGTGCCCATACCTCTCTTAAGAGTGATAAAGAGGTTATCCCGTCAATGTCAATTTTCGGTGTTCGTGTTAGGCGTGCTGTTCTGTATGTGCTAAGCTGAGTGGAAGGAGGCCTGTTCCCAGCAGTGAGACGTAATGGTTATGTTTTTTTTTGCAGGAGCCCAAACCGCGTGTATAGCGTTTGTAGCTCGCGCGCTACTGAACGACAAGGCGGCGTCGGAGCTGACGCGTAAGGACGTCGACGAGGTTATAGACACGGGGGACAAGTTCTACCATCAGTGCACGCTAGCGCTCAAGTGCTACAAAGGTGAGTTGAGTGAGGAAGGTTGAGAATATAGATAGAGATAGAAAATATTGAAACGGGTAACTCGCACAATGACGGTCATAGTAATAGTTTAAGTCTCCCACCGCTGAAAAGCTGCCAGATGCCCAGATTAATTAATTATGATAGCATGGCACACTAACTAGGGTTTCGTGGCTCTATAAATAGCATACATATTTTGCCCAAACCTCACAGATGATGCTCATGAATCTATATCTGTATTTACATATTCATTGCAATCCATGATGGTACCTAATAAGGTAAGCGCTAGTATAATAAATTTACTAAAACGGGGCTTAATTGTGTACCGATTTTGAAAACAAACCTCCGACGTTTCAAGGGCGACATTGCTCCCGTGGTCCCGGAGAAAGACTCTGAGTCTGAATGTGTGAAAATCGTGAAAGTTTAAATAAGTGTTAAGCGCTAGTAATCTTGCCACTTGCTAGTAAGTTTTCCACAACTACCGGTCCTGCGCCACCCGCATCCAGCGAACTCCTGCGATCTTTACCGTGGACGTAGCGTGGGGGGCCTACCCACGCCCCATAGCACCTATACCTATAGCGCCCTATAGCTATTGAATATAAATGTAACAATTAATGATTTTAAAATCCACTTCTAGGCAAACGCCAGTTGGAGCTGAAACAGCTGCTGACCTCCTTCTACTTCAAGGACCATAAGTATTCCATCCAGATACAGGAGAAGGACCGGGGGATATTGGCGAAGCACCCTGATAATATACACGCGGCGGCTGATCTCATGGGGTAGGTTTTGTTACTTTTCATCACACTTGATCGTAAATGTTGATATTGTATACAGGCATTCAGACTTAATGAGCTGTATTACCTGGCCGTAATGGAGTTTTATACATTTTACCGCACGCCCGGAGCTCCCGGACCTCACGCCGCACGTAGCAAACGTATTCGATATGAAAAGCAGAGTGTGTAACTTGGGTGAAACGCACTATTTAAATCTTGAATTATCGGCGCTCTCACTAAACTCCAGCGCCAAATAGGTTCCTTCCTTCAGTTGGTTAATAATGTTGGAAATGTGTAAGCGTTGTCTGTCAATCTTTTGTTTTGTCAAGCCTTCCTCCCACCAGTAAAAAAAAGTAATTAAAAGATATTTGTTCCAGGTTAATGGAGAAACGCGCCGGTTCCAACTACATGTCCATCCTGACGGTCGGCGACCGCCACTTCCTGATCTGGGGGCACCCACCACCTCCCGAAGCTGGATCCCAATGTCGCACCGTTTGTTACATCTTCGATCCGCACATGCAGAATGAGACGGGACAACCGCTGAAACTGTACGTCTATCACTTGCTCTAATTATTAGCTCTTTTCTATGTGGTAACTCTTCGTCAATATATTATATTCTTAAAGATATTTTAGCACCATACTTATGTTACCAGAGTCTGGCAGGTCTCATCATCAGTCGTGAGCTGGCCTTAGCTTAGTCAAGCAAATCCCTCCGACTCTATTTTGGCTTTTGCTCTCCAACTTTTCACCTCTAAAATTTTTGTATCCTGTTCGCGGCCGACTTATCACCAGTGCTCTGGTCATCCAAAAAGGAACCGCAGCAAACTGGGTATCACCTGTGAGGGTGAAAAGGGAGAAACAAAAGGGAAAAAATCGGCTTCAATGTAGAACATATTGGTTTCCAATGCCTGAGTTACAAAGAAAACACCAAAATTATCAGATGGGCCTGATAAATTGAGCAGTTCCCTTTGTTACTCATGGATTCCATCATCACATCAGTGCTACATATGAATCTGAATATGTACGTGATCACTTTCTCTTTTTAATTATTAGCTCTTTTCCATGTGGAAACTCTTCGTCAAGATTCTTAAAGATATGCAACTATGTAACCAGAGGCTGGTAGGTACTCTCACCATCATCATCTGTGTGTTACAGCCATGGGTTAGCCTTAAACTGGCCAATCAAATCTCCAGCACGATCTATTTTCGGCTTTTGTTCCTCAACTTTTCTCCCCTAAAGTTTTTGTGTCTTGTTCGACGACGCAGGAACTGTTATCTCTGCTGCTGGTCTTTTGGGCCTTGAGTCTGCGACTTCTGCGAGTCAAGATTCTTAAAGATATCGCAGCACAAGCTTAGGTGTGTGATAACCGATCACTCAAACTCTCGAATACTTTTCACCGTACTGGTTTTATATCCAACTCTTTCGCCGAGCAATCCGTCTTTGGAACTCGCTACCTCTACCTATTCGACAAGCCCCGAGCAAACCCGTCTTCAAACGACTGCTCCGCCACCATCTCCTTACTGAGGAATATACGTAATTTCCGCCATCCGTTAGATGATATATGAATAGTATGTAAAATGTAAAAAGTAGTTTATGATCAAGTTATTAAGTACCTAGAGGATAATGACTTTTTGCCGGAAATGCAGTCGGGGTTTAGGAAGAAGCGAAGCACTAGTACAGCTATTCAGGATGTCATTGATGAAGTTCTGGCAGCTCAGGATCAGGGCCAGGGTACCCTCCTGGTACTGCTCGATTTTTCGAGAGCGTTTGATTGCATTAACGTCCCATTACTTCTGGCAAAACTCAGTTATTACGGTTTTCAGGACGACACAATACGATGGTTCGAGAGCTATTTCACTGATCGCCAACAATTAGTCAAAATAACTCAAAGTGATGGCAATTTAGTGTCGTCTGATGCAATTGATGTCACTAGGGGAGTGCCACAGGGTTCCATCCTGGGCCCTCTGCTATTCATTATTTATAGTGCCGACGTCATTGCCAGTATACGTCATTGTAAATACCATCTATACGCCGACGACCTCCAAATTTATTTATCTTTTCATCCAAACGAGGCGGACTTAGCAGTTACCAAAATAAACTCTGACTTGAAACGCATTTCGAAATGGGCTTCAAATAATTGTTTGGTTCTGAATCCCCTAAAGTCAAAGTACATGGTTCTTGGATCTTTGAGCCAAACTAATAAAATCATAGCCAAAAATCCTATAATTGAAATGAACAATGTTAATATTGATCGTGTTAGCGAGGCACGCAACCTTGGTGTGCTGATGGACAGTCACTTACGCTTTGAGAGCCACGTAGCTGAAACAGTCCGAAACTGTATGTTTCGTCTCAAAGTTCTCTACAATATCCGTGATTTACTGAGCGTTGACCTTAGGGCAAGACTTTGCGAGGCTTTAATTCTATCAAAGTTGAACTACTGTATTACAGCTTATGGTCCTTGTTTGTTGATGCGATCTCAGCGCCAGATACAAAGGGTTCAGAACGCTTGTGTAAGGTTTTGTTATAAAGTTCCTCCGCGTAGTCATATCACTCCATTTCTAAATAACGCCAAGTGTCTAAAAATGTTGGCTCGTCAAGAACTTATGTTAGCGTGCTTGCTATTTGACACTATTACAACAAAATCCCCTAGCTATTTATATAATAAACTAGTTTTCGCAACTAACAGAAGTTGTCACTCAGTTCGAGTCCCACGTACTCTGATGCTACAAGCTCCAAAACATCGTACTGCCGCTTTTCGAGGGAGTTTTAGGTATTATGCCACAAAATGTTGGAATAATATACCGCCACCGATTCGGGGCCTGCAATCTAAATTTAGTTTTAAAGCGAATTTACGGTTGCACCTTCTAAAAATACAAAAAGATACCT
This sequence comes from Lathronympha strigana, assembly GCA_949128165.1. Classification (NCBI taxonomy): domain Eukaryota; kingdom Metazoa; phylum Arthropoda; class Insecta; order Lepidoptera; family Tortricidae; genus Lathronympha; species Lathronympha strigana. The sequence goes on along the minus strand of OX421928.1, from coordinate 8,153,435 downwards.
AAACTCCTAATCATTGTTAACTCTAAATACACTAGTCTCTTAAAATATCACTTAATACTAACTATAATCTATAAAATTTATTTTTATAGTACCCTAAACACACATAACACATATAACCAGTTTTTAAAATTATCCTATACTTATACACATCACAATCATACACTATTGAATAGTATCTACCTGTTGTACACATCATATACGCAAATTATATCATATTTACACAATTAAAATACAGATTTAAAGACACTGACAAGACTGACAGTGCTGCACTGATTGTTCGGTCCTGTATTAGGTTTAAGTATTAGGTTTAAGTAATGGTTTCTGACGGAAGATCAGCGCTGCGTTTTTCGCAGCATTATGCTGAGTCAGCACCTGGTTCGTACCACAACACATTGTCTACAAGCATGTTTTCTTGTTATAATTTGTGAATGTCAAAATGTTTATGCTTACTTTATAGTTGTATACTTTTTGTGATGATGTTATTGTTTGTGGATGAATAAAGATTTTTATCTATCTATCTATCTATTAGTTTAATTGATTATTATATATGTACTTAATATATTTAATTGTATGTGTAGCTATAGCCTTGTTACTAGAATTCATTGTTACAGTTGATTGTTCCCTTAAAATAATTATTTCCTGCACCAACTTATATAATATGTCTCTGTTTAGCCCTATGGTTGACTGGTAGAGAATGCCATTTGGCATTAAGTCCGCCATATGTACAGTTTTCTGTCTTGTGCATTAAAGTTTAAATAAATAAAAATAAAAAAATAACCAGAAGGCTGGTCCCCACTCTGGAGGGTGAATCAGGCATTAATGGGGACATGTGACAATTACCTTTTTATTTTTCAGCCCACAGATGTATCCGACTGCTGGGAAGATGGCATCAGGTCCTGGCGCAGAGCTGCCCCAGTCTGGTTGTTGCAAAAGGTACATATATTTATTTAAAATATTTACCTGCCAGAACTTAACAATATACAGTGTGGAAAGTTTTGATGGGCCCTAGAAGCAAAGTGCCAATCCCTTAAGTTAGCTTATTTTATTTTAAGGGGTCATCCTTGTAACTGTCCTGTAGATAGGTCTTTTTGAATGACCTATATTGTGAAGTAAAATAAGGGTGACAGCTGGTAACTACAGTTACCACAATCATGTCAGTGGCTATGATACCACGGGAGTGACGGCCATGTTTTTTGTACAGGGAAGGCGGTGGCGCCATCCTGCGTTACGCCGGCGTCACATCCTTCGTGCTCGACTTCGTGGCGAACTACGGAGGCCTGGACGCCAGCAAGCGAGAGTGCCCAATGCCTGAGATCGTCCTCACTGACATTGAGGTAACCGTTCGTGAGCTACGCAGTCAACTTCGTAATTGTCGGGGCTTTTAACCTCCACGCTGACCCTACTGATTGACTGACTGACATTACTTGTTTTGGAATAACCAACTACCGACCGAAAATTCCGCACAAAAGATGCTCCCCCCAATTAATGATCTTATATGTACCTAAAAGTACTGGTGGTACGTAACTCTCAGTGTGCGGCAATTATAAGGTATTCCCATCGGAGTCATCGGACCTCCCATCGGACATCTGCTCTGCGTGCAATCTGGCCTGCCCATTGCCACTTCAGCTTGCTAATCCGGAGGGCTATGTATATAATGTATCCGAGGCCAAACTCAGCATGCGGTCATGGTGTTAATAAACCTGATTAAACTGTTCTAAAGCGTTCAATTTGAATGAATAACCATCGCGGAAACAGAAGACAATATTATTAACATCAACATTAAACTAAATTCTGTTACAGGTGCTATCGCGTGACCCACTGCTCCGCCAGCCGCGGTACGAGCTGGACATGAAGGCGTTACCCGCGCACTGCGAGTCCGAGTGGGTCAGCATGAACAACAACGCTCTCATCGAACGGAAGCAAGCGGTATGTTCCTTCTACTAAGTTCACTCTTGGCAGTGGCCGTGGGGAGTCATCCAATTTCTATAGGCTGCTTTGGCGAATCTTCTCCATTGGTTCCTTTTGGGTGCACTGTGGCAAATGCGTGCATTTTGCCACAGTAGTGTCAGTGACAGATTTTATTGTGTCTGTCAACGCGACACTGATCCGCCAGCCGCGGTTCGAGCTGGACTTGAAGGCGTTACCCTGAGTCCGAGTCCGAGTGGGTCAGAATGAACAACAATGCTCTCATCGAACGGAGAAGAGGGGTATGTTCTATTCACATTTACCAAGTGAGCCGTTGAGCTCGTAACACGACATGTGAAGGGATCTCTTATTCAACATTTACAGCTCATTACATACCTGATCGTCCCGACAAGTCAAATTTCATACGCATATTTCAAAGATGACAACTTACAAATTGCCCAAGTTCAATCCTGTGGCAACGGGTGCTGTAAAGGACACCAAACGTAGGGAATGTAGGACACGAGTTACATCACATTGTTAATGAAGATCTCATTGGATGTACTGAATCCAAAATAATATAAACCGGATACTACTGACTTTAGTGAGGTTCCGAAGTTGGAATCTATTTGGCCAGCTAACCTGATTGTCTGGAACTGTTCTGCAGGGGGAGTTCCCGTTGAAGTCACTGAGTGCCGTCTCGCTGGCAACCTCGCGCACCACGTCACGGCGCAAGCTCAGGGAGTTCTACCAAAAAGTCCCGAAAGAGGTAACCCATAAAATAAAATGAAAAATTCTCTTTATTTCATCTTTCTCTTCTTTGTTATACTCTTTACTTATGTCGTGGCTATTATGTTAATCTTTTGAGCGACTTGCTACAAATATTACACTATGTTGCCATTCTTCCCGTTAAGCGGTTCTTTGGAGAACAGCTATATTTCATACATTTCGGCTAATCAGATGTTTTTAAGGGAAGTTTGACATTTTGTGTTGAGTCAGTCTTATGACAGAGTTGATTCCATGCTAAGCGCTTTCTCGGCCTATGCCGCGGCTCAGGGAGTTTGGGGTCCGCTTTGGCAACGAATCCCAAGATTTGACGTAGGCGCTAGTATACGAAAGCGACAGCCATCTAACCTTCCAACCCAGAGGGTAAACTGGGCCTTATTGGGATTAGTCCGGTTTCCTCGCGATGTTCTCCTTCACCGAAACTCGGTTGGTAAATATCAAATGATATTTCGTACATAAGTTCCAAAAAACTCATTGGTACGAGCCGGCAGGATTTGAACCCGAGACCTTCGGATTTAAAGTCTCACGTTATACCGCTGGGTCACCTAGAAGTGTCACCTAGTATTAAAACCAACACCGTAGAACGAAAGTCTTGGTAGCCCAGCAGTTAGCAGAGCCATGAGCTTCGAGTCCCACCCAATGTCATGATTTTTCCACGTTTCCTTTCTAAGAGATATAAGGCCTATATTAAGGAAAGAGGTATGAGGTCCAAAGGAATTAAGTGTCTTCTCCCGTTACAGCCTGCACCAACGTTACCCATGGCTCCAGACAAGGGCCCGGCGATGCCAACCATGGAGCAGATTATGAATTTTCGCGGCGAAGACTTCTTCTTGTACTGTCCGAAGGGAGAGGCGCATATGTTCGGCAGGTATGGAAGACAATGACATAATTTTAATAACACAACTCTTATGAGACTTATATTTAGAACAAGTCACTCTGGTGGTCCCCACGGATGGTCGCTCCTGATGACGCTTATAGTGATTTCATCTAAAGATGTGGAGCAACATTGGACGAAGTTAAATAGAATCTATGGTTGGAATATTATCCAACACGCAATGCTTATCCCAAATTGCCTTCCTCTAATCCAGGTTATTATTTTAGCGTCATCTTTGGGGTGTCACGTCTCAGTGACAGCCGTTTAAATAAACTTTGCTTATATTCAAAAGTTGCGCTAGTTTCCTTCAATATTCAGTTGTCTGTTTGTCTTGGGAGAAGCAACTGAAGAGCAGTTGATTTATTTTGAAATGGATGTCACAGAGAATTGTGCGTTTGTGATATTGTGCACCAGGCTAAGAAGGCACAGGTGGGCTGACGGAACTCTTAGCGTGAATTCGAATCGATCGTCTATTGTCATGTGTCGGATAAGACTCGCGGTCTGCCCATCCTAGGCAACCAAGCAAAAATTGTTTTAGCTTGGTGTCCAAAATTCGCTTTTTCTATGCGATATAAATATCTGTTCCAAAGAACTATTATATAATCTGTAGGTGCTATAACTATCACATTTGGTTGCAGGGACGATATGGTTAGCCGACCCAAGTCGGACACAATCCTGCACAGCGTCGTGGACGTGGCCAATAAGAACTTTCACTCGCAGTACCAGCAGCTCGACGCGGAGAAGTGGATCCTGCGCGCCACCAGACACATGGCTAGCCACAGGTATTTTTTATTATTTTATACTACGACGGTGACAAACAAGCATCTCTCACCAACAGAAACACAACACTATGAGTAGGGTTTAGTGTTATTTTAAACTGCGGTTTTCTGTAAGGGAACAGTTGGCATACAGTTATCCAGTAAGGAAATACCTTGAAGCAAGCAACCCAGGGAAGTTGGTAAACTAGGCCTTATTGGGATTAGTACGGTTTCCTCGGGATGTTTTCCTTCACCGAAAAGCGAAATATCAGATGGTATTTCGTACGTAAGTTCCGAAAAAGTCATTGGTGCGATGTCGCCAGGGATTAAAGCCGTGACCTTCAGATTGAAAGGCGCACGGTCTTACGCTGGGCCACCAACGCCCTCCGATGTACATATTACTGTTATTAACTCTAATTAGCAGCTACTGTATAGCAAACAGTGCTGCACCGAAATTGCTACAAAATTCACGATCACTGGTTATCAGTCATTGTTGGAGTGTCAATCGTGGAGAGGTGCCAGAGGTGCGTGGTGAGGTGGACGGCTGAATCTTAGTGGGGTGCTAAATATTTGTCAGCAAAAGGGGAAGCAAAAAACTAAGCAAAATGTATTTTATCGCAGATACCAAACCTTCAAGGTGTTCACGGCGGTACCCTGCTGCGTGGTCGCCCTCGCCATGCTGCGTCGCCTCCGAGCTCGCGCGTGGAACGAGGATATCCTTGATGAAACGCTGGATCTTGGCTACAATGTGTATCGGGTAAGTTCTCTCTCTCTCCTTCTCGTCTATAGCTGTCTCACATACACCATACATCCAGAATGTTCAAGGCATTATCCTGCTGCGTTGTGGCCCACGCCATGCTGCGTTGCCTCCGAGCTTGCGCGTGGAATGAAGATATCCTCGATGAGACTTTGGATACAATGTGTATCGAGTAAGTTCTTCATCTCTCTCTTTCTCTCCTATTGCTGTTTCACATAGATCAGACATCCAGTATGTTAACGGTAGTTCCATGGTGTGCTGTGTTGACTCCGAGCTCCCGCGTGGAACGAGGATATCCTTGATGAGACGTTGTGTCTTGGATACAATTGGTAGTAAGTTACTCTCTCTCTTTTCCTAGTCGTGACTCTGCAGTTGTCCATCCCTCTCAGATGTCCCTTTATTGTCACACTCACTAGACCTTTAAAATGTTTATTGCAGTTCCCTGCTGCATCGTGTCGTGACGCTCGTCGAAAATAATTAAACACACAGTTAAATTGTAGATCTCTTCTTGGAGTCTAGTTATAAACTGCCACAAGGCCCAGAGAAACTAACTAACTAAATGCTTTCAGGAGTCCCTGCTCCCTCGCGGTGGTCCAATCCGACGTCTTGTCCTTGGGGAAATGGCGGAGAGCTTCAAGATTAGAAACAAGGAGTACATACATAAGGTATTGTTTCATTATTTAAAAGCAGATACAGAAGTTCTGAAGACATGGCGTCATAATAGCAGTGACATAAACACACATCTTAAAATTAACACATATAAATTAACAATGAAAGTATCTTAAATTACAAAACACTGCTTTATAACGGGCATCTGAAGCGCATTGCAGTGGTTAAGGTAGGTCCCGTCAAATCGGTCTGCAAACATCCTTAGGATGCTGTTGGCGCTGTTCCTCACTCGGCCGAGCAGTGAAGCGGCTCTTTTGCACATTATTGCAGTGAAGCAAACATTAATGATGCACTGCAGTAACGAGGCAGTCCCATCAGCTACCTAAATGCGTTGTTGTACTGCACGCGTAGGGCGTTGAAGTGCGTTTGAATGTAGTCTACCCACAGGTGTAAAAAGAACAAAGGCTTAAGGCTGTACAAGATTGTGTCAGATATTTTGCTGTTTTCATAGCGGAAAATACTATTGTCACATGTACTCGGCGCTTGATACTTCGATACAAATACCACGTGTATTTTCATTTACACAGGAACAAGGCATAGCAGTGTGGGGCAAGCTGATATCGTCAAACCCGAAGGTGTTTGATCTGTGCCGGGGGCTGGATGAATTCTTTGCCAATGCTGATACTGGGATACTTCAGGTGAGATCTTTTTTTTATCTTATTTTAACATTATTAAGTTTTTTTAAACGTATAGATGTATGGATATACCTTTATGATCGTCGATAGGTCCCCGGGGAGTTGGAGACCGCGATTTGGAATGAAGGCGGCATGTACTACCTGTATCACCCGTGGCCTGCGGACAGATATGGACTCAGGGTTAGTACAGTATGCAGTATAATAGTTTATCATTAGGCACACTTGAAAAGGAACCTTTTGATGGTCTTCTCGAAGGAGCTTCACAAAAAAGGGGGTTAGTTTAGCGTTAAAAATAACCCAAAAGCTTTGGGTTTTTTGGAAATGCTTGGGCTCATGTAAATCAGAAACCGGATTCGACTCCAATATTTAAAAAAATGTCCCAGGGGTCTGATACTCGTAATACAAAAAATTTATTTTGTCTGTCTGTGTCATCGTAGTTTCCAAATAGGTTAACCACTCAGTTGCTTCATATTTATTGGTGTCCTATTGCCTAGTAAAATAAGGATGACAGCTGGTAACCACAGTTGCCAGAAGCAATTGTGGTTAGTGTAGGTTTTTGATTGAAAAATTGGTTTGGTTCGTGCTATATTTGGTTGGGATATTTTCAAAATATTCTGCTCGTATTGGAACGAGTCCGTCATATTCAAATTTTAGTTTTTGTTACAATTCAAAACCATCTGTTAACTGCACTCTAACTCTTGCAATAGGTCGCCCGGGCAGTGGTACAGTGATCTTATTTTGAAAAGGGTTTTATCCCTTAAACTGTCTATAGGTTGGTCTCCGCGACGGCGGCAAAGCGTGCCTCCTCTGCTTCAAGCGCACCAGCGGGCTGTGCGACCACTTCCTGACCGCCACGCGCGACCTTCGCCGGAAGCCGTTCAGCATCAGCGCCATCACGGTCACGGAGCGGCCCGGCGGGCCTCTACCGGAGCCCATCAACCAGCTCAAACGTGAGTTTCACTTATAAAACTCTAGTGAGACTCGAACATATTAAATTATTATTTAAAACGCGAGTGACCCACGTAATTAAGTCGATTTTCGCTCGGCATGTTTCGATGTTTACCAACATAATCATTAGGAGTGACCAGCCGCGACTGAGGCAACCGCGTTGTTTCGTCAGTTCGTCACCCGGTGATTTTGGCAATCATGGCGTACAAATCATGCCAATTTCGTCATAATGACGTCTATTAAACACAGAGGATGTTTTAAACCCGTAATGAGTTAACAACAGATCAAGTCTATCAACGTTCGATTGTAACGTCGAACTTAACAGTTTTGACACTATTCAATGATAGCACTATTCATACAAACGTAAAACCTGAAACATGCTTTATGTAGCTTGACGTCATTGGTCTGCCATCGGCATGAAATGTAAGCTCCCTGATAATTAACTTTGTTTTCTTTTTGTTCCAGCCGTGGCCAAAGACCGCTGGGTGATCCGGGGCAGCTTCCACGAGGGCGACGGGCGGTTCCCGGAGGAGCACCGCGGCAAGCAGGCCACAGCCGTCTCTATAGCCGCCATCGCCATGGCCCACATCGCTCCACTCAACGAGTGGACCACGGACGAAGTAGACGAGGTAACTAAATCCACCAGCAACACCTGTGGTCATTGACTTATTGACTCAACGAGTGGACCACTGACGAAGTAGACGAGGTAACCGAATCCATCAGCAATCAACATGTCCTTGTTTATGGAGAATTTTATCACGCGAGAGCATTTTCCATACAAATCGAAGAACGTTAATTCTCGCGAAAAGCACAGCTCTAGATACTTTCTGTAGAGATACCGTCGTACCTCCTACCAAACCGGATCTATATCGGAATCCCTAAATTTTTTATCCTATTTTTGCAATACCCAAAACTGTTGACATAATGATCTTTTGTCCTAAACTCATATGTCCTATTATATTGTTTACCTTAACATCGTTTTAACCCTTTAACTGCTTAGAATTTTTCATTGAGCGTGCTCGTGTCGCCGCGTCACCCGAAATTACACGAAGATTGGACTTATTTATCAGACTTCGGCGAAATTAGCTGGAAAGCGTTTGTCTTATATATTGGTCTATGGCGGTTAAAAGGTTAACCTATTTTTCTAGCAGCGATTCGTCTCTTCGTGAGGCTACGGTTCTATCCTAACCTAACCGACTTTTCTAACAGCGATTCAGTTAGGACTGAAGTCGTTTGTGGCCACATCAAAATGTCTTGGTTCGCAACAGTGCCAATGTAATCAGTAACTTACTTGCCATACCCAGAAATTCACCATATTTCCTTTTTAGAGTCTGATCCGAGGCGACATTCTCTACGAGAGCACGATGGAGAACCTCGAACGTATGGGGATCAGCATGGACGCCCCTCCCACGACGGAGGACGAAGGGGGGGAGGAAGGGGAGGAGCCGGTGCCGACGGGGACCCTGGCTGCTGCTGATGTCATGAACAGCTTCAGGGTTTCGGACTTTGACTGCATTGAGACTGAGGTGCAGGACAGCGCGTACGTCGGTGAGTGTTCTCTTTCTCTATTTTTCTGCCATTTGTCACTCTTATGATGTCATGAATGAATTAAATTACTTACTCTTGGTGCATGGGGTCCCAGTGCACGTAAGTTTTTCGTAGAAATCGCGAAACGTCTGGTTGATGTTACTGGTTACCGAAGAGCTGGTGGCTTCCTCGCACAACGTATCAGCATTGCGATACAACGAGGAAATGCCGCCAGCATCCTAGGTACAATGCCTCAAGGACCTATTTTAGATTTAAGGTAGGTAGAGGTAGGTAGGTACGTAAGTTACACCTAATGTATATATTTTGAAAATAAATGTTTTATCTCAATAACGAATGATTTATTGAGCGAATTATTATATTAATAAAAACTACAAATAATCAAGGAATGATGAACGAATAATCAATGAATTCTATGGATGAAAGAATGAAAATGAAATAATAACCAGCCAAAAACGGTCCTTAGGTTACGATGCACCATGGCCCATGGGTCGCCATGAATGGGAATCAGCGTGGATTCGCCCTCCCACTATGGAGGACTAACGGGGGGCAGAAGGTTAAAAACCGGTGCCGTCAGGACCCTGGCTGCTGCTAATGTGATGATCAGCTTTAGGGTTTCGGACGTTGACTGCATAGACACTGGCTGCAGGACGAGCAGGGGAGGTGGAGGAATGAATGATTGAATGACTGAATAAAATGTTGTATTAATGAATGAATGGAAGTCACATGTAAAGTTGGGCCGTTCTCCGATTTTCTAGATTTTTCACTTTTTTGATCAGGTGTAAAATGAGAACAGTAGAAATTATTAAAAAATTCAACAGTGTTTGAAGAAGACTATTTGATAGTTCTTTTCATGTCGCTAAGGTATTTTTCTTTTCAGTGGTTTTCTAGAAAACACCGTGACAGAATGGCCTTTTTCAGCGAAGACAGCCTTCTGAAGGCCTAGTATAAAAAAATTACGATATTAACTCCTCGACCGCGTTAGCGTATCGGGAGTTCAAATTATGTTTGCCGTTTATTTAAATCATCCGGCAACTTTCATATTTTGACCCCTCGATACGCTAACGCGGTCGAGGAGTTAATGTCTTACAACTTTTATACTAAGCCTTCTGATTGGCCACTCTGTCGCGGTGTTGTGAGTTAAATAATTTAAGTAAGTTTACAGCCACAAACCAGGGAAATAACAAGTATACTGTACCAATAAGGTAATTCAAAATGTTGGCCATTTGCCCCCAACCAAAAAAAGAAGCACTTGACTTGCGATGCACCGTGGACAGCTTGGAGCGTATGAGGCTCAGCATGTATGCTTTCGGCTTCGCCACACACATATATTATGCAAAGATTGATACAAAAAAACTCACACATTACAGATGAGGGGGGGCATAGCTAATTAAAACAGGTTTTATGTAAATACTTGCTAATGCAGTGTAACGCGTGATCCGTCCTTCGTCTCTAGTATTCTTCTGGTCTGTGGTAAATACGCTAAGGATTATCAATTTGACATAACGGCTGTGTTTTAGGATCACTGACGCCCGCCAGCGGGCTCCAGACACTCCGGCAGGCCCTGAAAAAGCTCTTCAGCGAAGCCAACTACGCGGTGGTGATCGCCCGAGGCACCGCTATAGCGGTGCTCAAGCAAGACAACAAGTATTACATGTTTGAGCCTCACGGCTGCGACGAGAAGGGTAAGACATCATTTTTAGTCGGAAGACCTGATGAAAGCTACTCCCCGAGGAGTAGAGGTAGCAATGCACTGGCAAAATAATTTAATGTAAGCTTTTTGATCCCTTTACATAAAGAAGAAGTAGTTGAGTATTAGCACAGCGTAATGATGTATTCTATACAGTGGGTTAACTACGCCGATCTCTGGGTCATCGATGGGGGGCGCGCGGGGAAGGAGGCGGGGAGGAGACGCCGCCGAATTTCTATGAAAATTTGGCGGTCTATTTTAAGGGGTGTAAAATGGAAATTAGTTTGCCAATCAGACTGTAATAACTTTCGCATAGTTTTTGACAACCCTGAGCCTCAGCACGACCACCGAGCCGAGCTGCTGGCCATGTATGAAGCTACCTCACTGTATGGAATATATCCCTACGCTGTGGTATTAGGTAACACTAGAATCACATACGAGTATACCTAAACTAATCTCGCGTTGTCTCAGAAATAAGACAGGTTGATTGTTCGGCGTCGAAAACCCTGAACATTTTTAAAGAAATCAGACCTTCTTCTCTTTCTTTAGCAAGTTTCTTTCTTCTTCTTCTTCTTAGCGTCTTCCTGGCCTATACCACGACTCAGGAAGCCTGGGTTCCGCTTTGGCGTAGGCGAAAGCGACTGCCATCTGACCTTGTAACCCAGAGGGTAAACTAGGCGTTATTGGAATTAATTCGGTTTCCTTACACTGTTTCCTTCACCGAAAAGCGATTGGTAAATATCAAATGAATCCGTAAAACTCATGGGCACGAGCCGGGGTTCAAACTGGCGACCTTTAGATTGCAAGCCGCATGCTTTTACCGCTGGGCTACCAACGCTCTTCAAACAGGCTAACAGTTGGAGTAAATACTTAATCCACAATATTCGTGGGCCACCTGTACCCAACGATTCCCTCGTTCGTGATCAGCCACCTGTTCCACCTCGCTGACAATGTCGGCTGCATACTACAGTTCATAGAAACGTTGTGACAATTTGACAATTGTCGCATTGTCAGCGTGGTGACCCAGGCTGAAGAAGGGTGACTTAAGTGTGACAGTAAGTTAAAGAAGACATTACGGAGCTTCACAATATTCTGTTGTACTTTCAAGACGTATCGTGGGTATCGTATTTTTACAGTTAATAGTCTATTGACACACGTTTTCCTCTGCCCAGGTTACCTGTCAGGCGAGATCCAAGCGAAGGCTTGTCTCGTATGCGTCGGCAGCTCCGTCGACGCCCTGGCTGAGGCCATCGAGAGCAACCTACCGCCCGGCAGCGATGATTCCTTCAACATTTCCCCGGTGGAGGTCACCCCGACCAAGCTGAATATGGAGTTGGGTGCACCGGAGCCTAAACTCGAGGTCAGTTCATACTATTTCTACTAAAACCGCGTTTCCATCAGAGATACGAGGATGCATTGCGAACATGTGTTTATTAATTAGCAATATAATAACATCCTAATCCTGGTAACAATCCTGGGACCTGTAAGAACGGACGATGGTAATTTGAGGAAAATGCCGAAATACAAGAACTAGGAGTCGAACCAAATATCATTGGTGAGACATCGTCTTCGATGGCTCAGCCATCTTGAGCGAATGGAAGAGGATTGACAGGTGATTCAGGTGAAGAGAGCATACCTTGGTCGACCGACTGGACGCCGTTCGGTCGGCCAAAGTACCGCTGGATAGATCTGGTGGAGGGGGATCTGCGTGAACTCTGAGTCAAAAACTGGCGAGAGATTGCGTAGGATCGGGTAGAGTGGCGTGTTCTTGTGTCGGAGGCCAAGACTCATTTTGGGTCGCTGAGCCAGCGCAGTTAGTTAGTTAGTTAATAGAATAACATCGCATTTGAGTGGAAGCTTTAAGATTGAAAGCGATCTCGTGGACGCCCTCTAAACACGTGGCGGCGGAGCGTGGAGAGCGAGTTGCGAGCCGTAGGACTGAGCTGAAGCGAAAAGAAGGTTGCTCAAGATAGAAAGGCGTGATGGATTTATGAAGGCCCTATGTAACGTACCCTCGGAGTGCCCTAGGATCGAGAACAACAACAACAATAGAATAACCTACGCTGAGCGAGGATAGATAAGGGTCAACAACAATGTTCGCGTCTTACCTGTGGACTACTCAAAAGTAAAAATTAAATAGTACATTACATACCAAGGCCGTTTAAGTGGGAAATGCCTCGGATACCATGTAATTGTCGGCCGAGGCGAAGCCGAGGTACCCGTTTCCCATTTACCGGCCGAGGTTTGTATACTATTTTTCAGCCCGACGGAGCCGGCAGGCGGCAATTTAGTTTTGCGTAAAGTGGCGCTTACCGGCCGGAGGACTGAAAAGTTAATTTTCTTATTCAACTCATGTGGTTAACATGAAAAACATAACTTTCCGATCCGAATCAAGAAGGAAGTAGGTACAGCTAAATACAGCCAAAGCGCCAGAAATATGTATACAGGAGTTTATTGCCGGTACATTAAGGTCGTGTATACATACGAGTATAAATAAATAGTTATCTTGGTAGCTGACTGTATCAGGTAGGTACGCTACCATCAGGCAATACATCGGCCCGTTTGCCTACTACACTACAGCATAAAAAAAGAGATTGCTTATTATGTTTATGTTTAAAATTAAACAGTTATTGTATTGTTTGCAGAGCAAAGCGTTTGCCTGGATCCAAAAGGGCGCGGCCGCCACCATGGCGGGCCCGCGCGGGGAGCACTCCGCGCTCGGCAAGTCCGCCGCCCGCGCCGGCATCGGGGTAAGTTAACACTTCAGTAGCGGCGTAAAGGGGGTAAGTCAAACGGCATGGCTGCCCCCTAACACTAGTTAGTACTCGTGGCTGGTATTGAACATCTCTTTTGAATATCTCATCAAGCGTCAATGAGGACTACCGCGAGTCGATTTTCGTCGAACGTGGGTCCTGCGGGACGTTACAAACGTCACTTTGACAATTCTCTCATACTGACGCAGGACCCACGCATGAGTGGCGCCGCCTGGTGAGCGACAATACGGTAGCTTTCATTACCGTACGCGATGACGCGGGCGGACTGAATTTTGCCTCGCCGCACGCGGCGCTCTCGATAAAAACCGGTTGAGGATGTTAGTTAGTTAGTTTATCTGGGCCCTTTTCCGCAACTCGACATCCATCGTGCCTTTTTTGCGTGAGGATGATCCTGTCTTGGAATCCCGGGATCGTTCGACGCAGATTTGGTTCAACCAATGTAAAATACAAAAATGGTATTTTCCTCCTCCTCGATGTCCTCATTACTGAGGGTCGTGATTAACCCGTTGCTGGGTCATCGTGCGTCTGACAGTATTTCGCCACTTTGATCTGTTCTCGGCTGTCCAGAGTTGAGCGAATTTGGTCAGACCAAAAAGGTCTCTCAATGGTATTTTAAATGTTGTTTATTTTAACAGAATGAGGATAAAGCGGGACGCACGCTGGCGCTGCCAGCCGTGGCGGCCTTCGCGGCGGCCACGGAAGCGGTTCCTCCACCACACATGCATCAGGACCACATGTTCAACTTCCTTGGTCAGTGCGGTTTTATACCGCCGTTTTTTATCGATGTTTACTTTTTTTTCTTATACAACGTGTTTTTGAACAATTAAATTCAAAGGTGCATTACTTAGCTTAAATTACGTTCTCAAAGACACTGGTATTCTACGAGTAAGTAGCTCCATTTAGAAAATAATTAAGAATTTAATTTGATCTCAAATGGGATTTGCATGTGTGTAAACGGAGTATGAGTATTCGACATGACATTGATATGTCATGTCAATGCCCGTTTTACATTAGCGGTTGATGTAACATGTAATTATTTTGCATGAGAAATTTTATGAAAAGCCAGTAGCGAAAAAAAGGTAAACGGTTAAGAAGTACTATCTTATTTCCCTAAGCTTCCCTAAGGGACATAGGAGGGGATTGCTGCAGAAATTCGCGGCCACCGGGTGCGTCTCGGTAGCTCAACTGGCAGAGCGATGGTCGCGTATCCCAGAGTCACAGGTTCGAGTCCCGCCCGAAGCCATATGTCATCCACATTTTAAAACTGGCTAAAAAAATGTATGACTTTGTCAATGTCACCGCGACAAATATCCGGGGTCTGGTAGTGAATCTTTCAAAGCCTGACATGTTTAAGTAAAACTTGACTCCGTAACCCTGATCAGACTTATTTCTCTCCTTGTTTAGATGCGGGTACCGACTACTACCTGGAGCACGTGAAGAAGTCTGGGAACAAGGACATCAACGTCGAGGACCTGACGGAGAAGTTCGAGCTGGGGGCCAACACCTTCTCCATCGAGCTGGAGATGCAGCACACCCGGCTGCCGTTCCGGCTGCCGGACGAACCCACCGGGGTATGTTTTCTGTTATGCTATGGTGGGATCGACCGGAATCAAGCGGACAATCTAGCGAAATAACACATATATCATCCATGCCGTACATTTTGTACTGTACATCGGTTTGACGTGTATGAGATTTCTTCGGTTTCGCTTTTAAAAGATAGAGGATAAATATGTCGTCAAGTTCACAAACAAGAAAAATATTTATTTCGGTTAATTTAAAAAAATTAAGCTTTATTTTCTTACTATTTGCGAGTACGTACTACCGTAAGGAAATTTTGTAGAATTTTTGCATATATTATCTATACAATACAATACAATAACTCTTTATTGCACCTCAAAACAACAAAAATAACACAAACTGGTATAGATTACACATGAAAAAGAGGCAAACAACAGGCGGTCTTATCGCTAAAGAGCGATCTCTTCCAGACAACCTTTGGGTAGAGGAGACACTACACTAAGAAAAGTATACATACAGTAGGTGGTGCAAAACTGGAATAAGTATTATGTGAGAACCAAAATATATGACATAAACAGAAAAAACAAATCTACAAAAAAAAAAGAAAACAAACACACACACAATTACATATACATACATATATATATGTTCATACCAAAATACATAAATATATAAATACATATATACAAATACAAACTAATTAAGCGAAATGATGATGAATGTATCTATAAATACCTAATTTGAATGTAATTTGAGAAAGTCAGATTATTATAATTCAAAACCGTATCTTTCCTCATTTACCCCATTCCCCAATTACTGGAGCTGCATTTTATTGTCCCGACGGCGTTCCCCCATTGCTTCCTTCTAAGCAGGACATCGCTACGGTCGGCATCCTTTAACTCCTCCTCCCGTGTATTCTTATATACCAAACACATTATACCGCAATGCCGCATATATAATGTATTCCGCCAGAACATGCTCGCTGGTTTCCTCTCGCTTACAATGTGGACATTAGACCTCGTTCTCGTTGCTTATGCCCGTCACCTTAAGATGGTGTCTTGTGATGATCCCGGCCAACATCCTCTGGCTGGTTTTACCCAGCTTCATAAGTAAACCGGGGTAAGTATTAGTACAGAGATATGAGCTGACGGAGAAGATGCTGGCCAACTCCTCCATGAAGCTGGATGTAGCACATCCGGCTGCTGGATGGGTCCATCAGGGTAGCTATTGGTTCTTCTTCTTGAGTCATCCCAGGAGGGGGCAGGGGGAGCAAGTGATCGATACGCTTTGCTTTGGCGCGAGGGGTGCGGATCGGGCTGCTGCTCGCTATGTGGATAGAGCAGCCGTCGTGTCGGACGCGTGACTAAGGGACACTGATTGTTCCGAAATTGTTACAATTTTTACTAAGTTTTGAAATATTGTTGACCGTGACTCTGTTTTCAGGAAGGTGCCGAGGGTGGGGGTGAAGCAGCAGGCGAAGGGGCGGAAGAGATAAAACGTAAGGAAAATTACATATTTAGAGCATTTTGTTATTTTATTCATTAATGATAGTTACAAAAATGTAAACAGTACTCAGCTGTGCAAAGTAGGTTGATAAATGCGTTGTTGAAATGGTGCATTCAATTGTCCCTTACGTAATGCTTTTTTTTGTATGGCAGCTACTTAAATGAAATCTGTTAATCTCGAGATAATACTAGCGATTCCAGACACAAAATCGCTTTTTTAACATTTTCAATAGTAAGTATAAAAATTAAAATAAAATAGATGTCATGTAATTAGAAAACTCCCGTAAGTATCAGACATATTAAAGTTCTTATAGCGGGTTACTCACGTCATTAAAGTCGAAGCCCCAGCGCGGTCTGATCTCGGCGCGCTGGGGCTCGCAGTATGCGTAGAGCAGCCGCCGCGGCTAGACGCGTGACTCATGAATAAGGGACACGGACTGTTCCGAAACATGTCGAGCTATTTTCGACTTTATTGACGTGAGTAACCCGCTATAAGAATTTTAATATAGATGTCATGTACTAAAGAAAATGACCAAAACCATCGGAGGCCTAGCTGAGCTCGAACTGGTTTCTTCAGCTTACGCGGCTAACGCCATAACCACTAGGCCGCCTAGTGGCCGATCTCGCAAGCATCATCGCTTTGTACTTACACGGGCGTCTTGCCTGTTACAGAAATTGCATATGCTCGAGAAATTCGCCAGCATGCGTTGAGACCAGGTGGCCTAGTGGTTATGGCGTTAGCAGGGAAAGACCCGAGTTCGATCCTTGTCTTGGACTGCGCTGGTGTTGGCCTTTTTCTTTAGTATATGACATCAATAATCAATTTATAATTTATATACCTACATATAGTAATGTTACATCTTTAATTACAAATCAAAATATTTAGTTAAATAATTTGATCTGTTTCAACAGAAAGTTATTGTTAGAAGTATTAGAAGAATGGCATTTCGTAAGGGACAGTGTGAAGAAAACCAGGTTTTATATTTCTTTACTATTTATCTATTTATTTTTTCCACAGAAATGAAAGACCTGATGATGAAAATGTGGAACGACAAGTCGAAACCGACACAGGTACCAATTTTTATTGGAGTTCCTTATTCTACGCTAGATAGATTTGAAATCCCAATGTGCGCCAACGAAATTGTACAAAATTTCCCACTGAGTTACGAAAATCCAGCGAACTTATAAAACATGGAAGAGGAGCTTCAAACAAATTGTCAACATAAAACGGGGTAAACACTCGATATGCGCATGCACGCTACGCTGCCAATCAAACTCGACAAAATTTTCAGTCGGTTTTAATAACTCAAATATCCCAAAATATCATTGGTCAACGTCAATATGGTGCGGTGGGATTGGTCTGAGCGCTGACACTTATAGATGACACATAAACTGTGACATTGGAAACGTATTGTTAGTAGACGGTGTAATGCAATAAAGAGCAAGTTTAACATGATATAATATTTTTGTTGTGATAAATTTTAATCAAATTTTCAATAAACAAAGATAACTTATACTCGTAACATTTAAACCTTTCGCGATTTGAACACATATTTAAACATAATTATCAAATGGGTCTAACGCGAATTCTAAAGATAACTTACTTTATTGATCTCATTGGTTTGCTGTAGGATTATTAACAGTGATCGGTTTTTTGGATTCTCCCTCGCGGGATATCAAGTAGAAAAGTTAATATAGATACGACAGTTTCCCGCGATACCGAACAAATCGTTCAAAAATAAAACAATTTAGATTATTTCTGAGGACTTTTTTACTCCCCGAGAATATTCCAATCATACGCGAATCAAAAGTTCAATTAGAGTAAGCCATATTTATCGTAAAAGATACTCTCAGAGTCCATGAAACAAGTCGATGAAATGAAAATTGAACCAAAAATCACAGCGTGCGAACTTAACGTGGATACTTATTTATTGGATTGCCTTTGAGTATAAGATCTATGTATTGGCACGTATACGATAACCTGTGACCTAATATCGAGGGCTGAGCGGTCAAATCTGGTAAGTCGAGCAAACCGGTTTTTGAAATTCGAACTATGTGCAATTTACGCAACAATACAATACAATACAATACAATAACTCTTTATTGCACACCTTACAAAACATTACAGAAAAAAAAAAAAAAATATAAATTAAAATAAAAATAAAAAGTAGAGGTAAACAACAGGCGGTCTTATCGCTAACAAGCGATCTCTTCCAGACAACCTTAGGGTAGCGGAGCAAATAAAACAGGAAATAAAGAAACAGTAGGAGGTGCAGAAACGAAAAGAACTATAGCAAAAAAAAAAACTCATGCACAATTATAAAATACATATATATTTATACATTTATATATACTAATAAATACTTATATATACTCAGATAAAGCATATAAAAACATACATATACATATATATACATATATATATATATATATATATATATATATATATATATATATATATATATATATATATATATATATATATACACATATATATATATATGCAACGTTGTTATTTTAATTAAAAATTATCTCAACTTATCGGGTTTGACCGCTTACCCCTCGATATTATAGTATAAATATACAGCTAATACCTATTTATTAATGCAATCCTTACTTGCCGAACTTTCATCCAAACGGTACAAAATGTGTCGCTTTGGAGGCAGCAAATGAGCTGTCAGTGTAAACACTTGTGCTCTTTTGTTCGATTTAGACGAAAGAACGGAGAGTAAGTACGCGTGTCTATCAGCTACTTAGATGTTTTACAGTGTAATAAATAAAATAAACACATTGTATTTTTTTGCCCTTTCTAACAACATAAAGCCCGGATTCCCGGGGCATATCCATTCTAACATAATGATTGAGGTCGTTCACCCCGTGTCGAATCCAAAAAACCGATTACTGATTATTAATATATGTAATTAATATGAATAATATTGTAACGTCCATAATACCGCAACCGTGCTAATTATTCGCGATCTCATTTTCATACTCATACTCATAACCTGGTATATGGTCAAACGTACTCTTAAATTCATGGGTGGGTGTTTAGTCACATAAATATATCAGATAAAACAAGAGATTTTGTTTGTCCATGAAGTTACAGGCAATTATAAGAACCCTTAGATACGTATTTTAGGAATATGGTAATGCCCCTTGCTGTCGTTAAATATGTTAAGCTTTGAACAGCATAATTCAATTGACATAATCAATATATGAATGTAAATAAACGCGTAAACCAAAGGAAATAATAACTATGATTAGGTACGCAAATATTTCATTCTAAAAAAAGTATGAAAAATTCTTGTCATTAACATTTTCACATATTTATAAAATGGATATTATAAAATTATCTAAGACTTTCACTACACTATCTACACCTAAATCTTAAACTTGGAGTCCGGTTATTTGAAGCCCTAGCTGAGCCATTGAGGTATTCCGTATTGTTGTATAATAATTTTTTTTTGAACATACCGTACAAATTGGGATTGAACCCTTTTTTTAATTTGTTAATCCTTTATGTGTCAAGTACATATCGTCCTCGTCGAAATGCATAGAACAAATATTTGTGGATTTGGTCGGTTGCCATGTTCGATCATGCCTTTCTAATCTAACGGCATTGGTCCACATTTCCCTTATATAAGGGTTGGTCGGAAATCTGGAAAAATACCTATGTTAATATTTAATCATAAAAATATAAATTCTGATTACACTGATACACTATTTATTTCACTTGTTTGATACGTCGGGATTGTAACTAATTTAATTATAATAAAAAATATATCCCTGTATTATAATTTCAATGGTTGTCCAAAAGTTGGCATGACACCATCCCCATATGAAATTGTCCCGGATCAAAGAAATTTAAAATAATATGTAAAATAACTACTTACAGATGAAAAGTAATGCCATCTTTTTTGTGGTGTTTATCCGTGCGACTTCGACACCATTTCACAGCGCAACAGGGCATTTTTATTATATATTATTAAATTTTACGCTATCTGTCAAACTGACCACATCGCTGACGGCCATTTGTATACTAAACGGCACGCTGGCGTGCCTGTGTAAGCCCCGCCTCGCGTGGCGTGCGTTTTGTGGGGTCATTATTTAGAGCTTATTAGTCTTCCATGTTTTATAAGTTCGCTGCGAAAATCCCATACGATTTCGTAACTCAGTGGAAAACATTGTGGGACATACTGGGAAATGGCCTTGAAGAGAATAAGGAACTCTTCCTACCTACCAAAATTCATTCACATGTAACGCAAAAAAAGTCAATCAAATAAAAATCTATCTAATGTTTAAAATTGGTACGGGCAGGTGGTGTCGAACTATGTTTGACAATTTGAATTAAGTAAGTTACCAGTTTGTGTTATTTTTGTTGTTTTGAGGTGCAATAAAGAGTTATTGTATTGTTGTATTGTATTGTAAGTTCCGACTGAGACTACTTTTTTTGTCTCGGTTGAGACCGAGACCGAGATTATACATTGAGTTCTCGGCCGAGACTGAGACCGAGATCTTATAATATACGAACAACCATGCATTTTCCACAATAAACATGTAATAGTCAAGGTTAAATTGTTGTTTATATTATAGCCATCACTAAACACTACATTTATAGCCAAAACTTGAGAGAAAAAGTTAAAAATTGCATTACGTACGATAACACGGTACACTTTATAATTGCTTAAAATACTGGTCACCACCAAAATCTCAGTGTCAAGGCGGAAGGTTTGGCCAGGGCCGAGAATCTCGGCCCTTTTTGGCCGAGAGCCGAGACCGAGATCTCGGTCGGACCTTAGAATTAAGTAAACTTAAAATTTTACTATGTTTTAGGTAGTAACTTTAGTACCTATAGTCTAAATCAGTCAAGTGTGTATATTTGACTGGTTAATAAATAAAAAAACAGGCCAAGTGCGAGCCGAACTCGCCCACCGAGGGTTCCGCATAAAGGATGCTCACGGTGGCACGGAACTCTCAGTGTGCGGCAGTTATACCGTGTACGTGTGCTGTAAGATTTTGCATTTTGCTAAATTTGGCGATTCTAGGTCAACGGAAAGTACCCTATTAATTTTGAATCCCATTTCGAATGTATGGGAAATGCAACATAAATGGCCGTGTCATTTGATTGCGTTGACGTAGCTAGAGGTTCGGTTTTTCACAGCTTTAAGGGACCGCAGAGTTCGCGGTCCCGAGATAAAGGGTCTTGACAGACAGACGGACGGACGAACGGACGAACAACAAAGTGATCCTAAAAATATGTTGTGCGTAAAAAGTGAAACACTTTTTTTAACGACTTTATTTCGACATTATCATTTATCAGTCATAATTTCTGTATCGATGTTCAGTACCCGTCTAGTCTGATATGTTGGCTGTTACGTTGTAACAAGTGGACAAGGTGAAAAGTGACAAAGAGATATTCGATAAAATTACAACAAACCATACCCCCCGTTAGGACACGAATCAACCTTGCGGCAAACAATTTACTTTGGATTTAGATCTAAAACTTGTAGCACCAACTAGCTCGTGGGTAATGTTCGTGCGCTAGGCTAAGTGAAAAGGCACTGATACTAATGAAATGTTTATTTCTATAAGTTAGTTGCACGTTAATTACACCGTACACTAGTAAGAAACTTATAAGATTTACTTATTAATAAGACTTTTAAACACATGGGTATCTAATTATCCTTAACAGTATCGCGCCGGTAGTCGAACTGCGTGGGAGCGTCTAGACCGTATGTTCAATGGTTCGCTCACGCGCTGCGCGTCGGTATGCTGAGCCGTGATTGGCTCTCGCGGTGCAGCAGAGGATTCGTCCAATCCGAGAGTCTCGCCATGCCGGGCTGGCGTTTGGGGTTGCCGCGTTATAAACTCTTATTATTTTCCTTAGACCTCGTTGTTGCTCGGCGACTACCACCAACTGGGAGTGTGGTGGTCGGCCGGCGGGCAAGTGGTTGTGTTCGACCCAGCGCCTACCATGCCACGTCTGATGCTCACGGAACATCGCATACAGAAGGGTGAGTGCAAGCAAACTGGGTGGCTCAAACGGGGTGGGTAAAGGAATGCAAACGTGGGGGCCTCAGTGAATGCTACTTTAGTTGCTTGTCTACTACCACTAACTGGAAGTGTGGTGGTCGGCCAGCGGGCAAATGGTAGTGTTGGACCCGCCTTAGTACGCGCCAAGTTTTCATGTTATTACCGTTTCACTACGTAATGGCCGTAAACCAGAGGTGGCCAGCAAACCGGCTAAATTATCCGATGTTAAAGTGAAATGGAGCTACATTCAATAAAAAAGAGACTCCTCTTTGGTATGTATACCAAATTCCTAACCATTGATATTAAGTATGTTGAGTTTCAACTATTTTCGTAGCCTTAAGTATTTGTGGGTGATTATGATTAGTCTGGTTATATCGCGTTGGGGCATGATTTCAGGAAGGATTGGAGCGTTTTTTCATGTCTTATGGAACTAATTATACGTTTGTGCGACAGGTGATGAGCTCCGTCTCCAGCGTATTAAGGATGAAATGGCCGGTGAAGGAGGAAAAGGAGACGAAGAGGAGGAAGCAGGGGGCGGTAAGTCTTTTAAAACCGATTACATAACAGGTGTTAATGCCAATAGTAGGGCCAGTGAAAACACACAAAATAAGCGAACCCGTAAGAGGGTAGATTGCTATGGCGTGTGGGTAGATCACAACTAAAAACTCGCAGCTCATCAGTTTACTCCGTGAACATGACGCTTGCAACAGTGTCGAAATATCGGGTGCTCAATAAAACAAACATACATGGTAATTATCCCGTTTCAAATATTAGTTATAGGTGTTAATGTTACTGCTGCATAATACCTTCCTAGTCTTTTCCTCATTGTTAAGGGTCGTGACTACCATTCACGGTTCTTTGCCTGTATCCCACACCACGTTCCTCCAGGCACTCCTATTCTGTGCCATTTGGAGGCAAGCCTGGGCGTAGGATCCTGTTGAGACCTTAATTAAATCCATCTACCGAGTAGGCACTCTTCCCCTACTTCTCTAGACCATTTTCTTGCCTGGCTAGATGTCCGAAGAAGCGAAGTATGTGCTGAGTAGTAATGGTGAATGGTGGTGCTGCATAAGGCCTTAAAACAAGAGTGCTTTTATTAAACCAGCGTCAGTGAGTTTTATAATAGGATCATGAGCATAGGCGCCAATATATGGCGCTAAAATGAGTGACATTTGAAAGTCTCCCGCCGAGGGTTTCTGCACGAGATTTATCGAACTCGAGAGTACTGTAGAATGTTGGATCCATTCGAGACATGAAAGAAATGTCCATGCCTCGAGAATTCTCGAGGCGGGCACGCCTCTTCGTCCCTTACAACTAGACTTAACAAAAATTTACTGTAATAAGAATTATATATGGAGTTAGAATATGAGTTATATTCATTACAGTATCCCAGTAGGGTAAGTTGGTTTTGTGTTAATGTCGTGTCAAGGGAAATTAGAAACTTTAATCCCAGACTCACGTTCCACTAGCCCTCCTAGTTGGGAGTTATGGATTTAGTACAATATAACTCCCAAGGCAGTTATGAGTTTAGTTATAAAATATCGTACGTCATTTACTTCAGACTAAGGAGATTTTGCATCCGCTAAGGCTTATTTCAAATTTGGCTATAAACCAACTTTACAGTGTAATATTGAACTTTAATCAATATATGTATTATTATTTATTTATTTATTTATTTATATTTGTTTTTTCCCTTACAAGTGTGGTGAAAAACATTGTATGCATCACGGTCGGTAAGAGGATTACAAACTCGAGTCATTAAAAGCCCTCCGCCTGCTGCGTCGGGCTTCTAACAGACTCTCGTTAATAATCCTGTACTTACCTCCCTAGATGCACAATGTACTTTTCAGTCCTCCGGCCGGTAAGCGCCACTTTACGCAAAACTAAATTGCCGCCTGCCGGCTCCGTCGGGCTGAAAAATAGTATACAAGCCTCGGCCGGTAAATGGGAAAGCCTAGGATCACATGTTAGTCGACCTCGGCTTCGCCTCGGCCGACAATTACATGGAGTCCGAGGCATTTCCCACTTAAACGGCCTTGGTATGTAATGTACTAATGTAATTGTGTTATATAATGTTTGCAGAGGGCGAGCAACAGCCCGAGCCGGAGCCGACGCCGGTGCCGCGCGAAGCCACGCCCGTGCTGATGGTGTTCGCCAGCCCTGCGGAGTTCATCGATAAACTCGGTAAGTCATCTCTTCATCGATTTGATGATGATCTATATTCCTAGCGTTCATTTTTATACTACGACGGTGACAAACAAGCATACGGCCTGCCTGATGGTAAGCGGTCACCGTAGCCTATGGACACCTGCAACTCCAGGGGTGTTACATGTGCATTGCCGAACCTTTAAAAAAAGCAAGGGCAAGCTTTGCTTCGTGGGTCCCCAGCTGTCAGCACAGTGAATCCTCTTGAAGCTGTGGCGACCTTTTAATCACCAACAGAAACACAACACTATGGGTAGGGTCTAGTGTTATTAAACTGCGGTTTTCTGTGAGGTGGAGGTACTTCCCCAGATGGGCTCTGCTCCAGATTTGAGATATTGGTAACTCTAACCGTAACTCAAAAGCTTAAGCGACTCCATTGTGGCCCGTCCACACGGGACAATTACCTACATTGCCAATTTGATCAGGCAATCAAATTGACGTCAGTAAATTTCTGTAAAGCCAATTAGAAAAAATTGCCACGACTGAACGCCCCATTAAGTGCGCAGGCGATCTTTTTCCCACCGACGCTGTTACGCAACATTTACATCCTCATCATTTAGGTGGTTGGCAGACGTCAACTGTGCATTTCTCCAGAAACTTCCTGCCTGCGGTATTTCCACTGATATGACCTTCAAACCTTCAAGAAAGGTGTGTACTCCCCTTAAAGGCTGGCAACGCACTTACATTACAACACCTCTTGTGTTACGAGTGTCCAGTGACAATGATAATCGCATACCATCAGGCTATGCGTGTGCTCGTTTGCCGATTATGTCATAAAAAAGAACCCAAGCGCTAGTGTTGTCACACGTTGTTAAATTCCCGATTAGAAGTAGGGAAACAGCTTGCCAAAATCTTATCTATGCTTTTATCGCCCATGAAGACTGATACTTTCTTGGCGTTCGGTTTCTACTACTACTTTAAAGTCTTTAAACCAACTTTTTGAGTTTTTTCTATTACAGTGAAGAACCCTATAAATGTTTGCGTCAATGTTTTTTTTTCAGCGGCCCAAGGTCCCCTGGACCGCAAGCAGTGCCTGACGCCGTACAAGCTGTACACGGTGAAGGTCGTCAACGAGCTGACCTCGCTCGTCAAGGACAAGAAGCCAGCTCCCAAGAAGGGCGAGGACGAGGCCGAGGGCGAAGGTACACTATTGTCACTCATTATCGCTGTGTTTGTAAATTCCGACATGTGTTTTCGATCACATAGCGGAATTTACAAGCGTTACGTTATTAACCTTCTTTGAAAGATAACGTGTATTTGTCTTGACATGTCTGCCCGTGGGATTGTAGACCTGGTAAGTAAGTATCAATGCGGTGAGAGAGTTTACTACTGACCCTCAGGCCAAGTAACAATGGTAAGCCTCCGAATGGGTGAACCGATTTTAGCGCTTTTAATAGATTTTTCTCAAACATGATCGTAGATGTATGCATTTATGTCACGAAATGAAGACATGAAGTTTCTTGTTTACGGCTCCCCCCATTTACTTCTTGGCCGGCGGCCGTGAAGTAATGTATGGCGTAAGTATGAACGGAACATTATTGTCCGCTGCTCTAACTTTTTTAATTTGCGTACTAACACTAAACTGACAAAGGAAAAAACAGCCAACGACCACTAGATACTTGCGACATTAAAAAAAAAATCGATGTTTCTATGTATATTTTTGTGCGGTTAAACATGGTGCTTGAATAGCTCATTCAAATGGCATCTTAAAAAAATTATAAGGTGGCAAATTAATTTTTTTTCCTTATTAACTATTTACCTAGTAGTTATTATAATTTTAATATTTCCTCACAATGTTTGAGAAAAGCACTATACAAGCCTCGGCCGGAAGAGAGATTGCAGGACTTGTTTAATCCACAAACTCGTCCTGCAATCTCTTACTTCACGGCCTCTGCAGTAATGTACTATTTCATCACACCGCTCGTAAATGGTGATATTATATGCAAGCATACTTAGACTTAAAGGGCTGTATTACTCCCATGGTTTTAAAGGATTCTCATACTACTTTACCGCCCGCCCGGAGCTCCCCGAGCACCCGCCCCCCACGCGCTCGCAGCACGTAGTCACTCCGGAGTACTGTGGACTGTGCTACTGCACTACCGCTAATCATTATTGTTTCTTTACCTGTCTAGAAAGTTTATTTATTTCCTCGCAAATGTGATGAAAAACATTATGTGTACCACGGGCAGTAAGGGGATTACTAACTTGGGTCATTTAAAGCCCTCCGCCTTCGGCGTCGGGCCTCAATAGACCCTCGTAAGTAATGCCCTTCTTACCGCCCTAGATACTCAATGTACTATTTTTGTATAGGCAATCAGTCTCTTGGTAACATAGACGTGTTCTATTTCAGAGGCTGAAGGCCTAGTTGAGCCGTTGAGCGAGGAAGCCATCGGCAAGTATATGGTGCGCACCGGGCGCACCGTGGCGTCCGTGCGCGGCCGCGTCGCGCAGCACGAGCACTACTTCAGCGAGCCCGCGCGCGACAACCAGGTGCGAGCGGTGCCTACCACGAACCGCGAACGAAAGTATACCTCCCTTTCGCACTTGAGATTTCTCACTCAAGTGCGACAGAGAGGTGAAACTTCGTTGGTTGTTCGTGGTAGGCCTTCTGAGTACGTAGCCAAGATGCCAATCGCTCACGCTCAGTCGCTAACGCAACTGTCATTGTCACACTAATAAGGAAGTCATAAGGGTGTCATGTAATATCTCGACCGATGATTGGGAGGAGCAAGCCCGTCTTAGACCGGAATGGCGTCACATCATCCACACCAACGTGGATCTTTTTGAAACTAAGCGTCTTGAAGATCTTGATATCAAACGCCATGTACGGAAGACTAGACCGAAACCCTGCTACAACTATACGTACGAGTACAATTCCTCTGGGAAACTCTTTTGTGCCCCCTGCGACCGTTCTTTTAAAACCAAATTCGGTTTTGGAGCCATATCAGAGCCCATCACAGCCGGTATAAACATTGAAGACGCCGTCACCGGATACGGTGTGGACGACATGATGATGATGATGATGAATAAGGATGAGTGATAGAAAGAGGTAGCTACGATACGTTATCAAGCGTGAGCGATTGGCATCTTGGCTACGCACGCAGAGGTGCCACAGTGTCACCTTAGTGCTACAGTCATCCGTTGGAGACTAAGTAACTCTTTAACAACATTGATTGTACCGAAATTGCACACTTCGGTCAAGTACTGTTACGAGACGACTTGTGGTTCTGTCATTTTATTAACCCTCTATAACCGCGATTGTAGTCAAATAACAACCACAATAATGACTTCTTGTTTGCTGAAATTTACTAATAGATTTTAATAAGCTAACACACTTACGTAGAGTGAGCGACGAGTCCAAGGCAAGTACAAGTACAGGTGCTCTAGTGGTGTTCCAGTGGAGCCCCATTGGCGCCTTAAACCACCCCTGTTTTGTGGTGCCATATTTGGTGCTAAACAACGGTGAAGACAGCATCCTTTTATAGACTTGCAAAGTATCAACATGGCTATTTGACTATTGAGTTAAATCATTACAAGTTATCATGAAGACCATCACCTTTTGAACATCATACCTACGTCTTATTAGAAAAGCACTATGCGTGCCAATACAACCCTTCAAAAAAGGTTACTTTGGCAGCGGACGCCATAACATCTTTACTCATTAATGGCGTGGTAGGCACGACAACACAGGGCACCATTAAGTGTTCTGTAAAACAATCCAGCATCAATACCGCACTTCTACCGACCTATCCATTTTAAACTGACCCTCACAAACCTTTTTTCCCCAGGACGCAGCCATGTCACTGGTAGCGATCGCGGTCTGCCACATCGAGCCGTGCATCCACTGGAAGCCTGCCCTGATAGACGCCATTGTCAAGTATGGCGACCGGCTGTACACTATGTCTATAGGAAATGCGAAGAAACCACCCCGAGTTGATCCTTCAGAGTGCGTGCAGGACTATAGGATGACTAGCTTCAATGTAAGTGTCAAACATCTGTTGGAAATTGTGTCTAGTTTCGAATTTATCGACGTGAGTAACCCGCTATGAGAATTTTAATGTCTGATACTCACGGGAGTTTTCTAATTAAAAATTGTGTCTAATGCTTAGATTGTGTTCGTTATGGCCACATTTGGCACACTACCTATAGGAAGCCGCCGCACGTTGAATCTTCGAAATGCGTGCAGGATTATGCTTTTATCTAAGTATTAAACGTGATGGCAAGTTGTATAATGCTTTGGTTGCTGTGACTTCGGGCACATTTGGCGACCGGCTTTAAGCGATGTAACTAGGGTATAACTTGTTTAAACTTAAGCTAATTTATGTTTATTCATATAAATAACTTTGTGTTAAATATGGTGTAAACGGGAAGGGTGTCCAATGCTTTAGTTCAGCAACAGCGACAGCTCACTGTGGGCAGATTTAGCGAAAGACTGTCAACACTGTACGCTCTGACATACGCGATTTTCAAATGTGGCGACCAGCTGTACTCGATGTCTGTAGGAAATGCGAAGAAACCACTGCATGTTCATCCTTTTGGAGTGCGTGTACCGAGAATATGCATTTTTTTAAACTGATTTTCTTTTCATTCATGTGTTAATATTCATATTTATGTCCATATCAAGGTGAAAACGACTATTGGTGACGACGTATTGACCGGCGACCTGAAGGCAGGCGATTCCGGTTCCATCCTCAACATGCGCCGCGCCATCGCTCGATTCTTTGAAGCGGTAAGTTTAAATGTTTTTTTTTTATAAAAAAATCCGATTTTAGTTTTTTGATTTGCTCAGTTATAAATAAAGTGCTTGAGTTAAACACAAAAGAAGCAATGTTTATCATCAATCTCAATTTTGTCTGAGGGGGTAGTTCAGGAGGAAGGGGGTAGTGAACTACAGAGGAACTCCTTAAATTAGACAGACCAACCCAACTCCAAGCTCCGGCATTAGCGTACATGTTTCCTATCCCACATTAATTTTATACATTCTTCCTATACCAGAATAAATATGGCGTCATCTGTGCAAAAGACTACTGCGTGGCTATATGGCAAGGCGATGGCGGCTCCTTCTGCATGTTCGACCCCCACTCCATTGGGCCGAACGGCAAGAGCTCCGCTATAGGGGGCGCCGGGCTGGTCGTGTTCAGCTCCTCGGATGCCCTGGCTGACACCTTCAAGGAAAATGTCGAGGGCCTTGACCGGCCTGGAAACAACAAGTCAGTTATAATTATGGATACAACACTAACGGAAAACTGTGAACTAAACCTTTTGTTAGATGGTAGTAGCAATAGGTAGGTTAGGTTAGGTTCGTTAGGTAGCTTCAGATTCCCGAAAGGCATATTGTTTAAAAAAGAAGCCATGCTCCGCGAGGCTCTGTCGACTTCTACAGATAAAAAAAAAATATAAATAAATATTACAAGACATTCTTACACAAATTGACTAAGTCCCGCAGTAAGCTCAATAAGGCTAGTGTTACGGGTACTCAGACATTAGACAACGATATATATAATATACAAATACATAAACACATAGAAAACATCCATGACTCAGGAACAAATAACTGTGTTCATCACAGCCCTAAATAGATAAACAAGGTATATGAAAAATCGATCGAATTATTCGATAAAGTTCATTAATATCTGATATAATATTACAATTTGAATGAACTGACGGCTTTCACAATCTTACTGTGACATATTGCCATATTAATTAGTTGAGGTCCTCAACATTTTCTCTTTCATTTAATTGAATATAACTCAAAATACAGTCGCGCAATAATCACCTAACCTTCCATTATTTGCATGTAAATCGTTCCAGATTCACAATAACTCCGGTGAAGGTGATTTGGGAGTTCAATAAGGTGCCCGCCAAGGCGGTGGCGACGAGCGCGGTGCCAGACGAGGGCTATGAGTGCAAGGTGGGTGCCTCAGCTTGATCTTTTCGACACCATGTTACATAAAAACACTGTAACTGTAATCTGTATACGTCTTTGGCGTGGAAAAAGTTAATAAGCAATAAGTGAATGAGTCTTATGGAACAATCTGTCATTTGTACGAGCGATGACAACTCGAGTATTGTTGATCAGGCCCCAATTTCACCACGCTGACAATCGAAGGCTAGATAGCAGTCGCTTACGTGAAACTAGCGCCTTCACCAAGAGTTGCCAAAACGGACACCCGAGCCCCTGAGCCATGGCATAAGCTGGGAAAAGGCTAGGAATAAGATGGTTCAAAATGGTTGTTTCTACAGGTGCTGACAGCATACGTGGAGATGGCTCGAGGTCGCACCATCCTTCGCGGCTCGCGGCCGGCCGATTCCAACAAGTAAGTACCCTTGTGTCTATGGGAAAATTCATAGTACCAGGGTACCAGAAGTAGCTATAACAGTGGCCATAGGCATAGGCCTTTGGAAATGGAAAGTCTTTTATTTAGACAACACATTACAAAGAAATAATAACGAAGTAACTAGTAAATGACACAAAGAAACCGAGATGAGAAGCAGAAAAGTCTCTATTCAGCAAAAATAAATAAATTTCATCTATTACGATTTCATTTGCCCGAATATCACTTGCCAACCAACTTTTTGGCGATAATTCACTTGGCATACCAACATTTATACCAAATTATTATTTGCCAACTTTCATTTGGCCAAATTTTCATTTGCCAACTAGGTTTGCTGTTTGGTTTATAATAAGAATACGTCTGCAAAACGTTTCGGCGAAATTAAATTCTGCGAGAACTTGTTGGGAACTGATATTCGGCAATAGTACATTACCTAACTAGTGCGGTAAAACAAAGAAAGGCCGAGATCGCAGATGTTTGCGACCCGAGCTGCAAGCGAGGGACGTAAATATGCGATCAAGGGCTTTATTTATTACCTCACGTGTTAGGTACATCATTTTATGCCTACACTTGGGCAGAAATCGGCTTTTTCCGTACGCGTGGCATGCGGAAGAAGGCACTTTATGGCCAGGTGTGGCATAAAATAATTTTCGCCGTTAACTTAGACTCCTATTTAGTCTCTTCGATAAGTTTTTGAAGAGACCCACTGCGCTGCTAGGCTCTGTGGTAGCAAATCAAGGGCTTAGAAGCCAAATGAAACAAATTTGTATTCCGTATATGATGCCGTGTTTACATGCTCGGGCTCTCGGCCGAATGATTCGGCCCACCCTAGTACACGCTCATTCGAGACAGACTATATAGATTAAGTTTAAGCCAGACCATAGACAATTTAAGCTTTTTCAGGTAGTTTCAGTGAGTTAAACTGTGTTTTAAATAGCTATGGTTATTGAAACCATTTAAGAGACTTTTTAAATAGCTTCACCCGAAGTGAAATTATTTAAGACACCTTTTAACTCAACCAAACTACCTGAAAAAGTACTTAAATTGTCTCTGGTCTGGCTTATGTTTTCTCTATATAGTCTGTCTCGAATCATCGTGTACTAACATGGCCGAAACATTCGGCCGAGAGCCCGAGCATGTAAACGCACGGTGACATCTCTTTCAATTTAGCATTAACTTAACTTGTTTGTTCAGGTTCTGCCGTGACGCAGTACTCCAATCAGCCGCGAGCGCCATCGTCGGCTCCTGCATGACACACATACGGCAACCGCATCTCTGGACTAGGAACACACTCGATCAGGTAAGTAGTCATCGCAGTCCTGCGATTTACAAGGGAGGTAAAATTTCGCTGTGTCTCTCGCTCGACTTGCATCTTATCTTTTCCAAGGTCAGGGGGCCCTAGTGGATACACTTTTATCTGAGGATCTTCTGTGTAATTAGGTACTCAATAGCTTGTTCAAACAATGATGCAGCTCAGGGTAGCGCTGTGAATTCCTTTGGCTCCACCCTAGGACATCTGCAAGCTACTTACACTTTCGCTTCTAAGAACCCGTTAGTCGGGTTAATTCTGTATAGGATTTAAGCTTCTCTTTCCTACATTTGACTTTTATCTTGTCAAGCATGCAAACGTCAAAGATGACATTAACATTAGGGTTGTCACCATGCTGTCAGCGTGTGGTGATACAACATTTGTATAAACATATAAATAAGAAAAAAAAATATTTTTATTATAAAACACGTTTTTATTGATTAGTATCGGTATTGATTTGTCTAAGTATAAATTAGTATGAGGTGTTTGAAATATAAATATATCTGAACGCACGCGTGAGGTAATGCGTGTGGTGCGAACCCTGGCAGTTTATACCATCCACAGGCGGATGATTTTGTGTCAACGTAAAACGCTGAGTGACATCTCCCCTGATATGATTTAAACTTTTGTGAGTCATACTGGCATGAGAATTTTTAAACGGTTAAAGCTCACGCATTCCGCCTGCTTCGGCGCGCGGGATCGCTTACCTACGCCGGTCTCAGGCAGTGATGCCCGAGCCACGGAGCACGGAGGTGACTACACCACTCTGTCCGACGATGACTGCCGGATGCATTCGAAACATGTCACGCTTAAGGATG
Organism: Lathronympha strigana; assembly: GCA_949128165.1. Taxonomy (NCBI): domain Eukaryota; kingdom Metazoa; phylum Arthropoda; class Insecta; order Lepidoptera; family Tortricidae; genus Lathronympha; species Lathronympha strigana. The sequence goes on along the minus strand of OX421928.1, from coordinate 8,120,374 downwards.
ACTCACACAACTCCGATCCGGGACGATCTGTCAGGGTCCATAGAAAAGGTCCCGTGACCTCCGTGGGCTCCGAGCTATCACGTGATTCTTTCTACAGAAAATGACAGATCGAATCGGATCGGATCTGATTGGTGTGTGATAAAAATACGTAAGTTTTAACCGTTTGAGGATTAAAGCACCAAGCAAGCAAGCAGGTTATATTATAATATGTATAAAACAATATGTTGATGTTGTGTAGATAATATCGGAGGGCTGTAAGCTGTTTACGGCTTCCATCAACAACCTTGGATACGAGTTCCGACCTGGTGACGATGTGCTGATGCCACTACAGGTATGTCTATACTAGTCAAACTAAATGTTAATAGCCCGCTATGTAGCCTACGATTGGAATAAATAAAATATACAAATACAATTTTTACAAGAACCGCTGACTCATGAACTCTTCAGAGCGTTTCCCAAAAAAATACGGAACTTGATTCTTCTAGATTTTGACTTGGTTGAGCTTGTTTTACACAGAATCACGAGCTGATTACGTCAAGTTTTAATATGAACTTACTATGAGCGTGACGTAGTAGATTGGAACTTATAATTTGTAAGGACATTTTACGATTATGAACATAGGACGGGTCTATCGTGAATGTAGTTAATTTACCTTAACCCTTAAAGGCATGAATTAACAGTATTGATCCTAAAACATCATAAGTGACAACCAAATTCATTTCAAATTAAGAACTTACGAGTCTTACGACGATATGACAAAGTCTACATTCCAAGAGAACTTGATCGTCACTTGTCTCGTTTCTGTGTCATAAATGCATCATCATGCATTTAAGGGTTAAAAGCCAAGCCGAGACCATGACACATGAAACTGTCTAAACGTCGGTATATTAAGGTATAACTATGTTCGCGATAGACCGCTATGTTCATAATAATGTGTATAAATCGCGACAGTTTAAAGTGTGACATTTTGGGATATTTTTTAACATCAGGATTATGTTAGGTTAAACAATTTATTAGGACATAAACGTTTAGGACAAATGATCATTATATCAAACAGTATTAGGTGATGCAAAAATAGGACAAAAAGTTTTATGAATTCCGATATAGATCCAACCTTAACCCTTAAATTTGGTAATGTATGACAGGTCATACAAAAAGTAAAGTGTTAAGTGTATATTAAGTTTGTAAACAAAATCACTCTAGTTAGTACCACAAAAATGCGATAGATGTCGCTGTACCGGCTACAAACTGGCTAACGCTATGTCATCCTAAATTGTTTATACTTTAGTTCTTATTTTTGAAATAAATGTCGTTTGTTACAAGATTACTTCGGTTTTTCAATGTTAACAACACCAAGTGAAACATTGGTCCATCGAATCGGACAGTTTGGCGCTAGTTGCGACTCAAATTACGTTCGTGTATGGAGCCTTTCTGCGCCTCGTTCCCATAGTAGCAGTGGATCGCTGTTCAGAGGGATACGACGAAGTCAAGACAGTGCAGTGAAGCAGCAATACAGTGGCGCCCCCTGGTGGTTGCCAAGCTGAATCACAGACGGAGCGACAAGGAGAGCGCGGCCGTCAGGAGAGGACAGCGAGGAGGAGGGGCTTCTACATACAAGTGTTGTTTACATTCAGTTGAGTGATACAAAGTGCAAACCGTGAGTACTATTAGTTCATTATTTATGCAAGATTGAACCTTAACTTGTTGAAGAATAAAGAAGAAGGTCAAGCTAATTTCAACTTTAACGTTAACTTGAAACTCTATACGGGACATCAAGTGTTTCTTACTAATTAAACTTGGACTTAGAAATTTTACTAACATTAAATATAGGACTTAGAATAGTTACAGTGAAAACGGAGGAACGGGTAATCCATGCCCGATTTTAAACAGAAGTTCCAAACACTTGTAATTTTTTGTGAATTGGAGTTGGACTTAGAATTTTTGGGTGTTATATTATATGCTATGAGTGCTAAACACTTGTAATTTTTTGTGAAATTGTGTTGCACTTAGAATATTTGTTATATTTAGTTATAAAGTTTTGTTTGCAAGTTGGTTGGTTGAAGCAATTTGTATATTTAAGTTTGCTTTAAATTAAAGAGTTGTGTACACTATGGAATCATTAATTTCTTATCAGGAGGAAATATCGGAACGTATTTCTAAGGCTAAAGCAAACTTTAAAAAGTCACCTAAAGACCGGGTGACTCAGATTTACGTAGAGGGAAGATTAGAATTGTTAGAGCAATTATGGTCAGAATTTAGAGTTGGACATAAAGAACTTTTGCAAACGATAGAAAATAAATTGTTAAAGGAACAAGATTATATTAAAAAGGATGTTTATGATACAACGGAGGAAAGGTATATGGAATATAAATGTGAATTAAAGGTTATTTTGGCAAAACTTCAACCAGCTATCATAAGTAAACCAAGTGATTCCATTGGAGTTAGCAATGAGCACAGTAATATTCGTCTGCCAAAAATAAGTATACCGAGCTTCTCAGGCAAATATACCGAATGGGTAACATTTAGAGACTTATTTGTATCTTTAATTCATAATAATCAGTCACTGGATAACGTTCAAAAGTTGCATTATCTCAAGGGGTACTTGACTGGGGAAGCTGAACAGTTAATTAGGTATACACCGGTAACAGACGCAAATTACACTACTTGCTGGAAGCAATTGGAAGAACGGTATAGTAATAAAAAGTTTATATCCTATAGTATTTTAAAACGGTTATTAGGTCAGCGAAATGCTAATTCGGAATCGGCAAGCTTCTTAAAGGAACTGTTAGACACATCTTCCGATTGCTTGAGCGCGTTGACTAATTTAGGCGTAGATGTGTCTACTTGGGACATTATTATGATATATTTGTTGTCATCTAAATTGGACGTGGAATCTCGTAAGCAATGGGAGTTAAGCGTCACGTCAAATATAAGCCCAAACAGTTTGCCCACATTCTCACAGTTTAAGGATTTTTTGTCCAGTAGGTATCGGGCCTTAGAGGTTCTTGAACCGGCAAATAAAGCGAAGAATATGTATGTCAAACCGTCAACGTCCAATGCTACTAGTTCAAAAACCTTTTATACCAGCGACTCTGTCAATCTTGTGTGCGAATTTTGCGGTGAAAACCACAAACTATGCTTTTGCAAGAAGTTCGCTGCGGAGAATTTTGAGAAAAGACACGAATTTGTAACCAACAATCGCATCTGCTATAATTGTTTGGGGTCCAATCATTCCGTACGGTTCTGCCAAAAAACTATGAATTGTCGGATTTGCGATAAACGGCATCATTCACTGCTTCATCCTAAAGATATACAAACTTCAACTGCTCATGTGAGGAACGTAGATCAAGCAGTTGCAGCTCCTTCTGAGGAAATTCGTGAAGTGGAAGCAGCATCTGATAATTCATTTGATGAGGTAATGTCACAACCGTCTCAGGTGACTCTATTCACAAAAAAAAGGGTAAATCGACGAGCTCTTCTAGTCACGGCTCTGGTGAAAGCCGAAGATAAAACAGGTCAATATCAAATTTGCAGGGCATTCATCGATCAAGGGTCCGAATCCTCGTTTATCACAGAGGCTACAGTTCAAGGATTAGGGCTGAAGAAAATTCCCGTCAAGACAATAATCACTATGTTAGAAGAAGTCAAAGTAACATCAAGTTACATGGTAAGGTTAAAAATTAAGTCGTTGATAGATCCAGATTTTGAACTGGAATTAGAAGCTTACGTACTACCAAGAATCACGACGAATCTTCCTGAGCGCAAGGTTGATGCAACAGAATGGCTACATTTACAGCACTTAGTTCTGGCCGACCCTGATTACACCACCCCAAACAAGGTTGACGTTTTGCTTGGGGCTATAGTGTATGCCCAAATATTACAGAATGATGTAATAAAAGGCCCTATAGGAACTCCTATAGCACAAAATACCAGTTTGGGGTGGATCGTATCTGGAGGCACCGCAGGTCACAGCGAGAAGAAAATTGTATTGCATGCACAGGTGGTCATGGATAATGAGATAATAAAACGGTTTTGGGAGATGGAATCAGAACCGTTATTAAACTCTGAGAAAATGTTGACGACTGAAGAACAGCGGTGTCAAGACATCTTCGCTTCTACGACGAAAAGAGATGAACTTGGTAGGTATGTGGTTCACCTACCGTTCCGCGACGAGAATCCACTCTGCAAAGGCGGAAATTCAAGAGAAATCGCTATTAAAAGGCTTCAGTCATTGGAGAAGAAGCTCGCTAAAAATAAAGATTTAAAAGATAAGTATACAGCAGTATTAAAAGAATATTTACAATTAGACCACATGGCTCTTATTTCTACTTCTTCAGAAGGTGCAGATCAATCTGTGTATTTACCGCACCACGCTGTTATCAGAGAGGATAAGTCAACCAGTAAGGTCCGGGTAGTTTTCGACGCCTCCTGCAAAAATGAACATGGGACATCATTAAATGACGCGTTAATGATCGGGCCTACGTTACAGCCTGAGTTGCGTCACCTTATTATGCAATGGAGGATACATCCCGTATGTCTGATTGCAGACATCGTGAAGATGTATCGCATGGTGAGAGTAACGGATCAGGACACAGACTACCAACGGATTGTATGGAGGGACAATCCAAGCGAAGAAGTTCAAGATTATAAATTATTGACGGTAACGTTTGGTACTGCATCGGCACCATATCTTGCGGTCAAAGCCCTTAATCAAGTCGCTTTGGACCACGCAGAGGAGCATCCATCGGCAGCAAGCAGAGTCGCTCACAGCTTCTATATGGATGACTTAATGACAGGATGTGAAACAGTAGAAGAAGGTATAGAACTTTATAAAGAGATGACGGATCTACTGATGAAAGGAGGGTTTACTTTGCAAAAGTGGGCAAGTAATAAGGAGGAACTACAGAGAAATATGGATCTACTTGATAAAGGAAACGGAGAAATGGAAAAGGAAGAAAGGAATCTGAAAATAAAGGTAGATGATATTGTCAAGATCTTGGGACTTACGTGGAATAAGAAAGAGGACAAATTTCAGTATTCAGTTACACTACCGCCTATAACTGCACCTGTAACGAAAAGGAAAATTATATCAGACGTTGCAAAACTATTCGATCCTTTAGGTTGGATTGCTCCATGTGTGATTAAAGCGAAGTCATTTATACAGCGTTTATGGTTAGCTGGAACAGGATGGGATGAAGAGCCAACAAAAGAAATACTACATGATTGGTATACTTACCGAGAGGAGTTGAGCCTACTGTCCAGCTTTACCATTCCTCGTTGGCTTAACACGCAAGCGGGTGACGTTCAAATCGAGCTGCATGGGTTTTCGGATGCTTCCAAAACGGCGTTTGCTGCTGCGGTGTACATTAGGGTTGTAAGTATGTCGGGCGATATTAAAGTCCAACTGGTTGCGGCCAAGACCAGAGTTGCTCCGGTAAAACAAGTCAGTATACCACGTCTCGAATTGTGTGGTGCCGTATTGTTAACTAAACTGTTAACTGAAGTGTCAGGAGTGTTAAATGTTTCAAAAGGTCACCTGAGAGCCTGGACTGACTCGACCGTCGTTCTTGCATGGCTAAACAAGCATCCCAGTCACTGGAAGACATTCGTTGCCAACAGGGTTTCAGAAATTTTAGGACTGCTTGAACCCGATCAATGGTCTCATGTCCCCACGAAGGAGAATCCAGCGGACTGTGCATCTCGTGGTGTTCGTCCAGCAGAGTTAATTGGAAACTCACTGTGGCAGAACGGTCCACAATTCTTGAAACAGAAGGTTGTGGTATACACTAAACCAACTGACATGGAAACACGCTTGGAGGAAACCATTAAATCACATCATGCTCATCATGTAGTAGAGGATTGCATACTAAGTAAATATTCATCACTTCAGAAATTATTACGAGTGATTGCTTATTGCAGGCGAGTTCTGAGGGTAAAAAGAAATAAATTGGTGAACTTAGCAGATCAAGGTACACATTTAAATGCGTCTGAACTCAATGATGCTTTAACAACCTGCATTAAAATTGCACAAACTAACGATTTTCAATCAGAACTTACAGAAATCGAGAAACATGGCTGCATCAAGAATAGATCATCGAAAATATTGTCGTTCACACCGTTCATCGACGCCAAGGGTGTGCTTAGAGTGGGAGGCAGGTTAACACATTCAAATGAAGCTGAGGCTGTCAAACATCCAATTCTGCTCTCACGTGCTTCGCCCTTGTCAAAATTATTAATAGCAGATGCACATGAAAAAACATTGCACGGTGGGGAACAGTTAATGCTTAACTACATACGGGCTGCTTATTGTATTATAGGGGCCAAGAATCTAGTGAAAAACTATGTGCACAAATGCATTACGTGCGTGAGATATAAGGCAAGTTTGAAAACCCAGTTGATGGGTTCTTTACCTCAAGTCAGACTTATCCCAGCTAGGCCCTTTTACCGAAGCGGAGTAGACTATGCGGGACCTATTTATTTAAGAACATCCAAAGGCAGAGGTCACAAGGCTTACAAGGGGTACATTTGTCTTTTTGTATGTATGGTAACCAAGGCTGTGCATATCGATGTGGTTAGCGACTTAACATCAAAAGGGTTTATCGAGACGTTCAAACGCTTCGTGTCGCGACGAGGACATTGCGCCGAACTCTACAGCGACAACGGCACCAATTTTGTAGGTGCCTCAAGAGAGCTCAAGGAGTTACTCCAGTCAGAAAAATCAGCCGTGGTCAAGGAAATATCTGAAGCCTTGGCCATACAAGGAACAACGTGGCATTTTATACCCCCTAGAGCACCTAACTTTGGCGGATTATGGGAGGCAGGTATAAAATCCACAAAATTTCATATAAGACGAGTCCTTGGTGAATCAACGCTAACGTACGAAGAAATGGCCACGCTTCTTTGCCAAATAGAGGCTTGCTTAAACTCTCGACCATTGTCTGTGTTGCCCAGCAACCCCAATGATCCCAGTCCATTGACTCCCGGTCATTTCCTAGTAGGAGAAGCCCTAGTAACTGTCCCTGAGGTTAACTACGAAGAGTCCAATATCAGTTCACTGAAGCGATGGCAATTGACTCAGAAGATGCTGCAGTGCTTTTGGCGTAGATGGTCCAGTGAATATTTAGTTCATCTTCTTCACAGATACAAATGGGCGTACAAAACTCCTGAGCCAAAAGTGGGAGATATCGTTTTGGTAAAAGAGGATGATTTGCCTCCGGCTAAATGGCTTTTTGGTAGAATCGTACAAAAGTTCCCTGGTGCAGATAACCTGACCAGAGTCGTCTCCCTAAAATGTGGGAACTCCATAATTAAACGTCCTACCTCGAAACTATGTATATTGCCTATTTCTAATTAACTGTTTATAATATTGTTATAAGGTTGTTTAACGGGTTCATTTCGCATAAAAGGTAATGGACCCTATTATGTATATTTCTATAGAGGATCGTCACGGTGGGCGGTCCTGCAATCGAAGGACATTCTGTCCTTGGTGGGCGGCATGTTAAAGTGTTAAGTGTATATTAAGTTTGTAAACAAAATCACTCTAGTTAGTACCACAAAAATGCGATAGATGTCGCTGTACCGGCTACAAACTGGCTAACGCTATGTCATCCTAAATTGTTTATACTTTAGTTCTTATTTTTGAAATAAATGTCGTTTGTTACAAGATTACTTCGGTTTTTCAATGTTAACAACACCAAGTTAAACATTCTTTGACCGTCGTTTTGTTTTTTTTTACCAGCCAGAATCGTTAGGACAATTGAGCGCCGATGAGGCTTGAACTCGCGACCATCCTTTTTTGCTTAATTAAGGGATAACGCCTCGGTGTAAGGTTCATTTCAATAAAATGAGTTCCATTGGTGTCAGGTCATGAAGAGATTCATCCTGGGCGCCAACTATGTCCGCTTCGACTTGCAAGAGGTGGCCGCCGGCAGGATCGAGCAGGTTGCACCCGACGGAAACGAAACGTTGAGGTAAACATTTTAAATTTAGTTCAGTTATGTTAAGTCTGTGAATTTCAGATGGCTATAAAAACTATAAGCATGGAATTTAGGATTCCATTATCAAGCGTCGAGTACCCTGTACTGACAGTGTTCTGGACAGTTTGGTGTCCTTGCCGCCTTTTACATTGGATGAACCGAATCTGCAGTCGAACGATCCCGGGATTCCGGTACAGGATCATCCTCACGACAACCTTGTATTATTGCTACAGATCGGCGCTGGCCCACTTCTTCAATCGCAACACGCACGGAATAATATGGTGCGCGCCGTTCGCCTGCGCCGTGTGGGCGGCTCGCGGCCCAACCCCGCCCTACTACATGCTGGAGCCGCACGCCGCCGGACCCACCGGTCTGCGGACAGACGGACGGGTACTGTAGTATATAATACTCGTTCGAGTTGTGGGCGGCGCGTGCACCACGCGGCCCTACTACACACTGAAGCCGCACGCCGCTGGGCCCACCTGCCTGCGGATAGAGGACTACAGAAGGCCTAGTATAAAAGTTGTACGACATTAACTCCTCGACCGCGTTAGCGTATCGAGGGGTCAAAATATGAAAGTTGCCGGATGATTGAAATAAACGGCAAACATAATTTGAACTGCCGATACGCTAACGCGGTCGAGGAGTTAGTGTCATAAAATTTTTATACTAGGCCTTCAGATACCTAACCACCAGATAGTAGGTAAGTAACTCGTAACAACATCAGATCTATATATAGGTGTGCAAGTTGCGAGAATTCCAATAAGTATTGAAATTAAACACTTTAGAATCAATAATAATATCGTTTTCCAATAAGTATGTTGGAAAACGTTCTCAATATTTATAGGATTTACTACAATTTATAGAAATTTCCATTAAAATTTCGGGAAGTTTCAGTCCCCGTAAAAAAGTGTGAAAAGTTTCTGAATATTTACAATGTGGAAAGTTTCGCCATTTTAAACTTTCTCCACCGGTAAAACCAATATTTAATGTTATATTTTATTTCCAGGATATCGGTACATCGTGTGTGCTTACGTTCACGTCTCCGAAACTCTTGGCGCATGCGTAAGTTATAATGGCTGTTACATTTTTATGAATATTAGTTTGAATAGTACAGTCACGAGCTTTAATTTGTGACCCACTTAAGGTTGACATTCCTGTCAAACTGTATTGAAATACAAAGGAAATGTTTGCGAAATGGGTCACAAATTAAAGCTCGTGACTGTACATTACCATGGGCGAAAAAGAGGAAATTCGCAACGAGTGGCGATAGGGAGGGGAGGGGGACCGTAGGGAGTGTTTTAAATCGACACGAGTTGCGAATTCCCTCTTCGCGCGTGTATCGTACGACGTTTTACAGTACATATGGCCCTTTGAATATTTGACGGAGGACGTAAAGTGCTCATTATCGCCCTAGGGCCGTAAAGTAGCACCATGTGTACTGTAAAATAATGAAGAGAGATGTTTATGTTTCATTGATCTTGGATCGTACAGTCGTACAAATAAAAGTGATCAGCGAGTGATGAGTGAGTGAAGTATCCTAATAATAACAAATTTAGAAACAACGCATTTAAACCACATAATAAATAAAAGTACTAAAATACAGAAGCTTCTCTTTCCTACATTTGACGTTTAGCTTGTCAAGCATGCAAACGTCAAGATGACATTAACCTTAGGGTTGTAACCACGCTGTCAGGTGCGTATGGTGGTACAATATTTGTATAAAATTATAAATAGGAACAAACTACGAGTATGTATCGGAACATTATTAGTATTCAGATCACGTTTTTATTGATTATTAATTAGAATTGGTATTAATCTGCATAAGTATAAATTGGTATGCGGTCTGAAATATAAATATATCTGAACGCACCCGTGAGGTAATGCGCGTTGCGCGAACCCTGACCGTTTATGCCGCCTGTAGGCGGAAGATTTTGTGTGAACGTAAAACGCGGAATGACACCCCTCGGAGTATAATTTGTCTGGAGTTGCAGGCGTCTATAGTTTACGGTGACCGCTTTCCACCAGGCGGGCCGTATGCTTGCTTACTACCGTTGTGGTATAAAAAAATATATAAATGCCCGCAGCTATCTACAAAACATCCCCCCGAAGGAGCGCCTCAAGCGTCACTTCTACCTGTACAACATCTCTGTCCACGTCGCGCCGATCAAGAAGCTGTCGAAAGATCCGCCGCTGGTCAAGTCCACGCCGGATGTCAAACTTGTGCCAGCTACTAGCAAGGTGAGCCGTCTAACGGGGGTGATCAATGGCGTTAAGGTAATGCTAGCTTTGAAAAAGTCTAGTAAAAAATTTAAAAAAATCAGTTCTTTTCCCAAACGTCTCGTTTTTTTCGGAAAAAAAACAACGAAAGTTTTCGCTCTAATGTTCAACTCTAAATCAAGTGCTGTAAAGGGCTCGAAACGTAGGGTCATGGTGTTAATAAACGCGATTAATCCGTTCTAAAGTGTTAATTTCAATGACTAACAATCGCGGTAACAGAAGACAATATCATACAATTTAAGTTAACTGGCTTTTGCACGCGGCTTCGCTCGCGTTAGACAAATTAAAAAAGTAGCCTATGTCACTCCCTCCCTTCAACTATCTCCACTTAAAAAAATCACGTCAATTCGTCGCTCCATTTTGCCGTGAAAGACGGACAAACAAACAGACACACTTTCCCATTTGTAATATTAGTATGGATTTATCCATCTACTCCTAAGAAAGCGTTGGAAGGCCAGCTGCAAAGGGCTCCGCCATGTTTATCTATGATTAAATATTCAGGTTGGCGTCGACGGGCTCAAGCGGCGCGCTTCAGAAGCGGACAGGAGGCACCCGCCAGGCGGGATCACCTGCACGGACGCGCAGCGCGCCACCGAAGCTCAGGATAAGCAGCAAGCCAAGCTGAGAGGTGAGTCAAGTCTTTATCGTCTTAATTTCTCAGGAAAAAAGAAAAAGTGGAAAGTTCATGACTCGTTCGGGCGACTCTGAGGTACCAGAGCGCCTACCACGAACCGCGAACGAAAGTATACCTCACTTTCGCACTTGTGATATCTCAGTCAAGTGCGACAGAGAGGTGAAACTTCGTTCGTGGTTCGTGGTAGGCCTTCAGCTCATCGCTTTTTCGACTGAGCTGCCGAGACCAGCGTTGAAAAAGTCTGGAAAAAATCCGATTATTTCTCAGACGATTCGTTTTTTTCGGATTCTTTCGGAAAAAATCAATGAAAGTTTCCGCTCTAATTTTCAACTCTAAATCGATGTATATTAGGTCTAATTTACACCTACAACGCGGCTACATCGATGACATTGAGGAAGAAACAGTTGAAACCGACGAAAGGAGTGACAGTGATAGTGACATTATTTATTTCTTAAAAAACCCCAAATTTGGGCCTTAGGGGCGAGCTTCATCTTAATGAGGAGTACCGCGAGTCGTTTTTCCGCTAGGGGCGCTAGTGGAACGTGGGTCCTGTGGGAACATTTCAAACGTCACTTTGACAATTCTCTCATACTGACACAGGACCCACGCACGAGTGGCGCCGCCTGGTGACCGACAATACAGTAGCTCCAATTCTCATAATAAATGTCAATTGTCATTATCGGCTTTGTCACTATCTTTCTTGGCATTACCATCATCGTCATACTATAAGGAGTGTTGTTACATGTTGACAGGTCGCCGCAACGCGAACGGCTGGCTGGTTCTACAAGATGGCTCGCAATTCCTGAGCGCGCGACACTCCATCGCCTGTCGCAAGTTCCCTCACGGCTCGCGGGGTCATCAGGTACTTACTTCACTGCCTTAACCCAAAAACCTTGGCCTCCGACATAAGAGAATGCCATTTTGCTCTCTCCAGCGCCACATCACGCCAGTTGGGTACTCAGAGAGTAAGGTTTTTCAGGGTATCGTCGCTCTAGCGGTGTCGGCGTCCGATTGGATTGGGGTCGTGTAATAACTAATTATTGATGTAGTGTCATAGATTCGCCCCGGTTTCCCCGCGGAAACGCCCGAATGTTTTTATTTCAGGCATTTCAGCCCGTGTCAGTACTGTAAAGGTTTTACCTTTACAGCCGCCTTGGTTAGTTGGAAGGACTGGCTTTGTGTATTTCAAATTGAGAACTCTAGCCAGTGCTGTCACACCAAGGGGCGATGGTTGATTGTTGATTCTATGCGTGGCAGCCTTCACGTAAGGTTCTGTGATCGATATTGTGTTAATAAAAAGATATTTAACTGTACATGGTGGAGGTGCGGGAAAACCCCTTTACATGGTGGAGGTGCGGGAAAAGTACCGAGGTCAATTGAAGTAGCGTGATAAATACGAGCGTCTTTGCAAAAATACATGGGCTTAACATTATGGTATACATCTTTATCTAATATTCCAGGCTCTGGCGTGTGCCGTCATGGCGGTGGCCATGTCCCGCGTGCAAGACGTCTGCCGCTGGTGCTCGTCGACCATGGACGCCGTGCTGCTGAGCGGAGACCAGCTCTACCAAGACAGCTACCTGCACTACAGGCCGCCGGACACGAAGATATTAGCGATGGAACAGGTCTGAAGCATTTTATCGTTTTGAATCCTTTAGCACTAAGAGTTGAATGAAGACAAACATTTCGTTTCGTTGTTTGTACTCGTAATTCAATTTGTTGTGCTTATGAACATTGCGAGAGATTTTAACAGCATAGTCCTGACCATATTTTTAGTTAAAGATTAACGTCGATTAACGATATTAACGTCTGCTAAATTTGGCTCGGCTTTCGAGATAATTTCATTATCCTGTAAAAATGTTCTAATGAAATCTCCAGTATGAAAAACCTTTACGATTGCGACGTTGCGAGACTTAACCATCTAGTTTGACTGTAAACGTTAAATCTAGTTCTAAAGGCACGTTTTTACTAGATTACCAATTATTATGTATAAAAATATGAAATAAAATCTCGTATTTCGACCTTAGTTCATATAATATTACTCCTTATAGCCTCAGGAATTCGTGGTTAAAATCTCTCGCAATGCTCACGAGCACCGTGTAGGTACAGTCGAGGAAAATGAATGTTTAGCAGTTTAATCGTCCTCATAATTTGTTCGTATTATAATGACAAAACACGTCACGAACTCATGAAGTTCTTTAGCTAAGGATTTATTTTATGCTGGTAGCATGCTGGTTAAAACGGTCGTTCGATTTTCAAACTATTATATTTGTTTGCTAATTGGATTGTGACAATGACAAAGATACGTCAAACTCAATATAAAATATTGTGTGGATTCTTTCGATATAATATTAATATCTATAATGAAAATGCCACCAGCGATTACCAATGATGATCGCCATAGAATAATAAATCTTCATTAATTAAGAAGTGCTATATCAAGAAAAAAAAGTCGTACGAAATAGAGAATCTGGTCGAATTGTCGACAACATGGGGCTGGATGAGCGCTGATAGCGTAGGCGAACTCGTCCAGTTGCCTCCGAGAGCAAATGCAGTGGATTATGTTACGAAGTTAGAGGAGTGTATGCTTCCCAGTGTGCGGAACGTGTATCCACAACAGGAGATGCCTAATTTTTCTTTCGTGCAAGATAATTGTAACATACACACGGCTAGAATAACTGATGCCTGGTTCGATCGTCACCCTCAAATAACGAAAATAATATGGCCGGCTAAATCACCTGATCTAAACCCAATCGAAAATGTATGGGGTTTGATAGTGCAGTGGTGGGATCATCACAATGAAAGGAGAGTCGAAGCCCTCACTCAACATTATAATGAAACATGGGAAGATATGCGAGGAACCGACCTCTGCGCAAAGCTAGTAGATTCCATGCATGACCGTCTCTTAGCAGTCATAAATAACCACGGGGCCTACACACGTTTTTAAATATAATTTAATTACTAATAAATATAAATAAGCAAACATTTTTTTATTTCTCTCCTCGTGTAACTTGTTAGATTAAATTAGATGCCAGGTGAGAGCAAACATGCTTTATTAATGTCGTGTTAGTGTCATCGAGTAACAAACGTCAAATATTCACACTAACAAACTATCATATTTATAACATTAACGGAATTATCCTATTGATGTCAACTTAAATAAGATTCAAGATAATCTATTGACCTGTTGCGCCTGTCACTGACGTCAATGCCAAAGACTAGACAAAGATAGAAATATGCTGTTTTCTTCTATTTTACGATTATAGACACGTCGTGATTCGTCATCAGTCGCCTGCCGTCGGGAAATAGTAACACGACTAATTTCAGAATTATATCAACCTGCTAAACATTCAATTTCCTCGACTGTACATAGAGAGGTTGTCGAACTAGCCTTTAGTACTGTCATTAGCCACTTATGCACGACATTTCTTATGTGAAGGTTTAGGAATCGCTTTCTCTGGATATTGAGCTATTCACTCTCTCCTAAGCGACATCTTCCTTAACCCTTAAATGCATTAACAGTATTGATCCTAAAACATTCTAAGTGACAACCAAATTCATTTTAAATATAGAACTTACGACGATATGACAAAGTCTACATTCCAAGAGAACTTGATTGTCACTTGTCTCTTTTCTGTGTCATAAATGCATCATCATGCATTTAAAGGTTAAGCGTGAATGTTACGCAGAGATCTCCGTAACAAGTCGTACCAAATATATACTATAGAACCAGCACAAGAGTTACTATCTTTTCCGTTAAAGACATTGACAGTTTTCTTTATCGACTGCGAGATATTGTCACGGAACCCTTGACACAAATTAGACTCTATGGCCCGAGGACTTCTGCAAAAAATGGAATCCTGATATTTCACAGCTAAATGATATTTGGATGAAACATTTTTATGTCTATACAGATACTGCGCAAGTTCTACACTCCGGGCAACTGCGTGTGCCGCGTGGTGGTGTTCAAGCCCCGCCAGGAGGGCACCGTCGACACCAACCTCGCCGAACAGGTACCCCGCCATCCCTGCCCACTGGGTCTCATGGACCCCGCACTAGTTCTATACCGCCATTGACCAAAAGTACAAGGTAGATACGGGACAACCTCAATATAATCCTGAGCGGCTTATCGACGAGGTGGAACAGCCTTATTCTGAAGCTGACTTCTGCTGCTCCAGTGTATGGTCTTAAGTACTTAAGTCTTTTGTTTTATGTGCTTATTTATTGTAACTAACTGCGGACGCAGCCTGTATTTCACACACCGGTCGGTGTAACACCGGCCAGATCGCTCGGCCAACGCTCGACGCGGAGAGTTTTTCAATTTTTCTTTCAATTATTAAATTGTAAATTTGGTTCGCAAACGTCTGCTTCATACAAAATTAATTTTATGTTAGTCTTAACCACTAGAGCGTAATGAATTTTTTTTTAATTTATCCAGTTGCAATGTATTGCGTATATAGGTACTCATTTGACGTCAGTTAAAGTTATCACTTGCGACAGTAGTGACGTCACGCCAGTAAGACAAAGTATCGATACATTGCGTGCTGAGTTATTTTATTAAAAAATACTTAAGAAGATAAGTTTTTAATTGCAATATTGCCTGCGTGTGGTTAAAATTTAAGATAATATTAATAAATAGTGTACACGCTGTATTCCTGAAATTAATGAGATATATTTATTTTATGACTTGTATTTGCAGCTGACGAAATTCTTCAACGAGGAGAGGCACGGCGTGCTGGTCGCCGGGGAAGGGGACTTCGCTGTCGCTCTGTTTAAAACACCCAGAGGTTAGTGGTTTAGTCTACACACGCTTTATTTTAGGTATTAAGAAAAACGTTTAACGATACCACAATGTTTAAAAAAAAAGAATAATTAATAAAAACGTCCCTTCCGCTTTTTTGTGATTGGGGGCTCCTTTAAAAATCATGTGATATTTGGCTGATTTTTTACCTCCCCCTAATCCTCTCCCTCCATACTAAATGAGTGCCAAGTTCTCTAGAAGTTAAATATCTAGATTGTATCTCGTTTTAAATACCTAGTGATTATAATGTAAATAACCATGTTGCTGAAAATCGTATATGGCGGGAGCGAGTTGCAAGTACTTTCCGTGGTCTCACCAAATGGCCCCGATAGAAGATCAGCGCTGACCAAATTTTTTTTTCTTTTACTGTTTTCTACTCTGTGTATTTGTGTATAAAGCCACGAATAAATACATTTTCTTTCTTTCTTTCTTACTCTCGATCCCGCAGTCGCTATCGACTAGTGGTAAGCACTAATACGGTGTTCCAGGGTTCTACATGTTCGACGCGTCGGACCGCGACCGCTACGGACGCGCCGTCCCGCCTCCGTGTATCGGACACGCCCGCGCTTGCTTCTCGCAGTATCCTACAGTGAGTTTATATATAAAGTTATGTTTATTTAGAGATACATTCATCACAAATTCAAAAGTACACAATTTAAACAATGTCAGTCACCAAAATAAAACTAAATTACTTACACTACAAAGCAAAATTTCAATCCTATCCTATATACAACCCATCCTTTGCCATTCCTGGTGCAAACTGCAAACGTACCCATAATACTGGCGGCATTCCCACGCTGAATGGCCAAAGGCAATCTTTGCACCAGAAATGACTTAGAACTGGGATCCTCCCCCTTCTGACTAAGAAGTTTATAAATTGAAAAAGATGTCATATACTACAGAAAAAGTGAGCAAGGTGGACAAGCTGGGATCAGACCCTTGGTAACTTTTTCTGTAGTATATGACATATCTTTCAATTTATAATTTATATATAATAGTGTGCCTACTTAAAAACATGAATCAAAACATTTATTATAAATGATATTGATTTTTGCTTTACAATTCTAAAGTAATGTTTCTTTTCAACAAATTGAGTTATCGCAAATATTTGCTGCAAAAGACAAGGGCTGGTGTAAGAACCACACAGTTTTACTTAGGTACTATGTGGTGGCATCGTGGGGTTGCCATTGATTTGTTTATTTATCACAGTATGCGTCACATGGTGTCCAATTTATTTCATTCCTGGGCTTTAACACTTAAATCCTTCATTACGCTCGGAATTCTACGTTAGAATCCATCGCTTAATTCGGTGTTCAATGTACGCCCTCGTCGGAAATATATAATGTTGATCTCTTGTGACCCAATGCATGCGCATGAGTAAGCGTGTAAATGCTAGCATTAGTTTAGATTATTTTAGACTACTTTGTTGCTACCTGTGAGTTCCTGTAATTGGCTTTCTGATTTGTATCTTGATGTATACTGTTCATTTGAAGCTGTTGGTTCTTCTTAACATAAATAAATAAATAAATAATCTGCTATTGTTTTTATATTATCTGCAAATCAGACGCCGTCCAAAGAGTTCTAACTACAATCTAAAACGGGATATTCGTCAGTTTACTCAGTGAACATGGCGTTTGCAACAGTGCCGAAATATCGGGTGCTCAATAAAACAAACATACATGGTGAATATCCCGTTAGATTGCAGTTATAATGCAAATTACCATATTAGCTTAAAATCGTATCGTACAAGAGTGATTCCTGGTACTGTAGACGATTAAATGGCTATGTCACTATCTGTACAGTTACGCCTATAAATATCTTTATAGTAAGTAAGTAAGTAAGATTTTATTTGTAAACATAGGTAGGTATACAGTACTACTATACTTCGGATCTTATTCCAAGGGAAGAAGGGTCGGAATTGAATACAGATGAATATATATATGAAGCCAATCGTACAGAATACAGATGTTGTTTTGTTTCGCAGGTGCAATCTCTAGCGGAGAAGCTCGTCGCCAACATCCCGCCTGTGCTCAAGCCAGAGACGGTATTCCAAATTTAAATTTACATTTTAAACATTTGTAACTAGATGTCGCTCAATGCATCCCACAAGAATCTCTCTTAGGTCTCATGTACAAATCACTTAAGGTTGTTTAGCGCAATTTTTTAAAGTGATTTAAGTATAAAGAGTATAACCGTTGCGTAAGACATTCTCGTGACACGCACCGTCAATAAATGGCGTTGCGTAACTGAAGGCCTAGTATAAAAATTGTACGACATTAACTTCTCGACCGCGTTAGCGTATCGAGGGGTCAAAATATGAAAGTTGCCGGATGATTTAAATAAACGGCGAACATCATTTGAACTTTCGATACGCTAACGCGATCGAGAAGTAAGTGTCGTACAACTTTTATACTAGGCCTTCTGATGAAGGTATAGGCCGAGCAAGCTTATGGGGGAAGTGACGTAAAAAAGCGACATGCGTTTATGGTATGCCAAAATTACCACAAATGAGAATGGCGGATTTTAGCGTAAAAAAAACGACTTTTTATTGGTTTCAGTTTATGAATAAATTCATTCATAAATTGTCCATGCACTTTTGAACGCGTGTGTAACACTTTTGTTTTAGAATTCATTATTTGCGTGAATTAACTATGTCTTGTTGTTATTCTGTCGTTAGCTAGGGGACAAATGCAACCATAGTTTGTTAGGAGAAACGTAGGATGTTCTACTGACAGTCTTAGTAGATGGCCCGTCATGGAAAGGGAATATAACTACCAAAACAACATGTTTTGTATGGTTTAATGCCATAAAACTGTGATTTTGAAAGTGACCAAGGAGACCGTAACGCATGCAACAAGACATAGTTGATTAACCCATTCAAATAATGCATTGACAGGTCAGCTTATTGGTTTTGATCCAATTTTATAAGCTCAGTCTATGCCTAGAGTCCAACTACCCGAAGATGGCGTCGATTTTGATAGCACAGGCTCAAAGTGTTTTTAAATGTCATTTAATACAAGTTGCGCAGTCTGTGATATCAAAATGAATCAAACTTACCTGTGTATGACTCAATATCCCGTAGTAACATAGTTTTTGTGTTTGATAAAATGATAAACTATACGTTATAAATACTTCGTGTTTTAGGGTGAGGCTGGGACCACCAATGGCCGCAAGGAGTCGAAGGTGAGATATAAATAAAAAATAAGTAATGTTACGGGACAATCCTGCACAAATCGACCTAGTCCCACAGTAAGCTCAATAAAGCTTGTGTTGTGGGTACTAGACAATAGATAGATACATATAACTACTTAAATCTATAGAAAACATCCTTAACTCAGGAACAAATATTTGTGATAAACACACAAATATATTCCCTGACCAGGATTCGAAACCGGGACCTCCTGCAGGCTCACTAACAACTAGGCTAGCCCGTTAAACATGGGACATTTGGCATTATATTATCATGCATCATAGACAAATAAGTTATAATATAAGAATACAATAAAAAAAATAAAAAAGTGCGTCGTGGGACGCTCGCTACATAACATAACATTATATTGCATAACATTTTACAATCATGGTTTTGTTTATATCGGACCAAAGTAACTTTCGGTTTCGGCCGGTTTCGAAAAATCATGCCTGAAAATCATGTTTAACTAGTTTTACTCAACTATTTCAACGTTCTGACCAAAAACATGTAAAAAAGTAAAAGTATCGAGGCTTTTGTTAAAAATCTTTTTTTTTTAATTTATTGTTTAATACAGTGCACATGTGTACAAATGGAAGACCCATCATAGGCAAAACCTTGAGGGTCATGTTTTTACGTTTACCAGTTTGTAGGAAATATGTTGAAGGTATATGAATATCAGGTACCTAGTTGTTATCAATATTGAGATCTAGACGTCTGAATGATAACAATTTAACCACTGTGGCCTCTTAATTTTTTGGGAGTTAGTTGCTGAGTGAACCCCAAGACAAGATTTAACATAGATTATTTTTCAGGTAACATTCAAGGAGGAAGTAGCATCGTTTAAGATCTACGGCATGGAGGTTACCAGTTTGCGAAGATTGAACCAGTTCGAAAAGTGAACAGTGAACCACTGGCACACAGTGAACCAGTTAAGTTGGTATCATTCACGGTCAATTCTCTAGTTTGAGAGGTGAACAATGAGCTAATGGTGAACAGTGAACCAGTGACGGTAAAAGTTTTATTCATAATATCAAAATTGTTGCATTTTGCTTGTGTTAGTTTTTTTCGTCACTTTTTGCGCACAAATTATAAATACTTAATAAGTTTTATTTAATACATGTGCAATCTCACAAAAAAAATTGTGTAGGTATGTATGTCGTGGCCATTTTGTATTTGAAACGAAGTTGAAATAAAAAATGAAACTTAAAATGGACATTATTTATTTTTATCACTTCAAATAAGCCCTAATTAATTGAAACTTAAAATCAATATCAAATATTATATAATTGTATAATTTATCAGAGCTTCAAAATGATAACACTTAAAATATAATTAAGTAATCACATTTACAAAAATCACCATAAACATTGAAATATGAGCAAATAGCATTTATTAAAACTAAATATTCTGGTTTTATAAGACGTGTACAGTTTAAGAAAAAATGTCTCGAATTCGTTAGTAGACTGACTACTTAGTTCTTGTTGTATAGTCAAGTCACTCAACTCAGACCACCAACTACTAGACAGAGCATACTTGACACTCGCGGGCACCGCACATATTCAGTCCCGTACTCGTTTAGTATGGAAGCGATCGCTTATTTCAGTTGCACTCAAGTTTACGATCTGTTCTTGTAAAAAAAAACACTTTTTATTTATTTCAATTTTTTCGAAGTTAACTTAGTATTGTAGTCTTCGTAGTCTCTTAAGCTAATAGTGTCGGAGAAATTTACAAGTAGAACTAAACATATTGCTAGGAAGAATACTACAAAAATAAAATAGTGAATAAAAAAATGAAGGAATAATAAAATATGGAATTGTAAGAATAGGCAGGGAATACTTAAAGCGACATCAAAAGCTGATAAGAGTGATAATGTCAATGACCCTAAGTGTGATGCAAGTGGAAAAAATTCGAAACTCGATTTATTTTGTTCATCTTGTATGGAACAGTTGTTGGAAATGTACTTACTCCGTAAAAAAGTTTTTTAATGTACTATTTTTTGGAGTTCCGAAAATTTTCCTTTTGTATTGCACCCAGGGTGAAGTATCGTTCGGGTGTTTTGTAACACCTGTATAGGTAGCTCGGGTCACGATTGTTTCTTACTGTACACGTCTTACGTCTTCTTTTGACTAAACCTATCCTTGTACTAACGTATGGCTAATATACATTTCTTCTAACCCGATAATTCCACTTGCTTTAAATATAAAAGTAAAAAGTTTACAATTTGTAATGTATGTAAATGTATTAACTAAGTGAAAGTTCGACCGGAGCGTGCAGCGGAGCGGGGCGAGCGACGTCAGTGTTAAACATATGAAAATGTATGCGGGTGGCCGCAGTCATTTACATTGCCCGTTCCGCCGAGCTGGTACCGTCAACCTATTGGAACCCTAGCTCTAGAACCATATCAAAATGACAAGCAGTAAGAGATTTCTTACAATCTGATTAATAGCGTCACGGTGACCTAGTTCTACAGTGGCTTAGGGTTCCAATTTTTTGATTTTGATATTGTCCAGATGTTAAGTTAGGAAATTTATTTACCGTTTCCGTAGAATAATTTATTTGACAAGGAATTTTAGAAACGATACAGTTAATTTGGTATATTGAACTTTATAAAATAAATGTGGATAATTTATACCATGTATAAATATAAAAAAGGTGATTTATAAAGGTAACCATTGCACATTAGTTTAAACATTTATATATTCAAGTTTTTTATAAATATTTAGGTTATGAAACCTATTAAGTACACACATTTGTTATTGAAGTCACCTGAAACAATAAATTAACCTGCGTAGTTTGAACTACATAAACCATGATTGAATATCAAACATGCGAAAATCTGAAGTATTTGAACTAAAATAAGGAACTAGAACATTGACTTAGACTTTAATTGTGATCTAAATGAATCAGTAACGAAAACATTAAGTAGGTAAACCTCAATTTTAGGCGGATCTTTGCCAAATATTTGTCATATTTCGTTGACAAATAAAAAAGACTAAGGTAGTACTGAAAGTAAGTAGTTCGTTCTATCATAATTAACAACACAAATTACAGTAGTTCTATTTTATAAATAACTATTGCATGTATTCAAATGTACGCATTTACCCTTTTAATATTAATTTAATAGATCAAAACTTTCAACCATTCCGATACTAGCAGTGTAGACTTGGTTGGACCGTTTAAACAAAAAACGATATGCAAAACCACAAAAACCTCAAAACTAGTAATGTTAGCACCGTCAAAAGGCCATAATGTAGCCACTTAAGCTTCCGATGCCTTCTAAGACCTTCAGGGATGGTAGACACCGGGTCTTTCAGCAAATACACTCTGATTCCCCTCATGTAGTTGTAGAAGTATTCGTTCCAGTCCATTGCGCTTGTGTCGAAGTCGTAGATGTGCTTGTCTGCATCACACATCTCGTTGTAGAGACGGGTCATGTTGGTGTTATGGAAGCGCCAGGATCGGAGAGCGAAGAATTCTAGAACGGCGCCGAACTGCTCGATCTTTGTGTAGGCTTTTCTTAACCTGCAACGAGAATTTTGGTTTTAAGTTTTGTATGCGGTTAAGTCACGGGTTCCTTTATAAATTATGGTCGTTTCTTGACCCACGCAATTCAAACTTCGGGCTGCGGGTACGCAGATGGAATACAATTTCTTAGGGAGCTGAGTTGCTGCAGGGTGGCAGGTAATTTATTTAGGGTAGTTTGAACGCGGTAGTTATACGACTTAACATAGCTTAAGGATACGGCAAGAGCGTTCGGAAGTATTCGTGGATTCCGAGTTTTGACGATATAGGCACAAGAGGTACTCACTGTGGCTTCTTCCCGACCAGCATACTTATCCCGTCGATGAGGTACGCGGGGATCCAGTGCAGCAGCAAGGCCAGGAGGGTGTAGGCCGTCTTGGAGCTGGTTAGCGTGAACATGTAGTACCACATAGCCTGCATGGGCGGCACGAAGAGCCCGTGGGTCTCAGCCAGGGACATGAACTTACCTGGAATAAAAAAAGAACAAATTAAATAACTTGTTACTTTTGTCTCACTACTTACACTTATTAGTTATAAAGACAACTAGAAAGAGACGACATCTATCTCTATCTAGCTGTGTCTGAAGTGTGATATATTGCAGGAATGGGAAAAATAAATCTTACAATGACGAGCGAAACGAGGAAGAGATGCGTCTCTATTATGTAGGGCCGTAGGCTGGCAGACTGACTGACAGTCCCATTTTAACTTGACCCCGTCCTATTTTACCTCGGCTGTTCCAGCAGTGATTAGATCAGATGAAGACGGAGGCGGAGAAGAGAAAGTTGTTGTTGTTCTATGGCACTCCAGAGGTGCAGAGAGCCAACAAGCTCGCGTTTATTTCGCCATCCCTTTCTGTCTTCCGCGACTCTTCTTGCTCTAGCTCAGTCCAACTGCATACTTGCTCTCGACGGACCATCGCCTAGAACTTACAGGCCATCCGGAACCACGCTTCCCGCCTGGAGCTTTCCAAACGAAAGCGATGCTTCCGTTATTCGCTTCTCGACGGGAAAAGGGAAAGTGACAGGGGAATAATTTATTTTATTTATTCTTATGGCATTATGTACACAGTCAATTATAATACAATATCTAAGTTCTTCATCCATTGGGTAGCGTTTGCATCAGGTGAGCGGAGATCTAGGGCATCTCCAAGAAATTTCCGTTTCGGGCAATCATTTATGATGTGGTGTAGGGTCTGCATTGGGGCCCCGCAGTCGCATTCAGGGGAGAGAACCACACCTACACAAATAGTCCGCACAACGTCCATGTTCGGTGCGGAGTCTGTTCAATTGGCACCATTCCTTCATAGATGCTGAAATATGGTTTCCTGGTAGTGTCGTAAGTATCCAGGCTGGAGTTTCAATCTGGAGGGGAAAAAACACTTACTCCACGTAATAGGGGCCTTCTCGGAGCAAACACAATGGTACAGCGGCGGGACATCTCGTGGCGGCGCCTGGTGGTTCTCGTCGCGAGAGACGCTCCAGGCGGCGGCCACGCAGGCGGACGCCACGGCGTCCCCCGGCACGAGGGACGCCGACGCGTTGGGCGACGCGTGGAGCACATGGAGTAGCCCTAGTTCTGCGCCTACTATCACCTGGATAAAGAAAACAAGTTACATTACTGCAGAGGCCGTGAAGTAAGGGATTGCAGGACGAGTTTGTGGGTAGTGGTAGTGGATTAAACAAGTCCTGCAATCTCTCTTCCGGCCGAGGCTTGTATAGTGCTTTTCTCAAACATTATGAGGAAATATTAAAATTAATATACTACTAGGTAAATAGTTTATAAGGAAAAAATGGTTTAGTTTGCCACCTTTATTTTTTAAAGATGCAATTTGAATGAGGTATTCGAGCACCATGTTTAACCGCACATAGATATACATAGAACCATAGATTTTTTTTTTTAATGTCGCAAGTATCAAATGGTCGTTGGCTGTATGTAATTTTTCCTTTGTCAGTTTAGTGTTAGTAGTGTTAGTTAGGGGGGTTAGGAGGGACGGCTACGTTCAGGTATGCGACGCTGAACTACCGGGCCGAACCTCAAGTCCATCATACGCGTCCCCGTCGGCCCTAGTCTGCCGCCGCGGACTTGGGTCGAACCCACCCCGACTGTTCTACTGGGTGGGTCGCACTCCCCGGAAATGCTGGTGGCCATATGGGCGTCGCACTATTTACCACCTTACCCCGGACCACCAGCAGCTAAGTATGAGGGCGGATATGGCAGAGGGCAGGAGTGTGGAATCGTGATCGGGAGCCGGGATGTCAGGTATAAACCCAGTACATCCTGGATCCCGGGTGCGAGTCCCGGCAACATTGCCTTCTCCCATATCTTTAGGTTAAGATTATTCCATATCTAAGTATAGTGTATTTATCTTTATTTTATATATGTATATATGGAGGAGACAACCTCCTTAAAAATCCCCAATCTAAGGTCTATCGTGCCGAGAGATGCGTGGCTGAGGGGGTGCTCAGTCGCTAGCGATAACCCCTCGATACCGGGCAACCTCGAGGGCGTATTTTTGCCTTATTCCGGCAAGCGGGGCTCTGCCGGAATGGACCACTTTTCCCTAGCTTCTCGTGGGACTTACATGGAACATAATCTTAAAAAAACAGAAGGTACCCTGGACGACCTTTACCAGGAACTAATGCCCTTGATGGAAGGTGCGGTTAATTCTGCCCACTCATCGGAGCAAGACATGGAGGTTGTGGAGAACTCCGACCCGGCCGAAAGGTGCGCTAGCCGCCCAACCAGCCAAACGGAGGTTTCCCAACCTAACACTCAGATTACCACCAAGAAATTGGCGGGGTCTGCAAGGGGGCGATACAAAGCTCTTAAAGGACAGGGAGTGGCACCTGAAGAGGCGCTGCAACTAGCCGCTAAGAGCTTTGCAGAGCTCAAGAAGATGGGGTACAAGTTTGGGGCCTCACAATCCAAACCCGTGCAAAAGCCGACAAAACGGCCCCGCTCGGAGGAGGAATCACCAAAGGGTAACACACCCAAAAACCCAAGGGTGAGTGAGACCCCCCCGGACCAACCCCAACCTACACAGCCCTACAGTTCGGTTCTCGCGCAGACTCGTGTCGGGATCAGGAACTCCAGCCCGATGTCAGTAGCTCAGCTGGAGTCCCTCTGCAAAAACATCCTGCAGAAGATCGCGACAATGAGGATGGACGAGGGACCGAAGTTCAAGGGCTACTCCTTCAAGCCAGGCTGGCTGCTGATCACCTGCAGCGACCAACGCTCTAAAGCCTGGCTTGAAGAGGTAACACCAACCCTAAAGCCTTGGCCGGAAGCCAAACTCGCGGTTATACCGGAAAATGAGCTTCCCAAGCCAAACATAGGGATGGTGTTCATCCCAGAGATAGATGACTCCATGGTGCAGCAGTCACTATCGCTGGTTTACGCGCAGAACCAGGGGCTCCACACAGAGTTCTGGAAGGTTCTCCACACAAAGGTCGAGAAAGGTGGGGTACTAGTGACCCTATCCCTAGACGACGCATCTGTGGAGAACCTAAAGAAAATGGGACTCAAAGTGAACCTCGGGTTCCGCGAAGTCCTGTTCCGGCTAAAGGGTCACTCAAAAACCCAGGAGCCTGGAACAGCGGCACCCCTAATCCCTCCACCGCAACCAACATCCTCTGCCCACACCACCACCCAATCCCAAACGCCAGCCCGAAAGGTGCCTCCGGGCCCAACACGAGCTGTGCCGTCCTCCCCAAATCCCAAACCAGGACCGTCCGGATTATCCGCAGGGCAGCAGCGGTTTCTCTCCAACAGGGGAGACCACAGGGGCAAACATCGCCTCAGGGGTAGGGGACCCAGAGGCCGCCAGCAAGGGCAAGGTGATGCCCAACGCCGCGGCCAATAAAAATGGTAACAAGACAACCAAGGGGGCGACGTTCCTCCAGGCCAACCTCCACCACGCCATCGCGGCCACTGCGGTCGTAGAAAAACTTTTCGGCGAAAATGGCCTGGACATCGCCCTCATACAAGAACCATGGATAAACAGCAACTCCATGGCAGCCGGTCTTAACAGGGCAGGAAAGGTACTAATACATGAAAAAGGTTCTAAACCAAGAGCCTGCATCGTGTTTAACAGACGTATTAACTTCTTACCTGTTACAGAAATCAGCAGCGATGACACTGTAGCTGCCTACGTCGATCTCAAGGGCAGTGGAGCACGGAAGGTACTGATCTGCTCCGCCTATTTGCCTGGAGATAAACAAGATCCCACAGAAGAACTGTCTAAGGTTGTAGAGTACGCTCAAGCACAAAAGGCAGAACTCATCGTGGGCTGCGACGCCAATGCCCACCACACCATTTGGGGGAGCACTGGAATTAACAAAAGGGGTGAGTTACTCTCTGATTTTATCTTTACTAATTGTCTGCAACTGTTAAATAGGGGCAATACGCCGACCTTCGTAACCAGGGCAAGACAAGAAGTACTTGATATAACCTTCGCAACTGAAAAGGTAGCCAATTGCCTTTCTAACTGGCATGTCAGTTGCGAAAATTCAATGTCAGACCACAGGCACATAATATTTGGTGTTGATAATTCTCTAGTTAGGGACATAGCCACGCGGAGAAATCCAAAAGACACGTCATGGGAAGCCTACAGGACTGACCTAGAAACCCGTCTAAAGGTAATTCATAAGCAGGTAAAAACACCAGACTCTCTCAACCTGGCAGTCGACCTTATCTCAGAAGGCATGATCAATGCCTATGAACAAAACTGCCCGTTGAAGGTAACTAAACATACTAACACGACGACGTGGTGGAACAAAAGGCTGGAAAAACTCCGCAAAACCACACGCCGCATATTCAATCACTCTACCACGCCGAATGAGTGGGAACGGTATGGTAGAGCTCTGACTGAATATAATAAGCAGATCAGGAAAGCCAAGAGGCGGTCTTGGAGAAGATTCTGTGACGAAATCGCCCACACACACAAAGGGGCGAGAATTCACAAAATACTCTCTAAGACACCAACCAACTACCTCGGTCTCCTCAAGAGACCAGATGGCACTTTTACTAACACAGAAGCGGAAACCCTAGACCTACTTAGGGTGACCCACTTCCCAGGTTCGTACACCACCAGTAATAAACTAATGTGCGCCCAAAGGAATAATCAAACCCACAGGGCACACAACATCGACTGGAATTTGGCAACTAACATCTTTAGACCAAACAAAATTAAATGGGCCTTGAGTAAGTTCAAACCCTTTAAATCGGCCGGAGAAGATGGAGTGTTTCCTGCTCTCCTACAGCAAGGTCAGGACCTCCTACTCCCGCACCTGGTAAGAATATTTCGAGCGAGCTTTGCACTAGGTAATATACCGGAAAAATGGACTCGGGTCAAGGTACTTCTTCTTCCAGTGCCATCTCCTACCGGAGGTCGGCTACCATCAAGGCTATACGGACTTTAGACACAGCCGCGTGAAATAATGAACGTGTGCTCTGCTTAAACCAGGTACGAAGATTTTGGAGCCATGAGTTCCGCCTTCGCCCGGATGATCTTTTCCCTTGGATCTTTCCCTGTATTATGAGTTGAAGGAGATCGTACTTCTCGTTTCGCATAATATGACCAAAGTATTGCAGCTTTCGTGTTTTGATGCCCTTAAGAATCTCGACCTCCTTATTCACTAACCGCAGCACTCTCTCGTTAGATACTCTATCCGTCCATGATATTTTCAGGATTCTTCTGTAGACCCACATTTCGAACGCCTCCAAGCGTTTACACATATTTTTTGTCAGTGTCCATGATTCCACTCCGTACAGAAGAACCGAAAAAACATAGCACCGTGCTAAACGCACCCTGGTAGAAATCCTCAGCGAACGATTGCAGAGAAGGTGCCCGAGTCTCGTGAAAGCATTACGCGCCTGTTCAATTCTGCACTTAATCTCGACGCTATGATCGCTCTGATCGTTTACAACGCACCCCAGGTACTTGTAAGACTGGACTCTTTGAACTACCTGATTTCTTACAACTATATCAGCTGTTGTAGCTGTTCCAGACTTTTGTGGCTTTCCAACTATCATAGTTTTAGTCTTTTTCAGGTTAATATTTAGTCCATAGCTTGAGCTAACGGCATCTACGCGTTCGAGCAAACTCTGCAATTCTTCTTGATTGGACGCCAGTAAAATAGTATCGTCAGCATATCGTATATTGTTTATTAAGCGGCCGTTCACAGAAATGCCTTCTTCCGCATTTTCTAAAACCTCTGCAAATATGGCTTCCGCATAAATATTGAATAGCAGCGGGGAAAGTATACACCCCTGTCGCACACCACGCATGATATCGATTGTCTCAGTCAGCTCCTGCCCTACTCGCACCTTAGCCTTTTGTTGCCAATAGAGGTTTTTGATGATTGTCAGGTCTCTAGCGTCAAGTCCAATGTCACTAAGAACTCTGATTAACCTATCATGTTGTACTCTATCAAACGCCTTCTCGTAATCGATAAAACATATGTGTACACATCGATTCATATCCCAGCAACGTTGTAAGAGTACTTGGTAGCCAAATAGTGCATCACGAGTCCCGAACCCATTTCTAAATCCGAATTGAGTATTAGAAATATTTTCTTCCACTTTTTTGTAGATTCGATTATGGATTACCTTCAGAAATATTTTTAATACGTGACTCATCAAGGATATCGTTCTGTACTCAGGGCACGACTTGGCGTTGTTAGTCTTAGGAAGAGTTACGAAGGTCGATAGTAGCCGGTCCTGTGGTATTTCTCCACTTTTATATATCCCATTAAAAAGGTGAACAATAATCGGCAGGTTTTCTTCTACCAACAGTTTTAAAATTTCGCTAGGAATTTGATCTGGTCCTACAGCTTTACCTGGCTTTGCAGATTTAATAGCATTAATGACTGGTCAAGGTACGCTTCATACCAAAGGCAGGAAAAAAGGACTACTCGCAGCCTAAATCCTTCAGACCAATAAGTCTAACCTCTTTCCTTCTAAAAACAATGGAAAGAATCATTGATCAGCACATCAGAGCGCACTACTTGGTGGCAAGACCACTAAGCCAAAATCAACATGCTTACCAAAAGGGGAAATCTACAGAAACTGCCCTACTTGATCTGGTCGACAAGGTGCAAAAAACCCTAGAGGATAAGCAGACCGCTCTATGTGCTTTCCTTGATGTCGAAGGTGCTTTCGATAACACACCCACAGAAACAATCCTTAATGGAATGAAATCAAAGGGTGTTGATGAAACCACCACCAGATGGGTCCAGAGCATGCTCTCTAACAGAGTGGCTACTCTAACCCTCAATGCAACAGAGCACGAATTTTACACCACGAAAGGTTGTCCACAAGGAGGCGTCCTATCCCCACTACTATGGACACTTGCAGTGGATAAACTACTTGCAATCATGTGGGACAAAGATTATGATACGCAGGGTTATGCCGATGACCTTGTAGTTATAATCAAAGGACCCTGCCTCCATACAATCTCAAACTTGATGCAAGGAGCTCTTAACACCATACTTAAATGGTGTAAAGAAAATGACTTGTCTATAAATCCGAGCAAAACGGTTGTAGTGCCGTTCACAAAGAAGAGAAATCTGGAAAAACTCGGAAAACTACAACTTAATGGACATGAAATAACACTTTCGAGTGAGGTCAAGTATCTAGGGGTCATTTTTGACCAAAAGCTTACATGGAATCCTCACTTAAAAAACATCACACAAAAAGCTAAAATGGCCTTATGGTCATGTTGTCGAATGGCAGGAGCAAGGTGGGGATTAAGACCCAATATTGCTATGTGGCTTTACACAGCAGTAGTGCGGCCCATTATTACTTACGCCTCCGCAGTCTGGTGTAGTAAAGCCAACCAAAAGACAACTATAAATACCCTGAACAGCCTGCAACGCACGGCTTGCTTGACAGCAACAGGGGCCTTTTCCTCAACACCTGGGGCAGCCCTAGACGCACTGCTCAACATCACACCACTCCACCTGCAAGTGCAAAAGGAGGCCAAGCAGTGTATCTACAGAATAAGCACGCTAAACAAGCCCAAATGGCGCTCCCAAGCGCTAACCAAACTCAGGGCTTGGGTTTTCGAGAACAAAACCCTCAGCATGCCTTCAGATGACATGCATACGGAATGTCAGTTTACCAGACTGTACAATGTGGATATACCCCAAAGACACAAATGGGCCAACGACCAAATGTTTGTCGAAAAGGGAAGCCACATTTGGTACACGGATGGTTCCAAGACAGTTGGAAAAGTAGGATGTGGTATCTATGGTGAGAGGCCTAAGCACAGAGCCAGCGTCAGCATGGGCAAACTGGCCTCAATCTTCCAGGCAGAAGTCCTTGCCATTAACATATGCGCGGAAATCAATCTGGACAGAAACCTAAGAAACCAACACATCTACATTAACTCGGACAGTCAAGCTGCTCTGCTAGCACTAGAGTCCCTAGAGGTTAACTCTAGACTAGTCCAGAACTGCAAAAATAATCTAAACGCCCTGGCTAACACCAACAAAGTTACACTTAGATGGGTACCAGGACACTCCAACATTGCTGGAAACGAAGCAGCGGACGAACTTGCCAGAAAGGGCGCGGACACGCCCCTCGTTGGCCCGGAACCGTTTTGCGGAGTTACAAAACGAGAGGCATACTCTCTGCTAAACAATCTTGAAAAGATGAGGGCAATCGCAGAGTGGAAATCCGTAAAAGGAAACACACACTCGAAAGCTCTAATATTAGGGTTCAACAACAAAAACACTAAAGAGCTCTTAGGGCTCAAGAGGTACAAAGCCTGTGCGGTGGTCAGAATTCTGACTGGGCACTGCAAGTTGAACAAGCACATGTTTCTAATGGGTAAGAAACAAGACGCAGCATGCAGGTTCTGCCAGGAAACAGAGGAAACTGCAATGCACATCCTCTGCTCCTGCGGACCACTAATGCACAAAAGAAGTATCCACCTCGGTAGGCACGAACTGCAACCCTGTGAGATACACAACATTACAGCCCAAAGAATTTGGAACTTTCTGGACTCAACGGGAATCAGTAATGAACTATAAAGGGCTGCCACAATAGATCACAACTGGTCGATGCGGCATCTTCACTAGCCCAAAACAACAATAATAATTAGTGTTAGTACGCAAATTAAAAAAGTTAGAGCAGCGGTCAATAATGTTTCGTTCATACTTACACCATACATTTTCCGATCATGTTTGAGAAATAGTAGATTACATACCAAGGCCGTTTAAGTGGGAAATGCCTCGGATCCCATGTAATTGTCGGCCGAGGCGAAGCCGGGGTCGACTAACATGTGATCCGAGGCTTTCCCATTTACCGGCCAAGGTTTGTATAGTATTTTTGTGTCCGACGGAGCCGGCAATTTAGTTTTGCGTAAAGTGGCGCTTACCGGCCGGAGGACTGAAAAATACATTTAAATAATCTGATTGCGGTTTCTAGCCAGCGATTTCTGACCGTAACCGTAAACCTTGTACTTTCGACCTTTTCGCCCCTTTTTACAATCCTAGCGATGAATCCAACGATACTGCTGTGGTTTCTTTTTATACAGGGGGCTCCGCCCCCCTAGACCCCTTTGCATCTTCTTAAGAAAGAAAGAAAGAAAGAAACAATGTTTATTGCCACAAAAAGCTTATAAACTAAGTACAATAAATTAATCTGGAATTAACATGTAACATAGTCGGGCAAAAGGTTCCAGTCTCAGCATATGCCGAGCAGAGGGCCCGGCGCTGGTTTTCAGACTGGCCCATGAAGGTAGTTCGGTCTTAATGTGATCCTAAGGGTAAGTCTAGCGATAGTGTTGTAGTTTCTTTTTTATCCGTCCGTATGTCACAGTGGTTTTACTCAGTAAAGCGTATGGAAATGATATGTATTACAACTAATAGCATTTTGTGTAAAAGTAAAAGATATATTCAAGTAGGAATTAAATCATTTATCAATCAGTAGTCACACTACTATATTTAAATTATAAATTCAAAGACATGTCATATATACTACAGAAAAAGTCGCTTCTAGTTGAAAATAATCTGTAAAGATTATCTAGAAGGCAGCACTAGACGTAAGTCTGAGCTGTAGGATTATCGGAACGCACCTACTTAAACGTTTAAAATAAGTAAAGGATTGCATATACTTAAGAAATTTCGGATTCAGGCTGCCGTGATCGGGTAGCCCAGTAGTTAAGGGCGTCTGCCGCGAAACAAGGAGGTCGCTTGACTCGCTGGTTCGATTTCAGCCTTGCTCATCGGGGCTCAGTTTTTCTGTAGTATATGACATCTCTTTCAATTTATCACTTACGAATGAGTTGACTGAGATAGATTAACTCACCCCTGTGGGTCCGTATACGTTGTCAATCCATCCCGCTACTGGCTCCTTCGCCGTTCCAATCACTGGAAATATAAATATCATTGTTACAATCACTTTAAATAAATTGATTTCGACTAGTAAACGTCTCCTTGACTCCAACCTGTAGAATACATTTGAGAACTTTTAGGAAAACAAAAAAAAAAACCGGCTAAAAGCGGACATTTTCAACAAAAGTGTACTATTTCCTTTTCTTAAATAAAGAAAGTTTTGGGTTTTTGATAACAGAATCACGAGTACTATTGATTACAAAAAGAGTGTCCTTTTCAGTCAGTTTCATAACGCATTTTTTTATACATTTTGTATGAGCCGTTACGAAACTGACAGTTTTTTTTGTATAGTAATTCGAGGATCAATTTTCTTTAAAATGGTCAACTTTCTTCTGAAAGTGCCCGCATGTCGGTTAATGCTCAGTGTAAGGTGCCATTTCCCACACAATTTTTTTAACTTCCGGTGCCGTAATTTCCGAAAATATTCAATTTATCAAAATATGTTTTAGCAAACTTCTTTTTCAATTACTTATCACCCCCCAATTTACGTATATTGGAGGTACCCTGAAAATATGTTTTATATGTATATTCATACCAAATTACTGCTTTCTAGTACTGTCACTGAGCAGACGGACGGAATGACAGATAGACATAAAAAGTACGCCTGAGCTATTGTTTTAATCTTTATAATCCTTGCATTCCGTTACCGCAATCTCGGATCTTCCATACCAGATATCGAGAAGGAATTTAAAGACGTTGAAGACTAGTAAAACATAGATAATTAATTAACCAATAACTCACCAATTGAAGGTCTGACGACGGCGACCGGGAGGCCCTGGGAGTACTTCTGCAGGACGTCCTCGGCCACACCCTTGGTGTACGCGTATGTGTTAGGAAAGTCTCCAAGAAGCCTGGAATGAAACATGATGTTTATGGAATACCACATTTTTAGGGAAACTTTCTGCCCCAGAGCATCATGAGCGGAGTACGGGACGCCTCCTAACTCTTAATGGGCTCATTGGTAACAGCGTGTTAAAAAGCGTCGGACGAAGGGTTCCGTAGCATTACCAATAAAAATGGCAAAAAAAAGGTTTGTTGTATGGGAGCCCCCTTAAATATTTATTTTAATTTAATTTACTTTTTTTATACTATGACGGTGACAAACAAGCATACGGCCCACCTGATGGTAAGCGGTCACCGTAGCATATGGATGCCTGCAACACCAGGGGTGTTACATGCGCGTTGCCGACCCTTAAAAAAAGGAGGATTCGCTGCGTTGACAGCTAAACGGGCCAAGGGCTTTGCTCCGTGGGTCCTCAGCTGTCAACACAGCGAATCCTCTTGGAGCTCTGGCGACCTTACTCACCAACAGAAACACAACACTATGAGTAGGGTCTAGTGTTATTCAACTGCGGTTTTCTGTAAGGTGGAGGTACTTCCCCAGATGGGCTCTGCTCCAGATTTGAGCGAGACGACATTCGTTGTGCTGTGCCCTACCACACTAAATGATATGCATCCGCTGTGCCCATACCTACACATACACAAATACTACAACTAAACACTAATTTATTGTTATAGTGAATTTTATAATTTTATTTTGTTTTTTAGTATTTGTTGTTAAACCGGCAACATAATACACCATCTGTGAAAATTTCAACTGGCTAATTGTAACGGTTTATGAGGTACAGCCTGGTGGCAGACGGACGGACGGATAGACAGACGGATCGAGTCCTAGTAATAGGGTCCCTACGGAACTCTAAAAAGATATATAGTCACTAGGTGCTTATCACTAGTTTTAGTGAAGTAAAACATGGAGAGACTTACATTAATTAACTACGAAATTCAAATTAATTATTTGCTTGATTTAAATAAGAACTTCCCATACCTCTGTCACATAAAGGTCGAATTTCAAGTCCCAATTTATCAGCTTTCGACCGATTCATCCCAGCCGTCGTGCTTCGCCGCTATTATAATATTTCGACGAAAATAATATTTCGGAATAAATATTTAGATGATCCCATCAAGTATGAGTTTACCTATGGTTATTTGTTGCTTGACGACGGTGGCACTTTGTTTTTGTGACGTAGCGTCGAAAAGGTTAACCATAGCACTTACCCAGGTGTGATGCTGTTGAGTGTCTTCTCATCCAGGCTCTCAGCGAGGTCGATAAGCTTGTCTCCAGGGATCGGGCTCTCATAGAACACCTCGTCAATCTCGCTCAGGGTGCAGTTACTGTAACAGAATACTTTTAATACAAACTATCTCAGTCGCCTTAGCATGTTGTCGAAATTCACGTGGCTTCCTCAAGCGTGAATTGATATATGGACTTAGATACGCCAGTTTCGCGGAAATGAGCTAGTTTATACAGGCTGTTTTTTGGGTCATGGAGCAGGAGTGAACAGGGTACTGGGAAGCGTCACACTGAGCAAATTTCACTATGGAAAACACGAAATCGTGAAAAAAAAATCCTAATTATGAGTTAATTGATAGTTAAGTATCAACTAACTCATACTTAGGAGCAGTTTAATATCAATTAACTCTTAATTAGGAGATTTTTTTTCGGGATTTCGTAGTTGACCCTCCCCGTCACCTTGTTCACTTCTGTTCCATGACCCAAAAAACGACATGTTTATTAAGGACTATCAGTATGTAGAACGTTACGGAAAATATTAATGGACAAGATCTTTCTAACAGAATCCACTCTTGTGCCTCGGACGTTGGTAAAGAAATTGTTTTGGAGATGATCCTCATGGTCCTTGAAGGTCTCAGTGTCTTGTCTAATATGTACGGTCAGCTGCAGAGTTAAGTGACCCCCCTTGTATACCTACAAACTTTATATGCAGGGGGGGGGGGGGTGTCACTTAACTGTGCAGCTGACTGTATCTGTATGCTGTGGAGATGTGGACCATCGCTTTCAACTTGGTGCAGGCTTTTGCCAACATAATAATTTCTCTTATGCATCTAATGTTAAAGACTTATTTTTAAAATACTTGAAGGTCTTTTGTGATATGTACCTGTATGCTGTAGAGATGTGAACCATCGCCTTCAGCTTGGTGCAGGCTCGTGCCAACAGAATCATCTCCCTCGTCCCTCGGACGTTGATGAAGACAGCATCCCGGAGAGGCTCGTTGAAGCGCAGGGTCGCTGCGCCATGGAAAATTACGTCAACCTGAAGAAAAATAATTGAAAAATGTTTCATTGAATAATCTGTTCGATTTTTTATGTTCACAGAATAAGTAGTAAGTATTTTCTGTGTTTTGTTTAGTATATCTACTCATGGCGAATCGTAAGTCAAACTGAGGTTGAGCGCTGGACGATAACCCATCAGTCCTTTAAAAAACTAACCTATGCATCTGTGAGGCGTGTTTTAAGCGTCTATTGGCTATAGAAACCGATTTAAACTTTCATGATTTTCACACATTATAAATTTACTAAAACCTCGGGAGGTCTGGGTAACGTCGGAGGTTGGTAAATATTCAAAGTTTCTACACGATTAAGCCCCGTTTTAGTAAATCCTACTAATATTATAAATGCGAAAGTTTGTATGGATATTTGCTACTCTTTCACGTAAACACTACTGAATGGATTTTAATGAAACTTTACAATAATATAGCTTATACATCAAAATTACATGTCAACTTACTTAGATACTTGCTACAATTTATAAAGATATTGCGCAGACTAAGTCGCGGGCACTACCTAGTTTATAATATAGAAACCGTTTATCAACAAGCGGTCACTAATCTTGTTCAATGTTGTTCAACCATATGTAATGGAGTTATATCGATCTTGCCTCATCATTGATTGTCTGTCGGCCTCGCTGTTGCCACGTTTCAGTTGACTCGTCCCCCATCATTCGATATCAAAGATTAAACTTCATAAACTAGCGCATGGTGAATTCT
This sequence comes from Lathronympha strigana, assembly GCA_949128165.1. NCBI lineage: Eukaryota > Metazoa > Arthropoda > Insecta > Lepidoptera > Tortricidae > Lathronympha > Lathronympha strigana. The sequence goes on along the minus strand of OX421928.1, from coordinate 8,083,729 downwards.
CGATGTAACATTAGACCACTTGCCAATTACGAAGTAGTTTCTTACGGTAGATGTTGCGCCCCCTAAAGGTGAATACGAGAGATATGGTATAGAAATTTGGGGCCATAGGTACCTGTGGTCTCGATAGCGCAGAGCGATGGGCGTGTATCCCTAAGTTACGAGTTCGAGTCCCACGAATTTTTCCACTTTTCTTTTTAAGAGATTTATCTGCTCCTATTACGTCAGAAACAAAATGTTCGGTCTTACCTCATCAATGATGGCCTGTCGGTTACCCTCGCTGATGCCAAGTCCCAGTTTGCCCACGTCCCCCTCCACTACGCCGATCTTGGACATGAAGTTGGGTACCTGCTTGCGTAGTCTATCATACAGCTGTAAGAAAGAACATAATATATTTGTACAAATTGTAATATAAATTGTTTAACGGGGAGAATTCGCATTCTCTCAGGCATCATCTTAACCCTGTGAAAACGAGTGCTGTAAAGGGCTCGAAACGTAGGGTCATGGTGTTAATAATTGCGATTAATCCGGTCTATAGTGTTTAATTTCAATGAATAACAATCGCGGTAACAGAAGACAATATTATGAAAGAAATACAACATTTCCTAGTAGAAGAAAAAGTGTCCTAATATTTCCATACATTTTTCAAATTTTCTATTTCGCTAACGGCACACTGAACTAAAAATTGTGACAAAATGTGAAAAAAAATCTTGGGACACTTTTTTTCTCGTACTAGGATTGAAAGAGGTCGCAATTTTAAGTACATATAAAAATATTTTTTTGCAACAAAAAATAAAAACAACCAATTTTATATACGAGTAAATATGTGGGATAGACAAGGAATTGTTATGCCAATAGATCATTCATTAGATGAATATGAATGTGAAATACTCTAGATGCATATAAAAGATTAGATGCATATGCAAATTGGTATGCTTCTTCCCTTTTGAATGCATCTTTGAGTTTCAAATCAGACGGAGTAGCAACGTCCGTCATTTCCAATAAAAAAAGTCAAATGTACAAGTATTCGAACGTGACGTACAGATAGCTATGCCAAATAAACGTCATGTCTATACGATGAGATGACACTATATCATACACATTTGGCAGACGGGAAGGCCGGTCAATTGCTACTCCGTATACTTAAGACAAAGCATCTCAACGTATTTTTTGCTGACTGCCGATGCAGAATCTTGTTTTTCGACCACAAGTAGGTTATCATCATCATCATCTAAGCCGCTAGAAGTCTATTGCTTGACAAAGGTCTCCCTCAAATATTTCCACAAAGGTCATTCGTGGCCGTTAATCAACGGTCTCGTCGGACCTCCGCGATCTTAAACAGATTGGTAGGTACCGGGTTCGAGATGAGAGATGATGGAATGTTGATGTCTTGAGGTGATGGTGATATTTCTCTGATTTTCGAAATTACGGTACGAAATTATTATATAAGAAAAGTTGTTGTTAAATCCAAAATTGTTGTTTCAAATTTTGGCAACTAAAACCGCATGCCATTGGGCGGGCAGTGTACTTTTTTGTTAATATTCTGTTCGGCTAATGTTCATTAGTGTGTCTAATATTCAATTATATCCAACAATTTATAGAATTGTTATGTCAATTCATATATTTGATATTAAATTGTGAAATACTGACTGGGTCATCGAATTGTTCCTGTAGTCTCTTCTGTATTTCTTTATTCTTCTTGGGTCGCGCTAAAAGATAGATTTTCTTAAGCTCCGGGCATGTTCTGAAAACAAAGAAATATTAAGATTAATAAGTATCCACATACAACTTTTTGTTTGAAACAAATAAAAATATTTTATTTACTATTTTTTGATTTGTTATTAAATAAAGTAGTAACACTACTATATATAAATTGAAATAGATGTCATATACCTCCCAAAGAAAAAGAGCAACACCGACAGAGGCCCATCCGAGGATCGAACTCGGGTCTTCTGAAGGCCTAGTATAAAAATTGTACGACATTAACTTCTCGACCGCGTTAGCGTATCGAGAGTTCAAATTATGTTTGCCGTTTATTTAAATCATTCTCAACTTTCATATTTTGACCCGCTAACGCGGTCGAGGAGTTAATGTCGTAAAATTTTTATACTAGGCCTTCAGCTTACGCGGCTAACGCCATAACCACTAGGCCAATTGTTCTCACCGAATGCGGCGAATTTCTCGAGTATATGCAATCTTGGTAACATTCAAGACGCCCGTGGCCATTTTCTAAGTACAGGCGACGTTACTTAGTACTTAGTACTAGTACTATTATTTCACAAAAATATTCTTGTAATAGGTATCAGTTACGTGTCTGTAACCAATGTTAAGCTGCAAGATAACGACAAACAATAAATTAGTTAATGGAAGTTTGATTGATGTTTACGAATAACGACATATTTAACCTCAGTGTATTAAATCGGGTTTTCACAGTGGAAAAATAATAATTGAAGGTCGCGGGTTCAAAAGCCTGCCCGTTCGTTTTTCGGGTCTTATGTACGAAGCATCATTTGATATTTACCTATTGCTTTTCGAAGGAAGACATCGTGTGGAAACCGGACTAAATCCAATAAGGTTTAGTTTCTGGGTTGGAAGTTCAGATGGCAGTTGCTTTCGTAAAACTATAGCCCATGTCAAAACTTGTGAGAAGTTGCCAAAGCAGACCCTAGGGTCCCTGAGACGGGGCTTAAGGGGCTACCCGGCATATTTCACTGTTTTTAAAGTGAATAGGCTTTGTTCAGCTCCAAGCACAACGCTTGAAAAATATAATGTAGCTAGGTATTTCGTCTACATTTGGTTCTACTAAATTGTCGAAAAACATAATACATCAAGAGAAATAAAAATAACCGTAAACCCTTTTTTCTACCTTAAATCTGTATCTACTCCCTTATTATGCGTCGTAAGTACAAGAAACTAAGACAAGCAGTATATATTTATGTTTACTTTAAACGCATCTACTGATTTTTGGATAGGTTTTGTACTTTTCGAGAAAAAGCTATTACACGCATTTTTCCCAAAACGCCGGCTCGAGGCGCCTGCGCGGGCGACGGGGGCCAGTCGTATAAGATGGCACTAGTAGTTTATAGGGTTGCGTCCTAGTACAAGCAGCTCTTTCTAGGTGGCAACTTATGCTTATTGACGTATTGTATAACCGGTGAGGAAAGGAAGCGGGAGGGGAAGAAAGCTCAAATCGCCGAGGTCATTGGCATAGGGGACGGCCATAAGCCGGGGAAACGATAAGACGCGAAATAATAAGTAGAGGCATGACTAGATATTGAGAGTAATAGTGCCTATCTAGACTTGGCCTAGATGGTTGGAGCGGTCGTAATTTCTCATGAATCTACTTATATGCAATCTCTTAAACGTCCCTAGAGAGGTTAAAACAGGGACGAAAGTTTAAACTTCCCCCTGTCGAGTTTTTCCCAAAGGACTACAATATGAAGTTCTTCAAAAAAGAAGTTAACATTTTTTTATGGGTGAAAACGCGCATGACACTCAACTGGAGTTACAGGCGTGTATAGGCTACGGTGACCGCTTTCCATCGTCGTTGTATAAAAAAATCTACTCGGGCCTCGGGCAACGTCCGTAAGGTAAGTTGATTGATATAGTTACATCAGCTGGACGGTGGGTACCTACTCGTGACATTCGGAAGGCTATCGATACGTGAACAGAATGCTTTATTTCTCCGAGCAGTCCACGAAGGCCAGTTAAGTCTAAATTATAGTCTATCAGTGAAATGGCTTACATCGTGTGTTGACCGACGTTAATAAGTAAAAAAAAATATCATATAGGTTTTATCATTAAGTAATATAATAGCAAAACAATTAAGACCTTAAGTTAAACTTAACTTGAGCTAGTAAGGGTTCTATGTGTAGTTGTAAACTATTCGGATAGACAATACACAGGTTAAGACACTATGACTAGGGTTTCTTAGAGAAATTAACTCGAGTTAACCTGAAGAATCTCCCCTTAAAGTTATCGAAAAAAACCGGCTGTATCAAAAATCAAAATATTTATTTTCCAAGTAAAAATAAATTCAGATGCGGATGCATGCAGTGGAAGAAATGCGTGGATCACCTAATAGGAGAATAGCATAAAATGAAAATTTTTGACGGCATCATGGATAGGGTATACCGATGATGTAACGCCGCCACCTTTTATAATTAATACTGGTGACTCTAGTAAAACTTCAAGCACCGATTTTTTAGAAGATTAAACCAATTAAAAATATGAAGAATGAGATGTATTTTACTTTCGGTATTTTAGTAATCGATTTATTTTGACTTAAAATAGCACTTCCCCATCACTAGTAAATTCATAATTCAAAGACAATTTCAATATGGTGGTTTGTTTACACAGTCCTGAAAGTCGAATGACGGTGTCTTTAGTTACAGTGCACTTTTGAATGTCGAATGAAAAATAAATAAAGCTACGCCGTCTCTAACCCTACACTACACCACACGATTTAACGCTTTGGACCGGCAAGAAACTCGCCGGGTTTTGATCCTCGATCTTCAATTCTTTCGAGGGATCCTACAAGGATTCCAATTTTTTTCTTTTATTTAGCTACGGAACCCTAAAACTGGCCAATTTTCAAAACAAATCAATCCAGACAAACCAATAAATTTGTATGTTGGTGTCGCGAATGCCGAGCTTCGCGATGACTTTGACAGCTACACAGCTGTCAATCTTGACAGAAAGTAAGGTAGTTTACTAAAAGTAATTTATGGCTTATAAATACTGCGCGATAGTCTCTGGTGATAGTGTTAGTCTATGGTGACAGGAAATAGACGCCACATGGCGAGTGAACCTAGATAGTCTATGGTGAACGAGATTCGACATCATTCAATGGTTCCGAAATGTCGGCCATTTGACTGGCGGAATTTGCCGCCATAACACGTGTTCTGACTAAGTGTGATAATAAGAGTTGTTGGTGGAATTCTACGAAGCGGAAAACTACCGAAGCTAGTTTTCCTAAAGCTGAGTATTCTTTGTGGTTTATATTGTTATCTGAATTCTATGTAATTGTCTCCTATGAAATATCATATGGATACCACTAAGGATCAGGTGGTTTGTTAGTAATCCCTCCGTTAATATGATCTTGTTATATTTGGAGTCATATTGTTTTCCGTAAAGATGTCTAATTAATTGGACCTAGCCATAACTTACCTACCCGTATGCCAAGAGACCTGAAAAAGGTATTCTATGTTGTAATGATTAATGTTTAACCAGTAATGGAATCACTGTTGTACCATACGAGCCCCTTAAGGCCCTCCTTGACTCCTATCCATTTGGTATGCGTACCGACATTGTCCCCACGCCCTCATGTTACTTCTGAGGGTGTCTGTGGGGACCTTGATAAGCTAATGAGTCACTGTCTGAAGTGACGTTGCCCGTCGACGGATGGATAGCCCGTGGTGACGGAAGTACGTGAAGACGTAACATTGCGTGAAGGCGCCATATATAGCTTCGCAAACCCTGGTCCTGGAAAGGGGATGCAGGCTGCTGTACGAGGGTACAGTGGCTAAGGTCGGGATAGGAGTGTGTAGAGGGCAACGCAATAAGACCCCAGTAGGGGGCCATAAGACTATAGGTTGGAAACCGGTATCCACACGTCTCAAGAGGGGACAACACAGACTCATCGGCAGCCGGAGAAAGGTGTCGATGAGCCTGTGCGCAAGTGTACGGGAGATGTGACTGAGGGAGTGGAAAGTGTAACCCGAATGATTAACTATTCTCATGATCCATTGTATACATTAACTCCTGGCTAGGATCTATGTTATGAACCCCAAAGATGCTCAGTGACGATGGTGAATTCATAATTCACTTCTAACCACAGGCAGGACGAGCGGGCCCCGCAGGAGTGAGACCACGAGTGCGAGGGACGGAGAAGTAGGCGTAGTCCCTCCAGGGACAAAGGTACGTTCATGCTTCTTTGTCCATTTCTCTATCGCAAGCGTATTTGGTCTAAAGTAATATTTTCAATTTTTTATCCCACTGAGTTACAATACATAAGGTAAAGAATATAAAACCATACGCGTCGCGACATGGTGGAGAAATGCATGGGATGTGTGAACTATGCCCGAATATGTTATTTATTGCGAAGCATCACTCGTATAATGTCTAATTTGAATACGAGTATAAAGTTTATAATTTTAATTTTAATTCACATGTGAAGGTACGGTTAACAATCTGAGAAATCCGATACGATTTATCGCAGACGGATATGTACACGGCTTAATATAAGTAACTTGCAAGAAATAAAGTTCCTTGATTTATTTATTGAAACTGGATGAAATCATCATCCAATTAGTTTACGGCCAAGGTCGTAAACAATGTTCTCAATTACTCAAATAGTCTCAATGCAATAGCGAATAACAATATTAACAATTGAAGTTGTCGAAGATGCGTTCGAAATCCTTTATGGAGTTGATAACCATTTATAAGAGTGATAGATCTATATATCTAAATTCACGACGTTAAAGCAGTTCTATTTAATGAAATGCAATTGAGGAGTTCATAAACGTTCGTTTATGTAACAAGTATATTGATAAAAAAGTTAATATTTTTTATGAGAAACATTAGATGGTATAATCTAATATTGAAGTTGAAGTCTCTCGGGTTTTATGAATTTTGCATTTGCTCTCGTGTTGGCTGGCTAATCTTGGGTTTACTCACACATACGAAACCAAAATCATGTGCCCTATAAGTGCTGTATTTTTCAGTTGTCAGTTTCTTTGTGAATTTGCATACTGTAATAAATAAACGCGATTAATCCGTTCTAAAGTGTTGAATTTCAATGAATAACGATCGCGGTAACAGAAGACAATATTAAGATATTTGTTATTTTAATTAATCCTGAAGTGTGGTTCTATTGGACAACGATTTATTTCTTTAGTCTCTTAGTAATGACGTACGAAGTAGAACTTTATCTATTCCACTTTAAGGTATAGTTTTCTATGACAACGTGTAACGTGCAACGCGTGTTGACTTACGGTTGTGTTCAGATATAATTATGTTTTAATAATGTCAATAATATTCGAAGCATATTTTGTTGCTCAAACAATTGTTCTACCAACCACTGATAATGGTACTTAAGTGATTAATGAACGTAATACTAAATTTGACTTTTTAATTTGTACCATGATGTGTCATAATACATGCGAGACAGCGCATTGTATACCCTACATATTCGAAAAAATAACGAAGTAACATTTAACTTGACTAACTACCTAAACGTTAAAATGTGAGTAAGAATCATTCTGAACCGTAGTACTATTAGGTATTTTGTAATTACACCTGTGACAGTCACTTGTTATTTAAGTTTCCATTCTATTGACCGTAGCTTTATTATTATTACAAAATGAATCGGATAATAAATGATTTGTGTCAAATTAAAGGGGATGTAACGTTGTAACTTTTGAAATGAAAGTCAAGTTTAATGAAGGTGGTTTGTAGAAAATATTTCTGAAGATATTTCTCACCTAAATTGTTGATGAATTCTTTTAGGATAGTATACAATTAGATAAATGATAAAAGAATAAACGCTACGTTATAAAGTAAATGAGTAGATCAGATTAGAATAAATTATGTTATAAATTCTCATATTATTACAATGTGTAACTTTACACTCAACTCAACCTAGTGTTTAATAAGTTTTCTGAAAGAAAATGCTGAGTTTAAATCCTAATTGCCTACCCAGATTTAAACAAATCCTAAGTACCTACATAAATCAAAAGTAATTTTATTTTTCCATAATTTATGAGACAAATGAGAATTAACAGGGCAACCAGCCTTAGTTCTAAAATGTATTATTATGCTGACACATACAGCATATAATGAAATTAATTTATTTGGCAGACATGTACATGAAATTAATTTAATTGAAACCAAATAGAAAACATAATAAATTTGCAATTCTTTGCCTCTTTCACAACTTTCCACAAGTGATTACAGAGTGGTTTCATTTGTGTTCTTGGTACTGAGATTCTTGTAGTTATGATGTACAAATACTTTCTATTTGGTATACATATATACATATAGAAATTGCTAATACTTGTCTGGTAGATAATTAGCGCATATTTATACAACTAATACTACCACTATTTTAATGGCTTAAGGAGATTAATGGCATTAAAGGTATTCTTTAATCAGTAATAAAGTATTCTGAAGAAAATACACTTTCTAGTTCGATTGTATACAAAGTACATAGTCAATTTATTACTTTCATTGCCCAATAGTGAAGTATTCCAGAATCAATTAATTATCATAGGTTTGCGAGTTAAACTCTTTAAATTTAAAGGAGAAAATCATTATGTATTTCCCATTGAGCACATATTTATTTGTTTGATTTACATTAGTAGCACTTATTGAGTTCTACACTTTTAGTCGCACTATAAAATGGGAATCCCACATTTAGAAGATTTAGAGAAGAGAAGAAAAGACGTTCAGAAAGAACTTAAAACCTGAAAAGTAAACTTGCGTTTCTCTGTGCTGTGTAAAAAAAAACCTCAAACAAAGTAACTATTCCATACATTGCTTTACATATGCGTCAACTAAAGCATAATTATGCAATGGTACTTAGTGCACATAGTGAACATAGTGTAGAGTAGCGAAATAAGATTTGTACTTAATAGAAAAATCTCGTACAATTCCAATTAAAGATCAAGATGAACTGAATAATCCAAAATTAGAACTTGTTGCATCTTTCGTAGGTCACGGCCTGATCCGATATGTTAAGAAAGCACTACAAGGTGAAATAACTAAGCAAATTATTTGGACAGACATTTCCTTGTACTTACGTTATATTACTTGAACACTGGTTGGTGCTAATGGGACAGATTCCTTACACTTTGAGTGTCACGAAGAAAATGAAGAACAATAAAAAAGAAATTAAGTTAGAGCGTGACCAATTGATTGAAAGCCAGTAGAAGTAAAGTAAAGTAAAAGTTGTTTATTTGCCAAAAATTATTTAGTTTTACCTATGACCACCACACTAGGCTAGGCCTGTCTCGTGGGGTTAATTTGATCGTATACCAATTTATAAATTATCAGTTTTCTACGCTGAAGTTTAAGACTTATTAATTATAAATAGATAGGTACGTATGATGTACGTAGATATTGTATGTAGATGCTACTTAGATCCACTCAACCGAAAGAGGTAATGGAGAAGAGGCTGGCAAGACCCGAGTTCTTGTCAGAAGACTCAGCAGAATGGTCTGTTAAGCCATCAAATAAAGACTCTCTCTTTGTTGGGGAGGGTCTGTCGATTACTCCAACGGACGTAGATAGATGAAGATGTTAAAGTTGGTGACATACTATAGAAAGTTTGCAACTCAAGTATTATGTCTATAAAATTATCTGTATAGGTGAACCATACAGGATCCTTTACTTTACGGGAACAGAATACCTAGTTAGGTTCGTTTAGTTAAACCGAAAGAACGAGAAATATGCGAATTTGTTTATTAAAATATACGACACGTATTATTTCTCGATTAGGATCGTAGATCGATTGTTTCTAGAAAGACTTGTGGGTATGGTCAAAGTTTGTATGACAACAACTTGACAGAAAATCTATTTATGTGGACGAGAAAATTGGAAAACATACCTTACATACACACCTACAACTAACATAATAGCGATAGGAAGAACCTGATCTTTAGATATGAAACAATACCATGGATTATGGAACCTTACCCCAAAGGAAACAAATGAATAATGATAATAATAAATACTAAAAAACTTTATTGCAGACAAATAGTCCATACAACTTGTTAGTTACAGTAAATTGCTTATAATCTAATATAGAAATAAAGATCGATCTTGTGCATAAATGGAATAAAAGTTACTAGCATACTAAAAGAATTTGAAGAAGATAGTTATAGATCAGTATCTTCGGAGCCTCAGAAAGAGGTATTTACATTTTCAAAAACATTCATGGGGTATGTCTAAACTAAAACCGTCAGAGGACTAGGTACGGTACCTAGTAAAAATTAAAGTTAATAATAAAAATAGACAAGGTTGGAAGGTAGCCAAACTATATCTCTTAAGAAAGGTAGCAACGATAGACGAGATGTGTCGTATTGCTCAAATTAAGGCAGGAACGGAACGAGTGTACATATGTTAGCCTTAGCGCAGTTGTATTCACTTAAAGTGTAGGACGTTGCAGGCGAAGAAGCTGCTACGTCACCAATGAGCAAAGAAAACTCACGAGGAGTTAGCGAAAATTTATAAGCTTTAGAAACCGATGTGGAGATCGGTGATGTCGATATATGACACTAACAATATGCTTTTCATAATTATTTTGGAAATTTAAATAATTGCAAAAGTGTCTATAAATTTCATGCAATTGTATTGCCAGAAAGAGCAACTTGGCCTAACAGTAATGATTATTACGTTAATATTGTTCTTGATGATGATTCGGTCAAATACGTATCACCTCGGCCGTGACAGTAATAGAATGCTTTCATCAAAGCCAGGGAGATGATCCAGCAGTGGACGCTCTCTTTGTTTTCACTTCTTGTCGTTGTGGGGAGTGTCGCGAATGCCGAGCTTCGCGATGACTTTGACAGCTACACAGCTGTCAATCTTGACAGAAAGTAAGGTAGTTTACTAAAAGTAATTTATGGCTTATAAATACTGCGCGATAGTCTCTGGTGATAGTGTTAGTCTATGGTGACAGGAAATAGACGCCACATGGCGAGTGAACCTAGATAGTCTATGGTGAACGAGATTCGACATCATTCAATGGTTCCGAAATGTCGGCCATTTGACTGGCGGAATTTGCCGCCATAACACGTGTTCTGACTAAGTGTGATAATAAGAGTTGTTGGTGGAATTCTACGAAGCGGAAAACTACCGAAGCTAGTTTTCCTAAAGCTGAGTATTCTTTGTGGTTTATATTGTTATCTGAATTCTATAATAAGAATCATTTATATTCAAAATATATACAGTAAGTGTAACTAACCTACCTACCTACTTCTACCTACCTTAAGTCTAGAATAGGTCCTTGAGGCATTGTACCTAAGGATGCTGGCGGCATTGTGTTGCTGTTAAAAGTATATAGGCTGTTGGTACTTTCGGAACTTCACGTTCTAAACAAGACTATATGAAAAAGAGTCGCAACTGCTGCACTTTTATGTTTTTCGGCCGATTGGGTATCCAGTTCTTTTATCATATATCTATGCTCGAAGTATCTTTAGCCCCAAACAAATGGTCTTACTTAGATAATGCTTGGATTTTGAAACCTGTATACTGATACTATATACTGATACTGTATACTTGTACCGTCTTATAAACAAAGTTAAAGAAATTGGTTAACGTGATAAAATTCAAGGAAAAACCGATACATGTTGTGGCTGACGGCAAATTACTACTTCTAGGTGTAGTTGCAACATAAAGTTTGTACGGAACCCTCGTTGCGCGAATCCGCTTTGCACTTGGCCGGTATTTTAAATCTAAACCTGTGAACTTAGGTATAGGTAAAAACTTAAGGTGGATCTCCCCGTGCAAGTTTCATACAACTTTCGTTGCAGGTTTTCTCGTATTGTATCGATGCACCGGACTTTAAACCGTGATATTTAGGTTGTGCGAGTCCTCCAATTTGCGCAAATAGAATAAAAAATACTAGAAAACTAACAATAACGTAAAATAATCCGATATAAAAAGTACTAAAATTTCGCTTCAGCGCTTGTTTGTGTGAGTAATCCTTATACTGTCCGTGTAAACTAATATGGCGGCCCAACTGACAGCCACTGGTTTTGAGTTTAATCATAACTATCAAAGATGTCACTGCAACCACCTGTAACACAGGTCACCGGACTGAGTAGTACCAAATTTCGTCCACAGGTGGACAGTACAATCTTAGAATGAGCTTGTAAGTAATGTACTACGCAAGATATGCAACTGTCAATCATATTCTATCATACCTAAGTATATAAAAATATAGTAAAATGACTTATGGGCTCCGGTAAAAATGTATCCGCAGATTCGCACGCAACTTCACGTCACCAGAGATCAGGCTATATAATATAATTATAGTTGTCGTTTTCAACGTAGCGGCTGGGAATATTTATTTTGTGTTGTGATCGGTTTCAAAACTAATCATCAGACTAATTTCAAAAGTAGCTAATAATGAATAAGTTTGTCAGGTACTCATCAATACTTAGCTCATAATTATTAATAATATTATACCACGGCTCAGGAAGCCTGGGGTCCGCTTTGGCAACTGCCATCTGGCCTTCCAACCCAGAGGGTAAACTAGGCTTTTCTAGGGATTAACCCTTCGTCTGTGGGTGGGTCAAAAAGTCGTGAGTTCAAACCTCGGTGGTATCGTAAAGGGCAAATGAAATTGTTTAGAAAAAAAATGCAAAAAGAGGACCAAAAAATGTGGTCAGGATCCTTATCAAACACAGACGAAGGGTTAAGTTGTCCAATTTCACAACAATAAGACATGCGAGTGCTAAATATCAAATGGTATTTCGTACATAAGTTCAAAACAACTCATTGGTACAAGCCAGTGTTTGAACGGCCATTAGATTGAAAGTCACACGGTCTTACCGCTGAGCCACTAATTAATAACATAACCTACATAATATTATAATAAAAGCATTTTCATTTGTTGACATAGTCAACCCCGCGAGTACCTATGGGTAGGGTAGGTGCTGAGTGCATTTTTCTCTGTGCTAACTTTTAACTACCGCCCGTTTCGTGTATACATTTTCTGAGAGGAGGTCGTTGCATCAAGTGAATTATTTTGTATTTGTGCTGTGGTTTTTACTGGCTGGAAACAGTTATGATGACTTTCGGGTAAGTAATAATGTCATGACAGCTGTCAATATCTTATATTTTCCTGCTAGTCTATGATGGTCGGGTTTTTATCATTTACCGACGTTGCTGTCACGTTCTAACAAGTATGTATGTGCGAAAGTGACGCATAGCGTGATAAGCGATAAAATGGCAACCTTGCTAACCCCTGCTTATTTGTTCTTTGACGATTTCTTTCAAGTGGAACTATAGTACTCGCAGGCATTTCACACTCCGCTACCTTCCTGCACTATATCATCAGTCGTCCAGTGGAACAAATTAATTTGACAATGGGAAGAACTAATAAAACGGAATATAAGAACCACCGTTGGTCTGGTGCTGTAAGAAAAAAACGGCGGCCTTTGAAGCTTCCTTGCTCAACCATTATGGCACCAAATCGTATGTATTTCAATTATATTTCATTTGTCACTTTTTATACCATACTAATTCCTACAGGTCATCATCGTCATCATCTATACTGTCTGACTATAAGTGCACTGATGGAAAACAACGATTAACGGTCTTTTAGTCGTTGACTGCCCGTAGCCATTGATTTCGTCAATATTGTTTTAAATGCATAATTTGCTTACATGTTGATAGGTACCAGTCCAGGTCCTCTGTGTCTGTTTGTTTTTTGTACAGTCTTACTGCACTCTTGTACCTACAGTGTAGTACTGTACAACGAACCAACTAGAGTAGAGTAAGTAGTTGACATACTTATATCGTGACTCGAACAGCTATAACAATTACCTACTATAAAAAATTCAGCAGAGGTCAGGCTTGGCGTCATATTCCAGCGGAAGGAACACCATCAAAACCAGATAAAGTAGATTCGGGTTTGCAAAACCAATCGAGTCAATTAAGCAGTGCTGAACCTACTGAGTAAGTATCGACCTAATTTGTTTTTACGCTTCTTGTGGCATAGATTTTACAATAATAGAATTTTTAACGAAACCTGCGAATACTAAACTAAATATGTGTTTCCTTTTATCGCAAAAGAAAATGCGATCGAAGGGAAATAAACATTTACGAAACTCTCAGGCCTACCTTTACAAGTGCGAAGTGAACTTTGAGTGAAATGCAATCGTATGCGCGTGGCCTCAGGATATGCTACTAAGATTGTATGGAATCTGGCGGCGCGCCTTGCCGTCAGTTGCCATCCTGCAAAACGTTTGCCAATGGCTCCGTGGGTGAACCACTGATTTAGTTCATTTGCCTCGCGGTATTTTTTCTGTAAATAGTTTAAAATACACATCTAATATTTCATTTGTTGCCACTTTATATAAAAAACTGTATTTTAGAACCATTAATTCCATTGCGGATTTGCGGTCATCATACTTTACTGATTTACTTAGGGACAGTACAAATTCCATCAAAGTTGTTTCAGTAGACTTTAATGAAATATTTCTAAATAAATAATGCAAATCTTGTTTCCACTTCCGTTTGCTTCGTACGTAAAAATAAAATAAATTAAATGATGTATTGGCGGTTATATCGTCAGTTGTAGGAAATCCGTCCGTCTGTCTGTCACATCATTATTAGGGTTCCGTACCAAAATGATAAAAAAGCAACCTTTATGGTGCGACACGTCCGTCTGTCTGTCTGTCACATCATTATTAGGGTTCCGTACCAAAATGGTAAAAAAACAACCCTTATGGTGCGACACGTCCGTCTGTCTGTCTGTCACATCATTATTAGGGTTCCGTACCAAAATGGTAAAAAAACAACCCTTATGGTGCGACACGTCCGTCTGTCTGTCTGTCACATCATTATTGGGGTTCCGTACCAAAATGGTAAAAAAACAACCCTTATGGTGCGACACGTCCGTCTGTCTGTCTGTCACATCATTATTAGGGTTCCGTACCAAAATGGTAAAAAACAAACCCTTTTAGTGCGGCTCCGTCCGTCTGTCTGTCTGTCAAATCATTATTAGGATTCCGTACCAAAATGGTAAAAAATAAACCCTTTTAGTGCGGCTCCGTCCGTCTGTCTGTCTGTCACATCATTATTAGGGTTCCGTACCAAAATGGTAAAAAAGCAACCCTTATGGTGCGACACGTCCGTCTGTCTGTCTGTCTTTCACATCATTATAAGGGTTCCGTACCAAAATGGTAAAAAATAAACCCTAATGGTGCGGCTCCGTCCGTCTGTCTGTCTGTCACATCATTATTAGGGTTCCGTACCAAAATGGTAAAAAAACAACCCTTATGGTGCGACACGTCCGTCTGTCTGTCTTTCACATCATTAAATATCTCGAGAACTACTTCAGCTAACGATTTGTAATTTGAAGAAGTTATATACAAAGTTAACCCATGCACATTGAATTGAGATCTTTATTTCAGATTAATATCCATACAATACAATACAATACAAATACTCTTTATTGTTCACCAACAAGGAAATAAAAACAATATACATTAAACACCATATTTTGTTAGTAAGACTTAAAAACTAATGTTAATTTTATACAAAATACTATTTTATAAATTTCCTAAACCCTATAACTTGACGAACCCAGTGCGCCAGTATAGGGTTCTCGAGTCTGTCTGTAATTACATTCAGAATGCTGTTGGTACCGCCCCTAAGCCTGCCCATCATCGAGACGATTTTCTTTCGCATAACTGAATTGAAAGCGGATTTATTATTTACTTTAATTTATTTTCGGTGAAAAATGTCCGACAAAAGAAGGGGCAAAAATTTTAAGTTTACTTATTAGGTCATGTGGGGTATCATTTCAAGTGGTTTGATTGGACATTCTAATACATTTTTTAAATATATTTTTTTGCAATGAGAAAATTCTGAATTATATTATAACCGAAACTGAAGTTTTATCTCCGAAGTTTATGAGGGAAAAATATGTTTTTTTTTGCACAACATTAATATTATTGTAATTATTGTAATATTATTGTACCAGGCAGGTCTTATTGTGTATTGTATTTATAATTGAGTTTGGGGTTTTAATATCAATGTTTTAAGCTGTGAAAACCTCTGGTAGGCCCTGGCGTTGAAGGACTCTACAAATTGCTATAGTATAGCTTATATTTAGTCACTCACTAGCTAGTGGCAAGACTGCCATGTCCTAGACTTTTTGGTACAGAGATATTCTCAACCTGGACCAGATATATATGAACAGGACGCATCGTATCCGACATGTCATTGAAACAAAAGACTAATATTATAAATATTACATTATTAAACTAATATACATTATTTTATGTCTATAGGTGCAAGGACAACTACGCATTGCTGAAAAGGCGAAATGTTATTTTGTCTGTTTCATTGAACCTGGAGGCCCTGGAGCCAATTTGACTATCGTTGAAGTAGGACGTGACGACAACTTCATTCAAGAGATGACACCGAAGTTAGTTGCGTTTTATAAAGACTATATAGTCCCAGATCCCCGAGCTCGTTTTGCGCAGAGTTCCAAAAAACCAACGATGCGTCGAAATGTCAAGCCTGCCAGGTATGTTTTGTATTTTACAAAATCAAACTTAGGCAAAAACACAGAATAAAAGTACTAAAGTACAGAAGCTTCTCTTCCCTACATTTGAAGTTTAGATTGTGCATGCAAACAATGTCAAGATTACATTGAAATTAGGGTTGTCACCATGCTGTCAGGCGTATGGATGTATCTCAATAACTTCAATAAGTCATCATAGTCACGTCAATAGTGTGCTTATCATTAGTTGCACGTGGCCGTATTCGACAGCGACTGCAGCGTTCGGGGGTATGTCTGTCTCGCTCCTACCAGAGAAATGGTAGGAGCGAGACGGACATACATTCGAACGCCGCAGTCGCTATCGAATTCAGTTGCGTGTACCTCATCGTGAGCACATAGGTCGACATGTTGGAGATTAGTTAGTGAGCCTTATTCATGAGAATCATGAGTTGCGTTGCGTTCTCGACGGCTAGTTCTTCGCACACGCTGTGCTCTTTGCTGTGTTCGTTTAAAAAACTCCAGGTTTTTTTTCTTCCAGTTAAACTACAACAAGGGGCAGCCGGCGCAAATGAAAATAAAAAATAATAAAACATGAATTATAATTAGCAGCAGTTTGTTTTATTTTGTAATATTTTTCAAATACACAATATAATATTATTTATGCCACACCTGGCCATAAAGTGCCTTTTTCCGGACGCCACGCGTACGGAAAAAGCCGACTTCTGCCCAAGTGTAGGCATAAAATGATGTATCTAACACGTGAGGTAATAAATAAAGCCCTTGATCGCATATTTACGTCCCTCGCTTGCAGCTCGGGTCGCAAACATCTGCGATCTCGGCCTTTCTTTGTTTTACCGCACTAGTTAGGTAATGTACTATTTTTCTATTCTCTTGAGCGTCGAAACTATGTGAATGTCAGTATGATAGGACTACGGTGGAGTTTTGAATCGCGAGTTATTTCAATATTTAGTGCCTTTTTCGTACTATTTGGTACCTAATATCAAAAAATAGTACCATGCTAAAAATCAAGTATTATTGAAAATTAAGTGGTCAGTCATTCTGACGTCCAAGTCAGGGCCACCTCCAGTTCCCATGGTTGTAGGCCTTGTATCGTTCAGTACCTATTTAGGACCTTCTAAAATTATACTTAGTATTTCATTCTGGCTTTCTGAAATAAAGTTACGGCTAAAATAAGCTCTGAATGAGAACAGTGTATACCCCGCTACACGGCCATGAGGTAATAATGATAACGAAACGGTGAACATTGAATATTCAATATTTCTTGATTTTTAGCGAGTTGCGTTTTTTGGGACCGCCAAGAATGAGTACGAAAAAGGTACTAAATATTGGAATAACTCGCGGTTCAAAAACTCACCGTGGTTCTATCATCCTGACGGTCACGAAATTATCACAGCTGAAGGTTAATTCTGTCATAACGCTCCTGGGGTTGTTAATCCTTATGGTGAAAAGTAAACTGTGGGGCTTGCATATGTGATAATTTTTCGTAAAAGTTACCGTTTTCTCGGCGCTATATGTCATAAATATTTATATAAAAGTAAACTTTATTAAAAAAAAACTTATCAATTATCGACAAAGTACCTTTAGGTACAAAGATACTCGTACCTAACACACTTACGTTTTTATTTCAACCAAAAATTAAAAATTGTAAAAGTACAATTTTTAATTTTTGGTTGAAATAAAAACGTAAGTCCCGTGTAAGTGCAAATTAACGCATTTATGCGTCTTCGTTACCTTTGCATTGAACGTAAAAATGCGTTAACAGTTATTTAGTGACTTTCGTCTTGTGCCTTCAACGCAACGCAAGTGCCTAATGCGAGTTCAGAATTTTTAGACCAATATCATATTCGTATCATCATCATCATCATCATCATCATTTCAGCCGAAAGACGTCCACTGCTGGACATAGGCCTCCCCCAAAGATTTCCACAATGACCGGTCCTGCGCCACCCGCATCCAGCGGACTCCTGCGACCTTCACCAGGTCATCAGTCCACCTTGCGGGGGGCCTACCCACGCTGCGCCTTCCGGTACGCGGTCGCCACTCGAGAACCTTTCCGCCCCAACGGCCGTCGGTTCTACGTACAATGTGCCCCGCCCACTGCCACTTAAGTTTAGCGATTCGGAGAGCTATATCGGTTACTTTGGTTCTGCTTGCTTGCTGTTTTGGTTTTGGTTTCATATTCGTATGCAGTGACATATGCGTTGGAGGCACCCTTACCGAATCCCTTAGGTACTTACATGAGCATTTTCGCAAAAAGAGATCTACTTACGAAAAAACTTTTTTAAAGGTTTACCTACCTTTAAAAAAGTTTTTAAAGTAGGATAAACATTAAATTTAATGTTTATCCTAATCTAAATAAGAAGCTCTTTCAATCTAGGAGATAAAAACTGCGAGAAAAAAGGTCTCAAAAGTTTTAAAAGTTTTTACGCAAATGTATTAAAAATGGTTACAGAAAGAAAAAATTGGGACTGTTTTTTTTAATATATATATATTTTTTAAATACTACGACGGTGGCAAACAAGCATACGGCCCGCCTGATGGTAAGCGATAAAAGGAGGATTCGCTGTGTTGACATCTAAACGGGCCAAGGGCTTTGCTCCGTGGGTCCTCAGGTGTCAACAAAGCGAATCATCTTGGAGCTCTGGCTTAACATGTAGGATCTAAAAAGCTCGTGATTCTAAGTAGGAAAAACATTAAGTTTATCAGTTTTAGAAAAAAAAGTTTTGGATCTATTCTCGCGAAAATGCCCACATGTCAGTTATTCTGCTCTCTATGAATATTGGACCAGTGTGAAAAACGCATTATGCCGTATATATCCATTATGCCAACATAAGCAATCAATCGCAAAATGAACTAGAATGTTGAATACTTATCGCGGTTATTTCATTCTAACTTTTGCATTTGCATTCTAACATAAACATTCCAAGGTTTTTTGATCAAATTGAGCTGCTGATATTTCGGCGATGTTGCAACCAAGAACGCATTTTCATTAGTTGGAATGTCTAACGCATATTCATCATAGGATAAGCAAAATTAGGTTAGTTAGGTTTCTTTAGACTCCCGAACAGCAAATTGCGCAGAAATAGAAACCCCAGTAAATGCAAAATTACTACAAAACGATTGGTTATTTATTCTTCTTCTTTCACATTGTTTTACTGAACTAGCTTTCGGTCTGGGTCCTGAAACTGTTACTAGTATTACAGCTGACGATGACGTAAGTAAACATTTTTTTTTAATTTGGTGATGGAGGAATTTAAAAAACAATCCAAATATAAGTAATGACGATGTACGAGTACACCTCTATACAAAGTTTTCAAAGGCTGGGTAAAATGCGTACCTATATTTATCGTAGAACTATGCTGTAAAAACTTCTCGAAATTGGATTCTAGCCACTCGAGTATTTATGACTTTGTATGTGTAGTAAATCTCGAAAAACGCCATCCTCCTATTTAATTTATGACCCCAAGTCTTCTGCAATGACTTCATTGGTCAAACATCTATTTGCTAAATACTACATAAGCACTTTTATAACGCCACCTAGTTAAACGCTAGTTAGTTTTCGAGGAATGACATTCTCCGCGCCCTCTGTGTTTACGTCGGAAAGGTTATCTATAGTAGCGACATCTAGTTAATTTTTGAAGTGATGATAACACTACTGACACTGGTGACTGACAGAAGACGTGCTAGTGTGCGTAAATGGGTAAAATCTCCGTATTTCCAAGTTGTTGCAGGTTTTTGTTGAAATGAAATACTGTTGGCTGCCGAAATTCTCGTATTATACTTCAGATTTTCTAGTATTTGCGCAAATACAAAAACATCTTATGTATCTGCCTTAGTTTTGGAGGAAATTGTGAAAATAACTAAGTTTGCAGCACTAGCGCCATCTCTTGGTCGCTAGTCGCCATACCCTCCAGGCACTTCCACCTTAAGTAAGAAATTTGTTGTGTGTAGTATATAGTCTGTGGTAGTAGTGAGCTATTCGAATAGGCATTTGTTTTATTTGTGTTCTAATTTTAAACATGTATTGTCTATTCGAATAGCTCACTACTACATACAACAGGTGACTTACTTAAGTTTTTCGCCTATACCAGCGATGTGCTATGAACAGAATACGAGATAATCTTGACACGAAAAGAGCCTAACGGTATTTATTCCAATGAAGATTACCCGTTACACATGCATTGTATCGCTATTCAACTCGAGTGACTTGAATTACGAAGTCAGTTGAATTATAAAAACAGTTAGTCCTCTTGAATCGTCTTGGTAACTATATTCATCTAAAGTGAATGTCATTGGACTTTCAGGACTGTGTAAACAAACCGCCATATTGAAATTGTCTTTGAATGATGAATTTACTAGGGATGGGGAATTGCTATTTTAAGTCAAAATAAATCGATTACTAAAATATCAAAAGTAAAACACATCTCATCTTCATATTTTTAATTGGTTTAATCTTCTGAAAAATCGGTGCTTGAAGTTTTACTAGAGTCACCAGTCTTAATTATAAAAGGTGGCGTTACATCATCAGTATACCCTATCGATGATGCCGTCTAAGTTTTTCATTTTATGCTCTTCTCCTATTACATGATCCACGCATTTCTTCCACTGCATGCATCCGCATCTGAATTTAGGTATTTATTTAATTTTAAGTATATTATACCTTACGCTAAGATCCTTTATTCATTTACTTACCGTGTAGTGTACACTATGCCTATATCAGGTAGATACCGTGAGTACCGGCATTACAATGTCACTAACTTAGTTACATCCCTAAACGTCATAGACAAACGTAGAATATAAAAGAAACAAAAACGTCATTGCATTTTGTCGAAATAACGTAACTTTTAAATCGTATTGAATTTTCAATGAAATTTCCAAGATAAAGTAATTTTTCCTATATTATTTGTTTTTTACGAGAAAGGCTATTTTAATAGTGTATGTTTTCAATGACTTTTGATGAGGTGGTGTGAAACTTTAAGGAGTAACAGTGATAAATCAAAGTGACGCCGTTTGTTTACATAGTCCTGAAAGTCCAATGACATTCTCTTTACATGTACAATCAGCTACAAAGATAATGATAAAGATATATAATTTTTTTTTAAAGCACGAATCAAATCATTCATTAAATGTAATAAATGTTTTGATTCATGTTTTTGTGTTTTTTAAGTAGTCACACTATATACTATATATAAATTATAAATTGAAAGAGATGTCATATACCCATGGCCATGGGCTCCCAGCCC
This sequence comes from Lathronympha strigana, assembly GCA_949128165.1. Taxonomy (NCBI): domain Eukaryota; kingdom Metazoa; phylum Arthropoda; class Insecta; order Lepidoptera; family Tortricidae; genus Lathronympha; species Lathronympha strigana. The sequence continues at coordinate 8,062,225 of OX421928.1, read as the reverse complement.
TGCTCACCGGGGACCTTGGTCACTTTTTCTTTAGTATATGACATCTCTTTCAATATATAATATATATATATAGTCCTCCTCATCGATTTCGATGACGGGCGACCCTAGCAGTCAAGGATTTCTCCTTTTGTGAGCTCTGATATGGCTGGCCAGGCCGAACTTGCTCTTAAATACTCTTCTGCATTCATGGCCGAACGCAAAGTGCCAAAAATATGTATACATGACCTTAATATTAATAATTAATAAACTTAGACCGGGTTACTCACGTCTATAAAGTCAAAAATAGCTCGACATGTTTCGGGACGGTCCGCGCCTCATAATCATGAGTGAGAAGCGCTTGCGGCGATTGCTCTGCGCACACGTGTGCGCAGAGCAATAGACGTGAGTAACCCGGTCTAAGTAGGTATATTAATATGTCTAATACTCACGGGAGTTTTCATGACCTTAATGTTTAGGCAATAAGGTCGTGTAAACATATTTTTGGCATTTTGGCTGTATTCATATATTTGTAGCTGACTGTACTCGCGGATTATGATTTATTTAATATTTTCTTCTGTTTCCGGGATTGTTGTTCATTAAATTTAAACATTTTAGAATGGATTAATCGCGTTTATTAACACCATGATCCGTTTCGAGCCCTTTACAGCATTCCTTTTCACAGGGTTAAGATGATGATTGATGACAGGGTTAAGTACATTATTATTACGGTAAATATGTTAATAAGTTTTAAGAAACCTTATTATATCACTGTTGCATAAACTACTGTTTTTCCTCATTAGGTAGGCGCAAAGATGAACTAAGCAATAAACGTCGAAGGTAAAATACTGCTAAGTACTTAAAACATTGTGTAATATGCCCATTAAATGGCTGAGAATATAAACATGATAATATAACACTTTACTGTCCAAACGTCAGGAAGTACTTTTATAGATGTTGCTACTTTGACTCCCTTTATTTTGCATCAGGTACAGTCACCTGCAATAGTATATGACGCTGTGAAGGCCGCAAAAATATGTGACACGCTCTTATGGCGGTACAAACAAGACTGTGTCACATATTTTTGCGGCCTTCACAGCGTCATATACTATTGCAGGTGACTGTACATGCAGTTGATGACTTTAATTTGAGACACATAAGGTGACATTGAAAAATGTTTTGTTGCGAAAACTTTAATAGTATTTCGACTAGGAAAATGTAGAAAATTATGCTTTTGATGTTATTGTTTTTGGTCGTATGGTCGGTTGAGAATCTCACTACCCCCTTTTCCTCCAGTGTCGTAAAAAGTGTCGTCTTGTATGTGGGGTACACCTATCACTGCAATATCACAACCAAGGTCCGTCATTTTCATGCCGATGATAGACAAATGACGTCAAGCGTCGGCTTGAAAATGAGCTGAATGGCTTCGAGAAAGGATGGCGTGTGTACGGCCGTGCCTTTGTTTTGGCCGACTTGTTGGGGGCACTGCCGTGCAGGGCTATACCACGAAAATCGAACGATTGCCGATTGCTCCATCTGTCACACTTGCGTATTGGAATGACAAAGAGGTTTTCCCGTCAATGTGAATTATCGATATTCGTGGTAGGCATGCAGATTTGTATAGGTAAGTAATATATTGTTTATGAAGTAGGTATTTGATGTGTTTAAGGGCATTTTCAGAAACCGTGCACCATTTTAATGAAAATGGGCCCTCGATTTTCCATACAAAAAAAATTGTCAGTTTTGTAACGGCCCATACAAAATGTATGAAAAAATGCGTTACAAAACTGACCAAAAAAACGGGACACTATTTATTTTTTTAAATCAATAGTACTCGTTGTAACGTTCAGGGTCAACGTAAGGGGGCTGGTTTTAATAAAACACGAGATAGGTATTTGCGTCCACAAGCGATACGTCCGTTCACCGTGACGTCTACCCTCGGAGTGCGGGGAGCGGGCGGATCGCAGTGCACATTTATTTATATATACATTACATCTCTCTCTTTCAATTAATTTTGATTACTTTATTTTTATTCGTTATAAAAATCAGTTTAATTTGCAAATTATATTTAGTTTGATTTTACTTTTCTTTATCTGTGTCCAATCCGTATCCACTATTAACATTATCACCCTCATTTCCATCTTCATTGTGAATTCGCCATTGCTTCCACTTTCTTAAGATGAACGATGTTTTCGCCTTGATTCCAGACCTTTTTCATCATTATTATTTTGACCTGTATATCTCCTTTTGCACGTAATACGGTATGAGAAGTAGAATCAACATTAGGTGCTAATTTATTTCCTTTAATCATATCCTTGACGTAGACTTTCTCGCCACGAAAATTTCTTCATCAATAGCTTTCCTCTTCCTGTCTACAATCATCTTTCCCTTTTTCTTTCATATCCAATTGCCTAACTTATTAATTTGTTATTTTACTGGATGTTGTTATTTTATTTTGTTTTTAAATTTTTGCTGACATTGTTTTATTTCAATTTCAATTTTAGTCTTTATATTTTGACATGTTTATTAGAATTAAGTGTTACTTTTTTATATTATTTTTGTATTTAATCAATCTGATGTTGAAAAGTGCTGAATTTTGGCCCACTTCAAATAAATGCTTTTTGAGTTTGAGTTATATATCTTAGCCTTAGTTTTCGATATTTACGCCTGATAGAAATAATTAAATAAAACCGTCGAAATGTATAGAAACCGTCATTTCTAAGATAATTAAGCTGAAACTGGAATCAACCAAAGGGTTTCAGCAAATATTGAATTGAAAGTAACTCCTTCAAATTTTGTCTACCGTTTAGTTACGAAGCATTTCCTTTTTCGCTGTAAGGGTTTTTTTTTTTATTTATTTTTCAATATAAAAGTATCGTTTAATTTTGTTATTATACAATAATACAACTTTACAAAGAACCCGCTCATTGCAACACTATTTTGTCATAGATGAGTTAGCTTGTAATGCTTCGACAGTTATTAATATCACTATCACATTACACTAATTCATGTGTTCATTCTTTTACGTGTGATTTCACTACACCACTCCATTTTCACTACACAATTTCGTTTTTTGTGAAGGTTAAATTGCAATATTAATCATCGATATCGAGCACTTAGAGATTTTGTTAAGATTCAGATCTCATTTGTGTGCACCATGAGTTACATTAAATACCTGCGTTTATGTTTGATATAAATATTTCACTGCAGTGCTTCTAAATATTCAGAAACCTAGCTACAGTAATATTCAAAAAGGCCTATACTTGCATGTTAAAAAAGTTTAACTAAATACATATTTGAAAAACATACTAAAGAAATATACATTAAAAATACAATTTAAAACTTATTTCATATCATTTATTGTATTTGTGAGTGAATTTCACATGACCCCGGTTAGGGTAAAAATGTAAGATACGGCTATTAAAAAATGTAAGATACGTTACAAAAGTCTTAAAGTGATCTGATTTTTGCTAACATAATTGGCATTGTTTTTTCAAGATATCAGAATTTGAAAGACAGTGATCGACAGAGTAGAACATTTTCAGTCGACCTGTACACTTAACTAAATTTTGTCAATTGTAAAGCATGAAATAAATGTTTTGATTCATGTTTTTAAATAGTCACACTACTATATATATATAAATAAATCACAGCCCTAGGCACTGGGGGCCTTGGTCACTTTTCTGTAGTATATGACATCTCTTTCAATTTATAAATTTCGTCATTTTGGCGAAAACGTTAATCCATATTACAACTGACGATATAATTGGCAAACTGCAGAAACCCTATAGCGAAACCTAATTAAATATCTTTGAATTTTGGAAAAGACGTATCTACTAGGTTAACACTAACCCCTAATTTGAGAATATTAAGAAAGACAGCTGTACTCTTTCTAGCCAATCACAGAAGGCAGCTTCTTCCGTTTCCGGCTCAACTGTGATTGACGCATCAAATGTGCCTAGTACTTCAAGACATTCCGTTGAACCATATGCCACGAAAACTTGATCGTTTGATTTCAGACATTCCCATGTTTGCTCTTTTATAATATTTCTTTTGCTACCAGAGCCATTCACCATGTCAACATTGAGTCCACCTATTTGACAGGTTATTTCAGCTTCATCGCCATTTATATGAAATAAATAATTAATATTTTGACTTGGCTTGTTATCTGATTGTTTAATCTGATACTCGTTTGGCTTAAATATTTTCCCCAATAAATTCTTTGATTTATCGTTGAAAAACGTATTTAACGTACGTATTAAACGTATTGTATTCCTAGTGCGGCAATACATCCTGAAATGGCCTTGATTTGGTAGCCACATTTAGAGCACCGTTTTTGTATGTCCATACCCTGTTTATTATATTTAGTCCGTATCCTGTTGACCTGTTCGTTATGTTTGCCTTGAAACTCTTTCAGTTGCCTTTCTACCGTTACAACTAAATTAGCTTCTACTATCACCTTATCTACAGTAGCTGAATCCCCTAGCATCAATATTTTCTTCTGTAAGTCCGCGGAAGCACACTTCTCAATAATTAGATCTATGAGACCGTTGTCTTTTCTCGCGAAATCGCATTTAGAGCACTGATTACGTAATCTGATTAGGTTTTTTTTACGAATTGTTCGTGTGGTTCTTGTTTCATTAGTCGAAACGTATGTCTTTCGTACAAAAACTCTGTTTTGGAGAAAAATACTCGTCTAATCGACAGCGGTCATAAAGATGTCAGATGAATCATCTGGGTCAACATGCGCGCCAGGAAGATTATAATGTATTTCTTGTAGTCCCAATCCGCCTATATGAAATAGTATTGCACGTGTTTTCGAAGACTTAGTAGTTCCCGATGCTAGTAGGTATACTTTAAGGGCTCGTTTCAATTTGTCCCACCTATGACCTAATGACGCCGGATCCCCATCGCAGTCGAATGTTTTTAACGCGGGTAACCGGGACATCATTTTGGAACGTTCTGCAGGTAATTACAGAGAATGTTCGTTAGGTAAGTATGTATATACCTACCTTTTAAGTACCGAATCCCTATATTAAAGTGACTATTGTTTAATTTGGTTTTCCTAACATGCATACAAACGAACAGGTAGGCAAATATCTTAGGATTGGACCCCAAACACATTAAAAGTTCTACAGTTTGGTTTTAACAGAGTTTTCACTCCTCAGCATTTTTATATCAATCGCATAGACCAGTATATGAAGAACTCATTATTTTTATTACACAGACTAGTACAGTACCTGTGTATCATCAAAAATCATAGCACGACTAGCCTATGTAGCACTAGTTTTTACTCTTTCGAGTCAATTAGGGCAATAGCATATACCAGTATATGTGGAACTCATTAATAGCATAAACTGTAATGTTATATATTATTTCAGTTTATGAAGAACACACCTTGACTAGCATTCACAGGCACTTATGTATGTAGTTGTTTTGAACATGATGGTCAATTTATAAATTTTAAGTTGACCCATCACACCATGAAACTACACTTGTTTGTATTGGTGAATATTAGCTAGCACGTTTGCACGACTTATCTTACCGACGGCTATCAGTTTATTTACTTATTCTTCACCTTTTGCTTTATAGAAGCAAGGCACGAAATAATGTAATACTTGGATGGATAAGGACAATGATTCTATTAAATGACTCGAAACATACCTACCCAAGTAGCACACGTTAACAGGTTGTCAAGCCTCCGCTTATCATTTGTCAAGACAAAGTTAGGTCAGGCTACGTTATGTACACTTTATTTTAGGAAGTAGGTTAACATTGAACATTTGTGAACTACTAACTAAAAGTTACGGTGCGTATATGGACCTACTCGTACCTACGAGTAGTGTTTCACCAATTGTTATATATGTTGATGGCATCAACACGGTATAAAAATCAGTTACTTAACTAAAATACGGGTAAACAACCAAACATATCGAAGACAAAACTCTCCTAGTATACCCCACATCTTGTGCATATACCTACGTCATAATGATTTATTTGCACGTAGGTACTTCTGTTTACCAATATAATTATGAAAGTGTCCAATATAACCTTGGTATATCACTTTACTGAATTAGTATCTAAATACATTTATGCTTATAATAAGACAATTAAGGACTGCCACGCCTTCAAGCACTATTATCTTAATATTGGTCGTACTCGCGGCTGTTATCAATAGTTTTCATATTACCAATACAATGATATTACGTAAAGTAAAACCTTATAAGGGAGTTGATATGTTTAACTTTAATAAAAATCAACAAATGGATCGTCCAGCCGATTTTTTTGTGCTACTTGGATAGGTCATCACATTTTCCTTCCTTTTATTACAATGAAAAAAAAAATTCAAACTGATAGCATTTTATCGGTGATGTTGTGTCGTTTAATATTGATATTTTTACTCACGTTCTTTGTCCTCGTCGCCAATGTAACGTTCAGGGTCAACGTAAGGGGGCTGGTTTTAATAAAACACGAGATAGGTATTTGCGTCCACAAGCGATACGTCCGTTCACCGTGACGTCTACCCTCGGAGTGCGGGGAGCGGGCGGATCGCAGTGCACATTTATTTATATATACATTACACTCGTGATTCTGGTTCCTAAAACCCAAAACTTCCTATATTAAAAAAAAAGGAAATGGTACCCTATTTTTGAAAATGCCCTACAAGGTGTAATAAAAATGCTGCCGCGAAATAGCTAGCTAGCGAGTACAGACTTTTACAGCAAACTCGAAGTTAGCGCACTGGATATAAATCTGGTGTCCGACTGAAACATGTTTTTTGCCGAAACCGAAACCGAACCCAAGGCTCGGTAATGATTCTTGTTTCGGCCGAAACCGGAACCGAACCTTTGATAAATGTGATTGAAACGCTGAATAAAATGTCAGTAGTCAATAACGAAACATCTCTATGGTCCGATTTTACTTTACTCGGCTTGAATTGTTTGCATTATCATATGATGTCATATTGCTAGCCGTGCCGAGCTCGCCTGGGCCTATACACGAAAATCAAACAATTGCGAAATTGTATCTCCATCTCTGTCACAAAGAGGTTTTCCCGTCAATGCTAATTTTCGATGTTCGTGGTAGGAGTGCTGATGTCAGTCCGAATATACTCGTAGTACGTAAATAAAGTATGATATTGTAAGTTTTGGCACGGCTGAATGGTTAGGCTGGCTTTTGACCGAACCTTTGGTCGAAACTAGGGTGGCCATGGCCAACCATAGTTCACAAATTTGCGGTACATTTGGGATCAACATGCGGGATTGGGCTATAAAATGCGGGACGGCTTCTCTGGCCTATATATGTAAGGTGTAGGTGTACTGTCAACGTATAGAAAGGCATACAAAAGTTACCTTGTTAACTCTCTTAGGCCATTTTGCACCAGGGTTAGCCGCTAACCCGGAGTCAACCTGTCAAATTCCATACAAAAAACGTTTAACTCCAGGTTGTGTGGCTAACCCTAAGTGGTGCAAGTGGCCCTTAGCATTTATTGCATATTAGCATCGCGATAAATTCAAATTCAACGCACGCGCTCTGAGTCACATTCATAAAACTTCTTTTCTGAATTATCCAGTCTAGCCTAAAAATAGGACAATCGGCGTCCCGCGCGGCCTCGTTGCGTCGTCAAGATCTCAAAAACTGGACGTCCCGCGTATAGCGGGACCGTTGGGAACCCTAGTCGAAACCGATACCGAAACCGAAACTTCGGTCACACACTAAAATCTTGTAACACGTGAGTCCGATAATGCACAATATCATGCAAGTGTTAATTTAATTATGACAACTATGACAATGCGTGACTTCAAAAACATTATTATTTGCATTATTGCTTAGAACTTATTAAATTGGATTCATCTTTATTTATTTATTTATTTATTTATTAAATTACATTAAATAGGCTTACAGTATCAACCAAAACGCCTACAATGCTAAAGACTTAATACTAAAAAGTACAATAACAATAACGCAGTAGTTAATCAATCTAGCACTTTGGGTGAATCAACCATTTCTTGTTATTATGTCGCAGGAGATTATTGCGCAGTTAGAAGAAACGTTGTAGTATGTTCTACTGACATGCTTGGTATGGTTCCATTATGGAAATGGAATATAACTACCAAAAAATTTCATGTGCATGGGCCATGGGGTCCCAGCGCCCGCAAGTTTTATGTAGAAATCGCGAAACGTCTGGTAGATGTTACTGGTGACCGAAGAGCTGGTGGCTTCCTCGCACAACGTATCAGCATTGCGATACAACGAGGAAATGCCGCCAGCATCCTAGGTACAATGCCTCAAGGACCTATTTTAGATTTAATGTAGGCAGAGGTAGAGAGAAAATAGTTGAATAAATGATTTTGGTTGGTAACTTACCTAGAGTTACACTTACTGTATATATTTTGAAAATAAATGTTATTTGTTTTATAAATGTCATTTTAAAAGTGACCCAGGAGATCGTAACAACATAACTTATTCATCATCATCATTTCAGCCGAAAGACGTCCACTGCTGGACACCGGTCCTGAAAGGTTCTTGAGTGGCGACCGCGTACCGGAAGGCGCAGCGTGAGTAGGCTCCCCACAAGGTGGACTGATGACCTGGTGAAGGTCGCAAGAGTCCGCTGGATGCGGGTGGCGCAGGACCGGTCATTGTGGAAATCTTTGGGGGAGGCATATAACTTATTACCAATCAAAAATAGCAAACATCAACTGAATTAAAATTTAAAAATATTATTTTATTAAAACAATATGATTTGTTCGATAGAAGGTTCTGTTTCTAAGTAGTATGGGAATGTATGACGCTCATGGATTAATTAGCTAATCTAATTGTGATGGGGCACACGCATACATGCCACGGTCAGCTGCGCCTGCGCATATTTGGGCAACCATTAACGTGATCCGACGCGAAATGACGTAAAGGCTGTCTACGGCGACGTAGTTACGACCTTATGAGCTAATATGGATTACATTAGCGAATGACGTAAGTATGGAACTGTTGTATGTAAATGTGAAAAGCGCTCGCGTATAGAAACTAATAGAATGAATAGACATTCCTAAACAGTTCATGTATTTACAAGCTAAAAAAATATATTTATAACTTTTTTTTGCATCTTGGAGTGTCGATGTCGTTAAGAAGGTCTAAAAGTATTTCTTCTTCTTGAGCAATGCTGAAGCCCTAAAGGGATATAATTGGGGTGTAAGATAGCTAGACGGAGAAAAGAGTCTTGTACCTTTTAATAGATTAATGGCGTTTTCAGGCTAAAGATACTACATTGTCGGTTAGGTATCACTATCAGTAAGGTTCTACTGTCATAAACAATAATTTAGAAATCAACCTTATCAACAACTGACATTGTGGGAAGTACCTTTAGCCTGAAATGAAAACGCCACATTTGATGAGATGTGACAATTGAGTCGTACAACCTCAAACCCCGACAAAACTCATCATCAAAGTCATACACCCGTCCTTTATTTCCTTACCAAGTTAAGAAAGTGTCCAAAAGAGATGTAGGTATATATGTTTGTTATTTCTCCGATTCGGTTGTCACATTTTTTGCCAAGTTTGAAATTAAGCGACACAAATTGTGCTCTTTACTATAAAAGTTATTACTTGTCATTATGATTATAATGAGATAAAAAATATAGCGTCACGAATGAGAAATATACCTCTATACCGTAAAGAACGAAACATGTGGAGCGCAAATCGACTAAATTACGTGAGTGACCCGTTTTAAATATTATTTAATACCCGCGTTTGGCTTCAAAACACGAACGGAAAAGTCAGTAAAATTAAGAATTTGCAGCTCCTCTAAGATTTATGTTTGTCTAGTTATACAGCAAGTTTAGCCTTCAACATGTCTCGAATGGTTAAATAATAGAGACTGCAGATTTTCGAGATTCAGTACAAACTATAATCCATAGATTATAAAAGAGTGGATTAAGGCTGGATTTGGATACTAATGTCAAAATCCCATAGTAATTTGACGTTACTATCTGAGAGTAAGCGTTATTCTCGGAATAAAAATTTAAAATCGTAAAAGGTAAAACGCAGCCTTAGTTAAGTAGGCCTGGATATATCGCGCTTATGACTTTAGGAAAAATTTGTACACTATTGATCGACATTGCATATCTTGCGAATAGGAGAAGAATCTAGCATGAGTCCAGCCGAAACGCCAACGGTGGATACAGAAATATCGCTCCCACTTTTACAGCCTTATAAATATATTTTCGATAACTATATTATTTTAATTAATGTCGACTTTAGACTATGTGTTTTTGGGCCACGCCAATTACAGGGTGCGTAGCCAAGATGCCAATCGCTCACGCTCAGTCGCTAACGAAACGCAACTGTCATGTCACACTAATAAGGAAGAGTGATAGAGAGAGGTAGCTACGATACGTTAGTAAGCGTGAGCGATTGGCATCTTGGCTACGCACGCTGTTCTGACAACTTACCTCAACAGTTTCTCCACCAGCAGTTTCCCAAGGAACCCCGTGCCGCCGGTGACCAGGACAGTGGAGCCAGCCAAGAACTTCTGGATCTGGGACTCGCCTCGGGCCTCGGCCTCGTCCACCATATCCATGAACGTGATGTCGCCGCCCTGCTTCGGCTCGTGGAGCTCTGCGTCTGATATCATTGCTGGAACAAATATGGCGGCTTAATTTTCGCCCGACTGCCTTTGGAGGAGATTGGCAGAGTGACCGTTGTTCAGAGAGAACTTGGGTCGACGCGGAGAATTTTCCCAATTTTCATTCAATTCTAAAATTGTAAATTACGTTGTTTACGTCTCTGCTTACAACAAAATTAATTTAGTACGGGGCAGCGCATTGTTGTTGATGATTTCTAAAATGTCTTAGAACATCGATGCCGTACAAGTGTTTAACACTTTCGGTAGATGTCGCTACGTGTCTCCCTAGCGTATAACCAAATGAAAGAAATAGTGGAAACGTTCGCCGGGGTCGATCGGGTGTCGATAGCTCAATTGACAGAGCGATCTGACCGGTGTTCAGAGAGGTCGTGGGTTCAAATCCCGCTCGACGCGGAGAATTTTTCCATTTTTCTTTCAAAACATTGTAAATTTTGTTCGCAATTTAAAATGTATTATTGCCTCAATATGTTAGAAGCGTGGAACATGAGGAGCATTGGTAGCTTAGCGGTAAGAGCGCGTACGACTTTACCGAAGACCGCAGGTTCAAATCCGGCTTGTACCAAGTTATTCAAAACTTATACGAAATCTTCTTCTTCCTAGTGTTTTAGCTTATGCTGTGGCTCAGAAACCAAGATTTTAAAATTCAATACATTTATTGATAAAAGCAACATAATTTACATGTCAAAAGATTATAACTAAACTTTGGCAAGTAAGATCAAGATTTGGCGTAGGCGCTACTTTTATAAATATGACTGCCATTTGATCTTCCCACTCAGAGTCTTAACTAGGCCTAATGGGATTAATCCGGTTTCCTCACGATTAATTCCTTTACCGAATAAATATTATAGTCATAAAGATATCCATATCTGTGTATGCAGCGTTGGCAGCTCAGCGGTAAAGAATTTGCGACTCTCAATAGTTTCAATTCAAAGGAGTTTTTGTAATTTCATTAAATCGAAGACAAAAAGAATCGTAGACGAACTTTATCTAATAAAATAATCAGGTTTACCAGATATTAATCGCCTCTCGTGTCTAGACACATTCGCAACGCTCAAGATTGCATTTATCAAACTACTTTTTTTTACTCTCGCGTAATCTTTTTCTTGCTAAATTCTACGCAAGATTTTTTTCTTTTATTTATTTGTCTGCGTATAAACCCTATCATACGTGGAAAAAACGTCATTTCAACAGTTCATTGTGACAAATAATGAGTCCACATGAAGCTCATTAACCCGGGGTCAGCTTAATAAAGAACACATACCTAATTAATTGGTAGATTACTGCTATTATGATACAAAGATTTATTTTCACGCTGCTGTTTGGAAATGTGGCATGTGAATCAAAGCTGGAAAGTATGCTTTAGTTGAACATCTGAACCAACTCTCCAACAATATTTTTGTTGGAGTGTTAACACTCCTACAATAATATTGTTGGACGGTTGAGTTTTGTCTGCACTTTTGACCAATCGCCGCGCGCCGGGTCGGACGTAAATTTTTCAGTTTCAGTTGGGAATGAATTCGATGGAATTAAATATTGATTTCAATTAAACTCATATACTCGTAATTTAGACTTTAGAGAGTCATACTGATATTAAACTTAAACGGTTAAGGCCCATTTGCACCACCCAGGGTTAGTAGCTAACCCGGAGTTAATCAAATTTCATAGAAAAACGCTTAACTCTGGGTTATGTGGTTAGCCCCGGGTAGTGCAAGTGGCCCTAAAACTTACGTTTTTTTATCAAAATAGGCGTGACATGTTTCGATTGCATCGGGCAGTCATCGTCGGACAGACAAGAGTGGTATTTAATTGTGACCTCCGTGGTTCGGGAATCACTGATGGGGTGATGCCCGAGCCGCGTAGGTGACAACACCACTCTGTCTGTCTGACGATGACTGCCCGATGCAATCGAAACATGCCACGCCTATTGTGATTATAGAATCACATACGTGGGCATTATCTTACCTCATTCAAACCACTTCGCCTTAATAAGGCAATAGAATGAGGTCAGACTCAGAGGGTAATAGATTTAGTTATTGAAACAGGTTATAGAAGATGAGCATCTGGTTTTTGCTTAACCGGTTTTCCTAATAAGTAAACTTTTTGAAATATAAAATTGTATTATTCATAAAACCAACCGGCCTGGCAACAGGGGCGTTACCATGACGCCTTAGCGCGATTCAGTTGACGATCTAAACTGAGTCGCTTCCATACAACTAAGCCTAAACTGAGGCCTTAGTATAAAAATTGTACGACATTAACTCCTCGACCGCGTTAGCGTATCGGGAGTTCAAATTATGTTTGCCGTTTATTTAAATCATCCGGCAACTTTCATATTTTGACCCCTCGATACGCTAACGCGGTCGTGGAGTTAATGTCGTACAATTTTTATACTAAGGCCTCTAACCTAAACTGAATTGCGTTAAGAAGTCGTGGTAAGGCTCCAGTTGTGTGACAGTTAGGTTCAATTTAGGCTCTTGTGTGACAGCGACTCAGTTTAGGTCGTCAAGTGAATGACGTCAAGACGTCATGGTAAGGGATGACTCACACTAGAATGGGATCTGTTAGTTTCTATAGAAAATGTCAGAACCGAAAGCTCAGAGCTATCACGTGATTAATTCTATAGAAATTGACAGATGGTCCCGCCCCGTCCCGTCCCGTCCCGTAGTGTGAGTCATCCTTTAAGCAACAAACATGTATTGCAAGGTGTAACAAATCATCACCACATAGTATAAAACAAAGTCGCTTTCTCTGTCCCTATATCCCTATGTATGCTTAAATCTCTAAAACTACGCAACGGATTTTGATGCGGTTTTTTTAAATAGATAGTGTGATTCAAAAGGAAGGTTTATGTATAGGTAATAATAAACCGTGCAAAGCCGGGGCGGGTCGCTAGTGTTCCATAAAAAGAAAGGAAAAGTAGAAACGTGTTCTTATGGAAATGGAAAATTCATGACTTCGGGCAGATTCGAACCCGACTCTATCAGCTAAGCTACCGTGTCAACACCATATTCCTCGTAAGCGACTGCCATCTGACCTTCCAACCCAGAGAGTAAACTAGGCCTTATTGGGCTTAGTCCGGTTTCCTCACGATGTTTTCCTTCACCGAAAAGCGATTGGTTAATATCAAATGATATTTCGTACATAAGTTCCGAAAAGCTCATTGGTACGAGCCGGATTTGAACCCGAGACCTTCGGATTGAAAGACGCACGCCTTACACCGTGGGCCACCAAAGCTTCACATAGGTGGGCATTTTCAGAATATGAAAATGGGTCCTAGATTTTCCATACAAAAAAAAAATTGACAGTTTTGTAACGGGCCATACAAAATGTATGAAAAAATGCGTTACAAAGCTGACCAAAAAAAACGGGACACTCTTTTTCTTTTTTTAAATCAATAGTACCTACTCATGATTCTGGTTATAAAAAACCCAAAACTACTTATATTAAAAAAAAGGAAATGGCACCCTATTTTTGAAAATGCCCATGTACTTAGTCAATTTAATTCATAGTTAGTTGACTACGGTACCTTAAAAAACGAAGTCATTTGACGTCATTACCACATTATCAAGTTTCTATTGTCAACAGTTTTCGTCAATCTACTTACATAGTTAATATTAAAAAATGTAGGTTTCTATTATTACCACCCCGAAAAAAGGGATGGATTTTATTGTTTTACTGTTACTGCGGTTGCTGGTTTGTAAGACTAGATTTGTTTGTCCCGTTTATGACATAAAGGCGAATGTTATAGGCTGTACTGTACAGCGTGGGTATTTGATACGGGCGAATATTTTAATGACGATTACTATTGGACCTAGGGAACCTATTTACATTAATTTCTTTAGAAAATTAGGATGTTTTTTAAAAATTCAGCACGCAATGTATTGCATCCACATAGATTTACGTAGCTATCTAAACGTCATACGAGTATCATGTCAGTGTCATTTATCATAGTGAAACAAAGTTGGACGACATACATTGCAGGTCTGTCGCGCCTTAGAAAAATCATTACACCTAATTAATAACACAATTTAACGAAATTATTATCCCATACGATTCATATGAACAAGTACTATAGCTGGATTAATTATTCGCCCGTATCAAATACCCACGCTGTATAATTTATAATAATGATTTTAAATAATGTAATAATTAATATTCTCATAATATTGTCTTCTGTTACCGCGATTGTTATGCATCGAAATTAAACACTTTAGAACGGATTAATCGCGTTTATTAACACCATGACCCTACGTTAAGAGCCCTTTACAGCATTCGTTTTCAGTTTTTCACAGGGTTGCTAAATCTTAAATTCTATAGATAACAATATATCGTTATTTTTCACAAGTCTTCATTAAATAGCACATTTATGTATCGAAAAAAAATCTTCCCGCAATAAAAAAATGGAGTAAACAAAACCCTTGAGCCGGTAGTTGAGTCGCACTTGTACGATTTTTATTAAAGACGTCATCAGTGGCTAGTCAAATATAATTGTAGATTGCCATGAAATGTTTGCTGAACACTTATTGCGTATGCTCCTAACATTTTGTTTTTTAAAGTAAATAGGTTGATTACATAGTCTAAGGCCAATACATTTTACTGTGTAATCAACCAGACTGGCATTGTCGGTAATTCTGTATAAAAAAAATACGTGTGGCACTCGGGGACTGCCGCGGTAAAGCTATTGCATATCATTTTGTATCAACTTATGCAATTACTATATGTTACCCGCGACTTCGTCTGCGTAGTATGTTTGTTTGTAGTATGTATGTTTGGTAGTGTATTTTTATTACCATAAGTATTAAATACCAAATTGACTTGAACTGTAAATTGCTAATTAAATTCCGGGGCCGTATAAAACAAACAACTAACTTGCAAATACAGTAACCTGTTATTCTTTGTTCTCGTTAATAATTCAGGATATACCAAAAATTCTGGTGATCAATATTGTAATCTGATTTGGAAAAAATAGGACTAAATGTTTTTTTTGTCAAACATTTTTTGTTTATTTATTCTCCTAACCACAATTCGATACTGATTAGTGATTACACATTTAATCGAATCACCAGCATTTTTGTGACAGCTGTATGTATCTTTGACCACATATTAATCTTTCAGTGGCTGGATACGCTGTAGATATGCTAAAAAGTACGTCCAAGTTGACATAAATTATCTTTCAATTAAATAAGTAATCAAGGCCGAGTGTTTTTGATCACGGTTTACAACACTGCCTTAAGCTCACTGAATTTAACCCACAGAATGTCAGTCGGTACCTGATTACAACTAACTTCCCAGTGAAGAAAAACATTGCGAGGCTACCAAAATAATTACGTCACGCATATAATAATTATAAACTTTCATTAGGTAGGTAAGTATATATTATGTCTCATCTCAACCAAGGACGATCTTATGATAGGATCGGCAGAGGCCTTTATTCGCATTTACACAGGCGTTCAAAAGTGCATGGGCAATTTATGAAAGAATTCATTCATAAACTGCCCATGCAATTATAGATTTGACTATTTCACTTGCTTCCTTCCCCTTTGCACCTCTATATAGGATGATTTTCATAACAAAAACTATTCTGTCCTTTCCTAGGTAGGAGTCAAAACATCCCCATGCCAAATTTCACCTTAATCCGTTCAGCGTTTTTAATTTAGTGTGAATTGGTAACAGATAATAGTTCATCAAATTTACAATATTAGCATCGCATGGAAATTTGTCCAAAATGTAATTGAAGAAACCGTGCTGGTTTTGTGACAACATCGCTACGCAAGATCAGTTTGCTAGACAACAAAAATAAAATAGATGCCATTATTAAGTAAAATGTATCTAATGAGACTAATGGCATGCCATGATCTAAGAATGTTTTTGCGCAAAGTTAAAATAATTTTAATCAAATCAATTTAACGGGGATATAGGCGATACCTAGTTCCATTAGTGCCATATAGATAGAACTGTAATAAGTGCCATCCTAATCCATCAAGTTGTGCATATTCAGTAATAAGCCGTTTTAGTAAAGTAATCGTACAAAAAAATCTGAGTTTATTTATAAACTATCCTTGTCCAATATTTAATATAAAAACCGTACTGGCTTTGTGACATTGTTCTTTGCGCAAAGGCAAAATCGTTGCGTTTGGCCATTGTACTCCCCTGGGCCCGCTATGAGGTATGTATGTCATCCGCTTGTACAATGCATGGTGGGTGTTGACAGCCATATATACATTGAGTTGCCGTATTTGTAGTGGTTGGATTCCGCGTCACTAAGACCTCAATGATATTGTCCTGAGGTCTCTTCAGTCAGCGGGTGTTCATTCCGTTCTGGAGCCACTGGGTTTAGCCGCACTGATAGCAAGATGGAGTGACCCTGGTGCTGTGGAAAACGGGGCGGTGTTCAGTGTGGGATGTTACATGCGTTAGCACAATTTCGACCACCCATATTACTCGCACTTCCCACGTAGCAGGAGCCCTCTGCCGAAACTCTAGCGGTGGCGAAGCGGCAAAAGTGTGCGCTCCCTTCTGGGATAAGATCCCAAACAGATAGCGTAACGTAATAAGACAACAGTTTGTCACCTTTGTGTGACAATTTCTGATAATTCTATACAGTTACTCACATTTGACAGCAATCACCGTCGCACTATCCATGCAACTTGTCTTTTCATGAACTTATAGCATTATCATTATCAGATGACATTCGTGGATAAGCAACTTAGGTCTATAGGACATGGATACAATACATGTTCATGCCTTTGGTTGTGGAGACAGCGGGCTGCTACAAAGTTACCATTATTAGTGATTTTATTTATTATCAAATTTATCACAGCATAAAAAATATCATATTTACATAGATTTAATGGATCCCGGCACATTGGTCACTTTTCAACTCATTTCCTAAAAACACAGTTCTGTATTTTTTGTGCACTTTCGTCAGTAGTGACAAATATGTACCTACTTAAGTTTAATTTCTGTTTGTTTATGACACTACTGAACAAAACAAACTTAAAATAAATTTGGGTACATTTTCGTCTGCAGTGAAAGAGAGCTTTTTTATAGGCGAAAAACATACGGTGATCATCGTCTTCGAACACCACAAACAAAATATTTACAGTAGCAGTACCATGAGTTGCCAACAAGGCGTTAGTCGCTAGAGACTAACGCTTTCTAAAGTATTTGCAACTCGCTCGCACCAATGAGAAAGAGCAGGATGCAAAATACTCTGGATTCTAAACCAGCTATAGAAACGTCACTGTCAAATGAGCACTTAATTTGGTACCATAGGTTTTTATTAGCGCTGGCGAAGGCGTGAGAAGCTCTGGCTACGCGATCGCGCCTAGGGTTGCCATATGGACAAATTGAATTTCCCGACAAAAATTCCCTACAATCTTCACAGAATGTCGGTAATGACAATTTTTCATGTGGTGTTTTTGGTCAATTTTGAAATAACAAGGTAGAGAGCCCAGTAAAGTGATGTGCAAAATTTGTAGCAGTTACTTTAGCATAAAATATAAAGGTGCAACAGACATTCAGAACCATATTCAGACTGGCAAGCATCAGAACAGAACATCAAAACAGTTATTAAAAAAATACAAAACTCGACGCATTTATTAAACCCCAAAAATCAGAGAGCTCTTCTGGAGCTACGCAAGCCGCCTATGCTACTTCCACAGTCCACACTATGAAACACCATCAATAATTTAATTCCATGAATTGCACATCGTATTTGATGCCAACAAATGCTGCGAAATATCCTATTTCAAATTGCTACGAAAGGAATATTATTGTTTTGTTGATTACTGTTTGCTTATATTTGTCATTTAATTCATAATGTTTATACTGTAAAGATTTGTGTAAGACCACTAAGACCCATATTGGCTATATTATACTATACCATATACGATCATATCTCTAACCATAGATTATATGCCGCTGTACGAAGTCACATTAAATCTACTATGGCGGATTATCCAAGATGGTGGACTAGTTATTTTTTCTGCACTACCACAATATGAATATCAAATGAAAGGTGTTGCCGAGGAGAACACGAAAATATGCCCAATAATAACAAAAAAAAATAAAGTGACTGTAAAAAAAACTTTTTAAAACCAGCTTTTTTGAAGTGGCCCAAAAACGATGAAAATAAAATTTTAGTTAAATAAATAAATAAATAAATATAAATATTATAGGACATTCTTACACAAATTGACTAAGTCCCGCAGTAAGCTCAAGAAGGCTTGTGTTACGGGTACTTAGACAACGATATATATAAGTAATATACAAATACATAAATACATAGAAAACATCCATGACTCAGGAACAAATATCTGTGTTCATCACACAAATAAATGCCCTTACCGGGATTCGAACCCAGAACCATCGGCTTAGCAGGCAGGGTCACTACCAACTACGCCAACCGGTCGTCAAGTTAAATCAAAGTAACAAATTTTGTTTTAAATTTTTTTTACAGGTAACTTGTTCTTGGCTTGTACAAAATCGCATGATTATAATATAATTTTCCCAGCAGAGAGGGGACCGATTTTTGAGATTCGATCGTTCAAATACAAAAATGAGTGATCGAAAATAATCGCACGTGAAAATTTGTCACGATTATTTTCGCATGATACCAATAATGGGCGCTTTTATTTTTTGTTGTAGAAAAATATTTTTTTAATGTCTCAATTGTGGCCAGATGCTCCGCATTCCGCATTTACGTCTATAGATCCGCAATCCGCTCTATGGTGAAGCGGATCCGCATTTTTAAATCATTCAATTTTCATAGTGGGAAATTACATACAATCATAAAAATCCCGAGCTCTGATTTAGGGCCATATTTCACTATACCGTATACGGTTACTACCCGAAAGCCGAAAGTAAAAAAAAGTTTAAAATTATATTCCACTTTTTTATTTATAAATACGCATTTTTGAAGCTTCTTGTTTTTGCATTTCAGTATCTGGCAACACTGTGTCTCATTGACTTTTGACGGGTGCCACTAATCCGCATCCCGCGAAAAGACAGCCCAATAATCGGCGACCCAATAATTTGCGACCACGATGTACATGGATTATTGGGCTGCCTTTTCTTGGGTCGAGCAATCTCGAAGCGGGCCAATAATCGGCAGCCCAATAATCCATGTACATCGTGGTCGCCAATTATTGGGTCGCCGATTATTGGGCTGCCTTTTATCGGGTCGGACAAGCTCGGTAGCGGGCCAATAATCCGAAGCCCCAGTTTTAACAGTACAATAATCAGCAACCCAATAATCCAAAACCAAAACAATGGACACGAATTATTGGGCTGCCGATTATTTGTCTGCTTTTTATACAGACTCCTTAGATCGAATGTTAAGGCAGGTCGGTTTAGGTACGACGACGAGCGAAGCGAGGAGGAGTGTTAGGTAGAATTGCGACCTAACAGCGCGCGAGCCGAGCGAGCTAAGCGAGCGTGCCGCGGCAGCGGCCGGCGAAGCGGCAGAACCGACTTTTTTCGCATCCCGCGAAAAGGCGCCCCAATATTTGGCGACCACGATGTACATGGATTATTGGGTCGCCGATTATTGGGTTGCCTTTTCTTGGGTCGAGCAATCTCGAAGCAGGCCAATAATCGGCAGCCCAATAATCCATGTACATCGTGGTCGCCAATTATTGGGTCGCCGATTATTGGGCTGCCTTTTATCGGGTCGGACAAGCTCGGTAGCGGGCCAATAATCCGAAGCCCCAGTTTTAACAGTACAATAATCAGCAACCCAATAATCCAAAACCAAAACAATGGACACGAATTATTGGGCTGCCGATTATTTGTCTGCTTTTTATACAGACTCCTTAGATCGAATGTTAAGGCAGGTCGGTTTAGGTACGACGACGAGCGAAGCGAGGAGGAGTGTTAGGTAGAATTGCGACCTAACAGCGCGCGAGCCGAGCGAGCTAAGCGAGCGTGCCGCGGCAGCGGCCGGCGAAGCGGCAGAACCGACTTTTTTCGCATCCCGCGAAAAGGCGCCCCAATATTTGGCGACCACGATGTACATGGATTATTGGGTCGCCGATTATTGGGTTGCCTTTTCTTGGGTCGAGCAATCTCGAAGCAGGCCAATAATCGGCAGCCCAATAATCCATGTACATCGTGGTCGCCAATTATTGGGTCGCCGATTATTGGGCTGCCTTTTATCGGGTCGGACAAGCTCGGTAGCGGGCCAATAATCCGAAGCCACAGTTTTTGCAGTACAATAATCAGCAACCCAATAATCCGCAACCAAAAAAATGGACACGAATTATTGGGCTGCCGATTATTTGGCAGCCTTTTATGCGGACTCGCTTTTGATTTGACTTGAGTTTATCTGTGGAATGTGTTTTGATATTATCAAATTGATAATCAGTTTTCTTTTACGTATCCCTGTGATTTCTAGTAACCTGTGACTACCATGGCGTCTCCGAAGCCCTATGCTTCCGAATCCGAAGAGTCGAGTGCTACGGCCTCCTTCCTCTTCTGGTGTTGTGTCGCCTTCTAGTCCGCGAGTGTTGGACTCTTTAGAGCCGCCTACGCATGCAAAACGTGCGCTGTTGGCTAACAACCTCAAGATACCTCGTGTGAAGCAGTCCCCTCGTGTGAAGACACCAACAGTTAAGCGTAGGCCTGCTGTTTTGTCTTTTGTCAGAGGAGTTACGGACAGGATCAGCCACATCTTGAGGCGTGCTTCAATCAAGACCTATTTCAAGCTGTTGAAGAAGATGTCACAATTCCTAAGGTCTGTAAAGTGTAACTTGCCTCTACAAGATGCTGGGGTCTACAGGCTTGGCTGAGAAGCGATACATTCCCAGGTTGCTGCGCGAGGCTATTGAAATCAAGAAGGTTCCTAATTTCAATAGAGAGGATGGCTTTTCAGTACCACCAGTTTGGGATCCTGTATTACATCTCATTAAGGATCAAGCACGACACAGGGCTGGAAGACCTTAGTGTGGACTTTGTTTTGAAAAGATTGAAAAGGGAAAAATAGGCAAAATGGGGTAGTTTTCTTGTCGCTACTTTCTGCCCTATAAGCCAGTTAGGGGAAGCGTTCGTAAGTTGTATGTATGTTAATCCTCACATGGTTTTAATAATTTTTAATTTTAATTATAGAATGCCCTTCAGGCAATGTATTACTCTGGGCATTGTAGACCAACCTTTGTTTTTGTATTTAATTATTTCAATATTTTTGTATATAGGTAGTTTGCACAAGATAACTTTGTAACGATAACGGGGAGAATTCTCATTCTCTCAGTCATCATCTTAACCCTGTGAAAACTAGTGCTGTTAAGGGCTCGAAACGTTGGGTCATGGTGTTAATAAATGCAATTAATCCGTTCTAAAGTGTCTATAAACTTTAACCATGAATATCTCCATAACCATAGGGTTCCACGGGGTCACCCGCACCCCGTATTGGCGGGTAGCCCTTCTCCCATAATTCATATTTTAGTTTATATAGATATCAGATATATGTGCACTAGAAAAGAAAAAAAACAAGTTAAGTGATAAAATGAAAATTTTATAGAAATGTTAAGTAGAAATATGGAATAAATCACTGACTGTATTGTTGTTATTTTAGATTTAAAATTGTTTTGTCTATATAAGACAAAATATCTTCTATTAGCATAATTGTTATATTCATTATTAATGAATGTATAGAAAAGTTTTAGTTAGGTGTACAATTTTATCAAAGTAATAATTTATTATTCTATGTTATTCTATACTGTAAAAATGGGAGTAGGATCTTGTTAGCTCTTTTAAAGTTGTTAGTTAAGTTTGATCACTGTGTACAGTCAAGTGCAAAAATATGGTTCAACATAATCGTCTCATAAATATGGTACTATGCTCTTATTACACCGGCATAAGGTGCTATGGGACATATTTTTGAATAAGATGTGCACCACCATATTTTTATACTTGACTGTACCCATGAACATTGTTGATTTTTATATCTGTCACAACTGAGCTGAGCTGTTCTGTGTAACTGAGTGCAATGATTGTTCATTATGATGATAAAAATTAAACTAAAAATCACAATATCATGTTGAATTTTATTTCTCTGTCTGTCCTTACACACAACACACAGACTGACTGACTGTTTCGAGTTTTCCTCGTGGTCAGAGTGGAGAAGGTGGAGGTGGAGGAAAATTTATAAGAGTACTGTAATAACAAAGTACACTGAATTTTTTGGACTGAGAGTTGAAAAAAGTGGACTCCACATTTCAGAACAGTCACCATTCCTGGCAGCATTACCAGATAGTCTCCTAGATGATGACACTGTCATTGAAGTGAAATGCCCTTACGCTGCCAGGTCCATGCCTGTTACTGCTGTGACAGTTCCATACCTTGAACCATACAATTTACCAAGCTGATGAATATATTTGACACTGTGGTGGTACTTTTATTAAAAAACTTACCTAATTGAAATATACATTTATTTTGCCTTAATTTCATCATGGTCAAAAAGAACTGATCTTCCCTACCTAACAGAATAACAGAACTAGAATAATACTGTATTTTATCTGCCGTAGGACTTAAAGTTGAGTATACAAAAAATAACTTCTTGTATGTAACACTAAAAATATTAACTGTTTATTTCAAAATATAAATTATCTTCTTACATGCTAGAGCTCAGTTACAATCTCGAAGTTTGGAGATTCTATTAACTGAGTTCAGCCTAAAATGATTCAATGTAGTTAGTGCTCATGTATTGATTTAACGTTAGTTCTTATTAAGCTCAACCAGTGCTTTCTTAAATGTATTCTTTACTTTATCAGGGTAATTATCTAAAGTTTCTATTACTTGTTTGGGTAAGCTGTTCAGGGTGCGAGGTAGGTATGAGAACCAGCGCCGTCTACCTTTGTCATTGTTACTCTTAGGTATCTTAAAGTGTGGTTCATTGGTTAATATCCCGCAGGTGGGATGGCCTATTGTACCTGTCGAGCTGGCCCATCAAGTGTTCGTGTTCTAACACAACAGCTAGTTTTAATTTATCATATACACTAAAAGTGCTACAATAATTAAATAGTTTGTGATAGTTATTTTTATACTGAAGTTTTATTTTCAAGGGAACTATGGTTTTTAATAATCTTATTTGTATATATTTTTAGTAGATATGTATTATATGTTCGCCCATAGCTTATTACAGAGTCAGCCAACGCCAGGTATAACATACAAAGTATAGTACCTATGTGGCATTTTGTTTTAATATACTAAAGTTGCTTAGGATTGTCCTAAGTTTTTGGCACACATGGTCAACATGTGCCCCCAGTTAAATTTGGTATCTATTGTGAGGCCTAAATAGGTATATTGATCAATAACTTCTAGTTTTTCACAGTTGCAGCTTGTTGACCATGTGTGCATGCATACGTGCTCGTGAGCTACAACGCTAGGTATGTTATATAGTTTAAACTATAATACATTATTGCTATGCCGATGGTCCTGGGTTCGAATCCCGGTAATGAACACAGATATTTGTTCCTGAGTCATGGATGTTTTCTATGTATTTATGTATTTGTATATTATATATATCGTTGCCTGAGTACCCGTAACACAAGCCTTATTGAGCTTACTGCGGGACTTAGTCAATTTGTGTAAGAATGTCCTGTAATATTTATTATTATCTTAGTTTTTTTTATAGTTTCAGGATAATCCTGCGTCATGCACCCATTTACATAAGATATCAAATTCACTTTGCATCTGACTCTCCGTTGTCCTGACATCTTTCATCAGCAAACTGGTACACAGGGCGGTCTTGAACAAGTTACACATATCATTGGCATAAATTAAGTACTTTGTCGGGCCGTGCCATAATTAGATTTTCTTAGATCACTCTCCAGCAATACTGACTGCATTGTATCTATTGTGATGGTAATCTTTGAACCAGTTTAATGTTGGCCCCTGTATAGTGAATTGACCATTAACTTCTGTCTGTAAATTATTGAGCTAGTAGCTGTGAGGTATTTTTTCCTTTTTGAAAATGATACTGTCTCATGGATAACATGTCACTCAAAGCCTGCATAAAATTGAATAGCTTTGTCATCATTTTTAAATCGATGACTTTTCATTTCAAACACATGTTCCATATCAATTTGCATTCCTTTTGATGAGAATTCTTGATTATCTACAACAGGCACTGTACAGTCTTTTATTTTAGCACTGGCAGCAATTTCTATTTCACTGTCGACTTCCATGTCTACTTCCATGACATTTGGAGGTATTTCCTCTTCATAAATTGTAATTTTCTCTGAACGTCGTCTCAAGTCGCTGCTGGCGGGCGATTGCACTTGGTGGTACTTACACCAAGGGCAAGGGTGGGCCACCAACCTTTAAAATGTTGAATGAGAATATAGAAGGTACAGCAGTTTTTCTCAGGAATCTTGCTTTCGGTGCATAATCTGAAAGAGAGCCACGATTGTTTAAAAGCTTTAAGTAATGCTTAGATGCAGGATAAGTAAAAATAATAAGAGAAACTTACTTGTGTATATACTTTGACCGTAATAGTCTGATGTAAAATGCATCGAACATAAACGGGATGAATGTTTTGTTTTGAAGTTTATGATACGTAACGAACGGTCCCAAGCCTTTCGACGCTTGTGGTCTTTTAGAAATGCGTGAATGCCTTGATTTTTGCAGTTTAGAGCACGACAGTGAGTCATTTTGTAGTGCGCAATGTTATTTACATATGTTTATGTAATTTTATTGTATTGTATGGGATTTGACAGATGACAAGTAGACATTAAGGAACGTCGATTTTGCTGACACGTGGCGGGATAAAAGGCAGCTTTTCTCCTCATTTGTGTAGTTTTTATAATTTATAAATATAATACAGGTGGGCCGAGGTGGCTAAGGTTCGATTGCGATGTACAATCCATAATGTTGGTTCCCGTTGCTACAAATACTATTTACACAGCCAACCGTCGTTCGTTCTAAAAAATAGTTGATCATTTCCGAACGCACCCGTCACTGTTAACCAATAAATGAACACTTTAAAATGCAAAATACACGATAATCCGAAATTTGCCAATATATGTTGTCGACTCAAAACTCTTATTTTTTTACGTTCTTTCATTTGAGTATAGTTTCATTCAGTTCCGTGTAATTTTGTAACTGACAGTAGGTTTAGAATTAGAATGTACTGACGCCATTAAGCGTTTGTCACGCACGACTTTGGCGGTGAGAGGCGTAGCTACAGAAGCTAACGCCTTTTTCTAAAGCGATTGTCAAACTTGAAACTCATGGTACCGCAATTAACAAAATTGTATGGGTTTGACAGTTGAGCGTTAGACGCTCACGCACATTTTCTACAGACGCTTTCGATATCTACACAAGCTCACGCCTCGTTAACTATGTAACTCATGGTAAGGGTACAGCACGCAGCAATATCACCTTTGTGATTATCACAATAAGGAACAAATCTAATATACCAATAGAAAATATTTGATAAACAAGACAAAGGCATATTTCGATACTCTACTTCTTTGTAGGTACTAATATTTCTTATGCCAATGAAATTTCCACTTTATTCCGTTGTGCACTAACGTGCTAAATTCACAAATTTAAAATGGTACTTAGTACGACTTTGCATTTGCACTAAGGTATCGATTAAAAAAAGAAAACGATTCGCAGTCTAAATAAAAAATTAGGCGCCTTTTGCCTTTAATTCGATCCAGCCAGTATATTATGCATCGATTACAAAATCGATTTAACATATTTGATTTTGGCGGGACTAAAATAATAGTGTTTATTTTGACGTTTGACATCGCCGTATCTCTGGTAATAAGAGCTACTGTCCTCAATATTTTGTATAGAATATGACACTTAGCGACATTCGTTTGGAGATATATCCTTTCCCCGATAAAGAACTTTGTAACAAAGTGAATAAAGTCGGTTTCGGTCCGTCGGAGTGGGGAGCGTCAGGTTTTTTTTCGTTACGGAATTTCTGGATTCGGTCCCCGCGCTCAAGGCCCGCGATAGAAGCTATGCAATAGCTTAAAAATGTGCCGCTTTATGCATAAATCACTGACATTTTTACAACCACTGATATTTTTGTCAGTATTGCTAGACTTGAGTGGTTGAGAACATTAGGCCAAAATTACTCGACTGGCGACCACGTACCGGAAGACAGTGGGCAAAAGGGCTAGTATAAATTGTTATTTATCATATTTGACCTTTCCTTCTCAACCGCATTAGCGTATTGAGGGGTCAAAATATGAAAGAAGTCGAATTATTTATATAATCTCCTGGATCCTGGAGGTATCGATTCAGGCAAAACGTACAGTCACCTGCAATAGTATATGACGCTGTTAAGGCCGCAAAAATATGTGACACGCTCTTATGGCGGTACAAACAAGACTGTGTCACATATTTTTGCGGCCTTCACAGCGTCATATACTATTGCAGGTGACTGTACATATGTGTTGAAAAAATCGATTAAGACTTCTGTCTTAGCCGCACTGATCGCTGATTGGCCATTTGAGACTCGATGTATATTTTATTCGTTGACACGTTCGTAAACGTTCTACGTGTGCAAACTTGTTAAGCTGGTTTGACATTTCACAGGAGACTTTTTTAAATCTTATCAGGGGATCAAGGAGGATAAACGGCAAAAATAATTTGAACTCTCTAAACGCTGACGCGATCGAGAAGTAGATGTTAAATAAAACAATAAAAATTTATACTAGGCCTTCGGACCTCCCAAAAGGTCCGATGACTTGCTCAAGGACGCGGGAGCCCGCTGGAACCAAGTAGCACAGGACCGCTCGTCATGGCGATCTTTGGGGGAGACCTATGTCTAGCAGTGGACGTCTTTTGGTTGACATTAATGAATGATGAGTACAACTTTTACAGGTTTTAGAGAAATACCAAAACTACTCCGAATTCGCTCTTAAATCTTCCATGATCGGTACAGTTACTAATAACCAAGATGGTGTAGTGCCTCTGGAATGTTCGCGGACGCTCACACGGATGGGTTTCACGCGATCATGAGGAAGAAAATTGCATCGTTGATGAACCGTGTCAGAAAAAGTCAAAACAGCTTTTTGAAGGTGTTAGCAGATAGGTACAATTGTCCTATTCTTTGTCACTGGGTGGCACAGATCAGGACACTTGTTAAATATATTAAATAGCCTTGATCTGTGTCACACCGAGCTCTTGTTTTGTTCTTTTTAGTATTTAATTAATTTAATTAGGCAATTTATAATATTTAATTAATTTATTATGTAACCTCACTTACATAGATATAAGTATATAATGTAACTAACCATATGGATGTAAATCTGAAATAAATAATTTGAATTTGAATTAATCACCTCTAAATCAGCTTCTAGGTAAAAATATAAATTATACTATGTATTTACATAACTCTCAGTAAGTACATAGTACTAAAGCCGGCTAACATGCCTATTATAAAACGGGCACGACGATAATAATAGAGTTCGACTGTGCTTAGTTTCATAGCACAGATTGTGAAAGTGTTAAGTACTTAAACATAATTTCATAGAAGTGTGACGTTTAAAATAACACTTTAACCCTTAAATACATGATTATTCATTTGGGCATATTTTTATTTTGTTGTCGTTTTTTTTCTCGCGTCAGATTTGAATGAAATTTGGTGGGTAGGTAGAGTTTCTTATTCTCTTCAAGATAGACCCAATTTCAAAGTATGTCCCACATTTTTTTCCACTGAGTTACGAAATCGTATGGAATTTTCGTCACTCAGTGGAAAATTTCATACAATTTTTTTGTCGCACATTGAGATTTTGTATCTATCCAGCGTAGAATAAGGAACTCTACCTACCCACCAAATTTCATTCAAATCTGACGAGAAAAAAAAACGACAACAAAATAAAAATTTGCCCATTTATGACACGGAAACGAGACAAGTGACAATCAAGTTCTCTTGGAATATAGACTTTGTCATATCGTCGTAAGTTCTTAATTTGAAATGAATTTGGTTGTCACTTAGGATGTTATAGGATCAATACTGTTAATTTATGCATTTAAGGGTTAAAGTTTGACGGTTCATTCGGTTGGATAACAGGCCACAGTGGTTGAATTGTTATTATACAGACGTCTAGATCTCAATATTGATAACATCTAGGTGTAATACCTGATATTCACATACTTACATAAACATCAACATATTCTATTCAAATCAAACCGGTAAACGTGAAAACATGATTTTAGCAAAATCCTCGATAAGTACTTTTATATTCAAACATACGTCTTTTTTACATGTTTTTGGTCAGAACGTCGTACCTAACCCTTGAATTTATAAACATGGTTCTTAATTAAATAGTTGAGTAATAACTACCTAGTTCTTAAATCTGGTAAATCTACAAAAACTGTAGTTTAGTTGTAAACAGCAACTATCTGTACAATTGTAAAGCACGAATCAAATTATTTATTAAATGTAGGTAATAAATGTTTTGATTCATGTTTTTTTGTTTTTCTAAGTACTCGTAGTTACACTATCAATTTATAGCAATTATCTGATTACGCGGTTTATTTTGACGCGCCCGCCTAAACCATCTTCATTTTACGCGTGCTCTGCTCTTGCAATTATATCTATTCCTCTCTCTTTGGCTCGAGCATGTGGATTCATAACGTGGTTTGACTCTATATTATAATGACATTCAATCGATTGCGTTCAAAACAATCTCATCTAAATCTGTATAAATTTGTCTTAAAGTTCAATTTTCCGTGGCAAATGTGAATAAATATGCACGATGTTACTGGTTATGTGCACATCGTGCCGTGGTGACATACGTAACAAAAACAACTATGTGTTCAAATTACATATATTTGCATTTTGAAGCTGTTTAGTTTTATGTTACGATAGGTAATAATTTAAAAAGATATTGACACAATATTCCTTCTTCCTATAGTTTTCCCGGCTTATGCCACGACTTTGACAACTGAAGGATGACTGACACTAGGACGGGACGGGAAGGTAAGATGCGGGACGGGAAAAGCTGTCAATTTCTATAGAAAGCGTCACGTGACATCCGAAGGCTCCGAGCTATCACGTGATTCTTTCTATAGAAATTGACAGATTTTTCCGTCCCGCCCCGTCCCGTCCCGTGCTAGTGGGAGTCATCCTTAATCCGAAGGTTTGGCGAAGACGCTAGTTTTACAAAAACGACTGCCATCTAACCCTGCAACCCAAATGGTAAAGTAGGCCTTATTGGGATTTTTTCGCATTTTTCATTGGGTATTGGATGTACGCTTCATCATTTCATCATTATAATACCAGAATTAAGGATGACTCACACTAGAACGGGACGGGACGGGAAAATCTGTCAATTTCCATAGAAAGCGTCACGTGACGTCCGAGGGCTCCGAGCTATCACTTGATTCTCACTATAAAAATTTACAGATATTCCCGTCCCGCCCCGTCCCGTCCCGTGCTAGTGTGAGTCATCCTTTAATATGATACAGTGATACAACGGCGACGTTGTAGATAATTAATTGTGAATATTTGCCATTAACATACCCATATTTCCTGTTTAGGCAAGGAATTTCTTGATTTATTTGTCTATTCACCATGATATGTATGTATGTATGTAACATTGAAGGATGACTCACACTAGAACGGGCCGGGACATGAGCGGGACGGGACGATCTGTCAGTTTCTATAGAAAACGTCACGTGACATCCGAGGGCAGAGGGTTGATAGATCGTGCCGTCCCGTCCCATTCAAGCGTGAGTCATCCTCTACCTGACTTTGTTGTACCTACATTAACACAAGTTACCGAAATAATTACTACAACGGCGAACTTATATCTTTAAGGGATCTCTTCCAGTTAACCTTTGAGGTAATGATATTAAAAAAGCAACAATGGAAGGCAAACCGATACACGCATATACAGAGTGGAAGATTTCTAGAAACTGAGCAAAATATAGTGTTATTTAATCGATTTACAATCGACTAATTACGTGTGTGACTTGACTACTTAATTCATATTATATAATCAATAATAAAGCTGTTTGGCTTGAGAAGGTAGGTATACTTGATAACAGATGGATAGTCGGATACCGAATGCAATGTAATTAAACATTTGATTAATGTAATGACTTCCATTTCCACAAAGTCCCATTATTTACACTAATTATTATTCAATTTAAAATTCCCCAAACAATGTAGTTATGTATAAATATTATGCGTCATTAATTAATTTAGTAATTATTCATTCGGATGCATTCTTTATTTATGGAACAACGTAATTAAAAGGTTAAGTATTGGCACATTCTGGAACTTTCATAATTTCATATAATATCAGCACTCTTTTTTCATATTTACATTTTTTTAAATACATTTTTATATTATCCTCATAATGGTGTCGGGTTATTAGTTTTACCACCCCCTTTCCTCCCGTGGGTGTTATACAAGTCGACTGTAAAAATCCCAAATGAAAAAAAGTGTAGGGGACGACTAACCGTTTGTCACCCCGTTTGTCAAACGTAAAGGAGAATATGTGGATAAAATCGCCGTCAATAGAACTTAAAAACGATGTAAACGATGTAAACTTCTGTTACCGCGATTGTTATTCATTGAAATTAAACACATTAGAACGGATTAATCGCGTTTATTAACGGGGAGAATTCGCATTCTCTCAGTCATCATCTTAACCCTGTGAAAACGAGTGCTGTAAAGGGCTCGAAACGTAGGGTCATGGTGTTAATAAACACGATTAATCCGTCTAAAGTGTATAATTACATATGTTATTTTTTAAATGAATTTCTACCGTTATCATCACCATCATCAAATCGATAAAATTGCATTTTATTACATACTAAATTTTATGGGACACTCTTACACAAATCGACCTAGTCCCACGGTAAGCTGAATTAAATAAATAAATAAAATAATAAATATTATGGGACAATCTTACACAAATCGACCTAGTCCCACGGTAAGCTCAATAAGGCTTGTGTTATGGGTACTAGGCGACGATATATATAATAGACAGATACATATAAATACTTAAATACATAGAAAACATCCATAACTCAGGAGCAAATATTCGTGATAAACACACAAATAAATGCCCTGACCAGGATTCGAACCCGGGACCTCCTGCTTCGTAGGCAGGGTCACTACCAACTAGGCTAGGAGGCCGTTTATCGTCGGTAAGAAAGGAAACGGCTCGGCTACACATGTTGTCTGCTGTCAATTACCATAAAGTCAGCAAAAACGACTAATCAAGGTGCATTCTTAATAATATTCATAATACAATAACGCTAAGACGTCACAGCATAATGTTTCCATACATTAATTTGATAAATCGTTTTGTATCGTAATTGTAAACAAATTATAGGTATTAAACGCACACTGGTTTGCTCATAATAATAATGGGTACCTTATGAATGTGACGTTTTTATGTAAAGTTATCCCTCCAACAAATTTTTTGTATTATGGATAATCTTATGTGATATCTACTCAACATTGCGAGCTCTTTCGACCTTAGTAGAAGAAAAACCTTGTTTTTGCCCGACAAAGGGAGTGAATCTGACAAAGAAATTAAAAAAAAGCCTTTATTCTACCATAAATATTGTTAGAGTACATTATGAATTTATCAAACACTAATTCTAAATAGCATTATGATTAAATTAAACTATTCGAATTATATAAATTGTAACTTTAAAATAGACATATTTGGCCATTCAGCGAGGTAATGCAGCCAGCCTTATGGGCACCCTGCCAGGTGGCAGCGGTATAGGGGACGTTTGTATACTTCGCATACTACATATAGTTTAGCCCCTAATAGTTTTTAAGGTAGGTTTAGATAGTGTTTTTTTATAATTATTTTTTTAATGTTTTGTTTTATTCAAATAGGTATACATTATTTATTGTATTTTGAATTTGAATATGTGTTATCTTATCATTGATATTATGTTACATGCATTATTTTAGTACTGAACTTGCTAGTTACTATTTTTATTTACAGAAGCCGCCTCTGCGGCGTAGGCCGGAGAAATTTAATACATTTTAGAACGTTGATACATAACCCAGGAAATATACGGTTTTAACAGCCATTAAATTATAATAGCCTGATTTCCTCAAATTACGTCGCATGGGATATTAATAGATAATGTATGCAAAAATCCTACAAACTTTTCTTCCGGAAGTAGGTACAAAGTAAAAAAATAAACTTAACAAAGTCGATTTTTGAAATTTACGGTAGTAAATATTTTTCTTGTTTGTGAACATGATGACATATTTGTCACCTGTATTAAAAGTGGTTAAGGGTTATGGATGTGTTATTTCGCTAGAAACAAATGGTAATAATTAAACAATGGTCCTGACCCATTTTGAACAACAAAAAAACATAAATACAGAAAAATCTTACAAGAAAAACGATTGAAAGATATGTATATGACGTATATTAGTGACGATTTGCATGAAACGATATTTTGTTAGACTTTGATGCCTACATGATACTAGACTCACAAATTATCCGTCACGCTAAAAAAATCAGCTATTATTAATTATTTCCCAAATAATCAAAATTTCCATACAGGCTGTCAGTCAATGTCAAAGTCAATGACTGGATTAACAAAACAAAGGAAAGTTGCAAATCAAGAAGTGAATAAATCTGTGATATTTTTTTATCAGACAGTTTCGATGTCAAAGATGCAGCTCAATCTATGGACATGTAGAATTTTCATAGAAAATACGAAATACTTTTTCCGCGGTGTATGTATCGTCGTCTAATACCCATAATACAAGCTTTAAGGAACACTCACACTAGAAGACTGGGCCGAGCCGATCTGTCAGTTTCTATAGAAAACGTCACGTGACTTCCGAGGTCGGACGTGATTATTTCTATCGAAATTGACAGATCTCCCCGTTCTGACCCGTCCCGTCATAGTGAGAGTCAATGAGCTTGCTATGGGACTATGTCGATTTGTGAAAAAGGTTTGTTGTTCTCGAACGAAGTCGCGGGCAAACATTTCTAAAGTGATTTTGAAGATTCCAAAGTGCTTGTTGCTAGGCCATTAATGGAATTGAATTGAATTTAAAATTGAACTGTATTTTTTCAAATTAATGCATGTTAGATATAAGATGTACACGCGTTCAGAATTGCATGGTCAATTTATGAATGAATTCATTCATAAAGTGCCCATGCAATTCTGAACGCTATAGTACCTAATGTTTTGAAAAGATGTGTCCCGCCGAGTTTCTTGCCGGTCCAAATTGTTAAATCTTCTTGGGTCTGTGGTGTAGGGTTAGAGCCGGTGTAGCTTTATTTATTTTTGATTCGACGTTCAAAAGTGCACTGTAATATGCTTACTTGAAAAATAAATATTTTGATTTTGATTTGATTTTGATTTTGAAAGGATGACGGAAGACCGGGCGGGTGATCTATGTGTCAATTTATATGGTAAATGTCACGTGATCTTCAAGCTATAAACATTGACACATCGGTCTCGGCCTGGCTCGTCCCGTCCCCGTCTACCGTGAGTGATCCTTAATGCTGCTATCCTATAATTTGATGACTAGACTGTTAACGAATGCTTTCACTGTTACTCCGTTGCGTCGAGCGTAATCTCAATTTGATGCATTTTGATCTCGTGGTTTAGAAAGCATAGTTATGTATTTAGATTACGAAGTGATTTTAGATATACATATAGTCGCTGTCTTGTTCTAAATGTGAGACCGATCTATGCAAGATATAACAGAAATACTGAGCATCGGGCTCAGCAGAGAAAATAAAAATTTTGACGCAACAAAAATTGTTTTCTTAATCAGTTTTGTTTCATTTTGTAGACAATAATATGACAACCATCAGTGCTTTAAAATACTGTAGCGTGGTCTACGAATGATCCTAGACGGAATGGTGGAAAGCAAAATGTTTAACTATGGGATGTTGTTAATAATAGTTAGTTGAAACTACTATTGTCACTCAAATATGCAAGTGTGGCGGCATAAAAATCTGCAATCGTTCGATTGTCGTGGTACTCGGTCTAGGTCTAAAATATCGATGCATTGTGGCTATTGAATTAAATCCTAGAAAGAGAGAATAATTTCAATTAGTTACACAATGAATAGTCATTGCCTCATTGGACGGTAAAAACGTTAAATTGTTTTATTTTTTCTCCAATTGTTTTTTTCGCGGGTCGAATTGTATTTTTTGTGAATAAGTAGTTTTATTTGCAAATTTTATTTTATGTACCTACTCTTTATCAATCAGAAGAAAGAGTAGTGAGATATGCAAATATGTTCTTTATTTGTAATCAAGTTATCTTAAATTTAGAATAAGGTTTAATAATTTGTTTTTTGTTTTTAAATTGCAATGCTTTCTTTTTTATAGTACTTATTAAATGTACCTACTTATCAAATTGTATGTATAATAAGTATAATCTACATATATTTAAATTAACCTTAATTTGTTTATTTTTGAAACGTATACCTACCTACATATTATGTCAAAAGTTTACAATTAAAATAACCTACCTGAACTTTATTAAATTCACCGCAATTATTTGTTATTTTTGCTATCCATACTTTAATAACATGTTACACTTTGCATTTTTATATTTTTAAGGGTTGACACCATTGAATCCAAGAACACCACGATTTAATTTCCCTAAAAATAAACAATACTTAAAATAAATACTCACTTGATTAATGATTATAAACAAATCCGCAATTGCACTCACTGTCAGCGGACGACCGCACGGACCCGCGTCTGTCAAACTACTGATTCAAAACTGACCGATGGATGCGCAAGCGCCGGTGTAAGGGCTGTCACTAACTGTCAGGTGTTATTAATCACCGTTCCATTTTATTGCACAGTTATATTCATTTGTTAACTTCACCTAGAGTGCGATTAAATGTTAGTACCAAAATAAATAAATAAATAATAAATATTGTGGGACAATCTTACACAAATCGACCTAGTCCCACAGTAAGCTCAATAAGGGTTGTGTTGTTGGTACTAGACGACAATTTATATAATATATAGATACATATAAAAACTTAAATACAGAGAAAACATCCATAACTCAGGAACAAACACGATAAACCCATAATTCCCATAAAAAAACTTATGTACGAAATATCATTTGATATTTACACCAATCGCTTTTCGGCGAAGGAAAACATCGTGAGGAAACCGTACTAATAAAGTTTACCCTCTGGGTTAGGTTATGCGTATAAACGCGTATAAGCACGTACGCAAAGTACGCAGCTGCCGACTCAGTCGATGAACTCAGTATCTTTATCCTTTGAATACAATACCCTAAAAACATTTATAACATTAGATGCTTATCACCAGTTTTAGTGAAGTATAACATGAAGAAACTTGCATAAATTAACTACGAAATTCAAAGGTTCAAAGTTGGATGTATGTGAAGTTCCCAGGCTTTGAGCCAGAACGTGGGGACCAGCCCAATTCTCGTGCATAAGAACTGCAGGTCTACGCCCAATTGCTCAATATGTAGGTAATATTTAGGTTTTTAGGGTTCCGTACCTGAAAAGAAAAAAAACGGAACTCTTATAGGATCACTTTGTTGTCCGTCCGTCCGTCTGTCAAGACCCTTTATTTCGGGAGCGCGTAAAGATAGCCAGTTGTAATGAATACTACATACACAAGTCTGCGGTTCCTTGAAGCTGTGAAAAAATCAAACCTCTACGTTAATACAGTCAAAAGATACGGATGTTTATGTCGCAACTCCCATACATTTGCAATGGGAATCAAAATGTATAGGGTACTTCCCGTTGACCTAGAATCACGAAATTTGGCAAAAAGCAAGAACTTGTGGCACAAATACGGGAGAAAATCCGAATACCGTAAAATGTTTCCCACACTGAGAGTTTCGTGCCACCAGTATTTTTAAGAACCAAATGGTCCCGGAGCATGCTTTGTGCGGAACCCTCAGTGGGCGAGTCCGATTTTTTAAAACTAGATGGTCTATAACAATAAAAACTAATGAGGAAAAAAAAAACATTTGTGTGATTACACTAATGACCGAATAATTTGGGCAAACTTGGAGTTTAATTTTTTTGCGCAACTCTTCTGTTCTGTCTGTCACTTTTGTTTGGGATATTAAGGAGGAGATTAGACAAATATGACTATGTGTATGTAAGTGAGGAATAATAAAGATTAATTACTTAAATACTTTAATTTAAGTTTACTAGGGACGAGTAGTACCTATTAAAATACGCAATTATTTAATTAATTTAATCAAGCTAATTAATCTTTCGTTGTTGATAATGCTGCGTGTGGTTCGGGTAACTAATTGCGATAGTACACAATATCATACAAGTGTTAATTTGATTTTCACTTCTGTTGCTTGTAAAGTTTGACTTTAAGTCGAGGCTAGACGACATAAAATCGCATTTTATGCTCTAGAGCATAAAATAAAGTCGCATAAAGTAAAATTTTAACTGTATGCCCACGATAAACAATCTACTATTATGATGATTATAAATTTATGGCAATGCGTGACTTAAAAAAATGTATTATTGCTTAGGACAGTGAGATGACGTAGGTCTACAGACTACACAGAAATCGCATTATGAACAATAAACAAACAACAAGGTCACCTCCATAGCTGGGCATTAACTCGTTAATCCGTTAATCGTTAATTAACGAAGTTAACATTTTCATTAACGGATTAACTTTTAAGTTAACTTTAGAATATGTAAACGGAATGATTAACTTCCGTTAAGTTTTCCTAAGTCCGTTAATCGTTAATCCAGTTCCAAAATACTTACCAAAAAGGTACCGCACATACCGCGCCACGCGGCAAAAAACCTGTTTCCATCCGACTACAAATTTTCAAAAAAGAAGAATTTCTCAATTCATGTGATTTTTTTATTATTATTCTTTATTTTAATTTTATTTTTATGTTTGTTACGTCAGAACTCCGTCAATACTGAACCGATTTTCAATCATCCATGGTGGTTGCAGATTGGTCCCATTTTTTTCAAAATTCATTTCCGATAATAGGATCCATTGCAAGGTGGACTGATGACCTGGTGAGGGTCGCAGGAGTCCGCTGGATGCGGGTGGCGCAGGACCGGTCATTGTGGAAATCTTTGGGGGAGGCCTATGTCCAGCAGTGGACGTCTTTCGGGTGAAATGATGATGATGATGGTAGGATCCATGAGAAATTGAGGGAACTCTTCAAATTTAATAGGCTTATGCATGATAATTACGGTGTTTTCTTAAGAAACTCGAGAATTTTTCTTTACGAAAACCATCAATTTGGTGGATTGGAGCTGATGATGGAGCCCAGGGATGGCAAAGTGGAACTGTCTGTTAATTCCCATCCTATTTGAGACAATTATATTTCTAATTCATGGAATTCGTGAAGAAATTAAAGAACTCCTCAAATTTTGAACGGCACAGTCATTATGATTTGAGGGTTACCAACATTTTGGTGGAGTGTACCTGATGATGAAGACCAAGCATGGCAAAGTGGAATTGGTCGGTAAACACAGACATTTATCTTATTAATTTGATTTATATTCTGATGATGGAGTTCTGGAGAAATTTTTGAACGGCACGTCCAACTTGATTGGAGGGTTTTCATAATTAGTTGGAGTATTTTCTTAATCAAGCCATCAATTTGCTGCAGTGGACCTGATTTTGAACACCAGGGATGGCATATTGAAACTGCTCGATAATTTCTAGCTCTGTCCTCCAACTTGAGACATTGTTATTTTGTCTGTGACCTCGGAGGTCTACAAGATAGTTGCAATTGATTTTACTTCAGATCAAATGATGGAAGCTATGACACATTAAGAAAACTCCTGAATTTTCAAAGGTACTCGGATGGTAAATTGGATATTTTTGAAGGAAACTGATTAACTATAAGTTGTAGATCACTAACTCAAAGATGCCCTTTTTACCACGTGTTAACGGATTAACGATTAACGTTAACTTCCGTTAAGTCTTGCGAAAAGTAGCGCTTTAACGATTAACGAAGTTAACTTTTTTTGTAACGGATTAGCGATTAACGAAGTTAACTATTTGATTAACGGTGCCCAGCTCTGGTCACCTCATATGCAGTATTTTATTTGTAAAATTCTACGATCCTGTCAGCACAATTAACCTACCCTACCTACCCTATTTTAAACCATAACATTCCGGGTTCATCCCTAAAACACAGTCATTACTAAAGCATAAAGTTCAACATCAGTTTGGACATTTCGATGACGTGGCGTCGGAGTGATAGCTTTCGTGTTTGACATGGCGTCGAAAAGGTTTGCACTAGTTCAGGTTGTAACGTAGATGCTACTGAAATAGTAGGAAGGGCATTAATAATCTAAATTATTAATTGTGATACAAATACAAATTATAATAATAGCTATAATAGTTGCTAGGATGCTGGCGGTATTTCCTCGTTGCATCGCAATGCTGATACGTTGTGCGAGGAAGCCACCAGCTATAGCTCTATAGCTGTTGACAACCCTGCGCGTAATAAAATATACGCTGTGACATCAGAGCGTACGTCAGCAGAATGTCGAGTTGTACAACCCTGGACAATGCATTGATTTATTTGTTTGTTGATATCATTCAGTTTTATACAATGGAGGTAGCATCGTACTATTTCTTGTATACCAAAAGAATATGCAATAATTTTTAAGAAAAACTAAAACGACTTCAATTATCCTTCCCGATAAAAGTTAAATTTTTAGGTAGTTTCAGTTAAACTAATCATTAATTAGGCATTATTTTAACAGTGAATTAGGTAGATAAACAATAGGGTAGATTTTTTTAGGTAGTTATTATTTTATTAGTGGTTCGAATCTACCCTTAATATCTCGTCAATCCCTTAACTAAGCTCAAAGCAAATCGGTTTTTCGGCGAAAGAAAACATCGTGAGGTAACTGGACTAGTCTTCTAGGCCTAGTTTACGCTCAGAGTTGGAAGGTTAGATGGCAGTTGCTTTCGAAAAACAAATGCCTACACCAAATTGTATACTTATGTAACGCCTTTCAATGGGAAGGAGCTGGCTCTTGAGACACAGGGTAACCTAGTTTGAGAGTCAGGTACCAATTATTTATGTAATACCTTAAGTTGCAATAAAGATTTATTTATTATTATTATTTTTTATTAAATTTTCATTAGTTGCCAAAACGGACCCCAGGCTCAAGCCGGGAAAACGCCGGGAAGAAGGTTGGTGTTATATCTCGGTACATTCCCAGGAATGTTCCCACGGCCCATCACCATTAAGGATAACTTACACCCATCCGATCCGATGGGGTCCGGTCCCAAACGATCTGTCAGTTTCTATAGAAAACTGAAATTAAACACTTTAAACGGATTCATCGCGTTTATTAACACCATGACCTTACGCTTTTTACAGCACTCGTTTTCACAGGATTAAGATGATGACTGAGATAATGCGAAATCTTCCCGTCAATCAAAAAACTGACATAAAAAAAAGGTTGGTCTACAATGCCCAGAGGGGCTTATTAAAGCTAGTAACACAAAGCATAAAGAACATTCTAAAATAACATTAAAATTAAAAATTATAAAACCCTGTGAGATTTAATATACCTAAATACAAATTACGAACGCTTCCCTAACTGGATTATGGGACATAAAGAAGCGACAAGAAAACTACCCCAAAAGTATAGTAGATTACATACCAAGGCCGTTTAAGTGGGAAATGCCTCGGATCCCATGTAATTGCCGGCCGAGGCAAAGCTGAGGTCAACTAACATGTGATCCGAGGCTTTCCCATTTACCGGCCGAGGGTTGTATACTATTTTTCTGTCCGACGGAGCCGGCAGGCGGCAATTTAGTTTTGCGTACAGTGGCGCTTACCGGCCGGAGGACTGAAAAAGTCTTTAATTTCAATGAACAACAATGGCGGAAACAGAAGACAATATTATATAGAAAAAGTCACGTGACCCCCGAGGGCTCCAAGCTATCACGTGCTTCTTTCTACAGTGTGTAAGTCTAATATGGGCGACAAATTTAACCAAACATAGAATTCATTAGTGTTATCAATAATTAAAACATGTTTATAAGTTACACTGAATTATGACCCCACTAGCTTTTACCCGCGGCTTCGCCCGCGTACTATACGTAATTTTCAACCGTCTACAAATAAGGAGGTTCTTAGTTGGGCCCGTATATTTGTATGTACCTAAATATGTATGTTTGTCCACTATTATCTTGGTTGGCTGAACGGATTTAAATGGAATGGATGGTTGTCGCAAAAGTGATCAAACTGAAAAATTCAAGTTGGCGGCTGTTTCTCAATTTTGACCTCTGATTTGTTATAAAGAACCTCTCGAACCCTTTATATGTGCCTACCGAGCTTTATCACGAACTTAACTCTATAAATTCAAGATGGTGGCCGTTGATGGTGGCGTTGGTGGTGGCGTTGGTGGTTCGTCAGAAAGAACCTTTCGGATCCTCGGATATCGATTTTCATCACGATCAGATCATAACTGAAGAAATTCTAGACGATGGCCGTTTTTCTCAGTTTTAACTTCAGATTATTCATAAAGAGAACCTCTCGCAAATCGATTTTAACACGATCGGATTAAAGTCGAAATAATTCAAGATGGCGGCCGGATCTCGCTGTTTTTACTACAGATTCATTACTGAGGAATCTCTCGGATCCCCAAATACCGATTATTATCAAGATTAAAACTCGATAAATTCAAGATGGAGCCCCTTTTCGCAATTCTGATCAAGGACCTATTTTAGATTTAAGGTAGGCAGAGGTAGGTCGTTAGGTAAGTTACACTGACTGTATATATTTCCCATGTTGACTTTTACACCCCATTTCGTACTCCTACTTACTCATTTCTCGTTAGGAATACTCCTGTGAATAAAATAGTCTAATAAATCTTGTTTCCCGATATACAATCAAATCCCAAAAATCCCCCTTTAGGAGGAGAATTCTAAAAAATCCTAGCTATTTCCCGCAGCTTCGCCCGCGTACAAAATAAATGTTCAACCGTAACGTAATTTCAAAATCAAGTTGGCGGCTTTGATTCGTTATAAAGAACCTCTTGGACCCTTTGATATGTACCAACCGAGTACATATTACGATCAATGTTGACTTCTGATGTCTTAGAAAGAACCTTTCAGATTCTCAGATATTGATTTCCATCACGATCAGATCATAACTGACGAAATTTGAAATGGCGGCCTTTTCTCGCAGTTTTG
The DNA here is from genome assembly GCA_949128165.1 of Lathronympha strigana. Taxonomy (NCBI): domain Eukaryota; kingdom Metazoa; phylum Arthropoda; class Insecta; order Lepidoptera; family Tortricidae; genus Lathronympha; species Lathronympha strigana. The sequence continues at coordinate 8,020,465 of OX421928.1, read as the reverse complement.
GCTCCAGATTCATTGTAAAGAACCTCTCGGATCTTCTTTGTTATCTCAATTAGAAGGTGAATTCTAAAAAAATCCTTTCTTAATGCACCCCTACACCTTAATAAGAAACCTACGTGCCAAATTTGAAATTCTAGAAACAGAACAAAACGACACTCATATTGATATTTTGAGACTTCAACCCCATCGCACCCCAACAGGGAAGATGGTGTATCATACGTCCACCTCATAGGATTTTAAAATGGTTGTTGTTTTTGATTTCAGCGACCCTATAAACCATAAAAACGATAATCATGATGGTTTTTGAACCCCTTTTTGCCCTCTTAGGGGTTTAATTCTCAAAAAATCAAATACACGTCTTTACTCATTTATCTTTAGAAATACTCTTGTGTAGTTTTGAATAAAATAGTTTAACTAATCATGTTTCCCCATACATAGTTTTTACCGTCATTTCTCCCCCTTTGGAGGTGAATTTTGAAAACTCCTTTGTTTGTGCACCTCTACGCCTTATAAGGAACCTAAGTGTTAAGTTTGGAATCTATAGAACCAGAATTAAACAACAAAATGACACCCATATTTATATATTTAGAGTGCGACCCCCTCGCGCCCCAACAGGGAAGATGGTATTTCACACTCGCCACGTTAGATTTTAAAATCGTCGTTGTTTTTGTAATCAGCGACCAGATAAACCAGAAAACGATACCCGTGTTGTTTTTTTTACTTTTTCTCCCCTTTTCCCCCTTATATGGGTTGAATTCTCAAAAAACCTGAAACACGGGCTACCTCATTTATCTTTATAAATACTCCTGTACAGTTTCAAATTGAATAGGCCAACTAATCATGTTTCCCCATAAAAACTTTGGACTTTCAAATCACCCCTTAGGGGGTTGAATTTTGAAAAATCCTTTCTTAGTGCACCTCTAGACTTTATAAGGAACCTACGTTTCAAATTTGGTATCTCTATGCGACCAGCGGTTTGGGCTGTGCGTTGATATGTCAGTCAGTCAGTCAGTCAGTTAGTCATTCAGTCAGTCAGTTTCTTTTTTATATATTATATAGATAAAAACACATTTTTTGTATTTTGATGAGAAACCTTTACACATAAAATAAAGTCTCTAGCTAAACAGAAAACCTTCCGCCATACAAACTTTCAACACCCTTTTCACCCTTATAAGGGTCGAATTTTCAAAATCGCTGAAATTACTTTTTGTAAACTCTAATGAGGATTCTTTTCACAAAGTTTGTAGTCTATAACTAAAAGGGAAACGCTTCCGCCATACAAACTTTTAACACACTTTTCACCCCTTTTGGGGTGGATTTTTCCAAAACCCTAAAATTACTTTTTTTGTATTTTAATAACAAACCTCTACACAAACTTTTGAGTCTCTATCTAAAAAAAAAACGTTCTTCCATACAAACTTTCAACCCCGATTTAACCCCCTTAGAAGATGATTTTTTCAAAATCCTTTCTTATTCGTTACCTTCATAAAACACCTAACGTAATGTGAAAATTTCAGGATCATACGTTTAGTAGTTTCGGCTGTGCGTTGATCAGTGAGTCAGTCAGTCAGGACTTTTCCTTTTATATGTATAGATTATTGTATACCCCCAATTGTATACGGGTAGGGTACACAGATAGCTCATTTTTAACTCTGTAGTACCAAAATTAAAAACGATGTTTAATGTTTTCTTAAGGAAACTGTAAGTCTTGTTTTAAGTTATAGCTCCAGTGTTATATATAACTATAAAAGACTGTTTGTTTCTTAATTAAATAAATAAAATAAAAATAAAATTATAAATTTTTGCATAAAGTTTTCAGCAGCAATGTACTATATAAAATTTGATGTTTAACGCGGGTGTGTTTGCCCTACATTGCGAGCCGATTTTTTTTTGTATGGATAAGATTTTAATTGCAATTCCATTTAAAAGTTACCTAATTACATTTCTTATGTCCTATACTAACCACAGTTAAAAGGTTCGCCCGTATTCGATTTACACACTGTATTGGAACCGACAGATAGTCCGGGCAGTCGGATCGGATCGGATTAGTGTGAGTCATACTTTAGCAGGTTCCTCAGACGAGTGTTGAATGTTTACGCCATTTTGCGACGATGCGCATACAAAGTAAGTTGTTAACATCTCTTATTTGTTTTTTATCCAGTATTGCACAACGAGAAAGCACACGGACTTAATGCCCTAAGCCATTATTTATCTTTCAACCATCGGGCTAAACAGAAACTTATAATTGGCGTAGAATAATATATGTATGAGTATGTTTCGGGATCTATATTCCGTACCTCAAAAGGAAAAAACGGAACCCTTAGAGGATCGCTTTGTTGTCCGTCCGTCTGTCAAGACCCTTTATCTCGGGAACACATGCGCGTTGTCGATCCATTAAAATCTTGAACACTCCTTTTTTTGAATTTATTTCTGCATATTATTTTAATTTATTTCCTCTTATCACTCTCCATTCCTTCAACTATCTCCACTTAAAAATCACGTCAATTCGTCGCTCCGTTTTGCCGTGAAAGACGGACAAACAAACAGACACACTTTCCCATTTATAATATTAGGAAGGATAAATTGAAAGAGATGCATCATTCACCTCATCGCTTTAAGACTTGACAGTACATATAATATGATTTTCTGTATATTATTTTGACAAAGGGAAATGGGGTCTAAGGTCGCTTATTGACCTTAGTCCGTTGAAGAATGTTGTAGCAATATAAATGACAAAAAGAAACCGGTCCAACGATTTTCCTCAATAATGGGAAACACGCGAATTGTGGCCGGTAAGCCCAGCGGGCTAAGAACCGGTTTAAGGCATACACACACCAGATGCGAGGCGCAGCGCAACGATACCTAACAAAATGAGGGGTAAGCCGTCAAAGTCGATAAATCGAGCTGAACGATTTTTGAAATTCGAATTATGTGCAATTATCATAACGTTCTTATTTCAATGAAAAAATATCCCGTCTTATCGGGTTTGTCCGCTTACCCCACGATTATTTCTAGAATCCGTCTATGCTAAGTTTCATAGATTTTTAATGGCACAGACCGTGAAAGTGTTAAGTATGGTAATTTCATACAGGAGTGACGTTTAATAAAACAATATACGAAAAAATACCACTGTATGGGACAGGTGATCGAAAATGCACTTATCTATACAAATAATCCTTTTTTCTAATTTTGAATGTTTTCTCTTGAGCCACTCAGGGTCATTGACTTTATCTGTTAAAGTGTTTGGGACTTTTGTTACAATCTGTCAAAAAAATATATATATATATAATTTATTTCAGACTTTTAGGGTCCATACAATTGTGATAGTGTGTACAACAGCAAAAAAAGAGTTTAAGAGCGACCAAGCTGTTAAAAATATCTCAGGCGTGTTCAGATATTTGTGAGCGCCTTGCCTGCTCCGATATATCTGATGGCAACTATACAACGCTTTAGTACATGTTTCATCTTTATTTTCGATCGCATAGTCTGCATTTAGTGTGCTTAAAGCCTAATTACGAGCACCAAAAACCATTTCACACAGACTCAGATTACTTCCGAAGAAACCTACTTACGTACAGTACATTTGTGTATTAAGGGCGGTGAACAAGTAATTACGAACAAGTGTAAATTTAAGATATCGTAATTTTTGTACCGCTCGTGATACCAACGTACAATTTTTTTCATCACATTTGCGAGAAAATAATAGTACATTGTGCATCTAGGGCGGTAAGAAGGGCATTACTTACGAGGGTCTATTGAAGCCCGACGCCGTAGGCGGAGGGCTTTAAATGACCCGAGTTAGTAATCCCCTTACTGCCCGTGGTACACATAATGTTTTTCATCACATTTGCGAGGAAATAAATAAACTCTCTATACAGGTAAAGAAACAATAGAATGAATTGATAGAATGATAAGCGGTAGTGTAGTTGCACAGTCCACAGTACTCCGGAGTGAGTGCGTGCTGCGAGCGCGGGGGGGGGGCGGGTGCTCGGGGAGCTCCGGGCGGGCGGTAAAGTAGTATGAGAATCCTTTAAAACCATGGGAATAATACAGCTCTTTAAGTGTAAGTATGCTTGCATATAATATCACCATTTACGAGCAGGTGTGATGAAAATTAACTTAGTAGGCAGATAAATAAATAATAATTATTAAAATGTATTCTGCAAGTAGGCCTCAAGGGCACTTTTACAAGTCAACAAGCATTACATTAAAGAATTTGCATGTAAACATTTACAATATATAGTGAGAAGTAAAAGTAGAATCTAAATACTGATAATACAACAGCATAAACCTGGGTAAACAATATTAAAATAGATGTACTAAGTAATATGGCAAGAAATGTATATATAGTCTCTATAGTTAATAATAAATTAGGTTGGGAGATGTAAAAGGATTTGGAGGTGTAAAGGCTCTCCAAGCGTCATAATTTTATATCCTTATGATATAAATTCCACAAGTCATCAGAATGTTAAGTTAACAGTCTTAAATCTAATGCTACAGAATACATAACTAGTATGTATCCATGTCAGTGAGGATTACGGACAAAGTTAAAAATTTCCAAAAACTGAATCTACAATAAAACTTTATGTCGTTGACGAGCTTGCTTACAAAATTTCACAACAATTGGTTAATAAATGCGACCTGTAGAGGAGAACAAATGGACAGACACACGAAAGCATTTTTGCCCAAGCTGAAGCGGAGACGCTTCGCTCGCTCGGTCAATAAATAATAAATGATTATTTAATTCATGCTTTACAATTGTACAATAATTATGTTTGTATTTATAAATAACATGTTTGCGGCAAACAAGCATACATCCCGCACAATAGTAAGCGGCGCCCGTAGACGCCTGTAATACCAGTAATAATGATGCTGCAATTGTCACACCTGTCGCCTTGGTGAAATTGGGCCATCGAAATGATTAGTAACTACTACTCGTACAGATTAAAGTAGGCGAGTAGAAAAACCTACTTAAATTATAAAATTTACTAAGTAACGTCATCAAAATTGACGTCGGTAGAAACCTACTGTATGATACTAATAGGTTCAATGATCATTAAGTGATCGTTATGGTTTTTGATCATTATTAAGAATATAACGTATTAGTCAACGTAAAGGGAAACTAGTAAGAGATAAGAACGCTAAAATAAAGACATCCTCATACTTGACGCAACTGCCGTCTGACCTTTAAACCCAGAGGGTCAACTAGGCCTTAATATGATTAGTCCGGTCTCCTCTGAATGTTTTCCTTCAATGTAAAACGATTGGTAAGTATCACTGATATTCATAGACATAGGATACAAAATGTTCAAGTTTATAATCAAGACCAAGTGCGGGTAGTTCGTAAAACCCGCGCAGCTAGATGTTGATGTCAACCTCAGCCAGTCTTTCTCCGGGACAACGGGGGCAACGTCGCCCTTGAAACGTCGGAGGTTTGTTTTCAAAATGTATACACGATTAAGCCCCGTTTTAGTAAATAGGTACATAATGTGTGAAAATCGTGAAAGTTTAAATAAGTGATAGGATACAAAAACTGGATACCCAATCAGCCGAAAATAAATAAGTACGTCAATAAGTGGTGCAGTTGCGACTATTTTTGATAGTCTTGTTTCGAACGTGACATTTCGTTAAGTGCCAACCGCCTATAAACTTTTAACAGTGTCGGTAGTCCTGTGTATGAATTTGACAGGTAATGCGTACGTCAGTAAGCTCTTTTTCGTACGAAACCTTTATCGTTTGTATTTGTATCATCATCACTGCAAGTTCGCTAATGTCATTCTGACAAAAAAAATTTGATATTTTTGAAATAGAAATAGAAATAGAAAATTATTTATTGTCACGAACACAAGAATACAAAAAATAGGAAAGAAAAACAAGCACACATTCTTCTTAAATATTAAAGACTAAACAACACAACTATGTGACAAAAGGACTGCACTCAGCGTTAGCTGTGGCAGCAACCTCAGCGCTGGTTTTCAGTGCACCCCCATTACAAGTTTTGCATTTCAATTGGCGGGAATTAAATTTACAGAATCTATACAAATATGGATGTATATAAAAAAAAAAATCTATTAAGCTGGTCAGAAAATATGTAAACAAAAAATAAGTTAAACTAAAAAAGTAAGTATAGGCATGCAACACTTACGGCTAGATTTGTCAGGCAAGACATGAAACATTAATATTTATAAAAGGGTGTTTCAATTAACCTTTGTTTGTTTAGTAAAAAAACTTTCAGTTTGGTTTTAAAAGTATAATGGGACATATTTAGCCTTAGCGGCGGAGGAAGGTCATTCCAAATTTTAGCAGCTGCGAATTTAAAACTCCCTCTAAAACCGACAGTTTTGTGTTTAGGTAAGGACAGTTTATTTTGTACCTTGCTTCGAGTGTACCAGTGATGTATACCCGTGAACCAGACAAACCTCTGAAATAAATATTCGGGTTTCATTGTAATTACAGTTTTTTGTACAAAACAAGCCAAGTGCAATTCTCTACGACCAGCCATTCTTAGGATCAATTCTTCATTAAGGTACGGTGAAATGTGAGCTCTTTTTGGCACCGAGTAGCAGAACCTCGTACACGCATTCTGAACCCTTTGTATGGCTTGGGCAGTTTTGGCGAAAATTCGCGGCCCGTACACAACATCGCAGTAATTAAATTGAGATAAGTAGAGTGACTCCACCAGCATCAGCCTGACTGCTTCAGTTAAGTGGTTTCTGATGCTATATAGGATTTTTAATCTGTAGAATGCACTTCTTATTATTTTTGAGTTGACGTACTCAATATAACGCATTTCTTCGTCAATTATAAGACCCAAATTTTTTGCCGAATTTACTTTTTCAACCACTTCTCCGTTAATGGTTATAACAGGTTTAAGATTCGACACACGATCACACTGATGCTTAGTACCTAGGACTAAAAATTTCGATTTAGTTGGGTTAAGAACCAAGTTGTTATTCCTAGCCCACTGGAAAATGATGTCAAAGTCCTCATTAATACACTTTACTGCTTTTGTTGTCTCTTGCGGATTAAACGATAAGTATACTTGCGTATCGTCTGCGTATAAGTGTATAGTGCAGTGTTTTAGTCTGTTATTAAGATCGGCAGTAAAAAGTGCAACGAGAATCGGGCTGAGAATAGAACCTTGTGGCGTTCCCCTATTTACAGATCTCACAGAGGAACACACTTCTTGGTCCTCGTCATTTTTAGTTACAACATATTGTTTCCTGTTCGATAAGTACGAGAAAAACCATTTACGTGCCGAAAATGAAACGCCGTAATAGGACATTTTAGCCAAAAGCAAATCCTTATTAATACAATCAAATGCTCTTGAAAAATCTAATAATACGAGGATAGTACTTTTTCCCTCATCTGATGCCGTTAATATATCATCAGTGACTTTGGCGAGGGCCGTGGTTGTGCTGTGTCCGCTGCGGAACCCAGATTGTATATTAGGCAATATATTATTTTTTCTAAATATGTTGTCAGTTGCGCACAAACTGCTCTTTCAACTATCTTAGAAACCGCTGGCAAAATACTAATAGGTCGCAGGTCTTTAAATGATTCAACTCTTGATCCTTTAGGTAGTGGTTTTACTTTAGCTAATTTCCATTTATCAGGAAAAGTCTTTGACAAAAGTGAATAGTTTGTGATAGCCGTGATTATAGGTAGGGTTAAAGGTAAGGTCATTTTCAACATTTTCATGGAAATGAAATCATTTCCACAGGCATTTGTTTTGATACTAGCGATTATTTTCATAATATCGTCTTCCGAGCATTCATTTAGGACAAATTCACTATTACCATATTTATTTTTGTTTAGCTTTGTGTCTATTACTTTTACTAAGTCAATGCTAATATTCCGTACGTAAATTCCAAAAAACGCATGAGCTGGGGTTTGAACCCGCAACCTTTATATTGACTGTCGCACGTTCTTACCGCTGAACTATCAACGATAACTGTAATTTATATCAGGATATAAAATGTGTTATGAATTAATGAGTTCTGACGTACTGTAGCAGATTCAAGGAAATTAATCAATGATTGATCCGTATTCCTTTGTCTAAGTTTTTCCTAGATATAGTAATAAAAACTTATACGACTCAATTGTATTGACTGGCATTTATCTAACATAGCTATTTGTACGTTCCGTACGAAGCAAAACAAAGTATTTGAAGTGCCCCTCCCTCGCATAAATTGTCACTTTTTTGTATATAAAATGACACATAATGACAGGTTGAATTGTCTATAACAAGAAAAAGTTGACTACCTAACCCTAAAACTCAAAGTTGGAAGTGCCCCTCCCCGAAAAAAAAATGGCAGACTCTTCGTACAGAATATGAGACAAGAAAGTCCCGTCGGTTGAATGGTCTAAGCATCCAACACTGAGAACTTGTCCGCAAGCCCCCCGTCAAAACTGAGAACGTCAAACCCGTCCTTCACTTCCTTACCAAGTAAAGGAAGTGTCAAAAAGAGAGTAGGTACATATGTTTGTTATTTCTCCGATTTCGTAAGTTTGCTGATCTCTTTTGATACCATTCGTCCAAGCAGCCAAATTAAATACATCGTTGTAATTTGGTAGTTAGTCGGTATCAATGCATTACAACTTGGTCGCATATTTTGATAGTGGATTTTACAAATGTCGTAAGAGGCACGTAATTAGGTTAGACTTACGAAATTTGAGAAATCCACTGTCAATTTCAAGGCCGCTCCAAACTGTTGTCATTTGACGGTTATCGTACTACTTCCATGCTTAGTTATTCTTCCGTGCTTGTCCGTATAGTGTGTAAGTCTAATATGGGCGATAAATTTAACCAAACATAGAATTCAGTAGTGTTATCAATAATTAAAACATATTTTTAAGTTACACTTAACTATGACCCCATAATTAATTATTAAATATAGCTTTCAGCAGCAATGTACTATAAAAAATTTGACGCTGACAGTTGTCAACGAATGTTTAACGCGAGTATGTTTGCATTACCGAATTACTTTCTATGGATAAAATTGGAATTACAATTCCATTTAAAAGTTACCTAATTACATTTCTTATGTCCTATACTAACCATTGTTAAGAAGTTCGCCCGTATTCGATTTACACACTGTATAACGTATCATAACGGTGTTACGAGCGTCACCCTACTGCGTGTTCTACGACTACGTCACTTTCACCGTGACTATGACGTAACTCCAAAGTCACGGCTTACTGAACTAGTTTTGGTTAATCGTGGGACTTCCAGTTGATACTCAAGATGGCGAGGACGCCTCAGGAATAGTTTTTATTTTTTGCCCGTTTGAGGGTTTTTAATACAGGGTGTAATCTTTTACGTGATACAAAATTATACATATATTCTGATTCTACTCATGATTGCTAACAACTTTTTCTATGGGACCAACTTCGAAAACGACGACTCGAAATCGACATCCCCATACAAATTGCGTCAAACTATCGGACGCTTTTACTATGGGAGGTCAATTATTATTTTCGGCAGAAGAAAATTCGACCTCCCATAGTAAGTGTCCGATAGTTTGACACAATTTGTATGGAGGTGTCGATTTCGAATTTTTGTTTTCGAAGTTGGTCCCATAGAAAAAGTTGTTAGCAATCATGAGTAGAATCAGAATATATAATTTTGTATCACGTAAAAGATTACACCCTGTATTGATAGCTTATTATGCAGTTAACCAACGACGAAGTGTGCATCAAATGAAAAATTACTCTTGATACGCAAACCACCTTTAGTCATCAATCGGCGGTCCGGGGTCAAGCTGCCTCGTGCTTCGTAAAGCTGTCTCCTTTGCCAAGCAAGCCCTCCACCGTACACCGTCGCACTAAGAGCCAACTTTTTACTTTACCGTACACTTGTGCCCATTTGGCAATATACCTTGACACTGGCGAAATCGTCCCACTGGACAGAAGCCATTTTATTTTAAAAGTACATTGTGTCTTAAGGGCGGTAATTCTTGTACCACCAGTGATACATACAATGTTCTTCATCACATTAGCGAGGAAATTAATAAGTTACTGGCAAATAAGTAAACAATTACTATAATTGGTAGTGTAGTAGTGCAGTACATGGTACACCGCTGTGAGTGGCGGCGCGCGCGTGGGGCACAGGTCCTCCAAGAGCTCCGGGCGGGTGGTAAAATGTATGAAAATCCTTTACAGCCATGGGTTTAATACAGCTCATTATGCACTCTCAGTATGCTTGCATATAAGATCACCATTTAGTTACGAGCAGGTGTCATGAAAAAAAAACTGAAATGAACTTGGATACTAATAAATCTAGCCGACTCCCACAGCTGCATTGCGCACAGTATTAGGCATTGGTTCCACCATGCGGGAAAACGGTATGCGGTTTGCGGAATGCAAAACCGGTTATCTTTGCACGGAAGTAACTGGTTATAACCGGTTTTCATTCAAATCATAACCGGTTTTGCATTTCCTAAACAAAAAATAACAGCTCCCGTGTAAATAAACAAGCGCGAGTCGGATTCGCGGACGATGAGTTCCGTACCATTTTAAAAAGGGGGAAAAAACTCGTTTGTTGTATAGGAGCCCCTTAATTATTTATTTAATTCTACTTTTTAGTATTTGTTTGTAGCGGCAATAGAAATATATAATGTGTGAAAATTTCAATTGTCTAACTATCACGGTTCATGAGATACAGCCTGGTGACAGACGGACGGTCTTAGTAATAGGGTCCTGTTTTTCCCTTTGGGTACCCTAAAAATAGGATTTATAGTAGTTAGTTAGTACGTATATAGATAATAGCGGCTGCGCCCGCGCACCCCGCGGTAGGCCTATTTTTATTAAACCAGTGTGCAATTACCTACAGTGCGTTTCACTCGTGTCCCAATATACTTATTTATTTATTTTATCTTTATTGCACAATAAAAGTAGTACAAATGGCGGACTTAATGCCTTAAGGCATTCTCCACCAGTCAACCAATGGGCCACACCAATACTTACCAGTAGTAGTAGTACTTTCTCTTACAGAATTACTCAGTGTGGATCCAGCTTTAGATAACGTGTTTCGCGTTTCTCTGTATAATTCTTTCAAATATGAAGATTCCTCAATATCAATACTGGTTATTACAAATATCACATTTATAACATGTCATACCGGTTAGGTCACAGACCTTACTTGACCTTTTTAAAAAGCCGATTAAACTTTCAAAAGACCCGACTGCTGACATTTTAGGACCTAAACCCACCATTTTGTTTTAAGGGGTACTCAAACTAGACCCTACTCATAGTGTTGTTTCTGTTGGTGAGTAAGGTCGCTAGAGCTCTAAGAGGATTCACTGTGTTGACAGCTGGGGACCCACGGAGCAAAGCTTGCCCTTTTAGCTGTCAACACAGCAAATCCTACTTTTTTTAAAGGGTCGGCAACGTGCATTGTTCACCCCTGGAGTGGCAGGCGTCCATAGGCTACGGTGACCGCTTACCATCAGGCGGGCCGTATGCTAGTTTGTCACTGACGTAGTATAAAAAAAACCTTCAAGGTTGCCCGTATTCAAGGAATGTTGCAGGAATGAAGAAAGGCTGAAGGAATGTTGTTTACGGCATGCGTAGAAAACCTTATATAAACAATTATCTAAGTTTCATAGATAAATGAAATACCCACAATTAACTAAACAAATGTAATCATAATTTAAATATAAATAACACAACTATACAACATGTGCATAAAATATAAAATTAAATATGTTACCTCCATAAGTCAAATAATAATCAATATTTTCGACATTTTCACGAAAAAGGTACCATATGATTTAAAACGGACCACAGTACCTTTTAATTGAAAACCTCACATTTGTCATTAAAGGCATAAAACATTTTAACGGTAAGTTTTTCATTTTGAATACTTTCTTATAAACTGGAGGCAAATTCAACATGTTATAATTACAGCTAATGACATAGCTGCATTGGCAATGTCACGGGCGAACTGTTCTTAGTTATGCGAGGCGGTTTTAACAAAATTACATAAATGAGCCATTTTAAAGTTATCCCCCACTTTTTTTTAATTTTTATTAGATTTTTACTAAGAATCGTGAGCTCTTACGACCCTAATAGGAGAAAAAAATAGTTCCAAAATTTCCATAAATTTTTCGAACTTTCCATTCCATTACCACCATACAAAATCTATAAAAAAAGGGTCTAGGTACTAGGATCGATTCTAAGTAAAAATAACAAAAAAACTCTAAAAAAACAAAAGTGGGGGGACAACTTTGAAAAAAAAAATGGTTTAAATGTCTGTGCAACAAATCACTAATGAAAATATACAGTTTTTTTTCATGTTTCTATTTGTGCAAATATATTGTTTTTTTTTACCGCGCCATCTTTTTAATATAAAACAATAGTTATCGAACACATATACCCGAACAAAATAATTATAAACATCTGAACATAGCTTTGATTTCATAGCTTTGTTATTATAAATCAAAAGAAGTCGAAAATTGTTTAGATATTGTTGACTGACATATTTTCCCAAAATGTTGATGCGCATTTTATATTACTATTACAAGTCTTTGGCACTAACAATTAACATCAAAACATATATTAACCACAAAAATACTGCCACCGATTGTAAAAGACAAGACACGAGTTTTTTTAAGGAATTCCTTAAAATAAATAAATTTAACGAGTTTACAATTTAAAATCGACATGGTGTAACTATAGATGGTCAAGATGATAATTATTAATAATTATTAACTATGTAGACAATCTTCCACAGACCGACCTAGGGCCTTATCATGAAGTCTTAACGCGATTCAATTTAGGATCTTAACTGGAAACTGTCTTTGAAATTAAACACTTTAGAACGGATTAATCGCGTTTATTAACACCATGACCGTACGTTTCGAGCCCTTTACAGCACTCGTTTTCACAGAGTTAAGATGATGACTCCGTTCTAAAGTGATTAATTTCAATGAATAACAATCGCGGTAACAGAAGACATTATGAAAACTTTCTTTTAATGTTTTCCCATTTTTACCTAACCAATCTTAAATGGGTCATCAGCGTTTTTCTTACAACCTGTATAACAATATACAAATATATAGAAAACATCCATAAAGTAAGGAAAAATTATTCGCGATCAACACACAAATAAATGCCCTTATTTTTGGAATGGTATTTTCAAGTAATAATTTAAACATTACGGTTAATACTCACGTATTTCTAGTCATATTAATATTACAACTTAGCATGCCATGGCGTGCCATGTATCCAATATTGTCGATAATGAAGATATTATATATCATAACCTACATAGTTACACCAGTCAACGCGTCTTAAAAATGTTACAAAACACACACCGTTTTATATATAACCCATATCATACATTTTAGTCCACAGCGTCCCGTGTCCGACCAACGAAGTTTTCTGAAGAGATCCATTCTCAAACCATTTATGTTTGCTTAGTACCTAAACCGTTACTTGGTCTGTCTAAACGATTTTCAACTCCGTTTTCATCCTGTTAGAGGTTGAATTTAAGAAAGGAAGCTTTCTTTGAGAGCTTCATGATAATGATATGTGACGTTTTAAAGCTAAAGGTATCACATTTTTGGTTATTAATAAAGTTCAATCTTCAACGGCGTCTTCTCGACCGGCATGTCCGGCAATGTGGTACCTTTAATCGGAAAACGTCACATATTACGTTTCAAATTTGAAGCGACCTGCAACGGTTTAGGTTATGGTTTGTTTGTCAGTCTCAGTCCATTTATACTCATCTCTATTTTTAATAGGTCATACTATCAATGTAAAATAATAGTATATAAATAATAAATAGTATATACGAGTATTATGTACGTACTCCTGAAACGGTAGATTTACTGAGAAAAATGTATAACTGTATAGGTCACACATCAAATGTAATTTAATTCTTACATACAATACAATAAATACTTTGAACTTTGAGAAAAAGGATGGTACTCTCTTTTTGCCCAATTGCGAAAGACCCTTACTTACCAAATAATAAATAAATAAATATTATGTGTCTTTGATAAAGTAAGTTATTTTTTTCATAGTCATTTATAAGATATACCATGAAATGTGGCGTTTTCAGGCTAAAGGTACCAAATTGACGTTTGTTGATAAGGATGATTTCTTATGATTATTTATGCCAGTAGAGCCTCATCGATAACCGACAATATGGTACATTTAGCCTGAAAACGCCACAAATGATGTCCCGAATCTATTTAAAACAAAATACTATACGGTAAATTTATAATGATGATTTTGGTCTTCGTTGATCGGGGTACGAACACCGCTATACATACTCACAAAGCACCAATAGTTGTGATACTGACTTCTTATAAATTATGACAATTTAAAAAAATATGAGGAAAAAAGTTCATAAGAATACGGACTTCATAGCACATGGACGCTTGCAGACGAAGTCACATAGTGCGTTACGACATTTAAAAACATTTAAAAATGTATATAAAAAATTTCAAACTGTCATAATTTATAATCACAGTTTATTTTTATAACAATATGGCTCCTACATTAGTACTAAACGTATAACAAATATAATATATATAATGATATACTTTTTACATGCAGAATATACAATATACTGCCAATTAAGACATACATAACTACCTCGCGAACACTATATCTCGGAAATCACTGGACCGATTCGGCTTATATTCGAACTTACAAATTATATTTATATCATCTAACCACCTGCCAAATATCACGACGAACCGATCGACGATACTAGAGTTATCGTCGAAGAAACATACAAACGACGGATTATGCCAGAAGAATTAAAGGACATCGCTCGCTTCGCTCGCTCGGTCAAATCTGAGGTTTTAAAGAATGTCAAAAAACAATAATAATGGCACATCTTAGGCCACTTAGGAACTGTGATAAAACGACGCAACATAGGTGAAAAATAATGTATTACACTCGACAGCAAAGTGCTTTAAGACCAGTGCGCAGAGCAATCGCCGCAAGCGCTTCTCACTCATGATTATGGGGCGCGGACCGTCCCGAAACATGTCGAGCTATTTTCGACTTTATAGACGTGAGTAACCCGATCTAAGTATATTAATGTCTAATACTCATGGG
Organism: Lathronympha strigana; assembly: GCA_949128165.1. Taxonomy (NCBI): domain Eukaryota; kingdom Metazoa; phylum Arthropoda; class Insecta; order Lepidoptera; family Tortricidae; genus Lathronympha; species Lathronympha strigana. Next base: position 8,005,390 of record OX421928.1, on the reverse strand, counting down.
AGTTTTCTATTTAAAAATGCCTTAAGACCCTCGCTACGCTCAAGATTCCAGTTTTTCTAGAATCTTCCAATTGCTCCTAGTCTCTATATAAGCAGAAGAGGCAAACAACTTACCGCCTTTGTATATTAATACATTTTTGTATTTTAAACTCCTCCAAAACTTTAATAGCCGTTCTTTACCAATCCAAACAGCTCATAAAATTAGGTGCGGTTAAAGTATACCGGGTGTTTCCTGTAATAGGACCCCAAACCGAACGTTTGTTCAGCGACTTTAAAAAATAACGTTTTATTTGATTTTTATTACACTATAAAGTTCGTTAGAAGACGCAATGTATAGCGAATTTTGTTAATTTTGAACTATGACAAGATACGTCAATGGGAGCTACCGTATTGTCGCTCACCAGGCGGCGCCACTCATGCGTGGGTCCTGTCAGTATGAGAGAACTGTCAAAGTGACGTTTGAAATGTTCCCGCGGGACCCACGTTCCACTAGCGCCCCTAGCGGAAAATCGAGAGCGGTAGTCCTCATTAGGCTGATGTTAACGTACATTGAATACTATTTAGTTTGTATGCAAAAGTGAAAATCTACAGAATACATAATTTTTAAGTTTTTGAACAAAATTATAAATTGAAAGAGATGTCATATACTAAAGAAAAAGTGACCAAGGTGGTCACTTTCGGTGACCGGTGGTCCGGTGTTTTATTTTTTTATTAGTATATGACATCTCTTTCAATTTATAATTTATATATAGTAGTGTGACTACTTAAAAAAACACAAAAACATGAATCAAAACATTTATTACATTTAATAAATGATTTGATTCGTGCTTTATAATTGTTCTTGAACAAAAGTTATGTTTGAAGAGCACTGCCTACGATTATTGCTCCTGTTAGAAGCACCCGGTAAAACACGCGCAAATTCGCACAATGTAGTTATCGGTTGAAATTACCCTGTATGTCAAATTGGCAGTATACCGTAGTCCGCTGACTACATCCGAGTGTCATGACACTACATGACACAACACTGCGAGTTGTCAGGCGCGGCCAGGCCCTGCGGGGGCATGGCCATGTCTCCTACCAGCTCTGTGGGCGGCTGGCCTAGGTCTTGCATCTGAAACAATACATAAAAAAAATGTGGGACAATAGGCTAGACGACTGAAAAAATCTATTTAGTCCGTCTTTTAGATTATAAAAAAATATTGTACACGTATTTTTTCTTTTATTCGTCGAGTCAAAAATGACAAAAATACAGTGCGTTCAAGTTTCGCGTAATGTCACTCCTAAGTACGATTCTTACCTAGGAGTGACGTCACAAGACCCCACCCCGGAACTTTGATGCTCTTTATCTTCGTCAATTTTAGTTAAATTGGAAAAGGAAAAAATACGTGTCTTATAATTTTAGATAATCTAACTGACGGACTAATTAGAATAATAGTTTTTCAACCTAGTCGTCATCCCAATTATTAAGATATGTCAAGATTTTTTAAATAGCCTACTGCTCACCTTCTGCATGAGTTCCAGTACAACCTCGAACCTCTTCCTCTTGACGTCGTCAGGGTCCGACTCCTGCTCCGGCTCCAGCTCGGCACACACCTGCTGCATCAGCTCCTGCTGCCGGCAGTACCTGGGGACCAACAGTTGTCATTATTTTTAGTTATAGTAGAAAAAAGTGGGACAAGTGGGATCTTCTTACAATGCTTTAAATAAAATATGTAATCTGAGGGATAGGACTCTGAACGAAGCAAAACAAATAGTTTACAAATTTTTGCACTCACTGAATTATGCCGAGACAAAGGACTTATTAGTTAAGATACTTTAGTTGTATACTTGGATCTTTAGACACAAAATATTTCTATTGTATTGTTATGTACCACTAGAATTTTTTTTTAAGCTTAAGCTAAGTAAGAGATGTTATACCAAAACTTATTTTTAGTTTTTATTTTTGTAACTAATTCTGATACACTAATTTTATCTGGTTCCCCGCGATACAGACGTGCGTAGCCTAGTGCGGAGACCCCTGGTATGTCTGTAACTTTTATATTCTGAAATAAACGATTTTTTATCTTAAAAATATATATATATATATATATATATACTTAAATACATAGAAAACATCCATGACTCAGGAACTCGTTATAAACACAGTTTCGAACCCGGGAGCTTGCTTCGTAGGCAGGGTCACTACCAACTAGGCTAGGAGGTTGTTAAAAATAGTCATTCACCCCGAAACTTTTTTGTCTGTTGTTAATGACACAACAATTCAATTCTTCTGTTTCAATTTATATTTTTCTTTGTCTTTCAATTTATAATTTATATATTGTAGTGTCACTACTTAAAAAAACATTTAATATATTTAATAAATGATTTAATTCATGCCTTATTATTGTACAGCTATTTCTAGTTATTATTCTGTCCCGTCAGCCAGGGGATAAATGCAGCCCATTTTGGAAAACATATGTTCTACTGACATGCTTGGTAGATGGCCCATCATGGAAAGGGAATATAACTACCAAAACAAATATAGTCAAACCACGTTATCTCTGCCGAGCAAATAATCAAACTAGAAACTGCCACGAAAGCAGGAGCGCTGGTTCGATCCCAGCCCTGGGCACTGGGGGCCTTGGTCACTTTCAGAATCAGATCTTTCAATTTATTGAAATTATGATGTTTACTTTCACATTTTGTGCTATCAAAATCAATGAAACTAAGCATAGACGGACTCCAAAGTTTAACCGTGATTATTAAAGTGATCCAGGAGACAGAACCAGGTTTTTTTTTTAATACTACGACGGTGACAAACAAGCATACGGCCCGCCTGATGGTAAGGCGGTCACCGTAGCCTATGAACGCCTGCAACTCCAGGGGTGTTACATGCGCGTTGCTGACCCTTTAAAAATTTTAACACTCCTTTTTTGAAAAAGAGGTCAACTATTGACTACGAATGGTAGATCAGCCGTTTAAAGTTACCTGTCGTAGTCATCTTGAGGCACTTTCCCCTTGTTGTCCTCGAGCCAGGCCGGGTACTTGTCCACCAACTCCTTGAGGGAGGGGTACAGCACCTCCTTGGAGAGGAGGGACTGCATCATGCCTTGCATGAACGGTAGGAACATGTTGCCTTCCTGCAAATTAAATAATCTTTTCCCAAACATGATCGTAGATGTATGCATTTATGTCACGAAATGAAGACATGAAGTTTCTTGTTTACGACTCCCCCCATTTACTTCTTGGCCGGCGGCCGTGAAGTAATGTATGGCGTGAGTATGAACGAAACATTGTCCGCTCCTCTAACTTTTTTAATTTGCGTACTAACACTAAACTGACAAAGGAAAAATTACATACAGCCAACGACCACTAGATACTTGCGACATTAAAAAAAAAATCTATGTTTCTATGTATATTTATGTGCGGTTAAACACGATGCTCGAATAGCTCATTAAAACGGCATTAAAAAAAAGAGGGCAAATTAAACATTAATAACTAGAATTTAAAACGGGATATTTACCATGTATGTTTATAAATTGAAAGGGATGTCATATACTACAGAAAAAGTGACCAAGGTCCCCGGTGAGCAGGGCTGGGATCGAACCAGCGACCTCCTGGTTTCGCGGCAGACGCCCTAACCACTGGGCTAGCCGATCCCGGCAGCGAGAGTCCGAAATTTCCTAAGTATATGCAATCCTTTCTTATTTAAAAAAAAAAAAATAATAATAAAAAAAAAAAATATTTATTGAGTAAATTAAAGTACGTAAGTATTTTAAACGTTTAAAGTACGTTCCGCCAATCCTACAGCTCCGACTCACTCACAGCTCGCAGGTCGCTGGTTCGATCCCAGCCCTGCTCACCGGGGACCTTGGTCACTTTTTCTGTCATCCCTTTCAATTTATATATAGTAGTGTGCCTACTTAATAACATGAATCAAATCATTTATTATAAATAATAAATGATTAATTAATGCTTTACAATTGTACACGTATGTTTGTTTTATTGAGCACCCGATATTTCGGCACTGTTGCAAGACTTGCAAGCGTCATGTTCACGGAGTAAACTGACGAGCTGCGAGTTTTTAGTTATGATCTACCTCTTACGGGTAAACAGACATACATGGTAAATTATAAATTGATATAGATGTCATATACTGAAGAAAAAGACCAACATCGATGGAGGCAAAGACCAATTGGCCTAGTAGTTATGGCGTTAGCCGCGTAAGCTGAAGACCCGAGTTCAATCCTGGGATTGGCCTCCGTCGGTGTTGGTCTTTTTCTTTAGCACATTACATCTTCATCCTTCATCTTCACAAACCCACTCTCGGGTTTAATGCCTTTCATTATATACAATCACATAAACTATTAAAATATATAGAAAAAATCCATAACTGCCCTGACCAAGGTTCGAACCCGGGACCTCTAGCTTTGCAGTTATGGTCACTACCAACTGTGCATGGACGGCGTTAATCGCTTACTGGCGATTCAGGCGATTGATCTACTCGTTTGCCACTTATTTAAAAAATTAAAAAATACTACGCAAAGTGGACCCCGGGCTGTTTGAGCCGTGGTACTTATAAGCCAGGAAAGTTTTATGATATACCTGGTTCTCTCCAAGGTTGAAGTTGCCAAACATGTTCGCGAGGTCCTGGTCGCTAAAGGGTGTCTGTAGACCTTCAGAGTTTGAGCTCAGGTTCTGTAGGGTCTGCGAGATCGCTGCTGATACCTGGCGGATTCAATAGTTACAATGAGAGCTACGGTATTACGGCACCAGGCGGCGCCACTCATGCGTGGGTCCTGTGTCAGTATGAGACAACTGTCAAAGTGACGTTTGAAATGTTTCCGCAGGACCCACGTTCCACTAGCGCCCCTAGCGGCGGATCGACTCGCGGTAATCATCATTGAGTCGCTTAACTACAAACTCCATCGGTCAGATGATGCGATTTTGGTATTAAGAAAAGTGAATAAGGTTGCTGAGGGGTCCAATGGATTTACCCGAATTTCAAGTTTAGCGTGATTTTAGAATTCAAATCGATTGATTTCGAATGAGATATTAATAACGTCGAAAAAATGTCGTTTAAAAATGTGCTCGACTTTTCGTGCTGTACTATTTTATTTCTAGTTAACTAGTAAATATATACATACTTCACTTATTTAGATAATAGATACTAAAATATACGACCTAAAGTCATAGTAAAACTTTAAGGCAGAAAAGTCAGTTTTTTACTAAATTGACAGCCTGTTTTAAAACTTCTTTAACAAATCTATATTTGCTCTCGCGATAATAGTATATATGATGAATTGATGATGGTACAAAACCATAAATGTTTCATATGAAAAAGAGCTTACTGACGTAAGCGTTAAGTGTCAAATTCATACACAGAACTACCAACACTGTTAAAAGTATCTAGGCTGTTGGCACTTACGGAACGTCACGTTCCAAACAAGACTATATGAAAAAGAGTCGCAACTGCTGCACTTTTATGTCGTCTTTTTTTCGGTCGATTCGGTATCCAGTTCTTTTATCCTATGTCTATGTGTGTAGTGTATAGTGTGTAGTGCAGTATAGTGTATAGTGTGTAGTGCAGTATAGTGTATAGTGTGTTGTGCAGTATAGTGTGTAGTGCAGTATAGTGTTTAGTGTGTAATGTGTAGTGTGTAGTGCAGTACCTCGTCGATCTTGTCGGGGTCGGCGGCGCCGGGCTTCAGCACGGCGGCCGCCGCTTCTACAATATTCAACTATTAGTATTTATATTAAACTATATTAAACGATACACTATAATAGTTTCATTTTATTTAACTATAAACTATTATACTGTAATATTAATATTATTAATATTAAAGTATTCTTATTTATATAACTTTCTTTTAAACTACGCCCCAAACGAACGTTGTTGGAAGTGAACGTTGTCGTTCACCTCCAACAACGTAGGGGGCGGGAGCGTATAAGCGCCGTGGTCCCGGAGAAACACCAGTCTAGTCCAGTCCAGTCTTTCTTCGGGACCACGGGGGCAATGTCTTTGTTTCCAAACTATCTACACAATAGGGATGACGACTACGTTGAAAAACTATTATTCTAATTAGTCCGTCAGTTAGATTATCTAAAATTATTAGACACGTATTTTTTCCTTTTTCAATTTAAGTAACTAAAATTGACGAAGATAAAGAGCATCAAAGTTCCGGGGGTGGGGGCTGGTGACGTCACTCCTAGGTAAGAATTGTACCAAGGAGTGACATTACGCGAAACTTTAACCCTTTGACCGCCGTTGTCACCTATACAAGACAACGATAGTACGATACACTAACGCCGTCGTCTTGTATACAAGACAAAGTTTCAACCGCTTACTAAATGGTAAAATAATAGAATTTAAAAATTATTTTGTACTCGTGTCAACTTGTTGACCCTTTGTTTTTTCATACATTTACTTTTTAAGCAGGTATATGAATCCATTGTTTCATAATAAAGGATTTAAAAAATATGCTTATAATTTCTACATTTTTCCGTGTCACTGTCGCCGTTGGCATGTATAAAAGACTGCTAGGGATGGGAAAGTTCAATTGATGTGCAAGTTTTTAAAATGAATATGTTTTCACGAATCTGGTTTTATTTAAGCGTTCAAACATTTAATTGCCAATTATTGTCATTGTTGGTAACTACTCGTAGTAAGTAGGTATATGTAGAAAAAAAAGGCATAATAATGGATAAAGTTTAGGCAGCTTCTTCAGTAAATTGTCCATTGCGGTTTATTTGCCGAATAAATTATTGACCGCAGTGACAGCGGAGGTCTACATTTTAACTCGATATATATATATATATATATATATATATATATATATATATAACCGATATATACAGTATGTATCACAACGAAGAGCAAACCTTAAAACTGGTTGACGGGGAACTCGAGTACAATGTAATGACGTGCATTTCACGTGCCTAAATACATGTTTTATGGCATAAAATTACTAAATGAATTACTCGAAGACCATATTTTTGCAGTCGGTTAATGGTTTTTGTAACATCTTATAGGGTTTGTTTACGTTTTTGATTTTTGACAGTGCATGCGTATTGCGTACTGTTGATATGTAGCTAGGGGCAACTAATTAACATTAACGTTGTTATGTCAATACACATGCGCTTTGAGTTCTGTTTATAAGTAACCTAGGTAATTATTTTAATAATGGCTGTAGTCATAGGCAACGCGCAAGCGCTTTGTTAACTATTTGTTTGTAACTAGGTAAAAATCCAAACTTCAACAAGGTTTGACGCCTGTCTGTCAGTTGGTAATTTAAGAAATGTCATTTATAAGATTGTAAACAAATAATACAGGGGAGGTGCAACACAATAATAATAAATGTATATTTTTATACCTCACGTAAAACCTGTCGTATTTTTGATGAATTAGGTAAGTACCATGCTCATATTTATGATCTAAACATTAACGGGTTTCTTGTTTTGCCTTTCATTCTGATACATACTGTATATATATATATATATATATATTATTAAATCCACCTGTTAGTTTTCTCCGAAAACCCTCCGGTAAGTATGTAAATTTATCGAGACACGATGCGCGTCCCTAATCTTATGGTTTATAAAGTTTACGTACCGACAAGCGCTTATGCCGTTGACTCAGACGCTATTATTACTTAACTCGCGCGTAAACAGTATTTGTCAGTCGGAACTAAAGACGTGCCCTGCGCGCCGTTGACATGTATAGAAGACTACTCGTACAGACTAGTGCGGTGATATTACTTCATGATTCGATAATGTTTAGTTGTTGTTTTTCATGATAAAGTCCTTTATTTTCAACATTTTCTTGTATAGTAAATCTGTTTAGTTTAGAAATTTTGAGAGAAATCTAAGTTTGGAAATAAAAAAAGGCAAATTGAGAAGAATTCCACCTTTAATTATGAATATCGATATCACTATTTGCAATCCCTAAACTTTTTATTAGTTGTTTACTTAAAATTTGCTCTGGCGTGTGAGTGAGCGTCTTGGCGAACAGGGTCCGGCGGCCAAAAGGTTAACGCACTGTATATTTGTCATTTTTGATTTGACGAACAAAAGAAAAAATATGTGTACAAATTTTTTTAATAATGTAAAAGACGGACTAAATAGATTTTTTCAGTCGTCTAGCCTATTAAGCCCCGTTTTAGTAAATTTATAATATGTGAAAATCGTGAAAGTTTATAAAAGGGACTATCATGGTTGCCGTTGTGTCGACTATCATGCTGTGTGTCTACACAAGCCGTAGACGTGCATAGAAAGTGTTTTCCAATCAAACGTTTAAATTCTCATACTGAATACACTAGAATGAACTCACCAGCCATTTTAGAAAAGGTCTGTGCTATCTGTTCCTGGCTAATTTCTTGTTCTGAAATATAAAAAAATATGATTATTCGTTTTGAACTAACTGTTATTATAAAATCCAGGCTGTTCAGCGCGGAATCGCAAAGAGCGTGATGGGCACCTTTGCGTCAGGAACCAATCGGGGTGGTTTACTGTAGTAGATGTGTTTAACTTAAACATTTCAAATGGAGGAGGTTAAAAAGTACTAAATTTATACGCGTTTTCTAAGAAATCAGGACTATTAAATTTCAAATGTATATCTATCTACTCACGCTCCCCAGGTACTCCGCTGAAGCTGCCGAGCAGCGCTGCCATGTTGCTCTCAAACTGAGCCGCTGCTTCCTTGATGAACTCCTCGCTCCACACCGGCTCCTGTCCGCCTTCTCCGGCCTCTGCAGGCTTCTTGGTCATGTCTTGTAGAGCACCTGGAATATGATGTTATTGATTACACTGGCGGATTAAGGGCGTCCCCTATCCCAATGACCTCGGCGATTTGAGCTTTCTTCCCCTACCGCTTCCTTTCCTCACCGGTTATACAATACCGGTTATAAGCATAAGTCGTCACCTAAGAAGAGCTGCTTGTACTAAGATGCAACCCTATAAACTACTAGTGCCATCTTATACGACTGGCCCCCGTCGCCCGCGCAGGCATCTCGAGCCGGCGTTTTCGGAAAAATGCGTGTAATAGCTTTTTTCTCGAAAAGTACAAAACCTATCCAAAAATCAGTAGATGCGTTTAAAGTAAACATAAATATAAAATGCTTGTCTTAGTTTCTTGTACTTACGACGCATAATAAGGGAGTAGATACAGATTTAAGGTAGAAAAAAGGGTTTTCGGTTATTTTTTTTTCTCTTGATGTATTATGTTTTTCGACAATTTAGTGGAACCAAATGTAGACCAAATACCTAGCTACATTATATATTTTTTTCAAGCGTTGTGCTTGGAGCTGAACAAAGCCTATTCACTTTAAAAACAGTGAAATATGCCGGGTAGCCCCTTAAGCAAGAAGCATTTACGGTTAGCTTTTCGTTCGTCGTGGCGTCGGCACACATGCCCGGCCTAGGCCCATTTTAAATCTGGTGACCCTGTGACCCATGTCAACCACTTTCGTGCATTTCCAGATGAGCTCTTTCAATTTGTTAAGTTAGTATATTGTTCTATATTATTATTTTATATTAGACAGGTAGCTGATGCTGATACATCTAAATCATAGTTCACTTTGCACTTTTTTACTTATCTTTATTCATATTCATATTCTTTATTTGTATTGATCATACATTGTCGTTCATATTTACATATATGTACATTTTCATTTCAAATTTAATTAAAATAATTAATACAATATAATGGTTAAATATTGGCAAATTGTCGAGTTCCAATACGTGGGGTAAATTAAATAAAAAACTAGTAAAAATTACACCTCTAAAAATTGGTTTACCGAATAGAACGCTTTAGAGATGAGGAAACGTTTCAGTTTATTTATATAAATGAGATTCGAGGTGGCATCCTTTATTTCAGACGGGAGCTTATTATAAATATGCGGACCAATAATTTGAAAATAGTTACCGCTTTTCGCCAGTCTATGTTTAGAGATAACTAAAACCGGTGTCCGCCTGGACGTTTCACGCGTTGTACCATAAGCAAACTGATGCCTGATTTAGATCGTTTTTCAAAATTGTTTTTGAACTGGTTAACTTTTAGAGTTCACATCGAAGGGTAATTTGTTCCATGTGTTTACCACTCAATTTGCAATGAAGTTTTTGGTGATATTTGTTTTGTGCTCTGTCATGATTAATTTTAAATTGTGCCTCTCGTGCGCGTGTTCAAGTATCAGGTAAAAGGGTTGCTCAGTTCCGGACAGTTGTAATAGCAATTCAGGATTTTAAAAGTCTCAATCATTGTAATTTTCGTACAGTACTCGTTTTCACAGGGTTAAGATTGACGACGGATTGATGGGGAGAATTCGCATTCCGAATTGAAGATAAAGTGGCGCTTATCAACCACTTGCCTTCAGCAGATCCAGCAGTACTTCAGTCCCATGGCTCAATGAGAGCCCTTAGAAAAGCTAATTTTGGTAGGCCACGTGGAAGGAAAAAGAAGCCGCCGAAGATCACCAACTCGGTGGACTGATGCCGTGAAGGCAGCCTGCCCAGGGACATACATACAGTTGCATACAGGCGGGAGTGTTGGTGTGCAAAATAACAGCATTAAATGGTCACAACCCTCAGTAATGAGGAAGCGAGGCAGAAGAGAGAGACCGAGGTATGGTCCTGGGGCCATTGACAATTTACAAAGTCATTGAAGGAGAGTGGTATTGATAATTATATGAATATAACCATATTGTTAAGCCTTCATGTCATTTTGCTCCAAATAGTCTGTTGCTGATACATCATTACTGTAAAATTACTGTGTTAATAGTTTGGTCAAACAAAATAATTATCGAAATGTTGAACCGGTGGACTTTTCAATAGTTAAGACTACTTTTGAAAAGTCCATCGGAAAGATTCCGAACATCAATTTGTGTTCAACCCAGTTACATGGATCAATCTGACAGTTCTATTTGATGAAGTTGAATGTGTGTAGATTATTTTAAACACCTTGACTGCTTGGCACCTCCTGTTTTCTTACTGACAAAACAATGACTCAGTATTGAATGTCATTTTTTTAATCAACACGGCTTACAAGGTTAACGTGTCATTGTGCTTGAGATTATTCAACTTGAGCAGTAATTAAATTGACTAAACCATTCAAAATAAAAATAATAAAAAAAATTTAAGTGAATTTCTTTTTTGTCACAAAATTGCGTCATACTTAGGTTTGCTCATTTTCGTATTGACAGAGTCCACTAATGAATATTATGCACGGTAATATATGCAAATATTTAAGGTGTACACAGCAAACGGAAATTAAAATTAAAGGTTATACTTATTAGGTAATAACATATGATTATTTTAAGCACTTACTGTCGAGTAAATCGTCCAATTCCGGATCAACCTCCTTCTTAGTCGCATCTTTGTTGTCGGACATAATAGTTTAGTTATAAAATTATTAATTTAAATTAATTCGAAGACCAATCTCAAAAGACAGTCTAGCTTTTGACGTTTAAAGAATTTGATAGTTCTGACTGAACTTCTGATTTGATTTTAGATAGTGGTGCACTTGGCACAGTATTGTGACTAGCCTTTAAGATTATGCCAACATGACAAGCCAAAGTGTTAAAAGGTATAAATAACCGAAAAACTAAGTGACAATACATTTATCTGGAAATCGTTCAATATAAACTTCTTAATAGCAATTTATATGAATATATATCAACCTAACAATTGCTCATTTAGTCAACCAAGTTTAACAAAACAAAACAGTTGTTAAGTTGTCCATACTGTTTTAGTACAGAATGAGTAGAATGACTGTAGTGTCTAGTACGGACGGATGAATTTATTGTATTTTTTTCCTTATCTATGGATGAAAATGAATGACATTATTTTGCGTTTAGTTCATGCGTATCATGTGACTTTGATATATGATATTAGAAAATAGAAATAGAAATTTACACACTTACATATTAAAGAGCAAAAGATGCGGATCGAGAATTTAAAATTTTCGATGTTAGAGGTGTTGTTAGAGCCCTCAGAGTAGCTAACGCTAACATTGAAAAATCTCAATTTTCGCGCTGCGTCCATTACACTTGAATAGGTAAGTGCGTTACAGAGGAAAATATTATATAATTCTTTCGTTCGCGCCGTAGTAGGCTTGATGCGGTGTTGCATGAACTTTTTAAATATTTTACGGCGTTCGGGCACAAAAAAACTTTTTTTTAATAGCGCGGGAAGACGTCATGTTCGCGACGACCTCGCGACAGTAGCGCTATTGCCTTGCCTTCCATTTGAAATCAGTCGGCAAATTATTAGTAGGTAGGTGTCTTCTCCTACTGAACTTAGAGAGAATTATCAGTTTTATACGTTTTTGTGGACGTCATGGTTTACCCTCAGAATAAACACCGGCCAAGAGCATGTCGGGCGACGCTCAGTGTGGTTCCGTAGTTTACCGTCCGTCCTAATAAACGAACTTAAGAGGTTTTAGTAACAGTGTTTTAACTTAAAAAAACATCTTCAAAATCATGTAGACATTTTTAACAAGCACTACTTAAATATTTTTATTTTGTATGTTTTCTAACGTACTCCCTGGTTCAAAACTGCATGGACAAATTATTAATGAATGATTTCAACCTGAATGTAGTTACCTAAATACGCGTTCAAAAGTGCATGATCAATTTATAAATGAATTAATGCATAAACTGACCATGCAATTCTGAACGCGAGTACTTAACCTTGTATGAACACACGCGTTCAAAAATGCATGGGCAATTTATTAATGAATTCAGTCATAAACTGCCCATGCACTTTTGAACGCTATAGTACCTATATATTTATACCAAATTACAGTTTTCTGGTACTACGGATCACAGAGTTTATCTACCACGGAGCGACATACAGACAGACATGGTGTAATTTAAATTGGGGGCTAAATGTATAGACGTCAAGACTTTTTCAATTTACAATTGACGGTATATCATGGAATGTATTGGTTATTTTTCATACGAAAAAGGGGTACCTATTGCTACATGTCCACAAGCTGTTAACACGTTCGCGGACGCTTGGTCACACCTCTGGGACACCTTAATTTTGTATGGGAATTTTACGACTGCTATTGCATACCTGTCACAACAAAGCTAAAATCAGGATTCTTATGTGACGCGAAATTCTATACAAGTCGAATGCAATGCAAGTCCCGTCATTATGAAACCATTTCTTTTACACTATGTGACGCCAAATGCTATACAATTCGGATGCTTATGCATGTTTTATATAATACCTAGTCAAAATATGATCTTATATGACACCGCATGTTATAGCATTCGACTATGTTGGCATGTCTGTCATACCGTTCACTCGGGTGAGCTGCTACGTCAACAACTATGATAAATTCTTTGCCATAAAGTAAAGTAGAAGTAATATTTCATCTAATACTTATAGGATTTAACGGCTAGGGCCTTCTTCACCAACCAGCACATAGGAAGTATCCGAACTTTGAATTTAATCATGTAAACTGCGGCCCTACACAAACAAAATACATGCCACATGCTTACCATAATGTTAGCGCTCAGCATCGACTACGAATAGGCACAATATTCACGATTATATGACCAAAATAATTACTAAGTACTAAAATAATTAGTTGAATAGTAAGTATAAACATGCCTCACTTTTCTTTATTTACAGTAGTCAGAATCAAGTTGCACTACAAAAAACAATCAGTAAAGAGATTTGTTTATAAAACCACAACCAAAAACATACATAAACTGTAAAAAAAACATTACTAACGATGTTACAAACAATCCGTAAAATAGCGTGTGCGTGCGAAATTTGGCCACATTTTACGCGCCCACTCCCAGACGCACGCGCAGGGGTACTAAGGAGTCTTCCATACAAAGACGAATGCTATAGCATACGCGTCACAGAAAGGGGGGCACAATTTGTGATGTCACAGGATATTTTTTAACTGTCATAAACTATTAAATATAACAGTATGCATTCTGTGATTTTAGTGAATGGTAGAGGAAATGTTGGTTAATAATATTATACTGTGGCCAAGCGGATTGGTAAGCATACTGACGCAGAAATCTAAACCAAATAACGGATTCAATAGCAGGCGCGTCACCAGATGAAGTACAAAAACGGATGCTATGCAATCCGCGTCCGCGAACGTGTTAACTATTGACCACAGGAAAGAAAAAGGGCGTGTTCAGCTGAACTGTAGAACCCATCTTTCCTGGGGCCAATAGTTAACAGCTTGTGTACATGTAGTGATTTTTATCATACAATTCAATTGAAAAGGAGTACTTTTTAATGTGGATAAGGGTTCAATAGGAAATCAACTTTCATAGCCCTTAACTTTTGAAAATTCCACTGGAAAGATTCCGTAAATCGTTTTGTGTTTGACCCATTTTCTTCCTCCTAGCATTTTCCAGGAAGCCAGGGGCTGGTCGTGGCTGAAGGTCGTATCGGTCCGGGAATACCGCAGGCGACAATAGTACATTGTGCATCTAGGGCGGTAAGAAGGGCATTAATTACGAGGGTCTATTGAAGCCCGACGCCGAAGACCCGAGTTAGTAATCCCCTTACTGCCCGCGGTACACACAATGTTTTTCATCACATTTGCGAGGAAATAAATCAACTTTGTAGGCAGATGAAGGAACAATACATATTAGCGGTAGTGTAGTAGCACAGTCCACAGTACTCCGGAGTGAGTACGACTATGCGCGTACGTATGCGCGGCGCACGCGTGGGGGGCGGGTGCTCCGCGAGCTCCGGGCGGGCGGTAAAGTAGTATGAGAATCCTTTAAAACCATGGGATTAAAACAGCTTTTTAAGTCTAAGTATGCATGCATATAAAATCACCATTTACGAGCAGGTGTGATGAAATAGTATTTTATACAATCGTGATATAATGAAGAGTTTTTCAGTCGAGTACCGTGTTTAGGCCACGAAGCTTGCTGAGTGGTCTAAGTAAGGTACGAGATTGAAAAACTTAATTATATTACGATTGTATACAATACTTTTTCTGCGAGTCATCAACATCATCATCTATGGAGGAACAATTTCTTCATTCAATTTCATTGACATTAACAAGGATGTAACACAAAAAGATGGCCGGCAGGCCGGCGCGGTCGGCGCAGGCGCGGGGCGCGCGCTCGGCAAAGTCCCAGGCGGCATCGCAAATAAGTATAGAATTTGTATGAAGTTCTATTATAGTTGCGTACAGCGTATCGAAATGAGATATTATAGTTGAGTTGGACTGTCTAATATCGAAAAGTATGAGCTTATAGTTTTGTCTATGTACTCGTAATTGGCAGATTAAAGTCGGCGAAAAAAATAAGAAATAAAACGCCCTCTTACGTAATAATGGTTTATTTCCTATCAACAATTGGGACAGACGCAAGGCGGGCAGTCAGTGGTCGGGGGGCCGTCGGTGGCGTCCGTCACGTAGCGTGGCGTCGTTACCTGCGCAAAGATCATTGCGTCACAAGGGAGCAAAGTAAAACGCTCTATTGGTTGCCCCAACTACACGAAAATGTCCCTTACAAAATGTCATTCTTCTAATACTTCTGACGATGCTAAGAAAGCAATTTTGTATCTGATAATATTTCATAACTTGGTCAGTTGGCCACTTTTTCTGTAGTATATCATAGTATATGTCTCTTTCAATTTACTGCAATATTTTGTCAAACGAACCTTTATGAACTTGAATTTTATGTTTCCATATTTCTTCAGGTTAGATAGTGGAGCCCGAGTGATGCAAATGCACTGAAAATATCATTTTTGTGAAAAGATTTGCAACATTCCATCTCAGTATCGTTACTTATACTATTGATTGATGATGATCAGGGAGCGTACATTTTTCATGTCGATGGCAGACCAATGACGTCAAGCTTCATAGAGCATGTTTCAAGTTTTACGTTTGAATGAATAGTGCTGTCATTGAATACTGTCAAAACTGTTAATTTCGACGTTACAATCGAACGTTGATAGACTTTATCTGGGTCTTCCGTTTGATATTCAAAATGGCGGTTACGTTTCTTGAATAGTTCTTTGTTTTTGTGTGCTAAATGTTGTTTAATGTGTAATATTTATAGCTTATTGTGCAGTAAACTAACGAAGAAGTGTGCAGCTAATGAAGAATTAATCCTGAAACGCGTGTAATCGTGTTATTGAGTTATTACTCGGTTGCCCTGGGATTTTGGCCTCCTGAAATATTTATTACGTATAAGTTGTAAACGGAATAAATAGCAAGGCCAATTACCGAACAACGTCGCCCAAGAGGCAATATACTATTTATATAAGATACACTGATATATATATTAATACGGGACACCGGCAAAATTGTCCAATTCTCGGACAGATGCCATATTATAAAAGAAGAAGAAGAAGAAGACTTTATCTGTCATTAACTCATTACGGATTTACTTCTTCTTCTTTTATAATATGGCCTCTGTCCGAGAATTGGACAATTTTGCCAGTGTCCCGTATTAATATATATATCAGTGTATCTTATATAAATAGTAAATTGCCTCTTGGGCGACGTTGTTCGGTAATTAGCCTTGCTATTTATTCCGTTTACAGCTTATACGTAATAAATATTTCAGGAGGCCAAAATCCCAGGGCAACCGAGTAATAACTCAATAACGCGATTACACGCGTTTCAGGATTAATTCTTCATTAGCTGCACACTTCTTCATTAGTTTACTGCACAATAAGCTATAAATATTACACATTAAACAACATTTAGCACACAAAAACAAAGAACCATTCAAGAAACGCAACCGCCATTTTGAATATCAAACGGAAGACCCGCCCATTACGGATTTAAAAACATCCTCTGTGTGTATACACGTTATTATGACGAAACCGACATGAATTGTACGCTCCCTGATGATGATGAATTGTGACATAATAATTATGTACTGTTACTTCGTTATATAACACGCTTAACTCTATTTACACAATAGTAGATTACATACCAAGGCCGTTTTAGTGGGAAATGTCTCGGATCCCTTGTAATTGTCGGCCGAGGCGAAGCCGAGGACGACTAACATGTGATCCGAGGCTTTCCCATCTAACGGCCGAGGTTTGTATACTATTTTTCTGCCCGACGGAGCCGGCAGGCGGCAATTTAGTTTTGCGTAAAGTGGCGCTTACCGGCCGGAGGACTGAAAAATTATTTAGAAAGCGTAGTCAGGAGTATAATTCATTAACCAGTCAGCGTATCGCGGTCAAAGCTCATGGACAATTAATGAATCACTTTTGAACGCGACTGTACACACGCGTTCAAACGTGCATGGGCAATTTATTAATTAATTCATTCATAAACTGTCCATGCAATTATGATCGCGATAGTACATACAGTTTGTAATTTACAGCTGCCAAAAATATTATATTGTAAAAATAACTTACCCCTGGCTATATAAATGAAAGAAAAAAGTTAAGTATTTTGAATTCTGACTTAAAAATACAAGTAATAAAATAAACTAGTTACACTACTTACTTTCTGAAAAGTAAAAGAAAACAATTTTTATTTTTATTTGTTAAAATATTCAAGCAGTAGCAAAGATTCAAGAAACATAGTTAAGTACCTAGTAAAACAAATCGAAATTTTGTAACAATATTTGTGCTTGTTTTTAATTAAACTTTCAGAGATACGAATATAGCCAAAGTGCACAAAAATCGACCTTAATGTTCAGGTAATAAAGTCCTGTACTTATACATATATTTGGTACTTTGGCTGTATCCATATCTTCTTAGTTGACTGTACTTTAAAATGTAGATTGTTGATAATGATAAGTTTTATTTACAAATTTATAAAAAATGGCACCAGCGCGTTATCGGCAATCGAAAAAGTGTTGGAATCTTCGCACCACAAATGTCTGCTTTCGTGAAACGTCTTGGCGAAGCCATCGTCGAATGACGGAACGATGGGATGGGATAGATTCCTCTGTGTGGCTGGTTTAGATCGTAAATTATAATATCCGTAATCCGCGCTACAAGTGTCCGGGATACGGCACAAAAATTTCCAAAAGTTTTTCGCTTAAACGACGGCACAGCTCTACCCAATACAATGTCCTATTAACTGCAGGAACGTCCCAGTCTTGTTGCTTGCTTAATACTATTTTTTTGTATTATTTTCCTGATTATTACTATATTTTTGTGTATTAATGATTTACATAAAAAAATCGACATAGTGAAATTTTTTACCACAGCGTAAGGATGTATTCTATACAGTGGGTTAACTCCGCCGATTTCTGGGTCATCGATGGGGGGCGCGCGGGGAAGGAGGCGGGGAGGAAATGCAGCCGAACTTCTATGAACATTCGGCGGTCTATTTTAAGGGGTGTACAATGGAAATTAGTTTGCCAATCAGATTGTAATATCTTTCGCATAGTTTTTGACAACCCTGAGCCTCAGCACGACCACCGAGCCGAGCCGCTGGCCGTGTATGAAGTTACCTCACTGTATGGAATGCATTCCTACGCTGTGCCTTTTACTATAAACAATCACGTTTACAGATCCTTTAAGAAGACTCTTTCAATATTCCTCAGAAAGAAAGGAAAAGTGGAAAATTCATAACCTCGGGCGGGACTCGAACCCGCGTCTCTGAGATAATTCGGGGCCACGGGTGTGGTCTCGGTAGCTCAATTGGAAGAGCGATGAGATGGTATTCGACCTCGTCTCATTTTGTAATGGCGACCCTCAAGTTTTAAGAACCAATTATGAGCTGTTGTATACGCTAAATTTTCTACGACAGCCAAAATAGCAAATTTTCGAAAGGTGGCCGAATGTTAATTTGCCCACTATATAAATTAAAAAAAAATCAACAGTGCTAATATATATTATGAAAATCAAAAGGAGCAGTGTTCTTATGAATTACCATAGACAACGTTATAATGTATACTTTTTTTATATCGCTGTCTGTCATCTAATTGACAGATAGAAGTGCTGGACTAGAAAAATGAATATATAAAAACTCACCGTGGGCGGCTAAATTAAATTAAAATATAATCAATTAATGTTTGAAAATGGAATAGTAGCAATAATAACGCTTTAAAATAATTACATAGTAATCTACTTACGGCTGTCTGTGGATAAAAAAATACATTATTGTTATTGGATTACATATGTAGTTTTTTTATTCAAATTAATTATTAATATTCAGTAGCACTTACATAATGCTGAAATTAATATAGTTTGGTTAGAACGAAATAATAATAATTACATACATATACAATAAATTTACGCAAGTACCTATTCCCAAAATACCCTACCGTATTAGCAAGCTAAAGTGGCAGTGGGCTGGCCATATTAGCCGTAGAACCGACAACCGCTGGGGTAAACGAGTTCTTGAGTGGAGACCGCGTCTCGGCAAGCGTAGTGTAGGGCGCCCTCAGGCAAGGTGAAGTGACGATTTGCGCAAGATGGCTGGCAGGTGCTGGATGCGAGCAGCCGAAGATCAAATACAGTGGCGTGAAATTGGGGAGGCCTATGTCCAGCAGTGGACTGCGATAGGCTGATGATGAAGTATTCCCAAAAGGAAAGTAGAGTACATTAGTGTTGGCTAGGCATCAATTTAAAATGAGTGGAAGTGAACTTTAGGTACTCACAAATTAACAGCATCACAGCACCGACCAATTAAAATAGTTAAGTTGTGCAAATGAAAAATTTTGAGCAGCGTGACAAATTTGAGCTGTCTTACAATAAATTATTTTGAAGTGAATTCCTGGCCATTTCGTTCGGGCATATCCGTCAGACTGCCAATAAATGTATGGGAAAGTTGTCAGATTGATGCCCGGTGGACACAGAAAGTGTAGAGTCAAACCACGTTATCTTTTCTCAGCAAATGAACTGTCAAACTTGAAAGTGTTATTTTAAACGTCAACTTCCATGAAATTATGACGTTTACTTTTTTAACACTTTCACTGTCTGTGCTATCAAAAACTAGGAAACTTAGCATAGACTGAATCTAGAGCTGACTGATTGCCAAAACGTGATGACAAAATCATGTGTTAATAAAGCGGATGGCGAATTTTGAGGTGCATAGCTAATGGAGGTATAGGACAACCTTTTGAAGTGGTACATTTTGCGAAGTGAGGTACTGTGACAAACGAACAAAATGATTGGTACAAATGGGTCAAACACAAAAAGATTGTTTGGAGTCTTTTCGGTGGACTATTACGTTGTTAAAGTTAAGGTTGGTATACTATAAAGCTTGATTTTATTATTTAAGCCTTATCTACATTAAGATGCACTCCCTTTCTATTGCATTGTATGATAAAAATAATTGCTACATGTCCACAATCTGTTAACTATTGACCACAGGAAAGAAAAAGGGCGTTTTCATCTGAACTGTAGAGCCAATCTTTCCTGTGGCTAATAGTTAACAGCTTGTGTACATGTAGTCATGATTTTTATCATACAATTAAATAGAAATGGAGTGTTTTTTAATATGGATAAGGGTCCATCGTATAACGAAATTGTGATATCGCAGTGACAGGTTGCTAGTCTAGCGCCCACAACACACGTGAAACCATATCCCGCAGTCCACTTTACGTCACCCACGGGAAGTAGGAAAGGGTTGTTGAAACTCTTGACCAAATACCAGACAGTACACGTGAACATAATATTCTTCTGTGATATAATTATGATGACACCGATCCGGCCAATTTCGTTTTTCCTTAATTGATTTTGACAAGATTTGGCTTGTTAAATAAAGTTGAGTTAGATATTATGATGACTCACACTAGGACAGGACAAGACGGGACGATCTGTCAATTTCTATAGAAAGAATCACGTGATAGCGTGACGTTTTCTATAGAAACTGACAGACCGTCCCGTCCCGCCCCGTCCCGTTAGTGTGAGTCATCTCTAAATGTTCAATATTAATCGGAGTGGATACCTAGTGTTACTTTTGAATACTTACCGTTTTCTAAAATGAAAGGTAAAAAAAAGTATTTGTCATCATTCATGTTTAATATATAACTTAGTTATATTATTACCTAATTCATATAAAATCAATAAAAACATAATATATTAAATTGTTTTCTTACCCATAGCTAAAGAAAATGTTGTAATAAATTTAAATAAAATCTTTGCATAGTTTTAAAATTATCAGGGGCAATTGAATCAACACGCGATATAGTCTGGAAATATGCCAAAAGACAGTCTTCAAAGCACTTACATCGAATATTGTGAAATTGGTCAGCATAATGATTCTTTTTTATTCCTCAAAACTAGATTAATAAGAAACATGCTCCTAGGGTTTACACACACAAATACATGTGTCGAACTTTCGACTGCATCGCCACGCCGCGGTGATAACACCACTGTCTATCTGTCCGACGACGACGGCCCGATGCTTTCGAAACATGTCACGACTCACGACTATTGTGATAAACGTACGCGAGTTTTAACCGCTACAAATTAATATCAGTATGACTCACGAAAGTTTATAGTAACTAGCCGAAAATAGCTTTTTATAGGTATTGATAAATTGAGTGTGGATAGAATCAGTAATTTACCTCGGACTGAAATTAACGGACGGAAATTAAAATAACAATTACATAAATATGTTGCTCTAAAACACATCATTGAGGTACCTACGTCTAAAATAAACAACAATATTAATATAATAAATAAACTAACATTTTGTTAAAACAAATCAAATTATTTAATTTAATATTTTTAATTTGTTATTAAAGTAGTAACACTGTATATAAATTATAAATTGAAATAGATGTCATATACTAAAGAAAAAAGGCTAACACCGACGGAGGCTAATCCGAGGATCGAACTCGCGTCTTCAGCTTACGCGGCTAATGCTATAACCACTAGGTCAACTGTTCTCATCTCATCGAATGCCGGCGAATTTCTCTAGTATATTTGCCACCATTTTCTAAGTACTCATACTCATAGTCATACTCATTTATTAATAATATTGTTACATATTACACGTCAAATATATTCTGCATTAAAGTACAAGCCACATTTGGTGTTCCAAATGTATATATATAACATAAAGTACTGTAATTAGTTACCAATTACTGGCTGTTGCCAGTAATTGGTAACTAATTACAGTACTTTATGTACTTTGAAAATATGTCATAAGTTTTACGAAACTTACATATACTTTCTGCAAAAAATAAAAATATTTTATAAATTAGATCTATGATGTACCTATTTTAGAATGAAACTGACCGAATGTGCTATCTAATCATTTTCATTTTAAAGTTGCGTATGTGTAATTATATAAAATAAACTATGTATCAACGAAACTAAAGAGCGGGCGGTACCTTAGAACACTAGGTAAGTTTTGAGATTTTCCAGCATTTCCTTATTACCTATATGTTTTTAATAGCATTTTGGAGTAGGTATATATTAAACACCTTTATAGAATTTTCTTAAATTTAATAAATATGAAATATATGAAGTTATTTTGCCACTATGGAAATTGACTCGCGATAAAATAAAAAAATGAAAATATGAAACTTCAGGACATTAAGGCATTAATGCCTGGCGATACAATCTCTAGAATCTTCTCTATATGAGATTCATGGGCATACACCGGTTTCGCGGGGGCAAATCTGTACTGACGTTTAATAGTGCGAGGACACATTAAACTAATTTTATTAGTTGATATCGATAAAAATGACGTACAACCGTTGTGTAATTTCAAGAATTTGAATGAAGAAGAAAACTACATACACAAAAATAAACTTTTTGAGGAATTAACTTTCTTTAATATTTAATATAATTTTCATAATATACAATCAAAATTTTTTCCACATTTTCAGACTTTAATCTTCGTCGCCTGGGTGATAATATCCATTTTAGCCAACTAAATGACCTTTCTAGGTCAACAGTAGTAATTGGAGCAAATTCAAACAATTTATAGTATTGATGAATTTCTGTTATATATATGACTCAGTTCTATTTCTTTTCCGGATACCAAATCATTTAATGTTGTTAAAGTTGAAATGCCGACGTTTTTCTCTAACACTTTTTGAAGTTTTTTGTGAATAATTTTGCCTTGAGGATTCAATCAAACGTAATCTTGATATATTGTACTTTTAACTTATGGACAGAAATAAAATATATTTATGGTTAAAAATTTATTTTTATGGATGTCGATAAACTAAGTCAATTTTTAATGAATCACTAGCACTGGTACATTTTTGCCCCCGTGAAACCGGTGTATGTAATCATGGGTCTTATTGCACAAATATTTCCGCAGGCCCACAATTTCGTAACTACTGCTTTTAGCGATTGGCCGCTTCTATGGTTCTAATCGAGGTTATTTATGCCACTTTTGAAGTCACAAAATCGTCGACAAGTCACTAACCTAGAGGAAATAAATTCATACCATAAAATATCAAAAGTAGTAAAATAAAATGGCACAAAAATGTGCTCGTTTCGGCCCCACCGTGTCTCAAGAAAACGTGCGGATAAGTGAACTTAAATGGCTGTAAAATTGTTATTTATATATTTAGACAAATCTGTCGACTAGTGTTGTACTACTAGATTTTAAAAAACATATAATACATGACCATACCATGTCCAGATTTCGAGCAACTCATTTATTTCCTAGTGCCGCACGTATCTCGAGAAAAATAAATAAATATGAATTATGTCATGAAAATTTGGTATTTAGAACTTTATACATCAAGGATGAATATTTCATGTTTTGCTACTAGCCAATATTTTTTTTATTAGTTATAAATAACGTTACAAATAATTTATGTAAAATTATATACGTAAAACAGATATAAGTATACGTAAAAAGTACTTACAACAAGCTAAAAAATGAAATGAATGGTTATGTTAAAATGTCCTTAAAAATATTTAAATTCTTTATTTTTTTAATGTAAACTAAATAATACTCACCCCTCCATCCTGTGTGTATGTAGAAAAAAAGAAAAATATTTTAATAACAAGAATTTACAGATGTAGTGCAATGAGGATTACCGCGAGTCGATTTTCTGCTAGGGGCGCTAGTGGAACGTGGGTCCTGCGGGAACATTTCAAACGTCACTATGAATGTCAGTTTTCTCATACTGACACAGGACCCACGCATGAGTGGCGCCGTCTGATGAGCGACAATACGGTAGCTCCCATTGCCCACATATTTTCACGGAATCGCCCGAACAGTGTCACGCTATTTAAATCAGTGTCAGTCAGTACTAAAAGCACCGAAGTTCATTGAAGTTTACTACAAAATACGAGGCAAAACATTATACACCTTATGAGTAGAACTTTATGACATTAATTTAAATGCAATTACTTAAATCATAACCAGGGCTCGTAATTTTCATGCCGATGACAGACAAATGATGTCAAGCTTCTTGACCTTGACCCTGCTGACCAAGCATATGCGAGTCTTGGCAAATGCTTGGTCAGGGGAGCGAGGGAGGTAAAAAAGCTAAAAAAATTGTTACGAAGTTTGGGTATGTTCCCTAGGCACTTAAATACCACTTCACCGAAGTGTCAATACTGAATATGGGCTTTCTGCATGGGCATTAAGGTCTTCGTTCTTCTGTGAAGGATTAATCCGTCTTTGGTGTTGTACTTGTACCTATGGTGCGGATATCCGTCTTTGGCATCGAAAATATTTAATTCAGTAGCTTAAACCGCTGTAACTAGGTGTAAGGCGAAAAAAATACACCTATTTACGTAGAAGAACCAAACTTCACAAATATTTTTAAATTACAATTTTTGTTTATACGTAACTTAAATAAAAAGGTGCAAAAGTGTAAAAATGTTGTTGACGTCTAGGAAATATATGGGGATAATGTGTACTTACAGCAAGCTGAAAATAAACATACGAGTTGTTAGTCAATACCTTTTTGAATTAATGTAGATAATGTATAATATTTAATATATTAACATAATATTAACACTGTAAAGTAATATTGGTAGGATAAATAATTACCGTAAACTGTAAAAAGAAGTACAAATGTTTAATAAAATAAAATAAATACCGTATCCCATTAATTTTATTTAAATGTAAAATTAAAATAGAATTCTAAATTGATTGCAGGTTCAAATTTCTTCGTATTTAAATTTAACCGCAGGTCTACTTACGTTAAGCTGCAAATATCACGTTCTATATTAAAGCATTTAAAAATATATGTGTTTGATGAGTTTCTTTTTGTTTACAACAACATTATTGTAACCATTTAAAGACTTACTTCCATCTGGAAAACGAATAAATTGTTTTGTGGATTAATGCTCCTTCTCATAATTACTTAGTTATATTATACATTTAATATAAATAGTGCAAGTTAATTAAGCTTGGTATTTGTGGCTTATCTTATTCTATCTTAAAAAACAAATTAAAGCAATGTAGATAATATATATATATTATGAAGAAGCAGCTAAACAAATTGAGAATGACTTTAAAGAGGTTTATGCAACAGTCTACATCTATTTCTTGAATAAAATTATTTCCATTTATGCAACAGTGATGTAACAAGTCTTCTCGGGTCTATTATTACAAAACTCGACTACGTCTCTTTTTGCAACAGTGACCTTTGAATTTTAAGAATTAATTATGACCTGTTCATATACTAGTTTTTGTACGACAGCGAAAATGACGAAAAACGCAAAATCTCAAATGCCGGCAGAATGTGTAATTGTCGTATGCCAACTATTTAAACGAATTAAAAAATCAACAGTGTTATTATATTGTATGAAAATCCATAAACTTAGCGATGTTCTTATGGAATACCAAAGGCAACGCAATAATGTATACTTTTTAATATCGCTATCAGTTATTTAATTCACATATTGAAGTGCTGGAGTAGAAAAATCATTATTATGAAAGGTAAAATACACAAAGTAATAGGCAGTCATTTATTTATCATCAGGGATAAACTTACTTTCTCCTGGAAGTGGCAACGGAAAATACATTATAATATCATCTTTTAATTAATTTAGAATAAATTAGTTAATTTTCAAACTACAAAGTCTATTTTTACTTACAGTTAGCTGAAAAAAATCTAATCATTATTAAAATATACTTGCATAAAATGCAAAATATTAAAGGTAATCGAATTGAATCTCTCGTGAGTTATATTAATATTATAATAAATTAATAAAAGTACGGATAAAGTTGCGCTGCGCAGTGCGGTCGCGAACGGTGCTCGACGCTTGATGATGGGGACCTGGGTTCCCGTAAACATGTCACGCGTATGGACTAGAACACGTGAGTGTTATCCGTTATTGTATTATAATATAAGAGCTTACTTATTACAGACGCAATATCTTAGTTATTTAATTACAGTCCTTGTAAACTTAAAATAAATATATTCCGTTTTCAGCTAGTTTTTGTAGCAAAAACACTTTGATTACAAGAGTTATTTATAAATCTTATAATTAAAATAACTTACCGGACCCTGTTGTGAAAATATAAAAGCATCAATTATAATAATGTTACGAACTGTATGTTTTTAATTTAATTATGTAGTTTTTATCTAAAAACTTACCCCCTTTTGCTGAAATAAGATGTAGTTACATTAATAATAGTATGAACGTCACATATATTTAAGTACCTAATGTAACCTTCAGCGATATTTTTACAAATCGGCCAACTTAATTCTCGACCTAACATATGACCGCTTGTTAAAATTGTTAAATGTATGTGTCTTAATTGTAAATTTGATATTTTGTTATACAGTTAGCCTCTGTTATCCATATCTCTAATAATTTCAGTTTTCCCCCTCAGTGCCCCAAGTGCCCCCTACTCGTATAATTTGTTGGCGCTGTCTGCCTTCAAAATAATTCCAGTTTTGCCCTAACTGCCCGATTCCGATCCTCGTATAATGTATAGTCGCTGAATGCTTTCTACAATAATTCAAAATATACAACAAAAAACTTATGGGTACTTACTTTTTACAGTGCGGCGAGGGAAAAAAAGAAAAAAAATATTAAATTGTAACATTTATCAATAAAGAATAATAAATAATTGATAATTTTAATAGTATTGTAACTTTACGGTAATTTTATTTTTAACCCTTAATTTGGTAATTTTTTTGCTAAATTAAGGGCTAAGATAGTAATAATACCTACATAATAAGTTATATTTTACATAATTAACATATACGTATTTTTATGGTAGCATTATTTAAAAATAGCCATTGTATTGTTAGTTATTTATGTACCTAGTAATTTACAGTTTTACATTATTGTGCAAAAAAGTTATATAAAACTTTAAAAAACTTACGTATTTATCCTATGTATACGAAACAAAAAAATATTACTGAATCACTCAATGAAATATCAACAAGTTTGTATAATGCAATATTTATGTTTGGTAGCATTAAGCATAAAACAAAATTACAAAACTTTTTACTTACAAGGATCTGAATAACAAACGGTACAGTTTTAGTGTATTTAAATGTGTATCTCTTTATGATTCATATTTTATATGTATCTACGTACCACATTCTATAAACAGAAAAAGTTTGGTTAGTCTAAACAGTTTGTCTGGAAATGATATCATTGCGTGGGGTGCGTGGCTGTTGTTTTTTTCATAAAACTGTTTAAGTCAATGGATAAATGCGAGGAGCGATGATAAGTAATAGTATAGTCTGACAACCCAGCGAGCGCAGTAACAGTAGGATAGAGAGCATCATACTGTCTTTTTCTAACGCTAGTATTACCACCCTGAAAAAGGGATGGATATTTTTTTTTGTCCTACTGTTACTGCGCTCGCTCGCTTGTCAAACTATATAAATAATGTGAAATTTAAGGATGACTCACGCTAGCCGCCGGGCCGTGCCGTGCCCGATGAGTCAACTTCTATAGAAAGTGTCACGTGACCTCCGAGGGCTCCAAGCTATTACGTGACACGTTCTATAGAAATTGACACATAGCACAGGGCCCGGTCCGCCCGCTCTAGCGTGGATCATTCTTGAAAGTTTAATTCCGCGTAAAAATCAACAGTTTTTATGTTGAAGAAAACAATTTTAAAAGAATATTTTCTAAAATTTATTATTATAATAAAATTCTTTTTTTTAATATCAATAGGACAGCAAATTTACTAACCTCCGGCTGTAAAACGAATGATTATTAACTTAAATATTTACTTATATTTTATTAATATACCTACCTTATATTGGGTTATCATATCATATCATATCATTTAAATATCACTTAAATATGTAAAATTAAATTAAATTAAATAGGAGTTACAATATAAAACTGAAAAATATTTTCTATAGTTACATAATGTCAAGATTCATCAATAAATTCATTTCACGAGAGTGTTGTATTTAAAATTACTTAGATTTTAATTTTTTTATTTCTCGTGTATTTAGATAAAGCCAAGAAATATACGCAGTTCACTCAGTCATAGGGCTTCTACCATTATTTATTTCTCGAATTCTAAACTTTTGGGCTAGTAATGTTTAAAATATGTTGATTGTCGGAAATATACATTAGATCAAGAGCTTTTCTAAATAATATTTCGCATTACTTACTGTCGTGTCTATTTCGGGCTGAGAAAAGAGAAAAATAATTGAAACATGTGATAAAGGCAAAATTGCAAAAACCATGTGACTAGTGGTATACATATTATAACACGGAAAAATCATTTTCGTTTCGAAACAATCATAACTTTAACGAATTATTACTAAATACTTACATCCAACTGTAATACAATATTATATTTGTTAAAATATGAAAGTAGATTTAACAGTGATTTTTTATAATTCATATATTATGTTGTGTAAAATAAATAGGTACTCACTTCCAACTGTAAATATAATTTACATGCAAATAAATCCTTTTTTACAAAAAACATCGATAAATATATTAAAATAGCTAATATTTCATTCGCAACAGCCTCCTGGCTGTCTTAGCTGACCGGCTGGACACTCAACTCCTCATACACTGGAGCAGAGTACATTCTGTGATAGCCACATACACACTCTGAGTTTGTGAGTGTATGTGGCTATGATGTGATTATAAGTTAAGGTTTATGTAAAGGTACTAACAATTAAATTAAATTTAAAATTTTAAGTTAACTCTAACAAAATGTATGGACCACTGTTGTCTGAAATAAACGGATTTTATTTTATTTATTATTATCTTCTCAATTCTTATAACCAATTATACTGTAGAAAATGATAACTTTTATTTAACTAGCGAATGCGATGTATGTTTGTTTGTGGGTGTGTTTCTTAGGGTCAAATCTTGCTGTAACTTTACAATACTTTACATGTTTATGTAGGTTGGATGACAATACAATGTTATGGTGCCATCGAGCTGATCAGATGCTGGACACCGAAGGTGGCTATAGGAACTCTGTGATGTACCAAAACAAACCCTATATTATGTTTGGGTTTCTTAAAATTGCCTCGATGAGTATAAGTTGACCGAGGAAAGGAAAGTACAGTACAGTCAGAGATAAGAGATAAGCTTGTACTTACTTATATATATATATTTTAAATTATTATTTTAAATAAAACCTATTTTATAAATAAACACTTACTTTTGCCGTGACTACTTTTTCGTCACCCTGAAAAAGAACATAGTAAACAATAAATTGCAAATATAAAAATAAAAACTTTAAAACATGTGACATGTCAGGACACCGAAGAGATTATTGATTTTTTTCAGGTGTGTAGTAAAAAAATATTAAACTTTATAGTGTATTATATATGCTAATAAAGCCTCCTAATTAGTTGTAATATTAAAGTTGCCACCACGGGTATCTTGGCCCAAAACTATCAATTAAACAATTCTATTTATACAGTCAAATGTGTAGAAATTATGGTGCGATTCTTATCGTCTGTTTTTAGCAATTTTTTTAAATATTTGTACGACCTGCCCAATGAGGACTACAGCGAGTCGATTTCCCGCTAGGGGCGCTAGTGGAACATGGGTCCTGCGGGAACATTTCAAACGTCACTTTGACAATTCTCTCATACTGACGCAGGACCCACGCATGAGTGGCGCCGCCTGGTGAGCGACAATACGGTAGCTCCCATTGCACGACGCTCCGATCAACGATTCTCTAGTCTCGAGTTATCGTCGAACAAACATACCGTGTCAGTAAATCCCGGACGTGACTTAAGCTACGGAGTGCCATGTGGCATGCCGGCTTAACCCTATCTACTCGCCCTTAATTGGTAAGTGAGTTAAGCTTTCATCCAACCGACGTAGTCTCAAATTTAACCTTAAAAGTGTAGTGCTCGTTAAATATATATATTATTTTAATTTTCCAAAATTATTATAACCTGGACCTTTTTGTCACCAGGGCGGGTTTGAGTACCCAGGGGTTGAGTACCCAGGGTTTGGATACCCAAGGTTTTGGATACCCAAGGCTTTGAATACCGGCTTCTGATAACCAAATGAGTGATCCCTGACAACGGTGATCATCATGGGACTATTTTAGATCCCTGTTGGTGTGGTATTGGACTGGAACAAGTAAATTTAATTGTTAAAACTACTTAAAGATTAAACTTAAGAGAGCTTAGGTATATTAAGAACTCTCGGGGCCAATTATATTGGTAACCCTCCAGATATTTTTGTTACTGCATTATAACCTTGTTAGACAGCTAATAAATATAGTGTTATACCCTATTAGGTTTTTTATTCAACTGTGCCTCATTCGCTTGTAGGGAAGTGGGAGGAGGGCGCTCAATATTTTTCTATATAATTCTTTAACTAAACATAAATACTGCTCCCACCTCTCTCTCCAAAGTTGGCCGTTCTCCACGACCCTTTAAATTTCTTTTGTAGTCTCTAGCCGAGGTAAGTACCTTTTAAGAAAGTGGGTGAAGAAATTTGGGAACCGATCGCTATCCGAAATTTGAGCTTGTCATATCTGACAAATAGTAGGGGTAAATTGGGCGTTCTGACCCAAACTTGAAATAATTGTGTATTGGGCAGGCGGACCTAAATCGGTGTCCTACCTCAAGTTTCTTTTGTTCCCAACCTTCTTCACCGCACCATATTACAGTGGCCGTAAACATCCGTGGGCTATCAATGAATCCGGAATTACTGGCACTGGTTACACTGAGGGTCCCTCAAGTGACCAGCATGCCATTGCGCGCCCGTCAAAGAGGCATGTTTGCCGTCCCTCCAACGCGGACGCGCGCTATGTCGTCCTCCCCTCTGCACCAAGCTCTGAACCTTATTAATAATACCCTGAACAGTGACGGCTCGCTGGATGTTTTTTTTACCCCTATGTCCAAACTTTTGATGGCATCAAGCCGATACTTGGAAACAATATGTACAAAAAGTTCTATTACTTCGTAATTGCTTTAAGTTGGTACTGTGATATGTGATAATGACCTAGTCTACCCACCAAACTCTTATTTCAAACTCTTATTTTAAACTTTTATTTTTATACTCTTATTTTACTACATAATTATTTAAACTATAATTGGATATTAAATGAATTGATGTGTATAGCAACTAAAATAATCTAATTACTTTTTTTATAATGTAATAATTTTTATGTTATTTAATAAATGTCAAAACAGTTAGCATGTAAGGTTTATCTGTTAGTGCTAATTTTGTGAAATAAATAAACAAATAAACAAATAAATACCTACAAGTATTTACACATATACACACCGCATTGTTCCAGTAGGCTCGGAGAACTTCGCTCGCTTGTTCAACTAGTTTTGCTAATTGCTACAAGCTGTACTATACGTATATCTTTACATGCTCTATAAATTTGACTTACCCCGCCCGCGCCAAAGGACGAATTACAATTCATACGCGTAGTTTTACAATATTTACGTCAATATATTTTTATGACGTGATTTTTTTTCTATTATTAAATGTATTTATTTTCAAAATATATACAGTAAGTGTAACTTAACTACCTAACTCTACCTACCTTAAATCTAAAATAGGTCCTTGAGGTATTGTACCTAGGATCCTGGCGGAATTTCCTCGTTGTATCCCAATGCTGATACGTTGTGCGAGGAAGCCACCAGCTTTTCAGTTACCAGTTGTATCAACCAGACGTTTTGCGATATCTACCAAAAACTTGCGTTGGGGCACCATAGACCTAGAGTTTCAACCCCAAATGGTACCAAATAGTACTCTCTGCTAAGGCTCATATATTTATTACGTTTTAAAATGAATTTGTCGCAATGTTTTGAGTTTAATGGCAGATTTTTATATCCACGTTAAGTTATGAAACTGTTACAACCGGTTGGCAACGTCTGTTGATTGGATGATTGGGATCTACACAATAATTATATTATATCAGAAGTCAGAATGACGTGCGTTATTTTTGCAAACGAACATCTCATTGGAGACTGCTGATTTTGCTTTTGTGAGTTTTAAATTAAATAGTTTTATGAATATATCCTGGTTTGATAATTCACTCACCTTGCTTTCTTCCTGGAATCACAATTAAAATTATCAAAATAAGTAAATGTAAAAATACGATACCTACTGCTCAAAAGATAATACTGCGTCATATGATATATTTGTGTATGTTTTTTAATAAACTACTATTTAATAGACAAAGCACTGAATCGCTTATTCACTAAACAAAGGTAGCTCAAATAAAGTATCTCACTTGGTAAGTAAAAAAAAGTGTCACACTAAAAGGGCTGGGAAAATTCGCTGTCAATGAGTATTATTTAGTAACTGTCATTGTAAAAATCCGATGAAATAGAAAATGACATGCGCCTATCTCGACTGTGACCGTTTTTTTCACGATTTTAAGGTTTACTTACGACTTTCTGAAATCACATTAAACATCATCACATCAATATCAAAATATTAAAATAAATACAACTCAAATCAAAGAATTTATGTCGGAAACAAGTCCATAGTCCAGAAAATACAATAAATACAAATCTAAACTACGCTTTAAAGCAAGGCACTTCTTTCCAGCGTGCGTAGCCAAGATGCCAATCGCTCACGCTCAGTCGCTAACGAAACGCAACTGTCATTGTCACACTAATAAGGAAGAGTGATAGAGAGAGGTAGCTGCGATACGTTACTAAGCGTGAGCGATTGGCATCTTGGCTAGGTATTTCCTGTGCCGCTGCTTACGGTACGACCTCGAAATGTTTTTTTGGCAGGCTGTTGGTGCTATGCCCAATCCTTTGTTCTAGGGAAGCAATCCGTTTGCGCAATATGGCTGCGAAGCCATCGGTTAGCGCATCCATTGGAAAGTTGGTTATAATACTTCTAATACAATTTTAACCATTTTACATACATTTTATGCTATATACAGTTTATAGTCACTTGTGCTAGGGTTACAAGTTGTTACAGAATAAAAAAAAGTACGTAAGTGTTGTAAATTGTAACGAAGTTTATATACTCACATCTCCCTGGAAACATTAATGTAATTAATGATTACAAAGTGCAATGATACTTGATAGTTAATTTGTTTGATATTAAACTTCTAGAGGATTAAATAGAGGTACTCTTCTATTTTTGTATGTATTTTTAGAATAAACTATAATTTAGTAATTTAGGAACAAAGGTAGTTCAAAAAGTGTCTAACTTAGTAAGTCAAAAAAGGGGTCCATATTGACTTACATAAAATTCTTATTGCAATTTTCTATTTTACTTCCGATTTCTGTTTATCTTATTTTTTGTTCATACATTTTTAATCCTACCAACGGAATTCGTATGATTTTAAATTTTACTCCCATATTGAGTAGGTAATGTTATTTTTGCAATCAATGTTTAAATTTAGATTCCCATAATTGAGTTGGTGTGTATAGTTGACCTAGCTGCAGTTTTCATTTGTATTTGGACATTGGTTCCAATCCAATACATTTTTGACTATTTTGTGATTGTATCCAGTTGTTTCTAATAATTTTGTTCTTAGTTATCGTTACAGTTTGACTACCACTATGTAATAGGTATGGAGTAGCAAAACGGTGTCATCTTTAAATAATTTTGCTAACATTTAACCGAATACACTTGCCTGACAATTCGTTTGAAACTTTCAAACTTGTAAGATCTATCGCGTATCTCACTAAAAGGGCTGGGAAAATTTGCTGTCGATGAGTATTATTTAGTAACTGTCATTGTGGAAATCCGAAGAAATAGAAAATGATATGTGCCTATCTCGACTGTGACCACTTTTTTCACAGTTTTAAGGTTTACTTACCGGATCCTGAAATCACATTAAACATAATTTATTCCGGAAACAAGTCAATAGTCGTGTGAGTCAGAATATCGGGTGTATCTAAACAGATATAAGGAAGTTATATACCAAAATTTAGTACCTAATTGCTACTATTTAGTACCTCTGTTAAAATAATAAGTACCTCCGCGTAATTAAAGTTATTACGAAAATCAGTTTCACTGGGTTTTTAGTGGATGTTATCAATTTTAAATTTTATACCTAATTAGTACCTTCATAATCAAAAAGTATTTCTGCGTTTTCAGTTGTGGTTTCTGAGTTTTTTACATTTTGTGTCTAGAGAAAACGGATTAACCTAACAGACGCCCGTACCGAACCGTGACCTTGGTCTAGTAAGATGCTGGTTCAATCGTTAATGGCTGTTCGCCGTAAGGCGTCAGTAGAGGTCACATGTTTTAAAATGTAAAGACGAAACCACAAATGAAAATGTTTTAACAAAGGTAGTTAGTTTAGTTTTTTTAGCCTGGGCAGAGAGTACCTTTTTGTACCATTCGGGGTCGAAACTCTTGGTCCATGGGGTCCCAGCGCACGCAAATTTTTCGTAGAAATCGCGAAACGTCTGGTTGATGTTACTGGTGACCGAAGAGCTGGTGGCTTCCTCGCACAACGTATCAGCATTGCGATACAACGAGGAAATGCCGCCAGCATCCTAGGTACAATGCCTCAAGGACCTACTTTAGATTTAAGGTAGGTAGAGGTAGGTAGTTAGGTAAGTTACACTTACTGTATATATTTCGAGAATAAATGATTTTTTTTTTTACAAAGGTACTGAATAGTAGCAATTAGGTACAAAATGTTGGTATATTACTTTCTTATATTTGTTCAGATTTATCCGTTCTTCTGACTTTCACCAATATTCGTTAGCAAAATTATGCATTCATAGATGAAAAAAACTTAAGAGTTACTGTTAGTACATGAAATAAAATACTATAAAGTACAAATCGAAACTATGCCATAAAGCAACTTTCCTGTGCTGCTGGTTACGGTACGACTTCGAAAAGCCTTTTTTGCAGTTTGCTGGTGCTAATCCTAATCCTTTGTTCTAGGGATGCAATCCGTTTTCGCAAGATGGCTGCGAAGCCATTGGTTAGAGTACCTCTTGTTCATATACCTAATGCGTATAGTTGGAAGTGACCAAAGGAATCGGAAACTTATGTTTGATACAATTTTATTACAGAACAGTTACAGAATAATTTTTAATTTTCATTAGAATATTGTAATCAATCACTATTATGTGGGAGGTACCTAATTATAGTAGTCGACATTGTGTAGCACCGCGGTTCCGTCTTTAAATAGCAATTTTTTTAAATTGTACTGCGGGTCATGATATATTTTAACAAACAATTATCAACTGATCATAATTTTTTTATTCAGACTGTCATGAGGATCACGAGGACTTATTTACGGAAGAGGATTTCATTAGTCTCCACAGACTGAAATTCGTATGCTCGCCCAAGCTATATGGCTTACCAAAAGTTCATAAGTCTAATGTACCCTTTACGACCGATTGTGAGTGAAATTGGTTCACGTCGTACGATCTGGCAAGGCATGTGGCAAGGTTGTTGCAGACATTGGTAGGGAAGACTCCATCCTAATTAAAGGACTTGCAAAATACATTTTTGAATTTTGAAATTTTAATTTCATTTATAACGTTTTATAAATATTTTAGGTAAACGCATCAGAGAGAGAGGTGGCGATGCCCGGTCTGGCTCGTACCTGGTCCAGCAAATATCGTTGGCGATACAGCGAGGCAACGCCGCCAGCATATTTGGCACATTCGCGCCGGGTACTGTCGCTCCGGGCATTAGTAGTTAAATGTATTTTAGATTAATTTTAATGTCATCTTCTTATATTTATGTTAGTTTATTTTCTGGTTTTACCTGTACTATGTTAAAATAGTTTGCTACTGAATAAATATATATTTTCTATACATATATACCTAAGTTGCTCTTGTTTGAGAGCTGAAATTGAATTACTTAGAACAGAAATTCATATACAAGACCAAGTTAAGCAAGTAAGTTAGTACTACGTCAAAGACGGCTAAAACAAAAGTAATGATGAGCCATGAGTCTGCTTGTGTACCTACCTAAATGAATTTTAAATTTTACTACATATTGGGTAGGTAATGTTATTTTTGCAATGTTTAATTTAAGATTTCCATAATTGAGTTGTTGTGTACAGTTGAGCCATAAGCTGCAGTTTTCATTTGTATTTGAAGATTTGTACATTGGTTCCAATCCAATACAATTTTGACTATTTTGTAATTGTATTCACTTGTTTCTAATAATTTTGTTCTTAGTTTTCGTTAGAGTTTGACTACCACTATGTAATTGGTATCGAATGGAGTAGCAAAACGGTGTCA
This sequence comes from Lathronympha strigana, assembly GCA_949128165.1. Classification (NCBI taxonomy): domain Eukaryota; kingdom Metazoa; phylum Arthropoda; class Insecta; order Lepidoptera; family Tortricidae; genus Lathronympha; species Lathronympha strigana. The sequence goes on along the minus strand of OX421928.1, from coordinate 7,968,954 downwards.
CCTTTATATAATTGTTAAAGTTTGCTAACAATCAACCGAATATACTTAGGTACATCCAGTGTAAGTATGCTCCGTCATATCAAGTTATACTAGACAAGCTTTTGCCCGCGGCTTCTTCTCATGGTTTAGACATTTTACTCACCGGACTACCGCCGCCAGCACCCTGAAATCACACATAAATATAATAAATATCAATATGTAAAAACACATAAAACTAAAATAAAATAAATGTTAATGTACATAATTATTCCCCCCTCGGCATGGCACCGTCGACGCTGGCAGCGTTCCCTCGCTGTATTGCAATACTAATGCGTTGGGCGAGGCAAAAATAAAATACTAAACTTAAATTAAAAGAAGCACCATTATAATAAAGTAGGTATATGTAATGAAATCCATATATACGAATTACGAATTCGTCAGTGTATGGCAGGAATGTGACACGGTTTCATGTCCGCCAGATGTCCGAGACACACAACACAACAGGCTTTATTTCTTTAAAAAAAATATATTTTCTATACCATTTTTTTAAAGAGTTTAAAGGTTTCTACCGCTGAGAAAAAAAATTGCGATTCCCATACTGGACAAAAAAAGTGTCGCTGGTCTAGGGGGCGTGGCAATAATAATAATTGTACAGGACGTACGTAAAAGAAAGGCCGGTGAATGATAACACAAAACCAAACTTGTTTTTCATGGTTTAGACATTTTACTCACCGGACTACCACCGCCAGCATCCTGAAATCACATATAAATATAATAAATATCAATATGTAAAAACACATAAAACTAAAATAAAATAAATGTTAATGTACATAATTATTCCCCCCTCGGCATGGCACCGTCGACGCTGGCAGCGTTCCCTCGCTGTATTGCAATACTAATGCGTTGGGCGAGAAAAAAATAAAATACTTAACTTAAATTAAAATAAGCACCATTATAATAAGGAATATTTAATGAAATCCATATATACGAATTACGAATTCGTCAGTGTATGGCAGGAATTTGACACGGTTTAATGTCCGCTAGATGTCCGACAGACACAACACCTTTTATTCTTTAAAAAAAATTTAGGCTTTATTTCTTTAAAAAATTGTATATATTCTATACCATTTTTTTAAAGAGTTTCAGGGTTTCTACCGCTGAGAAAAAAATTGCGATTCCCATACTGGACAAAAAAATAGTGTCGCTGGTCTAGGGGGCGTAGCAATAATAATAATTGTACGGGACCTACGTAAAAGAAAGGCCGGTTAATGATAACACAAAACCAATTTTATTTTTCATAGTTTAGACATTTTACTCACCGGACTACCACCGCCAGCATCCTGAAATCACATATAAATATTATAAATATCAATATATAAAAACACATGAAACTAAAATAAAATAAATGTTAATGTACATAATTATTCCCCTCTCGGCATGGCACCGTCGACGCTGGCAGCGTTCCCTCGCTGTATTGCAATACTAATGCGTTGGGCGAGGAAAAAATAAAATACTTAACTTAAATTAAAATAAGCACCATTATAATAAGGAATATTTAATGAAATCCATATATACGAATTACGAATTCGTCAGTGTATGGCAGGAATTTGACACGGTTTCATGTCCGCCAGATGTCCGAGAGACACAACACAACAGGCTTTATTTCTTTAAATAAATTGTATATTTTCTATACCATTTTTTTAAAGAGTTTCAGGGTTTCTACCGCTGAGAAAAAAAATTGCGATTCCCATACTGGACAAAAAAAATAGTGTCGCTGGTCTAGGGGGCGTAGCAATAATAATAATTGTACGGGACCTACGTAAAAGAAAGGCCGGCTAATGATAACACAAAACCAAACTTATTTTTAGACATTTTACTCACCGGACTACCACCGCCAGCACCCTGAAATCACATGTAAATATAATAAATATCAATATGTAAAAACACATAAAACTAAAATAAAATAAATGTTAAAGTACATATTCCCCCTCGGCATGGCACCGTCGACGCTGGCAGCGTTTCCTTGCTGTATTGCAATTTGCAATACTAGGGGTGATCCAAAAGTAATGATAACTAAATACTTTTTGTCTCGGTTTACAATAATTGCATATAGCGTTACTGGCAGGAGAGACTCCTCAGTAAAAAGAAGAAAAAAAAAATTAAAAAAATGTATTTGTCATTGAGTTGCAACTGTTTTTTCACGAGCGGTCGGAACAATACCGCAAAAATGGAGAAAATTGAGTTGAGAGCGGTTATTAAATACTTCTGTTTAAAAAAAATGTGTACTAAAGACATATACGCTGAATTACTGGGGACACTAGCGAACTCTGCTCCGCCGTATTCCACAGTGGCACGCTGGTCGAAGGAGTTTAACTTAGGAAGAACATCCACTCAAGACGAACATCGCGAAGGCCGCCCTTCTACGGCCCTTACGGAAGATAATGTAAAAAATATCAATAAACTCGTGTTAACAGTTAGAAGAATGACTATCAGGCATCTAGTTGAGCTCACGGGGATCTCGTATGGCAGTGTTCAAAGAATATTAACTGATGTACTACACATGAAAAAAGTCTCCGCCCGTTGGGTACCTAGAACGTTAACGCCCGAACAAAAGGAAATACGATATAAGATTTCAAAGTGTAATATTGAAAAATTTCGAGCTGATCCCGAAACATTTTTGCGTCGATTTGTTACCATGGATGAGTCTTGGATCCATCATTTTGATCCTGCGACAAAACAACAATCAATGACGTGGAAGCGACCAAGTTCCCCTACACTGAAGAAATTCAAGGTTGCAAGCTCAGCTGGGAAGGTCATGGCTTCCGTGTTCTGGGATGCCGAAGGAATTATAATGATAGAATACCTCGAAAAAGGAACCACTATTACGGGCTCTTACTACGCTGACCAGATACGAAGATTGAGAGAAGCAATCAAAGAAAAGCGGTGGGGCAAACTTCGTGCCGGTGTCCTGTTTCACCAGGACAATGCACCCCCCCACAAGGCCGGTGTTGCGATGGCTGCTATTCATGATGCAGGCTTCGAAGTGCTTGAACACCCCCCATATTCGCCAGATCTAGCCCCCAGCGACTTCCATCTCTTTCCACGGCTGAAGGAAGATCTTAGAGGCAACAAATTTTCGGATGACAGTGAAGTGATGGCCGCTGTGGAGGCATTTTTGACAAGTCAAGAAAAATATTTTTTTTTTAAAGGAATTCATAGTCTAGAGAAACGATGGTCTAAGTGTGTAGACTTGCACGGAGACTATGTTGAAAAATAAATTATATTCTTTTACATTTTATGTGTCTTTCATTCTGATTATCATTACTTTTGGATCACCCCTCGTACTAATGCGTTGGGCGAGGAATACGAATTCTGGTCAGGGCATTTATTTGTGTGTTCATCACGAATATTTGTTCCTGAGTTATGGATGTTTTCTATGTATTTAAGTATTAATATTTAATATTGTCTTCTTTTACCGCGATTGTTATTCATTGAAATTAAACACTTTAGAACGGATTAATCGCGTTTATTTATATGTATCTGTCTATTATATATATCGTCGCCTAGTACCCACAACACAAGCCTTATTGAACTTACCGTGGGACTAGGTCTATTTGTGTAAGATTGTCCCATAATATTGATTATTAAATATCTCAAAAGCTTAGCACTTAGTACAGAAAATACAATAAGGAACGTTTTTTTGCAGTCTGTTGGTGCTAGACTCAATTTTTTGTTCTATGGATGCCATCGGTTTGCGCAAGATGTCTGCGAAGCCATCTGGTAGCGCATCCATTAGAAGTTTGGTTCTAATTCAATTTTAACCATTTTACATACATTTTATAGTGCAGGTTCTTACAGAATAAATAGGTTCGTCCGGTTTGTAAATTACAACGAGCTTTATATACTCACCTTTGGCTGGAATCATTAATGTAATGATTGCGAAATGCAATGAAACTTGTTAGGTTGCTTATTTATTTCAGGTACTCTTGTTCATATACAAAAAATACTATACGTACAAATCCAAACTACGCTGTAAAGCAAGGCACTTCTTTTCTGTGCTGCTGGTTACGGTACAACCCCGAAACGTTTTTTTTTGTCTGTAAAGCCACGGGTAGCGCATCCATGGGAAACTTGGTTCTAATGCAATTTAAACCATTTTACATACATTTTACAGTTGCAGCTCGCTTGTGCTAGGGCTGCAGGTTGTTACAGAATAAAAAACTTTGTACGTTTTGTAAATTATTACAACGTTTATATTAAATAATAATGTTAAAGTAGCTCATCCGGTTTATCTTTAAATTAAATATAGGAATTATATGTATGTACCTACTAACAGTAGTGAATAAGAAATAATGTACAGTACTAAAATATCTATGGGTCCTGCCCGAAATAAATGATTATTTAATTTAATTTTAATTTATACTCACATCTTCCTGGAAACATTCAGGTAATGATTACAAAGTGCAATGATACTTGTTACTTAACTTGTTTGATACTAAACTGCTACTGGATTAAATACAGGTGCTCTTCTATTTTTGTATGTATTTTTTGAATAAACTATAATTTAGTGGACAAAGCATTGAATTTAGGCACTAAAGAAAGGTAGCTCAAAAAGTGTCATAGACTCGCATAAAATTCACAGTCTTATTTTATGTTTTACTACCGATTTGTGTACATAATGATCACTCCTCATTTTTTTACTACTCATTTTATTTTGGTTCATACATTTTTAGTCCTATTAACGGAATTCGTATCATGTGTCGCGACGTCTCGCGATATGTATATATTGTACATAGCAACACTGAAACTTTATGGTTAGAATATTTTCTAGTCTATTCTTTATAATTGTCTATGCTTGTACAATAGCGCGACTTCCGTAAATGTGACTCTTATAAAACAAGTGAACTTTCTGCTGTGAGGTTTACTTTTATTCATTCTTTAAGTTAGAGAAAGTATTAGAGTCAGTGAGAGATATCATACATCTACTGGAGGTCGCGGCTCATGTCTGGATTCAAAGCTAAGTGTTGAAGTTTGGTTTTTATATATTCTAATATCAAATGTGTTTGTGCTTGGATCCTTTGTCGGATCAATGTGATGATGGTTCGTGATCGTAACCAACAAGTTAACCAGTAGAGACATATAACAAAAAGTGTCCTCGCTTGGACAGTACAAATCCTCCGGAGGTAGCGGCTAACTCAGGTCTAGTTTAGACGAGTGCAGCTATGAACAGGGGTTTCATAGCTGTTGCACCGTAGTGCATGTGCCAGGTCTCAGGGGCAGTAAATGGCTTGTTATCAGTGGATACGAGCATGTGTGAAATTGGTCCTAGGCAGGGGTTCTAGGACAAAGGTACCAAAATGTATATGCCCGTCACATCACTTGTGACAATAAATGACTGGTTATAGTAAATAGTAATGAATGTAGATAAAAAACATAAGACTAGACTTCGGCACTTAGTTGATTCAATGCAGGTGAATCAATAAGTATTTATAAATCAACAGGTTTTGGCAGGCGGTGAGTTGATGCGAAGCGGATACTCTGATGTCTTACAATACCTACTATCTGGACAACACCCTGGCACGCTAGAAATTCATGGTGAGCTAAAACTCTTCTTGCACTTAATATCTTGCTCAATGAGATTAATACCTTAGTATTAATGTAACATGTGCATCGGTTTAAATTTGTGGTAAAAATGTCCTGTTGATATCTGCCTTAACATATATTTCATCGCACGCCGCCACAAATTTATTGGTGGAGATATGCTGAGATCATGAAACCTGGAAATTCTAAGGTTTGAGATGCACATAAATGCTGAAATAATTAAAAGAGCTCATAGAAAAGTGCAAGATTGTTTTATCTCATAGCGCCAGAAACAAAAGATGGTGTTGTGTATTGTTGGAAAGATTGATTAGATTGATTGTAATCAATTTGTTAATATGTGTTGTTTAATACTGTTAATTCATACCACAGTGTAATGTATTCAAAAGGTAAGAATAGCTTGGTTTTTATCACAGTTATTTGTGTAATAATGACACGAAAATAACATTCGTGTAAAATAAGAAGGCATGCCACGGACGACGAGGTTTCGCCTCTCTGTCGCACTTGAGTGAGTAATCACGGGTGCGAGGGGGAGGTATGCTTTCGTTCGCGCTTTGTGGTAGGCGCTAAGGAGTCGTATAAGATAAAGTTTGTCAAAATGGCGACTGTACTATTTGCCTACGCAACGAATTGATTACTATGGAAACTTGAGTTTCATTATTATTGTTTGATGAAAAATTAGATAAAAGAATGATACTTAAATACGTAATAAGTTAATTAGTAACTTTAAGATTAGTTTAGGATGTGTACACGAATAGATTAAACGAGATTTATTTTCGTTTACATCGTGAATTTCCGGCATCGAAAAGGAACGGCCATGTTTGCTTACTTTGCAATAACACAAAGTTTTGTCCAGTGAAATAAATTTCATATTTAAGTGTTTCTTGGTGCACATAAGTACATAAGTGAAATATTTTCAACCGGTGAGTGTTAGATTACTAAGTTTTTGTCTTATTTGTTCAGTTTACGTCTTAAGTAAATGATTAAATTCATATACAAGAAAAGTGGTGTACATGTAAAAAATTATAGCACCGGAATACGAAAGTTATGTAAATATAATAAAAGGTAATAGCGTAGCGCGGCGGTTTTGAGCAAAATGTTACGGTAGATACAACAAAGTCAAGTTTGTAATTCAAAATGCACATTAAGGTTAACTTTCAATGAGCAAGAGACTTCTTTTGAATATTCAATAACGTAAAAATAGTGAAAATAAGTGATATGTGTACATTTACAGATACATAAAGATAACTTCATTACGTTACGACAATCTGGGAAATAAAAGTTGAGTCCAACGCTTTGTACATCGATCGTACAGATGTAGTTCTACTTATTTTATCACAAGGTACGTTCTAAGTATTTACAATTTAAGCAAGTTAAAAAGTTAATTTAAATGACATACTCAATCTACTTATTAGTAGGTATACCTATATGTATACACTCATGGTCAAGTTAATAATAAAATATATTGTTGAGAATGATTCTTATTAGAATCTTGTGTAGTTATTTTAATTTCAATTAGAAACTCTGCTTATCTAAACTAAACAGACATCATGTTTAGGTTAAAGTGAATAAACAATTCATTTATTTTTCTGTCAAGTTTATGTATCACTATTACAGAATAATATCAAAGTCACTATAGTCAGTATCTATATACTGAGTGATCAGTAATTAGCAAAGTCAGTCAATATACAGGTTGACTATAAACAAGTTATACATTATTAAAGTCATTGATTAAAATACAGGGTGACTGAGAAATAATTAATAAATATATGAACTTGTTGCTATGTTGAAAATTTTATTTACAGAATTATTTCTAAAACATGGAAGAAATACTTTTAAACCGTTTGTCCAAATTTATTGAAGAAATAAAAACATTCTCTAACCTAGCTGTCACATTATGTTCAACTAACATCAATGATGATAATTTAGAAGAGGCAAAGGTAGTATCAGCCAAATTAAAATCATTTCTGTCTCGTTTCACATCGGATCTCTACAATTATTTCAACATATGTAAGACACCAGATGCTGATGAGATATCCAATTTTACAACTTACCAATTACAAGGTGAAGAGGTGCTAGCTGAGCTTGAAGTGAAGTTGACTGTTAAATCAGAACAAACAAAGCCTGTGTCTAAGGAAGCTGAGCCATCGACATGGTACAGCAAGTTACCTGATTTACATTTACCAGAATTTAGTGGGAATTTACTTGAATGGTTTCAATTTTGGGACCAGTTCACATCCAATATCAACCGGAGAAAGCTCAATGATGTTGATAAGTTACTTTACCTCAAAGGTTCGCTTAAAGGTGAAGCGGCACGTCTTGTAGATGGGTTAGATACAACAAATAAAAACTATGAGATTGCAGTGAAAACTTTAAAAACGCGTTATGGAAGAGAAAATGAGCTTATCCATGCCCATCATATGGCAATAAATAAAATTAAAAGGGTGGAAAAGTTCGAGGAATGTCGAGCAACTCTAGATGAAATTGAGAGGCATCTCAGAGTACTTGTGTCAATGGGTGAAAACATAAATACAAATCAAATGAAATTTTTGACTTTGGAAAAGTTCCCCACTGATCTGATCTATGAGACTAAGATGAGACTCGGACCTGAAGGAACAGGTTCAGTGGAGGATACCTTGAAGCAACTTTCATTAATTATTTCTACCAAAGAAGAAGCACATAGATTCGCACAGGGACCTAGTACAAGTGCGGCATCATCGTCACAACCACAATATACTGTAGAAACTTTACTTGTAGAAGATAATGGTCAACGGCTTAAAACAAATCATTCAAAAAGGTTTAACACAGGAAAACATAAACGACAATTTAATAATTTTAAAACAAACAAAAATAAGTGGAATGAAAATTCATCAATGAACAGACCATTTAAAAGAAAATTTGATACTAAACAGGAAGAAGGTGGGAAACCGAATATGGCAAAGAGAAAGAAGTGGTCATGCATCTTCTGTGGAGGAGATCATTTTAATGTTGATTGTGATAAAGTTACAACTATTGATGAAAGAAAGAAAAAACTAAAAACCAGATGTTTTAGCTGTTTCAGAATGGGTCATATTATTCGAAATTGTAATTACAAGAAGAACTGTAAGTACTGCGGCAAATATGGAGCTCACAATGGTGCATTGTGCCCGAATAAGTCACAAGGAAAGGCAGGAGACAATAAGCAAATAATTAACACAATGCATGTTAGTGCGAAAGGTCCCACTATAATGCAAACAGCTGTAATAAAAGTAGAAGGTCATAACAATATTACTAAAATGTGTCGGGTTATGCTAGACAGTGGTAGCGCTAGGACTTATGTTACCCAGACATTGGCGAAAGAGTTGAATCTCCAGATAGAAGAACAAAATAACCTGGCAATATTTACATTTGGAACCGAAAACCCAAAAGAAATTGAAAGTCCACTTGTTAAGTTGGGTATTATCACAAAAGTGGGTAAGGTAAAATATATATATGCTAATATGGTACCACTAATTTCTCGTGGTGTAGCATGTCCTGAAAAGGAGTGGTGCGCTCAAATGCTTAAAGGAAAATATCAGTTAGCTGATGATGGATCATTGTCTGATCAGATTGACATATTATTGGGAAACGACTATTACTATTCATTTATGTCAACAGCCAAGATTGAATTACAAGAACATTTGTATCTAGTTGAATCGGAATTAGGTTGGATACTTTCAGGTAGAATGCCCGAAGAACCTATGGAACATATGTCAGTTTTAACATACTTTCAATTCTCTTATGAGATTGGAATGACTCCACCGGATCCACCGATAGATACCGGAGACATTAAGCGCCTCTGGGATCTAGAAGCTATCGGGATTTTAGATTCACCAAAATTGGACAGAGATGAAGAAGCCATTAAGCATTTCAATGAAACAACGGAATATAAAGACAATAGATACTACATCAGCTGGCCATGGATTAATTCTCCAGTAGACTTACCAACAAATTTTGGACTGGCTTTTGGACGTTTAAATAATTTACTTAAAAGGTCAGATTCAGACACCATAGAGAAATATGACCAAACATTTATGGAACAGTTAGAAAAGGGAATCATCGAGGAAACCCCGAAGGGAGTAGTACAACATCCAGTACATTATATACCCTTTCATGGAGTTACAGCGCCAGGTAAAGCTTTACGTGTGGTTTTTGACGCTTCTGCCAAGATTAAAGGTCACAAAAGCCTAAATGAACACCTATACTGTGGACCTATACTTTTGGAAGATTTAACTGGATTGATTATTAAATTTAGGTGTTATGCTATAGGATTGACCGCTGATGTGGAGAAAGCGTTTCTTCAAATAGGGCTTAAGGAACCAGATAGAGATGTAACGCGATTTTTATGGGTTAAAGATTTAAGGAAGCCAAACAATGAAGATAATCTTGTTCATTTAAGATTCACTCGTGTCCCGTTTGGATTAATTTCGAGTCCCTTCATACTGAATGCAACTATCAAACATCATTTAGCGCAAGCCGAAAACGAAAGAGTGCAAAGATTGGCTGCAGACATCTACGTGGACAATCTTGTTACTGGAGTAAATGATGTAAAGGAAGCTTTAGATTTGTATCAAAATTCTAGGAAAGAATTTCAACAAATTTCAATGAACTTAAGACAGTGGAGCTCTAACTCCAAAGAGTTTATGAAGCAAGTGCCTGAAACTTGCTCTGATAATGTAATTAAACTATTGGGTTTAAATTGGAATCTTGAGGAAGACTCTCTTCATATAAGAATAAAACCGATTAACAACGTTAATACCAAGAGAGGAATTCTCAAACACATTGCACCTATCTACGACCCATGTGGATATACGATACCTACACTTTTATCAGCAAAAATACTTCTGCAGGACTTGTGGAAAATGAAGAGTCAAATCAAATGGGATACTCCATTACCTGAAAATATTGTTGAAAAATGGAAGAAGATCCGAAGTGACTTAGAACAGATAAAAGATATATGTATACCCAGACGTTACATGAAGGATCTAGGAAACGATGATTGTCAGATTCATTGCTTTACCGACTCTTCCACGAAAGCGTATGCGGCAGTAGTGTATATAGTTGGAAATAATGAGAAGACATTTGTCATGGGAAAATCACGCCTTGTACCGATTAAAGAACAAGAGCATTTAAAAATTCCACGATTGGAATTGTTAGGCGTTTTAATTGGGTGTCGCTTAATACAATATGTGCTCAAGTTTATAACATATAAAATATCCAAACAAATACTATGGACTGATAGCAAAATCGTCATTGACTGGACTAAATCCAACAAACTTTTAACTCCATTTGTGTCAAGAAGGATTGACGAAATAAAAAGAAATAAGGATTTGACTATCAGATATGTACCGTCAGAATTAAACCCTGCTGATGTAGCTACTAGACCTACGAATTCGAAGGAAGATGTAGACAAGTGGTTACATGGACCTGACTTTGTACTTCGCGACCCTAGTGATTGGCCGACTGATTCGAAGGAGGATACTATTCTTCTAGTTGGGGAGGATCTTACGAAATATAAGAAAGATCAAGAAGAACCTTTAAAACATATGGAGGTAGAGATAAATTCAGGTGACGACATTCTGGATAAACAAAACTCTGACACAGATAATGAAGTTAACATTCTTAATGAAGTTAAGAAAATACAGAAAGAATATTTCAAAGATGAAGTCGCTGGCAAAGAGACTAATCTTAGTCGGAATTTAGGCTTGTTTAAAGATGTGGATGGCATCTTACGATGTAAAGGCAGACTGAAATACACTAATTGGTCATTTGATAAAAGGTACCCAGTGATTATACCTAAAGACTGCGATTTCACAAACAAAATAATTCAGGATGTACATGAGAAGAATTATCACGTGGGACCATCACATACATTAAATATTGTACGAGAACAATATTGGATACCTCAAGGAAAAGCGCAAGTTATTAAAGTTATCAAAAAATGCAAAAAATGCTTGAAACAAGGAGGTGGACCTTACAAGCTACCTCAGACACCTGCTTTGCCACCTGAACGAGTTAATTATAGTACAGCTTTCACATTCACAGGAGTGGATTATTTTGGACCAATGTATACGTCCAATAATGGAATCAGAGCAAAAAGATGGATTTGTTTATTTACCTGTTTGGCAGTTCGTGCTATCCATTTGGAGGTAGTCAACGATTTGACTGCAGAAGAATGCCTTTTAGCAATAAGGCGATTCGCAGCATCTAGAGGAACACCAACAGTGATTATTTCTGACAATGCTTTACAGTTCAAACTAACAGCTGAGATACTAGTTGACTCATATTGTAAGGAAAACAAAATCAAATGGAAATTCATTCCTCAATTAGCTCCGTGGCATGGAGGATTTTATGAGAGACTTGTAGCAATTGTGAAACATTGCCTGAAAAGAACACTAGATAAGCACCTGCTAAAGGACAGTCAGTTGTCAACAGTCATCAAAGAAGTAGAAGCAGTTGTTAACACAAGACCTTTAACGAGTGTGGGCTCGGACATAGAGTGCGTTCTGAGACCTGCAGATTTTCTGACACTAGGAAAATGTTTAGAAATCACTCCATCTGAAAAACATACAGGCATAGAAGGTACTATAACAAAAATGGATTTAATACAGGGTTGGAAAAAAGGTCAAATAATTTTGACAGAGTTCAAAGCTATGTTTCAACAACAGTATTTGCCAAGTCTTCGCGAAAAGCACAGAAGCTCAGTAAAACAACCTCGAGTAACATCACATAAAAAACCTCAAGTGGGTGATGTAGTTCAAATAAAAGAAGAGTTAAAGAACAGAAATAGCTGGAAAGTTGGCAAAATAATATCTTTGATAGAAGGATCCGATGGAATGGTCAGAGTGGCTAAAGTTAAAGTTGGAGATGCGATATTTACGCGTTCTATTGCGCATTTATATCCATTGGAGATTGAAGATGACGATCAACACGAACTGACACTTCATGATGATAGACAGAATGGTGAAACACAGAGGTTCCAGGATAGATTCCGTGGAAATCTGAAAATTGTATCTCATATGGATGCTATTCCAACAGAATTAGAAATTACAGATAAAATTTTAACTGATACTGAACCTGAAAAGCCTTATAACGAAGTCATATCAGATGACAATGTGACTAACATAAGTAATGGATTAGAGAAAGTTGAGAGCAATTTGGAGAAAGATTCTAGTACAACTAAAATGGACATAGATTCAAATAACGATGAGATAGAAACGGTAGGAGAACAATCCGGAGAAGTAAAACATAAGAGAGTAGCTGCAGTCCGTGCCCTTCAGAAGATAAGGGAGTGGACGCAAAACCTGATGATGACCTTAATCTAATTTTCCCGGCGGGAGTGTCGCGACGTCTCGCGATATGTATATATTGTACATAGCAACACTGAAACTTTATGGTTAGAATATTTTCTAGTCTATTCTTTATAATTGTCTATGCTTGTACAATAGCGCGACTTCCGTAAATGTGACTCTTATAAAACAAGTGAACTTTCTGCTGTGAGGTTTACTTTTATTCATTCTTTAAGTTAGAGAAAGTATTAGAGTCAGTGAGAGATATCATACATCTACTGGAGGTCGCGGCTCATGTCTGGATTCAAAGCTAAGTGTTGAAGTTTGGTTTTTATATATTCTAATATCAAATGTGTTTGTGCTTGGATCCTTTGTCGGATCAATGTGATGATGGTTCGTGATCGTAACCAACAAGTTAACCAGTAGAGACATATAACAAAAAGTGTCCTCGCTTGGACAGTACAAATCCTCCGGAGGTAGCGGCTAACTCAGGTCTAGTTTAGACGAGTGCAGCTATGAACAGGGGTTTCATAGCTGTTGCACCGTAGTGCATGTGCCAGGTCTCAGGGGCAGTAAATGGCTTGTTATCAGTGGATACGAGCATGTGTGAAATTGGTCCTAGGCAGGGGTTCTAGGACAAAGGTACCAAAATGTATATGCCCGTCACATCACTTGTGACAATAAATGACTGGTTATAGTAAATAGTAATGAATGTAGATAAAAAACATAAGACTAGACTTCGGCACTTAGTTGATTCAATGCAGGTGAATCAATAAGTATTTATAAATCAACAGGTTTTGGCAGGCGGTGAGTTGATGCGAAGCGGATACTCTGATGTCTTACAATACCTACTATCTGGACAACACCCTGGCACGCTAGAAATTCATGGTGAGCTAAAACTCTTCTTGCACTTAATATCTTGCTCAATGAGATTAATACCTTAGTATTAATGTAACATGTGCATCGGTTTAAATTTGTGGTAAAAATGTCCTGTTGATATCTGCCTTAACATATATTTCATCGCACGCCGCCACATCATGAGGATCACAGTAGTTATTTACGGAAGTGGATTTTATTTGTCTCCACAATACCGGAATTCGTTTGCTCGCTCAAGCTATATGGCTTGCCTAAAGTAAATACGTCTAATGTACCTCTACGACCGATTGTGAGTCAAATTGGTTGACCGTCGAACGATCTGGCATGGCATGTGGCAAGGGTGTTGCAGGTTTTGGTAGGGAAGACTCCATCCTACGTAATGGACTTGCAGCTTTATAGCTAAGTTGATCTTTTCTGAGAGCTGAAATTGAATTACTTAAAACGGAAGCTCATATACAAGATTCAGTTAAGCAAGTAAGTTAGTAATAACGTCAATGACGGCTAAAACAAAAGTAATGATGAGCAATAAGTCCGCTTGTGTACCTAAATGATTTTTATTTTTTACTCACATATTGGGTGATGATGATGATGATGATGATTGGGTAGGTAATGTTATTTTTGCAATGTTTAATTTAAGATTCCTATAATTGAGTTGTTGTGTATATTTGACCTATAAGCTGCAGTTTTACAGATACATATACAGATATTTATTGCTAAACACATTTTACAAGTCAGTTATTACTATATTACTTATATACAATTAGCACTATGTACATTCGACATTTGCCCTTTTATTGAGTGTAGGGTCAACGTTCTCATTTTGACTAGGGATTTGAAAAATCATCTATGCTGTAGTAAGCATTTTCTACAAGATACACCTTGAGTTTTCTTTTAAATATTTATTTGGTCATTGGTTCCAATCCAATAAAATTTTGACTATTTTGTAATTGTATACAGTTGTTTCTAATAATTTTGTTCCTAGTTTTTGTTAGAGTTTAACAACCACTATGTAATTGGTATGCACAACGGTGTCATCTTTAAATAATTGTTAAGATTTGCTAACAATCAACCGAATATACTTAGAAACATCAAGTGTAAGTATGCTCCGTCATATCAAGTTATACTAGACTAGCTTTTGCCTGCGGCTTCGCTCGCGTTAGAGAGAGACAAAAAGTAGTCCGTCTCCATCCCTTCAACTATCTCCACTTAAAAAATCACGTCAATTCGTAGCTCCGTTTTGCCGTGAAAGACGGACTAACAAACAGACACACACACTTCATACTATTAAGTATGGATATTGAAACCGAAAATGCTAAAGTTTTGTGAATTGTTAAAAGCCATATATTATGTATATTTTCATGGTTTAGACATTTTACTCACCGGATTACCACCAGTATTATCATTCTGAAATCACATGTTAACATAATAAATATAATATGTATGTAATAGTTAATGTTTAAGGTATGTAATGTATGTACTATGTATGTAAAAGTAAGAGTCAAAAATGTTAATGGGGTACCTTCTTATTGTCCTCTTTGACATAAGAAAACATACCATTTTTTTAAAGAGGTTAAGAGTATCTAAGCAGAGAAAAAAAATGCAATTCCCATACTAGACAAAAAAATAGTGTCGCTTCTCTAGGGGGCGTAGCAATAATAAAAATTGTTTGGAACGTACGTAAAAGAAAGGCCGGTTAATAATAACACAGAACCATACTTATTTTACAGTCTGGAGTAGTACAAAAAACAATTTTTAGGAGCCTTTTATATAAATCTAGGAAAAATCTTAACACCGCGATGCAGTGAATGTATGGGATGTTAAGAGCTAGGTACATATATGAGGAAATCGCGGCAAGTTCATTTTGGTTACCCTAATTAGACATACCGCCCACTCAACCACGGCCCACCATGACAGAATCATTTGTGAGCATTAAATTAAGATTTGAACTAAAGTAATAGCAATTATATCAATCATTTGTAAAACTATATGTCAATAACAACTCAACGGATAAAACTAATTAAATAACAACACGATTGTCTTCTGATAACAAAACAATACATTCTGAAATGGAAAACACAATACCTATTCTTAACAACATTATTCTATTTAACTTGAATAACATTTAAAATACATTTGTAATTATTACACTTTTTATTAAATTATTATTATTGAAACATCTTGATCATATATAAGCACGAATTTGTCAAAGTAACTCTTCGGGTGAAATGGATTCCATCTACCGTTAGGCCCTAATCAGGATTCGAACCCTTCGTAGCAGGATGTGTGAGAGTATGAACACCACAAAAACTATTCGTGCTAGAAAAAACTATGGTAATCGTGATTTTTTTCCGTGGCGGTAATATCCTTTGAAAGTGTTTGAAAAATTTGGTATGCTTTTTAATGCCTAAAAGCAAAATAAAATGGTGTCCCGTTAGCATTTTAAACTATACTTTTAATGGATCATCCTTATTTCAATAACAACAAAACACATAAAACTAAAATAAAATAAATGTCAAAGTAAATATTCCCTGAAGACGCTGGCATTTAATTGCTGCAATACTAATGCGTTGGGCGACGAAAAAATAAAAGAACTGTAATTAAAACCTACATTAAAATTAGGAATATGAAATGAAATAATAAACAAAATCGTCAATGCTATGGCAGGAATTTGACACGTATTCATGTCCGCCAGATATCCGACAGACACATTAAGCAACGGATCGGACACGGGCCGGGCAATGGCCTGTCAAATTTAATCCGAGCTCGCTTTGCCCATGTGTTGCCCACACACGGGCAAAGCGATTGTCCGCCAGACGATGCGTTTCAATAGGCAAAGAGCTACATCCGAAAAATAGTAATTTCGCGGGCAACACAACTTGTCTATTTAATTCGCTATAGTATAGGTAGAGAGCTTAAATCAGTAATTAATGCGTTACTTTCTTTCTTTTGTTGCCACTGTTGTCGTATAGTGTCTAAATTGTGAATGATTTAGCATAATATTGTCTCCGGTAACCGCGATTTGTATACACTTTAAACGTGACGTCACGACAAAGTCATTAAGTCTCACTGTCACAAGACTTTCGCTGTCACAAGGTAAATTGAAGACTGAGAAAATGTATGATAAGAATCCACTTTCCGGGGTAACTCTTCGTCTATTTTAGGAGATCGAATGATAGGGTTTCGGCGGAAACACGCGACGACGGTGACACTCCTGTCTTGCTTTACCATCTTTTTGAAGCTTTCGGACCTTAGAGTATAAACGGTAGGCGTACGTTTACAATACAATTTCAACTCTGCCAAAAAAATTTGTATGGAAAATGTCAGTTAAGATTACTCCAGTTGTCTATATGTTCTAAGGGACAGTATGCAGTTACGCAATCCGCCACTTGTCCTGCTGAGGGCGCCACTGACAAATGATAGTTGTACTTGTCAGCGTATTGCAGGGTATTTATTATTTATGTCACGTTCTAATAAGAGAAGTTATAAAGTGTCATACGCTGTGACACAGTAATAACAGCGACCACGCACGGACTCTTAATGGAGTAACAGTCATGAAAGTAGTAAACATTCCTGTCAAAAAAAACCCGCCCTTAATTTTCTTACCAAATAAAAAAATTACAAAAAGTCATGAATATTTATGTTACTTATTTCTTATGTTAGGCTGTGATAGATTAAATAGGTACGTAAGATTTGTAAATTACAACTAGCTTTATATACTGCTAGAACATAATATACTAGTGCTTTCCCATTGTTCTATCTGTCCGTCAGGCTCCATCTTTAAATAATTGTTAAATAAATCTTTATTGTCAATTTGTTGTTTATTTTTTGCAATTTATTTGTAAATGTTTTCGTTCTAGTCTCAATCCTTTGTTCTAGGGATGCAATTTATTTGCGCAAGCTGTCTGCGAAGCCATCGGGTAGCGCATCCATTGGAAACTTGGTTCTAATACTTCTAATACTTAACCATTTTCTTACATTTTATAGTCGCTCGCTTGTGCTAGGGCTACAGGTTGTGACAGTATAAATAGGTACGTCAGGTATGTAAATTACAACGAGCTTTATATACTCACATTTGGCTGGAATCATTAATGTAATGATTACAAATGGGGTAAAGGGCAATGACACTTGTTAGTTAACTTGTTTGTTAACTTGTTAGTTATTTAAAGTACTCTTGTTCAGACAATAGGTACAATTATTAGATCCATACTTAATCATGCTTAATTTATTACAGCAGTTACAATTTTATAAAGGGAAAAGTTAAACGGTGGTTATTTCGTAGGTAATATAATAGATAGAAACGTATAAATAGGTAAATACATAGAAAACATCCATAACTGGAACACTAAAAGGGCTGGGAAAATTCACTGTTAATGAGTATTATTTTGTAACTGTCATTGTAAAAATCCGAAGAAATAGAAAATGACATGTGCTTATCTGGACTGTGACCACTTTTTTTCACAGTTTTAAGGTTTACTTACCGGCTTCTGAAATCACATTAAACATAATTTATTCTGGAAACAAGTCCATAGTCGTTAGGAAAATAATGCATACATGGATGAAAATATCTTAAGAGCTTAGTATTATAGTACAGAAAATACAATAAGTACAAATCGAAACTACGCCGTAGAACAGGGCAGTTCATCCAGTGCTGCTGGTTACGGTACCATCAAAAAACTTATAAACGATGTATTTTATGAAGGCTGTCGGTGCGAGCCCAATCCTTCATAGATACTAGGGATGCAATGTTTTTGCGGAAGATAGCTGCAAAGTCATCGGATGGCGCAGCCATTGAAAACTTGGTTCGAATACATTTGTCATCCAATTTACATACATTTTACAGTCGCAGCTCGCTTGTGCTAGGGTTACCCTGATAAATTTAATTTTAAAAAACAGCTTAAAAAATACTTTTTGGAAACACTTACATGAGAATTACTTCAGAGCGTTAACATATGTACCTACCTATAATTCATAGTTTACTATAAGCTAATGTAACATGACCCCTGCAGTCAAACTTAGTATTAAGTTTTGCAGGAAACTGTTTTATAACTACCGTTGTAATACCTTGAGTTAATAAATTATTCTATCTATCTATCTATCTACAGGTTGTGACAGTATGAATAGGTACCTACTTCAGGTTTGTAAATCAAAACGAGCTTTATATACTAACCCCTCCCCGGAATCATGTCAGTTCATTGCCCACATCATTGAATTGTTTATTAAAGGAATTTGCTATCACTACTGGGTCTGTAGTGAGTCACTAGTGACGTCGTCCCCGAATCGAATTTTAGCAAATGTTCGACTTGGCTGTTGGTTTCCTACATTATCATTTATGCATTCCAAGTGTTGGCAATAAATTTGTGGTTATTTTATCGCTGAGCGTTTCTAATACATTTCTTTAGTAGTATAGAATACCTAGTGCTATCTTGGAATTAGGGGTTCTCGAGTGAATACAAATTTGAAGTAGTTTTCTTTTAGTTTTAAGTGCTGTGTTAATGCCTTTCGTAGCCCATTTAAGTTTATTATTTGGCTTAACTTTGACGATAGTAAAAGGAAAGCATAAGTTAAAAAAAGAGATAACAATTCGTGAAAAATGTCAAAGCAATTGTTTGGATCATCACATGAAAGCACCTCATTTTAACGACAGTAATTTCAAGCAATCTTTAAATTTGTTTTTATATATAGCTGGTCAATATTGAAATCGCAGCAAATTACAATTTTCCTATCAATCGCCCTCTTAGTTGTCAGCACGTTCGGCTCGGGGAATTCTATAAATGCACAGGACTATAAGGTTTTGATTTGCTATTTAAACACTACAGCATTCGAAATAATTTTCTTGACTTAGTTTAGAGATCCTGTTCAAGTCAACACATACAATATCATTTCTGCAGAGAATACATATACCTCCCCTTTTATTCTTAATACGAGAAAATGAGGACCGTAACTTATAATTTTTCATCGATACATTTTTCTCATCTCCAGACTTAACTAAAGTTTCACTGATACAAAGGTAACTCAAATAAAGTATCTCACTTGGTTAGTAAAAAACGTGTCTCACTAAAAGGGCTGGGAAAATTCGGTGGCAATGAGTATTATTTAGTAACTGTCATTGTAAAAATCCGAAGAAATAGAAAATGACGTGTAATTATCTCGACTGTGACCACTTTTTTCACAGGTTTAAGGTTAACTTACCGCATCCTTATTCTCCTGAAATCACATTAAGCGTAATTTATTCCGGAAACAATTCCTTAGTCGTTAGCAAAACTATGCATAGGGTAAGCAGTACAATCATTGGTCCTTTAAGGTGAACCTCGTGTTTCAACATTTTTCCTTCCCAAATAAGGTGCATAATAATAAAACCTTTTATGTCTAGTTATCCCCAGAAATGTTGAGAATTTGAATAAATCACATCCATAAATATATTTACAACAAAATGTGAGCTATAATGCAAAAACCAAAAAATGGGTACATGTATTGGCATTCCAAGAGTACAATGATTGGCATGCCAATAATTGTAAGTACTTTGTATCTATTGGTCCTGCTAATGATTATACCATAGTATACCAATCACTATATTTGTTTATTATTATTGACGATAGTGAATAGAAACTATAACCACAGATCAAATATACTACAGATACCCAATCCCATAGTAAAAACGCGAGCCGTCCTAAGTATTATTCTGGAGTAGCATAAAGTAAAGTCAAAATATGCTAATAGATGGCGCCATAAAATTGATGCTACAATGTCGGTTTTCAGCGACATCTATTGTACCTAGGACACACTCAATCCACCCAATGCCTATTATACGTTGCAATGTGTCACTAGATGGCGTTGCACCGCCCTCAGCGCTCAAAGTTGTAAGGTAGGTACTATCGCACATCGCACTACGTCTGCAGCGCAGGCGACCTTGAGAGGCCCTGCACTAGGTTGCTTGTGTCGTATTCGTATCGTATTTTATCTTACTGAAACAACTAATGCTTTAGTGATCGCGCAAATAAATGTTATTTCAAATAATAATAAATATGTTTATAGGTACATTAATAATAAGTTAAATGTACCTACATGAATGAATTGACCAAGGAGGTTTATGTTTATTAAGTGTTTAAACATAATAAAAAAATATAACTGACTTCAACAAAAGGTTCTAAGTTTGACCAGTATGAATGTATGTATGTATGTTTGTTTGTTTGTTTCCGATTATTTCATGTTTGGCTAAACCGATTTTAATGCGGTTTTCGGACAAGGATTTGTTACATTTAGGAGACGGTTTCAGTACTTTAACCGACTTCAAAAAAGGAGTTTCTCCGTTTGATTATGTGTGTGGCCGCGATTATCTCACGTCTGGCTGAACCGTAAGTACTCGCAATGATTCCAGACGCGGCTGGTAGTTAGGTATGTCCGCGAATGATTCAGAACATCTTTGCGGTTGTTTTCCTTTTCGAGTCTTCTCTTTCACATACTTCTCGAACATTCCGTAACTTCCGTATAGCTTTCTCTTTCTAATAGTGCTGTCTCTTTCACTCCTTAGAGAAATTACGCCATATACTGAATTATACTTCAGGGGCCCATAAGGGGTTTTCAGGTTATTGTGCCATCTGGTACAGGCTGGTCTGAAACGCACTGAAGACTTGTCTCTGGTGCCTGAAAACAACGGCAACCGGGGTCAATTTTAAATCTTCTGGCATGTGAAAGAGGCACCTCTGGAACGGCCCGAAATCACTTCTCAGCCTGCTGAAAACGCTTCTAAAACATTAAAAATCACATATAAAGTTTTGATCGCACCTACGACGTAAACTGTGCTATCTGGTAAGGGGTTGCCTGAAACGAGCTGAAAACGTGTTTGAGGCGCCTGAAAGCAACGGTAAATTGTGAATCGTCTGGTGTGCGAAAGTGCCACCTCTGGAATGGCCTGAAATCACTATTCAGCCTGCTTAAAATGCTTTTAAGGCATGATAAGTCACATAGGTACCTACGGAAGATTGTACCCAAGTACCTCCCTACCTACATAACTAAAAAATGTTTAGGTATATTTCGCATCTCTTAAAAGCATTAATTAAAGTATAAACGGAAGATGACTGATGCTCATAATTGTCATCACGGAAAGTTAGGCCAAACCCCACATACACTTGCAAATTCTTGCACACTGCGGTAATGTGTATGTACACAGTGCATAATAGAAATAAAATAAAATAATACGATTTACATGGTTGTGTAAACGAGCGCGCATTACACACGGAGCGACAGAAATAAACAAAAACATTCATACATGTGTGCAAGCGAGATATCCTTATATCTTACAATCACGTCTGTAAATAAGAGGCCGTGTCATTGCGATTTGTCGATGCGAAAAAAGTAGATTTCGATTTGATAATAATCTCAGTCCATTCCATTCCTCACGCACGAACATGAAAGAAAGCGAAATGGACTGATCTCAATATCAAATCAAAAAGTGCCATCGTTTTACTCCTGGTACCTAGTTATATCCCTCGCTTACCTGGTGCAGGATAAGATACGATCAATTTAACTATGTGACCTCCTATTGCCAATATCTACAACGGTCATATAGGTCTCACTTATACTGAACAGGTGGTGAATCATGGGTATTCGCGTCTTGAGTCTAATCTAGATAGCGTCAGCAAACAAAGTCAATAATTAAACAATATACTATACTAACTTCATAATGAAACAGAATAAAATAAAATATGGTATTATAAGTTGAAATCTTCTTTGCTATTATTGAAATGTACATGCTCCACAAATAATTAAACATATAAATAATGTTAAATAATATTGAAATTAAACACTTTAGAACGTATTAATCGCGTTTATTAACACCATGACCCTACGTTTCGAGCCCTTCACAGCAATCGTTTTTACAGGGTTAAGATGATGACTGAGAGAATTCGAATTCTCCCCGTCCATCAACAACTTTGTTGTTAAGAACGGTAGGGTCATGGTGTTAATACTCGTAAACGCGATTAATCCGTTCTAAAGTGTTTAATTTCAATGAATAACAATCGCGGTAACAGAAGACAATGTTAAATACATAATATGTTTGTTTCGATGTGTATCCAATATAAGTCCATTTCAATTATTAACTTATTAAAAGAAATAGACTTAATAGACACACAAAGCAGAACAAAAAAGTCAAGTACGAAAAGGAGCTTATTGTCGCAAGCATTAAGTGTCAAATTTATACACAGAACTACCAACACTGTTAAATCTTTATTAGGCTGTTCGCACTTAATAAATCGTCTCGTTTCAAATAAAACTAGTTTTCATATAGCCCGCATAGTGCCGCAACTGCAGCACTTTTATTGCTTAATATTTTTGGCTGATTGCGTATCCTTATTTTATTTTATTCTATGTTAATGATTTTAATAAACCTAACTGAAACAGTAGATACCAGTTTTTTTAAAGTTTTAAATGTGAGAAATTTCAGTTACGTTTTATGAAATAGAGTTCAATATGACTGTCAATAAATGGAAGCAATGAAATAATTGTTCACCACTGCTATTAACATTTTAATAACAATATCAAAATCAAAACTCAATCACTTTTCTGCTGAGTGAAGTACAACGTTTTTCATCACACAAACGCGAGGAAAATGACATCAAGTAGGTACAAGTTCATGTAAATGAGCAATAAAAAATCACGAGACTTTTGTTCTATTATTCCTTTAAAAATTTCTGCCTTATTACGTATACGTAAAGGCAATATGGTAAACAAACTTATTACCATACCAATTATGATCTAATTAATACTGTCACATTGTCGTGTATACAGACTATACAGTGTGTATCTTTTGCAACCGGCAATATTTAAGAAGGTTATTATACAGTGTGTATTCTGTATATTACCACAAACTTTAACCAGGCTAAGGTTTTAGTGCTAAGAACCCATACAACAAGTAATTATAAGTTTGGTCCTAACTAACAGAGCGAGATTATTTAAAAAATAATAATTGAGCAGCAATGTATTGCACGATCAATCCGTAAGTTATCGCTTGTTTGTGACAGTTCTTACGTCAAGTCAGCTAAACCACAGCGTAAGGATGTATTCTATACAGTGGGTTAACTCCGCCGATTTCTGGGTCATCGATGGGGGGGGCGCGGGGAAGGAGGCGGGGAGGAAATGCCGCCGGATTTCTATGAAAATTTGGCGGTCTATTTTAAGGGGTGTAAAATGGAAATTAGTTTGCCAATCAGACTGTAATATCTTTCGCATAGTTTTTGACAACCCTGAGCCTCAGCACGACCACCGAGCCGAGCCGCTGGCCGTGTATGAAGTTACCTCACTGTATGGAATACATCCATACGCTGTGGCTAAACTAAGTACGACGTATTGAACAAAAGTAAAGTAGCAATACATTGCGTGCTAAATTATTTTGTATAAAAAAATTAAAGTAGTCATATTTAATTGAAACATATGAAAATAGATTCTTTAGGGCTTGGACTAATAACCCTTTACATATGCGATAATATCAAAAATACACGCTGTATAGCTGATGCAGAACCCAAATAAATAAAATAGTGTGCTTTAATTTTACCCTAAATTTTCATAAATCATCGATACCGAGCGCGCGGCGGTGCATCAGAGTACTTACCTAAACAAAAGGCTTGCAAAAGCGACAATGACCTTGCTGCGAACCGATAACGTCCCGCCCCGCCCCTCTAACTCATTCCCTAGTCCCTTACAAAAAAGGTGTTTCCTACTAATCATCAGTCATGCGCACGCGGCATTATTTCGTACTTTTCGATACTGAAGGCCTAGTAGGTATAAAAATAGTACGACATTAACTTCTCGACCGCGTTAGCGTATCGAGGGGTCAAAATATAAAAGTTGCGGGATGATTTAAATAAACGGCAAACATAATTTGAACTCTCGATACGCTAACGCGATCGAGAAGTAAGTGTCATACAACTTTTATACTAGGCCTCTGGGCTTGTACCACGAAAATCGAACGATTGCGGATTTGTATCTCTATCTCTGTCACACTTGCATATTCGAGTGACAAAGAGGTTTTTCCGTCAATGCCAATTTTCGATGGACCGCTGGTCCCAAATGACCACGTTGTTGACTCATTGGCCGCCATCACACGGCTAATTCAAGTTAGGTCCCAAAACCTGTATTTGATGGCACACGAACGTGCGCCTGGTACCATATCTTCTACTTTTACTTAGATCAATGCTTAAAAGTAAATCAGAATCTTGAAGAACTTGACCGATTTTTTCACATGTAAAGATTTGCTTTAAAATAAAACACTTCTTTTGACAAAAATCGTGTACTTATCACATTCCATTCCCTTGCCGAGATCGGGTGTTTGAGGGCAGTAATTCCGTATAAACGCGGTACCCCGTCATGCATAAATATTGCAGATCTGTAGGTCAAGTTATACTAGGCTGACGTGCGCTTGCAACAATACCATACTGCCCGTGCCCACCCGCGGGGGCCCACCGCAAGCCCGACGTTCCAAATATTCCAATCACACATAAACACCGCCATAAGCGAGTCAAACATTCTGACGTTCCAAAGTAAGAAAGTTTTCAAACCGCATGATACTTGTGGCTCCCGAGGTCTCGTAATATTGACAAATGTTCGACTCACCGCGTCACCGCGCACGTTTAGAACACGGTACGGCTGACTAACACAATAGAGTAAAATATTAAGTAAGTTATCTCAGGTGGACAGCAACATGGGAACTGCAAATTGAGTGTAGAAAAAATGTTGGTGATCCCTTTAAGGGCGTTATCATTATGGTATATTACTGATTAGGAAAAAACACATCCGAATGCACCGAGAGTTCCGTACAAACTCTAGTTATCGCATTCATCCATAAACATGACGGAGAAAAATATTTATTATTTATATATTATTAAATATTTATTTATTTATCTATAGAAAGATTGGGGTCACTCGAATGCACGGCATAGAGTTAGGCTGAGTTTGTTTTTCATTGATAAATCTTTATCACGCTAACCGATATTATTCGACGAGAGAATGAAGCGCGTGAGTTTTCCCGATTCTACTTGGATAGTCCATCGTTTGTATGTATGTATATATGTTTGTTCGACGATAATTCGAGTACCATTGATTGGATCATTGTGAAATTAGGCAGATCATTAGATGAGATAAATATATATTTTTTAAGTTTGAATATGATATCAGCTAAATTGATCAAGGGGTTGCCGGGATATTGGGGTCGCGAGTTAACGATCGGGGCAAACAGTGGTTAGTATGCGGTTGATTTTCAAATTTACTTAGTTCGGAAAAGTTTTTTGAATATAAAAAAAGATATTTCTACATAAACTTCGGAGATAGGTACAAGCCGTGGGAATGTTATATGTTTTTTACATTTCCGTTTATTTGTAAAAAAATAAAATAATGATAATCAATTAGTCCCGGAGAAGAACGTCTTTCTCCGGGACTACGGGGATAATGTCGCTCTGGAAACGTCGGAGGTTAGTTTTCAATGTTTTACGCGATTAAGCCCCGTTGTAGTAAAAAAAACCGGCCAAGTGCGAGTCGGGCTCGCGCACAAAGGGTTCCGTAGCAGCAAATATAATAAACTTATTATGTCAATTTATACACCTGGTGAATGGAGCCTAAACTCTCCCGATATTTTGCCTTGTACTTTTATGTATGAATATTAATTTTAACTTAACCAAAATTACAGTTAAATCAACCTATCTCAAAAACTATAAGAGATACTTTGATCAAACCAAAAATCGTTGAAAGAGTTAATTAGCATGCATCACCTCTATTTTTTTTAGAATTTTATACCCCGTAGTTATAAAAATAGAGGGGGGGGGACATACTTTTTACGACTTTGAGAGCTGATATCTCAAAAACCGTTCACTTTAAGAAAAATGTTTTTTAGAAAACTTTATATCATTTTAAAAGACCTTTCCATTGATACCCCACACGGGTATGTACATCGAAAAAAAAATTTTCATCCCTCAGTTACATGTATGGGGGGCCCCACCCCCAATTCTTTTTTTTACTATTTAGTGTCATAATTTTGTAGCGGTTCATACAACACATATTCCCATCAAATTTCATCACTGTAGTACTTATAGTTTCCGAGTAAATCGGCTGTGACAGACGGACAGACGGACAGACGGACAGACGGACAGACGGACATGACGAAACTATAAGGGTTCCGTTTTTGCCATTTTGGCTACGGAACCCTAAAAATGGTACTTATCCCAAAAAATATGTTCTTCCCGCTTATATATTTTTTTCCTCTTTTACCAGAACACACGATACCTAGTAAGTAAGCTCTTAAAAGGCTGATCAGCATTTTTACAGCCTATTTGTTATGTTATTTATTATAAGGATATCTCTTATTTTATATTTAGAGTTAGGTACGTCAAAATAGCGGTTTATTACGATATCTGTAAAAGATATTATATTATCTAGTACACATCTCAATAGAGTTCGACTAAGCTGAGCTTGCATCGATTTTGATAGCACAGACTGTAAAAGTATTAAGTAAACGTCATAATTTCATAGAAGTTTGACGTATACGTACAATAACACATGCGCAGTATGTGCTATCAAAATCATTGCATACTTAGCTTGGTTTGACTCTACAAGAAAGCAATAGGTATAAACACATACGTACGCGGATACACGTAAAAATGATCAGGCACACAGCAGGCAGGCAGGCAGTTTATTGCCTCAAGACTTAAACATAAACTTTTTGTGAATTTTATTTTAATGCAAATAATACGTTAATACTCGCTCTTAGTGTTACAAATTCGATATTCCAGAACATATATAAGTTACAATACTCTACTATCACAGCAGTACAAAATGAAAAGTTTTGACGCGTATTTAAACATCAAATCTTGCAATAATGCGTTATTTACACAATACTTCATTCATTATGTAGGATGTTCTTCTGTATTGATTTATGTTTATTATGTTTGGGCGAATATTGACTTATTTCTCGTGCAACGCCATCTAGATTTCGTAATGGGTAACGTTTGTGTTATTAATTTTTTCACAAGTCAAGTAAGATAGCACTGTTGTTGATATTTTTAAATGTGGTAACATTTAGTTTGTGTTTGCATTGAGTAAAGATTTGTTTAATGAATGATTTTAGAATAATTATTGCGCCGCCTGGTATCGCTGACGTTTTAGGCGGTCGTATTTTAATGTATGGAGTTGAGCCTAAATATAACTTAATTTAAGTAGCCTGTGCCTAAATATAACAAATGCCTTTCAGAAATCCGCATAAAAATCGGTTCAGTCAAACACGAGATAATCGGGAACAAACATACCTAAATAGATTTATGGGTACGGGTCAAACTGAGAACCTCCTTTTTTTAAAGGTGGACAAAAACGAAACGCAGACATAAACCTGCAGGATTTCCCCGCTGTGTTTTACACTCAAAGGCAATGCAAACGGGTCAGTTTCCTTCCATACACGCCTCTGCGCAAAGCATTCCAGCGGTGGCACCATCTAGTGATAATACAAAATATTACTTAGACAGCTCGTTAACTCCTACGGGCTGCTGCTCGCGAACTAAGCGGCTGCAATATAGGTGAAATTTACAATAATGTACAATAATGCATTGAATTTGAGTTATTATGATATATTTTTTTATTATATGACATCTTTAATTTATTACACTATAAATATCACGTAATCTTTAAGGGTAAAGATTTCGTAATGGTAAATCGAGACTTATAGCGCCATCTATGGCATCGATTTAACATTAATTATATTGAGTACGGGTTGGGAGGACATGCTATAACTAATATGAAGGAACACAAATATTACATTTTGAATACCAATTAAAATGGTAAATAACAGTTCTTCAAAGGGTAAAACTCAATTCTTAATACTAATAATAACAGCGACCACGCGCGGACTCCTAATGGAGTAACTGTCATGAAAATATCCAAATTTTCCTGCCAAAGATACACCCGTCCTTAATTTCCTTACCAAGTAAAAAAAATACAAAAAGTCATGAATATATGCTACTTGTTGCTTTTGTTAGGATGTGATAGATTAAATAGGTACGTAAGTTTTGTAAATTACAACTAGCTTTATATACTGCTAGAACATAAAATACTAGTGCTTTCCCATTATTCCATCTGTCCATCAGGCTCCATCTTTAAATAATTGTTAAATAAATCTTTATTGTCAATCATTTGTTGCAGATTATCAATTTATTACATTATTATCAATTTATTTGTAAATGTTTTTAATAAATTAAATAATAAACTACAATTAAATAGACAAATGATTGAATCGCTTATGCACTAAACAAAGATAGGTCAAATAAAGTAAAGTAAAGATGTCTGCGAAGCCATCGGGTAGCGCATCCATTGGAAACTTGGTTCTAATACAATTCTAATTAAAGTTAAAGTATCTCAGTTGGTAAGTAAAAAAAAGTGTCTCACTAAAAGGGCTGGGAAAATTCGCTGTCAATGAGTTTTATTTAGTAACTGTGATTGTAAAAATTCGAAGAAATAGAAAATTACATGTGCTTATCTCGACTGTGACTAGTTTTTTCACAGTGTTAAGGTTAACTTACCGGATCCTGAAATCACATTAAACATAATTTATTCTGGAAACAAGTCCATAGTCGTTAGCAAAATTATGCATACATGGATGAAAATATCTTAAGAGCTTAGCACTTAGTACAGAAAATACATTAGTACAAATCGAAACTACGCCTTAAAGCACGGCACTTCTTTCCTGTGCTGCTGGTTACGGTACGACCTCAAAACGTTTTTTTTTGTCGGCAAAGCCATCAGGTAGCGCATCCATTTGAAACTGGGTTCTAATACATTTTAACCATTTTAGATACATTTTATAGTCGCAGCTCGCTTGTGCTAGGGCTACAGGTTGTGACAGTATAAATAGGTACGTCAGCTATGTAAATTACAACGAGCTTTTTATACTCACCTTTGGCTGGAATCATTAATTATAATGATTAAAATGTGCAATGACACTTGTTAGTTAACCTGTTTGTTAACTTGTTAGTTATTTAAAGTACTCTTGTTCATATACAGACAATAGGTACAATTATTAGGTCCATACTTAATCATGCTTAATTTATTACAGCAGTTACAAGTTACAATTTTATAAAGGGAACAGTTAAACGGTGAATGGCGACACCGCGGACCCTTATTTCGTAGGTAATATCATAGATATATACGTATAAATAGTTAAATATATAGAAAACATCCATAACTGGAACACTAACAGGGCTGGGAAAATTCGCTGTCAATGACTATTATTTTGTAACTGTCATTGTAAAAATCCGAAGAAATAGAAAATGGCATGTGCTTATCTCGACTGTGACCACGTTTTTCACAGTTTTAAGGTTTACTTACCGGGTCCTGAAATCACATTAAACATAATTTATTCAGGAAATAAGTTCATAGTCGTTAGCAGAATTATGCATACATGGATGAAAATATCTCAAGAGCTACTTTTAGTACAGAAAATACAATAAGTACAAATCGAAACTACGCCGTAGAGCAAGGCAATTCTTTCCAGTGCTGTTGGTCACGGGACCACCAAAAAACCTATAAACGATGTGTTTTATGTAGGCTGTCGGTGCGATTCCCAATCCTTTGTAGGTAGGTTCTTAGGGATGCAATATTTTTGCGCAAGATAGCTGCAAAGTTATCGGATGGCGCAATTATTGGAAACTTGGTTCGAATACATTTGTCATCCAATTTACATACATTTTACAGTCGCAGCTCGCTTGTGTTAGGGTTACAGGTTGTGACAATATGAATAGGCAAACCTAAAGTAGGCATTGTAAATCAAAACGAGTTTTATATACTCACCCCTCCCCGGAATCATTAATGTAATTGATTACGAAATGTAATGATATTTACTTGTTTAGTTGCTTGTTTATTTAAGGTTCACAATGTTCATATACCTAATGAGTATAGTTAAAAGTGACTAAAGGCATTGCAAAATTAGTTTTAATAAAACTTTATCACTTTTACAATCACAATTTTTTAATAGTTTCCATTAGAATATTGTAATCAATCACTATATGTGGGAGGGACCTAGTTGTAGTAGTCGACATTGTGTATCAAAGCGGTTCCATCTTTGACTAGCAATTTTTTAAATCATCATTATCAATCATTTGTTGCAGATAATAACATTATATACAATTAATTTGGGTTGCTTGTGATGGAAAATTTGAAGGCAATATTGTACAATATTGTACTGCGTCGTGATAATTATATTTCTGTAGGTTTTTTAACAAACTACAATTTAATAGACAAATCATTGAAACGCTTATACACTTAACAAAGGTAGCTCAAATAAAATATCTCACTTGGTAAGTAAAAAAAAGTGTCTCACTAAAAGGACTGGGAAAATTCTCTGTCAATGAGTATTATTTAGCTTCGTTCTGTCATTGTGGAAATCCGATGAAATAGAGAATGACATGTGGTTATCTCGACTGTGACTACTTTTTTCAAAGTTTTAAGGTTTACTTACCGACTCCTGAAATCACATTAAACATAATTTATTCAGGAAATAAGTTCAAAGTCGTTAGCAAAATTATGCATACGTGGATGAAAATATCTTAAGAGCTACTGTTAGTACAGATAAGACAATAAGTACAAATCGAAACTACGCCGTGGAGCAAGGCAGTTCTTTCCAGAGCTGCTGATTACGGTACGGTACGACCACGGAACGTTTTTTTTTTGCAGTCTGTTAGTGCCCCATTTTGTGCGACATTTTGAACACTATAAGTACAATTTTATTATAAAACATCCATCATCCGTTCATCAATTTTTTATCTCGACTTGTAAAGCCGGTTTTGAAAAAAAAAATGTATACGTGATTTTTAATGATTTTTCGATATTCTAAAGAAGGTTATACTGTTCTACAACGTGTCCTAAAACTCAACGATAAGCCGGCACCACAGGATGGAGTTCTTGTTTCCTCACAATATTTTCTTAGTAGAAACGTGATTTTAACTTTTGAACTGCAAGTCCAGAAAATATTAAAAAAAAAAAATTTGAAAATAAAGCTAGATGTACATTCAAGGAGAATTATTTTGAAAAAGAACCTATTTTCTCCGTTATAAGGGAACATAAGTCGTAAGAGCTGCGAAGATGCTCCTTTTTAGTTCACCTATTGTGACGAACGGCAAACTACGGGACCCGACACTGAGCATGGCCAGTTTTTTACCATTTAGGAACCCCAAAAACAGTATTCATTTATTCAAACTATTGGCAAGTTTATCATGCGAGTATTTATTGCCTTTCTAAATTTTATTGCCGTCAGTAACCCGAATTCAATTCCTAACCAGGGGGCGCCGGCCTTATTACTGTTTACATTCGTCAAATATATCTGCGTAAACACGATATTTACGAACGGTATTATATTTAGGTGTGGTTTTTCACAAGCAAATAAATAAATGGGATGTGTATTCGCAGCGGTAAAAGCGGTAAACCCCGGCTCGTGCCAATGAGTTTTTCGGAATTTATTGAACGAAATATTATGGATAATTACCAGTCCCTTTCCTGTGAAGGAAAACATTGTGAGGAAACTGGACTAATCCCAATAAGGTCTAGTTTACTCTCTGGGTTGAAAGGTTAGATGGCAGTTGCTTTCGTAGAACTAGCGCCTGCGCCAAATCTTGGGATTAGTTGCCAAAGTTGGTCCAAGGGTCACTGAGCCTTACATAAATCGGGAAAACCTTAGGAAGGAGAAAAAATATTAATAAATGTGTTTGTTTATAGTAAAAGGAATCACTTTTGTCGCTTCTTGAGGATTCACTAAAACAGTCTCTGCCAGTGCCAGCGATTTCTGGCTTCTTTCTAGCAGACAAGTCAAGTCATATCTGTCAGCAATCAATAAGACGGATGAAGAAGATGTGTGGCATAGATCTGTATCCATATGTACAACCATTTTTATTTATTATTAATTAACTGCCAACCTTGATTAGTAGAAGTTCGAAGTCTGGTAAGGGCATTTATTTGTGTGTTTATCACGAATATTTGTGTCGCTGCACTTCAAATCGGGTAAATCTATTCGACCCTCTCAGCCAATCTACCTTATTACCTTTTCTTAATACCAAAATACCATAAGTTGACAGATGGATTCACCCGAGTTTGAAGTTAATCGACTCATTTGTCCCTGAATTATGGACTTTAAGTATGTTGTTGTATGTTGTAACCTACATAGTGTTTTTTTTATTTACGTTAAATTCGACACATTGCTTTGTACCATTTGGTCGAATTAGAAAAAAAAAATTGAAATTTATCAAAAATCGACATCCATACCTAATGGTATTTTCAACCGACTACAATATTTCTAAAGGAAGAGGTTCTCAATTCGTCTTTCGTCAGACGACCATATCTACAAATATGCAAATGTTTCTGTTTTTTTTTTGTGCTGAGATAGCAGCCCACACACAGCCCTTTAAAATACGATAATACATGTAGTTTTTACATAAAGTTTTTTTATATAAAAACTACATGTATAGTGGCATTTTTAACCCTTAATTTGGTAATGTATGACAGGTCATTTAAACTCTACGACCCTCATTTTGTTTTTGTTTTTTCCAGCCAGAATCGTTAGGACTATTGAGCGCCGAGGAGGCTGGAACTCACAACCATCTCTTTTTTTTTTGCCAAATTAAGGGTTCGTTTGTGTTAGATAACAGGGCTATTCAAGTTTCCAAAAACAAAAAAGTATCTTAATATTTGTAGACAAGAGAGGTCGACTTTCAGTGATTTTCTTTTTTTCTGTTATTTCTAAAATAATTAAGACATTTTTTTTCTTGATTAATCGTAAGCGGCTCCATCCTGTGGTGCCGGCTTATCGTTGAGTTTTGGGACATGTTGTACTCGTACATGTAAAATCTACATATCCTGTTCCTATCAAAAGTTTGTTTGTTTGTAAGCACTTTATTGTATACACACAAATATAGTAAGAATAAACATTTTGATAAAATTATCTTACAGTGGCGGAGGGTCAAAATGTTCTTTATAGGCACGTCGGAACTGACTATGCTTTCTCTTTGAGTCGAAAACAACGTGTTAGGTTGGCAAACCCAGAGGAAAACCCAGGAATCTAGTTCTATTAACGCCCCGCCGCTGCTATCTTACTATAGGTATGATATATTTTGGTAAAAAAACTCATTTTAATACTTACGCCATCTCTTCGCAAAATCTTCTTGCCCTGGAAAAACAATATAAACATTGGTGATCTGTCCCTATGACTTTTCAAAAACCGCACGCAAAATTCTGGGCCCTGTATATTATAATCTGTCCGACTGATATGTCTAGTACACAGGGGCCGTACCAAGTTTAGGCTCAGTATGAAAACGACTCAGTTTAGGTGGTCAACTGGATCCCGTTAAGACTTTATGGGAATAAGACTGCAGGTATACGTACAGGATAGCACATCACGGTCGCGACTCCCATCGCCAGTAGCAGATGAAATAGTAACGTTGTTGACTGCATCTGTGAAAACAAGATTTTATGAAAACAACGAACTCGCGAATCTTTGATACACGCCATCGCTCTACCGATGTAGCTACTGAGGCTTACTTGGCTTGGTTAATAGGGATGAGCGATTGTACCACCAGTTTTGTGAGGTTTTTCAATTTTTTTTTATTACTCAGCATTTTTTCATACAATGGAAAAACATTTTATTTCGTATATTAAGTTAACAAAATATGTACAGTAAGTGTAACTTACCTAACTACCTACTTCTACCTACCTTAAATCTAAAGTAGGTCCTTGAGAGGCATAGTATGTACCTAGGAGGCTGGCGGCATTTCCTCGTTGTATCGTGCTATTTATACAATTAATTCTTAAATAGCTTCAAGCAACACAAGGAGGGGGGTCACCATACGTAGAAGCCCATATGGGCATAAGCGGCTCTGTGTTGTCACTAGTTCGTACACTAAAATATATCGAAGTGTGCAAGATTTGTTAGTGTAGTTGTGTCATTTTCTATGGGTTAGTTTCATATTGTTTTTTGCATGTATGTAGTGTGTGAAAAGTGCGTCTATGAGCACGTTTTCCCCCGCAAAAGGTGATATATCGATATCGTAGCGTATTTATCTATATGTATGTATGTATGTATTTATGTATCTATATATACCTTAATGTATTTATGTTTATATAATGTATTTACTGTATGTGTAATTAATATTGTTACGCCGGTCATGTGAACAAAACTTCAAATGTGATTTTTCATGCCTTAGAAGCGTTTTCAGCAGGCTGAAATGTGATTTCAGGCCGTTTTAGAGATGCCTCTTTCACATACTAGAAGATTCAAAATTTACCCCAGTTACCGTTGTTTTCAGGCGCCTGAAACATGTTTTCAGTTCGTTT
The DNA here is from genome assembly GCA_949128165.1 of Lathronympha strigana. Taxonomy (NCBI): domain Eukaryota; kingdom Metazoa; phylum Arthropoda; class Insecta; order Lepidoptera; family Tortricidae; genus Lathronympha; species Lathronympha strigana. The sequence continues at coordinate 7,933,849 of OX421928.1, read as the reverse complement.
CAGGCCACCCTCTACCAGATGGCACAATAACCTGAAAACCCGTTTTCAGGCGTTTTCAGGACCCCTTATGGGCCCCTGAAGTACAATTCAGTATATGGCGAAATTTCTCGAAGGAATGAAAGAGATAGCACTCTTAGAAAGAGCTAGCTATACGGAACATTCCAGAAGTGTGTGAAAGAGAAGGATAGAAAGAGACGGCAAGAATCGAGAATGTTCTGGAGTACTCGCGAACACACCTACCTAGTAGCTATACGGAACATTCGAGAAGTGTGTAAAAGAGACCACCCTTAGAAAGAGATAGCTATACGGAACATTCGAGAAGGGTGTGAAAGAGAAGTATAGAAAGAGACGGCAAGAGTCGAGAACGTTCTGGAATACTCGCGGACACACCTGCCTAGTACCCAGCCGCGTCTAGAAGCATCGCGAGAAGTACTTAGGTACCTACTCGCGAACTTACTAGAATCGAAGCCGACCTGTCGAGGCGAGATTTGGCTGGAACATTCTGGAACCATCAGGAGTACCGCCGACGGGTATATATAGCGGCAGCCTGCAGCCACAGAGTAGTTCAATACTGAATGCGATACAGTGCGGATCAAGAGCGAATTGAAGTGAAGTAAAAGTGACAAGTGCGATAAACTAGTGTGTGATAGTTGTGTTCAAGTACTGTGTTTAGTGACTTGTAAGTAGCAATAAAGCCTCAGTTTTAATTAGTGGTTAATTAGTGCATTTTTTATAAAGTACCCACCCCTCAAACGTAACAATATTTATAGATTGACTTGTTCTTACTATTTCGGTTTTGACTATTACTAGCACCGCCCACAAATTTTCTGTTTTGCCTTAAGGTTGACTGGTAGAGAATGCCTTCTGGCATTAAGTCCGCCTTTTGTACGTTAAGGTTTCTTTTGTGCAATAAAGGTTAAATAAATAAATAAATAAATAAATATCATAATTTTTACGGTAAGACTAGCCTATGAACTGAAACGTCTCCCTTCCAACGCGTTGGAAGCCTGTGTTGCTCGAAGATAAATAGACATATATTATATGTATATGTACAGTCAGCTGCAGAGCTGACCGCCCCCTACATACAAACTTTCTATGCTTGCCACTCAACTCTGTGGCAGACCGCACATTGCGTCTGTTACAGATGATTTAAGCATTACTGTGGTGGTAACTTTTCTGGTGGCTGTGGAGACTAAGGCGCGAGCGGCATGACCTTGAGAGGTCATGCCGCTGATATCGGGGTCTTATGCAGAGGAAACTCGCGCCAGTGCTAGTTTGTTGGTAGCTTCAGTCCCAGCTTGGTGTCTGCGCAACCTAATGACTCGAACCAGCCTACCACGAACATCGAAAATTCATCACTCTAATATGAAAGTGTGACAGATGGATATACAAATATTACAAATCCGCGATCGTTCGATTTTCGTGGTAGCCCAGGCGTCGTCGCAGACCTTCCCACCGTCGAAGACGCTTTTACGCAAGTCTTGGTGACATTGTTAAATACTTTTCTCAAACATGATCGTAAATGTATGCATTTATGTCACGAAATTAAGACATGAAGTTTCTTGTTTACGGCTCCCCCCATTTACTTCTTGGCCGGCGGCCGTGAAGTAATGTATGGCGTAAGTATGAACGAAACATTGTCCGCTGCTCTAACTTTTTAAATTTGCGTACTAACACCAAAATGACAAAGGAAAAATTACATACAGCTAATGACCACTAGATACTTGCGACATTAAAAAAACTATGGTTCTATTTCTATGTGTATTAATGTGCGGTTAAACATGGTGCTCGAATAGCTCATTCAAATGGCATCTTTAAAAAATAAAAAAGGTGGCAAATTAAACTATTTTTTCCTTATTAACTATTTACCTAGTAGTTATTTTAGTTTTAATATTTCCTCACAATGTTTGAGTAAAGCACTATACAAGCCTCGGCCGGAAGAGAGATTGCAGTACTTGTTTTATCCGACAAGGTGCAGTGGAAAAAATCGCGGATATCGGCTGTGTCTCGGTTGCTCAGTCGGTCGAGCGATGGGCGCGTATCCCAAATTCGCACTTCGAGTCTCGCCAGAGGCCATGAGAATTTCCACTTTTCCTTATTTCTAAGAAATTAAATTTTGTTTCCAGCAGACGGTGACTCGCCCACATAAGATGAGCCCCCACAATAAGCAACATCCATAATTGATTTTTTAAATTATTCTTAGTTTATGACAAAAAAACGCAAGCAACTTACCTTGTCCCAGTTTTCCAACTTTTTAAATTAAAGTTACCTTAATTTTATGATTTCGAAACAAAATAAAAGTTTTATAGGTGTCGTTATGGGTTTTGCATCGATTGTGATTGCAGCTACTCATAAAAACAATCCATTTATTCACACGATTTACGCAACACCAACACCCAAACTCACGGAAGAAAATTCAAAAGTACCGCGATGAAATCTTATCATCTCAATATTTTAATACATAATGTTTAAATAAAGGTGTTTTTCTACTCGCCGACTTTAATCTGTCAATTACGAATACATAGACAAAACTATAAGCTCATACTTTTCGATATTAGACAGTCCAACTCAACTATAATATCTCATTTCGATACGCTGTAGGCAACTATAATAGAACTTCATACAAATTCTATACTTATTTGCGATGCCGCCTGAGACTTTGCCGCCGACCGCGCCCCCCGCGACGGCCCCGACCGCGCCCCCCTCGCGCAATTACATCTTTTTGTGTTACATCCGTTTTAAGTCAATGAAATTGAATGATGACATTGTTCCTCCATAGATGATGATGATGATGATGATGACTCGTAGAAAAAGTATTGTATACAATCGTAATATAATTAAGTTTTTCAATCTCGTACCTTACTTAGGCCACTCAGCAAGCTTCGTGGCCTAAACACGGTACTCGACTGAAAAACTCTTCATTATATCACGATTGTATAAAATACTATTATTTTTATACCATTTATATCGGGATCGTTTTCATTCACAGGTTGAAGCGATCGAAATATCGAGCCACACTTCCAACGCGTTGCATTTTGGAAGAGAGACGTCATCGTCAAAGCGACATCTTAGTTCTTATCGTACACATGTTACTCTCATATCTTGCGGGGGGTAACTTGCGCACTTCTCACGCATTACTTACAAAAAAACAGTATGTATTGACGGACGACACTGAAAAACGATACAACTACACTAACAAATCTTTTACGCTTTGATCTATTTATGTGGACGGACTAGTGAATCCACGCATGGCCATTTGCGTTTGCACTTTGGCAGAGGGGAACAATACGTATGCTTCCTTCCCTGTGTTCTTCCCTGTATTGCTTGAAGGTTCGAAAGTTTATAATTAGTTTAAATAAAGATGAGACGATGCCTGTTATTGATTTGTTGCGGATACGGTATTATGAATTGGATTATTTCGTAAAATAAAATCAAATAGCCTTACACAAGCGACATTTGTTTCAAAAACATTCAATTAAAAACTAGATTAGGTACACGACTTCTGATAAGTACTGTAAGCATTAAGGTATCTGAAATAGCAATTATCGAATTTCACGGGTTTTAAAATTAATATCAACTGTATTTTTTTAGGTTAGTGCATGTTAGATATAAGTTGTAATGTTTTAAAAAGATGTGTCCTGCCGAGCTTCTTGCCGGTCCAAAGTGTTAAATCTCCTTGGGTCTGTGGTGTAGGGTTAGAGCCGGTGTAGCTTTATTTATTTTTCAAATTCAAATTCAAAATCATTTATTTCGTGTGACAAAGACACATAATTAGGTACAACAAATCAAATAAAACAATAAAATAAATTCAAACTTAAAACTAGGGCCTTAGGACGTAGGAGAACACTACCACTGCATTCTACTGGTGGTAGTTTATTTATTTTTCATTCGAAGTTCAAAAGTGCACACAAGCCGACTTGAAAAATAAATATTAATTGATAATTCTTTGGTTCAATCACATGTTTCAAAGTTCATTAATTCAAACACGTGTACCTGATGTTTCAATTAATGAACAAATTGCATTTTTTAGTGGCCTTCATGTTCTAAATAATTAGCAGGTACTTAGTTAACACAAGTCATTAGTAGTAAACAAGAACGTAAACTTGATGTGATCGCGATTGCATCCAAAGTTGTTAAGTCAAACTCATTTATTTTCGAAATATATACAGTAAACGTAACTTAACTTAAACTTGAAAGGTTCGACTGTTATTACATTTATTTCATATTTTTACATGAATCACTCCTTGATTACTTACTTTGACATATTTTAATAATATTTAGCTTAATAAAACTGCAATTTACTTTATTAATTTTATTTTTTATATTAATTTTCTTGACATTGTCTTAATTTTTTTAAATATTTTTAGTTTTAATTTTTCATATCTATTGTTTATTGTGGACCTATGTAGTCTGAAGTGAATGAATGAATTGAATGCAAAAAACATTTATTTTCGAAATAAATACGGTAAGTATAACTTACCTAACTACCAACCTCTACCTACCCTAAATCTAAAGTAGGTCCTTGAGGCATTGTACCTAGGATGCTGGCGGCATTTCCTCGTTGTATCGCAATGCTGATACGTTGTGCGCTACCAGCTCTACGGTCACCAGTCACATCAACCAGACGTTTCGCGATTTCATGGGCATGGAATTAGAGTTTCGACCCAAAATGGTACTCTCTGCCCAGACTTTTCAAATATCTCTAGCCGAGTGTAGGGAAGACAAAAGAGCAGGTATGTGTTTGACGAGATTAGATAGGTTCTTATGTCAAAACATGAGCCTATCTTGTCACACTGTCTATATATTCGTCAAGTAGCTGGTTGTCTTATTAAAATACTTTTATCCGCTCGATATCTTTCGGATCAATTTGAGATCGATATTCGAAATCTATAACGAAATATATAAATATAGGTAGAGACAGCACTTAAGGATGACTCACACTGAAACATCACATGACATTCGAGGGCTCCGAGCTATCACGTGATTCTTTATACAGAAATTGACAAATCGTCCCGCGTTCAAGCGTTTTTAATTATGGAATTTGACAATTAATTCCGGGTTAGTTCGATAAACCTGGTTGGCGCGAGTAGCACCTAGAGTTGAACAATAGGGTGTGACATTTTCATAACTTTTTGAAAATGCGAGGTATTACTCTAAAAACTTCTCATTTTAAGTATTATAACGATCTGTATTCAAAATATCTACTTCAAAGGTCGCTGTCAGCTCGCTCAACGGCCTTAAAATGTTAAAATGTTGAAAACTCCATACAAACCTAAATTTTCGAACGTTTAATTTGCATCTGGTAGTTTTATATGATCAAAATATGCATTGAATAATAAAACATTGATTTATTGATTTACATTGGAAAATAAATTCAATTTTACCTTAATATACTTAACCCTATGTTTAATAAACTTACTCGTACATACCTATAAAACGGCGCGCAGTAGAAAAAAGTAAGGATTTTTATTAAAAAAAATATTTATTTCAAAAAACAGTTTACAGCATAACAGTAAATACCAAAGCACTGCAACCATCAAATATTAAACCAAAACATTTAAAACTTAACACTACTTATAATTTAATATAGGCGACGTAACTACGTGGCTCCGTTGCGTCGTCTGATGGCGTAGGATTCGGCAGGTTACCCCGGAATCGCCGAAACACGACACCCTGCGGCCTTTAATGTATATGTTCACGTACACATAATTACATACTTATATGTTGACACGTGATACTTTTGAAATTAAAGGAATCCTATACCAAAAAAATTACAATTTCGTATTTTGTATGAACTTGTCAATTTTTTTCCTCGTTTGAGCGAGCTGAGAGCCAAAGGAGAACCGTCCTTTTTTAACATGTTCTACTTTATTTTATACTTTTTACGGTGTACATCATTTTTTAACTATTTATAACTTTTGGTAACTATTAGAACTATAAGTTTTTTTCTTCATACAAAAGTGACACATTACGTTTTGTGCACTTTAGTAAGACTCTGATCTAATCTCGATAACTCTTAACACATTCAATTTATCTTACATTGGTACTGTTCAAGACATAAAAGCTATAAAAATCCATAATTACTCAGTTAATTGATGGAATTAAACTTTAAATACTTACTCATTACTACTCTGATACTAGGTTTTTGTATGTTTGTCTCACATTATATAGTGAGATAAGTGGGTTGAGTGAGTGAGATGAGCGGAGTTATATCGAAATTAAATCAAATTGAGAATGCAGCTTTACACGAGCACTAGTTAATCATAGGTACTTGTGAATACCTAGGTCTAGTCTGAAATGCTAGAAGGAACAGTCGCAGTAAAGTCAAGATGGCGGGAGGTTGGGTAAAATTGGCGCTGTTCGTCGCATTTATGATGGTCGAGGTAAGTTATTTTATATTTTTCAGTTTCCCTTTTTTTCTCGACCACTGTATTTGCTCTTAGATTTTTAGTGAGAACCTCTTACAGTAATTTTTCTTGTGCCCCAAAGTGTTTTTTTTTTGTAATTTAGTTTTTTTTTCTTTACTTACTCGTTCAAGTTGCTAGCAATGGAGCGTGGAGAAGTCTAATAAATTCCGAAAGGTCTGTGGAGAATGTTCCTAGGACTTGGATTTAATAAACAATCAAAATGTTTATCATGTCAAGACTGCACAGATGCATGCCTTAAAGATGACTCACACTATGACAGGACGGGACGGGACGGGGCAATTTCTATAGAAATAATCACGTGATAACTCGGACCCCTTGGATGGCACGTGAAGTTTTTATAGAAACTGATAGATCGTCCCGTACCGACCCGTCCCGTCCAAGTGGGGGTCAACCCTTATTTTACAATGCCGGTTTGCCAATATGTGACATATCATACCTAATACATTTTTTCAAAATTGAAAAGAGTATAGCTCAAAGGCGATTCCGTTGCGAAGAGGCGTAAGGCAGGGAGACGTAATCTCTCCGAAACTGTTTACTGCCGCAATGGAAGACGCCTTCAAGCTCCTGCAATGGCAAGGACTTGGCATCAACATAAACGGCAAATACATCACTCACCTTCAGTTTCCGACGACATCGTAGTCATGGAAAAGTCGATGGAGGAACTCAGCACGATGCTCGATGACCTCAACCGAGTTTCTCAACGGGTAGGCTTAAAAAAAAGGACATGGACAAAACGAAACTTTAACTTATGTCTAATGTTAATGTTATGCCCACCCCAATCTATGTTGAAAGCCCGTTGCTCGAAATTGTTAACTCGCGTACATCTATCTAGGACAAGTAGTCCAATTAGGTAGGTCCAACTTCAAGAGGTCAACCGCCGCGCCAAATCCAACTCGGTTGGGCAGCGATCGGGAAACTACGCAATCTATTCGTCCGACATACCTCAGTGACTCAAGACGAAAGTCTTCAATCAATCAGTGTTACCAGTGAAGACTTACGGCACCGAAACGTGGTCCTTGACAATTGACCACATCTCAAAACTCAAAGTCGCTCAACCAGCTATGGAGAGGGCTGTGCTCGGAGTTTCTCTACGTGATCGGATCAGAAATGAGGAGATCCATAGATGAGTCCTATAGTTACTCAAAATAAATAGATTCCATTCAGTGATTCATTCATAAACGACTTAAGGATAACCTACACTACCACGGGACGGGGCGGGACGGGAAAATTGGCAATTTGTAATCACGTGATAGCTCGGAGCCCTCGGATCTGTCACATGACGCTCTCTATAGAAATTGTCAGATGTCTCTAGTGTGAGTCATCCATTAATGTGTTTTTTTTTGTAAAGCGTATGATTACCCATACCCCGTACATTATCATTTGTCATTTGCCTTTACTATAACTAATCATGTTTACTAATAACTTGATAACCGTTCCATATTATCTAAAAATCAATCTAATCTACTCGATCTAATTAACTCAAGCCACGATTGTCAAAATCAATTTCAATGTCGGTAATGACACCATCTAAGTGCCTTTCAGTGTTTTGATGGACCACAGTTAATTTCAAGGTGATAATAAAGTTCTTTGATTTATAATTGGTTTTAAATTGTATAATCTGAATGGTATTTTGAGAATGTCCGAAGATAAAGGCTTTAAGATTTACGATAGTAAACACTAACCACCTAACTTGCTTAAGCGCTTAATTTGGATCTATATCTATATAATTATCTATATAATTTTGGGTTATAATTCGATTATGTCAAATAATCGTTAGTTAGGGATTATGATCGTTTTTCCCTGCCACCAGTATTTTTAAGTACCTACATAATCAACTAATCAAACATGAAAGTTAAGCAACGGTATGCGTGGTCATAATTGTATGCGTCGCCGACTTGCACTTGGCTGGGTTTTTTGTATGTTTTATGTGATGTGTTTATGGCTATCCAAGTTTTTGACTTCGGCAACATCATTGATTGATCATTGTTATACTAACAATGTTGTTTGTTTTATTTGTTGGTTGATTTTCCAGTTTATAGACGTGAGTATATTACCTTTACAAGACAACCTTTACAACAGTGGAACAGACTCATATTCTTATCTGCCAAACTGCAGAACAGTTTGTTGGCAAAAACATCTACCCTCTTATACATTCTAACTAACACATAATTTTTATGTATTTACTTTTTTATAGTAACAATCAGTGACGGAAGGAAGTAGTCTGCTAATTTTGTCTACTTTAAACCATTCATTGATAAAATCACTTAAACTTGATAGAGCAGGGAGAAGGGGACCACAAAACTGGTTGGCAAACTCTGTTAACTGGATTTCTGAGGTCTAAACAATAAACTCGTATATCAGAATGAGGTACGCTATTTTTGCAAACTAACATCTTATAGGAGCACGCTCTATGTGCAGTTTCACCAGGTCTGGTTACCCCCTTTTGGGAATAGAGGTGTGAGTATTCTGTTTGTACGTGTGAAATTTATAACTAATATTTGAAACGGGATAATTACTTTTTTTTTATTGAGCACACGATATTTCGACACTGTTGCAAGCGTCATGTTCACGGAGTAAACTGATGAGCTGCCGTTGCCATTTCAAATATTAGTTATAATGCAAATGACCATGGTAGCTTAAAATCGTATATCGTGTGAAATTTGTTAATGTTTCTAATGTTGGTTACAGGTAGCCGGCCTCGCTGGCTTGGGCTTGGGTGTGTCCTGGTACATGAAGATCTCCGGGGTCGTGGAGGTTATGGGGAAGACGAACGATCAGCTGTCCTTTATGCTGATGGGGGTTGGGAGCGTGGCGTCCATCGTGGGATTCTTGGGCTGCTATGGCGCTGTCGCCGAGACCGTGTGGATGTTGATTGTCGTAGGTTTCTAACTGGTTCCGCCATCAGGGTTGACCAACGCGGTGTCAACTGTCAAATTCCGTGGATAAATAATAGCGAATGCGACGCGATGCGGTGTGGTGACATTTCAACGCGAAGCCGCATACGCCGCTTCGCCTTCAAATGTCATAAATGTCAAGAAATAAATTGTGAATACCTATCGGAGTGTCCTAGGTGCGCTAGGTGTCACGATTGCGTAACGATCCTCCGTGTAGGACACTTCCGACTGAACCGGGCCGATGTGTCATTTCAATAGTCATTTGCTATAAAAAGCGTTACGTGATTTCCGACATGATACTTTGAACATTTAAATATTTTCATTTCATATAGAAAAAAAGTAGCTTGAATGTCTTTATACTAGGTTAACACAATTGGGTTTAAAACATAAAATCTAAACATTCGCGAGTTATACTGACATTAATTCACAATTGTAATTTGGTTGGCCAGTGGTTGGAGCGTCTGCCGCAAAAGCAAGAGGTCGCTGGTTCGATTCCAGCCCTGCTCACCGGGGGCCTTGGTCACTTTTTCTGTAGTATATGTCATCTCTTCAATTAATGACATTATTTTATTGAGAAACCGGTTTAAAATCACATATTTTTATCACAATAGGTGTGACATCTTTCGACTGCATCGGACAGGGCGATGTTGTCACCTCCGTGGTCACAGTCGCTGGTGCCAACATCACTCTATCCGACGATGCCTGCCGAATGCAGTCGAAACATGTCATGCCTATTGTGATGAAGGAGTATTCCATGAGAATTTCGCTTATGGGATACGATTCTTCTAATACTTCTGAAAACGCTAAGAAAAGGATTTTGTGTCTGATGATATTTTAGAACTTGGCTAACAATTCGGTAGTATATTCTCGAGATTTACAGATTTGACTGAAGTAGTTGCTATAAAAGGCGAAAACTTCACGTAAGTGACATTCTCCCGGAATGGACCTAAAACATATTTTATTCTTCTTAGTCGTTTCCTCATTTCTGAGGGTCGTGACTTATCATTCACGGTATTTTGTTTGTATCCCACACCACATTCCTCCAGACATTCCTATTCTATGCTATTTGAAGGCAAGCCTGGGTGTTGGATCCTGTTGAGGCCTTAATTAAATCCATCCACCGAGTTGGCGTTATTCCCTTTTTCTTTCCTTTCATACGATGAATATACGTTTTAAAGCACTTTTATTTCAGTTCGGAATAGTCATGATCCTGTTAGTGGCCAGCAAGGTGGCGTGCGTGGTGCTGTACTTCTCCCGCAAAGATCTGTTCGAGTCCATCATGGACAAGGCGGCACCCCTGGAGGATTCTGTGAAGAAAGCTACGGGATCCCAGTGGGCGTTCGCGGGCGTGTGTGCCGGGGCCGCTGCTTTTGAGGTTACCACTACACACAATGATATTTCTCTACCTTTTTTAATTAATAATCTTAATAGCGTCTTTTTGGCAACCGATAATACCTGTAGTATACGTAGCTTGAAAACGTCACATCACATTGCATTCATTTAGATATAGAAAAAGTTTGGTACTTACTAATGAAAAGTGATGCAATTCTTGTTCTTCTTCTTTTATTTTTGTAGTTTGAGTAGCTTTTAGGTTTTAGGCAAAAAAAGTGTATATCTCTGAACATTTATGATTATTTTTATTGTAAGCTAGGTACCACTTTTTCTGTTGCCAATAAGAAGCTAATGCAATAAATATAAAACAAGCACATTTTGTTCAAGACCTATGGAGAACGGAATCTTTTTTTCCATTTTGCTTTGTTTAGTGAAATTAAACACTTTAGAACGGATTAATCGCGTATATTAACACATGTTCAGCGGCGAGACGCTTGAAGTTGTCCAAGAATATGTCTACCTAGGGCAAACCTTGCAGCTAGGTAGAGACAACTTCAAGCGAGAAATCTCTAGGCGAGTGCAGCTGGGCTGGGCAGCGTTCGGGAAGCTGCGTCATATCTTCTCGTCGCCACTACCGCAGTGCCTAAAAAGCAGGGTTTTCAACCAGTGCGTCCTACCTGTGATGACATACGGAGCCGAGACGTGGAACATGACGGTCGGGCTGGCTCACCAACTACATGTCGCTCAGCGTGCAATGGAAAGAGCAATGCTGGGTATCTCGTTAAGAGACAGAGTCCGGAACGAGACTATCCGGCACAATACCAAAGTAATGGACATTGTCCATAGGTGTTGCAAGCTGAAGTGGCAGTGAGCCGGCCACGTCTGTTGCAGAACCGATGAGCGTTGGAGCAAAAGGGTTCTCGAATGGGCACGCCTCGGCAAACGTAGTGTGGGACGCCCTCCTGCCAGGTGGACCGATGACTTGAGAAAGGTAGCTGGTAGTGGTTGGATGAGGGTCACGAATGACCGTACTTTGTGGCGCACCCTTGGGGAAGCCTACGTCTAGCAGTGGACTGCAATAGGCTGATTGATTGATTGATTGATTAACACATGATCCTACGTTTTGAGCCCTTTAAAGCAATCGTTTTCACAGGGTTAATATAATGATTACCATCATATGAAAACGAGTGCTTTAAAGGGTTCAAAACGTAGGATCATGGTGTTAATAAACGCGATTAATCCGTTCTAAAGAGTTTAATTTCAATGAAAAACAATCGCGGTAACAGAAGACAATATTTTGCTTTGTTTTTTCAGATAACTGCCATGACGTTTGCGTTTTATCTAGTGCACAACATCAGGCTAGATGCTAAAAACAAAAACAAAGAATAAGTTGAAGATAAAAGAGCGAGGCAAAAGGACTGTGTTACAATGAAAAGTATTCTAACCCAAGACTTAGCCCCACATTTAGCTTTTTAAAAAGAAAGTGTTATATAACATAAGCCCTCTATAACCCTTATCATTATCTGTGGAAATGTTATTATAACCATGTAGCCACATAATATGATGGACTTCAGTTTAGTAGTAGTAGTAGGACTTAGTTTGACTGTAAAAAAAAAATACAAACATTTAATTCTGGAGTGGGGGCTTGTGACGTCACTACTAGGTAAGAATTGTACGTACATAGTTGTGACGCCACGCGAAACTTGAATACACTGTATTTTCGTCATTTCTTGTTTGACGAACAAAAGAAAAAATACGTGTGATTATTTTAATAATCTAACAGACGGACTTAAGATTTTTTTAGTAGTCTAGCCTATTATATATTTACTTATAGGTCTTATCAGTGGGCGTAGCATGAAACTTCAAAAATCATTGAGGCATTGGGTGTAACATCATACTTAAAATTAAACCTGTATGTATTTATTATTTAGTTCTTATATTGGGAATTAAACAATTTAAATTCATGAATTGGCTTTTTTTCAACCGACTTCAATATTTCAAAAGGAGGAGGTTCTCAATTCGACTGAATTTTTTTTTTTATATTTTTTTTTTTTTTAATGGATGTTCACTCATAACTCCGTCATTACTGAACCGATTTGAATTTTTTTTTTGTTTTCTGAAAGTAGACGGTTCCTGGTTGGTCCCGTTTTTTTCAAAATCCATTTCTGATGATGGGATCCATGAGGAACTGAGGGAACTCCTCAAATTTGAAAGGCACATGCATGCTGATTTGGGTGATTTCTTAAGAAACTCGAGCATTTCTTTATGAAAATCATCAATTTGGTGGAGTGGACCTGATGATGAAGACCAGGGATGGCAAAGTGGAACTGCTTCGTAATTCTCAGGACTATGATCCGATTTTAAAATTTTTTTTTTGTCTGTATATAGATGGTTTCAGGATTGTCCCGTTTTTTTCAAAATCAATTTCTGATGATGGGATCCATGAGGAACTGAGGGAACTCCTCAAATTTGAAAGGCACATGCATGATGATTTGGGTAGTTTCTTAAGACACTCGAGCATTTCTTTACGAACATCATCAATTTGGTGGAGTGGACCTGATGATGAAGACCAGGGATGGCAAAGTGGAACTGCTTGTTAATTCCCAGCTCTATCATCCGATTTGAGACATTCATATTTTCTTTGTAAAGAAATACCTTTAAGATAGTCCTATTTGATTATAGTTCTATTTTGATGATGGGCTTCATGAGGGATTGAGAGAACTCCTCAAATTTTAACGGCACATGCATTCTGATTTGAGGGTTTCCTTAAGTAACTAAAACAGTGTTTTGGCGGAGCCAAAATTTTGATGAACTTGATCTGATGATGAAGACCAGGGATCGCAAAGTGGAACTGGTTAATAAACCTAGCTCTACTTATTATCCTAGTTGTGACATTCATCTTTTTGATTTGATTTATATTCTGATGATGGAGTTCTAGAAGAATTCAGAGAACTCTTCAAATTTGAACGGCAGGTTAATTGTGATTAGAGGGTGTTCATAATTAGCTTAGGCATTTTCTTACTGTGGCCATCATTTTGCTGGAGTGGACCTGATGTTGATAATCAGGGATGGCATAATGAATATGCTCGTTAATTTACAGTCTGTCATCCAATTTAACACATTGTTATTTTGTTTGTTTAAAGGTCTACAAGGGAGTTCCGTTTGATTATACTTCAAATGTAATGATGGAAGCCCTAGGACATTAAGAAAGCTCCTCAATTTTTAATCGTACACGTGCGGTGTATTGGATATTTGTGAAGTAAACTGGCTAACTCAAACAAATTCTTAATTTCACTTTTACCGGGAACCAAATGAAGTCGGTTTTTTTTTCTTAAAAATTATTTAACAATTGCGTTGCGCGTTGGCTACATCAGCTTTGCTGAAGTAACCATTTTTAGTTCCCGCGTGCACCTTGTTCTTCGCTGTGGTGACACCACATTTCTTTGTATTTATTTATATTCTTAGGTTAGGATATTTTATAATGTCACTATAAAAGTAAAATATGAAAATATATACAAAAAGAATACAAAGTAGGGTAGGGTGCCGCCGGCAAAGGGGCAGGCCCCAGGCTGCCGACCACGTTTACTATTTTTGTTTAATTGAATAAAATTGTACTCGTAAGTCGTATGCTATAAAATAGTATAAGGGATGACGCGCACTAGAACGGTTACTACGTTAATTACAGGGTGCGTAGCCTAGATGCCAATCGCTTACGCTCAGTCGCTAACGAAATGCAACTGTCATTGTCACACTAATAAGGAAAACCGATAGAGAGAGGTAGCTGAGGTCTTCCGTTTGATATTCAAAATGGCGGTTGCATTTCTTGAATAGTTATTTGTTTTTGTGTGCTAAATGTTGTTTAATGTGTAATATTTATAGCTTATTGTGCAGTAAACTAACGAAGAAGTGTGCAGCTAATGAAGAATTAATCCTGAAACGCGTGTAATCGTGTTATTGAATCATTACTCGGTTGTCCCGGGATCTTGGCCTCCCGACATATTTATTACGTAGCTGTAAACGGAATAAATAGCAAGGCCAATTACCGAACAACGTCGCCCAAGAGGCAATATACTATTTATATAAGATACACTGATTATATTAATACGGGACACTGGCAAAATTGTCCAATTCTCGGACAGAGGCCATATTATAAAAGAAGAAGAAGAGAGAGGTAGCTGCGATACGTTATTAAGCGTGAGCGATTGGCATCTTGGCTACGCACTCTGTTATGACAAAAGCGTTTTGGATAAAACAAATTATGTCAAATAGATGGCACCCATCCTTAATCATACGTATACTTTCAATAAATATGGGATAACAATGTATATTGTATATTTACAATAATGTACATGTTTTACTGACGTATTATTAATTTATTAGAATCTGCGTAATAAAATAGGTGGAAATTGACGGTCAATTATAAAGTAATCCTTGCACCTTGATTTCAAAACTACTGTTTTTAGGGTTCATCTAGGAACCCTTATAGTTTCGCTATGTCTGTCTGTCCGTTTTATTCGTGTACAATTTATTTTATTATATTATTCGAAACTGAGCATCCGACTTTTTTTTAAATAATCGCTTTATGATTTGTTATTCACTAGTTGCTTTTTGGCAAAGGAAA
Organism: Lathronympha strigana; assembly: GCA_949128165.1. Classification (NCBI taxonomy): domain Eukaryota; kingdom Metazoa; phylum Arthropoda; class Insecta; order Lepidoptera; family Tortricidae; genus Lathronympha; species Lathronympha strigana. The sequence continues at coordinate 7,918,574 of OX421928.1, read as the reverse complement.
TCATGGCGAGGAAACTTGCATGCATTCGCGAAGAACATCAAAGATGTATGTGTAATTTCCGCTTCGGGCCAGGGCGGAGACTTATGGGTCAATGTCTCTCGCGCTTGAGAGGTCTTTGCCCAGCATAAGAACGTGCCCATACCTAAGGGCGTTTTTTTTTTAATTTATTTATTTGTAAAAGCTGTATGAAAGTGGTTATTGTTATCAAATCAAAACCTATTTGTATTTTTTTAAAGTACGTTTTACAAATTAAACGATATGTTTATTATGATACTTTTATTTATTAGCACCTTAAGAAACTAGTATTTAAAAAATCTTTACAACCCATCGGTATCAGTGTTATCAGCGCAACATAATAAGAATTTATGGAAGATCGTGATGGTGCAACAGCATTGATGCAGCCGCGAGCGGAATGTCACCTTAGTGTGTCACTAGATACAAATACTGCCGAAATCTAAATTATTAATTGCAAAATCTAAAAGATAAAACTAACAACAGTTAGCAATGTAATGCAGACTACCGTATTGTCGCTCACGAGGCGGCGCCACTCATACGTGGGTCTTCTTACTCTTCTTTAAAATTAAAGAACTGTCATAGTGACTTTTGAAAGTTTTCTGCCAGATACACGTTTCACTAGTGCTCTTTTTCTTCTTTTTAGGTGCCTCTCCATTACTGAAGGTTGGCGGTCAGCTCCGCATACTTCTCCCGGTCTTTGGCTAAGTGGAATAGCTCAGCAGCAAAAAGTCGTGGTTGCGTAACATTCGGGAATGGACCAGAATCACTAGTGCTCGTGGCGACGAAATGACTTGCGGTAATCCGCATCGTGTAATCAGTAACGGATTCCGATTAGGTTTTTTTTGACAGAAAACTAATGGTTGAGAGAGCTGCCGCTTGTGTTGACTATCATTAAGGTGCAACGAGTGATGACACTTAGTTTCATTATGGGCATCTGTAGAAGTGGCTGAAACAGAAGAATATAAGTGTAACTTTGTGTTCGGTAACATAGTCTAGGCCAAATCTTTCCGAATCCGAAGTTCGACTACATGGTACGTACCGTTAGCATTTGCTGTGTTTAAGAACCACACCCATCTTCAGTGTTGGAGCAAATATAGCGAGCAGTTATCAGGTGAATGAGAGCCAGCACCAGTGGCACCGCCACCACCAGAGCCACCGACCAGCCCAGCATTCTCATAGTTTGGCACCCATCTGTCGTCATTGGTAAATATTATACAAGGTGACCCTGGTCACTTTTTCTTTAGTATATGACATCTCTTTCAATTTATAGTTATACAAGGTGCCCATGTCTAAGATCCTGATAATCCTAATAATAATGCCGATAAGATTAGACATAACCATGATGCCAAGTGGATAGCGTGATATTGGCTGGATGAGTCCACATATTCTGATAATTTTAAACAGGTATCCCATATCGTTTTGTTTACTTTATTGAACTTTTTTCCTAGGTAATAAAAGAGCACAGCGTAGGGATGTATTCCATACAGTGAGGTAACTTCCTACACGACCAGCGGCTCGGCTCGGTGATCCTGCTGAGGCTCAGGGTTGTCAAAACTATGCGAGAGATATTACAGTCTGATTGGCAAACTAATTGCCATTTTACACCCCTTAAAATAGACAGCCGAATTTTCATAGAAATTCGGCGGCATTTCCTCTTCACGTCCTTCCCCGCGCGCCCCCCCATCGATGACCCAGAGATCGGCGGAGTTAACCCACTGTATAGAATACATCCTTACGCTGTGGTAAAAGACACGATGGCTATAGTGGTTGTCATTCGTCCGGCTTCTACTGTCAAATGATCAGATAATGCGGACAAACTGTAGTTTTATCCAACAAATATCACGCTATCAACTTGGAACCATAGCCTTGCTAGATATACATACTTACACACCACATCGAATGGGCCCTACGGAAGACCAGCGCTGGCTTCAAAACTAGCATTATGCTGAGTTGGGTCCATTTCGTGATGCACACAACAATTTTATTTTCCTGTTTTTGTTCTTTTATTATGTGTTGTGTGTGATCGTCACGAATAAATGATTCTTATTCTTATTCTTATTCTTACATTTGCAGTGTACATTAAAACTAACATGGTCCACCATCACGACTTGGTTACTCCGTGACCCCGGCAAGTCCTAAATATAAGGTGCTCAGTACAACAGACATGGGTACATGGTAAACATCCCATTTTAGGTTATAGTTATAATACTATCGCACTGCTCGCCATCGACAGGGCGCTCATCGACAAACCTTGCAACTTAAATGGTCGCGCACTGTGCGGTTTCAGAAGAATTTCCACCCGCGGACGCTCCGGCTGTGTGGATGAATGAGGTTTTCTCGAAAGATTACCGTATGGGGCTCTTCAAAAATGGAGTCAAGATTTTAATGCGTCGGCAATGCGCATGTGACCCCCCGGGGGTTACAGGTGCCCATAGGCTACGGTGATCGCCATGAGGTGGGCCGTATGTTTTTTTGCCATCGACGTGGTAAAAATAAATACATTATAGCTTGTTAAGGTTCTTGTTCTCTTACCAAACAAATCGCATTCGAGTCGAGGAGGCTTCTGGTAAATGAGCGTTATGGGGTAGGAGTCCTGGACTTTTACGCTGGTAAAATCTTTCTTCATGGTTTCAGTTCTGCAGAAAATCTCAGTGCCATTATCGATCCAATTAAAAATCTTCAACACATCAAGCTTCACGTAACCATAATTATTTTCTTGTGGCAGCATTATTAATCTTGTTGGTCTCGTGTTTCCTAAAACAATCTCCTTGTTAATATGTAGACTAGACCCAGAAGTATTTAGATCAACTTTCCATTAGGTTCTTATAATGCCTGCAGCTACTTATATTATAATGGCAGCGTGCTGCGCGGGATTGTAGGCAGCTCGTGTGACCGACTCAAGACAAAAGACGAATGATTTGAGTTCGCTTGGAGAGTTTTATAGGCCTGGCTCAAGCTCTTTGATTAAGCGGAGTCTCCAAGTCCCAGGGCCCCGCTGTCTCCTACGCCACTGGCACAATATTATACCCTGATTCTTGGGCGGAGTACTTAGTATGCCTTAGCTTTCTCAGTTAATGCTACCGCTGAACCAGTAGTAAATAAATAAAAAAATATAAGTCCCACATAGATACATAGAAAACATCCATATAACAAGAACAATTCTTAGTGATAAACACACAAATGAATACCCTGACCAGGATTCGAACCCGGGACCTCTTGCTCTCGCTCTTTGCGTCAGCCAACTAGGCTGAGAGGAGTAGTAGGTACACAGGTTGCGACACTTGCGTCTCAGGAAAGGCAACAACCTCTCCGTCATGGAATCATGGCATCAGGTATTTGCCGTCGGGTGGGTCCAAGATGCAGCGCACGCCTTTGGCAGTTTAGGCAATGTAAATTTTTGGCTCGCATTGTCTCCCTTCTGCAGCGCAGAGCTTTTCGCATTCCTTTGCCTCTACCATGAGTTACTATAGATTTCGAAGGTTAGATTTCGACACGTTGCATCCCGTTTCCATCCGCAAGAGCGGGCAAGATGCAGTGCATTCACGAAGATGTTAGCGACTATTGATTTTTACAGTACATTTCAAATTCGTGGTAAGCACACTTTGCATTCCCTTGATATAGCCACAGTTATAAAAAATTGAAAACTTGCGGATCATCAGAAAAAAACGCATTCAAGCGAAACCAAGCAATTATTTAAGTAACGTATTTCCGTTAGTTCTATCGATAATACAAAATACCATACCTCGTTTTTGATAAAAGGACACGAACTGGTATATGGTGTCATCCGCTGTCACCTTTACATCTTTTGTATCCTTAGCATCTTTTTCCTTTTTATCTTTTGTATCCTCAGCATCTTTTGTATCCTTAGCATCTTTTTCCTTTTTATCTTTTGTATCCTTAGCATCTTTTTCCTTCGTGTCCGTTGTATGCCTTGGAAGCGGGACTGGGGGTACGTTGGTGGGCGAGTTTAAGAACGCCCAGCACGCCAGATCTACGGGAACTGTGTCGTTGTACAGAATGAGAGTTTTGTCTGGCCACAGCCACAACTCGGACACGGCTGGAACGGAATAAATAAATAATAACGAAATAAAATTAATATTTGATTTCAATCTTTAGGAAACTTAGGAAAGCTTGTTTTACTCTATACGTTCCTATAACTTCAAACGACCAATGTTTGTGCTTATGTAATTATAAATGCGTCGCCTGAACTTGGCTGGACACGCTGCCGCATATCTAGATATGTTTTGGCGATTTCGGGAACGGCAAAAAATTGATTTTGGATTCATATTTCTAGAATAATATGGTGTCATGCATTTTTTTGTGGGAAATGTTATAAACTTACGTTTTGCCATAGAGCAAACCATGTTACCTCTTCTAAGCAGATTAACTGACAAACTTTAAAGCGTTATTTTATACGTCAACCTTGTTTGAAATTGTGATGTTTACTTAACACTTTCACAGTATGTGCTATCATAATCTAGAAAAGGACTTTCGATTGAACTGCAAGATGGCTGAGACATGTCAAGAATAGTTATTTATTTTTTGAACATTTTTCTTGTTTAATGTGTAATATAGCAGCGTATTATGCTGTGAACTTATGAAGAAGTGTACAGCTAATGAAAAATCTATCTTGAAACACGCTAACCGTCCTTCCGGTCAACAATCGACAGTCCCTGAAGCTTCCTGTAAAAAAAGCTGCCATCTTTACACGGAGCAACCGTACAACGATGCTGATTTAATGAATCTGTTATAATTTTTTACTTGATGTTGGCAAAGTGCCCATGTAGTAGAAAGCCAATAAATACAATATAATAATAATCTAGAAAACTTTGCATAGGTAGTACACAAGTATTTACTCTAAAATACCCGTTTTTTAATTTACCTAGTCAAATATATGATTTAAGGATATGGTTTTAATAAGAAAGATTCAATATGGCTGCGGGTGGTTGAGATCCTCATACCAAACTTCAGGACTGTGGAAAAGATTTCGATCCTTGGCTTGGACAGATTGTATTAAGTGTGCCCGGGCGTAATGTGTGATGCTATAATTCCACTGAAAGTAAAAGGAAAACTGTACAAAACTGCAATCAAGCCAACAATACTCCACGGTTCAGAATGCTGGGCCACCAAACAACACCTAAACAAACTCAATTCTGCAGAACTGCGCATGCTAAGGTGGTCGGCGAACGTCACTCTACTGGATAAAATAAAGAACGTACATGTCAGAGGCAGCTTTAAAGTCGCTCCTATAAACGAGAAAGTTACCGAAAAATGCCTTGGATGGTACGGCCATGTACAAAGACAATCCGAAGACCATATCATCAAAACAGCCTTAAACTTGCCAACGACGACGCGTAGACGCGGAAGACACACTGCCACTTGGTTGACGCCCGTTCAAAAAGACCTTAAATACCATCAAAATGACAATAACGAAGAGGAAGGCCGAACTCAAATGTGGACAAAGGTCCGGGAAGAAGATGATGAAGATGAGGCTTTAAATTTTGTCGTATGTTCTCCCAAACATGTTTAATGACCAAAAATATGTCAGATACTTACTTTCCGGTTTCTCCCTGCCCTTGCCTTCTTCGAAAACAATAGATAGGTTTTTGCTGTGCACTTTAGTTGCATTTTTCTTCTCTAAAATGCAGACTATAGTATGGTTGTTGTCCTTCGATGAAAGTGGATAGCTAAGATACAGCAATTTGATCCCTGCTTTTTTGTTCTCTTTGAGTAATGCTAATGTCCTCATGTTTTCTGTTACAAAGAAATAAGTATTTATGTACCAAACAATATTTAGTTTCTCAGGTTTAAAATAGTATCTTATACTATACCTATTAAAGCAACTCTTGCATAAAAAAAAATTAGACAATCTTACACAAATCGACCTTGTCCCACGGTAAGCTCAATAAGGCTTGTGGGTACTAGAAGACTATATAATTGTATCTACGAACATACAAAATACTTGAATACATAGAAAACATCCACAACTCAGGAACAAATATTTGTGATAAACACACAAATAAATACCCTGACCAGGATTCGAACCCGGGACTTCCTGCTTCGTAGGCAGGGTCACTACCAACTAGGTTAGAGGGCCGTATAAAGTAGCTCGGGTTTACGGTATATAAAATAGATCAGAACGGGAGACGAGAACCCGATCTGTCACTATATATATTGAATGGACCGAGCATAAGCGAAGGTCTGCGATTCAGTTTGGCGCAAGAACGCTTTTGTGTGTCCGGCTGTTCTTCTCTACAGTCCTCCGTCTCTAACGTCTCCGGCTACTTACAACTCACGGTAAGCACACTGGTTTTAAATAATATGTTTTTAATGTTTGGCAAGGTCCGACCGAGACTTCGTTTTTTGTCTCGGCCGAGACCGAGACCGAGATTTTATAATATATACGAAAAACGCGCCTTTTCCTCAAAAAAGCATGTAATAGTAAAGATTAAACTGTTGTTTAATATAGCCACCACTAAAAGACAACATTTACAGTCAAAGCTTGAGGAAAAAGTTATAATTTGCATTATGTACGATAACACGTTACACTATAAAACGGTACACAAGTCAACGGCCTCCTAGCCTAGTCGGTAGTGACCCATAATTGCTTTAAATACTAAACCAAAACCAAAATCGCAAAAAGTGTCAAGATGAAAGGTTTGACCAAGACCGAGAATCTCGGGCCTTTTTGGCCGAGAGCCGAGACCGAGATCTCGGCTCAAATTTTGGCCGAGACCGAGATCTCGGTTGGACCTTAATGTTTGGAAATGTGGAATATCCATGCTCCCCTAAGGTTCTTATGGTTGCAAGTTGCAAGTAAGGAATGAAAACCGGACCGGACCATTCAATAAATGGATCAAGGATGACTCACACTAGAACGGGACGAAACAGGACGGGGCGGGACGGGACGATCCGTCAATTTCTATAGTAAGCATCACGTGATAGGTCGGAGCTCTCGGATATCACATGACGTTTTTTTTAGAAACTGATTGATCGTCCCGTCTGAGCGTTGGTGGCCCAGCGGTATGACGCGAGACTTTCAATCCGAAGGTCTCGGGTTCAAATCCTGCCGGCTCGTACCAATGAGTTTTCGGAACTTTTGTACGAAATATCATTTGATATTTACCAATCACTTTTTGGTGAAGGAAAACATCGTAAGGAAACCGGACTAATCCCAATGAGGCCTAGTTTCAGAAGGTCAGATGGCAGTCGCTTTCTTAAAACTAGCGCCTACGCCAAATATTGGGATTAGTTGCCAAAGCGGACCCCAGGCTCCCTGACCCGTGGCATAAGCCGGGAAAAAAGCTAGGAAGAAGAAGAGATCGTCCCGTCCCGTCCCGTCCCGTCCCGTCCCGTTCTAGTGTCAGTCATCCCTTAACCGAAATCCCATACAAATAAAACCGGTTTGCATTTCCTAGTGGCCAGGTTTGCGGCTCACAGGCCACTATTTTAGCTACTGACATGTTAAAAACATGTCAGTCACATAATACTAATTATTAAATTGGATCACATCAATATACCCATTTTTTCTTCATTTTCGTAGATTACCCAGGACAGCTGATCGCCAACCTCCAGGTCTGCCTCGCAACTGAAGTCCATAAACGGCTTCCCATCGTCGTTGTACACATCCGGGGTCACTCGGACGTCGTCTGAAACACTCGTTCACTACACACGTGAGCAAAGTAGTTGTTTGATCATATTGAAAAGTAGAATTTAAAACGTAGCGAGGGTCCAGCACCTGTACGACGAAAATCGAACGATTGCGGATTTGTATCTCCATCTCTGTCACACTTGCATATTGGAGTGACAAAGAGGTTTTCCCGTCAATGCCAATTTTCGATGTTCGTGGTAGGCGTGCAGGTATGGATAAACGATTTGATTTCTGTACCATTTTGTACCTTGTAACAATAACTGAATTGCATTTTATATATACTAAAACGTTAGATTATTTAATATCTCCACATTTAATGTATTATTAACTATAGAGACCATACAATATTTTGCCATATTGTAGTACATGCAATTTTTATTCCATATTGTTTACCCGTGAATTTTACTGTTGAATTTTCTCATCGGTATGAAGGTTTTACTTGTCACTACATATAATATTGCAAATGTTTGTACACACGCGTTCAAAAGTGCATGGGTGATTTACGAATGAATTCATTCATAAACTGCCCATACAATTCTTAAAGCGATAGTACATGCAAATGCTTTAATGTACCTAATACTTATTGATTCCTAAAAGTGCCCATGAAACTAACAGAAAAAATTGAAGTTAAAAAAATGACCATATTGTTTTGTTTTTAACCAGTCAAATATTCAGACGTCACTAAACTCATTCAGACTCTATATTATACCAAAATTTACTTTCAATATCAATATCTCTCGTCTCTTTCAATATTTACGGTAAGTGTAACTTACTTACCTATACCTCTACCTACCTTAAATCTAAAATAGGTCCTTGCGGCATTGTACCTAAGATGCTAGCGGTATTTCCTCGTATCGCAATGCTGATACGTTGTGCGAGGAAGCCACCAGCTCTTCGGTCACCAGTAACATCAGACAGCTTACTTGTTATAAATGGTTCAAATCAGTTTGACACCACCAACCGGCACCAATTTTTGGGTACTCGTTTTGAGCGGCACCTAATTACCTAATTACCAGACCTCTGGAGGGCCCCGCGCCCACACACAGCCGCCGCTCACCCTGGTGTACTGTGGTGGATTGTGCTACTAAACTACCGCTAATAATTATTCTTCATTTGTCTGCCTAGTATGTTTATTTTTTTCCTAGCTAATTTGATGAAAAACATTGTATGTATCACTTTAAAATTGGTACATGAATTACGGAGTCGTGTTAAAATAATGATTCACACTTGTTCGAAATTTCTTTTCAATGTACTATTTCACACCACTCATTCATAAAAGGGATCTTTTGTTCAAGCTAGGAGAGATGAAAGTGGCACTTTTCTCTTCAAGGACTACATTTTTTCGGGCTTTTAACTAGTAGCATCGTAGTGTTGGTATGATGCTGTTTTCGGTTTTGTTTATGTCCTCTTATTTGGTGTGAAAAGCAACCAGTACCAGTACGTTCAGGATTCTACTTTAATTATCAGATTAATATATTTTAGAATCCATCGCTTCATTCGAAATTCAACGTACGCCCTCGCCGGAAATATTATCATCATCATATTATCATTTGTAACACAATCTAACTATACGTATTTCCTACTCAGAATCACGAGCTCTTCTTACTTTCTGATCTTCTTTCTAACTTAGAAAAAAAAGCGCTCTTTCTTAATTTTTTTCAATCCGTTACCATTTTTTGAACACGACGGTTACAAAATGGAGAGCTTGTAAAATGTCTGAAGTTATTGGGACATTTTTTCGTACTTTTTTCTACAAGATGAAAAGAGCTCGTCATTCAATTATTGGATTCATCTCGCGAAAATGCCTTGCCCTTGGCGCGACTGGACGTCTGTTGCTCTCATTTAATAATGTAGAGAGAACACATTTGTTGGAAAAACAACCCTTTTTTCGTAACGGAAAGCATGCAGTCACATGAAAAGTAAATTTGCTTAAACTTGTACCAAAAACGGAACTTACTCGCACAGGAAACCGCTGCAACTAAGAAACACAGTATTGGTACAAAAAATATAAGTTGTATTCTTTTTTTCATGATGTCCGTTTCTTAAGACCACGTACGGATGCTTAAGGTGCCTCGTGAAAATTGCAGATATTTGCTTCGGTGGCGAAATCGAGTGTGATCGTAATGATAATTATTACATTTTCTCTTGTGGTTGTTGGCTAGTTAAAAAACGGTCAAGCGAGAGCCTAACTCTCAGAGTTCCGTAGAAACTTAAGAATGGAGGTACCTACTTGTAGTATAATCTTATTGAGAGCACTGCGGTCTAACCACGATCACCTACCGCTATTCTGTTCTGGTTCTTAACTGTGCTCAGTTGTATGGCAGCAACTCAAGGATAGACTTTCAATCCGGAGGTCTCAAGCTCAACACCCGCCTCGCACCAAAAATTTTTTTCGGAACTTACGTACGAAATATCATTTAACTATTTACCGGTTGCTTTTCTGCGAAGAACAAGATCGTGAGAAAACCTACATATATCAGCGAAGAAATATAGAGGTGTAGGCTTCAAGCAACGCAGGGACGGGAGTCAACATACGTACCGTTTTCCTCCCTGTGGAAGTACCAGCCCAAATGGGTATACGCGGATCTGTGTTGTGAGTAGTCCTTACACTAACATATATCGAAGTGTGCAAGATTCGTTAGTGCAGTTGTATCATTTCCTATGATTAAGTGTCGTCATTACAAATTGTTTTTTGTAATGTAGTGTGTGAGAAGTGCGTAGGTATGTGTGCACGTTTCCCTCCGCAAAAGGTTACAGAATAATTTGTATCGTAAGATGTCGCTTTGCCGATGCCGTCTCCCTTGCAAAGGCTTTTTAAGAAAGGTATGGGCACAGCGGATGGATATCGTTTAGTGTGGTAGGGCATAGCACAACGAATGTCGTCTCGCTCAAATCTGGAGCAGAACCCATCTGGGGAAGTACCTCCACCTTACAGAAAATCGCAGTTTAATAACACCAGACCCTACTCATAGTGTTGTGTTTCTGTTGGTGAGTAAGGTCGCCAGAGCTCCAAGCGGATTCACTGTGTTGACAGCTGGGGGCTTGCTCCTTTAGCTCTCAACACAGCGAATCCTCCTTTTTAAAGGGTAAATAGGTGACCGCTTACCATCAGGCGGGCCGTATGCTTGTTTGTCAGCGTCGTAGTATTAAAAAAAGGCCCTTTGTTTTTATCACATTTGCGAGGAAATAAATAAACTTTCTAGGCTGATAAAGAAACAATAATTATTAGCGGTAGGGTAGTAGCACAGTCCACAGTACTCCGGAGTGAGAGGGGACTACGTGCGGCGAACGTGTTGGTGGCAGGAGCTCCGGGCGGGCGGTAAAGTAGTATGAGAATCCTTTAAGACCATAGGCACATTAAGTCTAATTATGCTTGCATATAATATCACCATTTACGAGCAGGTGTGAAGATAAAATAATAAAAACCATGTTGCCGTGTGCAACTACGAGTATCAAACTTGTATAAAAAGAAAACAAGTTTTCAGACGGTTTCATCGCAGTTTGACATATACTACGTTACCCTACAGCTGAAATTAAACTTAGCTTGATTTTCAAATCTAGAATAATCGTTATCGGAATAATAGTCGTTGAACATAGGTACTTATAAATACCTAGTTTTAGTTTGATAGAAGACGCCCACTGAGTAGCAAACTTCAAAATGGCTAATCCTTGTATCAAATATTTGATGTTCACTGTGAATTTGCTGATTGAAGTAAGTCTTTACAAGCTTTTCTTTAACTTAAAACGTATGTGTTTTTGTGTTTGTTAGGGTAAAATCTTGCGAGCTGAATTTGACTAACTTCCCGTTATTGGAATAAGCTGAAACTTCACATATGTACTTATGTTATTGGATGACAATACAATGTTATGGTACCAAATGTTGTGCAATGTTATAGTTGCCTGTACGGCAACGATAATGGCTTGTATCCAAAATTACATTTTTGTCAAGAAACTTATTTCACTACATTTCTATCCTTACTATCCTTAAAATTATGTACTTTCTTTTTTGTTGGAACAAATCAAATTATTTAATTAAAATATTTTGGGTTGTTATTAAAGTAGTAACAAGTTAACTAAGTTGGTTAGGATATAAAGTACTAAGCGATGAAGATTATACTTAGAGTACGGCCACATGCATCTTGTCTGTCACAAAGATTGTAGGTATGAAACTCGACAAATTTGTCAGCATCCGTTGAGACCGGGTGGCCTTGTGGTTATGACGTTAGTTGCGTAATCTGAAATCCCGGGTTCGATCCCCGCCTTGGCCTCCGATATATGACGTCTATTACTTTTTATTTTTCTTTACTTATTGTTTCTCGTAGGTTAGGTATTTCAAAGATTTTTAATGTGATAACAAACTTTAAACTTTTATTATAAAGCCTATAACACTCCAAAATAACGGAGTTGGAAGATGTGAGCGGCAGAATGGCGGGTGAACCTGGGGGATCGGAATGGATTTTAGCCTGATATTTTGTACCTTTTGTGTACTATTTGGTACCTCTAATAAAATCCCGTGTACCTCTCCTGGAAACAAGATGTCTTGAAACATAAGTCCGCCCGCAAACCTGACGTCGGGACGGGGGGTGGACCATTGGAAAATTTATAAAGCCTGCGTTATATTTCATGATTTGAATATAATAATTTGGTACCTCCACTCCTCTAAAAACAAGCATTATTTTTGAAATCACCTTCGGCTGACGTAGTAATTGAGAAAATATACTTTGGCTTGTCATGAAAACTGTGAAGTGAAACGCCGCAGTTATTTCTAATTACTATCGTCCAACAGAATGTCCTTTACGAAGTGGAAATCTAATAATATTTCGTTTACGTCAACTAACTGTCAGTGTATCCGTGCGTATGCCTAGTTTTCAGATTATTCGCTTAGGGTCACTTGCACCACCGAAAATGGAAGGTTAAACTGAGGTTAACCCACCATTTTATATTGAAATTGACAGTTGACAGCCCACTAACCTTGAGTTAAGCGGGTGGTGCAATTGGCCCTTAGTTTTTGATTGTTTCTAAGCTTATTTCAAACACAATGTAATATTGTAACTGATTGGAATGAAATATGTTTGGCGTGTGCTTTTGTTTTCTTGCAAGTTCATAAGTACAATTGGATAATATCCAAGATCCGAGTATATTCTACTCGTCACTTAATATGAATATGAATGAAAATTCCTAAAACCTGCAATAACTATATTATAAAAATGTACTTGAGAAAATGCCTCAAAATCGATTAGAATTCGATACAATTTACCTAATTGCCGGCCATAGTACGTGCGGGCAATCTGTCTGCCTGGCATCCGCCTTACATTTATTGGCAGATCTGGTAAAAATGCCAGAATTAAGCAAACATCGGTAATCATAGCGTCCACGTGTCGTGCCTAGATTTTAGATACAACAGATTCAATGGTATGAAGATAAGAAAGTCATTTTACTTTCTAAAAAATTGACTTGCCATTGAAATGCAAAATTAAAAAATTGTATCGCTTATAAACTGGTTATTAAAGTCTCGAAGATAATTAGTAATCGATCTAATTAACGCAAGCTATGATTGTCAAGATTAATTGAAATGTCGGTTAATCCACTTGGTTTGCTTTAAAAAAGTTGAATCGCCATTGCAACCCATTACATTTTTTTATAGCTCGACGTTTCATAATCAATTAATAGGTAGGTGCTTGATCTATCTGTTAAGCTCAAACCATTGCCAAGATTAATTGCAATGTCAATAATCACACCATACAAGTGTCTTGGGCAGTTTTTAGATAAAACAAGATCAATGTCGTGAAGATAAGAAAGCCGTTAGTTCATTTATATTAACTTCTGGGAATCAATTAGTAGTTAGTAACTCGATCTAATTTATCCAAGCCATGATTGGCGAGATTAATCACACTATGTTAATCGATTGACGTCTTTAATCGCTAATTTGTTATTAGGTCAATCACAAAACGATGTCACATTTTTTCTTATTAACAACCTCAAAAGTCAGTTAATGGATATTAAAGTACATTTTCGTGTGATTACGGGTTAAATAAGAATGTTAATCTTTATAGCCCTTAAACTTTTGGGTAATTAACAAAAAAGACTTTTGTGTCTGATCCTATCATTACAGTAGAAACTCAATTGTCAGATCTAATTTAGACCGATACTTGTCCGGTAATCAAGAATTCGGATGAACGAAATGTGGGTTATTTGGTACGTACCTTAATCATGCAAATACTGCTTACGCGTATTACGATTATCGATTATGCTCATAAAATGTATGCGGAATAATTACTGACAAATGAACGTAATGCGCAAAGACGAATATAACAATAGTAGATTACATACCAAGGCCGTTTAAGTGGGAGATGCCTCGGATTGCATGTAATTGTCGGCCGAGGCGAAGCCGAGGTCGACTAACATGTGATCCGAGGCTTTCCCATTTAACGGCCGAGGTTTGTATACTATTTTTCTGCCCAACGGAGCCGGTAGGCGGCAATTTAGTTTTGCGTAAAGTGGCGCTTATCGGCCGGAGGACTAAAAATAGAGTTATGCACGTTGACAAATATGACGTCGCGCTTGCACTACTCCGCCGTGGCTAACGACGTGTTGGAGTATGTCCACCGGAAGACTGGCTATACGCTGAGGGTGCAGCAGCTGCAGTCGCGCCACTACGTGCACTTCAGCTCGTTTGTGGTGCGCGTGCCGCCATCGGACACCACCGCGAGCGCAAATTTCTGGCCGAAGGACGTCGTGTTTCGGCGGTTCCGGGGCAACCTGCCGAATTCCACGCCGCTGGTTCAGACGACGCACCCAACGGAGCAACGCTATTGCGTCGCCTAGTACCTACTAAGTGATTTTTGTTTGTTATTGTCTCTCTTTCGTATTATTTTTTTATGTATAATTTATGATTTTCACAGTGCATTGGTATTAAACTGTAATGCTGTGTTAATTTGTTGAATAAATATAAAATAAATAAATAAATTACTTTCAAATTTATGCAACCCAATATGGAACCCACCATTTCGCCATCGAGTCTGTTCGCTTACGTAGTTCACAGCCATAGCTGGGCATTAACTCGTTAATCCGTTAATCGTTAATTAACGAAGTTAACATTTTCATTAACGGATTAACTTTTAAGTTAACTTTAAAATATGTTAACGGAATCATTAACTTCCGTTAAGTTTTCCCAAGTCCGTTAATCGTTAATCCAGTTCCAAAATACTTACCAAAAAGATACCGCATATACCGGCGCCACGCGGCAAAAAACCTGTTTCCACCCGACTTTTCGACACCCGAAATTTTATTTATTTATTTAAAACTTTATTGCACAGTAAATAATGTACAAAAGGCGAACTTAATGCCAGAAGGCATTCTCTACCAGTTAACCTTTGGGCCAAACAGAGATCAAAATTTATAGGTGCGAAAATTTTCAAAAAAAGAAGAATTTCTCAATTTATGTGATTTTTTCTATTATTGTTCTTTATTTTTATTTTATTTTTATGTTTGTTTTTGATGATTTGGGTGTTTTCTTAAGAAACTCGAGCATTTTTCTTTACGAAAAGCATCAATTTGGTGGAGTGGAGCTGATGATGGAGCCCAGGGATGGCATAGTGGAACTGTCTGTTAATCCTCATCCTATTTGAGACATTCATATTTTGAATTCATGGGATTCATGAAGAAATTAAAGAACTCCTCCATAACGGCACATGCATTATGATTTGAGGGTTTCCTTATAGACCTGAAAATTGTTTTGGGGGTTATCAACATTTTGGTGGAGTGTACCTGATGATGAAGACCAGCGGGCCTAAGATGGTTATCCACGAATGTCATAGGATAATGCTATAAGTTGATAAACTGCGGATAGCGCGACAGTGACAGCTGCCAAAAGACATTTGACAGAACTGTTTAAAATTATCAGAAATTGTCAGAGCGTGCCGCCAAACTATCGGCTTAGCCAGCAATTATCAGAATCTCAGCTTGGCATCTTAGCCCCGCAGGGATGACAAAGTGGAATTGGTCGGTAAACACAGACATTCATCTTTTTGATCAAGCCATCAATTAGCTGCAGTAGACCTGATTTTGAACACGAGGGATGGCATATTGAAACGGCTCGCTAATTTCTAGCTCTGTCCTCCAACTTGAGACATTGTTATTTTGTCTGTGGCCTCGGTGGTCTACAAGATAGTTGCATGATTTTACTTCAGATCAAATGATGGAAGCCATGAGACATAACTCCTGAATTTTCAAAGGTACTCGTATGGTAAATTGGATATTTTTGAAGGAAACTGATTAACTAAAAGTTGTAGATCACTAACTCAAAGATGCCCTTTTTACCACGTGTTAACGGATTAACGATTAACGTTAACTTCCGTTAAGTCTTCCGAAAAGTAGCGCTTTAACGATTAACGAAGTTAACTTTTTTTGTAACGGATTAGCGATTAACGAAGTTAACTATTTGATTAACGGTGCCCAGCTATGTTCACAGCGTAAAGGATGACTCACACTAGTTAGGACCGGAACGTGACCGGGCCGGGCCGATATGTCATGCAATTTCTATAGATAAAATAAATACAACATGCCAATCGCTCACGCTTACTAACGTATCGCAGCTACCTCTCTCTATCACTCTTCCTTATTAGTGTGACAATGACAGTTGCTTTCGTTAGCGACTGAGCGTGAGCGATTGGCATCTTGGCTGCGCAACCAGGTGTATTCGGTATGGTTCCAGATAGCCGGTTTGACCATGTTGTGTTTTGGAGTGACGTGGTACCTGAAGGTGGCCTTTGCTGTGAACATGTTGGGGACGCCCAACGATATGCTGTGCTTCCTGATGATGGGCGTCGGGAGCGTCACGGCTGTTGTGGCTTTCTTGGGCTGCTTTGGTGCCCTTGTCGAGATCATCTGGATGTTGCTTGTCGTACGTTTCAAATTTAAATACTTACTTCCTTCGCTCAGCGATTAAAATCAAATTTGGCCTCCAAAAATGTACATACATTGATACTGCGCGCGCGGTTATCGAACTTTTACGTGAATGTTCTAAAAATGGGATCGTTTCCGTACGTTTGCCTACATTGAGTTTGAATAATATTGTTAAATCTGTTTTAATTATTATCAATAGACCGTAAACAGTAAAGTGACACATGATTGAGACCCCTCATCCAAAATGTATGACATTTCTTAATATGTGCATACTACAATGCGAATGTGAGCGTGGCCGCTGGTGGCGACACTGGTTTTCTCACTATTTACCCGTAATGCCAACTCAATTTACTGCGTGGTTGTAACTTTTTTCCTTCCAGTTTTCAGTCCTCATGTTGCTGCTGCTGGCTGGAAAAGTCGCGTGCGTGGTGCTGGTGTTCTTGAACGAGAAATGGTGGAAGAAAGCATACAAGACCATTCTCGAAGACAATGAAATTGGCAAGGAATTCGGAAACAGTCCTATCAGCTTCCAGTGGCAGTTCACTGGATTTTGTTCCGCCATCGGTGCTGTGGAGGTTAGAATGCTTCACAAGGACAGTTAGGGCCAACACAAATACACGATACGATACCGTGGCATGAATCGGCGTCGCGTTGTGTTACGTTGATTGCAGATTTGTATCTCCATCTCTGTCACACTCACATATTCTTTAGAGTGACAAAGAGGTTTTTCCGTTAATGCCAGTTTTAGATGTGCGTGGAAACCTACGACATCGTATCGTAGTACGATTAACGACCTCTTGTGGTCAAGCTCGTGCGCCAGCTCCTTCGTGGCCGAGATTTCCTACTCAACAAACAAATGAAAATGACGCATGATTTTAATCATTATCGTCATCATAAATTTAAAAACTAACTTAAGTACTTATTTTAAGTTAACTTTTGTCGGTGGAGCTGGTGAAGTGTGCAGCTCTCTGGGGAGAACTGCCTCCTTGACCTTCCTGTACGACATGACTTCTGTCTTATACTTTATTTGTTTGATATAGCTTATCCTTGGTCTTCCCCTTCCTCACGTGCCATCAATCTTTCCCTCTATTATCATGGTCATGTCGTACAAGGTGTTCAATTATTCTTCCTCGCCGATTTGCTATGGTTTGCAGTATTCTTCTGCTTTCAATTACTCTTTTTTTGATATTGATCTTGATCAATATTGTTTATCCCTCTACAACAACATAGTATTTGCACGTTTGAAATCAAATGACACCTGCAATGGAATATATCGTTTGTTTTGACGACACGACATCGTAGGTTTCCCCGGTACGACGGCGCAACTTTACACGACGCGATGCCCCTTATTCCTTTATTGAGTGACTCTTCGCTAGCTATGGGTGATCGCCCATAAGATATCTTTTGGAATTTTGGATTAATTCATACATACATTAGATACATTCATATACGTATTTTAAACAGGTAATCAAAATAGTACATCATCGTTTGCTTGCCTTTGTCCCATTTACTTGGAGTCGGCACAGCTTATTCTTCTTCTGTAAGTCTCTAACGCCCTACATCCCATCATTCACATCCTTTCCTTTCATATCATTTCTCACGCAGTCCATCCATCTTTTCCTTGACTTACAAATCCTTTTACTTCCAACAACAGTAATTCCTAGTACGTTCCTCGTCACATGACGAAAGAGGTACCTAATCATTATAGTACATAGATACAGTCAACCAATTGGAATCCTGGGCCACTGTAGGACTATGTCATAGTGACGCTTTAAATCAGATTATAAGAAATCTCTTACTGTTGTACAATTTAAAAACCCCTCAGCCCTGCTCATCAGGGGCCTTTGTCACATTTATTTCGTAGTATATGACATCTCTTTTAACTCTTACTGCTTGCATTTTGGCATGGTTCTAGAGTGGACTAGGGTTCCAATAGGTTGACTGTACATGATGTCTCTTATTTAAAAAAAAATCTCCAATTTTTTTTCAGGTAATATCAATGGTCTTGGCGTTTTATCTTGTGAACAACATTAAACGGTGTAACAAAAACACAAACTAAAATGAAGATAAAAAATCACTACAAAAAGTACTTTTACCTCAAGGTACTGCTGAAATTAGACGGTCGGTGAACATTTCGGTTGAATAAGTATTTAAAGGAATAATTTTCTTTGCTTTGTAAGTCGATAAGGACATGGTTTGATAGCTCATACCAGTGTTTCGTTAAGTAGGTATTAAAATAAACAGAAGTGCCTTCCACAATGAAAATATATTTTTGTAAATAAATGATTATGTGGTAAATTAGCCGTATTTCAAACGTCTGTACTACTAGAACCTAAGGACTTCGATCATGAATCTTCGTTTTTGCGCCAAATGTATTAAAGAATTTAAATAAAGAAGTAACACATTAATATAATTTTTTTATGCGTTCCCTTTAAGATCACCGAATGACGGTTGCAAAAAATAGGAAAAATCTCCTATCGAATATAATATTAATATTACAATTTTATTATGATATTAATATGTCTCCCGATAGTTTATATTTCCCACGATAGTTTATATTTGCCTGTTTCGCCATCGAGAGCGGCGCGCGCGGCGCGGCGTGCTGCGGTGAGCTCGTCCGCGTTGTCGCGGACTGGATTTAACGCTTGAGAATGTCAATCTAAGCTCTCCGAAATATGTCGCGTTTCCGCAATTTTATTACTAATACCTTAGTAGCTTAGCGGACAAACCTTGTAACACAAGCGATATATAATAAATATGTTTCTATTCTATTATATTCTCTTACATTATCAACAGACAGAAAGGCGTCAAACCTTATTGACGTCTGGATTTTTACCTAGTTACAAATAAACATTTAACAAAGCGGTTGCGCGTTGCCTACAGCGAACTTATAAAACATGGAAGAGGAGCTTCAAATAAATTGTCAACATAAAACGGGGTAAACACTCGATATGCGCATGCACGCTACGCTGCCAATCAAACTCGTCAAAATTTTCAGTCGGTTTTAATAACTCAAATATCCCAAAATATCATTGGTCAACGTCAATATGGTGCGGTGGGATTGGTCTGAGCGCTGACACTTATAGATGACACAACAACTGTGACATTGGAAACGTATTGTTAGTAGACGGTGTAATGCAATAAAGAGCAAGTTTAACATGATATATTTTTGTTGTGATAAATTTTAATCAAATTTTCAATAAACAAAGATAACTTATAACATTTAAAACTTTCGCGATTTGAACACATATTTAAACATAATTATCAAATGGGTCTAACGCGAATTCTAAAGATAACTTACTTTATTGATTTCGTTGGTTTGCTGTAGGATTATTAACAGTGATCGGTTTTTTGGATTCTCCCTCGCGGGATATCAAGTAGAAAAGTTAATATAGATACGACAGTTTCCCGCGATACCGAACAAATCGTTCAAAAATAAAACAATTTAGATTATTTCTGAGGACTTTTTTACTCCCCGAGAATATTCCAATCATACGCGAATCAAAAGTTCAATTAGAGTAAGCCACATTTGTCGTAAAAGATACTCTCAGAGTCCATGAAACAAGTCGATGAAATGAAAATTGAACCAAAAATCACAGCGTGCGAACTTAACGTGGATACTTATTTATTGGATTGCCTTTGAGTATAAGATCTATGTATTGGCACGTATACGATAACCTGTGACCTAATATCGAGGGCTGAGCGGTCAAATCCGGTAAGTCGAGCAAACCGGTTTTTGAAATTCGAACTATGTGCAATTTACGCAACGTTGTTATTTCAATTAAAAATGATCTCAACTTATCGGGTTTGACCGCTTACCCCTCGAAATTATAGTATAAATATACAGCTAATACCTATTTATTAATGCAATCCTTACTTGCCGAACTTTCATCCAAACGGTACAAAATGTGTCGCTTTGGAGGCAGCAAATGAGCTGTCAGTGTAAACACTTGTGCTCTTTTGTTCGATTTAGACGAAAGAACGGAGAGTAAGTACGCGTGTCTATCAGCTACTTAGATGTTTTACAGTGTAATAAATAAAATAAACACATTGTATTTTTTTGCCCTTTCTAACAACATAAAGCCCGGATTCCCGGGGCATATCCATTCTAACATAACGATTGAGGTCGTTCACCCGTGTCGAATCCAAAAAATCGATCACTGATTATTAATATATGTAATTAATATGAATAATATTGTAACGTCCATAATACCGCAACCGTGCTAATTATTCGCGATCTCATTTTCATACTCATACTCATAACCTGGTATATGGTCAAACGTACTCTTTTTTAAATTTGTTAATCCTTTATGTGTCAAGTACATATCGTCCTCGTCGAAATGCATAGAACAAATATTTGTGGATTTGGTCGGTTGCCATGTTCGATCATGCCTTTCTAATCTAACGGCATTAGTCCACATTTCCCTTATATAAGGGTTGGTCGGAAATCTGGAAAAATACCTATGTTCATATTTAATCATAAAAATATAAATTCTGATTTCACTGATACACTATTTATTTCACTTGTTTGATACGTCGGCATTGTAACTAATTTAATTATAATAAAAAATATATCCATGTATTATAATTTCAATGGTTGTCCAAAAGTTGGCATAACACCATCCCCATATGAAATTGTCCCGGATCAAAGAAATTTAAAATAATATGTAAAATAACTACTTACAGATGAAAAGTAATGCCATCTTTTTTGTGTTGTTTATCCGTGCGACTTCGACACCATTTCACAGCGCAACAGGGCATTTTTATTATATATTATTAAATTTTATGCTATCTGTCAAACTGACCACATCGCTGACGGCCATTTGTATACTAAACGGCACGCTGGCGTGCCTGTGTAAGCCCCGCCTCGCGTGGCGTGCGTTTTGTGGGGTCATTATTTAGAGCTTATTAGTCTTCCATGTTTTTTAAGTTCGCTGGTTGCCTATGACTACAGCCATAATTAAAATTACCTAGGTTACTTATAAACAGAACTCTAAGCGCATATGCGTTGACATGACGACGTCAATGTTGATTAGTTGCCCCTAGCTACATATCAACAGTGCGCAATACGCATGCACTATCAAAAATCAAAAACGTAAACAAACGTTACAGGATGTTACAAAATCCATTAACCGACTGCAAAATGAAGGTTGTCGAGTAATTCATTTAGTAATTTTATGTCATAAAACATACTTAGGCACGTAAAATGCACGTTATGTACATTGTACTCGAGTTCCCCGTCAACCAGTTTTAAGGTTTGCTCTTCGTTGTGATACATACTGTATATAGGATTTATAAAAATTCGGAATTATAAAAATCAGGATAATGAAAACCGGAAATAAATTCGGAATATTTCGGTGTAGGTACCCTCTTCTCGGCCTTCACCGGCCCTCGCCGACAAGGGTCATAAAAAACAACGCATTCGTTTATGCCAAATTGTATTTCGCAAATAAGTAATAAACCCAAACATGTATTAACAAGTAGATATGTATATATAATAATATAAATCCCATGTATTAGTAAATTATTCTGTAGAATCATTAGTTAGAAGAGCGTCTGGTGCGCGAGGCCGCCACCACCGTTGTGGCGACTCCGAAGGCTCCTATCAGGATCGTCAGCGCCACCGCTGAGGCCGCTGCCACCCAGGCCAACCACGCCGAGCAACTTTCGTCATCGTGTGTGTCTGGAATAAAACTCTTATGAAATATTTACGTGCAGTAATGATTATTAGAAATAGGTAATATTTACGTGCAGTAATGTTTATTAGAAATAGGAAATAATGTAAACAAATATGGATTACTGACACTATTTGACATTCGCGTAAACATTATTCACTAGTACTAAATGAAAGGAGCTGGAAGAGGATAAGGAGAGTGGGTCAGACTGAGTAGCTGCAAGGGAGGGGGCCATGAGGGAAGAAACGTCAGACGGAGTGCTGCCGGTGTTGCTGCAGAAAGAGGATATAGTTGTTATATAACTATACAAGGCTAGTTGGTTCCACATTTTCCACAACTAAAAACCTATTTCTTATAGACTTACCTTAATGTCGAGAAAAATATCGAAAGATACGTATCATAATATGTCTACTCGGCAAGGAAACAAGAAATTAAAGAACCAGATATTTTCGGTAAGTTGCACCCCCATAAATTGGCCACATCAAACCGAATAATTCAACCTTGTTGTTCATTGTATACCGGTTGTAGGTTTCTATAATCAACTGACTTCAATATTTCTAAAGGAGGACGTTCTCAATTCCTCTGAATTTTCAACCGACTTCAATATTTCTAAAGGAAGAAGTTCTCAATTCGTCTGTTTTTTTTAATAGATGTTACCTCAGAACTCCGTCATTACTGAACCAGGTTTCAGGTTAGTTCCGTTTTTTCAGAATCGATTTCTGATGATGGGATCTATGAGGAACTGAGGGAACTCCTCAAATTTGAAAGGCACATGCATGCTGTTTGGGTGTATTCTTAAGAAACTCGAGCATTTCTTTCCGATAATCATCAATTTGGTGGAATAAATCTGCTAAAGAAGACCAGGGATGGCAAAGTGGAACTGCTTGGTAATTCCCAGGACTACCATCCGATTTTAAAAAATATTTTTTTATCTGAAAAAAGATGGTTTCAGATTGGTCCCATTTTTTCAAAATCCATTTCTGATGATGGAATCTATGAAGAATTGAAAAAACTCCTCAAATTTGAAAGGTACATGCATGATGATTTGCGTAGTTTCTTAAGAAACTCGAGCATTTCTTTACGAACATCATCAATTTGGTGGAGTGAACCTGATGATGAAGACCAGGGATGGCATAGTGGCACTGCTTGGTAATTCTAAGCTCTATCATCTGATTTGGGACATTCATCTTTTCTTTGTGTGGAAATAACTTCAAGGTAGTCCTATTTGATTATAGTTCTATTCTGATGATGGAATTCATGAGGTATTGAGAGAACACAAATTTTAACGGCACATGCATTCTGATTTGAGGGTTTCTTCAAGTAACTTGAACATTGTTTTGGGGTAGCCAACATTTTGATGAAGTGAACCTGATGATGAAGACCATGGATGGTAAAGTGGAACTGGTCGATAAACCTAGCTCTACTTATTATCCTAGTTGTGACATTCATCTTTTTGATTTGATTTTTATTCTGATGATGGAGTTCTTGAAGAATTCAGAGGAGCTACTCCTTAAATTTGAATGGCACGTGCATTGTGATTAGAGGATGTCCATAATTAGCTTGGACATTTACTTAGGCCATCATTTTGCTGGAGTGGACTTGATGTTGATGATCAGGGATGGCATAATGCAACTGCTCGATAATTTCTCAGGTTTGGTGCTACATAGGCAAGTTCTGTTTTCGTCATTCAACTCGTGTTAACGAGCAATTAGGAGAACAGTTCTCAAGATGGAGCTGATGCTGAAACCTGGCAGTAACTAGTGGAATACAAGTTTAGTCCTACATACGCTACTTCTGTTTACGTCATTCGGCTCGTGGTAACGAGCAATTAGGAGAGAAATTCACAAGATCGAGCTGGTGCTGAACCGTGGCAGTACCTAATGGAACTCAGGTTTGGTGCAACATA
This sequence comes from Lathronympha strigana, assembly GCA_949128165.1. NCBI lineage: Eukaryota > Metazoa > Arthropoda > Insecta > Lepidoptera > Tortricidae > Lathronympha > Lathronympha strigana. The sequence continues at coordinate 7,894,423 of OX421928.1, read as the reverse complement.
GGAGAGTGCTGTTTTCATGATTCGATTCGTGTTAACGAGCAATTAGGAAAGCAGTTCACAAGATGGAGCTGATGCTAAACCCAGGTAGTATCTAATGGAACTCGGGTTTGGTGAAACTTACGAGAATTCCGTTTTCGTCATTCCAGCAATTAGGAGAGCGTTTCTCAAGATGGAACTGATGCTGAACCCTGGCAGTAACTACTTCTATTTAGGTCATTCAACTCGGGTTAACGAGCAATTAGGAGAGAAATTCACAAGATCGAGCTAGCGATTTTAGACATTCTTATTTTTTACATAAAACTCCCGTTTACTTCCGTCAATATTGCATGATTGCTTACCTGGACGATAAATAAGTGTATACCGCGGAGTTGTCTCCGTAATATCTGTAGTTCCGTCCTCCTTTATTTTTTCTCGTAAACAGAAAATTTGAGTGCCATTATCCGACGGTTTCCAAAGTCTTATTAAATGCACTGCCTTGAAAAAATATCCGTATGGTCCCATGACTGTTGCTACTTTTTTTTCCCTATTGTCTGAAACTAAAATAGTTAAAAAATTACTACCAAGCTAAATAGAGCGTAATTAACTAATTATTTTGGAAATCTGTGGCGATTTACCTTTTTCGCCACATGTCTGTGATCGGATAAGTTCCAGTTGACGCATGACATGTAGTTAAAAATCATCTACTAAAATTTTTGTCGTATAAATGTAATGTTTATTCTGTTTACTTCATAATTAATACATTATATAACTTTTATCCTATCTGTGAAAACCTGTAACTGGCTTCGCTGATACTTATGTTACATCATCTGTACTTGTTAATTTAAGCTGTTGGTTTTCCGAATAAAATAAAATAATAATTATAGGAGATTTATACTATCGTAAAGTTTCATTCGCCTCCGTACTTGCGCTTGCTTGCTTGTATAATATTGCATATTGCATAATTAGACTAATAATATTAGAGAATAATACTAGTTACTAGGTAACAAATTATTAATTCGATTATTTTGCATTGCATAATTATTTTAGGTGATCACTAGTAATATTAGAAAATTGTGTTGCATGAAGAACTAATAAAATCCTAAAATTTATTATTATTTACAAGCGCTAATACATTTTGTTGCATAATAAATTTAAACTAACTTGTAATAAGGGTGCTAATATTATTAGCAACACATAGAAAATTACATGAAACCGTCGGCTGATTTGAGTCAATCCTATGATTATGTTTTGACCTTTAAAAATCATTGGTTGCAATGGCAATATCACCGTTAAACTTTTACGGAATATAAACAGGCAGAAAAAATGGTTCTTAGTAAATGAGTTAGAATAACAAAGAAATTAACAAAACAAAGATCAAACATATTTACCCATATCGTATCCCACTAATCCCACTAATATTATAAGCGAAGAAATATTAGAGGGTTTTTGAAAGTTGCAATAGAGTATTAAATTGAGTAAGTTGGAAGTTATATTTATGCAATGTGATTTAAAAATGTCGATAGCGTGATGTAAAACATTTGCAATTAATGCAAACTTCATACGTTTCAAATACTTTAAACGTGTACTACTACGTGATTTCCCGTTTAAGAAGCATATTACGGTAAATTTAAGTTGATTATTTCCAACTGTAATTAATAATGTTCAAAAATACAAAAAATATTTTAACACAGGTACACTGGCGCCATCTATTTGCTTAGATATGAAGTAAGTGAATATACCATGACAAATCTATGGTTTTATGGCAATATTTTGCTAATCAGCGGAACTTATTTTAAATAAAATTGTGCCACATTTAATACGTTTATCGGAAGAAATGGGCACAGAGGCATAAAAGGTACATTTTCCCGTTCATATTATGTTTATTACACTGCCATCTATATATTACACGTAGAACTACTTAAGAGCTGTAGGTATCTAACTGTTTCGTTCTAAGCAAAGATTTATTTATTGTTCTAAGGAAACATACTAAGCCGCGAAGTCTTCTAGATTTGGCTGATGGCGCTGTTAATAGTTTAGTAGGTTTTATCAAACAAAATCTATGAAATTAAATGGGTAACCTAATGATATAAATTGAATATACTGAAAAATTAATCACAACCAGTTACTGAAAAACTGTACACATGAAAAAAAAACACAACCACAAGTCTTATTATAATAATCCGTATTTCTTTGTGCAAAAGAGCCCAGAACACTAGCGGCATTTCCATGCTGGATGGCTACGGACAACCTTAGATCGGGCTCCTCTCCCTTTTGCCTGAGTCGACGGCTTATGTCATGCAGAACAATTTGGCGTCCCCCCAAAGCAGCCAAAGACAGCGTCTCCACCACCAAAGGCATGAACATGTATTGTATCCATGTCCTACAGACCTAAGTTGGTTATCCACGAATGTCATCTGATAATGATAATAATAATAATAATAATAATACTTTTATAATCATATTATAACAACCTAACCTAAGATTAAAAATGAATAAAGAGAATAATAATAATATTCTTTATTGTGCATAACAGAAAGAAAAATACAACAAAATAAATAAAAACATAAAGAGTTAAGCAACAACAGGCGGTCTTATCGCTACAAAGCGATCTCTTCCAGACAACCTTAGGGTAGTAGAGATTACTTAGGAGAAACCCGTAAAGGTGGCACAAATATGTAGACGAACTGGTTGCACATCAGCACACAATATATATACCAATATACATACATAAATACGTATGATTAAAAATATACATACATAAACCATAAATATACAAGTACACATATCCTATAGATAAAATAGATCAACAACTTAAGGAAGTGACAGATAGTGTTGTTTAAGTTGAATCTTAAAAATGGATAGAGATTTGGCACGTTTTAAATCAACCGGCAAAGCATTCCATAACCGTATCGCTTGAAAGGTAAAGGAGTCACTATAGAATTTTGAAGAGGAAGTTGTTTGGGCAAGAAGAAGATTCTGTGAGCATCTTAGAGAGGAGAGGTAATTAAAGCGCTCTTTAAGGTAAAAAGGAGTAATGGGGTTGAAGAGTATACTATAAAGAAGAGCTAGAATATGAAAGTTGCGACGCAAGCGAATGGGTAGCCATGTGAGCTGAGAACGGTAAAACGAGACGTGGTCATATTTACGCAAGCCAAATATGAACCGGATACACAGATTTTGAAGGCGTTCTAGTTTATTCAGCTGCTCTTGAGAGAGATCGAGATAGCAGATATCTGCATAATCCAAAATGGGGAGAAGAAGGGCTTGAGCTAACGCAGTCTTGGTGGCGAGCGGTAAGAAGTTACGAAGCCGTCTTAAGGATCCTACAGCAGCAAACATCCTTCTACTGACTTCGCTGATCTGAGGGACCCAGGATAAAGTACGGTCCATAATTATGCCTAGGTTTTTGACATGATGTGAGTAAGGAATATGGACACCGTTAAACATAATCATTGGTAGATTTTTAAAGTCAATACGCGAAATTAATTTTGAGCTGCCAAGAATTATGGTTTGAGTTTTAGATGGATTAACTTTGAGTCCATAGCGACAACTCCAATCAAAAATATTAACCAAATCATTGTTGGTGGAGCTAATTACAGATGGAAGATCGTCAAGCCCGCCCTGGGAGTAAATTTGGAGGTCGTCAGCATAGAGGTGATATGAAGAGAGAGTATTGTAAGTAATAGAATTAATGAAGATAGAAAAAAGCAAAGGGGACAAAACGCCACCGTGCGGAACGCCGGCTAACGTGTTGCACCAAGAGGAGCGAGAAGCATCCACCTTTACTCTCTGCCGACGACCAACAAGGTAACTTCGAAACCACTCAATGACCGGAGGAGAGATGTTAAGAGAACACAATATCGTAAGCAGAATGTCGAAATCTACGGTATTAAACGCGTTACTGAAATCTAACAGCGTTAATACCGTTACCATCCTTTTATCGAATCCCGCGCGAATATCGTCAGTAATTTTAACTAATGCAGAGACCGTACTATGACCGGAGCGGAAACCGGATTGGAATGGGTTCATGAGACTACTAGAATTCAAAAAGGAAGTCAGTTGTTGATGGACTAGACGTTCAAGAACTTTAGATAAGAAGGGAAGTATGGAAATGGGACGATAGTCAGAAAAAGAAGAAGGATTAGACTTTTTGGGTACAGGAATTATATCAGCTTCCTTCCATAAATTAGGAAACGTACTAGAAGAGATTGAGCTATTTAGAATATGGGCAATGATGGGCACAAGGAGATCAAGGAGAGGAAGGATCATATTACGGCTCACATTATCAACGCCAACAGCATTAGACGATATAGATACTATGTTCTTCCTAACATCACACTCGGAAAAAAGAGCGAAAGAAAATTGAGAAGAGACAGAAGTTGAGATGCTAGAGAGATCCTTAACAGTCTGATCCTTAACCGGCCCACTGAAAGTGGCGGAAGAAGAGAAATGCTGGTTAAGAAGCTCAAGATCTATGTCGTTAGCAACCGGAGATTTCTGAGATTTCCCAACTCCAAGGGTCTTAAGAAATTTCCACGTTTTTGACGGATCACCATGTTCTATAGAATTGTGAATGTGGCGTCTTTGGGCGTCACGACATACGGTACTGCATCGGCTACGCAACTTGTGATACCTAACCTTATTCCTATCTGACGGATTGAGTTTAAATCTGGCTTTCGCAAGGTTTTTCTTAGCAATTAGTGATCGAATATCCTCAGTCAACCAAGGAGCAGGAAGATGCTTAACTTTAACAGGACGGATTGGGGCATGAATATCATAAAGCTGCAACAAAAGAGAGTTGAATAGAAGTAGTTTTTCATTTACATCGCTGGCCAAAGATATCACACCCCAATCAATCTGCAAGGCGTCATCACACAGTTTCTCAACGCTCATTCTACCAAAACTGCGCTGAAAAAGGGTTCTAGGCTTAGATTTTGGAGGTCGGATTTTATAACACAAGAGAAGTAAATCGTGATAAGAAAATTCCACCGCTGAAAATTGATTATAACTGGCTACCAAACTCGAAGAAGAAACAAGAGTAAGATCCAGAAGAGAGGGAGTACAATTTGGAAAAAAATGAGTAGGGCCCGAAGGGAGAATAGTTAGGTTGCAAGCGTCAGCTATCGCTTTTAGAGATTTAGTTCGGGAGTCGTCTTTTAACAAGCATGTATTAAAATCACCCATGATAATGTGATGATTAAACGACGGCATAAGATCTTCGAGGAGTTTTTCAAGTGAAGAAAAGTAATTAATGTGAAGAGATGGTGAATAAAAGACTCCAAGAAGGACCTTTGCATGAGATAAAGTTACATCGAGGAATAAATACTCTGCTTCGCCTGAACAGGAGGTTTGAGCTGACATACTAATAATAGAGAAAGGAATGTACGAGCGAAGATAAATGGCGACCCCACCACCGCCTCTACCGGAGCGATCGTTCCGCACCAACTGGAAACCTGGCAGAGAATATGAGGTGGAAGGTAAACAAGGTTGTAACCATGACTCCGAAACAAGGATGGCATGTACGTTGTTTAAGTCAAACGTAATCAATAGGTCGTTATAGTGGGCTGGAATACTTTGAGCGTTGATGTGTACTACATTAAAGTTTTTAGGCGCGTCATTTAGGTGTCTGTCAAGCAAGTCACGAAGGGAGGGGGGAAGACTATGGAAGCTGTCGTCATCTTTGCTAGAAGACAGAGAAATATACTCAACACTACTATCACTGTCACAAGCTGAACTACATAATGTCATTAATATAAAATAAACTTAAATATATATAATTCTTTCCCTTCTTTATGGCATTCTCTTTAACCCTGCTACTCCTCCTTATCTCAAAGAGCGTTTTAAGCGGCTCTCTTCTGTTAGATGTTCTCTGGTTCATATTCTTGCTCCTCCAGCATCTACTTCTAAATTTTTCAACAACTCCTTCACGTTTCGGGCTGTCAGGTTGTGGAATGCTCTGCCAGTTAAAATCAGACTAGCCAAATCTCTGCCCATTTTCAAAAATCAGCTGAAGCTTCATTTGCTGTCTCTGCCATAAGCTGATCATTTGCTATTTATTTATATGTGTATGTGTATACTTGTGTGTATATATATATATATATATATATATATATATATATATATATATATATATATATATATTTATTTATGTATATATTATTTTATAGATTTATTTTATTTTATATGTAATTTTTTGTTTGTTTTGGCTGCTTTCATTTTAGGCGTAGATGTGTGTTTGTATCTTGTTATGCTCTTACTTTTAGTTTTATTTTCATTTTTTGCACTACCTGTTAACTGATACGCTTTCTTCATTTCCCGCTACCCTAAGGTTGTCTGGAAGAGATCGCTTTTTAGCGATAAGACCGCCTGTTGTTACCCAATGCTATTGATTCTTTGTTTCCTTCTGATACTGTTACTGTTATTGGTGCAATAAAGAATATTATTATTATTATTATTATTATTAAAACTACTATAAACTCCGGTCAGACTTCAATCTACTACCCGCCAGCAGCTTTACAATTATAATTTTGTACAGTTAAAACTAAAATCAGTTAAATGATACCGTTATTAATAACGTAACGCGTCGCAATTAAAGAACCCTGGCAACATTATTATGAGAAAGTGGCTTGACACGTAACGAAACGTCAATGTCAATGAAACCCAGTAATGTAACGTGAAGTAAACAACAAAATAAAATAACTAATTTAGAAAAACAGAACGTGGGTAACTACGAATTTCAAAAGTTAAAGCGACCAGAAAAAAAAGTCACTCTAAGGCTAATAACAAGATAAACTAAACTGAAAGAGATTCTTGGCTATTGAATATCAAAAAGCGTTGATTTGATTAGGAAACTAAGTACGCAACTTCGCAGCTTGTCTTCTTACTTTCTTGGCATCCTTGTCCGGCTGGTTGGAAGGTGGGGGGTTGTAGGGATGTTTTGACTCCTAGGAAAGGACAGAATAGTTTTTGTTACATCCTATATAGAGGTGCAAAGCGGAAAGAAAGCAAGTGAAATAGTCAATTCAATCCTGTGCATTGCACTTTTTTTACAGCAGTTTTGTTTTTATCTTATGTTGAGTAGGTACATGCGAATAAAGGCCTATGCCGATCCTATCATAGGATCGTCCTTGGATAAGACGTATATACTTACCTACTACCTAATGAAAGTTTATATGCGCGACGTAATAATTTTGGTATCCTCGCAATGTTTTTCTTCACAGGGAAGTAAGTTGTAATCAGGTATCGAATGACATTCCATGGTAACCCATGGAATTGAATTTAACAATTCAGTGAGCTTAAGACAGTGTTTTAAACTGTGATCAAAAACACTCGGCCTTGATTACTTATTTAATTAAAAGATAATTTATGTAAACTTGGACGTAGGTACTTTTTACCATATCTACAAGGTATCCAACCACTGAAAGATTAATGTGGTAGATACAAAGATACATACAGTTGTAACAAAAATGCTGCTGATTCGATTAAATGCGTAATCGGTATAGTATTGTGATTAGGAGAAAAAATTACCAAAAATTTTTGTCAAAAAAACATTCAGTCCTATTTTTTCTAAATCAGATTACAATATTGATCACCAGCATTTTTGGTATATCCTGAATTATTAACGAGAAAAAATAATAACAGGTTACTGTAGTTGCAAGTTAGTTATTTGTTTTATACGGCCCCGGAATTTAATTAGCAATTTACAGTTCAAGTCAATTTGGTATTTAATACTTATGCTAATAAAAATACACTACCAAACATTATAATACTACGCAGACGAAGTCGCGGGATTCTTTTCTGTCTTTTCATTTTGAAAAACATTGTCACACACATTTATATAATAAACACAAATACTTTTATTATTATTTGCTTGAAAACTTGGTATAAACTATTTTTATGAATAAAATAAACACGGATCCGATGTTCACGCAATGACAGTTGCGTTCCGTTCCTCCTATCCCATCTAAGACTGTTAACTTAACAGTCTGATGACTTGTGGTATTTATATCATAAAGATATTATATTTTTGACGTTTGGAGGCCTTTACACCTCCAAATCCTATTAGTATAATTTTTTGACCTTTTACATCTCCAAATTTTATTCGTATTTTATTTTGACGTTGGGGGACCTTCTACATCTCCAAACTTAATTTATTATTAACTATAGAGACTATAAATCTCTTGTCATATTATTTAGTACATTTATTTAAAAAAAAAAAATATAAAATATAAAAAAATATATAAAAAAAAAAAAAACGCGACATTCATGCGCAGTAACAAAACTGATATTAAGTTTATAGTGTAAATATGTGTAAATAGTGAATGCAACTCAAAATAATGACTCACATAGAAATTAAGGACATCAAAAACTTCGAACGGGATTCTGTGATTATCAAAGTAAAACAATGCACTTCGTGTAACAGTGGCAGATGTTTGACAATCAAACATTAAAAACAGTGAATTCTAACTTGACTCCATGTGTAAAAGGTTCTTAACTAGAAGAAAACACTTATAAAAACCGTTGGACAATTCGACTCAGATATAAACAGCTATAAACGTCAAGTGTCAGAAGCAAAAGACAGCTGATGTGTCAGGCATTCAATTTCATTGAGCACAGCGCCATCTATGTTACATTTGGTGAATTTCTGACCTACTGCATCTAGCGGACGGTTAATGAACTAGTACAATATCAAGCTACGAATCGCGTTCATGCGCCTGCGACTACTACTGCTGTAATAACTGAGCTGGCTGATACTGCTAAATAGCGTAAGATGGCGCTCATATGCACTAAATGTGGGAAAGCAGTTCGCAAAAATGAATCTCTTAAATGTTCCAGTTGTAAGAAGATGTATGATGTTAATTGCAGTGGAAGATCACTAAAACTCTTTCGACTTATGACTAATGAGAGCAAAAAAACGTGGATATGCCTGTTATGTAGCTCAAACTCGGATCCTAATACACCAAAACTCACACATTCTAAAAAGGCACCATTAAAGAAAAGTACTGACAGGAAACCAAGCACTATAAAGAAAAATGCTCCCTCTAAGAGCCAATCCCCCACTCCTAAGACGTCGACCTCAATGGAACAGCCCGAAAAGTCTATGAGCTCATCCCTCACTACTAATAACTCGACCTCAATTGAAGAGCCCGAAACGTCTATGAGCCCACCCCCCACTACCAATTCGTCTACCACAATGGAAGAGCCTAAAAAGTCTACGAGTTCATCCCCCACTCCTAATACGCCGACTAAAATGGAAGAGCCCGAAAAGCCTACGAACTCATCCCCTACTTTTAAAAAGTCTGCACCAACGGAAGATTTCGGAAAGTCTAAGAGCTCACTCAAGAAGCCCGAAAAGTCTATGAGCAACACCACGCACCTGCATCGGGACGAGTCGGCTGAATTAATTAAACACATATCTAGTCCGTACCAAAGTGCTGTCAGTCCACCATCCCAGGATAACATAACTTTAAGAAGACCAATGCAAATTAGCCAGCCCCTCACGCCAGAAGTAGCTTATACTACCGACAACTCACTGGACTCTACGCGAAGTAGTGACTATGAGGATCTCGATACTGACACGATATTGAACTCCCACGATCATAATAGGAGTTGCCCTGATATCAGAGCCACTACTGAGGAGACCCTCGTAGAGTATAAACATAAAATACATAGTTTACAATTGAGATTGCAAGCGGCTGAGTATGAAATCGAAAATCTTATCTTAGAAAATGGCACATTAAAGAAACAATTACAAGACAACGAACACACTATCAAAAACTTAACTCGCATATGCACATCCACTTCCAAAAAAACTAAAAGTAAGTCCCCGAGGAAACACAAGAATATTTTAAAATGTGACTTCAATAGAACAGACTTAAATGAGACTAACAAGTCAGACGTAGATTTGTCGCACATTCATGTTGATGAAACTTTACAGAGGACGTGTCAGTATAACAATGTGTCATTAGGGGAGGTCCCGCAAACGGAGGAGAACATGGATCAAGTAAAAAACGGCCCTATCCCTCGCGAGTGTGACTCTATCCCGAGATTATCCACCGCGACCGATGATGGAGCAAAAATGCAGTTGTGTATCTTAAGTAACCAGAAAAACAATATTTTAAAATCAGTAGAATTTGCCTTTGGAAATAGCGCTAGGTATTGTCATTATGTCGTACCAAATGGTGACGTAACTGAGTTGTTAACTAACTTGGAAAAGAAATTAGATAAATTTACTATGAACGACTACTGTGTAATTTATATTGGTGAGCAGGACCTTGACATGGATTACATTCAACTACTTAATTGTCTTCGCGAATCTCTCACAAAAATCACACATACTAACAAAGTTATCTGTCTTCCTACGTATGTGCGTGGGGCACTAATATACAATTACAAAGTGGAATTATTTGGAAACCTGTTAGCAATGGACATGCAAAGTAATAATTACGCATACCTATTCGATACTAATAGAGACCTAACTCTAGATATGTTCTCGCATTACTCTGGGAAAATAAGGAAGTTAGGCACTAGATCCGCTTTTAAGAGTTTAAAAGAATTTATATTGCAGAGTAAAAGTTTCTTGAGCAATAATATAAATATGACAGGAAAAATTACCTGCGTTACAAAAACACCAGAAAAAGTAAAAGCTAGGCCCGCCGAACAACCTGATGAGTTTTTTCGAGAGTAATATTCAAAACTTGCGGCTATTTCACCAAAACGTGGCAGGAATACTCAATAAGAATGAATTATTTGAAATAACTATGTCAGAGCTGTCTAAACAACTTGGTGAAATAGATTGCATCTGCATCACTGAAACTTTTATGAAACTCGGATCTGAATGTAACTTGAAAATGTCGAACTATAACTTAGCATCATATTTCTCAAGAAAACACCAAAGGCGAGGAGGCTCATGTATATTATTAAGAAATGGCATAGAATATGAACCATTAATAATCCCTGCGAGGATATGTGCACCTTACTACTTTGAATGTTGTGGTGTCGAATTAACCGATTTTAATTTAATAATTATATGCATATATAGAATACCTGGACATAATATAGATTTGTTTATCCATAAGTTTAAAATGTTGTTGAATAGTCTTAGACATAAAAAAAATAAAAGAATGATTATTTGTGGTGATTGGAATGTAGATATTCTAAAAAATTGTAACCAGACTAAGGAACTAACTTCTTTATTATCACAATTTGGATTAAACATTCATGTAAAGTCACCAACACGAAAGAAGTCCTGTATTGATTTAATAGTGTCCAATTTAGATGTATCGAATGTACTATGCAATTTGCACAGCCTAGCTCTCTCCGACCATGATACTGGCCAATCTATAACTTTTCAAGTTTCTAAGCACTCTAAGCACCGAAAATGGGTAAAATATACCGAACAAAGAAGAGATTATAGCCAGCAGAACATAGACAAGTTCTGTGAACATGTGTCATGCCTATCGTTCAATCAGGTTTATGAGGTAGCCGATTGCAATAATGCGTTTAAAGAGTTTCATGAACTTATTTTGCTGATTTTCAACTTATGCTTTCCAATAATAAACATACTAGTAAAAAACAAACCTATCAAAAATAAATGGATTACGAAAAGTTTGAAGAAATCGTGTATTATAAAAAGAAATTTGTACTTCAAATACCACAACGAAACCACAAACAAAAAGTACAACAAACACAAATATTTAACATATTCGAAGCTCTTAAAAAAATGTATTCTCAAATCTCAACAGCTTAATAATATTTCCTATATACATAAATCAAAAAATAAGGGTAAAGCAGCATGGAACGTAATAAAAAACAACCTTAACCTAAATACTAAAAAAACAGAAATAAGGAACATAAAAATAAATGATGAAATAGTTGCCGAGCCATCGATATTATGTGAGATCTTTAACGATTTTTTCCTCAATGACTCCCGTGTAAATACAAATAATAAAAGTAAAAGTTCATATATACAAACTGTTAACCATAGTATTTTTCTTTATCCAGTAGATCAGCATGACGTTGTGAAAATAATTAAATCTTTAAAAGAAACTGTCTCCACCGGTTATGATGAAATCCCGACCAAATTACTAAAAAAATGCGCAGTTCATATAGCACCACCACTTAGTTATCTTATCAACTTATCTTTTGAGCAAGGCTGCTTCCCTGACCGCCTTAAACTAACAATTGTCAAGCCACTTCTCAAAAAGGGCGATCCGAGTGTGATAAACAATTATCGCCCAATTGCACTAATACCGGTGTTATCTAAGGTGTTTGAAAAAGCTATCTACAATAAAATTATTATTTTTTTTGATACAGCTAATGTTATAAATCCTAACCAGTTTGGCTTCAGAAAGAACAGCTCTACATCCCATGCTTGCTTTAGTCTGGTTAGACATATTACTGAAGCTCTTAATGACAAGCAACATGCATTGGCAGTTTTACTAGATATGAGCAAAGCCTTTGACAGTGTCTGCCACAATATTCTTCTCACAAAACTGGAAAAGTACGGTATTCGGGGAAAGGCTAATGATTGGCTCAAAAGCTACCTATCTGAGAGGAAACAGTACACGGCAATGACGGAATTAGTTAATAATAAGAAAGAGTCATACAAATCTGTGTCAAAAACGAATTATTGCGGCGTTCCTCAAGGCAGCGTTCTCGGTCCCCTGCTATTTTTAACATATATTAACGACTTGCCAGACTTACTTAAACATACATGCATTATGTTTGCAGATGACGTCACTTTAATTATAAAATCTAGCAATATTCGAGACTTGGAAAAGGAAGCTGTTAATGAACTGCAAAGTACTTTCCAATGGTTAGAAGACAATTGCCTTAAATTAAACTTAACCAAGACTAAAATGATTAAGTTCAGAACACGCAATTCGTCGACGGCTAGGATAACAGTTCAGTGCAACAATTCATATATTGAAGATGTTGATTCGGCAACTTTTCTTGGTATTACCTTGGATAAACAACTGAATTGGAAAGCACACGTTGAAGGTGTATGCTCTAGGTTAAATAGATTTGTTTTTGCATTGCGACGGCTTAGATCGATAGCATCGAAAGAGGCTGCACTGTCTGCATATCATGGCTATGTCGCTTCAATCTTACGTTATGGGCTTATCATCTGGGGTAATAGCACCGATCTCCAAAGAGCTTTTGTTACCCAAAAAGATTGCGTCAGGGCTGTACATGGAAGTGAATATCTCGCCCACTGTAAACCAATATTCAAGGAACTCAAAATCCTACCACTTCCTTGTCAGTACATACTAGAACAGATTAAGTTCGTGAAAAAAAATCCACAGCTCTTTCCGCTTCATGATGAAGTTATTAATAAACAAAGACCTAGCAGGAATCCACTTCAGCTGTTTCAACCTGCCCAAAAACTTGGAGTTGCTAATTCGAACGCATATGCTATGGCTATAAAATTATTTAATAGATTACCAGATGATCTTAAAATGCTGCCAACAAATCAATTCCAAAAGAAAGTTTTTCTATGGTTGCTGGACAAATGTTTTTATTCCGTGTCTGAATTTTTAGAAAAATGATTATGATGTTGTAAATTGTAATATTGTAATTAATTAATATTGTAATTGTATAATTTTGACCTGTAGGCTATTGTAAATATATGTATAAATATTTCTACGCCGATGCATGCCGGCAGAATATGTTGACCTAACATTCTTTACTAACCAACATTGTACCATATTCTAAGAAATAAATGCTTGATTGATTGATTGATTGATTGATAATATTGTTTACCCAGGTTTTGGCTGTTGTATTATCAGTATTTTACTTCTCACTATATATTGTAAATGTTTGTACATGCAAATGCTTTATTGTAATGCTTACTGACTTGTAAAAGTGCCCTTGTGGCCTACTTGCAGAATAAATTTTTTAATTTTGAATTTTGAAAAACAAAAAAAACAAGTAAATTATAACAACTAAAACATCGAGTTACAAAATAATGCTAACAAACAGAATGGTTGTGTATAGGCATCTTAATATAAGTATATATTTGTTTAAGAGTATTGTAACTCCCCCCCATTAACTACTTTATAAACTAAATTCCCCTTAATATTAACTTAACCTTAACTTATTTAATTGGCCTTGTGATTCGTCTAGTTTAGTGGACCCTAGGTTGTGACGCAGATAACCTTAGTTCTTTAAAGTGTGACAAGCTATGTTTCTGATTCCAAAACTTATTTATATTAACTATTATTAGAGTACCTAACCATTGGTGAATGTATATACTTATTTATTTGATAAAGCCATTGAGAAATATTAATTAGTAAGAATGATTAATACAATTTAGATATTGATTTCTTTTGATAACTATTTACTTGAAAGATGGTATTATTTGGCAAACTTAGTAGTATATGAGATAGATGATGATGATGACGGTAAATAGAAGTATATAATATATTTATTACCATTGATTTAGAGGATGTTTGACAAGGTTATTTAAACAGATTTAACAAGATATTAGTGACGTAATAATTTTCTTAGATAATTGAATATTTTGGTGGATAAAATAGATAAATATAATCTTTAACGTTAATCGATATGGTAATCAAGTATTAATATTGAACCTTTACTAAATTGAGAGAAGGTTAGAGATTTTAAGGTGAGTATTCTTAATATGGAATTTACAAACTTATGATTTTCATATGTCAAAAGGGTAGTATTTTTAGTATATGTGATTAATATATATTATGTATATAAATATAATTTATTAAAAGGTAATACTCTGCCACCCCTATTAGTCTCTCGATAATGGTAAAAAGAGCTTGTATTACTGGGCTAATCCCGAAACGTCCTATTCACTGAAAATTTGTCTTTAATACCTAACAAATACCACTCTGGCTTCAGCTACTAAGCTCTTTCTCCACTGGATGCAGTCTGAGAGATCCTATCTAAACCCATCAGTTTGTTATATATTATTCTTTTATCAATGGGGCTTCCTACAGTCCTGCCTATCCCTAACGAGTTGTAAGACTCTGCGAAAGGCTTTAGTAACGCTTCACAACCTAGTCACAGCCTGTGATAGATAAAGAAACGTTAAGTATCTATCATGTGATCCTACCTACTTTTGTTTTCTTATAAAACGAAACATACAACCCATCACCCAATTCTGTAAGTTTAAAGCGTTATTTCTGAGTTTGTTAATGTAAATACGAAGTGCCTTAATTCAATTGCAAACAGACAACCTTTCAAAGTTTAATAGCTAAGTTCTGAGCATTTTTTCTACTCATAACTTAAACAAAAGAGGATTCTGAACATCTTTTTGCTCATATCTCAGGAACTGCTCTTGCCTGTCCTGAGCCCTATGAACTTCACCATTCTTTTATCCTAGAACAGCTTGTTTAAAACGTGAATATATGTAATAATAATTGTACAACCTTGTTGCAATATCAAACACCTCGTTGCTACTCCATTAACTCAGGAATTCAAATAATGATTGTTCTAACAATAAATGGTTGAAAATACTATAAGTTAGGCATTTTCATTTAGCAATCGTAAACCGTTAATTATAATATTCCCTTTATTTTATATTTAATCCCATTTTATAAGTATTTTGTTACAATTAAAGTGCGAATGATTTTAGAGCCTAAAAATAAGAACTGAAATAATCCAGTTGATATTTCTTCCCAAAATCTGTAATTTATGTCCATCAAAGTTTATCTTTGGATGGAAAATGAAGCACTAATCGCATGATTCTAGAAGAGAGTAATATTAAACCGAGTTTTAAACCTTTCTAAAGATACCATTGATCTGCTCTGCTTGTCAATGATTTCTTCAAAGTTAATTCTTAAGTGAACCCCACCGAGATTCTAAAATCAACCTCCTAACGGTGTGTGCGAAGTTACTCTAACATCCCCTTCCCTAATTTACAGCAAAACTGCACAAGTCATACTTACCAGCGACTTGTGACATTTACTTTAATCGTGTTCCCTAAGTAAAAGAACGTTCAGTCCGCGAAAACTGATGGTTTCAACCTATAGGCGTTATGTATCAGCCCCCTCAACCACGGCCGAAGCCGGAAGTGGTTAATAGGCCAGTTCTACCGTTAATACAGGACTGAGGATAGGTTTTAGGAAATATATAAATAAGGACCTATACTTCAGGCATCGCATGGGTTCCGTGAGTCCTGATCTCAGGATGGTTTGACTAAGAAACCCCCACTTTCGCCATGAAACAAACTGAAGCACAGGGGGAAATTCACAATACAATACAATACAATACAATAACTCTTTATTGCACCTCAAAACAACAAAAATAACACAAACTGGTATAGATTACACATGAAAAAGAGGCAAACAACAGGCGGTCACCAGCCAATAAAAAGGCTATATTGGTGCCAGACACCCCAAATCTGGTCAACTTGGACTCAAGAATGTTTTCTTAACACAGCAAGTGAAAACAAACTTGTGGCGTACTTTGCGAACAGTGATTCTGGTTTTATAGATAATAAAAGTTTCTTAATAACAAATTACGTAACAAACTTCCCTTTAATAAACTGAAAACTTCTTGGTCACCTTGATCCAAGTTCAAAACCACGGAAATGATCTCTCCGTAAAGTTAAACAAAGACCATATTCCAAAACCTAACTCAACAATTATATTGCTAAGTCTAGCCCAGAACTTCGGTGCATCAGGAAATTCCCCTTAATAATATAAATGAAACGCTTGTAGTAAGAATCAAAGTCCGGCTTAACGCATGGAATTTCTTCCTGCATTAGCCTACAGAGACTCATTCCACAAGGAAATACCCCTTAATAATACAAATCAAACGCTTGTAGTAAAGATTCTCTAAAGGAGTCAAAGTCCGGCGTAACGCATAGAAGTTCATCTTGCATTCGCTTACAGTGACTTATCCTACAAGTCCAAAGTCGCAGGGATTTCTCCTAGCAAAGTTGAACCAGAGAAAATATTAGAGAAACTTTACTTACCAGAGCTCTTTCTTACGTTACGACCAGTCTCACTGAGTGTCCCAGATTGAATGAATCCGTCGGGCCCGGCCCCGTCCTATTTATACCATCTCCGCCGACCGCGGCTTCCGATCAAAAACGGCGACAAGCCATACTATATTGGTGACAGCCCATACTATATTGGTGACAGCCATACTAGAGTGACGACAGCCCATACTAAATTGCGACAGCCCATACTATATTGGTGACAGCCCATATATTTATTATAAACAACACGCAGCATGCGACAATGCCGCAAGAAATCCAAGAAAACTCCTGACGCAACTACCAGGCTAACATAGCTCTCTAGGAGATATTTCATTACATAACAGCCAAGATGGCCGATTATACTCATTGAAAACAAATTCCATCATGTTTACATTAAATGTTTCCATAATGTTTCCCTATTAAGATTCATATTCACCTGGCTAATAGTATGTATAATAATTTTATGTTTATTTATCATCTCGACCAATGAGTGAAAATCTTACGCAATCGGAACGCCCTTTTAGTCGGCCATTTTGTTATCTTACGTAATGGATCATTTATTAACAACGAAACTCCGCGTCATCGGACATCTCTTTCTATCCCATTAATATATCTCGCAAAAATGAGACGCAAATATTTTCGCTCGTCGCCTAGACGTAGTTGTTTTGACAGGGACATTACCAGGAGATTAGAAGTATTTAGGAGCCAAAACATATTTCGTTCAGCGATTCTTATAACATGATTTTAAGGATCTACAAATATATGGATGATTTAAAATATGATTTAAATTTCCTTTTTAATTAATGTTATAATTATTGGCATGTTTTACTTATTTAAATGTGGAATATAAATATAATGTAAGGATTTTTCCATAAAACTTGGTTTCTAAATTAACTCCTTTTGCATGACAGCTACTTATTACTAAACGAAACGTTACGCCGCTATGAAGTGTCAAAACAATGTTTACACTAATGTTTGTCTGTAATAAGTTTATTTCGTTGGATAAATTGAATAATGAATATAGTAAATGGAACCATAAATGTGACAAAGTGAATTCAAGTGAACCCAAAGTGTATTTATTGGAATATGACGTGAAATCGTGACAAACACAACACCGGATTTTGTCAGGTTATTATTATGTTTATTTTGCTTTCTTTTGTATTTTGAATGGATCTCGCAGCCGAATTATGGGTAAAGATACCTGTACCGTCACAGTCTGTCTATGCTGAGTTTCCAAGATTTTAATAGCATGGACTGTGAAAGTATCATAACGTTTCACACTACTTTCCTTACAATCACACAATCTCATCTTGTGGTTACTTTATCAAAGTATAATTATTATTATTAATAATCATTTATTTCAGATATCAATGGATCCATATAAACTTAAGACTTAAGAATAATGCGTCCTTGCAAAACACGATGCGTATTTAACGCAAAAATACTTAATATGGTCATGTTTATAATTATTTTGACACATCGTCCACTCCAATATCCTTAACCACTGCATTGGTTGTTCTAGGATTTTACTGTATACGATGGATAACAGTTTATTGAATGAATGAATGAATGAATGAATTTATTGCGTATTTGGTAATTCAGGTTACAACGCAGCAGATACATTTGCATACAAATGAGTCACACTGAACCCTACCTTTACAGGTGTACACGCTATTACACATATTACTAGAATTATATTACATACAAAAAATAAAAATTAGAAACTGTCGACTATAATAAAATTTTAAAATAATATACAATCAATACATGGTTAATGGTGGGTCCAAGCAATCTTTTAGGCTGTAAAATCACTTATTTATAAGCCACGTCTTAACAGTACTTTTAAATCTATTACTACTGAGATTCTTAAAACTATCTGGCAATTTATTAAATATGTCAATACCCATCATAAAACAATTATTACATGTCAGTTTTAGTCTAGCTAATGGCTTGTATAGTATATGTATATACTGATTTCTAACTCATCTGGATGTTAATTCCTGAACCTCTAGAAACAAGTATTTGTGCTTATGTACAAATAAACAAACCTCAAAAATATACAAACTATGTACCGTTAGGATGCGGTGGTTGATAAAGTATGGACGACATAAGTCAAATAGTTTAAGTCCAAATAAAGCCTTCACACATTGCTTCTGAATCATAAATAGGTCCTCTCTATCTGTGGAATTTCCCCATGTTACAATTCTGTATCGCAAGGCCAAATCCACGTAACCATTATAAGCAGTAATGGCGGCCTCCAAAGACAGAACCTGACGAATTTTCCTCAGTGCATAAATAAATTTATTTACTTTGGAACCTAAAGTTTATATGTGTGCTTTCTAATCGCAATAAATGTCCAATGTTATACCTAGAAAGGTAATTTGCGTCACTTCTTCAATTGGGACACCATCATAATGTATATCCAAATGCATCTTATTGCCTCAAGATGTACGCTTACTGCGCGCTTTAGCCAATCACAGAGCGTCTCCGGCCACACCCCCGGAGACAGTTATATTTTAGCTTATTTATAAATCTTCTTACTTCTTATATCTATGATGAAAATGTAATAAGTCCTAAAATTCCCCTTGTTTCACTCTCAACTCTCAACCGGACTGTCAGTTAGTTACACCGACAGAGACTACAACACAAACTGAGACTACAAGTCGCCATTCAAATAATAAATATTAAATTATATTGAAGTATTTGTTTTATGAAATCATTTTAAATCAAGGTATAAATACAAGTATATTACAAATAGGTACCTTACCTTGATACCAGACCACGAAATGAGGTATCAACGATGACTTTCCCATGTTGTTGGAATCCATACGTGCTTCACAAAATATCTCTAAAGTAGTTGTATCACTGTAATAATAGATGTCCCCGACGGCTGGCTTTGGGCTTATATACATTAAACTAGCTGAAAACGAAATGTGAATGGGTCTTAATACTTTAATACTACCTGGACTTCAGACCGAATAAGTAGATATACCTACCTACACAACCACCCGGTTGTTTCGTTTGTTGCGGTAACTTAGGTGGTATTGGTATCCCTGTCCCTGTTTACGTTTTTTTTTTAATACTACGACGGTGACAAACAAGCATACGGCCCCCCTGATGGTAAGCGGTCACTGTAGCCTATGGACGCCTGCAACACCAGGGGTGTTACCAGCGCGTTGCCGACCCTTAATAAAAAAAAAGGAGGATTCGCTGTGTTGACAGCCAAACGGGCCAAGGGCTTTGCTCCGTGGGTTCTCAGCTGTCAATACAGCGAATCCTTTTGGAGCTCTGGCGACCTTACTCACTAACAGAAACACAACACTATGAGTAGAGTCTAGTGTATTAAACTGCGGTTTTCTGTAAGGTGGAGGCACTTCCCCAGGTGGGCTCTGCTCCAGATTTGAGCGAGACGACATTCGTTGTGCTGTGCCCTACCACACTAAACGATATGCATCCGCTGTGCCCATACCTCTCTTAAATAAGAAGTTAAAATAAAAAGATACCCCGATCACCTTTGTGGTTTGTAGTGCCCTATGCTGGCAGCATTATCTCTTTGGATACCTAGTTATTCTCTGGCTAAAATAGCTGCTGATCCTCTGGTCATCTGATGTACTCATATCGATGAGGAAATGTTACTTACCTTTGTATGTAAATACAATATCCCCCTTTTTTTTTGTTTTAAAATCAAGCGTAATTCTATTACTGAAGGTTTTTTTTCCACTGGTGATATTTATAGAGTAACAATATAAATTTGTATGTTGTTGAGCGGGATGGTTTAATAACCACATCTTCAACGTCGAATTCTCAACATAGTCTTCTTTTTTCTCGTAGTAATTATAGACGAATCCTTCCACATGAAACAACAAGCGGTATCTTAAACGAAAACGTCACGTCGGATCCTTAATCTGGCAATTATCTATCGCTCGCAACACAATTTCTTGGTGATCGTTTTTAGGGTTCCGTAGTCAACTAGGAACCCTTATAGTTCAGCTGAGTGACCATTAGTTTGTACTAACTGTTACCCGTGACTTCGTTCGCATTATAATTTGAGCTGTCGGTACCTTTAAGCTGGTAACATGAAAATAAATAATACATTTTTGCGATTATACCGTTTGACTTATAATGGTCAAATTGTGATGCTAACTTAAAGGGAAATTGATACTTATTGGTAATTGTTTGGGGTGATTCAAACACGGGAAATTAACATATGAGGTCCCAATAAGAAACACCGCGTTTATGTTATTTCTAGTTCTTGGTCGTTGCATTATTTCGGTGCATCAAGACTGCGCATCAGCAGAACTAGGACGCTAATCTTGAGCTCCTACGTGAAGGCACACTCGTTATTTCCAATATTCCTGTTATATAAAAGAGGTCTACGCGATATAACGCTATCATTATTGCACAAAAGTGTCTTATAGACGTGTATATTTTTGATTCCTTTGCTAACCATTCGAATATTTGTTCGCATAGTATAGTGTACTGCTTACACTATACGTACCGTGTTTGAACTCAAATGCATTGTCTTACTCAAGTAGACCAGCTGGTAAATAAGACCTGGAAACGTAACCAGAATATTGGGTCACGAACTATGTAACGGCTTACCTTAGATGCATCGTGTTTGTGCTCAAATGCATTGTCTTGGTGAGCACTCGTAGACTGTTGTCTTGGTGACAACGACCTGGAGATGTAACCAGAAGTTTGGCCCAGGAACTATGTAACAGCTTACACTATACGTACCGTGTTTGAGCTCAAATGGATTGTCTTGCCTATTTTCCGTAGCCGATTGCTGACGCTGCGCTTACGCCGGCGGCGGCAGTGACTGTCGGTGACCTACTTACGCGGCGCATGTGTTGTGAATTATTGTCGCTAAATCTAGATCTAAAATAAATATGAAGTTTGTTGTCAACTATTTCTATATTGAAATGAATTACTGTGTCCGTTTGAAACATTGGGTGACGGACAGAATGAATTATAGGGCGTGAATGTAATTGTTTAGCCGAAATTCCTATTAAGTGTGCGGAAGTATTTGATTGCCTTTGCGTGTTGTCGAATTTTGGAGTACCTATTGCTATTATTCTGGTTTGGGTTTAAATTCGTTCTAAAAGTCTTAGCGTTATAAATAGTTTGAAAGTTTTCTTCTTCCATCACGATTTTTAAAACATCTTCCAAAGTTGTGATATTTCGCAGACGCACTAGCCTAACTACATTAGCTGGCAAATTATAAAGGGAGAAATTCAGTGAAGTGTTATTATAGATGTGGTGTTTAGCTGTTCTTAAATTTGCGTCTTCAATTGATTCGCTTATTTTTGAAATTAAGCTATTTAGTGTGGACTTTGTATGAAAAGATTAAAAACGGATAAGAGGGGCAAAATGGGGAAGGTTTTTAGTCGCTTTTTTATGCCCCATAAGCCAGTTAGGGAAGCGTTCGTAAGTTGTATGCATGTTAATCCTCACAAGTAGGTATTTATTGGGCACGCTGCTCCACCAAGGCTTCGCTCGCTTCGCTCGCACCGCTCGCTTCGCTCGCTCACGCCTTGGTGTTGCGAGTGCCCAATAAACGCGAACTATTACTGAAATCCTGTTCACGTTTACTCGTAAACTTGCGTTTAAATTGATCGCACAGCTCGCTCACGCCTTGGTGTTGCGAGTGCTAATAAATAAGAATGAGTGCTCCTGTTTACGTTGATGCTCTGGGAAGGTGACAATCAACGCGAGCACGCAATCGACACAACCTTTACTGAAATCCTGTTCAAGTTTAAAGTGAGTAAGTAAGTGTTGATTTTAATGCGTTCATCATTCGGTTGATTATCTGCAACGGTGGCAATCAACGGTGTGCTACTTTGTAACAACGGGAGTATGCTATCGACATAGCGCGAACCATTACTGAAATCCTGTTCACGTTTACTCGTAAGCTTGCGTTTAAATTGATTGAGTTCGTTTTCAACTTAGATTTCGGACTTAGAAATTATTCTAAGAAAAGCAAAAGCTTAAACGCAACGTGAGTGATGCGGGCCAAGCAATCACAACACGTCTGAACATCTCACAATTACTCGTTAGTCCCGATTAGCTCCAAGGAGTAACTTTCGTTGCGAGGCGTCACGCACAATTACACATTAGTCCCGATTAGCTCCAAGGAGTAAATATCGTTGTGCGGCGTTTGTCACACTAAACACATCGCAGAATTGGCCAGAAACTTTGATGCGTCGAGTGGACTGGTGGTTTCCCATACTATCAACCGCTATAGCACAGAAGAACCGATTTTGTGTTTAACCGTCACCACGTTGTTGTGTATGGTACGGGAGTTACCCCGTAATCCCCGTATACGCTACCGCGTTACCAGCTCAAATGCAAGGTGGGCCAGGCCAAGCAAAGTGATTTGGTAAAAGTCACCATGAACTAGCGGTTGTGATAGCCACAGATTCTCCGACGATTGTATCAATACTAATTGTATATATACAAACTATTCACAAAACTTCGTTAGCGTGATGCAGGCCTGACTATGTGATTGGAAGAACCATGTGACACGTCTTGACACGGCTTTTATTATGATTTGTAAATGATGATAACCAATTTCAATCATAGTTCGTTCATATTAAAGTTTGAAATAGATAATAATGAAACTAAACAATTTTACAACCATGTGTGACTACATATTCGCGCTAAGCTGTTTTGCATGAATTAAAATAATTAAATATGAAATATATTCTAAAGCAGAACAAGTCTTAATAAATATAAATTAAGGTTTAAAATTAGTTGGACTTGAATAAAATAAAGTTGAATACGGAATCACGTTTCAAACAACATAACTTCTGCAAAGGAGAAAAAGCATAACTCCATAGCATAAGCATAGCACTTATGCTTTTTCTCCTTCAGACGGCAGACTGTCGTATATGGTTATCGGTCGGACCGCAGACTTATAATAAGGTAGACTCCACAAGCAAGATTGAATAAATCTGAATTCTTTAGAATGTTAGAATTTAACAAATTAAAAATACAAATGCTTATATATTATTAGAATTTTCCAACCAGAGACCCAAAAAAGTAAAAAAAAGAGTTAATTTTTATTTCGATTACACAAGAGTTAAATAAAAATGAGAAAGAATGTTGAGAATAATCCTTTACAGATTAAACAATAAAACATATATGAATAAGGTTTCCGTGTGTTTCAGTTCGGTCTGTTAAATAGGGGTGTGCAGTCATGAATAGACACAAGAGGTTGTGAAAACTTACAATATGCAACATAGTATTTAGCAAAATACGATATTTGATCCAATGGGATCAACTGCATTCGAAAGTACAACGTGCGTTGTCTACCTAAATACTTATCTGTGAACATGAAGTGCAATTATTGTTTACGTAGTAGTATAAAATATAACAGAGTACAAAGTGTAACAGAGATTCGTTAGATTCGAAATAAATTATTTTCAACTTAATATGTAAGTGATTTGTTAAATGGGTTAAACTCAATGAAAAGACTTGGTATAAACAACTTGTTATCTATTGTAAAATAAAAGGGAAATTTATTGAAACAACGCATTTTTTTTCATCCTCTAATATGTTTATTTATATATAACACAATTACATATAGCACGATGTAACTATTTTTTTTTGAATAACAAGTAAAACACATAATACTAAAAAAAAATGTTAAATTAAATATTCCTATAGCACGATTACATATAGCTTATTATTTATTTTTAAAATAGCATTATTTCATATAGCACATTGGAAAAAAATTACAGATTAACATCTTTACTTAATAAAAGAGAAAGATTATATTCAAAAAGCATTATTTCATATAGCATATTAGAAAAAAAATATAGACTAACATCCTTACTTAGTAAAAGGTACTTGAGAAAATAACGGCTTCAAGTATACAGGGTTTAATAAAAGTACTGAACAATACTAATGAAATGAATGTCATTGTTGTGGAATTGATAGGAATGGGGTTATAATTTAGTGATCTGATTGAAAACTGATTATTGGTCAAATATCTCTTAACAGATCTGTTAACATATCAGTAGCATCATCAGTTCGATTAAACTGTGGCTGTTCGATTAAATTGATATGATTGATATGTGAAAGTACTAGAGACAATAACGGATTCAAGCATATGGAGCGTAACAAAAGTACTGAATATTACTATAACAACTGATAAGGTCAATGACTTCGAGCACGATATGAGTAAAAAATAAATTTGAAAATTCATCTACCTCTCCTATATACAAAGTAATAATTTTTAAGAAAAAAAAACCGACTTCATTTGGTTCCCGGTAAAAGTGAAATTAAGAATTTGTTTGAGTTAGCCAGTTTACTTCACAAATATCCAATACACCGCACGTGTACGATTGAAAATTGAGGAGCTTTCTTAATGTCCTAGGGCTTCCATCATTACATTTGAAGTATAATCAAACGGAACTCCCTTGTAGACCTTTAAACAAACAAAATAACAATGTGTTAAATTGGATGACAGACTGTAAATTAACGAGCATATTCATTATGCCATCCCTGATTATCAACATCAGGTCCACTCCAGCAAAATGATGGCCACAGTAAGAAAATGCCTAAGCTAATTATGAACACCCTCTAATCACAATTAACCTGCCGTTCAAATTTGAAGAGTTCTCTGAATTCTTCTAGAACTCCATCATCAGAATATAAATCAAATCAAAAAGATGAATGTCACAACTAGGATAATAAGTAGAGCTAGGTTTATTAACCAGTTCCACTTTGCGATCCCTGGTCTTCATCATCAGATCAAGTTCATCAAAATTTTGGCTCCGCCAAAACACTGTTTTAGTTACTTAAGGAAACTCTCAAATCAGAATGCATGTGCCGTTAAAATTTGAGGAGTTCTCTCAATCCCTCATGAAGCCCATCATCAAAATAGAACTATAATCAAATAGGACTATCTTGAAGGTATTTCTTTACAAAGAAAAGATGAATGTCTCAAATCGGATGATAGAGCTGGGAATTAACAAGCAGTTCCACTTTGCCATCCCTGGTCTTCATCATCAGGTCCACTCCACCAAATTGATGATGTTCGTAAAGAAATGCTCGAGTGTCTTAAGAAACTACCCAAATCATCATGCATGTGCCTTTCAAATTTGAGGAGTTCCCTCAGTTCCTCATGGATCCCATCATCAGAAATTGATTTTGAAAAAAACGGAACAAATCTGGAACCATCTATTTTCAGAAAAAAAAAATATTTTTTAAAATCGGACGATAGTCCTGGGAATTACCAAGCAGTTCCACTTTGACATCCCTGGTCTTCATCATCAGGTCCACTCCACCAAATTGATGATGTTCGTAAAGAAATGCTCGAGTGTCTTAAGAAACTACCCAAATCATCATGCATGTGCCTTTCAAATTTGAGGAGTTCCCTCAGTTCCTCATGGATCCCATCATCAGAAATTGATTTTGAAAAAAACGGGACAATCCTGAAACCATCTATATACAGACAAAAAAATATTTTTTAAAATCGGATCATAGTCCTGAGAATTACGAAGCAGTTCCACTTTGCCATCCCTGGTCTTCATCATCAGGTCCACTCCACCAAATTGATGATTTTCGTAAAGAAATGCTCGAGTTTCTTAAGAAATCACCCAAATCAGCATGCATGTGCCTTTCAAATTTGAGGAGTTCCCTCAGTTCCTCATGGATCCCATCATCAGAAATGGATTTTGAAAAAAATGGGACCAACCAGGAACCGTCTACTTTTAGAAAACAAAAAAAAAAATTAAATCGGTTCAGTAATGACGGAGTTATGAGTGAACATCCATTAAAAAAAAAAATAAAAAAAAAAATTCAGTCGAATTGAGAACCTCCTCCTTTTGAAATATTGAAGTCGGTTGAAAAAAAAACTCATATTGACCAGTAGCGGGAGGTGAGAAGTTTTGCTGGGTATCCCTGAACAAAAAATCTAACCCGACTGGAACATAGAAGAAACTAGTCTACTACGGAACCCTAAAAAGAAGTATTTAAGAGGTACCTAATTGACAACCATTCATATTTTTAAGTGCTACTTTTTATTGTATGGTTCGAAAGAATGGACCAATTAATGGTACACGTATTTTTTTTTATTTGCGTACCTCTCATATTTTTGTCTAAAAATCTATTTATATTGTTACTCGGGCAGGAAAGGCGTAAGTAACAAACGTCATGAGTCAGCCTTGTGACGTCATGATTGTGTTTCATACACTAAAAAAATCATTGAAATAATTTTAATTTGATGCGGATACCGACGTTTAATTTTAAACCTTAAATAGTCTGAGCCAAACTGACATTCACGACAGACGTCACGAACGTCAAAACATGTAAACAAACACTGAATTTATTGTTGTTGGTTTATTAAAATGCCGTGAGTTAAATATTGCTAAAACATGCACAAATAAAACGGTACCGCCTACCAAAATGTTACTTACTGTTCCAACGGAAAATAAAGCTAAGTGGTGTTCAGCAGACGGTTTGGATCGTTTACCTACAAGCGCACTATTTATTTGCGACGATCACCTAAATAAATGTATTTATTTAATCTTAAGCGTCGTTTAAGTCCATGAGAAGGTGGAGTTGCAGTGAAGATCAAAATCACACACGAAAAGTACAAGAAAATCACCAGTAAATATCCGAATAATTTGAACTGTGCGGTTAGTGCCAAATGACACTGTCAGACTCAAATGACAACCCAGCCGGAAGATTTTTTTGGTTATAGTGGCAGCTCTGAATCAGCTGTGTGACGTCACTTACCCTTTAAACTATTTTTAAGGATTTTTACTAAAAAAATTGCGAAAAAAAATTGAAAAATATATTTATGTGATCTACAGGCGTCTCGAAATGGTTTTCGATTTAGGAGCATTGAAAATTTTGAAAGGTTGACAATTAGCTACTTATATTTTTTGGATACATGAAGCTAGATACCTATCTAAGTATGCGTTGATGTGACCTTAGACAAAACACTAGTGTAGTTAGTGTATCGCTAAATGATTACTATTACTATGAACATGTTATTTTTACTTATGTTTCATACTAGAGGACTCATTATTAAAACTGAACCTAACTCATACAAAAAATCAGGTGGGTTCACTTAAAATTGATATAATATCCAACTTTGTAAGAAGGAACCGGGAAGGAGTTGCTATGATTATATTAATTTTCACTGAGTGTACAATATGTACCTCGGGGGTCTCGAAAAGGCAGCGTAAATTAAATACCGAGTTTAATAATAAACTGACGTATATTTAACTATACTAATCTCCACACAGATTCTCACAAAAAATAGAAAAACGTTTTAACCTATACAATCTACGGCGAACTAACGTTCGCGTGTTCTAGCCGAGGTAATAGCGACATCTCTCGGGAAATTGGGTAAACAAACACCAATGGAACAGTTTGTACATACCGCCCACCAAGGACAACAAGTCCTTCATCATGACCGCCCACCATGAAGTGACTAGGCATTAAGCTATTGAGAGCGAACTAGTTGGGTTTATAGTTTAGCACCAGCTGAAAAATTGGTCGGGGCTTCTTAATCCTAATCAAAATATTCTTAGAATTACAATACATACTTATATGACTAATACATCTTTAAACTAATTGGCTACAGGCAAAATACAAAGTTTTGAGGCTGGTCTTTTTATCAGAGTATTCTTACATTTAATGGTAACCACTCTAGTTAACTGATCTGCGCCAGGGTGTTTCTGCACAATTCTGCCAAAAAGCCACTTAGAAGGAGGTAAGTCGTCCTCCTTCACCAGAACGACGTCCCCAACTTTAGGTTCGGGGACCTGATGTGCCCACTTGTATCGTTGCAAATAATGGGTCAGGTATTCGTTTGACCAACGACGCCAAAAGTTTTGAAGCATACGCTGGGTCAATTGCCATCGTCTCAGCGTGCTAATGTTAGAGCGTTCATAATTCGTCTCGGGAACTGTAACTAGAGGCTCTCCGATTAAAAAATGACCCGGAGTCAACGGGTTGGGTTCGTCGGGGTCGTTGGGTATAACTGAAATAGGCCGTGAATTTAGACAGCCTTCTATTTGGATGAGCAAGGTCGACATTTCTTCGTAGGTAAGTGTCGAGTCTCCAATAACCCTCTTGATGTGGTATTTGGTGGATTTAATGCCAGCTTCCCACAATCCACCAAAGTTCGGGCTTCTAGGAGGGATGAAGTTCCATGCGGTACCATTTGAAGCCAGACTTTCAGCTACTTCGTGGATCATAGTAGACCGTTCTGCGTGGAAAAGATCCTTCAGTTCTTTCGCCGCTCCAACGAAGTTGGTACCGTTGTCGCTATAAAGTTCTAAGCAACGGCCGCGCCTAGATACGAACCGCTTGAACGCCTCCAAGAACCCACGTGAGGTTAGTTCGCTTACTACCTCAAGATGTATGGCTTTTGTAACCATACAGATAAACAAGCACACGTACCCTTTGTACGAGTGGTGTCCTCTGCCCTTAGACGTTCTTAAGTTGATGGGTCCGGCATAATCTACCCCACTGCGTATGAAAGCTCTATCTGGAGTCACTCTGGCCGAAGGTAAAGCTCCCATTAGTTGGGTCTGGGTCTTAGCCTTGTGACCGACGCAGCGAACGCATTTGTGAATGTGATGTTTCACTAAATCCTTTGCTCGTACAATCCAGTACGCTGACCTCAAATAGTTCAACATCGCTCGCTGCTCGCCATGAAGGGTACGATCATGGACATCTGCCACAATTAGTCTGGTCAGATGCGAATCGTAGGGTAATATAATAGGATGTTTTGCTGCCTCTGGCTCTGACGCGTTATCCAATCGGCCGCCGACACGCAAAACACCACTCTCAAGAAACGGCGTTAAAGAACGAATTTTAGAGGTTTTTGAACTAATGAAACCTTTTTTGTTGATCTCCTCGATTTCGCTCTGGAACTCTGTGTTTTGACATAATTTTATACAGGTTGTGAAGGCCTCGTCTAGTTCCCACTTTTGTAAATAGCGCGGGTGCTTCTGCGAGTCCCGTTTGCTTAAGAAACGTCTGCAGTAAGCCACAACACGTATCAGTTTTTTGAGGGATGAGTACCGACTCCAAAATGGCTCTTCTACTACTGCTACATGAACTCTTGCCGTTTGTTCGAGATTCGTCTCATTGTTTTTTGGCTTGGAATAGGGAATGACCCGATCGTGCAAAAGTTTCGGCCCAAACTTCCACAGATCGTGTTCTTTTAATTCTGATGGCTGAATCCCACGTGATGCACAATCTGCCGGATTATCCTTTGTCGAGACATGAGACCATTGCGCGGAATCCATGGTGGTTAATATCTCGGACACCCTGTTGGCTACCGTGCAGCTCATGTAGTGTATCGTCGGCATACGTGTGAAGCCATCTTGGAATCCTGAAGTCTATAAGCTGAGTCAGCTGTTCCCGGTAAGTTAACCAGTCCTGTAATATATCGGTGGGGGGTTCCTCATCCCATCCAATTCCTGCTAACCATAATCTTTGGATAAACATCTTTGCTTTAATGACGCACGGTGCTAGCCATCCCAAGGGGTCAAAAAGACGTGCGACATCCGAGATAATTTTTCTTTTAGTTGCAGGTGGCGATAGCGGCGGCAGATTCACCGAGTACTGAAATTCGTCGTCATCCCGGTTCCAGGTAAGTCCTAATATTTTAGTTACAGTGTCTGTTTTTAGTTCCAGGTTGTTCTTTCCTTCTTCGTGTTCTAGGTTTACTTTTTCCCTTCTGTCTATCTGGGTGGATAGCTCTTTACTGTTACTAGCCCATTTCTGTAGTATGAATCCTGCTTCATTCAGTAAACCTTTCATTTCATGGTACAATTGCAGCCCTTCCTTTTCCGTCTGACAACCGGTCATCAGGTCGTCCATGTAAAACTCTCGATGGACACGTGTCGCAGCCATGGGATACTGCTCTCTATGATCGCATGCCACTTGGTTGAGGGCTTTCACTGCTAAGTATGGAGCCGACGCAGTGCCGAAAGTCACGGTAAGTAATTGGTAGTCCTTGACTTCCTCTTCAGAGTTTTCGCGCCACACTATACGCTGAAAATCTGTTTCCTCTTTAGCTACCTTTACCATTCGGTACATCTTAACTATGTCCGCTACCAGACAAACAGGATACTGTCTCCAACTCATAATAAGGTGACGAAGCTCTGGTTGCAAGGTAGGCCCTGTCATGAGCTGGTCATTAAGTGAGATCCCATTGTCATATTTACAGGAGGCATCAAACACGACCCGAACCTTCGTGGTGGTCTTGTCTTCACGGATGACCGCATGATGTGGTAGGTAGATCGCTTCCTTCTTTTTGTGGTCGGGCGTAGCCACTAGCACTATATGAGCCAGCTGTTCGTACTCCCTTAGAACTTCTGCGTAACGAGCCTTCAGTGTTGGGTCTCTCGCAAATTTTCTCTCTAATGTGTGTAATCTTTTTACTGATATCTCACGTGAATTTCCTTTACAGGTTGGATTATTGTCCCGGAACGGCAACTTAACCACGTACCTGCCCTCTGTGTCTCTCACCGTCGTGGATGCAAAAAGATCCTCACACTTTTGTTCTTCTTCGGTTAACAGCTTAGAGTCAAGGTTTGGTTCAGCTTCTATTTCCCAGAAGCGCTTTAACATATCATCTTCATTAACATGTAAATGGAAAACTGATAAGTTCTTATTTACACTCGCTGAGCCATCGGGGCCAGTTACTATCCATCCGAACGTGGTGCGCTGTACTACAGGATATCCCTTTGGCCCTTTAATTACTCCATCTGTAATTATGTGACAGTAGACTTCACCTCCCAAAAGTATATCTATTTTTCTAGGTTGGTAATAAGTCGGATCGGCTAAGGCAAGCTGCTTTATTTCCAACCATTCTGGAAATTCTACTTTCTGGTAAGGAAGATGATTTGTGACCTTATTTACTACATGTGCCTTTACTATAATGTTAAAGGTTGGATCGATCATCGATTGAATTTTTAAATTCACTATAAATTTAGGTAGCGAAGATATCTGTTCGACACCCAACACTGTGATTGAACTTCGAGCGGGTATTTTCTTTAACCCTAAGGCTTGTACTACAGCTTCAGTTATAAATGAAGTCTGTGCGCCTGGATCTATAAATGCACGAATCACCTGATAGTCCCCTGAATTCGACTCGGCCTTAACAAGGGCCGTGGCTAGTAGCACCTCCTCATCCGCTTTCCCTGTCGTAAAACAGTTGACTGTCGGTGTGACCTCCTTTGGTGTGTTCTCTATTACCATATGTGTGGCTGCCTCCGAAACCTCTTCAACTGCCTGAACTACTTTCTTTGGATTGGCAGTTGAAGTGGAGACATCCTTCTGGTGAAGCAATGAATGATGCTTCCCACCGCAAATTCTACAGCTAGTGGCTTTTTGGCAGAACTTTACACTGGGGTTACTACCTAAACAATTGTAACATATCTTATTTTTGGTTACAAATTCATGTCTATTGGCATAATCCTCTCCACAAAACTTCTTGCAAAAACAAAGTTTGTGAGGGCCATTACAAAATTCGCACACGAGTGTTGACGCAGTTGTAACATGGTGGACATTTGCTTTGACATTATGGTTACTATAATCAGCCGACTTCCCGTAAGCACTTGGGGTCCTACTGGCGCTTTTCGGTTCAATGAACTCCAGAGCTCTGTAACGACTGGTTAAAAACTCTTTAAACTGACTAAACGTGGGCAAGGTGTCTGATGTCGAGTTAGTCGCCACGTTAAGCTCCCATTGCTTAAGCGATTCGGGGTCTAGTTTTAACGAAAGCAGATGAATAACAATGATGTCCCAACTTGACACATCAACGCCTAAATTGGACAGTGCACTTAAACAATCGGTCGACGTGTCCATGAGTTCCTTTAGGAATCCTGGGGACTCAGTCGTTGCACTCCTTTGACGTAACAATCTTTTAAGTATACAATGCGACAAATATTTTTTATTGTTGTATCGTTGTTCTAACTGACTCCAGCACCTAGCGTAATTCGTATCTGAAACAAGGAATGTGTACTCTGTTAGTATTGCTGGACTTTTCCAGGGCTTTTGATAGTCTAAATGTGAACCTCCTAATTTCTAAGCTCAAGTTACTATGGATTTGATAGCAATGCAGTAAAATGGTTTGATAGTTACCTTAATGGTCGATCACAGTGTGTTAAATTGTGCCGAGGTGATGGGTCCACCCAAACCTCAGAACGGGTAAAGCTATCGAGGGGAGTTCCGCAGGGATCGGTAATCGGACCTATTCTCTTTATACTTTACACTGCTGATATAGCGTCACACATCACACACTGTAGATACCATATCTATGCAGACGACATTCAAGTATACATTTCTTGTAGGCCAAGTGAAGCTGATAGTGCAATTGAGAAACTTAATTTTGACTTGAGTAAAATAACTGCCTGGGCCAGAAGTAATTGCTTATTGCTCAACCCTACCAAGACAAAGTATTTAGTTTTTGGTAGCAAACAGCAGCTGACTGGGTTTAACCCCACAAGGGTTGTGATGCTAATGGGGCAACCCATAGATCGGGTGTTTGAAGCACTTAACCTGGGTCTTCTCATGGACCTTGGTGGCTGCCATTCGGCCTGTCTTGGTGGAATGGGTCAGGCGTGGGCATGGGGCTCCCACTTTTCATCTCACACAGGTTCTCACAGGGCACGGATGCTTTGGGAGGTACCTGTGTGAGGTGCTAGGTAGGGAGCCAACGTCGATGTGCCATCATTGTGACGGAGCGGCTGTGGACACGGCTGAGCATACGCGTGCGGTGTGCCCTGCGTGGGCGGTTCCGCGCGCTGCCTTGTCTGCGGTCGTAGGAGACGACCTCTCGCTGGGGGCGTTGATTCGCGCCATGGTTGAGAGGGAGGAAGCTTGGGTGGCAGCGGTCTCCTTCAGTGTCACTGTCATGACACAGAAGGAGGCTGCGGAGCGCGAGCGCGAGGATGACGCCAGTGCGCCCCCTCAGCGCCGGAGGAGGCTTGGAAGGCGGAGAAGGGCTTTCGCGGCCCGAGAATTCCCGCCTCATCAGGGACCTGCGAGTGTCGGACCGGGAGATCCGACGCTTGCCGCTATTGGTCCCGCGCTGATCGGTCCTTGAGTGTTCCAAGGTACCGCAGCGGAGTTGGCCATTTGGCCACGTAAGGCTGGGCCGTAAGGCAGCGCTGTTGGGGTTTCTGGTAGTGTGCAGTTGCGTCCCTGGGACCCCATTCCTGTTGGCGAACGGTGGAACACCCCAGGGTTTTTAGTCCGTGAGAGTCGGACATACCCTCTCGGTTTCTCCCGGGCCGAGAGGGATCCATAACGGATTTTCCCTGGGTAAAAAAAAAAAAAGGGTCTTCTCATGGACAGCGGGCTGCGATATGAAAACCACATAACCAATGCAGTCAGAAATTGTTTCTATAAACTTAAAATACTGTATAAAATAAGGCCTTTCATAAATGAAAATGTTCGCATACAGCTAGTGGAGTATCTTGTTCTCTCTAGGCTAAATTATGTTAACACTGTATATGGTTCACGACTTCTTGCTAAAACAAAAAAACTGATACAACGCGTACAGAATGCCTGCGCTCGTTTTTGTTTTAGTATCCCTCCAAGGGCGCATGTCACTCCGTTTCTTAATAAGCCCAATATGTTGAAGATGCAACATCGACGTAAGCTCCATCTGGCTTGCCTCCTGTTTGGTGTCTTGAAATTAAATGCTCCGAAATATCTCTTTGACAAGCTAATAATCAACAGGATGCGCGAACGTCGGATTTGTGGTATACAACTTCTGACCCCCCGACACACCTCAGCTGCTTTCCGTGGTAGTTTCCGATATGTTGCCACTCGTTGCTGGAATATTATCCCCCCCCAATCAGGGACCTGCAAAATATAGTAAGTTTTAGGAACAAGCTCAAAAAGTTTATACTGTTGCACCAGCAAAGAGAGGAAATGTTGACTCATGAGACTAGTTGTATATAACTATATAGACTGTAATTATGGTAATATATACATATATCTATATATCTCTTCTTACCTTCTATTTAATGTCCCGTTTACATGGCAGTACCGTCCAAAACCCCTATATTTAGTCAGCTGACTTTTTAATGTGCTAGGTTAATTTACATGTTGTTGTAGTCGCAGAGACTTGATCAATTCCGCTTATTATTTTACATTATTTTGCACACTTCTATATGTTTTCCTTGTTCCTCTGTTTGTAAAATTTTTCATATGCTTTTTCTCGTTTTGTCTTCCATGGGGCGACCATGTCACTTGCGTAAAATCGGCTGTCAGCGGTATTAGTGTAAGTGGGCGGAGCAGGCCGCTGACAATGACGTCTGACGTCTCATGTTGATATGGTCGCGTTCAGGGAAGGCGTAACTTTTTTTCTGTATTTGTGTGATTCGTTTACTTCTTGTGTTCATGTATCCAGTTGTAGTTTTTTAATTTAAATTTTTTAGTTTTTTTTTTTTTTAGTGTAATTTCTGTTTGATAAGTTGTTGCAGCATTGTGTGTTTTTGTCGTGGCATCACCATTTGGGCTCTACGGAAGACCAGCGCCGGTTTATTGGCTGGCAATATGCTGAGTTGGGTCCATTTTGTGACGCACACACACCCTAATCCTTGTTTGTCTTTTCTTTTGTTTCTTATGTTGTTTCCTGTGATGTCACAAATAAATGTTTTTTATTCATTCATTCATTCATTCATTCATTCAAACAGGTATGTTGCGCAGCAACTGCTCTGCCTCCCCGGTGAGGTAACTTTTTAAATATTGCAACTTTTGAACACTGTCTAACGAGGCATTGCTGTGTATCATTGAACTAAATAAATCTCTGAACGTCGTCCACTCATGATATTTCCCCGAGAAAGTAGGAATGCATAACTTGGGCAGTTTTACTACATTTGGCCTAACAGAAGTGTTACTTTCATCATTACCTCTCGACTGACTAATCGAAGAACTAGTTCGCTGATCTAACTGCTCTTTCAGTTCACATCTATACTCCGTATACTCTTCCTCAGTTTTATCATAAGTATCCCCAGTTACATACGGCTTCGACTTTAATTCTGTAAGATCCGTCGTTCGCATCAAGTCCTTGTGCCCTTTCCTAAATTCAGACCAAAGTTCCTCTAAGGCTTCCAACTTGCTCTCCAAGTAATGCACGGTTATGCGTTCCTTCGGAGACTTTTTGAAATTGACGCTAGCTTTAAAAATACGACTGCATAAGTCCTTCTGATAGTTAAGCAATGCGTCCATAATGCCAATACAAAGAAACTAATAATTTATAAACTCTAAAATTGTACGCACAAAACACTTAGAAAAATCACACTATAAAATCGCAAAAATTTTACAAGTGTTTGAAACTCTATCGCATTTAGCAAAAATCGGGCATAGATTCCTCGTTCCAACAGGATTTTCGCTTAAAACTCTAAGTTAATACTAACTACAAATTATTCTATGTTAATATTCAATACAAAACACTGCTACAATTTTTATAAGTTTAAAAGTCTATACAAAATCGTTGATGAAATTTTCTAAGTCAATGTAAACGAACTGATTCTTCAAAGTAAAACTGCCTTTGTAAATAAAGTTCAAAGTTCCGTAAACTCACTAAATTGTTTCTTGTTCCCAGGGTTGAAACTCGCGTGTAAAATAAATTCAAAAGTACTTACAGTTCGCACTTGCTCACTCACTCCACAGATAATTATGTGACGTTACACTTCGTTGATCTCCCTTCAGCACGTTCCTCCAGGTGGCGCCACTCTTGTTCCGCCACCAGATATCTGCTCCCTGTATTGATTCCACTGGATGTTTCCGGATACTCGCCGCTAGATGGCGCCACATGCGCTCTTGAAATCTCCAACACAATTTTGAATACAGGAAGTTGTCAGCTACTCGCCACTAGATGGCGCTAGTAATCTCAGCTTACTGCAACTTAGCCCGGCCTTTAAAGCTGCGATCCACAGCTAAGCTCGTGGACGAAGTGTAGTCTGTACTGACTACCAAAAACCACTCCAAAAGGCTATCCGATTCGATGGACCATGTACAATGATGTACCTCAGGCCCTAAATTAAATACCGAGTTTAATAATAAACTGACGTATATCCCACTAATATTATAAGCGAAGAAATTATAGAGGGTTTTTGAAAGTTGCAATAGAGTATTAATTTTAGTATGTTGGAAGTTGTATTTATGCAATGTGATTTTAAAACTTCGATATCGTGATGTAGAATATTTGTAATTAATGCAAACTCTATATGCTTCAAATACTTTAAACGGGTACTACTACATGGATTTCCCTTTTAACAAGCACATTACGGTAAATTTAATTTGATTATTTCCAACAGTAATTAATAATGTTCAAAAATCCAAGTAATATTTTAAAACACACACTACACACTATACTGGCGCCATCTATTTGCTTAGATATGAAGTAAGTAAATATGCCACTACAAATCTATGGTTTTATGGCAATATTTTGCTAATCAGGGAACCCTATTTTAAATAAAAGTTGTTTATCGGAAGAAATGGGCACAGAGGCATAAACGGTACATTTTCCCGTTCATATTATATTTTTTACACTGCCATCTATATATTACATGTAGAACTACTAAAGAGCTGTAGGTATCTAACTGTTTCGTTCTAGGGAAACATACTAAGCGGCGAAGTTAATTAATCCCAACCAGTTACTTAAAAACTGAATTACGTATGAAAAAAAACACAAACACAAGTCTTATTAGTTATTATAATAACCCGTCTTTCGCCATTCTTGGTGCAAAAGAGCCCAGAACACTAGCGGCATTTCCATGCTGGATGGCTACGGACAACCTTAGATCAGGGTTCTCTTCCTTTTGTCTGAGTCGACGGCTTATGCTTATGCAGAACAATTTCAAGTTCCCCCCAAAGCAGCCCGCTGTCTTCACCACCAAAGGCATGAACATATATTGTATCCATGTCCTACAGACCTAAGTTGGTTATCCACGAATGTCATGTGATAATGATAATGCTATAAGTTCATGAAAAGACAAGTTTCATGGATAGTGAGACGGTGATTGCTGTTAAATGTGAGTAACTGTATAGAATTATCAGAAATTGTCATACAAAGGTCGAACTAGGTAACGCCAATATCCTCCTTAAATTGATTGGATTAAAATTATTTTAACTTTGCGCAAAAACATTCTGAGATCATATCATTAGATACATTTTACTTAATAATGGCGTCTATTTTCTTTTGTTGTTTAGCAAACTGATCTTGCGTAGCGATGCAGTCATAAAACCAGCACGGTTTCTTCAATTAAATTTTGGACAAATTTCCATGAGAAACTAATATTGTAAATTTGATTAACTCTTATCTGTTACCATTTCACACTAAAGGAAGGAATTCATTCCTGTGAATTGCACTTTTTTTACAGCAGTTTTGTTTTTACCTTATGTTGAGTAGGTACATGCGAATAAAGGCCTATGCCGATCCTATCATAGGATCGTCCTTGGATAAGTTATATATACTTACCTACCTAATGAAAGCTTAATTATGCGCGATGTAAATATTTTGGTATCCTCCCAATGTTTTTCTTCACTGGGCAGTAAGTTGTAATCAGGTATCGAATGACATTCCGTGGGTTAAATTCAGTGAGCCTAAGACAGTGTTTTAAACCGTGATCAAAAACACTCGGCCTTGATTACTTATTTAATAAAAAGATAATTTATGTAAACTTGGACGTACTTTTTACACGACTGCCCAAAACAAAAAAGAGTTATGTATTAGGGGTTCATGTATCCAAATTTGTTTGTTTGCAATATCTACAGCGTATCCACTGAAAGATTAATATGTGGTAGATACAAGGATACATACATACAGCTCTAACAAAAATGCTGGTGATTCGATTAAATGCGTAATCAAAATCGAAAAAATAAACATAAAATGTTTGTCAAAAAAAACATTCAGTCCTATTTTTCCAAATCAGATTACAATATTGATTACCAGCATTTTTGGTATATCCTGAATTATCAACGAGAAAAAAGAATAACAGGTTACTGTAGTTGCAAGTTAGTTGTTTGTTTATACGGCCCCGGAATTTAATTAGCAATTTACAGTTTAACTCAATTTGGTCTTTAATACTTATGCTAATAAAAATACACTACCAAACATTATAATACTACGCAGACGAAGTCGCAGGTAACAGCTAGTATCTATATATATATAAAAGAAGAAACTGACTGATTGTGTAGTATCTAATATCAAATATACACCCTGTATAATAGCCGTGTTAGCCGAACGTTATTATTATTTTAATCTTTATTGCACAAAAGGAAATACAAACGTACAACAGGCGGACTTAATGCTACAAGGCATTCTCTACCAGTCAACCTTTGTCGTAATTGAACATTAAAAATTATTGAAAAGAAAATTTAACATTGGAAAGGTTAATGAGAAAATATTAATGCGCATTAATTTTAATGTGCACTGATCCTAATCGGCATTAATATTAATGTGATTCGAGTGACTAAAAATTAATTAATGTTTAGTGTTTCCCTGGACATTGAAAATGATTTTTCGTTTCGTTTCGTTTCGTTTCGTTTTATTTTATTTTATTTTATTTTATTTTATTTTATCATTATCATATATTTCATACGAAGTAACTTTATTTCAATAACAACAAATGCTCATAAAAACCTTAAAATAAAACTTACCTAAATTAAAAAATAATAAATTATATTTCATTATTTTATTTTATTTCATTTCATTTCATTTGTTTTCATTTTTTTTTATTATTATTATTATTTATCGTTTATTTATCTTCTTTCTTAGGTTAGGATTTTTTACAATATGTATATAAAAATAAAATACAAAACAACATACAAAAAACAATACAAAACAAATACACATTATAAAAAACCTAACCTAGAGTGCCGCCGGCAACAGGGCAGGGCCCAGGCTGCCGGTGGTTAGGGCCGCAAAGAGAGGAACCTTCGGACTATGCGCGCAGTGTCCAGTATTACCGCCTTCTGCATCTGACCCTTGATCCAACCACAACTTCGTAGCGAGAGCCTCTCGAGATGTTGGTCGAGACTCTTCGCTATAAGACCGTTCGCTGAAACAACTATCGGTACAATGATCGTCGAATCAACCTCCCACATGGCGGTTACCTCGTGCGCCAAGTCTAGGTACTTGCTGGACTTGTCCTTCTCGGCCTTCACGAGGTTGTCGTCATGGGGGATGGTGATGTCGACGAGCATGGCCCGGCGCTGCGATCGATCTATCACGACGATATCAGGTCTATTGGCTAGAATAGTCCTGTCCGTGATGATAGATCGATCCCAATAGAGCGTGGCACGACCATTTTCGAGAACTGGTACAGGTAAGTACTTGTAGTACGCCACTTCGTGGTTCACAAGACCATATTGAAGTGCAAGTTGCTGGTGTATAATTCTGGCTACAAGATTATGTCTGTGCAAGTACTCGCCGTTAGCAAGATGAGAACAACCAGAAATAATATGCCTGAGTGACTCTCCGGGACGGCGGCATGCCCGACAAATGTCGACCGTACCGTCCTTCAGGATATACTTCCGGTAGTTATTCGTCATGATAACTTCGTCTGCAATTGCACAGGCAAAACCCTCGGTTTCTCCGAAAAGGTCCCCGAATCGTAGCCAGTTCACCGACGCGAGCAGGGCTACGTCCGGCCCCGTGAGGGCCCTGTAGAACCGCCCGTGTAGCTCCTTACTCTTCCATATCGTCTTGCGATCCTCGGTGTTTAGTACCACAGGTTTGCGCCAGTTCTCGTTTGCCGAGGAGAGCGGCGTGAGGTTCCTATCTACCTCCACCACATCACGATGCATCCCACTCTCGCTAGT
The DNA here is from genome assembly GCA_949128165.1 of Lathronympha strigana. Classification (NCBI taxonomy): domain Eukaryota; kingdom Metazoa; phylum Arthropoda; class Insecta; order Lepidoptera; family Tortricidae; genus Lathronympha; species Lathronympha strigana. Next base: position 7,853,664 of record OX421928.1, on the reverse strand, counting down.
AAGGAAATAATTCCTGAGATTGTACACCTCACGGTTGTGAAGGTTTTTGGCATTTAAAAAGCCGCGGCCTCCACACTTCCGTGGGATGTACAATCTCATAACTGACGAGCGTGGGTGTAGCATACGATGTGTGGTGAGCAGTACACGGACCCTCCGATCCAGGGCATCCAGCTCGGTCTGAGTCCACCTTAGTATGCCAAAGGAGTAAGTAAGGAGGGGCATTACCCAGGCGTTGAAGGCGCGCACCTTGTTGCCTCCTGACAAAAGACTGTTAAGTACTTTTGTCAACCGACCAAAGAAGCGTTCCTTCACCGCCTGTCTAATGCCCGCATCTTCAATACCCAACGACTGTGACATACCAAGGTATTTGTAAGTTTCTGATTCAGAGATAGATCTGAACGACATTGTCTCAGGAAGTTGTAAATTTGTTGAATTTACTACTTTCCCCCGCTGCACATGCATAACCGCACATTTGTCGACACCAAACTCCATTTTGATGGCACTACTGAAGACTTCGGTGGTTTTCAGTAGCTCCAACAAATCTTGGTCGTTTGGTGCAAATAATTTGAGGTCATCCATGTACAGAAGGTGAGAAATGACTTCACCCTCTCTCCGAAGCCGGCAGCCTAACCCCGAATCCTTCAGCAGAGTGCTGAGCGGATTCAAAGCTAGGCAGAACCACAAAGGACTCAGACTGTCGCCCTGAAATATTCCTCGCTCGATCCTTATAAAGTCCTGTGGGTCAGGGGGGTCATCTCCACCTCCTGGTTGACGAAGGACTGTGATCCACTGCTTCATACATGCGCTCAGGAAGGATCTCAAAGTTGCATCAACTTTATACAACTCTAAGATCCTTTCCAGCCATGAGTGAGGCACCGAATCATAGGCCTTCTTATAATCAATCCAAGCGGCCGAGAGAGCGCCCTTGCTCCGCCGGACTTGTTGGCAAATGGTCATGTCTATGAGGAGGAGCTCTTTAGTACCACGGGACCCAACCCTACATCCATTTTGAGCAGAGGCCAAGATATTGTTTGCGACAATATGCGCGTTAATTTTTGCTCTCAAAATGGATGTAAGGAGCTTGTATAGTGTAGGCAAGCACGTGATGGGTCTGTAGTTTTTAGCTTCCGTGGTACTACCGGACTTATAGAGCAGGAAGGTTACACCAGTTGTTAAGGAAGGTGATAGGGAGCCGAGCTCAAGGGCTTGTTGAAATTGCGTTGCTAACCGTGAGTGCGAGCATCGAAACCACTTTAACCAGAAGTTGTGCAATCCGTCCGGCCCAGGGCTTTTCCAGTTCTGGGCCGTGCGGATTGCACAACTAACGTCATCGGGACTGATGGTAATAGCCCCCATTGGTTCGATGTTCTCACACTCACGTTCGACAACGCTCATCCACTCTCCCTCCATGTGTCCGACGGGCACTGACCAGATACTACGCCAGAAATCAGACATGGCAGTAGTATCTGGCAGCTGCACATCAGACACACGAGGGTCGGCCTCCTCCCATCTTCGGTATACCTTCCTTTGATCACTCTGGAAGAGACGATTCTGCTGAAATCGGTCCACACGTTTTCTGTAGCGACGAATACGGCTTGCCCATGCATAGATTTTCTGCTTCAGAAAGTCGATGCGCTCTGTGACATTGGCCATGTAGTCGCGGGGCTCAATATCCGTCCCCGCGAACGCCTGGTGCACAAAGCGCATTACTCGGGGGCGATTATTTCCCCCCCTGAAACAGATCAGTTTTGCAATGAGAGTTCTAAATGAGTTGATACGACGCTCGATCCGTACTTGCCATGCAGGGATACCTCCGGCGGTCCTAGGTGCACGTTCAGCGTCCGGAAACTTGACTCGAGCAACACGGCACGCCGCGATAGCCCCGCAGTACAAAATCGAGTGCGTATCATCTAAGTCTTTACTAGTCCGCAGGTATGGCTCTAGTAAAGCATTTAGAGCTCCCATTAACGCTAGATTACGCCTATTCATTGGCAAGCGTGGTAATCGTGGCCTAAAGTCGGGTGTGGAGCGGTATAGCGTAATCGTCTCTTCCAGAGTCCTCCTCAATTGCTCGTTGGCTGTACTACTAACACTCTGATTCGCGAATTCCTCCTCATCGGCACTAGGATCTATCCGCGGCGCCCCCGGTGCCAGGTCGGGTGCGGGCACCGAATCCGGCGACATAGCGGACGGATCCCGCGCCAAGTTGGAGGCCGCGCGAACAGAGAGAGCCTCCAGGCGAAGCCGATCAAGCGTCGAGTCATCCAACCGCTTTTGCCGCTGGATGACTCGAACCTGATCCGATAGTCGCTGCGCAGTCACGTTGATGGTTGGTTCAAGGGCCTGAAACAGAGGAAGCATCCGGACACGATACGCGCATAGATTAGTTTCACCCTCTGTAGCCCCATAGTAGGCGCGCATGACGTTCTCATTCATGGTTTGAGACCATCTCATGCGACGCACTACACCACCGGCAGCGGGAGCCGTGGGCGGGGCAGGATGCCCCGCAGGCCCCAAGCGTGCCGGCAGCGGTGGCCGCCCTCGCCGCGCAGGTGGTCGCGGCGGCGTTGGCGACAGCCCGCGCTCATCGCTGGACCCATCTGTGTCGGGTGCTGTGGCGAACTCATCGCCCGACGACGATGCGGACGGAGAACAGGACGAGGCGGGCGAGGATGTTGGTCGTGCGTTTTGTGTTGCCGCTCTGGTTTGACTCCTAGTAAGCATATATGCTAAAATTTTTCACTCGTTTCCGCTGATTTCGATATCGTTGATCGTAGCTGTCAGAAACGTCAACTCGTACATAATAAATAACCCATCTTCGTGGCATAGAACAGATTAGGTATTTTACTTGCCCACGTGTATAACTAGTCATTGGGTTATCAAAAGGTGTAAAATATGTACAATCTCCAGCAAAAACGTGTATCAAAAATATATTTTAGCAAAATAAATTTACAAAGACGTCTGACATTGTTATTATTATTATTATTATTATTTATACAATACAATAACTCTTATTTAAACTTTCATGATTTTCACACATTATAAATTTACTAAAACGGGGCTTAATTGTGTATAAACTTTGAAAACAAACCTCCGACGTTTCAAGGGCGACATTGTCCCCGTGGTCCCGGAGAAAGACCACCCTTCTTCTCCACCACCCCTCTAACACCACTCCGGGACCACGGGGGCAATGTCGCCCTTGAAACGTCGGAGGTTTGTTTTCAAAGTTTATACACGATTAAGCCCCGTTTTAGTAAATTTATAATACAATAACTCTTTATTGCACCTCAAAACAACAAAAATAACACAAACTGGTATAGACTGATGGTTTTATTTTATTTTATTTTACTTTACTTTACTTTAATAAAAAACTACACTCAAATTTATATGTTGACATTTCAAGCCCATCGCATACCAACAGGGGAGATGGTATTCCACATTCGCCACATTGCAGCATTGGATCTTCGAATCGTTGCTTTTTTCGTGATCAGCGACCCGAAAAACCATATAAACGATACCCATGTTGATTTTTCCACTTTTGCACCCCTTTTTCTTGAGAATTTAACCCCTGAAAGAGGTTAAATTCTCAAGAAACCTGAAACACGTGTTTACTCGTTTACCTTAAAGAATACTCCGGTGAAGTTTCGGATAATTCTTTAGAACCAGAAATTTACGTAAAAATGACACTCATATTGATATTTTGGCATTTCAACCCCATCGCATACCAACAGGGGAGATGGTATTCCACATTCGCCACATTAGATCTTCAAATCTGGCTGTGCGTTGATATGTCAGTCAGTCAGTCAGCTTCTTCTTTTATATATATAGATACATAATATATTTAATCGAACAGAGTAACGTCCAAGGCAACGATTAATACAAAATTGATTTATTATAGTTCCTAATAGCTATTTATAATAAAGTATTGACAAGTAAGCATTGACGTCATGGCCTAGTTAGGGGTAGTGCTGATAAATGATAATTGTAGTGGTTGCTCCACTCGCGTCTGGTAACGTGGTCGATGCGGAGAAAAACCGAAATTTAAGAAGCGCGCTAGGGCGTGAATGCTCTTAATGGACGTCATATTGTGTTAATTTCCCTAGTTTAAGCCATCCCAAACAATTAGCCATAAAAAAATCCTTTAAGTTACATTAGCATTACAACTTGACCATTATAAGTCAACCGCTAAAATCCCAAAAATGTATTATTTATTTTCATGTTAGCAGCTTAAAGGTACAGGCTCAAATTTAAGCACATTACCCAGCTTTGCGGTTCGCAGTCCGGCAATAAGGTATCGGGATGAACGGTCGTAGTGACCACCGGGCAGTATCATTTTGCCCAGAGGGCAACGCGGTAAACACTCTAAGATCCAACCTCGTAAATCGGGATCGGTAATTACGGGGAGTTTTTTTAATATGACAACACGATTATCCCACTAATATTATAAGCGAAGAAATTTTAGAGGGTTTTTGAAAGTTGCAATAGAGTATTAAATTTAGTAAGTTGGAAGTTGTATTTATGCAATGTGATTTTAAAATGTCGATAGCGTGATGTAAAACATTTGCAATTAATGCAAACTTCATATGTTTCAAATATCTTAAACGTGTACTACTACGTGATTTCCCGTTTAAGAAGCATATTACGGTAAATTTAATTTGATTATTTCCAACAGTAATTAATAATGTTCAAAAATCCAAAAAATATTTTAACACAGGTACACTGGCGCCATCTATTTGCTTAGATATGAAGAAAGTGAATATGCCACGACAAATCCATGGTTTTATGGCAATATTTTGCTAATCAGCGGAAATTATTTTAAATAAAATTGTGCCACATTTAATACGTTTATCGGAAGAAATGGGCACAGAGGCATAAAAGGTACAATTTCCCGTTCATATGATGTTTATTACACTGCCATCTATATATTACACGTAGAACTACTTAAGAGCTGTAGGTATCTAACTGTTTCGTTCTAAGGAAACATACTAAGCCGTGAAGACTTCTAGATTTGGTTGATGGCGCTGTTAACAGTTAAGTAGGTTTTGTCAAACAAAATCTATGAAATTAAATAGGTAACTTTATGATATAAATTGAATATACTGATAAATTAATCACAACCAGTTACTTAAAAACTAAATTACATATGAAAAAAAAAACACAAATATAAGTCTTATTATAATAACCCGTATTTCGCCATTCTCGGTGCAAAAGAGCCCAGAACACTAGCGGGGTGAATATCCCAAGCACTAAAATTTGATGGCAAGACTGAAAACGCTGGTGCAGAAAGTCAAAATAGTCATATACTATTTTTTTTTGGAAACATCTATTAGCTATCGACCTCGGGCAATAACTAATATTAAAATATTAAATAATTTAATAATTGAAAAAAAAAAATAAAGGCCCATTTTTTCATTCAGGTGGGTTGTCCGGGACCCAGTTATTCTTGTTTAATGCCGCATAACTCGAAAACTATACAAGATATCAAATTAGTTTTTAGTTCATTATAATACCATATCAATAAAGAACCCTTTAAAATATTACTTCCTTACTAACTCTTTAATAAACCCCTTATTATGCGTAAAGAAATTTGTCCGGCAAAATAATCCTTATTACCGCGGACAAATTTCATCGACGTTTATTGGCTAAGTTTGACTTCGTACACCCCCCGTCTCCTGAGCACTTTGAGGAGTCAGGTGTGCAGTGGCTCTCACCGCAAGAAGATGTCGACGTGATGCTGAATAGATCCGCTACACACGCGAGTCATGTCATTTCGATTAACGGGGACAAAAAAAATATCATTCCGGAGTTTGCTATATGTTTTTTGTTTCATATTTGTTATTTTTCAAATATTTACAGATCGTGTATTTTGTACTTGTGAGTTTAAATGTCGCGATAGTTAAAGAATGTGGGATTTAGTTATTTTTTTATAATTTTATTTCACCTCGGTTTATCATTCCACCAATTTCATTCCGGTGATTTCGGTGTAGTAAAATGGCTTTAATACCCACCAGAATGAAAATAACACCGGAATGATATCAAAAGTAGCTTCACTTTTGTGTTTAGTTTTATTTGGGGGCACTGCCATGCCCCCGCCAAGTCCGACAAAATAAGATTCCGGCTGTATCATATTTTTCTACAAGCCATTAAACCTCATGTCGTTTAATGATGGGTAAAGCTAGACCCCTGAATTTGTGGTTAAAAAATAGGCATTGACATCCATTGGGTGTTTCTCGGTAAACTGGTAAACACCTGTATTTGGCAAATTTTGACAAAATTACTCCAAGTAGGTAATTATTAATCAAAACTATTTTTCGAAAAACACTTCAGTGATGTTTATAGTCCTCCTCTCCTTCCACGTATTTCTGTCTTGCCCCATCTCCCACCAGTTCCTACTAAAAGCATCCAGGTCGTCTCGGCATCGCCGCTGAGGTTTGCCGCAGTCCCGTGTTCTATTATGTGGTACCCACTTGGTTACTGTTTTAGCCCACAACTCATCGGGCATACGGCAAACATGTCCAGCCCAGTCCCATTTCAGTTTGGTGGCTGTTTCTGCTGCGTCGGCTATTCGGGTCTTGGAGCGTAGTACCGTACATCTGATGCGATCAGTTAACTTCACGCCAAGAATACTTCGCTCCATGGCTCGCTGGCAAACCTTGAGGGTGGATTTCTTAACTTTTGTCAAAGACCAAGTCTGTGCTCCGTAGGTCATGATGAGAAGAATGCATATGTTCAAGAGTTTCTTTTTTAAAGATATGGGAAGGTCACCCTTCATCTGATCATTCATAGACCAATAGCTCCTCCAGGCATTTTCCCAGGCCCAGGTGTATATACTCATCGACACATAACATTGCTTCACCATCTACTACCACTCTGTTGTTTTCGAGGAGTTAGTCATGACTTCATGAGCTTGGTCTTTGACATGTTCATCATTAATCCTACCTCAAGGATTACCCTGCTCAGGTCTTCTAGCATGATGCCGAGCTCCGCAGGTGAGGACGAGAAGAAGACTATGTCGTCGGTGAAACGGAGATTTGTTAATCGCCTTCCACCAACGTCAATACCCTTGCTCCCCCAGCCTTCAAATGTTACTTAATTTAAACATGGTAAATAAGTGATAACTAGTAGTAGGTACTAGTTAGTAGTTTTTTGATATATTTTTTATTTGTACGCGTTATTGATTTTGTAGTTAACTGTTCTTAAATTGGTTAAATATTATAAAAATAATAAGTGAGTTGAGTTATATTTTTTATAAATTAAAAATATTTTTATTTGTACGCGTTGTTGATTTTGTTGTTACGGACATACAATGCTGTTCTTAAATTGGTAAATTTCCTTTTTTATCTCAACTCGCTTTTGTCACGGCTCTATGGGCTCTCTCATATTTAGCGTTTTTCGAGATCGATCGTCGACGTCTTTTCGGGGTCTTCAACTTACTTTAAAAAGCGCTGTGTCGCTATTGCGTCGACGTTGCATCGTGCATCGTGCATCGTACAGCCATATGGTTGAAGAAGCCAAAAAGACATCGACTTTTTTTTAAAACGCTTAATGAGAAGAAGCCCTATTTGATTGTTTTGCCTCTTAATGTTCTTATTAATGAAGCTTATTCCTGCCCTTTTTTCCTTTCATTCTGTTCCGATTCTTTTATTACAAATACATGCTTAGAGGGTGTGGAGGTGACACTTCCTGATTTAAAGAGTTACCCTTAAATACCAAGCTAGACTACCAACTCAAGCTTAGTATTTAAGGGTAACTCTTTAAATTACTAGCGTCCGTCAGGCTCGACGGTTAAGCTTTGATGGTAGCTCAGGCACAGCTTGTATTAATATTCTTAATCAAATTTCACTTTTATGAAATATTCATTTTGGGTACACAATTTTTATGTTATGTATTTCAAATCGAAATAACGAGCTTTTTTTAATTTCCAACAAAAATGTCCTTAGTTCTTTTCTACTGTATTGCTTATTTCTATAGGCTTTGTATTGCGGTAACTCAAATGGAAATTCTAAAATTTTACCTATTAAATTTGTGGGACAATTTTTTCGTTTTTAAATTGAAAGAGCTTGTTATCTCGAGTAGAAGTACCATAAATTGTCCTTATAATTTAGTAAAAGTGGCACTTTTGAAAGAAATACTCGATATGCTACATTGAACATGGCCATTCGAATAATGATTGAACTTGGCTGATTTTTTGGCACTTCTTAGCATTTTTCTCATTTTAGTGTATAGATATCATTCCTGTGTTTATTTTTTTCATTCCGTTGGGAAAAATGTCATTCAGGTGGAGTGTTATATAATTCCTGTGTATACTTATCATTCACGTGCGAGTCAATTTTTTTAATCTCCGATAATTCTCAAAAGGCTTAAGATATCAAGTGCTCTGTAAGAGGCTTATCAAAGAACAGTCTGAGGTGTCGATTGACATTAAAAGAAACATCGAAGAAACGTAAATAAAGAATTACACCGGAATGACACAAAAAACTAGTACTGTTGAAATTGACCCAGGCTCGGAATTTCCATGCTGGATAGCTACGGACAACTTTGGATCGGGCTCCTCTCCCTTTTGTCTGAGTCGACGGCTTATGTTATGCAGAACAATTTGGCGTCCCCCCAAAGCAGCCCGCAGTCTCCACCACCAAAGGCATGTAAATGTATTGTATCCATGTCCTACAGACCTAAGTTGGTTATCCACGAATGTCATCTGATAATGATAATGCTATAAGTTCTTGAAAAGACAAGTTGCATGGATAGCGCGACGGTGATTGCTGTCAAATGTGAGTAACTGTATACAATTATCAGAAATTGACACACAAAGGTGACAAAGTGTTGGCCTATTACGTAAGTATCACGCTATCCGTTTGGGATCTTATCTTAGAAGGGAGCGCACACTTTTGCCGCTTCGCCGCCGCTAAAGTTTCGGCAGAGGGCTCCTGCCACGTGGGAAGTACGAGTAATATGGGTGGTCGAAAATGTGCTGACGCATGTAGCATCCCACACCAAACACCGCCCGTCTCCATAGCACCAGCGTCACTCCATCGTGCTATCACTGCGCCTAAACTCAGTGGCTCCACAATGACATTGATGAAACGGAATGAACAGCCGCTGACTGAAGAGACCTCAGGACAATATCATTGAGGCTTTAGTGACGCTTTACCACTACAAAGACGGCAACTCAATGTATAATATGGCTAAACTTAGATTTTTTCGTATGATTACTATACTTAAAAGGCTAAAAATTACTGAATATGCACAACTTGATGGATTAGGATGGCACTTATTACAGTTCTATCTATATGCCACTAATTGAACTAGGTATCGCCTATATCCTCCTTAAATTGATTTGATTAAAATTATTTTAACTCTGCGCAAAAACATCCTTAGAGCATGTCATTAGATACATTTTACTTAAGAGAGAGTCTATAGAAACAGTGATAAACGTCTCCCTCAGTCCTGACCAATGGGACCTTGCATCATTACCAATTCGGAGTGGTGGTCTGGGTGTCCGGCGCGCGCGGGATCTGAGTCTTTCGGCATTCTTGGCGTCGGCGGCGGGGGTTGAGGACCTTGTTGCTCAAATTTTAAATTCTGATGGTGACAGGGTTATTATACCTTTTGCTGCCGATGCCTTGGGGGCCTGGACGGTTCTTAATCCGGGTGAATCCGTGCCTGAGAAGCGGGACATTCAACGGTTGTGGGACGACGTTGGAGTGAAGCGGGTATTTGAAGGCTTGTTGGGGGTGCTGTGGGAGTGGGCAGGGCGAGACTCCTTGCGGGGTCAAGACCAGAGTCAGGCTCGTGGTTGCATGCGCTTCTCTCCCCGCATTTAGGCACTCTTCTGGACAACGATTCTTTGCGGGTGGCGGTTGCTCTTCGCTTGGGCTGCGATGTGTGTGTACCTCACTTATGCATCTGCGGCACAATGGTGGAGAGCAACGGCCACCACGCATTGAGTTGTTGCCGGTGTGTGGGGCGATTCCCACGCCATCACGCGTTGAACGACATCGTTCGCAGAGCGCTCGTATCTGCGAATGTGCCGTGTTTGCTGGAGCCCCCTGGCCTTAGCCGGTCAGATGGCAAGAGGCCGGACGGTATGACTTTAGTGCCGTGGCAGAGGGGAATGTGCCTGCTTTGGGACGCTACATGCGTTAGCACTTTTGCGGCTTCGCACGTTAGTCGTACTGCGGTACTGGCCGGGGCTGCTGCTGAGTTGGCTGCACTTAAGAAGCGCGAAAAGTATGCGTGTTTGGGGGGATATACGTTTGTTCCTCTGGCAGTGGAGACGACTGTGTGTTGTTGCACAGAGGCAATGACCTTCTTTAAGGAGCTCGGTGGTCGTTTGCGGGAGAGGGGACATGATCCCCGTTCTGGGTCATTCCTGGAGCAAAGGCTATCCATCGCGGTTCAACGCGGAAACGCAGCGAGCGTGTTGGGTACTTTTGCGCCTGGAATGGTTCGGGGTGGGTTATTTGACTGAGTAATTAATTGACATTTCGTATTTGTTTTATTGTATCATTTGTTTTATTTTAATGTGCCAGGGTTTTTTGTTATTATTAGTAAATGTTTTAGGTTAAGTAACTTATGTATGTTATGATGTATTTTTATGATTGTGATTTATAATTAAACGTTTAATTTTTTACTTAATAATGGCATCTATTTTATTTTTGTTGTCTAGCAAACTGATCTTGCGTAGTGATGCAGTCACAAACCCAGCACGGTTTCTTCAATTAAATTCTGGAAAAATTTCCATGCGATGCTAAATTTGTAAAGATGAACTCTTATCTGTTACCATTTCACAATAAATTAAAAACGCTGAACCCTGAACGGATTAAGGTGAAATTTGGCATAGGGATGTTTTGACTCCTAGAAAAGGACAGGATAGTTTTTGTTACGGAAATCATCCTATATAGAGGTGCAAAGCGGAAAGAAAGCAAGTGAAATAGTCAACTCAATCCTGTGCATTGCACTTTTACAGCAGTTTTGTTTTTATCTTATGTTGAGTAGATACATGCGAATAAAGGCCTATGCCGATCCTATCATAGGATCGTCCTTGGATAAGACATATATACCTAGGTACCTACTAACTAATAAAAGTTTATATGCGCGACGTAATTATTTTGGTATCCTCGCAATGTTTTTCTTCACTGGGAAGTAAGTTGTAATCAGGTATCGAATAACATTCCATGGGTTAAATTCAGTAAGCTTAAGACAGTGTTTTAAACTGTGATCAAAAACACTCGGCCTTGATTACTTATTTAATTAAAAGATAATTTATGTAAACATGGTACGTCCATTTTTACATAAATTTCACCATATCTACAACGTATCCAACCACTGAAAGATTATATGCTGTAGATACAAAGATACATACAGATGTAACAAAAATGCTGCTGATTCGATTAAATGCGTTATCGGTAGCGTATTGTGATTAAGAGAAAAAATTAACAAAAAATGTTTGTCAAAAAAACATTCAGTCCCATTTTTTCTAAATCAGATTACAAAATTGATCACCAGCATTTTTGGTATATCCTGAATTATTAACGAGAAAAAAGAATAACAGGTTACTGTAGTTGCAAGTTAGTTATTTGTTTTATACGGCCCGAAATTTATTTTGCAATTTACAGTTTAGTTAGTTTAGTTCATTTATTTCACGAAGAAAATTATATATACAATTTAGTGTTAATGTCAAAGTATACAAATTCCCATCATGATCGTCAAACAGAACAGAAAATATAAATAGGTACAAAGCAAAATGTCATAATTAAATAATAAAAATTTGTATAAAACATTATTTGAATTCAAGCTAATAATAAATAATAACAAAAAATAAAACAGTCAATTACAAATTCAATTCCATGTACTGGTTTACAGAGTACAGAGGGTTAGCCAACAAAAGGTTTCTTAAGTGACGCCTAAAGACTGCGTCACATGGCTCGTTTTTTAAGTTAGCGGGCAAGTGCTCATAATAGGTAGGTCCTATAACGCGTGGGTTTTTCATTGAAAGCGCCATGCGACGTGGAACTGTTCTAAGACGACCAGCTGCTCGAAGTTGTATGTCCGGATGGTACACACGATTGAATTCCGATATGTTAATTCTTATATACATCAGTACGTCAAACAAGTATTGTGAGTAGTGCGTCATTATACGTTGCGAAATGAATAGGTCTCTGCAAGGGTGTCTATGTCTTACTCCGACAAGCGTGCGGATTGCACTTTTCTGCATCACTAAAACTCTGCTTGCATCCGTTGAATTGCCCCAAAGCAATGAGCCATATGCCATAATAGAATGGAAATGCGCAAAGTACACCTGTCTTAAGGCTTCTGCAGAGATAAGTGGCTTCAATTTACGCAACGCAAAGACAGCACTACCCAACCGATCGCAGAGGCTGTCAACATGGCGCTTCCAATTCAAGTTGGAGTCGATCAGGAACCCAAGAAACTTACTTTCCTGGCATAATGGCATCGGGCAGTTATCCATGCACGGCGGCAGTGAGACCTTTCGACCAGAAAATAACATGATTTTGGATTTTGCGCAGTTCAACAAAAGCCCATTTGCTGTGAACCAGGTCTGCAATTGCTTGCAGGCCTCGTTGATGTTTAAGCTCAGCTGGTCATAAGAGTTCCCACTGACTAATACAGTCGTGTCGTCCGCAAACAATACAGTCAAGTCAGTTCAAGTCAATTTGTCTTTAATACTTATGCTAATAAAAATACACTACCAACCATTACAATACTACGCAGACGATGTCGCGGGTAACAGCTAGTTGTTCATATTTTTCTAATTATAATCGTGTTATATAAAATAAATGAACCTACATAATGAAAAAACACACTGCCGTCGACCACAAAAATAACCAGGAAGCCTTCTTACTGAAGGAGACAGATTACTAAAGAAGATAAGGGAGCGTATACTAAATAGAATTTCGAAATTAATTTACCTTGAGATGACATTGAATTTTTAGTAGGATACATGAAATACCAGGACATCGAGTCCCCTTTGTCCAAACTTGCCTCGCATTCGAACTCAACATGCTGCTTTCCGTCATCTACATATTCTTCTGGGTACACATTGAGCATCTGAGCACCCTTTAGTTCATCGGCTGAAAACAGATAACAGATTCCTAAGTATTGCTTCAAATTGTAGGTAACAAAAACCTGTCAACAAATTGCAATTCAGGGGGATCCAGGACTAGAACCATGGAAATCGACTTTGGAAAATTGTAATCTCCCTCTCTGTCACATTTGCATATTGGAGTGATAAAGAGGTTTTTCCGACAATATCAATTTTCAATGTAGAGAGGTAATTCTGCCAGTGTAATGGGGTCCATGCCGCAGGCGGACCTATTAGACGGGATGTTCTTTTTATAGATTGGGATTTATTTTTAAGTACTATGTGTAGTTTAATTTTATTTTGTAGTTAGTCGTATTTATAGTTAGTTTTAGTTTTTTAGTTAGGTATAGGGCACCGTGTATAGTGGGGCTTAGCTTTGATTGTCTCCACAGTTCGAGGCTGGCCGCGTTAGGATGCGGCTGTGCCGAGCTCCAAGTGCTGGAACAATACAAGTACCTAGGCTTGCTCATAGATCACAAGTTTTCATGGCAGCCGCAAAATAATAACTTAAATTAAGATCGGTACTTGTAAAATTCCATCATTTGAAGCCTTTGCTAGATAAAGCTACAATGTATACGTTGTTCGATTCACTGGTTGTCATATGGACTAGCCAGCTACGGGCGCACGTATACAACTTACGGCGCTACAAATTAGACTTATGAAATGTTTGGTTGACAAAAAAACAAAAGCTAAATGTAAAAGCTAAATAGTAATTAAGAACAACTTTTCTTGGAATGTAAAATCCTTCCAGTACAGGAGCGAGTACTGTTATTACTTGCAGTGGAGCAGTTTTCAAATAAGGAGTTTAAAAAAAATATCAGTTAAAAACAGCAGAGAAATAGAGGATCTGGTAAGCTGTAGAAAATATTTGGTATCTAAGATTTACAAAGATTTACCATCGGACATAAAAGAAACTTGTTTAATCAAAAAATCATTTAAAAATAAAGAAAGCAGTGCATTGTTGTGTAAGATAAAATATAATCTTATAATTGGAGCTTCGTCTGCCAACAAACCGCATTGTGGATTGGCAGAAGAAAATGTATTAATATCAAGTTCTGTCGTGAATAAATACCTACTTTGGTTTCTTTAATATGTTTTATTATTGCTATGATTCTGCTATTGAAATATTGAAAACAATCAATCAATCAATCCATCCTCCTTGCTGTGTCCAACAATGGCGACTCCATCAACAGTCATTGTCCAGAAATTAAAATTATTGAAAAATTTAGTGAAAAGGAATTATACATATGGAGGGTTCTGAGAACCTACCGCGAGCCATGAAGAAGTTATGCCTGGAATATGCCGTCCGCAGCTTTCTGAAATAAAATAAAACCATTTGGCCGGTAACGTACCTGTTGGGTATGGGATAAGAGTGGTTATCGTGACCGGCCCCTGCCAGGCCAGCGGCACGTCATCCTCTGTAATGTTGTAGTCGCTGTATATCTTCGTGACCTTCTCGATCAACTCCCGTCTGAAGAAAATTTAAAATTTAACATTGCACAAATATGTAAAACAAAACACAGAACCTAAACAAATTAAGAATTGTACTCATTTAGATATAGTTATATTACTTATCTTATTTCACCGAATGGCCAAGGAGTTTGTGAAGGATTTAGGTCACCAGCTAAGGGATAGGGGAGGCGACCCTCTTTCCGGGTCGTACCTGGTGCACTAGATCTCATTGGCCATTCAGCGCGGTAAAGCTGCCAGTGGGATGGGTACATTTGGGCCGGGTACGCTTCGGGCGGTTCTTGTAACTAGCTCTAATTAGTGAATAAGAATGACAAAGCCTATTGCGATATGGGACGAAACCTGTTGCTGAATTTATTTTGTAGCCATGCCTGACGAGACGAAGCCTGCGTTGCGGACGTAAAGCTTATTATTTGGATTATTTGAATATTGTTTTTCTTATTTTCATAGTTAATTTCATATATTAAGCAATAAATGAGCTTGTCTAAATATTTAAGTTGGTACCTATAATTTTACTCAAGTTGCAAAGTAAGAAAGGTAGACATAGAGATATATAAAAGAAGGTTTTCAAGTGGTTAAATTTAAAAACGCCCCTGAGCCCATTTATCTGAGTGAACGGTAATAATACTGTAAGTGTGTTTTGTCGGGTGACTTTCGAGTGAGTTCCAGTAGTGGTGAAAATGGGTCTAATACAAAACGATGGTACACGTCTTTCTTGTGCACTACTCAAAAGTTAAGGTTGATATTCTTTTCAACCGTTATCCGCATAAAAGAGAACTTAATCCATATGTATCGAGCTATAATTTAAAAATAATGACAACATGGACACTATATTCTCCACAGGAAATAAATCCAAAGTTTTTCACGTAAGATTTTTCTGTATTTATGTTTTTAGTTGTTTAAAATGGGTCAAGACCATTTGTTTCTGTTGGAGCTTAGAACGCAACCTCTATGTTAGAATTTATTTTTTCTGTTCCTTATGACATACGTTGTCACTGTTTGGTTTGATAGCTTTCATTACATAAAATACATCCGTGTTTTACGTTTTATTTAACTCTCCGATATTGCTTATAATCCATCATGGTAGCAGAGCGTGGTTGAAAATAGCAATAGAGTCTGTGAATAAAAACGCCGTGTAATCGAATTATTGTTACCACGTAAATATGTCGAATTCTAGCAACAGTAATTTCCATATTGAGAAGCTCGTCGGACGTCAAAATTACGCGAGCTGGAAATTTGCCGTACAAGCATACTTTGAGCTTGATGAATTGTGGACGTGTGTTACTGGTAGCAATACCGATAGTATAAAGGAAATAAAGGCTAAGTCGAAACTTATTTTATTGTTAGACCCGATAAACTATGTACATGTGCAGAATGCCACGACATGTAAGGAAGCCTGGGAAAACTTGGAAAAGGCTTTTGATGACAGCGGTTTATACAGACGAGTAGCCTTGTTGAGAAATCTTATTACTACCACGCTGGATTCGTGCCGAAATGTTGATGATTATGTCAACAAAATTATGTCAACCGCCCATAAACTAAGAAACATTAAGTTCAGCATTGATGACGAGTGGCTTGGCACGCTGATGTTAGCGGGCTTACCTGAAACTTATAAGCCAATGATAATGGGACTGGAGAGTTCAGGAATAAAAATCAGCGCGGATTCCATCAAGTCGAAACTCTTGCAGGAAGTTCAATGCTCAGAGATTTCAGCGTTCTTCGCGAAGAATAAGACCGGAGGTGGAAGTCAAGCTAAGGTTATCAAAGGACCCCGCTGTTTCAACTGCAATAAGCACGGGCATTTTTCGAAGAATTGTAGTGCTCCGAAAAAGAAGCAGTCCGGAAAAACGGAAGAAAATAAAAGTTATATTGCAGCATTTTTAGCTTCATCTGACACCATGACACCAGACCCGTGGCATGTGGATTCCGGTGCGTCAATGCATATGACCAAGAGACGTGATTGGATGTATGACGTCACAAATTCACCGACACCAACCGTAAGAGAAGCCAGTATGACACCGCTTCCAGTTGAATGTATGGGAAAGGTAAACTTATTGTTGAATGGTAATGAAGAGAGCAAAATTCAGGTAAGCAAAGTTCTGTACATTCCTAAACTAGGATCGAACCTCTTATCTGTCAGTGCTATGGTGAAAAATGGCTGCACAGTAGTTTTTACGAACGACGGCTGTTATATTTACAACAGTGATGGCAATCTTTTGTGTACAGCAGTACATGTAAACAATTTGTTTACTCTGAATACGCACCGAGAAGTTGTCTCTAACTTGACTTGTTCTGCTGATTTAAATGATATTGTCCTGTGGCATAGGCGCATGGGACATCTGAACTTTACAGATGTCAGCAAGCTGCCAGAGTGTGCTGAGGGAGTAGATCCATTTCCTGGGAAAAGTAAGAGTCCCGTCACTTGTACTACCTGTCTCACGGGAAAGCAGACCAGACTGCCCTTCAATAACGTTGGCACGAGAGCTACACACGCACTGCAGCTTGTCCACACAGATCTCTGTGGGCCAATGGAACAAGAGTCTCTGGGAGGTATGAAGTATTTTATTACCTTTGTAGACGATTTCACGAGAAAAGTTCATGTATATTTTTTGAAAAACAAGTTGAATTTGCTTGAAGTTTTTAAAGATTACAAGGGCCGAGTAGAAAATGAACTTGAGAGAAAGATTAAGTCAATTCGTTCAGACAATGGTAAAGAATATTGCAACCAAGAGTTTGATGGATACTAGCGTAGAAATGGTATTGAACATCAGACGAGCACTCCGTATTCTCCCCAGCAAAATGGTATTGCTGAGAGAATGAACAGGACCCTGGTGGAAAGAGCTAAGTGTATGTTGGTTGACGCTAATCTGTCAAAACTTTTCTGGGCTGAAGCGCTGGCGACAGCGGCTTATGTCATCAATAGGTCCCCAACGAAGTCAATTGATGGCAAAACTCCGATGGAAATGTGGTCAGGTAAAAAGCCCAATCTGTCAAATCTAAGAATTTTTGGCTCCGAGGTTATGGTACAGATACCTAAAGAAAAACGCCAAAAATGGGATCCAAAGTCGACAAAACTGATATTTGTCGGTTACTGTGAGTCGACCAAGGGATACCGAATCTTAGATCCCGTAACTAATAACATCATCAAGAGCAGAGATGTGATTTTTTTAGAAAATGTCCAAAAATGTGATAACAGCATTTACATACCTTGTACATCCGACAGCATCCCGAAAACAGAATCTCCACCTGAAGAACCCAGCAAAGATGAAGTAGAGAGCAATGTGGAACCGTCTTCAGGTGATGAATATTTTTCTGGCGAGAATAATGACTCATCCTACATACCAGAGGACCCGTTCGAGCTTGATACACCGACACGTAACTATGACTTACGTCCGCGAAAAGCTGTCCAGTATTCAGAAAAGGATGAAGGTGGTGACAGTTATTTTTGTCCAATTCTTGACCTGAATGACCCTCAGACTGTAGGACAAGCATTTTCTTCTCCTCAGGCAGACGAATGGAAAAGGGCCATGCAGGAAGAATATGATTCTCTGATTAAAAATCAAACATGGTCTCTGGTAGATTTGCCTGCAGGTAAAAAGGTACTGCCCTGTAAGTGGGTGTTTAAAACGAAAACCAATGAGGAAGGAGATGTGATTCGTTATAAAGCGAGACTGGTCATTAAAGGGTATGCTCAGAAAAAGGGAACTGATTATGACGAGGTATATGCTCTCGTGGTAAGGTACACGTCAGTCCGTTACTTGTTTGCACTAGCTGCTAAATATGATCTAGAAATATCACAAATGGATGCAATCAGTGCATTTCTTCAGGGTGATATTGATACTGAGATCTATATGTCACAACCCCAACATTACAAGAACAGTGATCAGGTGTGTCGCTTACACAAATCAATATATGGGCTTAAGCAAGCTAGCCGGCAATGGAATTTAAAACTGAACGATGCTTTACTTAAAATTGGGCTGACTAGATCCAAGATTGATCCGTGCGTGTATTATTTAGTGAATCAATCGACGATGATATTTATGGCAGTGTGGGTGGATGATTTCTTGATCTTCACTAATGATAGGAAGACTACGGCAGAGATCAAAGAAAAATTAAACAAGGAACTGAATATGAAATACCTTGGTGAGGTGAAACAGTGCATTGGCATTAATATTAACAGGAATCGTGAGACAGGTGTGATTATGCTGGATCAAGAGAAATACATCAAACTTATGTTGGAACGTTTCAAGATGACTGATTGCAAACCGGTGCGCACTCCAATAGAAGTGAATGCAAAGTTTGAAAACAATCCTGAAGATGGAACTAATACCTTTCCATACAGAGAAGCGGTTGGATGTCTTCTATACTTGGCACATGTCACACGACCTGACATTACTCATGCGGTGAATAAGTTGAGTCAGTACTGTAATAGTCCGGGACATCAACATTGGCTTGGAGTAAAAAGGATAATGAGATATCTTCAAGGCACCAAGAATCTAAAGCTGTGTTATGCTAAAGATGACTCCAAAGGAATAATTGGATATTGCGACGCCGACTGGGCTAGTGATCCACTGGATAGAAGATCGTGCACGGGCTATGTTTTTCTGTTCCAGAATGGTTGCATTTCATGGAATTCTTGCAAGCAACAGACCGTGGCACTTTCAACAGCAGAGGCCGAGTATATGGCGATGGCTGCAGCGACTCAGGAAGCTCTGTGGCTGCAGCAACTGCAGGCTGAACTAGGCCAAGCTGAGGATGGTGCGTTTTCCATCCATTGTGACAACCAAAGCGCAATTAAATTGGCGACTACAGACTGTTACAAACCGAAGACTAAACATATAGACATTCGTTTGCATTTTCTGAGAGAAAACATTGTGAAAGATAAAGTGAAGTTTTTATTTGTGAACAGTTCTAATATGGTGGCCGACAATTTAACAAAAGGAACAACTTATGTGAAACATTTTTACTGTGTTGAAAAAATGGGTTTGCGTTCTGTGGGGAGTGTTGGAGCTTAGAACGCAACCTCTATGTTAGAATTTATTTTTTCTGTTCCTTATGACATACGTTGTCACTGTTTGGTTTGATAGCTTTCATTACATAAAATACATCCGTGTTTTACGTTTTATTTAACTCTCCGATATTGCTTATAATCCATCAGTTTCTAGCGAAATAACACATATATCACCCACCCTGTACATTTTGTAAGTTTTACTGTTTTACGTGAATATTTTTCTTCGGTTTCGCTTTTAGCACATAGAAGACAAATATGTCGTCATGTTCACAAACAAGAAAAATAAATACTACGGTAAATTTTAAAAATCGACTTTGTTAGGGTATATTTTTTTACTTTTTCCTTACTTCCGGAAGAAAAAATTGTAGGATTTTTGCATACATTATCTATAAATATCCCATTTAAACGTAATTTGAGAAAATCAGGCTATTGTAATTTAATGCCTGTCAAAACCGTACATTTCCTGGGTAATATCAAGACCTCAATTAATTAAACTGAATACGGGTTCTTACTACAGTGTTTAATTTATTGAGCTCTTGAGTTATTATGTCCGACAATGTTTAATAACCGCTATAGTTTAAAAAAAGTATTTCAATACACTGATGACCGGTTCCTCAAATTGCACACAATTTTCTATTCATTTTGTACTAATAATTCATAAAAAGCTAAATCAATAGGAGCTTACATAGTATCCTGCTTGGAGGCTTCGTCGGTAAAGCTGTAGTCGGAAACATCCTGTCCGAGAAGTATCCTGGTCTTAAAGTCATCGTTTTGCCCGGCATGCGCAGTCACACTCAAAGGATCTAAAACGACATGATGGTTTAAATAGTTTATATTTATTATTCCAACATAACACATGGGACAATCATCTTACAAAATACACCCAAAGGAAAAAAATACCTAGTCTAAGAATCTAAAAAAAGTATTTAATAACATTTATTTTGGGCCCTCGAAGTATTGCGTAAAAGATGATCCCAATCCCTCGCTGAATAGTGCTAAATAATCCGTTGCGAGAGAAAGCCACCAGTAATTTGTAATACAACCCGAAGTCTGTGTTTATCTTCGTAAGGCCCACTGTCCTATTTTTAGTACAACACAATTTCGGTATAACGACCCACCAAGTAATGCTTTTTTCCTAAATTAAACCTTAATTTTAAAAAACTTAAGTTTCAAAATATGGGGTCCTATTTTTTAGACACTGGGTCAATAAATTGCACTTGTCTTAAAATTAGATTGGGTCTTAAGAGACTTCTACTTGTACAGTACGACAGAAAAATGTATAAATAAAAAAGTGGTAATATCGTAGAGTCGTCCCTTTCCAATCAATATAATTATGTAAGAAAACGGGTTACGTAAGAAAAAGATTTTCATTTAACCCAATTAAGGGTAGAATTGTCCAAAACGCTTACACTACGTTTTTAAAAATCTAATAAGGATTTTTTTACACAGTTAAAAGATTAAGCTCAATTTTTTTCTTAAGTCAAAATTTAGTAAGGGATGAAATTTCCCAAAAGCCTGAAAACACTTTTCGTTTATTTTAGTTAACAAAGTTTCAAGTTTCTCACTTAAAATGTTTCTACATCGTTTTCGCGAGGTCGACAAATTGGGTTTGTCATTACTACTTTACTGTCGCGCTTATTTGATGCAAGGCGACATCCCTTTTAATGTTACCGATATTCATGTATTACTAGTGTGGAGGCTCTAAAACGATTTGACGTACCGTTTGCGAACTGGTCCATCATGAGAGGGCCCCGCCAGTCCAGCGGGACGTCGTCCATGGTAATACCGTAGTCTTCGTACACTTTCTTGACCTTCCGCATCATACCGGATCTGAAGAAGACATTAGATTAGCATGGCACAGCAGTGAAAATATTGAAATACATTATAAGAATTGTAAGTTATTGGCACGCAAGTTTTTCGTAGAAATCGCGAAACGTCTGGTTGATGTTACTGGTGGCCGGAGAGCTGGAAGGTTCCTCGCACAACGTATCGGGGCGTTTTTATTTTTTGTTGTACAAAAATCATTGTTGGAAAATTTAAATTTTTTAATTGTTTTCTATTCAGTCAGAATCGCGAGCCCTGAAAGGGTAAATAAAGTGTCCTAAATTTTCCATACAAATTTCAAACTTTCCGTTGACGCTACCGCCATACTAAATCAATGAAATTATGGTGGCGAAATGGAAAACAAATCTTGGGACACTTTTGTTCTCCTACTAGGATAGAAAGAGCTCGCGATTCGGAATAGAAAATGATTAAAAATTAAAAAAAATCCTAAAATGGTTTTTGTAGGTAGAGGTAGGTAGTTAGGTAAGTTACACTTAGTATATATTTCGAAAATAAATGTTGTTTATTAGTTGTTGGCTTATTTATATTAATTACAATAGTACATTACTGCAGACGCCGGGAAAGAAGGGGTTAAGGGGTGAGTATGTATATAGACGAGCCGAGCGTTAGCGAGGCCGGATAACTATACGAAGCCGTTAAAGCCCTTTTCACGGCAAGGCATGTATAGTGCTTTTCTCAAACATGCAATGAAATAAATAAATAAATCTCCAAAATTATGATAGGTTTATTTCTAGAGAAACTAAAAGTTAACTTGACGAATTAATGTATCTAACACAAATATTGCTATTTAGCTAGTAGTGATTCCAATACGAATTTAGTCTATAGCGATAAAACAGATGATCCATAAATATTTCATGATGTATAAATATGTCGCAATGTAAAATGTACCAAACACGAACAGCACTTGTTATTCTGTGACAATGAAAATTGTAACCTTTTCCCAAGTTTTTGTAATGCCTACTTATCCTTAGATAGACAGACACAGTTTTCACTTAAACAAGAAACCAATTTAGTCTAAACAGTTATCGTTATATTAACTAAACACGCATGAATTTTGGGTAGCCATAATATGCCTTCCGACATCTCGTGTGTCATTTGCGCCATCAATTAATTGAGAGCCAATTCAATTTAACTTTCGCATTTCGCACTTAATTCTGGTGGGGCTCAATGAATAGTAATTTCTTCGTCAAAACTCGACGACAACATTATTATTATAAGTAACAATTAACAATAAAACCTAAAAGTTAAAAAACTTTGATTCTTTTATTCTATTTCAATATAATAAAAGAATCAAAGTTTTTTAACTTAACCTCCAAAATTATTAAAAAACTACCTAGGTACCTAGGTGTTTTTCATACGTGGTTTCAGTAGACGCTTTTACGTTTAAATTTTAATATTTGAAAAGTACCTATATTTGTGTAAGTAAATTTGCAATAACGTGTTGTTACTTATGTTCATGTCAATGTCTATTTTATATAAATAAAACTTCAAAATATCATTTCTTATTTTTATTTTTAATAGGCGTAGTGGCAGAATGTTATCATGAAACAAAACGGCACGGTTTGAGTAGACATTTTTACCGCTAATGTTTAAATTTATAATGTGTTATTTGTTATGTTCATGTCGATATCGATTAAGAATAGACTTATAATAAAACTGCAAAATATAATTTATTGTATTTTTTAAAATAGGCGTACTGGCAGAATGTCATCATGAACCATTGTAATGAAACTGTATAATGGCTAAAAGCCACACATTTATGTGGAATAAAATTAAAAAATATTACTGCCCGGCCTAGGCCTTCAATTTTGTATGAAATTCCATTACAGGTCTCTCCAGTTGCCCGGCCTGAAACGTGGTACTTTGAAGCCTTTTATAACGAACGTTATAACAACATATCATTGCATGTTTGAGAAAAGTATATTTACCTATTTCACCAAAGTGTATTTAAAAAAAGTTTTTTGTAGAATAGAAAAGTAAAAATAAAATATTTAGCCTAACAACAACTACACATGGCATGTAACCAGCTTCGTTTTTGATCTAAATGTACCTATATTTTGTTTTCTCCATACATAACCTTTTTTCTAACACTATGAATGAAAATCACCCATCAATCTTTTTTTTAGCGCAATAATAAGAACTTCTACAACTCCCGTTTTCTAGATTTGGGACCTCAACTCGCACTTAACCGGGTTTTCTGTTGTCATGCCCGGCCCGTTTATAAATTTGATTTGTTAAATAATTTTATTTGTGTCAGTAAGCACCTTACTGCACACATTCATGCTGTAGTGTCAGCAGATCAGGAGACTCACTCGTTATTTTAGTATTTGACATAGTATCTTTACTTTTAATACTTATTTTAATTATAATTCCAATAGTACCTATCCAAAACAATACACTTACATATTACGGTGCTCGATGTACCAACGGTTGACAAGGTCAGTGCTCAAAGAGTTGTCGTGGCTGATTTCCTGCTGTTGGAGCGACCTGGCCACCAAGTCGCGCTGGGCGGCGGACGCGGCAACGCCTAATGGATCTGTAACCACATGACACGCTTTACTTATGGCTTCAAATTGTATGCAACCCAATCTTATAGTCGTATATCTAATTCATCTCCGAATATTAAAAGAATGAAGTGTAGTTATGTTACTTTTGTAAACATCCCATCAATGATGTTTACAAAAAGAAGTTTTTTTGTGCAAAGATGAGTAACTTTTTTTCCTAATAAATTTATTTATTTATAAAAAATGTTGAAGGGAAACCAGATCAATATAAAATGTTCTTAATACATCCACTAAGTATCTCTAAATTTAAGTAAATGTATAATTTATTTTACCGTTGCTCTTAATTCATTGTTTTTAATGTAAATTTTATAGACGGTTGACACGTGAACAAGAAATAAGCAGCGGTTTAGTAAAACTCAAGCCTAATGAAGTTAAATGAAGGAAACCTTTGCATTGTATTTGAGTATGTAATTTTGCACCAGAGAAACTTCAATCTTAATAATCAGGATATCCATAAATTCCTACTAAGAGAAGATGAAACGGGTTATTTAACATCCCTGCTTTAGGGATGGTATTTTGAATAGAGGCAAGCAAATTTATAACGTGAGTGATGAAATAAGGCATAGGTAGACTTAAATGCAAGCAAAAATATACAAGCCTTCATAAATGATTCCGCAAATCAAAATGCGTTTAGGGAAAACCTTCGATAACAGGATAATACTTACAGTAACCCACAGCGATGCACAGACACATTATAAGAAAACATTTTGATATCGGAAACTCTGTATAGACGACCATAACTGCGGAAGGACTAGCACGTCTATACGCTACGGATGCCGAGTTATAATTACAAAAAGCATCTCCGTAGGACCCTTTATAGACTACTGATAGTGGGTCTGATCAATTACTAAATTTTTAGGGTTCCCTGGCAAATAACAGCGAAAGATAAAGTACTAAAGGAACGTAAGGTACAATGCAGCTGCTATTCTATGTGCTTACCTCTACGCCTTATCTTTACATTCTTCTTTTGCATCGCTCCCTCATTGCTGAGGATAGTGACTCCTTTTCAGCTGGTCAACTGCGTGCTTCCATCGGTTACGGTCAGCTGCCTGACGTAGTGCGGCGTTGATTGGTCCGTTGGTCTGCTCTCAGATCTGGTCAGACCCGCGTTTCGGGCTCCGGCCTCTAGGACTCCTCTTCCTTCGACTTATCCTGTTACCATCAGGAGTTCCAAGGTATCCGCACCTTTGCTGGCGATGTGGCCAAAGTAACGCATTATGCTGTAGACAGGTGGTGGACAGAGAGATCTTTAGAAACAACTGAACAACAAAAAGGGTCGATTGTTATGGCTATCCTCAAGTGTAAACCTACCTGCAAACTTTTGTTTTCTCGTCAACATGGCGTTTGCAACATCGCCGAAATATCCCCGTGATCATTAGTTAGAATGACCAAAAAAGTATTATACGTAACTCATTTTTTACAGTTTGTTATTGAGGTTTGTTGTTTGTTTGTTATGCTGAGTTGGGTCCATTTTGTGATGCACACACATCCTAATCCTTGTTTGTCTTTTTCTTTTGTTTCTTATGTTGTTTCCTGTGATGTCACAAATAAATGTTTTTCATTTCATTTCAAGACTAAACTTATCACTAAACAGGAATGTTACGTGCCTGAACCGGGTTCCCAGTATCTCACGCATAGAATTTACAGTTTCGTCTTCAAAATAAATTAATAATCTACGAGTCTTACTAACTACGAGACTAACTACTAATAAAGGCGATAATTTAAAAAAGCTTTATCGTTCTTCTAAACTCTGCAATTCTGTGTGCTTTCATAACTCTTTGATTTATTAGTAGTATGCGTTCTGCAATATTGTGTACGGTCGCATCTCTATGCTTTGATATTAGTCTAAGTTCTTTAAGTCTATATGTTTATGCTTTAAAATTAGTGTGAGCTCTGAAGTTTTTGTCCTTTTGACTCTTTGCGCTTTATTATTAGTCAAAATTCTGCAATTTGCGTATTTTTGTAACACTATGATTTTTAACTTTAGTCTCGGCTCTGTGCCTACATTTTTAAACTTGCATGCAATTCGATATTAAAACTGACCACTACTGATTTCTATGTTTGGTTAAATTTATCCCCCATATTAGACTTACATACTGTATAACCAGAGCTGGGCACCGTTAATCAAATAGTTAACTTCGTTAATCGCTAATCCGTTACAAAAAAAGTTAACTTCGTTAATCGTTAAAGCGCTACTTTTCGGAAGACTTAACGGAAGTTAACGTTAATCGTTAATCCGTTAACACGTGGTAAAAAGGGCATCTTTGAGTTAGTGATCTACAACTTTTAGTTAATCAGTTTCCTTCAAAAATATCCAATTTAAATAGAAATAGAAAATTATTTATTGTCACAAACACAAGAATACAAAAAAAAGGAAAGAAAAACAAGCACACATTCTTCTTAAATATTAAACACTAAACAACACAACTATGTGACAAAAGGACTGCACTCAGCGTTAGCTGTGGCAGCAACCTCAGCGCTGGTTTTCAGTGCACCCCCATTACAAGTTTTACATTTCAATTGGCGGGAATTCAATTTACAGAATCTATACAAATATGGATGTATATTAAAAAAAAAAAACTATTAAGCTGGTCAGAAAATATGTAAACAAAAAATAAGTTAATTTACCATACGAGTACCTTTGAAAATTCAGGAGTTATGTCTCATGGCTTCCATCATTTGATCTGAAGTAAAATCATGCAACTATCTTGTAGACCACCGAGGCCACAGACAAAATAACAATGTCTCAAGTTGGAGGACAGAGCTAGAAATTAGCGAGCCGTTTCAATATGCCATCCCTGGTGTTCAAAATCAGGTCTACTGCAGCTAATTGATGGCTTGATTAAGAAAATACCCCAACTAATTATGAAAACCCTCCAATGACGTTGGACGTGCCGTTCAAATTTTAAGGTTGTCTGAATTTCTCAAGTAATCCATCATCAGAATAGAAACCAAATCAAAAAGATGAATGTCTGTGTTTACCGACCAATTCCACTTTGTCATCCCTGCGGGGCTAAGATGCCAAGCTGAGATCCTGATAATTGCTGGCTAAGCCGATAGTTTGGCGGCACGCTCTGACAATTTCTGATAATTTTAAACAGTTCTGTCAAATGTCTTTGCATTTGGCAGCTGTCACCGTCGCGCTATCCGCAGTTTATCAACTTATAGCATTATCCTATGACATTCATGGATAACCATCTTAGGCCCGCTGGTCTTCATCATCAGGTACACTCCACCAAAATGTTGATAACCCCCAAAACAATTTTCAGGTCTATAAGGAAACCCTCAAATCATAATGCATGTGCCGTTATGGAGGAGTTCTTTAATTTCTTCATGAATCCCATGAATTCAAAATATGAATGCCTCAAATAGGATGAGGATTAACAGACAGTTCCACTATGCCATCCCTGGGCTCCATCATCAGCTCCACTCCACCAAATTGATACTTTTCGTAAAGAAAAATGCTCGAGTTTCTTAAGAAAACACCCAAATCATCATGCATAGCATAAGCCTATTAAATTTGAAGAGTTCCCTCAATTTCTCATGGATCCCAACATCAGAAATGAATTTTGAAAAAAATGGGACCAATCTGCAACCACCATGGATAATTTAAAATCGGTTCAGTATTGACGGAGTTCTGACGTAAAAAACATAAAAATAAAATAAAAATAAAGAACAATAATAGAAAAAATCACATATATTGAGAAATTCTTCTTTTTTGAAAATTTCGGGTGTCGAAAAGTCGGGTGGAAACAGGTTTTTTGCCGCGTGGCGCGGTATATGCGGTATCTTTTTGGTAAGTATTTTGGAACTGGATTAACGATTAACGGACTTGGGAAAACTTAACGGAAGTTAATGATTCCGTTAACATATTTTAAAGTTAACTTAAAAGTTAATCCGTTAATGAAAATGTTAACTTCGTTAATTAACGATTAACGGATTAACGAGTTAATGCCCAGCTATGTGTATAACAGACTATTATCAGACACTAAATTGCTGTAAGTATTAGCGTTTTTAAAGGCATTAGAAGAACCGAATTGAGTAAGGGACGTCCTTCAGGAGTGCCACTATTATCACTCAAATATCTAGGTCAAATTTTCCAATCTACAAAGTAAGTCGTGCAACATTTTCTAACCAGAATCCTGCGCCAATTTTATCATGAACACGCATTCCATTGAGAGCTTGATTAAGGATCTTATTTCAGATAAGTACCTAAAACAATAAGGTATCTGAAATCGTAATTCTTGTGAATCAGGTACACGTGTTTCAATTAGTTTATTAATTGAAACATGTGTACCTGATGTTTCAATTAATGAACTAATTACATTGTTTAGTGCATTTCATGTTCCTTAATAATCAGCAGGTAGTTAACACAAGTCATTAGTAGTAAACAAGAACGTAAACTTAGGTAATGTGATCGTGATTGGATCAAAAATTGGTTGCTGATACAGTGCGTTTTAACGGCCTAGTCTAGTCGATAGTAACCCTACCTACGACGCAGGAGGTCCCGGGTTCGAATCCTAGTCAGGGGATTTATTTGTGTTTATCACGAATTATACTATGTGTAAGATTGTTCCACAATATCTACTATATCTTTAACCGACTGTAGCGGAGACAAAAGATATGTTACACGATCTTTAGATAGGTAGTAATTTTTTACTCTATCTTGTTATGTATTGTGTCACTTCTTTTTATGTACTTACTCATGAAATAGCTGATTGTCTTATTAAATTACTTTTATAGGGTTGCTCTCGTCAATAAAGTTGAAATCCGCTCGACATGTCTGGGATCCAGTAGTGACTCTTAATCATGAGTAGCGCTCGCGCCGGTTGTTCTTCGCGCACCCTAATCCCCCTACCCTTTAAAATCCCACCTATGACATCACTCTAGCTTGTAATCTGTGACATTTAACCCAGGAAAAATACGGTTTTGACAAAAATTAAATTATAATAGCCTGATTTTCTCAAATTTCGTTCGAGGGATATTTATAGATAATTTATGCAAAAATCCTACACATTTTTCTTCCGGAGTAGGTAATTAGTAAAAAATAAAATTTAATTTAGTTCATGTCTTTTATTTACGGTAGTAATTTTTTACTTGTTTGTAACAAGACGACGTAATTCGTCTTCTATTAGTTAAAATCATATAAACATAGAAATTAAACAACTTAGAACGGATTAATCGCGTTTATTAACAACATGACCCTACGTTTCGACTCTGATGACAAACATCTTGGTTCTGAGCTAGCATGCAAAACGTGCGCTGTGGGCTAATAACTTCAAGATACCTCGTGTCAAGCAGTCCCCTCGTGTGAAGATACCAACAGTTGAGCGTAGGCCTGCTGTTTTGCCTTATGTCAGAGGAGGTACGGACAGGATTAGCCACATCTTGAGGCGTGCTTCAATCAAGACCTACTCGTATTTCAAGCCGTTAAAAAAGATGTCACACTTTCTGAGATCCACTCTACAAGATGCTGGGGTCTACAGGCTTGACTGTGAATGTGGTCTATCATACGTTGGGCAAACAAAGCGTAGTATATCAACTAGGGTGAAGGAACATATAGCCGATGTCCAGCATCGTGGACCAAGGTCTGCAGTCTGGGAACATGTTTCTGATAAGCCTAACCACTCAATTAAGTTTAACAAACCTCTGGTCCTCGCCAAGGAGAAGCGATACATTACCAGGATGCTGCGCGAGGCGATTGAAATCAAGAAGGTTCCTAATTTCAATAGAGAGGATGGCTTTTCACTACCACCACCTTAGGATCCTGTATTACATCTCATCAAGGATCTAGCACGATACAGGACTGGAAGACCTTAGTGTGGACTTTGTTTGAAAATATTGAAAACGGATAAAAGAGGCAAAATGGGGTAGTTTTCTTGTCGCTTCTTTCTGCCCCATAAGCCAGTCAGGGAAGCGTTCGCAAGTTGTATGTATGTTAATCCTCACAGGGTTTTTATAATTTTAATTATAGAACACAGGTCTGCGTTCCCTTGAAGCTGTAAAAAATCTTAACTCCTAAGTCAGCGCAATCAAAAAACACGGCCGTTTATGTCACATTTCCTATACATTGTAAAATGTATAGAATACTTCCCGTTGCCCTACAATCACGTGTCAAAAAGCAATAACTTGTTCAAGTACAAGAAATACGATGACACTCCTGACCTGTATGGGTGTGAGAGGAGGATCCTTTGTGCGGAATCCTGAGCGGACAAATCCGACTCACACTTGGCCGGCTTTTTTCTTAGTTTGAAAGTCTCTATAACTCACTTGTCTTTGGCGTCGCTGAGCACATTGGCCATTTTGCCGTGACATTTGAAGAACACGAACGTTAGGGTCAGTTTAAAAAAATTGTCATGAATAAAATTGCAACAATCATACAATTTGTATTAATACTGAGCCTTCATGACGCTGTATGCCACTGTAAGTATTTTAAATTTCTGCTATTCATTATCCATGGACGCCCAAAGAAAGCGTTGGTGGCCCAGCGGTATGATGTGAGACTTTCAATCCGAAGGTCTCGGGTTCAAATCCTGCCGACTCGTACCAAAGAGTTTTTCGGAACTTTTGTACGAAATATCATTTGATATTTACCAATCGCTTTTCGGTGAAGGAAAACATCGTGAGGAAACCGGACTAATCCCAATAAGGCCTAGTTTACCCTCTGGGTTGGAAGGTCAGATGGCAGTCGCTTTCTCAAAACTAGCGCCTACGTCAAATCTTCGGATTAGTTGCCCAGGCTCAGCATAAGCCGGGAAAACGCTAGGATTAAAAAACAAGGACTAAGAACGTATTTAAAACATAACTGTTTCTAGAGACTTCCGAGCTGGATCATACGATGTCTTCGATGTGAGAGATGGGTTTTATCTATTTGACATGTCCTTGTTGTCCGAAACGTTTTTATTGACATACATCGATTTTCGCAGATGTTAATGGGGCAGGAAAGGGTGGATTTTCAAAGAGCGATTTTTAGGTGTCACACGCCTGTTACCGCTAAATTTATTACAAAATTACTTCAAATTTATTTTCTATGTGTTTAACACAAGAAAACATAACGAGGCACAATATAATCTTTATTGTTATTATAAACAGAACCTTAATAAAAAATATCAAAAATTCTCATTACTAGGCGCACTAAGTCTGTGAGGTGTGTCACACTTGCGGATTTCTTCGAACAATGTAGCTTTGCCTCACATCTGTACACCCTACATTCAAACTTTTGACATCATTAGAAAGCTAGATTAATTGCGCATTATATTATATACAATATGCTGTCAAAAACATATTATTTGAAAGCCAGGCGGCCATGATATATGTGTCACACGTTTAGCCAGAAAACGACTTCACGCAAACACCTGCTAATAAGTGATTAATCGAAGGTACTGAGGCCATGTTTGCGATACTAGGATAAAGTAAGATAGTTGCTCGTAGGTATCATAGCGATTGGACGTGTAATTGGCGAATGTTAAGCGACTTGCGAGGTAAGTCTTTTACACGATCCGTTTTCGTCCTCCCATAACGTCATATGTTTGGAAAGTTATTTAAGCATTTAAAATTAATTAAAATCTTATTATTTTTTGATGACGAATAGCTTGTTTGGTTGTATTTATATATGTTTAGATCACGTATTCATTTTGTTTAAAATTTTGCAGTTATCGTAAAATATATTAATTGTACGTCATTTCCTGGCGTCATTTCCTGGTATCCGACCCAGGAAAATGACGAATCTACCAGGAAATGACGTCTTTCGTCTGATGATATCAAAATCTTCTATACATGTAAACGGAAAACTCCTGATTGACTGATTAACTACTAAACGTAAGACCCTGAATTTTTCACAGTACGTTAAGTGTTTAGCGAAGATAAGGAATAAGAAGGGATTTTGAAAATTTCATCTCCTAAGGGGGTAAAAATGGGGTTGAAAGTTTGTATGGGAGAAAGTTTTTTATAGATAAAAACTTAAAACTTAGAACAAAGGTTTGTTAAATTAATATACAAAAAAAGTAATTTTTGCGTTTTGGAAAAATCAACCCCAAAACGGGTGAAATATGTCTTAAAAGTTTGTAATGCGGAAGGCTTTCCGTTTATGTTATGGACTTCAAACTTTATGAAAAAAATCCTTACATTAATAAATCCGAATTTAATGAAAGTGATTTCAACGATTTAGAAAATTCCACCCCTAAAGTGGTGAAAAGGATGTTGATTTTTTGTATTTTTGTTTAAGTAAGGTTTTCTGTTTTTGCTAGAGACTTTAATTTTGGTTGAAAGGTATCTTTTCAAAAGACAATAATAAGTGTTGTTAGTGTTTTGGAAAGTTTCACCCCTAAAAAGTGAATAGGGTGTTGAAAGTTTTTATGGCGGAAGAATGTTTTTTTTTTAGCTAGAGACATTTATTTATGCGAGAAAGTTTTTGGTCAAAATACAAAAATAAGTGTTTTTATCGTTTTCGAAAAAGGTGTGCAAAGGGGGTGAAAAGAGTGTTAAACATTCGTTCAATATCGTACTTCATAAATGAGACTTAAACCATGGCTAGGGAGATTTATTTTATTTTTTATTTTATTTTATTTTTAAAAGACACACCAACAGTACATAAACATGACAAGTAATTGACTTAAACATAATAGACATGAAGAATATTTATGCACCAATAACACGGCTGTCCCAGATCAAAACCTAGCAAGGGACATTTTTTGTCAAAATACGTTTTTTTAATAAATCTGCCCCAAATTTTGAGCTGCGTCTAATGCAAAAACACCTGTATTTATATCTCAATTAGAATCAAAGTTACGAAACCCGCCAAACCTAGCAAGTGCATATCTTACATGCAAATATCATATTCAAAATCCTAGTAAGTACCATTTTCAAGGCCAAAAACCTAGTAAATGCGGCATATACTAGGTTTTTGAGTTTGAAAACGGAACATACTAGGTTTTTAAATATGGAATTGTCCCGGACTAGGTTTTTGATTTTAAAAATTGCCGAAGTGTTGAACAAGGAATTCAAATATAACAATAAATAAAACTTATCAAGTCAGTAATGAGTGAAGTTTGCGTTCTAACGGTCGCCGAGCCCGCGCCCACGCCCGCGCTTTTTCCGTTCGGGATCCGAATAGGGAACGAATTTCAACTAATCCAGTCATTGAACTGACAGCTTGTATGGAAATTTTGATTATTTGGGAAATAATTAATAATAGCTGATTTTTTTAGCGTAACGGATAATTTGTAGGCACCAAAATCCAACAAAATATCGTTTCATGCAAATCGTCACAAATATGTACTCACATGTTTCAATCGTTTTTCTCGTAAGATTTTTCTGTGTTTATGTTTTTTTTAGTTGTTTAAAATGGATCAGGACCATTTTTTCGTATTATTATTACCTACTATGTTTCTAGCGAAATAACACATCTATCACCCACGCCGTACATTTTGTAAGTTTTACCGTTTTACGTGAACAGGTTTTCTTCGGTTTCGCTTTTAACACATAGAAGACAAACATGTCGTCATGTTCACAAACAAGAAAAATATTTATTACCGTAAATTTCAAAAAACGACTTAGTTAAGTTTTATTTTTTTACTTTTTACCTATATGCGGAAGAAAAGCTTGTAGGATTTTTGAATACATTATCTATAAATATCCCATTCGAACGTTATTTGAGAAAATCAGGCTATTATAATTGAATGTCTGTCAAAACGGTATATTTCTTGGGTTAAACTTGAAGTTTGTAGCTGTCGTACTTTGCGCTGCTGCGCGAACGCATGATGAATACTTTATAAAAGTGATCGATCGAGACGAATTTTAGCGGCTGCTCTTAGAAGGTAGATATGTTTGTTGTTTTAGCCTGTGATATTATATTTATGGTGTGTGTGGCCTACAAATCGATCGCAAAAGTGCTTGTAATGCTGAATTGTGATTTTTTATTTTTTATTTATAAAGATCTCATATCTCATATCTCTTACCTAAAACCTATAAAGTAACAGAGCTTTCCAAAGAAATCACAGATCCTCGAGGTATTCCAGCTAAAAAAAAAACATTATGCAAAATTCGTGCCTTTAATGCCAGAAACAATTGGCGATTAATGACCAATCGGTTGATCTTCAAACTGGTGGCGAATTAATATACTTAGACCGGGTTACTCACGTCTATAAAGTCGAAAATAGCTGGCGAATTGTTGGCCAATGATTGATTTTCGTTTTATGATTAAAATATAATTCATTGTCTAAAGAATTTGTCTTTTTAAATTATGATCCCATCAAATAAATATTATAAAATAATCAGACATCGCTCCTTAAGTTAAATTTTATGAGGCGAGGATGCGGGAAATAACTGGTAATCAGTAATTTCAGAATAATTTTAATCCCTTAGATTCCAATTAAATACTACAAATTTATCTTATTAACAAATGGTAATCCTAATCCGAATTTCTAAGTAGGCATTTGCTAGGTTTTATATTTAGAATTTAAGAGTAAGCTGTAAAATGGACCATTTTTAAAACTTAGTAAGACCACTTGCTAGGTTTTGGTTTGTAATGGACATAACATTTCTATTATTTTTTTGTAATCATTTGTTAGTAAGGCACATAAAAATTCTACAAAGACACATACATGTAGTTTGAATAGTTTGTCTTGTAAAGCAAGTTATTCTTCCCTATATAAAACCAAGGCTTGTAAGTAAAAGGTGTCTGCTACTATTTTTTTTTAACAAAATGTTTATTTGCCTCTCCTGTAAAATTTCGCAAAATGCACTTACTAGGCTTTGATCTAGGACAGCCGCCAGGTGTGCATCAACACTTAAACAGTTTGAGGCTTGTACACTACTTAACAACGAATGTTCAAAACTACCTACTTACTAAGATATGCATGCAAAAGTACAATCTTACAACAAATAGGTAAAACAAAAATAATTGAAATTTGAAATGCGAATATTAAGAATGTGAACTATTTTGTAGGTTTAAGCATTCTGCGTCTCAAAATTGGTATAGAATCATGGAAGATGACAATTTCAGAATTATTTGGGAAGAGATCGTGGACTATGTCGTATCAAATTGAAATAAGTTTCATTGGGTGACTCGTGCCCTGAATGCTGGTAATTATATGAGCGCTGAATCAAATTTATGTTCAATAGTAACTACCTTACCAAAACTAAAAAAATTATCAGTTATTTTCCAAAAGTAGGCATTTCTCAGATCCAGCCATCGTTTTCTCAGTTACCTATCGCTTTTTCGCTTTTGTAAATTTGAAATTAAAAAAAAACTATAGCACCTAGAGACATCACACCTCACTACTCATAACTCCACATCGATAAGGTAGATAATTTTTTTTAAAACAGTCACAAATATGATATCGACTTTTTTTTAGGTATTCGACAAAGTGAGATGCTGGGCATTAAACTTGGGGGCTTAAAAAGGTTCATTACAGTATGTTTCGTCAGTTTTTATTGAAGGCCGATTTTCGGTAGGTTTTGCCATATTTCACTAAACTGCCAGTAACTCCGTAAATATGTAGAATCGACAAAGTGGGACGTTTTACTAAACTCAGTCACATATTTGTGAAGCAACCAGAATTTTATTTCATCAGAATGCCACTGTTTCTTATACAGTATACGTCATTTCCTGGCATGGGCGTCATTTCCTGGATCAAGTTATTTCAATCGCTCATTACTTCAAAACTATTAAGATCAAAGAGGTGCCTAATGTACCATTTTACTTCATTTTTAATAGAGTTTCATAATCCAATGTCATTTTGCTCAAAATCTAAAAAAAAAAATTGCCCAGGAAAATGATGCAAAAATCACATTTTAAAAATCCACCCGAAAATAATTTAGCATAATGTACAAAACTTCGTATACTATTTTGTCCGGAAATATATTGGCATATTAAAAATAAATTAGGTTAGCTTCGAACTGTGCCCAAATATTCGGTCAAAATATTATAGTTTGACAAGCGATCGAACGCAGTAACAGTAGGACAAAAAAACTATATCCATTCCTTTTTTCGGGGTGGTAATACTAGAGTAAACCGTAGACAGTATGATGACCCACTGAACTTGCTCATGGTTATGGGGCCTTGCCAAATATGCGTATTTTAATGAAAAAAAAACAAATTATAAAACACAGAACGACTATTTATTTCAATTGACATGAGATGAGTGACTTGTTCTTTTTATATGACATTTGCCATTCAAAATTTGATCTGACGACAAGTTTATCATATAAAAGAGGTTGCAATCTGAACACCCACTGTTACTTTTTGTATATAATTTGTACAGCTCCGTTGGCTGTAGCTGCATCTGCTGATGAAAACAGCTTGGTTGGTTTATCTCAAAAGGAGAACACCAGCGACTTCAACACTTTAAACGCCAACGCCACGTTGCAGAAACTCATCCGCGACAAGTATGGAGTTAGCATGTGAGTGAAAATTAACTTGATGATTAACTTCGCTTATAAGGATAGAATAACTATTATAAGGATGACTCACTAGAACGGACCGAGCCGATCTGTTCGTTTCTATAGAAAACTGCCTCCTTATGTGTGTTCTATCGCTTGTACAATGAATTGTGCTCTGAAGAATTGTTTGATATGATGCCAACAGCTGCATTCTACCACCGCACCGCTCGCCGTCGGCAGGGTGTTCACCCGCATACCCTGGAGCCTAAATGGTCTCGTACCGTGCGGTTTAAGAGGAACTTCCTCCCGCGGACGCTCCGGCTGTGGAATGAGCTCCCTGCCGCTGTTTTTCCAAAGGACTACAGTATGGGGTCCTTCAAAAAAGGAGTGTTAAAGTTTTTAAAGGGTCGGCAACGCGCATGTAACACCCCCGGAGTTGCAGGCGTTCATAGGCTACGGTGACCGCTTACCATCAGGCGGGCCGTATGCTTGTTTGTCACCGTCGTAGTATTTAAAAAAAAACGTCACGAGCGCTCTGAGTAATCACGTGATTATTTCTATAGAAATTGACAGACCGTCCCGTCTCACCCTGTCGACCCGTTCTAGTGTGAAGTCATCCTTTAAGGATAGTGACAGTGGCGCATTTAGAATTTTGCCGCCTGTAGGCTATGTAGATTTTGCCGCCCCTATCCACTGTGCTAACTTGGGTAGCTAGGAAAACTACAGGGAAAGTTGAAGCATAATTATTTATCCTTATCTATTACTTCCACTCTGGTAGGTACTCTTTGCTTTTCGCACAAACTCTAGAAAGTGGTAGTTGGCAAATCCGACAGTTCCAGCGAAAAAAGTAATAAATACATTTGTCCACTAAGTTCATACTAATTATTTACATATCTCTTTTCCTTTGATGTGCACCTGGAATCTGGATAAATACTGGTACTTAGCGTCACTTGCACCACCCAGGCTTAGCCAACAAGATAAAATCAAAAAGTATTTTAGTCTGGAATTAAACAGCATACTCCTGGTTAGTTGGCTTAAACCTAATGGTGGAAGTGCGCTTTAAGATAATAAATTTCAATTACGTATGAAAGTAAATAAATATGTTGTTATTTGTTAGGGGGCAAAATTGTTGTTTAACTCTCGGGCAAATTTTGATACCCGAACGTAGCGAGTGGTTCAAAAACTGAAATCTTGAGCTTTACGAAGTTTGCCGACGATTGTAATAAAACATTTTTCACCTTACTATCGCGAAGAAAATAAAAACTATAAGTAGAAGATTACTAACATTATCGAAATGTAAGTCAAGTCGAAGAAATCATTTAAAACTCAAGGTCCAAAAGTGTCATAGAGTTAGATAGAGAACTTAGATATTGCCAATAGCTTACCAAGTGCGGGATAAAAATTGACCAATTTAAAGATGTGACCTCCGATTGCGCATATTTATTACGGTCATACAGGTCTTACTTAGACTGGACGATTGTAAAGTAAAGGAAAGTGAGATTTTATTTGTGAAGCACAGGTGTAACACTATACAGTCAAGGTCTTAAAACTTTAGTATCAGTATCACAGGGCTCTGTGTTTTGCCTGTTGGCGTACAAATTTTTATAACATTTAATAATTAAGTAAGTAGTAGTAGGTTAATCTGTTGTCTTCGTGCCCTTTTCTTCGAAAAATCGTTAATTAAATACTCGAAACTTTTTTCCTTCATGGGGTCTGTCAAAATACCGCGGGCAAGGCATTGAGATTTTTATGGCCCAACGTAGACCTACTATAATTTTTAAGTTTGAGGCAAGAAAAGCTTTAATACTTCTTAAATTATTATTTGTATACTTCGATCGATCTCAAATACGGAAATAACGATATATAAATTTCGATGAAATTAGCTATGGGAGTTTTTGCGGGCAATCAATCGAACTAGCTTAGTCTCAACAGTCTCATATGAGACTAGAAAATTGAAGATATGTATTTATTTATTTAGTCTCTTATTGAGACTAAGAAAGGCAATATTTCCTTAGGGAAATGCCGTATTTTCCGAGCTTCGCTTGGTCGCCTAGTAGATTATGTCAAATCATATTTAATAAAAAATCAGAACGTATAGGTGCATTCTTCCATATCCATAGGTGGTCTATACCACAAAGTCGAAAAAGTGTGTTTGTGTTTTTTCTCTTGAGTTGAATAGACAAATATACACATGTTTACCTTTTAGTTTTAGTGCTTAGCCTAGGCACACTGGTTGTCCAGCTACACAGAGGGCGGCAAAATCGGCATATGATGTATCCGAACTCTAAAAATAATGCCGCAATAAAATTCTGGTCGGCCCAGAGCGGCAAAACCGAAATATAGGTATACATCCTACAGTGCTGTACCTACAACTAGCTTAATTTAGTTCGTGTAAACGGGATAGCGACACTATTTCACCAATATAAGAATTGTTTATGCGAGCCGTGTTGCCTCAAACAACTTGAACGATTTTATTGAAGTAGCAAAAAAAATATTTTTTACTTCAAATTTGCCGCCCCCTAAAATCTGCCGCCCTAGGCTTCAGCCTTCTCAGCCTACTGGTAAATGCGCCACTGGATAGTGACTGGAAATCGTCTGGTTTAACTTTGATCTTTTAGTTAGTACTAATTATAAAAGTAGAACCTGTTAAATTCAACACCTTATCAACTTTTCTCTAAGATCTTGATCCCCACGATACAGGTTCGTATAGTGTGGGGATCACTTCACACTCTTTGAATATTGTTGTTTTTGTGTAAATCTGCTTCCTCACAAAATTTTACTCCCGCAGATCGGAGGTGCTTGACATGTGGCATAAGCGGGACAAGGACGATCCAGACTCCGATTGGCTGGAGAAAGAAGACCCAAGATGGCGGACCAAGCTCCTCGCCAAATTAACAAATGGTACGTCCTCACTACCGCGGACATCGACGAAGGGTATCAAGCTATAAGTCTACCGTTTTACTGAGAGGCCATTCCATGAGAATCCTACAAAAATTCTACTAATACTTCTGAAACACTAAGCGGATTTAAGTAGCTGCCACAAAAATGTTCTCGTGGAAGACCCATGAGGTGTCTACCTGGGTATGCGAGGAGAGACGGACGGGGTTACAGTTACGTTGTAGTTGACAATGTTGTTCCATCAGTGGATGGAACACTGACAGGAGTCATCATTAATCTGTCTTATATGCAGCGGTTATGACAACATTGTCAACTCACTACGCATAACTCACTGAGTTGAAAGGAGCAGTTCTTATATTTCGCTCATTTTTTCCCCCCCCCGACACCTTCCGAAGTCTTCCGAACTGCTCCGAAGCTATCTCAGTCTCGACCGGCTCATCCAAATCATGAGTGGGAAAGAGCAAGCAAGGAACGATTAGATAAATGAGTTGATGAGCTAGTTAAATCTTCAGTGCGTTAAATCAAAATATATAGTTCATTTACTCACTCGTGAACACATTTTTAGTGTTCCATCTCCCCTCTTCACCCACGCTCAATCCTAGCGAGATGCCTGTTAAACGGTACCTTATAGAACGGGATAACCTTTGATTCGAAGTTTCATATCTGCATTTCTTAATGCATGATGATGCATTTATGAAATAACAACGAGACAAATGACAGTCAAGTTCTCATGGAATGTAGACTTTGTCATATCGTGGTAAGTTCTTAATATAAAATGAATTTGGTTGACACACGGGATGTTGTAGGATTAATATTGATAATTCATGTATTTAAGGGTTAATGCACAGGTGCGATAGACAGGGAGATACAATTGTTAGAGTGCATTCATGTTTCGATCGCAATCAAGTCATCATAATTGGATGGAGTACTGCTACTCTGGCGATGCAGTATTGATTGCGACGCGAGGTTTCGGATCAGTTCGTGATCCTTATTCATGAGATGCACTCGCGACGGTTCTTCTTCGCGCACATTTTTAAAGTACAATTAACTAGTTGGAACCCTAGTCCGCTCTAGAACCATGTCAAAATGACAAACAGTAAGAGACTTCTTATCTTACAATCTCATGCGTCACTATGACATAGTCCTACAGTGACCTAGAGTTCCAATTGTTTGCCTGTATACCTTAAGTTCTAAGTACTAAACGTTATTGATATCTTTTCAGAAGTGACTCCCAACTCAGGAAAGAAGCTGAGGATGACCCCGCAGGCATTCGTGGACGATGGGAAGTGGTATTTAGAATTCACCTGCGAGGTTTTCTTGAAGAAAGGGGATACGCTAATCTGTTACGATATTAATTTGCCTCACGGTAAGTAAAATTTAAAGGGTGACTCGGGGACGGGACGATCTGTAAATTTCTATAGAAAGAATCTCGTGATAGTTTAGTTAGCTCGGTGTGCTCAATAGATCGAGGCAGTATTTCACGCCGGCCCATCGCCTACAGCTTTATAAGGCGCAGGTTCGCCCGCATATGGAATACTGCTCTCATCTTTGGGCAGGGGCACCTAAGTACCAGCTTCTTCCTCTAGACCGCATCCAACGGAGAGCAGCTCGAATTGTCAACTGCCAACGTATTTCTGATCGGCTTGATCCCTTGGCGCTGCGTAGAGATGTGGCCTCACTCTGTATTTTCTATCGCATGTATTATGGGGAGTGTTCCGAGGAATTGTTCGGATTAATCCCTGCCGCTTCTTTCCGCCATCGCCCTACGCGACAATATTTCCACTCTCACCATTTAGATGGTTGGCAGTCCTCAACTGTGCGCTTTTCCCGAAACTTCCTGCCTCGCACAGCTAAACTGTGGAACGAACTGTCGCCAGCGGTGTTTCCGGACCGATACGACCTTCAAACCTTCAAGAAAAGAGCGTACTCCCACCTTAAAGGCCGGCAACGCACTTGCGACACCTCTGGTGTTGCGGGTGTCCATGGACGACGTTAATCGCTTACCATCAGGTGATTCGTTTGCTCGAGACAGTCGAACTTACAGATCGAGTGCGAGTCATCCTTTATGGTTGATCTGATAGTTATCAGGTATTGATGATTATGATCTTGAAGTGACTGGCGAAATCTTTCAATTATTTAAAGCACACCTTTACCAGATTTGTTTAATGACTGCTGAATGTATAAGTATGTATGATTACGTGGCCACGCTTTGACATATATTGCTTAAGTGAACTTCAAGGTTAGCCTCTACGGGTTTGGTGTCATAAGATGCGTCGCAATGATGGGAGTGACATTGGTTGTGATAAAAATTGTTAAGATGGAAAAGGCACTGCTAATTCCACAATAGATTCTTTACCTTATTAAATTTGATAAACAAGTTATATCTCTAGATGTTCTAAGGGTAGAACAGGAGACATAATAATGTGGACCTGTGATGACCAAGAATTAATGAAAGGGCACATCATGGAACCACAGTTTTGTTTGCGTTCCCATATTTCCAAAGTCCATGAAATCTTCTTATCGTGTACTTGAGGGCTCTGATTTATCACGTGATTCTTTCTATAGACATTGACAGATTGTTCCATCCCGCCTCGTCCCTTCCCGTTCTAGTGTAACTCATCCTTATTCCAGTTACCTCACGATGTTATCCTACAGCGAAAAGCGATGGGTAAATATCAAATGATATTTCGTACAGTTAACCAATTGGAACCCTAGGCCACTTACTACTGTCATAGTGACTCTATAAATCAGATTGTAAGAAGTCTCTT
Source organism: Lathronympha strigana (assembly GCA_949128165.1). NCBI lineage: Eukaryota > Metazoa > Arthropoda > Insecta > Lepidoptera > Tortricidae > Lathronympha > Lathronympha strigana. The sequence goes on along the minus strand of OX421928.1, from coordinate 7,811,622 downwards.
ACTACTTGTCATTTCGACATGGTTCTTGAGTGCCTAGGGTTCCAATTGGTTGATTGTACACAGTTCTAAGGGTTTTGATCCCGCATCCTTGGAATTTCGCACGTTACCAGCCTGTGAATTCTGTGATATACCTTACAAAGATACCTTGTTATTTTATGTAACAGGGAAATACTTGCTTTACTATCTCGAATCCAAGGACAGCACAGTAAACAGCACAATAACCTTGCTGTGGCCCCTTTTCCCGGCGATCAACGGCACACACGTTTACTGCGAGGCGGAAAACCATGTGAACGGAGTCGAGGTTTATACTGTCACCGAGCATATTCCTATAGAATTCAACACTGTGGTAGAGAGCGTAAGTAAGTAACTTTGGACTTGGTTAAATTACCTTATCTATTACGAAAACCCACAGAAACGTACAGAAATGATTATCTCTACTATTATATTTATTTGACTGATTATATATATTTGACTAATTAGTTGGTGGGATAACCGTGAAACGACCCTGGCGGAAGTCCCATAGTGATGTCTGCGTTCCTCCTTTGGATGGCTATACCTCTGTTATGCGAGGAACAAGCCAGCTCTACGGTCCCCAGTGATCTTAAACAATGTTTTCAATAACTCACCTAAAAGTTTACGGGTGTAACTACGATCCGAAGGTCTCGATAACGAAAGCCACAAATATAATGCTGATTCGAAAGAGCGATATATTAACGGCGTTTTCCTGTCTCTGCCACTGCTCTCAGTGATGCTGTGAAGACATGTGACAACACAGAATTTAAACTACGAGTATTATGAATCATAAAATTTTTATTTTCATCCTTAACCGGTTTTATAATTGAGAGCAGCGCGCGCGGTGCGACGTGCTCCAGTGCCGCTCGCCCGCGTCGCTGCTAATTGTAATCAACGCTTGATAGTGGTGACCTAAGCGCTCAAAAACGTTCGTTGTCATTAACATTTTTATTTGATCCTGTACGTATTCAATATTTATTTCAACTTTGTTTTTTTTATGAGTCAACGATGTAGAGCAAAACAAAGTGTAGTGTAAATAAATTGGTCGGGATTTGTATGAGCGTAGCGCTAACCTTATAAAAGCAAAGACCAATCAAACTGAACAATTAGTTTTAGACAGAAACGTCTGCAAAGATTCCTAATTTCTTTAAAAGAAGGAATGGAAAAGTTCATAATCACGTCCGTCCCGTCCCGTAGTAGATATATTAGAGAATTTTGCGGCCACGGGTACGGTCTCGGTATTGGCGTGTACGGTACCTATCCCAGAGTCGGGTTCAGCCTCCGCGAGGTCATATTTTTTCTACTTATCCTTTCTTCCAATCAAACTGACTTCGATCTTAATACCCGTTCTGTTTCAGCCAACGATTTCGGTCCATGGGTATGGCCAAGCGCCTCAGTAGTTAAATACAACTCTAATTCCCCTGTAAAGCTGACCTGCTGGGTGTGGTTGCTTAGTCGTGGCACGGTGCTCTGGTATCATGTACGAGGTAAGTTTTGTGATGATGCGATGTTTCCATCGGAGTTTTAGAGATACGGCCGGATTCCATCGTTATTTAGTAGATATTCTGCCAGTCTGCACGAAGCGCTTTGCTTTTTCTTTCCTTCGCGCACTGGCAAGGAATGGAATTCCTTGCCAGCGTTTTCCGAGCTAATTACCCTATTACCTATTACCCGGCAGCCTTCAAGTCATGGGTAAACAGGCACCTTCTGGGCGAGGTTGCTCCATCATATGCCACGTCTTTGCCTTCTAGTAATATGTGGCTATATCAGTGCTAGACATGGGACCTTTGGGTGCTCGTACTTTGGGTCTTTTAAAATGATCCGGGTTATAATGAAAAACATGTATGTATATAATGAAACATAAAATGAATTAGGAAGCGCCCGACTGTTCTTCTATAAAAGGCGCATTTTACAACCGATTCTCATGAAAGAACAAGACAGACTCTCAGCTTTGTTGGGTTTTGACCCAATTTTGCCCATGGTCCTTTTGTATATAAAATCTATCAAATAAACAACGATACTAATTTACAGGAACAAACAAAACAGAAATAGTGGCCGAGCAGCAAACCAACGAATATAGCTACATAAAGTTGGAGTTGTCAAAAATATTTATGTATTCCGATAATGCCTCTGAAATTGTATGCGTCAAAAAAAATAAGAAGACAGAATTTGAAAGCCAGCGAATCACACTCATATATGACAGTCCTTTAATATCTCGAGCGGCCCTTGGTAAGCGCAAAACATTCAGCTTTGATCGCTGACTGTACTATAGTACTATAATATTGTATTGTCATACAAAATACATTAAACGCATTATAGTAAATGAACATCTAACATTTAGTATTTACGAATTGGCCATTACATAAATATGAAAATATCATTGAAATTAAACACTTTAGAACAGATTAATCGCGTTTATTAACCATGATCCTATGTTTCGAGCCCTTTACAGCACTCGTTTTCACAGGGTTAAAATGATGACTGAGAGAATGCGAATTCACTCGGTCAATCAAAAAAGTTCCAAAGTGTTTAATTTCAATAAATAACAATCGCGGTAACAGAAGACAATATTATGAAATATCAGTTAAACTATGGGTCTAAATTTATTTGATTATGGATAAAAAGTATCAAAACTAAGGACTGAGCGGTCAAACCCGAAAAAGAATGACTGACACTAGAACAAGACAGGACGGGGCGGGATGGACGGATCTGACAATCTCTATAGAAAGAATCACGTGATAGATCGGATTGGATCGGATCACGTGGCGTTTTCTATAGAAACTGACAAATTCCCGCCCCAACCCGTCCTATTTTAGTGTGAGTCATTTTAGTGTGAATTGGTTGCGATGCGACCTGTAGAGGAGAACAAATGGACAGACACACGAAAGCATTTTTGCCCAAGTGTTTTGAAACAGTGACTCTTCACTCGCTTTGCACACTCGGTCAATTATTAATACTTAGGCACCCTATAATTCTTAGTTTATTTTATAATTGCTATCAATAGTAAGTAAGTATTGCCTAACACACCGAACATAATGTTATGGGAGGGTGAAAACATCAATTGCATGCAAAAATACGCATGCAGGTATAAAGGATGAAGGATGACTCACACTAGAACGGGACGGGACGAAGCGGGACGGGAAAATCTGTAAATTTCAATAGGAAGCGTCACGTGACATCCGAGGGCTCCGAGCTATCACGTGATTCTTTCTATAGAAATTGACAGATTGTCCCGTCCCGTGCTATAAGTGTGAGTCATTCTTAACGGGTTGGCACTAATTGACTAGCACGTTTGGCGGAATAGCAAAGTAACATTATTTTTGGTGTTAATATGGAATTCCGCAAAGTAACGCCTGATTCAATACATAATTGTGTAACATTTGTAAATAATTTAAATTTTATTTAAGATGATAAAAAAGAAAAAAACAAGAAAAAACCAAACAATAAGAAGAAACAAAAAAATAAGAAAAAAGGAAAGGATGGGAAAACATTAATAGATTCAGATGAAGAAGGTGTCTTATTGGAACTGGACCCAGATGATGAATATAATGATAATAATACACGTCCAATTGACGAACGAGTACGAGACGGTGATTCGTTTGAAGAAAATGAAAAATGCGCTACAGAAAGTGAAAAGAAAAATTGGTACTCAGCGGTGCCAGGCTGGGCTTGGATGCTATTGGCGGTGATTGTCATGGCTGGGTGCGCGCTCTCGGCGACAGCTGCCGTCTGCTGTTGCCAGTAATGCTGGCTCCGTACATGATGGGTGCTGTAATTATTTCTGTTAATTCGATTCAATTCAATTTAGTTTAATTTAGTTCAATTCAGTTCAATTCAGTTCAATTCAGTTCAATTCAGTTCAATGCAGTTCAATTTAGTTCAATTCATTTCAATTCAATTCAGTTCAATTCCGCTTAATTCATTTAAGTTCAATTTAATACAATTTTATTAATATTGTCTTCTGTTACCGCGATTGTTATTCATTGAAATTAAACACTTTAGAACAGATTAATCGCGTTTATTAACACCATGATCCTACGTTTCGAGCCCTTTACAGCACTCGTTTTCACAGGGTTAAGATGATGACTTCATCATGGTGTTAATAAACGCGATTAATCCGTTCTAAAGTGTTTAATTTCAACAATTTTATTAAGTTCAATTCAAACAATTTTATTAAGCCTAAAAGTCTGCGATTTGCTACCAAATTTCTTAAGAGTCAAGGAAAAGTACAAGAAGTGTCATGACATCGGACGGGACTGCTGAAGCTGTGGTGCTGATCTGCATGCCTACCACGAAAATCGAACGATTGCGGATTCGTATCTCCATCTCTGTTACACTTGCATATTGGAGTGACAAAGAGGTTATCCCGTCAATGCCACTTTTCGATGTTCGTGGTAGGCGTGCTGATGTTAAAATAATTCAATTTATTTATACTCCTGTCCTGTTTACTTAAATACCTATTTATGGGCATATTTTTATTTTGTTGTCATTTTTTTTTTCGCGTCAGATTTGAATGAAATTTGGTGGGTAGGTAGAGTTCCTTATTCTACGCTGGATAGATACAAAATATCAATGTGCGACAAAAAAATTGTACTATATTTTCCACTGAGTTACGAAAATTCCATACGATTTCGTTACTCAGTGGAAAAAATTGTGGGACATACTTTAAAATTGGGTCTATCTTGAAGAGAATACCCACCAAATTTTATTCAAATCTGACGCGAAAAAAAAACGACAACAAAATAAAAATCCGCCCTTATGATGATTCAGCGGAAATAAAATGAAAAACAACTTTTTAGTTTGATAATTATATTTAGTGGAAACATTATGCTAGAAACTAATTTATAATTTCTGCGAAGCAACTTTTACGACTAAAGATAAATGTTGTCTCAAAAGTAACGAAAGATGACTTATTCTTTTAAATATCGGTTGTTCTCCGAAAATTAATGAATTTGTACTCGACCGGGGAAATATTAGTTGATAGGAAGAAAAGGCTATGGTGGAATTATAAGGAGATTCTGAATTAAACGTTATGTTTTATTTTATTTTATGTTATTTATTTTATTAATTTAGGGATAACAAACCACCATACAAAAGATGTAATAGTAGATATTATAAACATATAAGTTAATTAAATTGCAACGGTTAATATTCTTGTATTTTTATCACAATAGGCCTGGCATGTTTTGTTTGCTAGTGCAGTCGAAACATGTCACGGCTTTTGTGATAAGAATACGTGAATTTAACCGTTGCCATTTAATGTCAGTATGAGTCACGATAGTTTAAACTACTTATATAAGTAAATTCATTTCTAAATGCAACGTATAAGCAACGAACAAATTAGACCCATTGGCTTTAGAACGTCATATTTATTGGTCCTGCGTGCGTATGCCAGTCGCTCAAGCTTCTTAGCGTGTCTTAGTTCTCTCAAAGTCAATGTCAAAGTCAAAGTATTTATTGTATGTAAGAATTAGGTTACATGTGATGGTGACATTATCTACAGTTATACATTTGTCTCACTAAATCTTTACCTTTTCAGGTGTACATACATTTATTATTTATATATCATTATTTATTATTGTCTACTACTTACTACATACAAAAAGACTTATAACACATAATACAATAGGACTCATGAAAGTTATGTGTAGTCTAGATATTCATTAATGCTATAAAAACATTTTTCTATTAGCCATACCTTTATTTTTAACTTAAACAAATTAAGAAGCATATTTTTAAATAGGTCTGGCAACTTATTAAAAATTGTGATACACATAATGTATGTGTTTTTAGCAGTAAGTGACAATCTAACATATGGCTTAGGTAAGTTTTATAACCAGATCTAATCAAACGTGAGCTCAATGAGTTGATGTCAATGAAAAGGTATTTATATTTTTGAACGAAATCGCAAACTTCATAGATGTAAATACTGGGGAATGTGAGGATATTATTTAGTATGAAGTACGGACGGCATAAATCATCTTGATTCATTGAAAATATGGCTTTAATGCATTGTTTCTGAAGTATGAATATGTTCTGTTTGTCAGTGCAGTTGCCCCATAATCACTGTTCTATACCACGAAAATCGCACGATTGCGGATTTTTATCTCCATCTTTGTCACACTTGCATATTGGAGTGACAAGGAGCTTTTCCCGTCAATGCCAATTTTTGATGTTCGTGGTAGGCGCGCTGTTTCTTATTAGTGCGACAATGACAGCTGCGTTTTGTTCGCGACTAAGCGTGAGCGAATGGCATCTTGGCTACGCACGCTCTGCCATTAGCGTACAGATTTAGACACAATAGTGGCGTATTCACACGTCTGGTCCATTTTGAGCTGGTTCGTATTTTTTCTGGTACTTGGCGAGAACTGTAACTCGGCGTACGTCAACTCCGTAGACTCCTGGAAAATATTATTGTTACTTATTAGTATGAACTAGTGGCTCTGTGAGCTGTGGACCTCGCGAGATAATACTGGTATTGGCACAAAGAATGTAATCGCCTTTGGGGTCCGAAAGCATTTTTGTCCAAGCTGAAACAGAGAAGTTTCGCTCGCTTTGCTCACTCGGTCAAATATAGCCGGAATATTTATAAATAAATAAAAAATAAAAAATATATATATAAATAAATAAATAAATAAATAAATAAATAAATAAATAAATAAACAAATAAATAAATAAATATTATAGGACATTCTTACACAAATTGGACTAAGTCCCGCAGTAAGCTCCAGAAGGCTTGTGTTATGGGTACTCAGACAACGATATATATAATATACAAATACATAAATACACAGAAAATATCCATGACTCAGGAACAAGTATATGTGTTCACACAAATAAATGCCCATACCGGGATTCGAACCCAGGACCATCGGCTTAGCAGGCAGGGTCACTACCAACTACGCCAACCGGTCGTCAAAATTTATTTATTTATTTACATAAGGAGATCCAACAGCTAACTAAATGATAATGGAATCTTAAATAGATATATAGAGCCAATTTCAGGAACTCGCAAATAGATCTGGTAATAAAAACATAATATAGGTACCTACTTAAGTAACACGCATCACATACCAAAATCCGTAATCGGGAAATTCAGATTCAGATTCAGATTTTTGTTGATAAAATATAAAATATTTTACACGTCATTTGATAGGTAGGTACAATCTTACAATTAAAATAATTCTTAGACTGATCTAATTAATTTGACCAGTAGGTAGGTACATTACATTTATTTTATTAAGAGGCCATCAATACGGTTTGTACGGAAAAGCAACAAAAGCTGTTTTTTGACGTTGAAATACAAAGAAACTGTGAGCTGTTTGTTAAAGTTGTTAACTATGTTTGATAGCTTATTTCCTGGTGTTTAACTTGTAAGCTTCTAATTTGAGTAAAACTCAATGTTTTAACTTTTACTATACAATTATTGGCAGTTGTTTTCTGAAAAGCGCACGGAGACAGAAGTTTGACTTCGATTATTGTTAACATGATACATGAAAACACATGTTTTTCTAGGTTGATATAATATTGCAACATGGTTTTATTTAACTTATAGGCCTCATATTTCCAATAATTTACACAGATACCTATCTAGTTCGACTTTGAATATGCACATTTTTCGATAAAAATACACTGCAAACGCAGGGATTTTCGCAGTAATTTTGACAAAATATTGGGATGATTTGTATACAACATTAAAGTTTATTCTTTTAAGAACATGCTGAAATCGAAAAAATCACTTTTTGTTTAAATTCCGTATTTTTTTTTAAATATTCAAATGGTGTATAAAATCCAATCCGCGCTAGCCTAGTCCTCAGTACCGCGCGCGCTCTCGTAGAGGTAGGACCTGTGTTGTTCTCTGTGGACTGTACAATTTGCTCGTTTTGTTGCACGAGTACGTGCTGGAAGCGTTTGGAAAAGTGAATAAACCGCGACCAACTACTGAGATAAGCATTTTACATTTTTGACTATATTATAGACCTGTTTGAAATAAAAATTTGAAATGATTTTATCGAATGTGATTGTACCGCAACCAACCCTTCTAGATACTTTCAGTAATACAGAGTGTTTATTAAGACGGACAGTATGGAGAAATTTTAGGTGTATTAGGGTGACGGTACCCATTATGAACACTTTAAGCTGACAGACAGGAGTGATGGACACTATATTCTTAATTCAAATGTCATATGACTGTCAATTGGTTGACACAAAATAAATGCATGAAACTTATTTCCTCATAATAAAAGTGACTGTACGTTACTGGTTCCTTGTCCATTACTGGTGCCACCGCCCTAGTCAGGGATAATCATATTGCTATATGAGCAAAATCCGGAATAAAACCGGCCAAAAGCGTGTCGGACCAAGCATAATTGAGGGTTTTGTAGCGTTATACGACATAAATATTGTGCAAGCAAAAAGGCATAAGTGTCTTCAAAATATCAATTAAGGGACTTAACTGTATGTTAGCAATTAATAGTTTTTGGCAAAAACGGCTAGACAACCTTACCACGAAACTTATTTTGAACAAATTCGTTCAAAATAAGTTTCGTGGTAAGGTTGTCTTATATCTTAACTTCCTAAAGCTTTCACATTTTTAGGGTTCCGTACTTCAAAAGGAAAAAACGGAACCCTTATAGGATCACTTTGTTATCCGTCCGTCCATCCGTCCGTCCGCCCGTCTGTCTGTCCAGACCCTTTATCTCGGGAACGAGTAAAGGTTGCAAGTTAAAATTAATACCATAATATACACAGGTCTGCGGTCCCTTGAAGCTGCAAAAAAACCAAACTTCTACATCAACGCAATCCAAATCTGAAACTGCCGTACACTGAGAGTTCCATGCCACTTTTGTGCGGAGCCCTCGGTGGGCAAGTCCGACTCGATCTTGGCCGGTTTTTTGGACCTCCCGATACTGGATCAACCAATTTTTTGTACAAGAGACCTTTAACTTATTTCTAAGGACCTATCAGATGATGTGCCACAAGTAGATATTTGACAAAAAAATGGAACTCAAAAAACGGCATTTTTATTTTTTGTTGTACAAAAATCACTTTTTGCTAAATTAGAATTTTTTATATTTATTCTACTCAGAATCGCAGCTCTTTCAATCCTAGTAGGAGAAAAAAAGTGTCCTAAATTTTCCATACATTTTTCAAACTTTCTAATGTGCTACCGCCATACTGAATCCATGAAATGATGGTGGCGAAATGGAAAACAAATCTTGGAACACTTTTTTTCTCCTACTGCGATTGAAAGAGCTCGCGATTCTGAATAGAAAACAATTAAAACTTTTCATATTTTCAAAAAATGATTTTTTTACAACAAATAATAAAAACGCCCAAAATATGCCTCCGGATTTCAGTTAAAATTACAAAACGTTTAAATAAAATTATTTAATTACACGTCCCTTTTTTCATCTTATCGGCTTTGTAACCTTCAATATAATATCACCACCCCAAAATAGAATTCAGATTGAGTTTAAATTTTGAAAAAAAAAAACTTTTTAGTAGTTAGGTATGCTTAGAAATGTACCAATATATGTATGAATATGAAAACAATGAATTGGATCCGGAGGCAGAAAACAAAATCCTATTCCAAAATAACTTCAGATACTATTTAGAGACATTTGACGTTTGAATAAAACTATTTTTAATCTTATGATAAACACAAAACAAATATACAAATTACTCGTACATTTTCTAACACCACGTACGCCAAGTAATAGTTGATGTTCTGGCGCAAGTATCAATAATGTTTGGTCCGCGCGTCAAGCGTCGCGACGCCATTAGCCTCGCGACGGTGCTTACAATCAATGAATGCTCGCTCCCGTTCGCACTAACCGCACCTGCTATGCCGTTCGAAGAGCATGGCGATAATAAGTTTGTATACCTGATTGTAGTGTGTGTCCGCACACAGATGCGCGTTCGGAGCGCAACTGGCGGTAATAATATTGAAATGCGAGCGGGCGGATTTTGTGATAGCACTCTTAACATCTAAGTTTGCCAGGTAAGTAGGTAGGTACAAATTACATATTTTACATCTTTGGAGATGGGTATGTTACTTAGTGTTAAGACGTTAGTGTAAGAATTGTATTTTCTAAGCGGTGTAGGTACTACGTGAGCAAATAAATGCGATGCGGCGCGGAAATAACAAACCGTTGATACCTATTGAACTGTTATGCGTTTCGTTACGAACGCGAAACGGCACGGCGCGCGCGCCGCTCACCTTGGACACTCCAATAGGTATCATCCGGTTTCCCGTCAACCTTTGGCTAAAGCAGATAACTTGCTTGTTTTCGCGATTTCGGGGTTGGTTCCATAGTAAACGTTGCATTTGACTTATACATATGAGGCATCTGATTTTTTATGGACAGGATTATTTTATTATGGGCATTTAGATAATACAAAAGCGTTGGTGGCGCAGCGGTAAAACATGGGAATGTTTGTATAGCAAATGGTAGACGTCGCCAGTCCGGCTGGTTAAAAAGTCAAAGTTGGTACATACCATATCTTTAGAGACGTTGGCATACAAATGCTCTTCTTTATCGGGCGCGGGCGGTGTGCGGGGAGCGGGGCACGGGGCGCGGCGCCTGCGCAAGAAACAGAAGACAGCCGCCGCTACCACGATCACCACCAACAAAAGCGGTACGGCCACCGCTAATATAATACAAAGCGGTGCACCTGTAAATAGCAAGGTGAGAAACTTTAAGACGGATTTAAGGATGACTCACACTAGAACAGGATGGGGTGGGAAAATCTGCCAATTTCCATAGAAAGCGTCACGTGACATCCGAGGGCTCCGAGCTATCACGTGATTCTTTCTATAGAAATTGACAGATTTTCCCGTCCCGTCCCGTGCGAGTGTGAGTCATCCTTTAATCACGTATAATCTACATCAGACTGCACTCGTTGTCATGGTCTTAAAACAGCTGCCAGGCGCCCAGATTAATTGATTATTGTCTCTATAAATTGCATACCTATTTATGTAGCTGTCTGTCTACCACAGTGTGGAACGATGAGGGCTATAATCGAATTGAAAACAATATCAAAGGACAAACCATCTTTTTTCCACGTCTCTTCCCCTCGCAAGACCAAAGTGATTTTGTCTGACTTCACCAACTCTCCGTAATGCTTCATCCACGAAGCGCCGCTATGCTGGATCCTTGTGAGGAACACTTGAGCGCAGAATAGTCGGCTCTGATGGTAGGACCCGTTGAGAGTCAGCTCCAAAACATTCACGTTCGGTGATACTTGTTTTTGTTCTTCTGGTATTGTGAGTATGGATTCCGAATCTGAAATAAAAAATCGGCCAAGTGCGAGTGGGGGTCGCCCACCGAGGGTTCCGCACAAAGGATGCTCCCCCCATTTATGACCTTGGGTACCTATAAATACTCGTGGCACGGAACTCTCTGTGTGCTGCAATATTGCAATTTTTAGAGAGTTGTGGGCACAGCGGATTTAGTGTGGTAGGGCACAGCACAACGAATGTCGTCTCGCTCAAATCTGGAGCAGAGCCCATCTGGGTAAGTACCTCCACCTTACAGAAAACCGCAGTTTAATGGCAACGCGGGTGTAACACCTTAGGAGTTGCAGGCGTCCGTAGGCTACGGTGACCGCTTACCATCAGGCGGGCCGTATGCTTGTTTGTCACTATCGTAGTATATATATATAAAAAAAAATCGGATTTTTATGCCTGTACTTGTGCTATAAGTGCTACCTTTATGTGTTTTCGAGATAAAGGGTCTTACATACAGACGGACGGACGGACAAAAGTGATTCTATGAGGGTTCCGTTTTTTCCTTTTGAGGTACGTACCCTAAAAAAGCGATGTGTTCAGATAATTAAAGGTTATGCAGATGATATGTATAGGATATTTATAACAACTAGCTTTTGCCCGCGACTGTGCCTGTGTAGTTACATTAAATAGCAAAAAACAACTTGCTAATTTGGGAATTAAATAAGACGGAAAGTATTTACCCCGTTTTTAAAGGTACTTAGTTTAAATTCTACATTGCGCTTTTATGGTCACAATATTACTGAGGATGTCAATGCTTGAAAAAATAATCTTACCTATCCGGAACCATATATAACTTCTGCCATCTACAGGGGTACTGCCGCTGCATTTGAAGCGTAGCGAGGAGTTTACGTCGAAAGATACGTTCGTGTTAGGCTCTATATTAATAGAGGTCACTGTAAAAGATTTAAGGGTATTTTTATTACTTATCTCCAGCTGTCCAAAGGTTGTCTGGAAAAGATCGCTTATAGAAATAAGACTGAATAATGCTGCCTTTATTTACACAGTAAATATTTTCTGAATTTATTTTCATCTGTGGTGCAAAAACGAATTTTTACTTACTTAACGTTTTACTTACTAAACTTAAGGAATGTACTTAATAAACCCGCTTATTTAATTTTTTGTACAGTTTTATTTAAATGAATACGAGTCCTAATCTCGATAATAATAAACAATATTGACATGTGATTTATCCGGTGATGTTATAAAAATTCAACCATACATTTATTTTCAATAAAGGATGACACACTAGTCCGATCCGATCCCATCCGATACGGGACGATCTGTCAGTTTCTATACAAAGCGTCACGTGACCTCCGAGTCCCGAGATCGTCCCGGATCGGATCGTATCGGATCGGATTAGTGTGAGTAATCCTTTATTGAAAATAAATGTATGGTTGAATTTTTATAAAATCACCGGATAAATCACATGTCAATATTCACATGTAAATATAATTATGCGAAGGGAAAACCGCGACCTTCGAATTGGAAGTGCGTTACCACTACACCAACGCCAAAATTATGTCGAAGACATGGGGAATACTCCAATTTAGTTTGAGCAAAAATACTTTCATATAACATATCATTCATATGTTTGGTTGTCTATCCGGCTGTTCTTCTCTACAAGCCACATTTTTCATTGAGATATTCTCAACCGATATCATAAAATATCGTGAGTAGCACCCAAAATGTAGACCTTCACAGTTCAGTCAATGTATTAGGAAAGTTTCTTTAAATAAATAGATTGGTTTTATTTACCCAATAGTTTAATATCTCGTTGAACACTGACAGAAATCGTCTGGCTCTTCAATCCGTCTGAAAACTTCCCGTCTTGCAACACGTTCTGTTTGGCGCAGTATATGTCTCTTTTATCGTCAGCCTGCGTCAGGGTTTTGTTCAGTGGCAGTTCTAACCACTGCCCTGTTTTGTATTTATGGTCTTGCTGGACCATACTTAGCAGTATATCGTCTGTTTGATCTGATTCTGAAAAAATATAACATACAACTGTTACTTAAACTTTAGTATAACTTCGACAAACAACCAGTAGCAAAATACATCAAATTGGCCTGACGAATAATGTGACTATACAGGGTAAAAAAATGTTTAAGTCAGTGAGGCCAACTACGCAGCTGCCTCAATCTGGTGCCATATTTTTCACGTAGCAGCTCTGGATCTGGTAGCTGGCCACTAAACCCAAAAAATATTTCCACCGTATATTAGTTACCTCTCGACTGGTACCAAGACAACACCTCTCCGGGCAGTGCAAACGCGAAGCAAGTGACGTTCATATAAGGCTTTCGATTGTCTACCAAACTTGTTGGGGTCACTTGTGGTTCATCTGAAAAGTACATAAAGAAGTATAAATAAAGCGTAAGCCAAATTTTTTGCAAATTATAAGACTCGATATTTTTTAGATAAACGAATTAATAAAACAAACAATGATGGGAAATGGTGGGACATTATTTTATGCATTTTTATGGAGCGCTAAGCATTAAGCTGGACATCAGCCAGTTTTTGTGCAACAGTTTTACAAAATCAGTTTGTATGAATATTGGTATGTCGTCTTATAGTGCCATTTCGTAGCCTCCGAAAAGTCCTACTCTTACTCTCTTACTCTTATTTACTCTTGTTACTCTGGCGTACTCGGCATATCTTAAAAGTCAAGCGTAATTCATAAAACCGAGAACAATCTTAGCAAAACAGCTGCTATGTCGCAGTCGCGAAAGTCGCTTCCCATCCCACAAAGCTTTAGCAAGTGCCCCTGAATTTATAGAATCGAGTGCAGGAGTTTTCAGTAATGAAATGGTCACCTCCGTGACATTGTTGTAAAATGCATTAAATTCTGGTTCTAAGTCATAACTTTTTTAGGAAATTTTTAAGAAAATTTCATGTTTTAAAAGTGGAATAATTTTTGGTCCACTCTGTATTAGGGTGAAATCCGATGTGCACGACCAGCAACTGTGAACTAAAATGATTGCTTCCCAACAAAAACATTCGAGAAAAATAAGCGGAATGAAGATGCATCGAAATTATGAAAGTCTCATGTAATTAAGGATATATGGGTAGTGCACGAATTCCTGGAGAGACTTTTTTAGACGCAAGTAGTACGGTGGGTATCTCATATCCCTCACTCGTGGGTCTCACGATTCTCGCTTGTTTTATAGGTACGCGCCCTGTAATACTCGTATCATATTTATTTGCTAAAGAGTCACTTGCGAATTCTTCGTAGCGTATTTTTGTCAAAATGTTGTGTAGTACGGTCAGGTGCAGAGTAAAGTTACCCCACTTGCATAGGAAGTTTGTAGGTCACTTAAGTATGTAGCTGACTGTACTAGCAATATGATGGGTAGTATCAATGAGTTAACATATACAGTATGTAACAAAAGTAAGTAAGTGTCGTTCGGGACTTTTGTTACATGTATAATTATGTAAACTCATTGATACCCACCTTATTGCTAGTACTACACAACATTTTGACAAAAAATGAATTGAAGTAACAACCTTAATACTAACCTTCCGGGTTTCCCTGTTCCTGATCTAGCAACGTGATCACATTCGATCTCACCAGCTCACCATAACTCATCGATTTGTGATTTTTTCCCGTTAATATAATGTTCAGTTTATATTCCTGGGAGCAATAAAGTCGACTCTGATGGTAGGTAGCATCCAAAAGCAAATCCAAGTGCTTTTGATTCGTAGATTCGTTGAAATATTGATTTAGTTCGACTTCGTGAGAATGTGGTCCTAAAATCAGGAGATGCTATTATTGAAAACAGAAATGCTAAAATTGTTTAAGGACATTATGTTTGGTCTGACTGTTAGATTACTTAGATTTTTTTTTATGTTATTGTTTACACGTAGGTATTTTACAACTGTAAAGCATGAATTAAATAATTTTTTAGTCATAATAAATGTTTTGATTACTGTTTTTAAGTAGGCACACTACTATATATAAATTATAAATTGAAAGAGATGTCATATACAAAAGAAAAAGTTACCAAGATTCCCGGTGAGCAGGGCTAGGATCGAACCAGCGACCTGGTTCGATCCCAGCCCACTTTTTCTGTAGTATATGACTTCTCTTTCAATTTATAACGTAGGTATTTTTTCTTTTGTTCCTCAAATACAGTGCATTCAAGTTTTACGTGACGTCACAATTAGGTACAAACAATTTTTACCTAGTAGTGACATCACAAGCCTTCACCCCGGAACTTTGGTGCTCTGTATCTTCGTTTTTTGTTTGTTTTCAAAAACTAATTTGTTCGAATTTGGAGTACACAATCAATCAGTCTTCGAGCAACACAGAAAGGGTGGTCAGCATACGTACCGTTTCCCCTCTGCCAAACTACAAGCCCAAATGGGCATATGCGGCTCTGTGTTGACAACACAGCCTGTATACTAAAATATATCGAAATGTGCAAGATTTGTTAGTGTATTATCATTTTATATGTCTTAGTGTCATCACTAGAGATTGTTTTTGTATGTAGTGTGTGAGATGTGCGTCTGTATGCACGTTGCCCCCGCAAAAGGTGACAGAATAATTTATACGGTAAGATGGTGCCTTGCCGTCTCTCTTCCAACGCATTGGAAGTCTGTGTTGCTCGAAGATCAGTGGTATACACTGCTTTTATGCTTATTCGTTCAGTCTTACCTTGCGTGTGCCATATGTATTCTCTGTTGTTAATAGGCTTGCTGCCGCCACAAACCAACGATATTTTGCGACCTCCGTTAAATATAATAATGTCCTTGCTTGGTTCAACCGTTATATAGGGTTGTTCTGCAGAAATAATAGTAAATGGATATAACACAGTCAATAGATTTGGCTGAAGAGCGTGACCGAAGAGAGGAGGGGATCATATGGCATAAAGATAGGGGGGGGGGTTAAGCTTGGAGATTGAGTTAAGGGAAAATTGGGAGTGTTACATTTTATTTTGTTTAAACAAATCACATTTAATTAAATATTTTACTTAGAATATGGCCAATGGCGTCTTGCCAGCTTGCCACTGTCAAAAATATTGCATATCATTTTCGGTATTTTAGGTCATAGGTAGAACACAATTCTGGAATGTATGCCACAAAGTATACCTATACAGTAAGCTATAAGCTAGCTTAAATAGGTCCTTGAGGCATCTTACAATCAACCAATTGGAACCCTAGGCCACTGTTGTAGGGCTATGTCATAGTGACGCTATAACTCAGGGTGCGTAGCTAAGATGCCAATCGCTCACGCTCAGTCGCTAACGAAACGCAACTGTTATTGTCACACTTATAAGGAAGAGTGATAGAGAGAGGTAGCTACGATACGTTATCAAGCGTGAGGGATTGGCATCTTGGCTACGCACGCAGATTGCAAGAAATCCTTCACTGCTTGTCATTTTGACATGGTTCTAGAGTGGCATAGGGTTCCAATTGGTGGACTGTACCTAGGATCTAGCGGCAATTCCTCTTTATCAACGTATCAGCATTGCGACACGCAACGTTGTGCGAGCAAGCCAGCTCTTCGGTCACCAGTTACATCAACCAGTCGTTTCACGAATTCCAGAATTTCAAGCCCAACATATACTCGAGATTCGCCAGCTTGTCATGGATACCAGCTGAAGGTGAATATCAAATAGAAAGACTAAAATCACTAACAATACAGGGTCCTAGTTTTAGCCAGCATGAAATCACAAGAGTTTAAAATTGGAATAAAGGACTTCAAGAAAGGGATGGTACGGCCTTGTGCTTGCTTTGTTTGACTTGTTGGGGGTACTGCCGTGCCCAAAGATTCTATTTATCTTATCTAAGCATATGCCAATATTCACGCCGGTCCGATCACCGATACACCCAACCCCGGGGTACATTCGAGCTCTTTAATTATAAAGGATGACTCACACTAGGACGGGACGGGATGGGACGGGCGGAGCGAGACGATCCTTTTCCATATAAATAATATCTACATATTGATTTTTGAGGGTTGACTCACACTAGAACGGGATGGGACGGGGCGTGACGGGACGGAACGAGGCGGGACGGGACGGGACGATCCATTTCTATTGAAACTGACCTACCCTGGGGTGTCACGTGACGTTTTTATAGAAAGTGACAGATCGTCCCGTCCCGTTCTAATATGAGATCTCATAAGAATCAATATGTATTGTACACAATTGTTAATTTACTTACTTTCAAAAATAATTGGAATATGGCCGCTTTCTGCCCAAAATATATCTTTATCCGTCATAATTGCGCTTTCACTAGCGCAGAATATCTGACTCCCGTTATCTGATGCCTTAAGACCCTTTAGTAGCCTGAGCTCTCTATATCCAGGTTTCTTCCCTTGCTGAATGGTTTCCAGCCTTTCTGATGTATTTGAATCTGGAGAAATAGTAAAATAATGTTAGCAATCCACCCAAACGAAGACGGACGGAACCTTATTATTATTACTAAGCATCAGTGAAAGTTTTTATTTTCAAAATACCTATACAGTAAGTGTAACACCTACCTACCTCTACCTAACTTTAATCTTAAAGAGTTCCCTGAGGCATTTTACCTAGCTTCAGTTGCATGTCCATCAGTCAGTGGGCTATATCTCAAAAACCATGATAGGTGAACAGCGTTCTCAAATGTTCTTAGTCAAATTGCATGTAGACATTGAAGTGTGCAGACCGGGGCAGGGCCAGGTCGGGACGATGTGGCAATGTCTATAGAAAACATCGTGTGTCACGTGATGCTTTCTATAGAAATGGGAACAGCGTGCCGACTTGGCCCGACCCTGGGGCCTTACCATGACGTCTTTACGCGATTCAGTTAACAACCTAAACTGAGTCGCTTCCATACGGCTGATCCTAAACTGAACTGCGTTACGACGTCATGGTAAGGCCACTGGCCTGTCAGTTGTACGCATCCTTTATTATCAAGTTTGGAAATAGTCACAGCGTTCCGGCCGATGTTGGTACCAATTTTTTCATTTCTAAATATTTAAATATGATTCAGACTAAAACCAGGACGTGACCGGCCCGGACAGATCTATCAGTTTCTATAGAAAACGTCCCGTGACCTCCGAGCGCTCCGAGCTATCACGTGATTATTTCTATAGAAATTGACAGATCGTCCCATTCTAGTGTGAGTCATCCTTTATGCTTACCTTTTACTTGGAACCAAGACAGTAGATCAGTTTCTTTTAAATATGTGTGGCATGTAAAATCCATTACTGAAGAGCCGTTGTCTGTAAAGTTACCCGGTGTCACCCATAATTTTGGTATGTCTGTTGAAAATCGATGCAAAATAGGTTGAATGTACATAAAGTTCTCATAAACCATATATTATGGCGTTTTGAGACTAAAGGTACCACATTGTTGGTTATTAATAAGGCTCAACTATTATAAATAATCACTTAGAAATCGACCTTATCAGCAACCAATAATGTGGTACCTTTAGCCCGAAAACGTCACATATTACAGTAATTCAGCGATGTTAAGAATTGTCACACTTGTTAACGTGATGGTGGTAGCCTGATCGTTCGTACGTCAGCTTTAGCCCTCGCGCCTAATTGGCGCAACTCATGCAAGCCTTGCTTTAACCTTTTGACGCCACACCTTTTTTAGTATAAACTATTTTTTCTAATTCAGCTCGTTAACTTACAAAGGCATTGTATTAACACAGGCATTGTACTAATACAATAGTATTAATGCAATGCCTTTGTTAGTTGACGAGCTCAGTTATAAAAAAAATACTATAAATCATTAAATACCTTAAACTACACACTTCAACGAAAACTATTTCTTCTGGATTGTCGCTAGACAGTTTTTGCACACATGTGCGATTTGTGCGTTAGTGATTCGTGAACGCGAATGTGTGAACAAAGAGAACTCAGCATCTCGCCACTTCAGCACGCCTACCACGAACATCGAAAATTGGCATTGACGGGAACACCACTTTGTCACTCCAATATGCAAGTGTGACCGAGATGGAGATACAAATCCGCAATCGTTCGATTTTCGTGGTATAGGCCCAGTAATATGTGAATGTGGGTTAATAAAAAAACTTCGATGACTTAAGGATGACTAACAGTAGCACGGGACGGGATCTGTCAATTTCTATACACTTAATCACGTGATAGCTCGGAACCCTCGTATGTCACGTGACGCTTTCTATGGAAATTGACAGATTATCCCGTCCCGCCCCGTCCCGTCCCGTTCTAGTGTGAGTCATCCTTTAATGTTGTTTTTCTTACCCGTTTCTATATCTTCTATTTCTTGTTGTCTGAACATGAGTGAAATGGTCTCGCTATATCTAGTTTCCTTTTTGTTGAAATCGTAAGCGGAGCAAAATATTTGAGCGCCGTTATCAGACGGTAAAATGGTTTTTTTTAAATCAAGTTTCACATAACCATAGCCGTATTTTTGTTGAAATATTGCTAATAGTTTAGTAGGTTCACCTCCTGTAAACAAAAATTGTTACCACATTATTCGACCATTTGTTAAATAAATAAATAAATATTATGGGACAAGCTCACACAAATTGACCTAGTCCTACGGTAAGCTCAATAAGGCTTGTGTTGTGGGTACTAGGCGACGATATATATAATATACAGATACATATAAATACTTAGATACATAGAAAACATCCATAACTCAGGAACAAAATATTTGTGGTAAACACACACATAAATGCCCTGACCAGGATTCGAACCCGGGACCTCCTGCTTCTTAGGCAGGGTCACTACCAACCTGGCTAGGATTTGTTTATTATTGTTTTAAAATTCATTCTACGAATTGTAGAATAACATATTCAAGCAAATTCTTTAAGTCTCTGAGTCTCTTATGGGTTGTGGGCTACACAAACCCAGTAACGGGCTATGTCAATAGTAAGAAAAAAAAGTTTATAGTCACCAACATAGTTTTTAAGTATATTTATTGTAACTAATATTTTTTTTATTATTATATTTTTTTTTTGCTATGCTAGTCTCTCTGCGAGATCGTATCAGAAATGAGACCATCCGCAGCAGAACCAAAGTAACTGATATAGCTCTCCGAATCACTAGACTTAAGTGGCAGTGGGCGGGGCACATTGCGCGTAGAACTGATGGCCGTTGGGGCGGAAAGGTTCTCGAGTGGCGACCGCGTACCGGAAGGCGCAGCGTGGGTAGGCCCCCCCAAGGTGGACTGATGACCTGGTGAAGGTCGCAGGAGTCCGCTGGATGCGGGTGGCGCAGGACCGGTCATTGTGGAAATCTTTGGGGGAGGCCTATGTCCAGCAGTGGACGTCTTTCGGCTGAATGATGAATATTTTATGAGCCGCGAGCTTGAAATATATGGTAATATAATTTAATTTAATTTTAATTTTAATTTATGAAGTTGTGGGAGATTTGTACAGCTAGGAATGCTCTCATTGCTATGGTGAGGTACCTTTGAAAATAAGATTATACAGTACTTACTTTGAGTCTGATACCAGGCCACTGTGGCGTTGACGTACAAGTATGCCCAACAGGCCAAGTCAACGATGTTAGTAGATGTGTTGACTGCTGTTGTGTTCGGCCATACCCAAAGCCACCCATTTTCTGCAAATAAAAGTTCATTAGAGATTACAAGCATGGCGAAGGATTTAAAGTAGGCTAGGAGGCCGTAAACTTACAGTATTTTATTATATTAGTTGTCTGACATGAATCCAGTGCGCTTAATCTATTATTTCATCGTATTTATAAATTTTACTTACTCAAAGGTTCCATTACTGTTTGAAAAGAAATATATATATTATTTTTCTTTATCCAATTTGTGCCTTTGTTCCTGGCGCAGTATATTTCGCTCCGGTTTTTCAAATCCGCAAGGGGCCACAGCAACTTGAGCGTTTTGTACCCATCCTCGTGTGTTGGAGATATATACGTATATGAATCTGGACAAAACAACACGCAATACAAATAAAATATGCATCCACTACTTCCCACATGTTCAAACAGTTACTTATAATAAATAACTGGTTACTAAAATAACAATGATAATGTTTATTTGCTATTCCGCTAAACGTACTAGTCAATTAGTACCATCCCGGTACATAGTCTGAACCTTTTAAACTGTGCTTTTTAACTCAGAAAAAAATTATAAATACAAAGGCATTGTATATAATATTGTCTGCTTTTATTACAAAAAAGGACGTACGTTGCATGCATATTGCATTGTCAACTTTATCCCTTGTCGAATATTTAGGTTATTTTTAATTAGCTAGCAGGTTTAGAGGACTAACAAAGACAATGTTTCAGAATTTTCACGACTGTTTTACGGCATTCCGTGGACTATTTCTAACTAAATGCGAGTCTTCTATTGCTTTTTAAAATGCTAAGAAAGCGATGCTGTAGTATTTCATGACTTAGCTAACAAATTGGTACTATTTGAGCTAGCTTCACGGATTCCATTGTAGTAGCTGCCATACAAAGGCATTAGCTTTACTTAAGGGTAATTCTCTTGAAATGCATCAACTTTCATGGCCCAATATCCATACATCCGAAAAAACCGCTTAAGTGCTCTTAAACGGATTTGTGGAAATGAATAGTAAAGTGAGCTATCTGTTTCAAGCATGCATGCAAGCTTTAAAGTGATATTTTAAACGTCAAACTTTTGTGTAATTATGTTGTTTACATGACACTTTCACAGTATGGCTGTGTTCTATCAAAATCTAGAAAGCATAGTCGAACTATAGATACCTATCGTTTGGTTTTATCTTCTTTTTGTTCTAGATGCAACGTAAATCGTGTAGGTAACACGTGCAAGTTGAGTTTGCATAATTAAATGAATACTTCGAAGTAATTTTTGTATCTACAAAAGGATGACTCACACTAGGACGGGACGGGACTAGGAGGAATCCCGTGATAGCACGGAGCCCTCGCGTGTCACGTGACATTTTCTACGTCCGGACGGGACGGGTGCGTACCGATCGATATAACTTTTTTTGATATAATGTTAGTCGTAATAACGGTCATTTGATATAATCATTGAATCATACAACAACTAATAATATACTTAAAAATTGTATAATTATTATTTAATATAATGATCGTTTTTTCTAATAACATTTTTTATAACATACTTTGAGTATAATGCTGACTTCCGATAAAAATAAATGCTATAACGCTAATTTAATCAAAAGCACAGTTAGAATAACTTTTTATTATGCAATGTATAAATAATAGGTTAGGTTAGGTTAGAAACTGTGACCGCTAAACAAATGTACTATTAGCAGAAAAGTAGGTTAGGTTAGAACTGTATATAAATGGATAATTATACCAAATAATGATTATTACAAATAAGTGTTACACGAAATGATGAATATACGAAATAATAGTAGATATTTTGTTGTTACACCAAATGTTCATTATGTATAATGAGTTATGAATGATTATTTCCATTAAATATATACCAAATGTTGTTATATCAAATGTTATTATATCAAAAAAAGTTATACCGATCATTACACACCCGGACGGGACGACCAGGATGTTTTAGTGTGAGC
Source organism: Lathronympha strigana (assembly GCA_949128165.1). Lineage (NCBI taxonomy): Eukaryota > Metazoa > Arthropoda > Insecta > Lepidoptera > Tortricidae > Lathronympha > Lathronympha strigana. Next base: position 7,788,839 of record OX421928.1, on the reverse strand, counting down.
CATCCTATAAAGTATTAGTAATAGCATTGCGCCTGTTTGTCATCATCATTATCATTTCAGCCGAAAAACGTCCACTGTAGTACATAGGCCTAGAGATTCCACAACGAACGGTCATTCGCCGCCCTTAACCAACGATCTCCCGCGACTTTAACCACATCGGTCCATCTAGTCCTAGGCCTTTTTACGGTGCGTCTCCGGTACATGGTTGCCACTGAAGAGCCTTTAAGGATGGCTGACACCAATCCGATCCGATCCGATCCGATTCGCGACGGCCTGTCAGTGTGGTCTCAGGTGGTGATTGTGGTGTTAAAAAATAAGCGGACTGTATCTCAAATGCTGGTTTAATCCAAATTAAGATCAGAACAGAAAAGAGAAAGTGTACAGTCGGTGAACAACGGTGAGTTTTCAAAATCTCTCAAAACATCTGTCAAAATCCTGAATGATTGCCATTTCTAAATTTAAGCATAGACTTGACTGATAATTTGTGCATTACATTTTATTGAATATTTTATTTAAAAAATATGCAATACGAATTTAATTAATTATAATATTTGTTTTAACATGATATTAAAATTGATTTGAAATGAATACAGTGTTCTTTTTTATAATAAAATCTAACGAATATAGGCTCAAAACTAAAGTAGTTTTGAACGTTTCGTAACAGGAGCCCTCGGAGGTCGCGTGACGTTCCATATGGAAACTGACACATCGTCCCGTATCGGATCGGATCGGATTAGACTGGTGTGAGTCATCCTTTATGCTCCTACCCCTTGCGCCGGCAAACCGTTATTAATAAATAAATATATACTTGTCTGATCCGATTTTAACCACACCAGGGCCTCTCCTTTTCTTAAATACGATCCACATGTCAACTCCAAGTATGGCTTCCCGTCGTCAATATACGTTGGTGGCATCACCCACAATTCGTCGCTGATTGTCGTTTGGGCTGTAAACAAAAATATCAAGCTAACCATTCAAAGGCCACAGTGTTCAAATTGTTATCATTCAGACATCTAGATCTCGAAATTGATAATAACCATTAAAATCCCTCATACTATATAAGGTAAACGCCCTAGTGCTCGACACTGTACCAGTGTTCATCATCACATTTAAAATTGCCATTAATAAGATAAGATCACCCGCAACCGCATTAAAACGACGAAAAATGTTTGTGCCTTTGATGATTCATATCCCAACTCCAAAATAAATAGCTTATTAATATTATTAAGTAATTAATATATTTTTAAGGCGGGCTGACATTTTTTTGGACTATCAGTTAATATTTCAAAGTCCCATTAGGTATTTGACTTATTTTTACAAGTGTCTATAAATAAGTGCACATTTTTTTGCTTAAAAGTGATACTATGTATTGTGCTGGTGTTTGAAAACAACCCCTTATTTAGGATAAACAGCGTATCGTATATACAGCACTTTCTACAATTTTGGGTATAACAATGTATTTATTTAATTCGAATATGCATAACATTGCCATTTATTTCTGTTGGGGAAAACAAGTGACGTTTAACGTTTCCTGTGGGTAATAAATACGCAATAGCGTGAGGAGCTGCCCTTAATAAATTAAAAAAAAATGCATTATTTTATCATTCTTTTGCCAAACTAAATAAAATTTGGGTTGATGGAGTCCCAATTAACAGCTGCCAGACGCCTAATAGTAAAATGGATAGAACTGACAACTAATTAGATAGGCCTGCGCTACAATCGCGCGACGACAGCGCGACTGCAGCACTATAGTGGTGGCAAACAAGCACGCAGCCCGCCCGATGGTAAGTGGTTTCCGTAGTCTATGGACGACTGAAATGATAGTCATCATATCACGTGTCAATTGTGAGCACGTTCATCATATCAGTCATCGGCTTGACCCCTCTTACCTATATCGGGCATTTTCATTAAAAATAAATTAAAATAATAAATCTTCTCTCAATTTGTCTGCGTTAACTAACTATTCCAAATTTCAAATTGGTAGCTTAACGAGTTCTCGAGATATTTAACGATGTGACAGACAGACAGACAGACTGGCAGACTGGGTCGCACCATAAATGTTCCTTTTCTACTATTTTGGTACGGAATCCTAATAAATAATCAACATCTACAGTTTAGGTAATCGTTTTAAGTCACCAATTAACAGGAAAATAAGTATAATTGATTATTATTAGTCTGCTTCCTCATGGTCTTAATAAAGTTATATTTATAAAATTCAATTATATTGCTGAAGAAGGTGGTTTCCTCGCACAAAGTACCAGCATTGTGATACAACGAGGAAATACCGCCAGCATCCTAGGTACAATGCCTCAAGGACCTATTTTAGGTTTAAGCAGAGCTGGGCACCGTTAATCAAATAGTTAACTTCGTTAATCGCTAATCCGTTACAAAAAAAGTTAACTTCGTTAATCGTTAAAGCGCTACTTTTCGGAAGACTTAACGGAAGTTAACGTTAATCGTTAATCCGTTAACACGTGGTAAAAAGGGCATCTTTGAGTTAGTGATCTACAACTTTTAGTTAATCAGTTTCCTTCAAAAATATCCAATTTAAATAGAAATAGAAAATTATTTATTGTCACAAACACAAGAATACAAAAAAAAGGAAAGAAAAACAAGCACACATTCTTCTTAAATATTAAACACTAAACAACACAACTATGTGACAAAAGGACTGCACTCAGCGTTAGCTGTGGCAGCAACCTCAGCGCTGGTTTTCAGTGCACCCCCATTACAAGTTTTACATTTCAATTGGCGGGAATTCAATTTACAGAATCTATACAAATATGGATGTATATTAAAAAAAAAAAACTATTAAGCTGGTCAGAAAATATGTAAACAAAAAATAAGTTAATTTACCATACGAGTACCTTTGAAAATTCAGGAGTTATGTCTCATGGCTTCCATCATTTGATCTGAAGTAAAATCATGCAACTATCTTGTAGACCACCGAGGCCACAGACAAAATAACAATGTCTCAAGTTGGAGGACAGAGCTAGAAATTAGCGAGCCGTTTCAATATGCCATCCCTGGTGTTCAAAATCAGGTCTACTGCAGCTAATTGATGGCTTGATTAAGAAAATACCCCAACTAATTATGAAAACCCTCCAATGACGTTGGACGTGCCGTTCAAATTTTAAGGTTGTCTGAATTTCTCAAGTAATCCATCATCAGAATAGAAACCAAATCAAAAAGATGAATGTCTGTGTTTACCGACCAATTCCACTTTGTCATCCCTGCGGGGCTAAGATGCCAAGCTGAGATCCTGATAATTGCTGGCTAAGCCGATAGTTTGGCGGCACGCTCTGACAATTTCTGATAATTTTAAACAGTTCTGTCAAATGTCTTTGCATTTGGCAGCTGTCACCGTCGCGCTATCCGCAGTTTATCAACTTATAGCATTATCCTATGACATTCATGGATAACCATCTTAGGCCCGCTGGTCTTCATCATCAGGTACACTCCACCAAAATGTTGATAACCCCCAAAACAATTTTCAGGTCTATAAGGAAACCCTCAAATCATAATGCATGTGCCGTTATGGAGGAGTTCTTTAATTTCTTCATGAATCCCATGAATTCAAAATATGAATGCCTCAAATAGGATGAGGATTAACAGACAGTTCCACTATGCCATCCCTGGGCTCCATCATCAGCTCCACTCCACCAAATTGATACTTTTCGTAAAGAAAAATGCTCGAGTTTCTTAAGAAAACACCCAAATCATCATGCATAGCATAAGCCTATTAAATTTGAAGAGTTCCCTCAATTTCTCATGGATCCCAACATCAGAAATGAATTTTGAAAAAAATGGGACCAATCTGCAACCACCATGGATAATTTAAAATCGGTTCAGTATTGACGGAGTTCTGACGTAAAAAACATAAAAATAAAATAAAAATAAAGAACAATAATAGAAAAAATCACATATATTGAGAAATTCTTCTTTTTTGAAAATTTCGGGTGTCGAAAAGTCGGGTGGAAACAGGTTTTTTGCCGCGTGGCGCGGTATATGCGGTATCTTTTTGGTAAGTATTTTGGAACTGGATTAACGATTAACGGACTTGGGAAAACTTAACGGAAGTTAATGATTCCGTTAACATATTTTAAAGTTAACTTAAAAGTTAATCCGTTAATGAAAATGTTAACTTCGTTAATTAACGATTAACGGATTAACGAGTTAATGCCCAGCTATGGGTTTAAGGTAGGTAGAGGTAGGTAGCTAGGTTAGTTACACTTACTGTATATATTTCGAAAAAAATGTTATAACCTCCTGGATATTTTTTTTTAAATATTATGTGGAATGTCACATTGTAGATGTGCACATAGATCGTTTCCGTACGAAACTGTCAACTTAATAAAATAAACATCGAATCTCAGCCAATCAACGATCAGTGCAGCTTAGACAGAAGTCATAATCGTTTTTTTTTAAATCAGCTTTGCCACAATCGATACCTGATAGATAACCCGGAGGATAATATTATATTGCTATTGTACCAATATTGTCATTGCACAAAATGCCGTTCAGTTGTTTCATCACAAAGTTCCTGGCGTCTGGTCTCCATCCGATCAGCTCGATGGTACATGACATTGTATTTCCGGTCATATTCGTACGGGCAATCTGTCAGATCTGTGGGTATGTCCACCGGTCATACGCCAGACATTTTTCCTATACATTTACGGCAGATCCGGTAGATATGCCCCGACAGTATATACCCAACTTTTGCCATCCAACCTACACCAGCATGTAAAGTTTTACATATTGTTGAAATAACAAGTTAGTAAAATTCAGAAGGCCTAGTATAAAAATTGTACGACATTAACTTCTCGACCGCGTTAGCGTATCGAGGGGTCAAAATATAAAGGTTGCCAGATGATTTAAATAAACGGCAAACATAATTTGAACTCTCGATACGCTAACGCGATCGAGAAGTAAGTGTCGTACAACTTTTATACTAGGCCTTCAGCTTGCAAAATTTGATCCTGACAAACTCACCCACAAACATACATTGCAAGTTAAAAGTCCTCATGCTTGAGCAAAAGCGAGCGGATTATATCTAATTGCAAGAGCACGCGAAAAAACAAAAGGCGGTAGTAAACCGCGTATTTAATCAGATAATTGCTGTTTACAACTAAACTACAACTTTTGTAGATAAAAGCTTTTACCAGATTTAAGAACTAGTTATTACTCAACTATTTAACTAAGAATCATGTTTATAAATTCAAGGGTTACAACGTTCTAACCTAAAACATGTAAAGGACTTATGTTTGAAACATAAAAGTATCGAGGTTTTTGTTAATATTCATGTTTTCACGTTTACTAGTTTAAAGGAAATATGTTGAAGCTTTATGTATATGAATATCAGGTACCTAGTTGTTATCAATATTAAGATCTAGACGTCTGAATGATAACAACGTTTGACCAATGTGGTCTCTTTAAATCTTGTAAAATTAGTCTAGTAATTGTGATTCAAAACCGGACCCTAAATGTTTTCCTTAATGGCATCTTTATCAAATAAATAAAATGATTTATCAAATATCAAATTAAGATATCTTATCTAAATCGATTTCAAAATAGTGGCCAAATGAATACTCATCTTTTTTGGACCGATAATGGGATTTTCCAGTGAAAACTAGTCCAATATCACTAAATATGAACTTCATCAAGGCCAACCGCCTTGATTCATAGTTAATTCAATTAAAGAAACACATGCTGGTTTAACTAAGGAATAAAAACTTGTGATATTGCAGTGTCAGGTTGCTAGTCCAGCGCTCACCACACACGTGAACCCATATCCCACAGTCCACAGGTACCTACCTACACCTACGGGAAGAAAGATGGTGATGAAATTATTAAACTAAAATGTAAGATCCTCCTGCCCTAAAAACTGGTTGGCGTCATCTGTTGACTGGATATTTGGAATGCATACAATAATATCAGCATGCGTAGCCAAGATGCCAATCGCTCACGCTTAATACCGTATCATAGCTACCTCTCTTTATCACTCTTCCTTATTAGTGTGACAATGACAGTTGCGTTTTGTTAGCGACTGAGCGTGAGCGATTGGCATCTTGGCTACGTACCCAGAAGTCAGAATGAGGTCTATTTTTGCAAACGAACATCTCATCTCATTGGAGCCCGCTTTATAAGGGATTCGAAACATAGACGATAAACGCTATTAACCCGTTTGGAAGTGATTCTAATTGAAATTTATTTAAGCAAAAATCGTAATGATAATCATGGTCAGTTTAGCCATTTTAGATTTTCGCAAATATCCTTTTAGTAAAAGAGTGTATACGTCGATTCCTCGATGGTCTATTTATTTAAGATTGTCCCACAATATTTATTTATTTGTATCGAAGCTTATTATGATCACAGTATCTACTAAAACCCCTGTTTGAGTTCGCCTATTGTGACTGGCGACTTTTCGATCCTGCAATTAACAGGACATTTTTTTTGGTGCACGTAAAAAAGTAAGATTAAAATTAAATTAATTTTGTATTTGTACGCCAACTGGCGAAATATCTACCTTTAGTTTATTTGCAATATCCACACTATTACTAATAAGTAGGTATTTACAAATAAATCATGAACTAAGTATATGTAAAGAAATACTCACAGAAAATCTCGATAACACACAAACATATTATTAATAAAAATAATGGCGTTCTTTTAGCCATTATTTTAACTTCCACAGACGTGGCAACACACGTACAGTTGAAACATTCATGTTCGTTTTGTGGCAGAGTATCCCTGAGTGACGCATAGCGTAGATTATACAGGGATATGGTTAGTAGTTTAGTACACAGTATAATTATAGGAAGGAGTCATTTTACCCAGTTGTCGAATATTTTATCATTTCTCGTTCGAAATTCAAAATTCGTTACCCGGCGGCAGTTGGACGGCAGCGGTGAGGGAGTCCGCACCTTGGTAAACATGCTTAAACCTGTTTAATACTGGCGCATCGTCACTTGTTATTATTCCGATGAAAAATGTAAACAAGTAAAGCCCTTTCACATGTCGGTTTTTTTTATTTACAGATAGATTTGGGAAGGGGAACCACTCAAAATTTTACATGGAAAGGTAAAAAAATAATATCAGAAATGATTTAAACGTCTTCGATTTACACGAAAATGATACCAAATTTGGCCACATACCTAACATTATTTTTTTAGTAATTTTTTGGGTGTCAATTAAGCTGCCATGCAAGATTTCCCTTGTTCATAATTAAAATGGTGCACTTTTTTCTGAAAATGCCCTCATGGCGTCAATCTGATACACGTATATGACTGTACAGACAACCAATTGGAATCATAGGCCACTTTAGAACCTTGTCAAAATGACAAGCAGTAAGAGATTTCTTACAATGATTTATAGTATATGGGCCTCGGTTCCTAGTACAAACGAAAAATCCATACAACGTGTACAAAATGCATGTATTCGCTTCTGCTACGAGGTTCCCAAGAGAGCACACATCACCCCGTTCCTAAATGAAAGAAAGCAGTTAAATATGGAACATAGGAGAAAGTTGCACTTAGCGTGCGCAGTTAGGAAAGTGTTAGAGTTTCAGAGGCCTTGCTACTTGAAACTAAAATGGGTCAATGATACGAAAAATAAATCTCTGAGAAGATGCACTAAACTTGCGATACCTAAACATAAGACAGCGTTCTTTAAAGGGAGCTTTAAATTTGCTGCTGCAAAGATTTGGAATGATCTGCCGCCACCACTGCGAGAACCAATGGGGCTATTCAAATACAGGCGGTTAGTTAAAATATACCTACTAGATTTGCAGACAAAATTTTGTGATACCTCATAAAGAAAACACAAGCAATTCGGCACAAGCACGCACACACACTCACACGCACACACATACCTACTTTTTGTATATATATATAAAAAAAAAAAAACAAAGTAAATTTTGTAGAATCCTTTATTAAATAGTTACTTAGACATATAAAATAATATATAAAGCTGGAATGGCACTTAATTAGTCCACTATATGTAGTGACTTATTCATCACCATTACTTATCTATATGCACGGTAATTTGTTAACCTGCGACCGAACGACCTTCATGGGCCAGTCTGAAAACCAGCGCCGGGCCCTCAGCTCGGCATATGCTGAGACTGGAACCTTTTGCCCGATTATGTTGAAATGTAATTCCAGATTAAGTTATTGTACTTAGTTTATAAGTTTTTTTTGAGGCAATAAACAATTTTTCTTTCTTTCTTTCTTTCTTTCTTTATTTATTGCATCCCTATGACATAGTCCTACAATTTGGCAGACAACCAATTGAGATAGCTTGAATTGGTTGTCTGTACGTACTCTGTTAGACAGAGAATGAAACAGCTTTTCAGCTCCTTTTTCGGGCTTGTAACTTCGGTAAAGGGGAAACGGTGCGTATTGGACCACAGTAGAGACAAAATACGTTTTATATTTAAAAATCTTTTATTCCTATAATTACATTTATACCTAACACTAATGGTAACCATAGTTTTTCACTTACAAATTATGGCCTAAAAGTGCATTTTTATTTAAAAAACTTACATAAAAATATATGCATGGGGTATAGAGTTAAGTATCTAAAGATTTCGTCAAAAAAATTGAAATTCTCTCTCTCTCTCTAACACTTCGCAATTACAGATGCGAATGAAAGAGATGTAGATACGAAATTTTGATATTTCGGTAGGCTCTCGTGACATGGTTTGAATTGGTCACCAGGACTTTAGACAATGCATTTAAATAGTACATTACGATACAAAGGCGAAAAAGTGGAAATTCGCAACGAGTGGCGATAAATTGAAACACGATCGCAGGGAGTGTTAAAAAAAAAAAACGACACGAATTGCGAATTACCTCTCCGCACGTGTATTGTACGACGTTTTACAGTGCTCATTCATGCCCTAGGGCGGTAAAGTAGCAGCATGTGTACTGTAAATATAATTAGAAATGTCATGTATTACTCATTATTATACTATTAATTAAATTACCAATTATATCTAATACTTATCTACGGACGGATAGTACAGAAATTTTTCGTAAAAAACTTTATTTAATAAGATAAAATATATTATCAAGTATAAATATATCTGCGTGCCAATCACTCACGCTACGAAGCGTATCGTAGTTATCTCTCTCTATCACTCTTCCTTATTAGTGCGAAAATGACAGTTGCGTTTCGTTTGCATTGGCATCTTGGTTACGCACGCTGATGTATTCGAATTGTCACTATTCTGTAGATCTACCATAAACCACGTAACAGTGGATTTCGTAAACTCAGTGCATTTCGCTCAAACTAATTATATTGGTAAGTAGATGGTGGCGTGTTACTTTTGTTAGAAAGAGACACATTCTCGTAAAACTGCCGTGGTGGTCGTTAAAATTGGTGGAGACAAAGTCAAACTGTGAATTAGTCTCAATTTCGGTTTACTTTATGAATTGGAAAAGTTGAATCTATAGCCGGCCGCTTAAATGAGTCATCGGTAGGATAAACGGGGGTAAGACGGCGGAGGGGGAGGGAGGTGCGGGCGGAAGACGCCTGCCGAATCCCCCCTCATTCCCCTCTGTCGCCATACAACACTGGAGCATTAACTATAGCTTGAAGGTTGTTTTACCGCAGTCTTCCGACCATAGCCCTGATGAAGTAGTAACCGGTGGCAGCTTGAAGTATCTTGTACACCCAGAACAGTCTGTGAACAAATGGAACTACGTTTAGAAAAACTTTTATAATGCGTGTTGATCCTACGGCAGAGGTACAGAGGGATTTCGTGAGATCTTGCCGTCCACTCCTGTTCTGTGCCTCGCGGTCCGCTTCCCTCCAACTGAGCCCGTTATTAAAGACCCTCCTAATATTTATAAGGTCTATCTTTCTTTACGCTCTCTAAACCGAACAAGCAAGGGTTCCAGCGAAAAAAACTAGGCAAGCGAGTGTCGGATTCGCCCAGAGCGTAAGTCAGAATTGTGTGTCTACAAATTGATGGTTTCTGGATTTCACCTATAGGTACTAGTGTTGCAAGAACTTGATTTTGCCAAATTTCATGATCACCGGTAATAGGCCTACAATTTTTGATTCCCTTATCGTATATATTTGGGAAATTCGGCATGAACGACCGTATCTTTTAATTTAGTACGTTGACTAAGAGGTTTAGTTTAATCACAGCACCAAGGGACCGCAGATTTCAGTGTCTGGTATTTATTTATTTAACCTTTATTGCACAAAAAAAACCTTAACGTACAAAAGGCGGACTTAATGCCAGAAGGCATTCTCTACCAGTCAACCTTAAGGCAAAACAGGAAACAGGTATTCATTTCAACTGGTTACCTTTAAGCGTTCCCGGGATAAAGGGTCTTAACGGACAGATCTAGACAACGAAGTGTTAGTCTCTCAACTGGTTAAGCTTGGTTCTTTTATGCAGTAGCGAGTCCGCGTTGTCCTTCAGAATAAACTCATCATATAAGTAGCGATGTACTGGTCCCAGTCCCCCGCAGGCCAGTGTGGGAAGTTCCCCCATCGGATGCTGCGGCCGCGTCCCAGTAGAGAATGGTGGGCTGCTCAACTCCAAACTGCCACTTGTGCTTGGTGAAGTAACTTGGTCCTCAGAGAGAGAGGAAGAAACTTAGTCTCATGGCGAAACTTGGTCGACTATAGCTCTCTCACCTGTTAAGCTTAGTCCTCGCATGCGGGAGCGAGTCCGCGCTATCCTTCAGAATAAATTTCCTGATGCCCATCATATAAGTAGCGATGTACTGGTCCCATTCCACCGCAGGCCAGTGCGGGAAGTTCTCCCCGTCGCGTGCTGCGGCCGCGTCCTGGTGGAGTGCGGTCAGCTGTTCGATCCCGAACTGCCACTCGTGGTTGGCGAAGTATTCGCCGGTTGCTGCTGCCAGTTGGAAGCGGCGGGCTAGCTTCATCATGCTGTAACAAGGGTGAGAATTAAGAACCTTCCGAGAAAATACTAAGTTAAAGGCCAGCAAATGACGTAGACTCTAGTGAGTATAGTATGCTACAGTAAATTTCAAACTTGTGGGAAGTTCACTAATCAGCGGTAAATCTTATGCCATTGCGATGGGGATTTAAAGGCTTGGGACTTTTGGATGCTCGACGTGGTTCTACAATCCATGGAGTCGCCATTATTAAAAAAACGAAGTCAAAGTCTAAAAATAAACATCAATCAAATAAACAGCAATCAGTAATACACACGTAAAACTATTCATTTTAAATTACTTACCTATAAAAGATTTTATCTTTAATCAAAAGTGACAACTTACGAGTATTACTCAAGTGTTATTTTTTATTTGTTAAATAAAGTTTAGTAGTCTATCACAATATTCACAACACAAATATCAAACAGGATGCATAATTAAATGCGGTCTAGTTTGAGAGTCAGGTACCAATTATTTATGTAATACCTTAAGTTGCAATAAAGATTTATTTTATTTTTATTTTATTTTATAGTCTTTTGTGTTGTGTCGGTACCAACACACGGGCTGCCGACACATACCGCGCCCGCTATTGCACGCCGCCGCCATATTTCTAATCGTAAACGTTCTAGCATTGCGCGGGAGCGTCAATTGTTTTTGCGTAGTGTTAAAAAAAGGTTAGTACAGTCACCTGCAATAGTATATGACGCTCCGAAGACCGCAAAAATATGTGACACGCTCTTATGGCGGTACAAACAAGACTGTGTCAATTATTTTGCAGCCTTCATAGAGTCATATAGTCCCATATCAGGTGACTGTATACATATTCGCTTTTACTATCAGAGATCTGTTCTTGGGCATTTCCGCGAGAAGAGATCCAAATACTTTTTTTAATGAGATAATTTAATGTTTTTCCTACTCAGAATCACGAGCTCTTTCGATCCTACTAGGAGAAACAAAAGAGATCCAACTTTATTTTTCCAATTCGTTACCATTTTTCAAACTCTTTGTACAGCGGTTACAAAATGGCGAGTACGTAAAACGTTTGAAAATTTTGAGACCTTTTTTTTCAGATTTTTTTTTCTTCTAGATTGAAAGAGCTCGTTATTCTGGTTAAGAAAAACATTAAACTTACCTACTTTAAAAATTGGATCTTTCTCACGAAAATGCCGTCTTAAGAACTATTATATGATCTGTGGTAGTAGACTTACATGGCCTTGCGTCCTTGTGCCCGCAGTAGAACATCGTAGAGGAACGCGGGCAACAGATGGCAGGTCACCTCCCAGAAGGTGTTGAGGAACCGGGACTCCGTGAATGAGAAGTTGGGGTACCACATCACGTATCTGCGGAGAGAATTATGGAAAACATTGTATGAGGATTATATAAAAGTTCATCATCATCATCATCCTCATTTCAGCCGAAAGACGTCCACTGCTGGACATAGGCCTCCCCCAAAGATTTCCACACTGACCGGTCCTGTGTCACCCGCATCCAGCGGACTCCTGCGACCTTCACCAGGTCATCAGTCCACCTTGTGGACCTTCCCACGCTGCGCCTTCGCGGTCGCCACTCGAGAACCTTTCCGCCCCCACGGCCATCGGTTCTACGTGCAATGTGCCCCGCCCACTGCCACTTAAATTTAGCGATTTGTAGAGCTATATCGGTTACTTTGGTTCCGCTGCGGATGGTCTCATTTCTGATACGATATCGCAGAGAGACTCCTAGCACAGCCCTCTCCATTGCCCTTTGGGATATGAAAGTTAAAGAAACCAAAGAGGTATTTCGGGATTTAAAAAGCGGAAATTCATGGTCTCTGCGTGTGTTGTATAGTTGGGCCTATTTGGTTATTTTTATGTGATTTACATATGTATACAATAAATGAAGTAGTTACTTGGTGGGGTTCTCTCGGGCCCACTTCACGCAGAGCCGGGTGAAGGCGCCCCACTGCAGGGGGCTGATGGAGCCGGACGTCACGTTGTAGACTGGACAGCGTCCCGCCCTGAAAGCATAGAAAATGATGGCTATTTCAAAGGGTTACTTACTCTCATTAAAGGACCACTTTGCTTTCACTCGTGAACGGTCTAGAACGCAAAATGTCTAAATTCGTTTTTTCGTTAGCGATGTCAGACGTGACGGAGCACCCTTTCCGCGAACTCCTATTCGGTGGTGCGGCCTTCAGCGATCGGTGAACCGAGCCCAGTTTACGACACACTAAAACGGGACGGGATTTACGGGACGATCTGGAGTTTCTATAGAAAACGTCACGTGACATCCAAGGGCTTCGAGCTGTTACGTGATTATTTCTATAAAACATGATTTATTTCTATAAAACCGTCAAACACGGTCCTAGTGGGAGTCATCCTTAAACTTACCCACCTAGTGAAATTAAAAAGTGGTAATTGTCTCAAGAGCGGCCTACGGCGTAAATCTACCCCAGATCATGGAATTCACTTGCCAAAGAAAGCCTGGATCCCAAGCTCTCCCTGATACCAAGCAACCTCGATGTATTTTTGCCTTATGAACCATGTCTTCCCTAGCTTCTCGTGGGACTTATATGGATACTTGTACTTACTTATTGGTGCCCTGTCTCCAACCGGCCAGGATGCAGGCGTTGACCACCAAGTCCACCGGTACCAGGTCTATGACGTACCGCTCCCGACAGAACCCGGAGCGGTACGTGCCCCGGGAGATCTCCATCACGATCCCTGGGAAGAGCAGATGTTTTGTGGTAGTTCTTATGAATATCGACGATAAATTAAGTTATTTTTAAGCGATACCAAATTTGTTAAATAGAAAAGCTATTTAATTGTTTCGAAACTTCATGCAATGAAATCATGAGTTTCTCCACCATCTTTGTATTTCTAAGAAACGCCAACATAAATTTTGAAAATTGCCTCCGATCTTTAGAGTCCAAAAGAGAGGCTGTGGGGTTTGTATACAGTGTGTAAATCGAATACGGGCGAACCTCTTAATGGTGGTTAGTATAGGACATAAGAAATGTAATTAGGTAACTTTTAAATGGAATTGCAATTAAAATTTTATACATAGAAAATAATTCGGCCCGCAATGTAATGCAAACACACTCGCGTTAAACATTCGTTGACAACTGTCAGCGTCAAATATTTTATAGTAAAAAAAAATCTATAAAAATAATAATTATGGGGTCATAATTAAGTGGAACTTAAAAATATGCTTTAATTATTGATAACACTAATGAATTCTATGTTTGGTTAAATTTATCGCCTGTATTAGACTTACACACTGTATAGGCAGGCCGTCCTTCGTAGGTACCTACTATTTCTCCTATACCGAAGAGCCTTTACAGTTTGTGCACACTTTGTATGGACAGACGTTTATGTGACATTGCATCGCTATGTAGAATAGTCCTGCATTTGACGTAAAGATAACGGTAGACTTTAGTGTTTGGGAAGACGTGGCGAAGGCGCCTCCTGCTAGGAACGCTCTAAGCTGTGGAACCGTGGAGGGAGATACTTATAGATGAAAAAATTGCTGCAGCATCATCATCATTGAGATGTACACTGGTGGCCACTACTGCCACCCATTGACGGAATAATTAACCTCTTTATCTTTCGAATTAAGAGTGATAGAGAAAGCTATTTTTCGATCGTTCTATTTTCGTGGCCTCCCCTAAAGATATCCATAAAACCACGTTGACAAGTGTGACAATTCATAAAATGACTGAACTACAGGCGTTTCAGGCGTCCATAGGTTACGGAAACCGCTCATAATCACGCGGACTGTGTTCTTGTTTGCACTATTTCAATAATTCAAATAAAATCGTAATGTATCGTCAATAAATAGATAATTTCTTGGTGACGACTTTTTGACAATAGTGTTTTAAACTTAAAGAATTTTCGGTAGTTTCTGAAATGAGAATGATCCTGTGTCGAAATTTCGTGACATTACGTCGTGTTTCTTGTGACAAATGTCAAGACTTCTTCACAAAAGTATTAGTTTTTAATGGTAATAATGATGTTTTTATTTATAAATGATATGTTGGTGGCAAACAAGCGTACATCTAGTACCCACAGCTACGCACAATAGTAAGCGGCGCCCGTGATCAGTAATAATGATGACAACTGTCACACCTGTCGCCGTGCTGAAATTGGGGTAAGATCCTCGGTCCATCTAGTCTGGACCCTTCACGCATTATCTTCCAGTAGGTACGTGGTCGCCAATCAGGAACCTTACACCCAGTGGACCCAGGTACACCTGTAAATTGTACTAACCGGTGACTCCATAGATGTTATCGATCCAGCCTGGGAACGGCTCCTGCAGCGCTGCAGTCACTGTAATAAAAAAAAACTGTTGAAACAAACTTATTTAATAAGTATTTTGATTATAGATGCCATATACTAAAGAAAAAGACCAGCACCATCGGAGGTCAAGCTGAGGATCGAACTCGGGTCTTCAGCTTACGCGGCTAACGCCATAACGACTAGGCCACCTGGTCTCAACGACTGCTGGCGAATTTCTCGAGTATATGCAGTCTCTGTAACAGGCCTGAGGCCTGTGGATGCTTGGGATTCTTGTTTTGACTTCTGATCGTGTTGGTCTTTTTTAGTATACAAGAGTTACTTCTTTATAGTTATTTTACGGTTCACAAGACCTAATTCTTTTATATTATTTACTAGCGACCCGCCCCGGCTTCGCACGGGTTGTTATTATACATATAAACCTCTCTTGAATCACACTATCTATTAAAAAAACCGCATCAAAATCCGTTGCGTAGTTTTAAAGATTTAAACATAGATAGGGATATAGGGACAGAGAAAGCGACTTTGTTTTATACTATGTAGTGATATGATTTTTAAGGAGCGTTGGCCCAGTGGTCGACTTTCAATCCGATGGTCGCGGGTTCAAACCCCAGCTCGTACAGTCAGCCTCACAGCTATTAATACAGCCAAAGTTCCAAAAAACCTTACCAATCCTTAATACTCAGGTAATAAAGTCCTGTATAGGTACATATTTTTGGTGGGTCTCCCTCGACATCCCTAATATCGTTTGTCCTAAAATCACTTGCCCTGTTTTGTTCTACTTATGATCCATAACGATCGATTGTCCTAATCGATTTGCCATAATCGAATAATTACCCAAAAACGACTTTACACATAATCGGTTAGGTTAAAATGTAAGTTAGAACCGTCACATCACACAGAGTCGAAAGTCTGCTCGAAAAGTAGGTTACAACTATGTGGGTGCGGAGCTGGTAGACCTCCCCGTGGTGCACCTGGGAGGGGGAGAATAGCCCGCTCATTTGCGCGATGGCTATTCTCCCTCTGCGAACTACCAGACTGGAGGCGGCTGCAGTCGAGTTTACTCCTGCGTGGGCATTGAGCCGTGGCTAGGGTTTGGTTGCGGGGCAGGGGTATTTGCCCTCCTGCGACCCGGAGGTTCAATGAAAGGGCGGATTTTCTCCAGACGGAATTATATATATATATATATTTTTTTTTTTTCCTTCTTCTACCGTGTCCTTGTTTGTGTATTTACTTTCTTATCTATTTATATATACAAAAAAAAAAAACTCGGTTCTGACCGGGGCCGTATCTAACTGGTCTGCACCACCTCACGGGTCCTCCTTCTGGAGTCGGCCGGTTTTATCAGTCCCTTTAGTGGGCATAAACCAACTCCAGCATGGGGATAACCACCCCCCCATGACAACAAAGAGTCGACCCGTGATCTGGTGTGGACTAGATTTACGGTGGAAAAAAATTTAGCATTAATTGTGTCGTCCTTAGAGTAAGGCAAGGCATCAGTGCATCCTCGATGTGTATGAGTACCCACGGAAGTGCTAAGAGGTTCGGCAGCAAAGACCATGTGCCCCGTCTAACGTCACCCATACGTCTCTGACCTATGGTGCGTGTCGATTCGGGGATCTTGGTGTAATTCGTCGCTGGCCTCGACCCCAAGTACGTGGCGAAAATCACCGCTCAGGTGTTACTGGATGTGACGCGTGTTTGGTTTCCTGCGTTATCTTAATGACGGGAAATCGAACAGGCAGAAACGGCGTTTGCCTTTGTGCAAATCCCCGAGCGCGTGACGGAGCCACGGGCATCGGGAACATTTCAGCGAACGAAGTTTAGTAGTCGTTGTGGAATGCGCCGTCCTTGCTGTCCCCTATAGTTCTGGGCCCGCGTAGGAAGAGGCGAACCCTGCACCCTGTTTTTTATATTTGTATGCGGCACAACTAATTCAATTTATTATGCCAACTGAAACTGAAACTGTGCCTAATATGAATGAACTCAAGAGTGACGGTATGTCCGATGGGAGCCAGAGGCCAGTCACCAGGTCAAGGGCTGGAAAACTTAATAATTCAAAGGGAGAAGGGGGGGGAAAGGGGGGTAGCTCCAATGGGGGGGTGAAGAATAGTGAGGGAAATGTGGATAAAGAGAAGGGAACCGAAGGCAATGGTGGATTCATTTTGAAGGTGCCGATCGGTGAGGGAGCTTCAGGGACGAGGAAACCTACAGAGGCTGATGTGGTGCCTAATAAAAAGGAGAATAGAAAGGGGGGGGAAAAGAAGGGGGTTAGAACTAAGAGGCAGAAGAGTCCCACTGTTGGCGGAGCGAAGTTCGGCTTCGACAATTTGTCGTCCTCTGAGAGCGAGGACGAACGGAGGGGATACATTGGTGGCCCCTCTGACAAGGTGGTGGAGATAGAAGACGGCTCCCCCAGAGGAAGGTTCTGGAGCTCCGACTCTGACAACGAAGAGACCGTTGAAGTGCGGACAGAGGCAGTCATCGAGCCTATGGAGGTCACTGCAGCCTCCCTCAAAAGGGGTATGACTAAAGGAAGTGACGAAGATCGCGACGTAGCCCCTAGCCGCAAAATCCAAGCGACGCCTCAAGGCATGCGGCCTGTGAAGTCTGCTAAGCCTCCAGGCGCGTTTGCTGGACTGAGTGCGGCCAAAGCCAAGCTCCGAGAAGATGAATGGAGTGACTATGAAAGGGAAGTGAGCGAGGCATCAGTTCACATGACGCCCAGGAGGAGTTCTCGGCAATATGACGCACAGTCGCAAATTGTGGCAGAAAAGGGGACGGAGACCGCAACCCCAGAGACGTATGAGACTCCTTGTGACCGCATCAAGAATAATGCTCTGGCTATCATGAAGGATGCGGCCAGGAGCAAGAACCTTAAAGGCGATATATGGGGGAATATAAACACTGCGTGCAGGGAGTTGATTGAACTTGCTGATTCGCTCGGGGAATCAGAGGCTGTCCGCTCACTCAAAGCGGACAATCTAAGGATGCGGCAGGAACTGGAGCATCTCCGCAAGGAGACTAAAGCGCTGCGCACGGCCTATTCGGAGCGCAAGCAGATGACGGAACCAACGACAGCGAGGAGCGACAACACTTCTCTCCTCCAAGAAATGAGGACATTAATGGACGCTCACCTAGGGGAGTTCACACGCGAAATCTTTACTCGCCTGGAGACCGTGGAGAGACGTTTACCGCCTGAGCCCATACTCCGGCCACCGATGGCTGCTGATAGAAGGGTTCTTCCGACTCGGAAAGTGATGGAACACACTTCTGAGGAGTCTAGCACTGGAACGGGACGTGTAACTGCTCCAAGAACGGAAAAACCCAAACTGGCGACTCCCGCGTCCAATGCAAGGCGAGTGGCACGCCCGAGTGAGCCACCGCCTGCGCCTCCACAGGAGAATTGGACGACGGTGACAAAGAAGAAGAAGACCAAGGGTACGGGCTCTGCCTCTTCCCAGCCCCAACGGCAGCAGAGTCCAAGCAGGGGAACACCACCCAAAAAGACGACGGCTCCGAAACTTGTGGTCCCAACCATGGCGGCGGTCGTGTTGGCTCTCAAACCTGATGCCCAGACGGATTATAGGTCGGTCATGGAAAAGGCCACCACGCTAAAATTGGAGGAACTGGGGGTTGATCACCTCAAAGTGCGTAAATCGGCCACAGGGGCCCGAATCATCGAGGTTCCAGGGGCGCAGAGTAGCCAGGCGGCTGATAACCTGGTAGATCGACTCCGCGTGCTAGTAGGGGATGTGGCTGAAGTCTACCGGCCAGTAAAAAAGGCCGAAATTAGGATTTCTGGCTTTGATGAAGCTGTTACCCCGGAAACTCTAAAAAAGGAGGTGGCAATTAGAGGTAAATGCCAAGAAGAACAAGTCTCTGTCGGGGTTATAAGAATGGCGGCTAATGGGGCTGGCTCAGTCATTATACGCTGCCCACTCATTGCGGCCAAAGTGGTTGTCACGGCAGGACGTATCATGCTGGGATGGTCATCGGCGCGGGTGGAGGCTCTGGAACAGCTGCCTTTAAGGTGTTACCGCTGCATGGGAACGGGACACACGAGACCTCTGTGCCCGTCACTAGTGGATAGAGGCGACTGGTGCTATAGATGCAGCAAGCCAGGTCACATGAGCAAGGACTGCACAGCCTTGGTGCCCTGGTGTGCTGTATGCCATCATGCTGGTCTGAAGGCGGGACATGTTATGGGTGGACAAGCTTGCTCCCCACCACCAGTAAGAGGGAAGGAGGTTCGCAACTTGGGCCCTGCAACCCCCCAGGATACAGAAAATCGGACGGACCGACAACCCATGGAGCCTTAATGCCTCTAACGCAAAATTTAGAGCTGTTGCAATGCAACATAAACCACTGCGCTAGAGCGCAAGATCTTATGATCCAGTGCATGGCGGAGTGGGAGGTTACTGTGTGTGTTGTTGCAGAGCCGTACTTTGTCTCTCCGCAGTCGAATTGGGTAGGTGATAAAGGCGGGCGGGATGGCTCGGTAGCCATTGTGGTACCAGCAATAGGTGGGCTGCCACTCTCCAAAATATCTTGTGGCACAGGATATGTAGTGGCGAAAATGGGGGACATCATAATAATAGGTGTCTACTTCTCTCCTAATAAACCACTACGTGAGTTTGAGGCTTACCTGGAGAGACTCGGGCGGGCTGTAGCTGGCGTGACTCCTTCCCCCATTATAGTCATGGGAGACCTAAACGCCAAATGTGTGGCCTGGGGTTCCCCTAGGACTGATCCTAGAGGACAGATACTCCTGGATTGGTTAGCAGGGATTGGACTTGAGGTGGTTAACCGGGGAGCAGCTGACACCTGCGTGCGCCCACAAGGGGGGTCAATTATTGATATCACATTGGCCTCCCCAACATTGTCAGCATGCATTGCAAACTGGCGAGTCCTAGAAGACACGGAGACCCTCTCTGATCACTTATACATCAGAATGAGGGTCTCCAGAGCTCGGCCACAACAGCCCGTACCGACAAGTAGAGCGGGAAGACTACCGAGATGGAGCTTGGCTTCCTTGGACCGTGAAGAGGCCAGAGAGGCAGCCTTGGTGGAAGCCAGATGGGGTCGGCAAATACCTGAGGTTGACAACGTGGACAACATGGCTCTTGGCTTTCGTGCTTCTATCACGAGGACCTGTGATGCCTCAATGAGAAGAGTGGTGCCTCTCAAAAAGAAAAAGGCAACTTATTGGTGGTGTCCGGAAGTGGCTACTCTCTGGGCTACCAGCAACGCGGCACGACGACAATTTACAAGCTGCCGGAGAAGAAGGCACACGCAGGAGGAGCTG